>OX493334.1:4169519-5565519 GCA_950371115.1 Anania fuscalis | reverse complement strand
TTTAAATATGTTTATTATCTGTATCTAGTCGCAATAGCACAAGATTTGCTTAGTTTGGCTAGATAATTGAGTGTTTGTGGATACAATTTATTTTTATATACGGAATCATACCTTAAAACTTAAAAAAAAATTTATCAGATAATTTATATTTTTATTTATTATCTACATTTCACTGTCCTTCGAATAAAACATTTTTTTTTTAAACTTTTGCCTTTTGTTATTTTTGCATGTTTTAAATTTTTAACTCATAGTGCATCACGTAAACTTAATTTATATTAAATCGCATGTACTGGACTGCACTTAGTGCACTGTGAGCACTATTATGGCTATACTATAACCATACAACTAATGCACGCCGCTACAAAGTTGTATCGATTTTGCGCGGTAAATATGGCGTTGCTTCGTAAAATTGACAAAGAAGTTAGAAAATTGTTAAAGTAATGTAAATAAGTTTAGTGTTTATCAAATATGCGGCTTATTGGTGAGAAGTAATATTAGAATTTGTTTTAATGACCTTTCTGTCGTAATTTAAGCAACCTTTCAGTGAACATCTTGGCAATTTTATTTTTTCATACAAATGTCAGATCCCGATGACCGCCGACCACTGACTACGTCACATCGGCCTCGGTCGGGTCATTTTCGGGTCTCTTTAGGTCCAACACCCAGACGTGTGGTCCGCCCTGTCCTTACGAAGTAATATATAAGTCAATGTTGATAACACTTAAAAAGGGAAATAGGGAGACATTGCTATTTTGTTTCGGTATTTATCCTTAAGACCCCGTAAAACATGAAACATTAATTACTCAAAAAGAAACATAACGTAAGAAATGACTTATGTATTCATTTTTTTTATATTTGAATAAATCTTTTGTGGATTACTACAAACAACATTTCATACCGCACGGTACATTTTAAAACGAGTAAAACTCCCGCTAGGCTGTTTGTTTTATTTACATTTCATTAAGTCCCGTATACAAGCAGTTTTTAATAACATGACAAAAGGGTGTTTTAATTTAAATATGTAGATGTGGGAAGAAAGTGTTCCTAACGAAGTTAAAAAAACATAAACTTTTTTGTTTAATATTTATTCATGGCACCGCCTGCGTGTTAGGCTACAAACGGTATTTTTTTTACCTTTTTGTGCGATGTGATAATAAAAGAGTTTGTTTTTATTATTTAATTATGTTTCGTGCAAGGAGTACATATGTAATGTAAGTGATATCACAGGATTTATTTGTTACTAGCTGTGCCCGCAACTTTGTTTGCGTGAACTACAGGATGTTTTACAAATCACAATATACCCTACAGGAACATTGAACCGGGATAAAAAGTATTCTTTATTTTAATCCAGATCTTATTCCATACGTGTGCAATATTTCATTCAAATCCGCTCAGCAGTTTACGCGTGATTAAGTCACAAACATCTAAACATCCAAACAGCCTCACAAACTTTCTCATTTATAATATTAGTAGGATGTTAAGTCAATATTGGGCAATTATTTTCCAATAATTGGAATATCAACTCGTTTGATTTTATAGTTTGGTGGAGAAATGCCTTGTTAGTAGACAATGAAATGTAGGAGGGTAGCCTATATTGAGTGAGTGCCAGCTCAAATTCCGAGAGATGAGATTTGAGGGCTTTACTGTTGACACGACTTGAGCGATATCACACAGATCGAGTGGTTTGACACGCCATAGCAACACGATATCTGACCAATATAGGCTAGATAGATAGAAAATTGCTAAAATAAAAGTTATTGACCCGTTAACAATTTTGTTGGAAATGAATCGATAATTTCCAGCCAATGATTTGTAAATGTTACGTCTATTTTTGCGGCTGGAGTCAAAGCCGCGTTTGATTGTGGTGATTGCGGTTGTAGCAATCAACAATTATTAGCGACCGCGCGATTTTATTTTGTTCAAACATAAATAGGAACTAAATTGCGCTCTATTTTAACCGAAATTAATCATAGTAATCTAAACTCGTAGTTGACTAATTAAAAATGATAATGGCACATTTTATAACATTTATTTATTCAGTATGACTTCTAGCATTTATACCTACACTTACCAAAAATATAAATTTGCCCGAAACTGAAACTGCTGGGATACATACATTTTGGATGGTTATGAGTAAAATAATTAATTAGCTTGGGTATCGATTGATACCCGAACTTTTGCATTTTAGGCACATTATTATGCTATCCCGAGAAATGAATTATTTAGTCATAATCCATATTTCGGAATATGGTAGGATTTGAATCTGAATAAGTGCCGAGCGGGTCCAAAACTCATAAGCGGTCTCCTGAGACTCATAGCTCGCTCCATCTGCTCGGCTGCATAATTATACGATTTTAGTGGAATTCCATAAAATTAATTACTCGTACGTACAAACATCCAAATGGCTCTGGGTTTTATAATCTACTAAAACCTCTTAGCCTAGCAAAATGAAAAACAATATAAATGTTATGCGGTCTTATGCAAACGGTCGGTCCAATAAGTAAAAAAACTATTTGATTTGTTTATTGTAAGTATTATCTTTCTAGAAATACATTAAAAGTTTTAAGCCATTGGAAAATTGTCAAGGCCTTAATAGACTGAAAACAGATCTCTTTTTATTCGGTTACGATTGAAATAACTTTAATGTATACGTGACCCTATTCCTGGTCTATTATAATTATAAATATAAAATATTAGAATCTTGTTATAGTTTACAATCTTTTTAGGCCGAAATAGACTAAGTTATCCCAGTTTAGTTATTACGGCAATATTTTTTACTCCTTGAATTTACTCTTTGACGGACATTGTTTACGTTTTTTCAACGTAGGTTCTTATGGAATCCATTGTTCTTGATATGTTTATTCTATAAGTTCAAATGTGAATTATGAACGAACGTATAAACCTACATAAAATCCATTTTCTTCTAGGTTGTCTGGAGATGCCTCAACAATTCAATCTGTAGGATAATTAGTGTCAATGCCAATTATTGATATCTTGTTAGGTTCTACTCGTATGCGACAAGTGTCGATTTGGCAAGTACCACCTTTGACATTAATCTATTGTCAGAATAATCTTTACTCGGCCAAAATCACCCGTATAAAAATATGTCGGGTTTCATTACCTTATTGTTAGGTTTATGGTTAGCTAGATATAAATATGGCTTATTTCTAGATTAAGCCGTGGTTTTAGAACACTTTATTATCTGCTGCTCTTAACTATACTACATACAGGGTGTAAAAAAAGGCTTAACGAAGCCTTAAACCACGAATTCTATACATAATGGTATTAAGTAGAATGCAAAAAAAAAATATTGCTGGGAAATGACTTTTATTTTTGTGTATAAAAAAAAAACTTATTACTAACCCGCAATGTATAGCGCGCACGCCACAGACTATGCCTGTGTGTGTAAGTGGATCAAGTATCTTTGTAAAAAAGTTAAGTATTATCAAACAGAAGACAATTTTGTAAAAATCTTTGAAAAAAAATTCTAACTTTGACTGTCAATAACTCGGTAACCCGTCATTTACCAGGTATAGTGTATAAGAAAAAAATGATCGTAATAATACAAAGAATATGTAGTATTCGGCTTCGTTAAGCCTTTTTTTACACCCGATATATAGCTATAGTAGATATATCCAACAGCTCATACAATAAATATTTAAAATCAAAAGTAACATCACCTGCTTATCGAAAATGCAAAACCGAGCACTTTACGTCTACCCTCACGTTTAACGTCCGCATTATAGTTGCGGGTCCTGGCTGTGGCATATTGCGGGCTGGCCCGGGCAGAAATTTAATGATTTTTATTGGGATTCCCTTCCTGAGGTAGGACAGGAAAATTTACCTGGCTTCCCACCAGTGCGCAGGATCTTGAACCTTACTCCATAGACTTAAGAGTTACTTGTAGCGTTCTTTTGTAAGTGCCCGTACAATCATGGTATTGGACGTTTATTAGGTAACACATTGAAAGTTACGACTGCGGTCGGTTTCCCGTTTAATATCTGTTGACCGAAACAGATTCGGAGCTATTTATAGAAGTGTGATTGAAACGGCAGTTTTGGGGAATTGATAGGTACTGTAAAGTAATGAAAGTTTGAATTCCTCACTACGGCTGAGTATAAAAAATGTGGCAGACAATTACTTGCAGTATGGAATTAGTTCCTTGTGTTATGTGAGAGATAAACAATGAATTTTATTATGCTAAATATTTATTATTGCGTTAATTTACATGACAATTATTGGTATAATGCTTTTTGTAATATTTGAACTATGAAACCTTACGTTTTGTCAAATATTAAGATTGTTTTGTTTTGTACTTGTTATTTTTTTTATGAATTGTTTCCACAATCACACCAATTATCTAGCCCCAAACTAAGCAAAGTTTGTGCTATGCTATGGTAAATCAGAAACAATGACGGAATCACAACACCCAGAGACCGAATTCGTTTTCCACATTGACCCAACCGGGGATCGAACCCGGAACCTCAGAGATGGCGACGTAATATAGTCCGGCGTGCTCGCCTCTCGGCAATGGAGGTCGTTAATGTTGATAGGAAGAACCAATTTTTTTTTAGTGTAAGGAACTACGCCATTGTCAGTTTTTAGAAATCCACTGCTGGACACAGGTATCTCCCATAAAACGCCACATAAAACAGCTGAAACTTTCGAAAGCGTCCAGAAACTTGCCACAACCTTAACTAGATCATCAGTCGACCTGGTACTTTTGAGGTAAGAAACCCAGAAAGTTATAAACTTACTCGTAACAATGCAATGTCGCTTCAAAATTAATATCATGCGCAAATAAAAACCAAGACAACAAATAACTTAGCTGTAATGAAATGCCAAAATACTAGAAATTTTCATGAATATTTCATACTTGCAGTTTAGTGAAAAATAAAAATGTTGTCCTCCAATTTCTGTCACGAAGTCCTTATAAATATTAATAAAGTAAGAATCACAAACTTTCTGTGTCGGGAGGTGGAGAAATCGTGAAAAACGTTGTTTGTAAGTAAGAATTTTATTGATAATGTTTTCTTTCGTCTTTCATTGGTCAAGAATTATTTAAATCGTCAGAAATCGAGTAGGTACAACGAAACTGAAGTAATAAAAATAACAAATAGATTTGAAACATCAATAGCAACGCAATAGTGAATTGCTATAAGGTTCAATTTATAAAATCAATACTAGTATATGTACAGGGTGATGTGTTATAACTATACAAATCCGAAATATATACGTACCTAAAAATACTAAGCGGATCTATTTACAATTTATTCTTAATTTCAAACTATCAACTGAGAAACTAGAAATAAGATGCGTTGAGACCGTCAGGAAACCGCAATATCAAAATTTTCCGTGAGATTTAGTGCTTGGCTTTTGTACAAGTGTAAAGACACACTCAATTTGCCTATGAATTTGTATTATTTGACCATCTCTTCAAGCCCCTTAATCCTTTTAGGCTTGCAACTAGCAACTAGTGGTACCATGAGCTGCTAACTGCATTATAACTCCAACGACCAACTGTTGTAAACTCTTGTAAAGTGTAGAATTTTCATAATAGGATCAGAGATATAGGACAGTCTATTTCGGACTAGTACCATATTAATTGACGAGTCACAGATATCCAATGCACATTATGTACCTATTTAAGTGTGTCGCAGATTAATTGTAGGTATTATTGAAGTTAAAAACCAGCCATTGTCTATATAAAATTATTTTATGTCTCTATAAACTTCAAATTGCATTTCCAAAGTCACACCCAATCAACAAATCACTCAATTATCCTAGAACACTCGAGACGTCTACATAATACGGCAACGACCAGAATGCTGTCTACTATCTTGAAAATAGGTTTCATCACCATTTCAGCCACAGGACGTCCACTGCTGAACATAGGCCTCCCCCAGTGACTTCCAGATCGGCCGGTTGGAAGCGGCTTGCATCCAGCGTCGTCCTGCAACCTTTACCAGGTCGTAAATAGGTTTGCCATTTTCCAAATAGAATAACCAAAACTATTTGGTGTTTCTGTGCATCAATACCTCAGTAAACGTCACTTTTAATCATTTTATTGGTAACAGAATTTGGTACTATCCGAAAAATTTTAAAACTAATAATGCCATGGCTCTATAAATTCAAACCTTAAACAACCTAAAAATCTGCAGTTTCCGTTTCAGTTTCGTAGTTCACATTTAGGTATTTCAACCTGGACTGTATCGTCGAGCTCTTAGCGAGCTTGCAGTTTTTCGGATTCTTGCCCACTCCACGGATGGCTGGCGAGCCAATATTTATTCATGGTTCTTGCAGAAATGACTGGTGAGTTATTTAAAAATAATTTTGGATGTTTTTTTTTGTAAGTTGGACGTTTTTAAGTATATTATCTTTATTTCTGATACCTTGCCTTCATACAGCTCAGGCTCAGGTTAGCGTTTGTTGTGAGAAAATTACTAATGCCGAAACGACAAAACTAGTAGGTAAGTATACTTTAGTCAAATTTTATAGTTAGTTAACGTACCTATGTCTTATTGCTACGGGACTTAGCTACTCATGCTCACGCCGCATCAATCTTTGTGTTGCTGAAAAGAGTCGTACTTTTAATATACTGTCTTAGACTTTGTGACCCTCTAAGTGAGATATATTAGTAGCCTCGTTCGTTTAAAATAACCTAAGCTATCCTTCCTTTTATCCTAACTTTAACTCCTCATCAGCTGATCGTATCGATGTCTTGGTAGAGTAGGTAAAACTTTATTTTTGGATGTGCACAAGTGCCCTGAAGCTGTGACATCATGAAACAAAAAAACATTTTTAAAGATATTTGCCTAATCTCCAAATCAAATTTACAAGTATTTAAATTATACTCAAGTTTATGCAAAGCAAAATATAGAGCTCAAATTCGTATTCTTTGAAGACACCCACTTAGCTCACAAGTTCAGAAGTTGAATTAGGACTAGTGACTGAATCTATAATGAGGATAGTCTATTGAACCAGGTCACCTGTAGGCGTAGTTGCAATTTAGCATTAAACTTACTCATACATGTAAAATTATGTGAAAATTAAATTAGTTTTACCTACTAAATAAATTACAGTATTCAATGTGGATTTCACAAAATTTCATTTAAGAAGGATTTATGAACGAAGCATTCAATCAAATTCAAAATTTCTTACGTTTTTTATAAATATATTAGATTAGCATACTGGTTTAAATTGTATGTATACTTATCACAATGTAATTAACGCCTGCAGTGGTGATTGATAATCAAATAACGAATACATTTACCTTATTATGTCATATTTGGTTGAAATATTATGTTCTAATCAATCGGTCATATTTGAGCAAATATTTTAATGAGCAAAATTGATTATTTAAATTATTGCTTTTTACTAAACCAAATAGCATTGCACACGCCAAACACATTGCACTTACATATTAAACCAGGATCACTACCTACTTACGAAAAAAAAAATGTGCACAGATTTGAACGATTGCTTTAACAGTTTATTTTTATGGACTTTCGTATCTGTGCACTGTCAGATCGATTCGGCCTAGAAGTATTATTTTCTGTGTTGCGAACCAAGGTTCTTTAACCTCGTAACACCCAAAAGTACTGTCAACTACTTAGCAACCTTTCAAGTATAAAGTATCATCTTGTTTTTTTAGGTGCTTTTTATATTTTAATTTATATCTACAAATAATTACATTACAAATTATATATACAATTAACTTAGCCTTATATGACAAAGAGGTTTAAATACTACGTAATATTATATGACTACTAACTAAATAAAGAAATAATTAATTGAAATTAATCTCGTTTTATTATAGAAAATTGTACGAAAGTGCGGTAAACGTAAGGTGGATGAAATTTTACCATGGCCTTTTTACACTGGGTGTCAACTTACAGTTTTTAATTTTCGAACATTTCCCGGGCAGACCTCAGTTTGCTGTGAGCTATAAGGTGGAGTGTCCAGTGTAAGGAGATACCTCTTTGGGAATAGTTGGCACTGTGCCTGGAGTTGAACTGTGTTTCCTTTAAAAATGGACTGTGTAAAAACTGTGAAGCTGCAGTTTAAAGTTTGTAATTTGTATGTGTTACTGCAAGCACTATTTAATAAAATGTTAAACTAGAACGAATTCGACTGACTTAGGTAAAAACAGGACCTAAGTGTCTTTTCTATTGCGACTCCTCTTCTAATTTAGCGAAGGCATTAGTTTCGGACTTTTGGTTACGTATAAAAAACAACAACCAAATCTAAAAAAAAAGTTTAAAAACCTAGAAACTGACTTCAAAAATGAACTAAAAGGCGAAAAGTAATATTTTATAAACTAAACATACATAATCAGTTATTTTTAGAGTCGGTGCTCTATGGAGAGTTAAAATGTGTTCATTCGCATATGTATGAAGATTACCTACTTATTTCTTTCTACTATGGTAATAGTCGTCCAACAATTCCTTAGAGGAAAACATTAAAGTGACTTAAATGAAGTAATTGCTGAAATATACTGTGGTAACGACGGCAATTACTACGCTACTAACCCCACACAACACGCACTTGGCCGGTTTTTTTTAATATTAGAAAGACCAAGTTTTTTTTAGCAACAATAACAGTAAAGAAACTCTAATATGTCCGATAAAAAGCGTACACACCGCTTATCTTATAATTGACGGTTGAAGTTTGACTTAGTTAAGGTTCGAGAGAAATAAAGTTTGGAGATAAAAGGTTGACGACAACTGTGGAAATCGGCGTGGGTATACTTGCTACTAAAGTACCTAAGTGATAATTAGATGATCTTCAATAAGCTTATATTATTGTAACCACTCTATGCATTTTAGCAAAAACATTACCTACTCATTTCACGATTAGGAAGAAAAATGGACTTGGATATTAGTGATAATTATTGAGTTTTCGTAAATGGTCGACTGTATTTGGCAGGATGCCATTATTATGGCCGAGAGGCGCTAATGACCCGCAGTTGTTTAGGCATTCACTGGGAAGACAAAAGGTTATAGTACTGGTGCTGATTTGGCGAAATGTTCCTTTATATCACAAGCGTTTTACATTACATAATTAAGTTAACCAAATGTTAGTCGTATAGGAAGTAGGTATATGTGTTAAAAAGTTTAAGGGCAGCTTTAATTAATGGCGTGAAGTAACGCTACAGACCTTCCACGTGCGACCGATAAGGTCTGTGATGACTTTTATACAACATCGACATGAAAAAGTACATAAGAAATTCGTTGATTGAAAAAGTTTGACAAAACCAAAAACACTGGCGCCTTCTTTACCTTTACCTGTAAGCTTTACCTGTGCTTT
Organism: Anania fuscalis; assembly: GCA_950371115.1. NCBI lineage: Eukaryota > Metazoa > Arthropoda > Insecta > Lepidoptera > Crambidae > Anania > Anania fuscalis. The sequence goes on along the minus strand of OX493334.1, from coordinate 5,556,210 downwards.
CCCATACTCTCCACACAGATCTGGATAAATGGACTAATTTTTGTAGAATTTTTTGTAGATTTTCGAGCCAATGAATACACATTCTCCTGCTCAATTACAATAAACTTAATTATGGGACCGACAACGGAATATCAGCTGTTACAATTAGTTAGAGTAAAAAAAACCTGTGTCTTATAATTTGTAATACATCATTTACTCTAGCGCTTCTAGATATTATATGAAAAATTAAGAAGTTGTAGTCCCGCGTCAGAAAAATGATATCGTCAAAATTAGAAGTCCCAATATGAAGTTAGGTCATACTTAAATAAACCTTGTAAAATGCGCACGAAATAGAAATTTTCTTCCTTTTTGAATTAACATTAGAAACTATCTAAGATTTCCAAATTAACTTATATTCCGTTTTGAATAAGTAGATACAGTCAACGGCAGATCAAAATGCCAAATTTCCTAAACCGATTTTTAACATAAAGTCGATACATAAAGTAAAAAATCAAATGAGCTTTGACTTATCTAGGTTACAAAGCTGTACAAACGGCCGTTGTGTCCACTTCCCTTAGGCAACCAACTCTTCAAAGATCGAAACGAAAATAACGAGACAGCAATCATTTCCTGCAAAAACAGTGTTGTTTGTTTAAGAAGTCTTCTGGGAAATGATTAATACCTACACACGAAATGAACCTCTATTTTACCGATAGCCAAATAAGTTTATTAGGCATGCAACTATTTGGCACAAACGTAAAAAAAATATCGCTATACAATAACTGCTGCATTTTAAAATGTAAAATTTACGGAAAGCTTTGCGTTCATGAATTAGGTTGTTGTTATTAAATACTCACATCGATGTGAAATGTTTTTTGCTTTTTTTAATATAATTTTATTACTTAGTTTTGTGTAACGAAATGCTTTTGTGCCCGGTCACTATGTAAGTAATAGTCACTAGCCACAAAGGCATTTTTAACTGTCGTACAATTAGTATGTGACTCTAAAACTTAATACTAAAAGAAGTAAGTTAGTACCTATATTTGATTGATTTTAGTAATTACAGTCTTATTAGTGTACATACATGTAATTACGATTTCTCTAAAGAATAAATCAAAAACGCAGTCATCCGTCGTAACCGATATATTTACAAGCAATGCACACATTTGCCACAGATCTGTTTACCGATTGCGTGAGCAGCTATAGTAAGGACTATATTTTGCAAACGTATCGTAGACCTGAACAAAGAAAAGCAATGATTAAAACTGCTGACAGAAGATTAAAAAAATAGCCAAGAATTAAGGTAAGGGTCGTGCAGGAGAGGCCTATGTCCAGCAGTTGATTGTCACGTGGGCTGATTATGATGATTATACCTAATCATCATCATCATCATCATTTCAGACACAGGACGTCCACTGCTGAACATAGGCCTCCCCCAGTGACTTCTGTCATCGGGGGGTTTATGCCATACTCGCCACGCTTGGCAGGCGGGTTGCCTTATTATACCTTATAATAAGGCATTTTCGAAAGCCGTACTTTAATCCTAACTAAACTTAACGTAGATTACAAAGTAGGGAATTTTATTAAAAACTAGCTGTGGTATGTGGCCGTGGCTATTCGTTTGCATGGACTTTAGTTCTTTATGGAAACTGGCATTTGCAAAACAAACTCACTAAAGTTTAATCGCAATTGGGATTATGATTCAGCGGCACCTACGCAGCAACGGGACAAACCATTTTGCAATGACATAAACAATAAAAACATGTCAATTAAAAAAAACACTTTTTTCCGTAGCTTAGAAATACTGGCAGAAATTCTAAAATAATTTATCTCCTTTAAACAGAGACAGCCAAGCCGTTAGCATTCCAGGCGTCACCTCGGGACTCGCGTGCCGCTCTGACATGAAGTATCGATCTCCGAGAAAATGAGTTTAAGTTGTTGGTTTAAACAAGGAATAAGTTGAGGATGAACAAAATGTAATAGAGAAAGGAACATTACAGATTGGCGTTTCGTGATATCACTCTCGTAATGAATAACTTGATTCTTTATAAGTGATAATGTTACCTATGGTAGCAGATAAGGCGTAATGTCGATGTTTAATACTAGCCGTGAAATTTTATATCATCGTTTCAAAGGACGTCCACTGCTGAACAAGGCCTCTCCCAGTGAATTCCAGATTGGCCGGTCGGAAGCGGCCTGCATCCAGCGGCTTTCTGCAAACTTTATCTTACCTTTTGAAATTTTGCATGTTGTGTTGTATGTAGAGAATATTTTACATTTTTACTTAAAAATAAAATAAGTTAAAATATCATTTTTTCGAAAATACATGCACGCGCGCTACTTAATGCAAAATTTTGTACTATTAACTTGAATTTAATGTAAAAACGGCAGCTGGTTTTTCAAAATGTTTTATCTTTTACATGTAAAATATAAATAAAGTATCTCTTCTTGGACTCTGATTAAACTAAGTGCCGTAAAACTTTAATTTGTTTCTTTTTTTTCAGTAAAGTAAAATACATTTTACCTAAATAATTCCGCAAGCGTCCGCCAAGTTAAACAGTACTGAGTCTACATTTTTACTGCTTACACATAATTTTCTTTGTCTTATTTCCTTTCTGTCTATTCTGAGAGAGAAAAAAGTATGCCAATTGGTACGTAATGAGCTTAAGTAGCTAAAAGTGCCATATTTGCACAAAAACAAAAGAAATTGGAGGTTCAACGTCCAGGGATTTACGCGTTGAAGCCACTAAGGTGTACAATGTAAATACAATACAGTAGGACCGCATGCACACATGTACGATTATAGGATTTGATCAAATGTGTTCCAGAGTACCGTGAAGGCGGAACTTAGTGTCTGAAATCCACTTCAATTAAGCATTTTTTAAGGAAAGGTATTTCGCAATTATTTATTCGTAATATAGAAAAAAACTGTAATGGCTGACATGGTAAACTTTAAGATACGTAAAAACTTATCGCGGTAGTCAGTCAGGTCTTCGTCAGCAAAACGTCTAGATGTATGTGTATTTGAATACTTTTTACTAATAAGTTTCAACAGGGTAAACCTTGGCCTAAAAGGTTATGTAGGTACTGTAGAGGTTTATAGCCGAGCGAATAAAACCTCTACGTCTACCAAGGTATGTTCGAAATATGAAACTTGCTTTTTTCTTTGACGTAGAAAGAACTTTTGTTTTCGGGATTCATTAGAAAATCTGGAGTCGAAGGAAAATAATTAGAAGATTTATAAAACTAAAAACTTGATATTTAAAATTGAGCAAAACGATTCAAAAGTTAAGTATTTTCTGCATTCCTTATGTAAAGAACCTTCTAATAAATAGAATTCATTAAGTGAAATAATTTGTTCTCGATCAATTCTCAATAATCTATCCCAGCTTCGGCCATTGGCCCGTTACAGTACGTTACAGTACATTACAGTGGAGGCGCCGGGTAGGAAAGAAAAAAAGTTAATCTGTTGGCCCCTTTACAACCGATCCAGGTAAATAGAATGTTTGACAAAGTTGGGATAGATGTCATCGGACCGTTTAAAAAGTCGCTAAAAGGTAATAGATATATTATTGTCTGTATTGAATATTTGTCGAAGTACGCTATTTGCAAAGCGCTACCGCGAGCCACGGCAGAGGAAATTGCAGATTTTCTTGTTCAGGACGTATTCTGTAGGTATGGATCGGTAGGGCAGATTTTGACAGACCGAGGTTCGATATTCACCTCGAGTATAGTACGACAAACAGTGGATTATTTTGAGAGTTCTGTTCGGATTGCCACTACAGGTCATCCCCAAAGTTTGGGTCTGGTTGAGAGATTTAATCGAACCTTATTACAAGGGTTATCAATGTATGTAAGAGATGATCAGAGAGACTGGTGTTATTTCATCCCGATGGTAACGTTTTCATATAACGTTTCCAAGCAAACTTCAACTGATGAAACTCCCTACACAATTATGTATGCTAAAGAACCCATATTACGTTCAGATAGAGAGCTTAATCTAAACGAGCAATGTGATGATTCAGATGTACAGAGACGTAGGAATATCAATATTGTGTCTATTGCAAGGGCGTTGAGAAATATTCATAAAGCCCAAATAAGACAAAAAAATAATTTTGATAAAAAAGTAAAGTTCAGACAATTCCAAGAGAACCAGTTAGCCAAAAGGATTACAGGAATTGCTAGGAAGTTGTATCGCCCATATAGAGGCCCTTATAGGATTTTAAGATGTCTTCCGAATAATAATTATTTATTAAAGAAAATTTCAGAAACAGGTGGGAGAAAACACATTGTTTATCATTATAAGTTAAAACCGTTTTTTTTAAGAGTATCACAATTATAGTTAGTTCTAATATCTTGGTTAAGTTATTTATCTAAAAAAAAGTAACAACATTTAGTCGAATTTAGTATTATAATTATTTCCTTTTTTTGAAGTCGGTTAAATAAAATGAAAAAAGTATTGTGTAAAAAGTCTTTGTCATAGTTTAACTTTCTTTAAACTTTTACTTTCTAAAGTATACTATATAGTCCTTGAATGACAGATCCGATGCTTGACGTCTTATATGATCCTTGAATGACAGATCCGATGGTTGACGTCTATGTATCAATTATTTAATTGTGTAATGTAAATATTTGTTAATAAAAAATGAAAGAAAGTTAACAAATTTATTTTAATTTTAATAATAGTATTTTGCTGGTTAGGTAAAGTTAGGTATAGGAAAAAAGTAGGTTATAGTTTTATGAAATAAGATAGGATGTGACTGTAATTTGTTTTGGATTGTGGACTAATACGTTTTTCGTTCTAGGGAAATTCAGTGGATCTGGTTTCCTCATGATATAACAATGAAAGCTGAGTATCGAGCACTGTGATCAAGCACAACCACTTCTTTTGAAAATACACCCATGCGAAATGTTAAAATGAGAGTGATCTGTTTTGGGGTAATTTTATATTCATTAAGGGGTTTAGGATTTATAGTAAGATGATTAGGTAGCTGTTAATTGGTTATCGTGTGCCTCATCAGGCGCATAGCGTTTGGGGGATGTCTTGAGTTGGACATCATACATGATAAGATTAAGTAAAATTAGATATATGGAAACCAGATTCACAAATGAGCGTCATAGTAAGGTCTTTGATGGCATTACTTGTTTATGTTGTTAATAGTCAAGACGGTCAATTGTTTATTTATTTCCATTAGGATAGGAAACATAGTTATTTTTCTAAATTGATAAAAATTGTTTTCCTGGACTAATTTTGTAGTGAACAATGGTGTCGATTCTGTGGATAAATTTTTATTGGACTTTTTTTTATCCAAAGTTGGAATGATTGTCAGTTTGGCGTATTATAATTTTAATGTTTTTATGTTAATGTGTGTCATGTTGTTGTTGTTGTTGCGATGTGATTAAAATCATTCCAGCTTACTGTTATATTCAGTCTTTATTGGCATCATTGAATGTATTTATTTGAGTTTGTCCATAGGTAGGCTGTTTTAAGAGAGAGTTAGGAAAATTTCTCAGATGAACGGTGAAATTTTTTTCTTACCGGGGGGGATGTAGAGGTTTATAGCCGAGCGAATAAAACCTCTACGTCTACCAAGGTATGTTCGAAATATGAAACTTGCTTTTGAATATTTTTCTTTGACGTAGAAAGAACTTTTGTTTTCGGGATTCATTAGAAAATCTGGAGTCGAAGGAAAATAATTAGAAGATTTATAAAACTAAAAACTTGATATTTAAAATTGAGCAAAACGATTCAAAAGTTAAGTATTTTCTGCATTCCTCGTGTAAAGAACCTTCTAATAAATATAATTCATTAAGTGAAATAATTTGTTCTCGATCAATTCCCAATAATCTATCCCAGCTTCGGCCATTGGCCCGTTACAGTACGTTACAGTACATTACAGTACATCCATATAAGTAGGTAGACTAATGACCTTGTACCCCTTTTTTGTACTCATGTGCTGCTCACTAAAAGATCTAATTTTACAAACATTTGTCCCAGGTTTGATACAATATAAAGGCAATTGGAAAACGAAATTACGCACAACCATCCTCACAAAATTAAAGAAAAATATAACTTCAGTTGATTTGGCCACAGACAATAAACCTTCTGGATCCGCCTACATTATTTGTTTGGCGACAAGGAGCTGTCAAAGACTAAATCGAAAATAATAAATCACTGGAGTCTTAGGAAATGCGAGATAAAATGCAAGTCAACATTGCGAACTGACGGGAGACAGTTGGTACCGATTGGTTTCTAACATTTTTGAGAAAAGTGCAAAAATAGAACGTAATATCACATTCTGGTTTAGTAACGTATGTTTTGTATGTGATGGTTTTGCTTTGATGCTAAACGAGATTATTTGAAAACATTAAAATTTGTTGTTTAATATTAGCTGTATAGAGGTGGGGAATAGCCATTAAACCGTATGCGGTTCAATGGGTATTCCCTACTTCCCACCTTAGCCTTGTTTTGTTTATTTCATTCTTTAATGCACGAAACAATTCCATCAATTAGCGGATTCGTTTCTGTAAGTAGTTCGACGTAAAAACAACACTACTCAGACACTATTATTATCGTTCAGAGCAAATTATTTATTTTTCACAAGTTTGAATTGTCTTAAAAAACCTATTGTTATTTTATTGGTTGTATTGCTATTAGCCTATTGCGTGGAAGCTGCAAAAATGTATACGTTGACTACTCAACGTAAATCGCTAACGTGTAAAAATAGAACCCGTTCAGATAGAACTAGGGTTACTAATGGCAAATAAGAAAACGTCTTTCGCGAAGCATGAATCAAACTGAAGGAATGAGCGCGCAAATAAAATGCATAGTTCGGAAAATGTCGACGCGACGGCCGACGCGCGTTCATACGCTCGCATGCATCACTATTGTTGTGACTAACTTGATACTGTAACATGCTAAGCCGGGCGTCAAAGAAAGTGTGCTCTATTTTAAAATAAGATGTTTAAAAAACATTTCTTTAGTCTTAAATAAGATTGTTTTAACGTAACTCGATAATTAATTGTCATGATTAAAGTTACAATAAGTTCAGGTTAGTTATATACGTTCAGCACAATTAAAAATACGACAAAATCATTGCAAATATAAAAATGATCTCTGTCATATTTTTTTTCATGTAATGAATAAATCACGAGAGGAACTACCTTACCTGAAGTTTGTTCATCTATCAACCGAACAATATAATATGAACATTTTCTGAATGAAACTAAGTAGCAAAATGCAATTTTAATTTTAGTTTATCTACTTAAAATGTCTTTGTTTTCCTAATTATACTTAACTATAAATGGAAGAAAAAATATTGCGAATATTCATCAAGCAAGCGTCTCAGCGTATAAAGCTGTTTTCCGAATTAATGCTTTTACTGTCGTCTGTCTTGTTTATTTCGCCAATCTGAGTCATACAAGAACTTTTATTTGCAACGAGTATCTTAGAACTTCGACGTTGTTAAAGTTTAGTTTTCATTGCGTACTGGAAACACCATTTATTTAAATGTACGAGTGTAGTTTGAATTTGAATATACATTTTTAATGGTCGTCTTAAATCACATTTATGGTATAAACTTAGAGTCAAGTTAGTATAATTTCTTCAACTTTGATGTATATTTTAGAATTAAAAAAAAATAAACGTCCGTTTATTACAAACTAGGTAATAAGCTTTTGAGGAAAATGCCTATTTCAAAAATCAATTTTTATGAAAAATTTCACTCGGTGTTTTGGTTCCGATTAATCTCCCGATCGGCTAGACCGATTTTGACCGGATTTTTACTGGCAGCTATTTTATGGAGTTAGTTAAGCTACTTTTATTTTAGGAAAAGAAATAGGATTTTATGCAAAATAATATAAACTAATGAAATTGTGAACCAAAATTTATTCAAACAGGAAAGTTTTTGAATTTATTCAAGACCACGCGAACGAAGTAGCAGGCAACAGCTGGTTAGACATTAATCCTACTAAAATTATCTTCGCAAAGTAAACGGTATGTTTGTCACCATAATGACCGACTACATAAAATAAGTATTATGTCACTTTATTATTAAAATAATTTGCTTTGCAACTTATTTTGCATAAACAAAATAACTAGACGGATTTATTTTACAAGATACTACAACAAATTCTGTTATGAACTATTGACAAAACTTTGACGGTAATATTGAGCATGTTCTGGTACGGACTGGCGCAATAATTTATAAATTAACCGCTATTAAATCATATATTGCAATTACTGCAAGATAATTATGTTATATTACATTGCTAATTTGGCGTTTTAGTTATATTTCAGTTGAAATTGATACATGATATTGTATTTAGAAATTTAATCGTACTCTTCTTAGCGATAAGACCGCCTAAATTGTACATCTTTATGTAAATATCAACTGTAACTTCTTTGTTTGGTGTGCAATAAAAAGTAACTATCTATCTATCTTAGTAAGCTATACTCGAACTATTAAAGCTAAAATAATATTTATAATGTATTATAGAATCATACTAACAACACACTAAATAAATAAGACAGGGTCTTGGGTTATTATGGTCCTTTAAAGACAAAACACGTACCTATACCTATTCTATACTATTCGGCCGGTCCAATGCTAGACGTAAGCCTTCCCCAAAGAGAGCCAAACAGCACGATCTCCCGCTTTTTCATCAAGCCACTGCCAGCCATTTTACTAAGGTGGTTCATCAGTCTGGAGGGTGCCGTACACTACGTTTGCAAAGGCGGTGTTTACAGAACCCGTTTACTCCTTTATCGGTTCTGCGACACTGTGGCCACTGCCCGTAAGCTTGCCAGATTTTTGGACTAATTCCATTACTTTGGTCTTCTGTCTGATTTCGTTTCGGATTTCATCCCTTAACGAAATACCATGCCGTGGTATATGTATATGTAGTTGCAATTGTGAATACATAATTAAAAATACTACTAAAATATTAAATATACTACGAAGCCAGAAATCTGATATTATACGATTTCTCATTTGGTTTTGAATAAAATAATATTTTTTCAATACAGTTCCTCGTAAATTGACCCTTAAAACACCGTTTATAGTTTCATAATTCATCATATTACGCACTTGTGATGTAATAAGTGCGGTAATGTAAACTTTTTTTTTTTAAATTGCAGCAAAAGTGTATGTCTAAGAACATTGAATATTTTACGAATATTAAATTATTTTAGGGTTAAGATGACAAATAAATATTTTATTTCATGAAATTGTATATTTATTAACACAAATTAACTTAAATATAATATTTAGAAACAATATTATAATTTATAGTTTTTCCAGCCAGCCATTTAGCCAGGTTTTCCTGTGCCATTCTTGATCCTGCGCGCGCATTGAAAGTGCGGGGTGCAAGAAAAACAAAACTTACGTGCCAATTTTCATAAATATTTAGTAAAGTTGTTGCTGTGTGTTTCATTACTATCAAAAATGTCTACTTTAAATAGTGAAGACGAGTAAAATGTTAATTCAACCCTGTCGAAAATACTTATCGAGGCACGAAACGCACGTGATAGCCTGTTGCCGCTAAAATCCAGAGGAAACAGCAAAAACGGAATGGTATTTTAGATTTTAGTTTGGTTTTTTCCTCGCAATTGTGTTGAAAAACGTCGTATGCAACTCGTGTGCATTGATCATTACACACTCGGCTTCCTTACTTACTGATTTTGCTATATTTAGTTACAAAATCCCTGTGTCTGTTATAAAAGTCTAGTTAATTAATGTTATAAATATAAAGAAATATAATATTTTTGTTTTAAATTTTGTTATTTAACTAATCACATCCTTCATATACTTATTAAAGATAAACAAGAGATTAATTTACGATCCTTATTAATGTATATATTTTTAGTTGTCATATATAATGTGTGTTGTCTCAATGTAAATAGTTTTGTAAATTAACAACGATAAATTTGACTGTATGGTCGAGTTCATTAAAGGAGTCGCATCGCGTTGCAATTATTGCAATACGGGTCGTCTATGACTCCACTATTGAAGTACGACTGTACATTTAAACGCATGGTTGTTAATTTACCAAAGTATCTATATAGGTATACATATGTAAATTGCCTAGTTTGCCCAAAACACTTACTAAACATTACAATGATATATGTATACATTAGTAAGGATCTTAAATGATTTGTTTGTCTATCTATTATAAGTTTGTATTTGAAGGATTTGGTTTGTATAATTAAAATTATTTGGCGTGTCATATATCATTTAACATAAATGTCTCGGATGCGGAAAATTTTTGTAACTGCGTTGTAAATTTTGAAAAAAATAAATTGATTCATTTATGCCTACTTTTTAATTTTGTTATTCCACTGGGGCCATTCACATATTACGTAGGACTTAGAAGAAAGGGTCTTACTTTTGCTTACAAGGAGTCATTATAGTTCTGATTTTTTTCTTGCACTAGGGTCAAAATCTTCTTACGTAATAAATGAATAGCCCTTAAAAGCTCATCATTCATATACTTTAAAGAATCATTGATAATGTAGTTATGACATTTAATAGATTTAATTTAGGTCCTTATTAATTAATGTATACATGTTTCATAGTAATGTGTTATTAATGTTTTGGCCAATCCAAGCAATTAACATTAATGTGTCCCTATGTAAGTACTTTTGTAAATAAAAAAACAATACATTTGACTGTACGGTCGAGTTCATAAGTTGAGTCATAGACAACGCGTATTGCAATAATTGCAACGCACTATGACTCCACGTATGAACTACTGTCACCGTACAGTCAAATGTATCATTGTTAATTTACAAAAGTACTTACATAGGGAATATAAATGTTAATTGCTTGGATTGGCCAAAACATTAATAACACATGACTAAGAAACATGTATACATTAATAAGGACCTAAATTAAATCTATTAAATGTACTACATTAACAATGATTCTTAGTTGCTGGATTAAAAGATATGATTAAAACAAAGATAAATCTTAGTTGTTTTTATTAACTAATTTAATTACATAACACAATCATCTTGGTTGTTCTAATTACTAATTTGATTGTATGGCACAACCACCTTGGTTGTTTTAATAACTAATTTGATTGTATGGCACAAGCATCTTAGTTGTTCTCATTACTAATTTGATTGTATGGCACATTCTTCTTGGTTGTTTTATTAACTAATTTGATTGCATGACACAAGCATCTTGGATGTTATAACAACTAACTTGATTGCATGACAAAAGCATCTCAGTTGTTCTAATAACTAATTTGATTGCAACATGCAGTCATCTTAGTTGTTCTAATAACTTATTTATTTAGTACAACAAATCATCTTATTTGAATTAACTATTTAGCCTTTATAAGGCTAAACTAAAACTTATCAGAACAAACTACCACAATTTAACAAAGTTATCTTAGTCACAGAAATCATGATCTTGAAAGGCTCGTAGGGAATCAAGATGCGTGAATAGATTAAACGAGATCGTAGTTGATGTAACATTTTTTTTCAGTGTGACCACACCCCTAAAGTAAAATTATACAAACTATCAGGCCAGAAAAGGAAATCTTGATAGAATTAAGATACTGCTAGGCTTAATTAAATAATTTGACTTATAACAAAAGTTTAAGAAAATGAGCTAAATGAAAAATCTTCAACGACAAAAGCAATAGCTCTTAAATTAATTACAATGATTTGTAAAATGAGATGAAATAAGGATTATTAAGTAGAAAACATTTATTTAAAGACAAGAAAGAGGCCATGGACTTAATAACCTTCTTCTTAGCGTACTCTTTTTACAAGTCTTATAATTTTTACTGTAAAAAAATATTTATTGTAAATAAAGCTGACAAAGGTTGGAGTGAGCTTTTACTTCGCGTCGTATTATTATCATTATCACCTCCCAATGTGTAGTCCATCAATCAAGTGATAGAGCAAAGCTTTATTTGGGCCTTATATTGCTTAGAAAATGGCCTATAGATTACAATAAATGATATCATTATTTTTAAAAAGGAGGTACAACGAAGTTAATAAAAATTAATATTTAAAAAAACCGGTCAATTGCGAGTCCGACTCGCGCACGAAGGGTTCCGTGCCATTATCTATAAAAACGGCAAAAAATCACGTTTTTTTGTATGGGGCTAAATATCTATTGTATTATTTTTTAGTATTTGTTGTTATATATAGTGGCAACAGAAATACATTATCTGTGATAATTTTATCTCTCTAACTATCTCGGTACATGAGATACAGCCTGGTGACAGATAGACGGACAGCCAGACGGAAATCGAAGCCTAAGTAAAAGGGTCCCGTTTTACCCTTTGGGTACGGAACCCTAAAAAATGGAGGCACGTTACAAGATGCAGACGATCTACTCAGATAATGTTACATCAATCTATTTGTCAGACTATTAACTAAATAATACTGTGAACTCAATTCGTAAATTGATTGGTCACCTGAAACCGATATACTAACATTTTACGCATGTAGGACAACCAATTTCCGTATTTGCGTAAATTAAGTCATGTGTTATGCATTAGGGAAATAGGAATTTAGTTTCGTTAAATGAGAAATGTAAGGTTAGACGTGGTAAACATAAACTGTATAAGGCAATGATCAAAAACATTTTATACCTGACTTACTATAATCGTGACGTGAATAATAATTGTGTGGTGTGATCTTTTTTTTTTTATATAACATATAACATTTCATTTTTGCAGTACAGACAAACATTTAAATACCTCCAATCTAAATACTGGTAAGAGTTTAATGGCCTTACTACAAAATACAAGGCGGTAACCACGAACCCTTAAAACAATCTCAAATCTGTCAAACATTATCATTTCTGTCAAATTTTGTATGGAATGACGTACCAAAATTGACAGATTTGACAACTTTGAGATTGTTTTTAGAGTTCATGGTTACCCCGCAGGTGTTAAACACTTGTCTAAAGATTAGTCAACCAATTTTAAATGTTTGTTAATAATACTTATGTCTTAAATGTCTCATGTGTCAACATTTCAAATTGGTTGACTAATTTTAGACAAGTGTTTAACCCTAGTCTGTGTTATTGTAGTAAGGCCATAATGTGTTTACTAGGTCATCACCAGGTTCTACTATGGGACCAATAGTAACATAGAAAAAAAATACTTATCCCTAATAAATATGCAGTTTCCATTGATTTTGATTCCATTCCATTGATTGACCATTGGTCCCATAGTAAACGTTGTTTGTAATTATGAGTTACCACCACCATTTAAAGTTTCTATTGTAAAAATCATTCTGTAGAATTTTGAAATCATTTTATACTAAATCTTTAGCAGTACTTGTTATTTTGAAATCACCTATTAATATATGACGGTTTCTTAAGGTACAAACTACAATAGTTAATAGTCATTGTAATTTTACTGAATAGTTAATAGTAATAGACAATTTTGTCTACAAGTAAAATAGCCTTTACATACATTAGTCTCTCATCGCTATAAAAACAGACAACTCAGTCGTCCGCATAGACTGCGGGGCACCGAACGGACAAACACCTTTATTTATAGTATCTAAATCTGGACAGAGCATTCTTGGGGACGTTTCTAATGCCCGGACCGAAGCACTAGGTGGCGTAGCGACCTAAATTACATTTAGTGCACCTGGTCTAATCCCGTGATATAGTGGCAATACGGGAGAGCGTGATACCGATTTGTTACTTAAATAAGAATATATTTGTGCACTAAATAGATGTTTTATCACTCGAATTCAAGGCTTCACTTATTGAGAGCAATGGTTTGGATTGTAACGATGGTATTAACCAAATAAAATCCTTTGACTTTAAATTTATTTACCTATTTATTTAAACTTAATTGCACTGATTAAGAAAATCATACAATGGGTGGACTTAATGACATAAGAAATTCTCTACCAGTCAACCATTCGGCTCAACAGATGATATCTGATATCTGCTCGTAAATTTAACATTGAAATAACGTGTCTACGTTTTAAAAAATGGTTTAATGACATTAAAAAAAATCAAATATTAATTTTAAACCGTTAAGATTTACGACTACAATCGACGTACAATCGAATAAGTCGTTAATCGATGAGTGAACCATCTATTTTTAGCCAAGGGACCGTGTTCTGTGTGGCGAGCTTAACAAGTTGCAAATGAAAACGATTTTTGCAGGATCCGCGTCAAAAGAACAGTTTTTGCCACAGTTTTACAAAGAAATTACGCTGTAAAATCCACGGACATAGCTTGAGCTGTTGATATAATGAAGCAATGCGACTCATCGATCACCATAATATTGTTCAACTTTATTGAAAATAACAACTGAGAAGTTTTTTTATAATATTTTTGTGTTTTTTCAATATGTGAGCTTGATTTTACATAAGTAACTGTGTCTCGTTTGTATTTTTCTATCACTTAAGTGTAATAAATGTACCTAATGCTAATAATTTTACCTATTTTGTGATGCAAATCTGAACAGATAGTAAAATAAAACCTACAGACAGAAAAAGACAAAAATCTGCAAAATACCTTCTAGGATTCCTAATTCTCATTCAATATAAAATAAGTTGACGGATTTATAAGAAAAAATATTCCCAAATCCAGGTATCAAGATTCTATTGAAACATGACAGGCCCTTTTCGGATTTATCCGTTTACATGAGAAATTCAGAACTTTATACTTCGGCAAAAGTTAATATCAAATCTGAAGGAGTCTAATTTGCTTCCTTAAAAAAGACCAAATTTATTGAGGAATGATAACCGAATGTAATATTTAAGTAGGTGATGTTGGCACGGTTGACAGCGAATAAGTGAAGAAATATACAGTTTCAACGTGACCAACTTTTATTTAATTTCGTAGAAAGAACTTACATCTATTCTTTTGTAATTGAAGATAATATTTTTTTTTTGTTTTTTAATGTGGCATACATTTGTATGTTCCTATTTTTAATTGTCTAAAAATACCTTATCATTCGACCATTATTTCATAGCGTTTTTGGGCTTTATGGCTTTTTTTTTCGATTAAAAGAGAATATTTTTACAACAGACGGTACTAGAAACATGTCAAGTGTGCATACCTAATATTAAATAGTCTCTTTTAATAAAGTATATACAGGCTAAGTAATTACTATTACTACTATTGCACGCGTTTGCTGTCTATGGGTTTCCGTCTTCCCAAGCATCTTTATGAAAATAGTAACAGAATTTCTAGTCCTGTATTTCTTAAAGGTCTAAGTTTAGACAAACTAGATGAGAAACCAAACTACAACTTGTCAAAATAGGTAAGTACTAAAATCAACCATTAAAGTAGATGTATTTCAGCGAAAACAGGTACGACGAAACTCGAACCCGACACTCTCGATCACTGGCTTTTAAATAAAGAATGTTCCTTAAAATTTATTCTACAGGAAACCGGACTTTATTCTGTAGACATTAAGGTGTTCAATTGTAGAATGAATCCATTTTACCTGTTAATGAATTGAATGTTCCCATTTGGCAAGTCACTGCGTCCGAAGATACAGTTTGTTTTCACACGGAAGTTAAAATTTATGTTGGAGGAATCACAGAAAAAAAAAAATGTGTTTCCCTAATTGGGCCCTTGGGTACAGTAGGCTTTATAACTGATAGCCACTACCATTGTCAGTGTCCATTTCTCATATTTTTCTTTTTTTTTTTCATGACAAACAAACCGCACTTTAAAACAGATGTAGACAAAATAGTAAAAACAAATATACTTTTTCAAATTTTCACGAATAGAAATTTGTATAAATTTAGCTTGCTTAACCTGTCGCCGTCGCTAGAAAATTTCCCTATACTAAAAAGACTTATTTGTCTTCTTCGTCCTCGTATCAAAGTCCTTTTATGATATTCAGAAGAATCATTTCCAAATAAAAACCAATGACTTTTGTTTTTAGATCTCAGAAATAGAATGTCATTTGTATAATTCATTTTATGGACTTAGGTTTTCGCCTAAGCTAGTGTCGTGACTGTAGAAAGAAGTGTAATTACTTAGGTCATGCGTCTTCTGCAAACAGTTAGAGTTTATTTCTTGGCTAACTAATTAAAGCCGTTTTGGTAGTTCTTATAAAATAAAATCAAGCTAATTCAATTTGTCTCCAATTGATTAGCTCATCAACTTTTTACAAAATGTCATTTCTTTTACCGATTTTCATCACACGAGGCCATACGTGCGATTTTGACATCGATTTCGATGTTGCTCCTATAGAAAAAGTTGTTGTATATGACCAGCTAATCACGTGGTTTTAAGGAGTGTCCTATTCTCTTGTACACACTGTATAAGCGGTTTGTGGATAATCAATTTTTAAGATTTTAAGTCATTTGTAAAGTTTCGTGGAGGTAGAATAATTTAGATAACAGGGTAATATTTTTTGCCTTTTTAGGGTTCCCGTTTCCTGACAAGGAACCCTTAGTTTCAGGTTTTGCTTATAGATCGTGAACCTAGAGAGCTGTAATTTTGTGGAGATGTGTATTGTGTATATCAATCATGCCGACAAAGAGGTGGAATAAAATTTTGAAAAAAAATTTTTTAGGATAACTTCCATACATGTAACGTAGAGATGTTTTTTTTTTTCATCGTCCACCCCATCGTACGGGATATCGTTAAATAGGTCTACCTACCCCGTGACATAAATGAAGTAATTGCTGAAATATATTGTGTTAACGACGGGCAACTACGCAGCTACGGAACTCTATACTGCGCATGGCACGACACGCACTTGGCCGGTTTTTTTTTCAGCTTTAATACTATGTTGCAACAAAACATGAAATTCGCGCGTATTATCAAGAATACCTTTCAATCTTATCTCCGCGAAGCGCTAGTCTTATCTAATTTGTACGTAACACAGTAGAGTTATGGTCCAAAATGATATGCACCATTTCGATCCGCTCCCCTTTAATTCTATCGCAATATGAATTGACCCTGAATATCACAAGCAAACTCAGTACCCTGACACAGTTACCAGCGATCACTTTCACCATTCGGATAGTGAAAATTAAATTACGTCTCAAATACAATTTTCCTTTGTACAAAGAGAAAGTTGCAAAATATACGAGCTACAGGAAGAATGTTGCGAACAGTTTGACTACAGTTCATCGAATATAGAGTGATGATTTGAACCTTCAAATCCTAGGATATACTAGAAAACATACTAGCTGTTGCCCGCGTCTTCGCTCGCTTGATCTTCCGTTATTCAAATATCCCACTGGAACATTTAACCGGGATAAAAAGTATCCTGTATCTTTTATGTTAATACAGATCATATCAGATCAGATACCTATGTGTGCAAAATTTCATCCAAATACGTTCTGTACTTTTTTCGTTAAAGAGTAAAAAACATTATTACATCCATACTTACAAACTTTCACAGTTATAATATTAGTAGGATTTAGGAAGCGCTGAGATGTCAAGGTTATTCCGCGAGGTAATAGAGAGAACGTAACTTTTGAAGATAAAACGTTTTTTAATTTATAATTTCTATTGAGTATCAGATAGCCGGGTAAGATCGCCAGGAAGAGGCATGTCGGTCGCAGAAACAAGTCGTTGGTCCGCAATATCCGGGAATCGACAGAAATGACGAAATAAAGAAATTTCGGTAAGGGATAAAATCCGAAACGAGATTATCAGGCAGAGGATTAAAGTAAACATAGTCCAAAAATGTAGCAAGCTTAAGTGGCAGTGGACTGGCCACATTTGTCGCAGATCCGATGAAATGTGGAGTAAACGGGTTCTCGAGTGGAGACCACGCCTAGGCAAACGTAGCATAGGACGCCCCCCAGCTCGATGGACCGAAGACCTCAGGAAGAGGACCTTAAGCTAGCAAGGGATAGATGTAAAAAGCTGGAGATGGTGCTCTTTGGCGCTCTTTGGGGGTGGCTTACGTGTGGACGTAAGCCACCCCCAAAGAGCGCCAGTGCAGCTTAATTATTTTACTTTGCTAAAAACAAGGACAATTCCTAAGAGCTGGTAGCCAGCCTTAGGTTGTTTTAGGGAGGAACTATAAAGAAGTGTTTAAAACTTAAAAATATGGACTGTCTATACCTATACCTTAAAGAGCAATCATTAATGTCTTAACTATTCGAAATGATAAGTACTGTGTATTCAATTTAAGTTTACAATCAAGAGGTAAAATAAGTCTTATCAGAAAGATTTCAATTTTCAAAGGGACGATTAAAACTTACTCATATTTTTATTTTCAGTCCTCAGAGTTGAAAGTAAAAGACTGAAATGATTTCATTGAATATAATCTTGGGCCCAGAGTGGTAAAGAGATGAGGATGGTATAAATTAAAAACTTTTTATAAATAAAATTTGTTCACAATATTCGATTACGCGTATTTTTACCCGACTGCCAAACGAGGGTTATGTTTTTCGAGCGTATGTATGTATGTATGTAAGTATGTCTAATTCTTTGGCACGCCCTACAGCCTAAACCGCTTAACGGATATAAAAGTATAATATATCAATAGATTCGTCTCAATTGTGGAAGTGACAAGGGGTATGCTATTTCCCCAAATTCCCGCGGGAACATAACTTACGCGGGAAAAATGGATCTGCAATACTGATAAACCGATTTTGAAACTTTCTTATATTAACTAAGGGTCACATATTTTCAGTGCTAATAGTTACTTTATTTTCCAAAATTCCTACGGGAACACGCTAAAACATACACTGAAAAAATAGGAAGGAAAACCCGTTTAATGGATTTCAACATATGATATATCATTAGATTCGTCTCAGTTGTGCGAGTGACATAGGCTATGTTATTACCCGGAATTCCTATTGGTACATGAATTAAACGGGAAAAACCGATTTCAAATACTACTCACTCGAGTTAAAACCTTATTTGTTTCAATGAATAGTTACAAATAAGGATTTATAGTTCATTGAAAAGTAGTAGTAGAACACTTCAAACTATAAAGTCAAAAATAAAATCGATTAATTAAAAAAAACAAAAATCCCGACTGCGTAACAAGTGAACTTAGAAGATGAAAACAAGATTTAAAATAATCAATTTGCAGTTGGAGGCATCAAATCCATTAACAGCATAATGATGATTGACTTGGTAAGTACTTAGGTAATTTAAATCCGTATAAAAAAAGTCGAATCAAGTAACTTAGTTTTGATGCCTCAGACTGCAAATTGATTCTTTAAATCTTGTTTTCATCTTTAAAGTTCACTTGTTACGCAGTCGGGATTTTTGATTTATTTTATTAATTATTTTTTTTATATTAAAATTATATCATGCGAGAATACTTGTTTTTCAGATTTCACAGTTTCCAGATTTTGAAGTTTGTAGATATTTTGCATCAGAAAAAATATTTATTATTATACTTATTTTTCGACAATGTCTTAATTATTACACACAGTCTTAGAAATTCCCGTCTCCTTTACATTTCTGTATTTGACTATACTTCTGTTTGTGTTTCCGACTAGGGATGTTTGCTAAACAATAGCTGAGAATTGCGTGCCTTACCAACGTACAATTCGCATGAAATGTAATCCTTACTAATTATTCTATATCTGTTTGTTTCCCATTTTAACTAAACTGTGCAAACTATTTTTGTTGGAATTCTTTAAAACCAATCCCCTTTTTATAATCATCATCATTATCTCAGCCTATTGCAGTATCTGCTTGAGGTAAAATCACTATCTCTCGTCTGTCAATGTCGTCGATCTAAACCATGAACTCTTAAAACAATCTCAAATTTGTCAAATCTTGTCAAATCTGTAAAATTTTGTACGTAATAACGTACGAAATTGACAGATTTGAGATTGTTTTAAGAGTTCATGGTTACCCCGCTTGAAATCGTCCTATACTACGTTTGACAAGACACAATTAAGATTTACTCCACTTTTTATGGGTTCACCCGATTGGTAATTTATTTTGAACGCACAGGGGCCCTTTTGGTTCAATTCCCGGAGCAGGTAAATTCAAAAAATTAACTTTTTTTAATTGGCTTGAATCTGGGTGTAATAAAAGACGGCCTGGAAAAAATAATTGTCTGGTACCATAAGTCTTTTAAGACAAGGATGTTTGTTACATTCTTAGAAACCATGACAAGACAGTTGATGTGTAGTCTGTCTGGCACAATTTTTTTTATTAAAACTTTTAAATTTTTTCAAGAGACCTTTTCAGTCGGCTCTTCCAGCCTTTTCACCAGTCAGGTAGGCGAGTGAAAAAGCCTAATGCGGCCTAACGGAAATATATTGCACTACGGTCGTGATAAAGTCTGACATTTGCGACTTATCAGCCTCATTACATTAGAAGAAGTGTTATTAGTATTAGTACTTTCAATATTTTTGTTATACTTACAAGTGCATTGATTTATTTATTAATGTTTTAAAAAAAATTCACTATGTGTCTTCTATTGGTAGTTGAAGCATTAAACTGAAGAGCCTTTATTTTATCTGCTCGTTCAGATACTTCGTAATCATACATAATGTAATTTTCATCATTTTTTTATGGTGTGCAATAATGAGTATTAATTATTTATTCCCACGAAATGAAGTAACTTAACCATATTAATTACATTTTATCTATCAACCCGCAGTTTCGATTATAAACAAGTAATCATATTATTTCTTGTCCTAAAGGAAACTCTTCTTTCGACCTAAAATTCCTTTCAACGTATATTCTGCTATACGATAGCTACAAAAAACGATCTTATATCAATACACGAAGGCTTAAAATAACATGAGCCTTTATCGTAACTGTACAAACTGCCAGCTTCATTATACAGTACAAGAGAGGTAGATACAGTAGTACCAGGATATATAAAAAATTTTGGACAACGCCAGTTTATTAGAATAATAATATAACGTCTTTGTCAATAGTCATAGTAATTAAATTATGTTGTAGCATAGCAAACATATTTGTCTATAATCCCTCAAGTCTCCAAACCACGTACAATCTACTTCAACTTCATGTTGTCACTGAAATTGTATAATGAATTGATATGGTTCTTCTAAGTAACTATGACAAATTTTAATGTCTTTGTTTATTATGGCGATTAAATTATTTTTAACGTTAAAAATAATGCATTAAGAATATAGCAGGTTTTCATAAAGGTTCTAAATGATTAAACTATCATAACTCTCTTCCGTTTTTATATCCAGCCCTAATACAAATTTTAATATACATTCTGTAAATCTTACTTGTAGTACAGTTACTGATCTTATTTCATTTATGTTTTGCAGTGAAGTTTGCCTCTCAGCAGAAGGTAAACACCACTCGGGAATTTCTAAAGTATAAATTGAGCTAGAGTATCGGTAAAGAATTTACCGTTGTCGAGTCCGGAATAATGATTTATAGTAAGAGTACTTGGGTAAAACATCTTTTATAAGCTTAGGATTTTGACAATCTTATATATAAAATTCTCGTGTCACAATGTTCGTTCCCGTACTCCTCCGAAACGGCCTGACCGATTCTCATAAAATTTTGAGAGCATATTGAGTAGGTCTGAGAATCGGCTAACATCTATTTTTCATACCCCTTAGTGATAAGGGTTGTCCACCCTTAACATTTTTCTTTTAAAAATTATTTATATGGCAAACAACGTTTGTAGCAAGTATAATATAACTATTTGAATTTTATATTATCAATTGACGTCAAAAAACGTTAATCTAAATAATTTGAGACTTTTTTTACTTAACATTTTATACTCTCTTCATCTTGAAAAAGTAAAAGCAAGCAGTGAGGAGCTAGTTGGAAAGGCAGACGTTATACGGATTCCTACAAATCTATGTTTCTTTTAATCTACAATATGGAATAGCAAGTTTCTACTTAAAACAAGAAAGGTAAGACAATTTTAGGTCAAAATAAACAGCGGTGACTGTGTCTTTTACATTGTGTGAAGAGTAAGTTGTCTCCCGGGTATTTTTTAGGTTTACCAGGACAGAAAAAGAAAAAAATAAATAGAGATTCATCAGCCGCTGTAAATTTTAGGTTTCTGAATCGAATTGAAACGTTTAGTTGTTTCAATTGGAAACGTATTATTTGGCCTACAAAAGGACTTGTGGTATTGTTAAAGATTTACGTTTACGTTTTAACATTACGGAGAAATACGACTTAACTTCCGAGACATTCAAATTCAATATGCCTACGATATTTACTTGAGTAATTTAATCCTTAAAAAATCTTTACTTTCGGTTTTTTGGTGTTTTATT
This sequence comes from Anania fuscalis, assembly GCA_950371115.1. Classification (NCBI taxonomy): domain Eukaryota; kingdom Metazoa; phylum Arthropoda; class Insecta; order Lepidoptera; family Crambidae; genus Anania; species Anania fuscalis. Next base: position 5,534,069 of record OX493334.1, on the reverse strand, counting down.
TGATTGTAAGTAGAGTTCATATAACTTCACTGATGAATATTATTTAAATTCTGGGTGAAAATGTTAAATAATATCTTTTTTAAGAGTGAATTGTAAGGGTGTTTTTGGCAACATTATTACGGCCGTTAACCTTAGACAAAAATACGTTAGTATTTATTCACTAACAAAATACAAAATAACAAAATAATTCGCTATATAAATTTTCGCCGAAAAAGTAAATTTAATGTTACACAAACAAGTAGAAGCTCTACCAAAACGTTTGTTCAGTCACTTGATGCTCTCCAATAACTAAGAGCTACACTGCCAAATTTATTAACCGATATAGTAGTTACAACTTATATTTTTTTGTGGCAGGAACTCCACATATCAAATTTCAAATCGATCAGCCCTGTTGATGATGACATCCTTTTATAAACTAGAAAAGACCCTTTAATCTTTGAACGGGACATCAGATATCCTTGATCCATAACTAAGTTAATTCTCAATCTTGTCACCTTTCAGACATAAAAACTAATTGAAAATCGATTTATCCATTATAGAACTACGATGATACCTACAGCTATAAACACATATTTATACACAGAAACACACGTAAAACTTGTGAATTTATGACCCTCTTTATTTGAAAATGTATTGTGCAAGCTAAAATGCTTTTAGCTAACATGTCTAACTCCCGGTGATATTTTGTCATTAAAAATAAACTCTTAATTACTTTGCGTTTACTGTATTATCCAAAGTTTTGCCACTCCTCTCAAACTAAATGACATAATTAAAACTATCCGCTTTTCAGCTGAAACGGGAAGACAAAACTTGGTAAATTCAACGTAATTCTTAATACGATCAACTTTAACTGCTTAAAGGACTTGAAAAGTTGGTAGCACAGCCCCAGGTCGTTTTGGCAGAACGAGTGAAGTCAAGGGCGGCATTTATAGGCAAATAATTTCCGTGCCTACGTCATTAAAATTTGGCAGCGTGCCGAAGACAGCCGACGTTGAGTAAGCATCACTCATTCCTCTCCCATGTCAATAGTTCACGCCTCATAACTTTTTTATTATTGGACTTTGTAAGAGGAAAATGCTCCGGCAGACACCAAAGTCATTTGCGTCATTTCTATTCAGTCAACATCTATTTACGGTATAGTCAGCAGGATTTTGGAATGGTAGAATACTACCGTTATTTTTTTTTGCTCGAAGTTCCTGAATGTTTTTGCATCTTTTTTTTAAGTTATTGTATCGAAGGAATGGAGATATTTTTTTTATATTCACCGTTCGTAATTATAGACGAGCCGAGAAAGAGACAGCAAAAAACATTTTCGGTATCTCATACCACAATTCAAGGGTGGTAATTTTCTATTTCATGACTTCCTTAATTGGTGAGTTGATCGTCGTAGGTATAATACACTCCAATTTTCTAATCATTTGTAGTGTTTTAGAGATTGTAAATAAATAAGTTTTCAAACAGATTGTCGTGCTGTCAAAGTTTATCCTTTTAATAAATTGTTTTTTCTGTAAAGAGTTTGACGTTACATACCCTTATTGCCCTTAAACAACTCTTTATAGCTGCTAAGAATTCATGGTTAGGCCTAAGTCAGTAAAATAAATGCTATTGTCTATGTGATATTGTTTAATACATTAGGTTTTCTACAAAACATTTCAAAAGGCACCAATTCATTAAGAACAGGAGCGCGAGGAAGAAAATTACAATATCACCTGATAGCATCCGGACACGATATCTTTACATTATCATTTAAGAGGAAACAAATTTTATGCGGCTTTAGGAGGCCATTATAAAATACATTTTGTAGATAAGGTTGTAATGGTGATATAATTTTTGTAAGTCATTTTTGGAATATTAAAGCGCATGTACAATACTAGTTTAAGGTTTCTCCACTATGAACTATCTTCACCTGATTCTCAGTATAGGTGTCCTTCATACACCAGTATTTTACGCCTCCCAATTCGATCTTCGGTCGGGTCAATGTAGAAAAAGAACTTTTCAATATTGCTTCAGGTCTGGGTGTTGGTACCGTCGTTGTTTCTGATTTCTATAACACAAGTACTTTAGCGACTTACCTTAAGATCAGATCAATGTTTGGATGTTGTCCAATATTTATTTTTATTTATAAGGTCTTGAGCCTTCTGCACCCATCCCCCCTTAGCCATCGCAGCTTCCATCAGCTCCTACGTCCAGAGACCAAAAATGTTGATATTTTTTTGGTATTACCGTATTATTGTGTAAAAATTCTAATATTTACTTACGTTTAAGGATTTTATTTTATTATTAAGCCACCCTCATTATATTATTTTCCCAAATGAAATTAAATGCAATGAAATTTATTTGCATGTGAAAAAGGTACATTTTAGATAGAATGGTGGTTTTATTATCCGTATTTTGCCACTAGAAAAGCAAGTAAACATTTTACTGTAATTTATCCACGTCTTAAATACTACCAAAAGTCCAAAAAAGATAAAAAACTAGTCCATTTACTGATTTTGATAATAAGAAAGAATTCTTAGCAAATTTAAACAGCTGCTAACGAGACGGGCCACACGGTGTGATTCACGCCGACAGACTTTGAACGCCACGTAATTAAGACAAAACAGAATCTTGCCACTACCATTGTTCTTTTATAAGAAAAATAATGAAAAAACCTCGCATTCACTAAGGACTAGGTTATCGATCGATCGTCAGGTATCGACGGCAAACCAATATATGGGAGATACTGATAAATAGTAAGATTGAGAGTAATAATTCAGCTATCGATAGACTTGGACAATGAATCTATCTCATTATCTAATCTAAATAATTATCTATAAAACCTATACCGGACAAAGCGGAACTTTTAAGCATAATAATTTCATTTTCATAATTATAACACTATAATTGCCATGATCTCGAAATAAAAGATTAACATCATTGTGTAAACAACAACTTTTCTTGCCGGAGGCTCTCGCTAGTACACGCGGAAGCGTTATTACAGAAAGGTTCGTTTTTTGAGTTAAAAGGACTGGGAATTTAATCTGGGATCAACGCGCTCCAGAAAAATATACCCGCTATTGCGTCAATCCATCATATTTCTTAATTTGTTTTCAAAAATTATTTTATTTTTCATTATTTTGTAACCTATTAGCTTACGTAAAGCCTTACCAGAAAAACAAACCATTACCCACAAAAAAACAAGGTTGAAGTACTTAATACTACTATCCAGTGTAATTTGTACGCTGTTAGGCCCCAAAACAGCTGTAGGTATAGAATAAGTCGTGTTAATAGAATTAGAAAAACGCCTAAATCGATAATAGCTGAAACAGGTAATTGAATACTGTAACCTCAAACATAAACCATACAAATGTAACTAACGCCGGATTATTTAAATCCATAGTAAGGGATTTACAGTTTCAAGTAATTACAGCGAAACCAACACGCCTTAACGCCAAAATGAATAAAACAAACGAAAAACTGAAACATTGCTTTTGTTCGAACAGAAACTAAAATAAAAAGAATCTGTTGCAGCTGCGAAACGAAAATCCTGTTATGCTTATTTGCTCTTAATTTTTTGCTGACAGATGTCTTTTGGAAAGATTATTTTGTACAATGTTCATATAGGAATTTAGCGGAAGAAACAATTGAGTTAGCGACATCACTGTCATTAGGAAGTCTAAATGAAATGCGATGTTTACAAAGTAAACAAACTGTTATTTTTATCTAGCCATGCTTTTGGATGGCTAAATTTTGCAAATGTCTGTGTTGCTTCAGCGAGAGTAAGTTAGAGCCGTTTCACACGATGTATTTAACATATTTTTATTACATAACAAATAATCTCATTAAAGTATAGTAACTTTGTACTTATAGAGTGTAAAATGGTGAATGCATGTAAAACGTTGTTTTGATTTCCCGAAGTTTAAAGATCCCTTTATCTGGAATTCATAGTTTTCTGACGTATTTCGTGCATCGTAATATGCGAATCATTGGATATTGTGCAACTTGTAATGTAATTATTGCTATTGCAATTAGAACTCTGATCCTAAAATTATCAAGTGTACTCATACCTTTACTTCTCAACTTGGTGAGTTCCTCATCACACAGTCAAAACTCTTTGTTCGAAACTGCCAGCATTATTTCCCCTGGCGGCAGTAGGGTTAGCTGTTACACGCTTGTTCAAGCAATCATCATCATTCAGCACTTGGATTAATGTCGAGATTCGAGTGAACTCGTACACGGTGCATCAAAATGTATGCGAAATCTGAATTTTGATTGTTAAGCTTTACCACTGGTCAACATTACTAGATTAACCTGTAGTTACTATTACAGATAGTGGGTACATAAGTTTTGGATCATGTATTTAATTCTTAGAGGTTTAAAGTATTAAGTATTTTAATATTTGAAGATACACTGTGACAAATATTACTACAAACTTTATTTATTGATTGGACTAACTTACCTAGTGACGTCCAATCCTAATTATGTGAAGTAATCTCGTCCTTGTTTTGTACTATGTAGTAGGCACCTTTGTGTAACTACGCGATCTACAATGTTTAAAGTATAGCGCCTTAGAGCGCTATTTATACTGAAAAAAATAAAAAACACAACCAATGGCATCCTGTCCCTGGTGTCACGTTTGACATCTGTCAATCTTAATGTCATTATTTCAAAGAATAGGTACACAACTTTCAACATCAAAAAAGGGGTCATAAAAGCGTATACATATATTAAGGACTAAATATACAATTATATATACATTCGTATATATATATTTCTAAAAAACCTAGAATCAGGGCTGGGCTGGGATTATAACGAGGACGAGATTACTTCACATAATTAGGATTGGACGTCACTAGGTAAGTTAGTCCAATCAATAAATTATGTTCCATAATCTCGTCCTTGTTTTGTACTATGTAGATGTTCAAAGAGGAAAGTTGTGTTGCAAAATCAATAAATCATTTATTATGATCACATACCTAATGATTTGCTGAAGTTTGAGATGTAAAAATTTTTAGGTGTTATTTCATGAAGTATCTGTTAGTAAGTAGATACTTCATTCAAATTTTATCTAACGCGGGTGTAGTTGTTTGATTCATCATTGGAATTAATAAATCAACTCTGAATATCAAAACATCTTCAGATCTATACAACCCTGTATGATAATTTAACTTTGCATGATGTAACCACCATGCATAATGGTGCAACCCTGTATGATAATACAACCTTGTATGATGTTACAACCCTGTATAGTGGTACAACCCTGTATGGCGGTGCAACCCTGTATGACGGTGCAACCCTGTATGATGGTACAATCCTGTTTGATGGTACCACCCTGTATGGAGGTACAGCCCCGTATGATAATACAACTCTGTATATTGATGCAGTCAACTGATGACACCGACGACCGTTGTATCATACTTACAGGTGAACCAAGAAGAAAAAGCAAATCACTCATAAACTCGAAAAAAGTAATCTAAATGAAAATGGGAAATGAAACTGACGCAATAGCGATTTTCGCAATAGAAATTATTTATGCATAAACTAAAGTTCACACAAACGGAGTCGCGGGCATCAGCTTGCTTAATGTTATCATGAAAACAAGAAAATGATTTAAGCTAAACCTAGTCTCATTTATCTAAAAGAATGTACATACTTAGTAAATGGGTAGGTATTTAAAAAGGTAACTTTACCCCAGTACAAGTGGTATATGGTAATAATTTTATAAAAATGATTATTTTATTATATTCAAATAGAAATCTTGGTAAATAACTTTAATGAACCATCTGTTCAATGTACGGTAAACAGCACGTTTAAAGTTACCACCCAAAAAATTAAAAGTTCTTCAACAGATTTTTTAACTTTAAGCCTGACTTGTAGAAATCATTTTCAATTGATAAAAACGATGATTTGTGGTAGGTCGACGAGCTGTTGTCTGTACTTATCAATGGTTCAAAATAAATCAATATTAGTGTTTAATATGGCAAATACTTCGTTACCTATGTGTTATTAAATAAAAAATAAAACTAATAGAAATGCTGCAAGTATTGATTCAGTCGGAGAGGGATTCACATACATATTTACTGGCAAGGAATAACCCACCGATTCCGCGTAGACTGAGATTAGTTTCCTTTAGTTAACAATGGTTTCAACATTATTATAGTTAATGAGATTAATTTTTGATTAATCTTGTTAGAAAACCATTGATAGAAAACAAATTAATAATATACAACTGGAAATCAGTGTGAAACTCCTGCACTGTATGTGGATCTCCAGGGGGGAAATAATAGGTTACTGAAACAACACAGTTTCTGAAACCTAATAAGAGAAAGATTCAACACTGAACTGATCAATGCTTGTTCAACTGATAAAATAAAAAATAAAAACTTACCAATAAGTCTCATCTAATAAGATAGAAAAATATTCAAACTTGAATTTTTCTGTGGTCCGGACATCAGTCTGGTTCCCTGACAGCCTCAATCCAATAACGAGGAGTGTGCACATATTTGTCAACTACTGCCAGCTGTCACCAATGCCTTGATTGCCAATTGTATTCGGTTTATTTTCAAAGTTTCAGTTGAAATCTTCATTTTATATTAATCATCTCCATATACTTGCTACTTTGATAAAATAACATGTCATACAGGTAGGTACTCTTAAGTTTGGAGCTTAATAATAGCTTGTAGTTTTTATGAAACATAATTAGTAGGTATTATATTAAGACAATTTTAACTTGTTTGGGATGTTTTATGTTCTATTTACAAAATCTGAACTGATCTAAAAATGTTTCTTAGTCTTCCATGGTCTACTCAACTGTAAAATAAAATTATTTGTTACAAAACCATATGACAAGTGTATAAGGGTCATATAATGGTATTACAAAAACTGAACTGATTTAAAAATGTTTCTTAGTCTTCCATGGTCTATTTAACTGTAAAATAAAATTATTTGTTACAAAACCATATAACAAGTGTAAAGGGTCATATAATAGTGTATCATTTTTGTAAATGCCTATTAATAAGGCTTCATAAATCTTGCCATGGATTTTTGACTGACTCTGAAAATTTTGGAATACAGTGATTAGTGTTTATAAAATGCTTTTTACAATGGTTACATTATATTATTGCCAAAAAGTAAATAAACCTTTTATTTGTAACCAATAAGATGAGTGTGCCTTTCTCTTGAATTGTTCACACTTGATGAAGGCAAGTAGCCTAGCCTTGACTTTCAGCTAGACTATTAGAATAGGTATTATTAAGTGCATTTATAGGTTATTATGAAAACTTAGAATTTTGTTTAGGACTTAATGTATTAGATTTAATGTAAGTCTAAAAAAGGGATTTCACATAACTTATGAAACATAGGAAACAATAACACAAATATGCACTAGTTAACAGACCAATTGTAATGGTCTTCAAGCAAGGACCTAGCATTCCCATGTTACAAGGTACAAGATTATGCATATGACCAAGGGCAGTATGCCCGACCCGATTGGGAATCAAACCCTGCAACTTCCAATGTTAAACCACTACACCAATCTGGTAAACAGAATATCCTTTGATTACAGATATTATTTAGTGATTGCAAGTTATGTTTATTTATTTATTCAAACTTACAATTTTATGAAAAAAAATAATATATATATATATTAAAAAACACAAAACTGTGGTTTAGATTTTAAGTATGTGTATGCCAACTATTATAAACTGGCTATGCTTTATAATGTTCTTCCTCTTGGGCCAACATCAAGATGTACATCAATAATATTAAATGCTTGAGATGGAAATCCACACTGCGAGAAGTCACAATTGGTATAAGTGCTATTTCATTGTCTTGTATGTATGTGAATGCAGCAAAAAAGGCCAAGTGTATCTGAGACTTGGTAGCCTTATATATGTGGAAGGCCCAATTCTAAATTAGTAAATATATTAGAAACATATGAAATGTCAAAAATTTAAAATCTAATTGAAATTGTCTAGGTATGAGTCTGTGACTTGGTTACTCAGAAGTCTTTTAGCCTTTAATATCAGCTGATAAAGGAGCTTCTTTCTGTGATTTCTCTTGAGTCAAAATGTTGGGTAGAAAAAACTGCTAAGATCGAGGGTGGACACTGTCTTGGTGTCTCAGTACCAATATTTACCCCCTCCTCTTTTTCTTCAGCTTCAGTGGTGCTCAAGGAGCAGTGTCACCTTGACATTTTGTATTCAAATATATATTCAATTTCAATTGATGAAGTCAGTCTATGATTGCTTTATATAATGAATTGCAGATCCACAATATGTTAATTAATAATGTTAAGCCACAAGCTGACCCCTCGTGAAAGCAAGTGAAAGTGGTAAAATTCTGCTGCGAGATAGAATTATACTGTTCTTTTGGTAATTATTTATGCGACATCAAATAAGCTGGAACAAATGTGTGATGTTTACAGCTTACCTGCTGATATTATTAATCCTTTGTAGTATATTTGTGGTGCAAGACATTTATTCGTTTCACGGTCAACCCTTCATCAAGACTACTAGGGCCGATGTCATGTTGTCTCAGGTCAATATCTTGTGATGACACATTAGAATGAATAGCCCAATCCACCATCAAGGCTCTGTTTTGTAGTCATTCTGAGACAACGCAGCAGCTAGAATGAACATGTGATCACCACGGCCAACCTCCCGTGAAGGCTCCGGGTCGTCATTGATCATTGGTTCTGAGTTGACTTCCGTTGTTTTCTTGATTAATTTCTCACAGGCTTTGGTCTCATAGTCAACCCTTCATGAAGACTACTAGAGCAAATGTCATGTTAAGTCTCAGGTCAATATCTTGTGACGACACTTTAGAATGAATAGCCCAATCCACCATCAAGGCTCTGTTTTGTAGTCATTCTGAGACAACGCAGCGGCTAGAATGAACATGCGATCACCACGGCCAACCTCCCTTGAAGGCTCCGGGTCGTCATTGATCATTGGTTTTGAGTTGACATCCGTTGTTTTCTTGATTAATTTCTCACGGGCTATGTTGAATGTGGGGTGAACAGCTAAAATGATCATACTATCATCACGCCCGATTGGTTGTGGCTGTCGATTACGAGGAAATCCTCGTAAAAGCCCCGATGTCAAGTCAGCATAGCAGCACTCCCTTGTTTTCTTGATTAAATTCTTGCAGGTTATGGAGGTCATGTTTCGGTAAACGTAGTGTAGGACTTCTCTTAACTCCATGGACCGACGACTTCAGAAACACGGCTGAAAAAGAAACTGTGTGCCAAGCAGAAGCGGGACTGCAATAGATAGGCGGTGTCGACGTCGTTTTGAATCACAAATAGTTATAAAACATCTCCAATTGGCACTCTTTCTTTCTTGAGACTTCGTCAACCTTACTGGCCTATATTTTATAGTCTAAACACGTTACTAATCCAGTAAAATACTAAAAATAAACGCGTGTGAAAAAAATTACGTACGATCGCGCAGCGTACAAAAAAGTACAATGACATTAAGATTGACAGATGTCAAACGTGACACCAGGGACAGGATGCCATTGGTTGTGTTTTTTATTTTTTTCAGTATAAATAGCGCTCTAAGGCGCTATACTTTAAACATTGTAGATCGCGTAGTTACACAAAGGTGCCTACTACATAGTACAAAACAAGGACGAGATTATGGAACATAATTATAAACAGAAGCATAAAAAAATAATTCTCAGTCCAACATTTCAACTGGCAAAGCACTAACTGTCTTAATCAGAGTGCATTTACTAGTCCAGACTAAGGTTAAACACAGATTTTTTGTACGTTAAAACAGTGGTTTAACCTTATTCCCGGAATACCAAATGCACTCTGAATAAGACAGTAATAGTTTAGCATAAGTGTATTTGACTTTTTAGTCAACAAAATTAGCCGTATAAATAAAAGTTATTTTAGCACTACATTATTGGTGCGATTGTCATTTGATTTCCCAAACCCTTGTTAAAGCAGGTTACCTGCCTGTTGCCTGATTATTAAACAAAAGTTGAATTAAGCGGCAAAACAGACCCTAAAGCAGTCTACTACTGACAGAAATCACAGTAATAGGATTCTAATATATCACATGACGGGAAACACCTAACGATATCAAATAACTGTCGTGTTAATTTAACAGCGTCGAGATGATTTAAGCCGACTCCGCGTCTAAAGAAATTTTAAACTAATACTCGTAGCCGGCAAGGCAGGCTAATTTTGTTTAAAAAAGATAGCTATAATGACTTGCTTTTATCTGACTAAGCTCATGTGAACGTGATAGTTTAAGGTAGTTTGTACGATGACCTCCATAGCCGAGAAGCAGCAGGACTTGGCGTCGCCATCTCTGAGGTCCTGGCTTCTATTCCCGCTCGGATCAATGTAAAAACTTAAGTTTAGGTAACTTTTTTATATTGTCTCAGTTCGGGGTATTTTGATATCGTCGTTTATAACACACAAAAATATTGCTTGAACTAAAAACTGATAATTTTTGTTCGATAAGTTGTTTGATAAGAGTTGAGATATTAGTTCCTTTTCGACTTTTTCTAGAGTCAACGCAGCCGAAGTCGCGAGCATAAGATAGTCTAATCTGCATACTTTATTGGCGACCACTATTAAATGGAAACCATAAACATGATGATAGTTCAATTTCTAAATACTGATTAAATGTAGTTTTTATTTTTTCATACTGTGACACGGTCACAGAAAACAACCTTGTCTCAATAAATCCTTACGATCCATCCGGTGCCGCGGCGGAGCCTTACGAGGTCCGCGAAAGCACTGAATCTCGCTGTGTATCACAAGGTTGTTCAGCCTCCTATTTTATTTGATCAGTGATCCTATTCTTAGTTATATCGTTTTTTCGTATCCAAGGCAACTAAAAATTTCTGTGGCCAGTACTCAGACAGCGTTTTTCATCAAAAAAAAAAAAATTGAATGCCAATAAAACTCCATTCGAGCAAAACGTTTTGAATTCGTCTGCTTATCCCCGATTTTTAGGTTAGCAAACAGTCTTGCAATCACGAATACACCTGGCTCTCAGCCAGGCAAAACTTCAGACAGTCTTAACAAATAGGCAGTAATCAATGCGATTTTGCGACTTCCGCGATGGTAGTTTTGAACCTTAGTCACTTCACAAAAGAGTTCAAATTGTGTAAAAATGAAAAATAAGTTCTTATTCATTTTTGACGACACAAAATTTATTTATGGTGCAGTTATGACTGAGAACAGCGTGCGTTTTATATTTATTGGAAATAAAAGGCTATGTTACGTAATATAATATTGTTACTGCGAAATAAATTGTAAGATTATCGCAACGGCAACAAGATTAACACATCTATAAATTGCTAATGTTTTTTGTATAACTATTACATTAATTTAAAGTCATTAAATTTACTTAATAATGTTACATTAACTTTGAAATTAATTACACTTTTTCATCGTCATAATTTCAGGCAACCTGAAATGGAGACCACGTACTGGCAAGCGCAGCGTACAACTTCCACAAACAAGGTGTACGAACGAATTCGTAAAGGTTGCAGGAGACACGACTTTTGCTGCACCAAAATCCTGCAAAATTATGGTTAAGGTAGATAATTTAACCGAGGATTCGGAGGACCAACCCAATCGCAAAGAGAATGGACCTTAACTTGCCATTTTTGAAGAATGTAGGTATTTCATAATCATCCTGTATGGTACCTGTGCTATCCATAGCGTTAAACTAGTGTTTAGTAAATACGTAATAAACGTTTTTAATAACTTAGTTCAATTTTATATAATCGAATCAACAAAACTTGCAAAAACTCTACAATTATTAACATCCTCTGCCTGATGATCGAAACGAGATCATCAGGCAGAGTTCTAAAGTAACAAACAGTGGGCTGGCCAAATCTGTCGCAGAACCGATGAAAGGTGGAGTAAATGGGTTTTCGAGTGGAGACCACGCCTAGGCAAACGTAGTTTAGGACGCCCCCAGCTCGATGGACCGAAGACCTTAGGAAGATGCAGAGGATGGATGAAAAAAGCGGGATATTGTGCTATTTGGCGCTCTTTGGGAGTTGACGTCCAGCAGTGGACGCAATAAGCTGAGATGATGATTAACATAAAACAATGTCTTCATAGTTTAGGTTGATATTTGCTATCAGCATTATGTTTAAAACATTTTTCTTGACCTCAGGATCGCGCAAGCACACTTAGACGCGAGTTTTCTTTTAGAATTAGGATTTAACTTTTTCTTAAATTATAATACCTATTCCCTTGCTAACTAAAGATTACTTTCTTTTACAAAGTAAACCAGAGTTTTAAATTAGGTCATGAACAGACAGTAGAAACGTCAAAGCAGTCAAAGACCGCAGAAGCAAAGTCGTGTTAAATTCTTACTTAAAATAAACTTCATTCCCGGCATATCGCATGCTCACGTGGCGTAAGCTGCATGTGTACCAGACCTAATTTTGTTTAAGACACATTTAGCCAACGTTATAGGCTTAGTACACACACGGTTTCACTGGAACCAGATTTTTCTTTGTCAACCAAGTTAAGAATACTGGCTGTAAGGATAATACATTGTGTTTATTTGGACGTATTTTAAAATGAGGCCATCAATACGGAAACAGAATGGTCAAATTAGTATACGAATTCCCTAGACTCTCATTTATAATTTAAAATAATTTAAAAACATATTCCCATTTTAAAGATTATAACCAACAATTTTCCTGTCCGGCTCTCTTAATAAGACTCCATGGAGAGAGCGTTTCGTAAAATACCGTGATTCACTCGCTATCCGAATAAATAAACTTAACTCCTACTAATTTGTACCCCTTCGTTTGCAGGACCCTCGTTGCTGTCACAGCACAATATTATAAGCCAATAATAAAAAAGGTGTATAAATGAGTAAAGATGACTAAAAAAACACAAAGTAAAAAAACATTTGAACTTAGTAAGAAGAGAAAAAAAAAAACAAAAGTCAACTATTGGCTTGCGCAAATTAAGCCTAAACTAATGTGTGTCTTAATTAGTGCACCTCACCGCGTCGCAAACAATCTCTTACGTCGCTTTTACTTTTTAGTCAAAAGAATAGGATGTCAAAGGTTTTTTTTTTGTTTTTTGTTCTGATAAGAAAAACGTAAGTAAACTCGCTCTTCAACTCACCTAAGCGGAAAAAACGAACGGATCCTCTATTTGTCCAGAAGTAGGGTCCTTATTACTTATCTTAGATGAGTGATTTCAGTGTCGAAGTGAGCGGTGTTTTGTTAACAGAATCGACAAGCAGCTAATAACTGCATAATAGAGTATAATAAGGCATTATTTTTAAATATTCAGGTATAAAGGATGGCAAAAGGTGAAATCATCATGTGTACCTACTATTATAAACAAAAATCGAAATGAAGTAGTAGAAAACAGATAGCTGTTCAAGTTATTGCTGCTAGCGAGTATATGTATATATGACTATATCTCTTCTTGAGTCATAAATGTTACTCAAAAACTTTATCTTTTATTAACATCAAGTTTTTAAGTATGGGAAAACGAGACGTATCTCTTTTGCCTGTGTCTCAGTGGTACAATTTGCCAAACTCGCTAGCGCAGCAAATTAAGAGAAACAAAATTAAATGGACTAAAATACGTTTGATCATACAGCAATTTGTCAGATATATATATATATTTAATTTAGTGTTTTTATAGTAGTTATTTTAACAACAGCATACTTAGCTAGTAAATAGCTCTCATTGCAAACGGTTTTCGTATATTTTAGGCTTTCAAAATATTTCGAACAAAGTTATAAATTTATTTAAAAAACACACAATAAACGAAGTTTATAATTGATGAGATTTTTCGATATATTTTTTCCTTTTTGCCAACATGTGTACCCCGCCTAAATTCAGAACTGAATAATTAAAGATTGGCACAAGTAGATCTTAGCACGTTCATCCCATTAATATTTTTGCTTGCATTTATTATTTAGGAAGGAACAGGCAGCACACACGTCTACACGTTGTGAAGAGTTACAAACCGAGGCGTACGCTTCTAATGACTTAATAATAACCTCCCGGGTGTTTTAGGGTTCCGTAGGTAGGGCAAAACGAGAACCCATTGTATCACCCTGATGTCTGTCAATCAAATCACTGGTTTCTAGCTGGAATATTAAATTAATGTATTGAATGAATTTTGGATACCTACATAATGTTTAGAGTGTTAACCGGTTTTTTAAAAAGCCTTGAATAGTAGCCAAAAATATGTTTCTTATCTTCTTCACAAGAATAGAAATCACGGTTGGTCAATGAAGTTGACTAATAAACTTTAATTTAAATACTAAACTATACTAGTTATACTTTAAAGTTTCTGTTCAATAATTCATGCATAAACTGCATTTATGCACCAAATACAAACTTTTTTTTTTTGTGGTGCGGAATTTCTCATCGCGCAAACTCACCCTTGGGCGATTTTGTTCTTCGTATCGTATCGTATCGTAATCATTTCTAATTTAAAAAACAAACACGCAAAGACAGACATTAGCGGGTAGCAGTAAATTGAGCAGATATGCCACTGCACTGCCTACTTTACAGTGACAACATGTTTTTTTAGGATTTTTAGGATTGCCAATTTTTGTTCAAGTAGGGCGTCCCCCTCCCCTCTTAAACCTAAACTATAAAAAAATCTGGAAAACATCATGATAATAGTGCCTTTCATGAACTTTTAAGCAAAATGATAACGCCTGCGATAGTCGGACGGTTAGATAAGAGTAATAGTCGTTCAAAAATTCCTTAGAAGAAAACATTAAAAGTGACTTAAATAAAGTAATTGCTGAAAAATTTTTTTGGAAATGACGGGCAATTACGGAACCCTGTACTGAGCGTGGCACGACACGCAATTGGCCGGTTTTTTTAAATCAAAATTCCTTTATATTATGTACTAGGTCTAAGAACAAAGTGCATGCATACCGGCTGGCCATAGACTAAACAGTTGCGGTTTGAACAAAAATAGAAATACCTACATTTAGGAATGCAAGCAATCTGTGAACAGCAGCTCCAATCAATGTGCGACAGCGATACATATAAAGCAAATAACAATCGATAAACTGTAATCAACTAACAAAATCACACAAATTACAAAGTAATTTTGATAACCTATTAACAAGCAATTTACAACCGATAAACTTAAGTCATCCAACAAATCATACAATATTCCAAATCTGTTCCTCAACAAAATAGTATATAGTTTGACTCATTGCATGCCCATTGAATAATAAACAAAAGTAAAAAAGATTTATGCAGATAAAATGAAATCAATTAAGAATCTAAGATGAAACTTTTCGCAATAAATTTATGTTTTGAAAGTTTGTTAATGACTACCTCTCGCCGATCTTGGCGAGTTTCCAAAACTGGAAAGATCTCATGACTGTAATTTCAAGGAACCACGGCCGGATGCTTTTGGAGGTGTTAAATTAACTACTTTCTGTATAGGGTTTTGTAACTAACCTCCTAAAGGTACACATTAGTTGCCCTGATATAAAAAAAATACTGGGGGGTAGCCATTACCTCTTGAAACAATCTCGAATCCGTCAAATATTGTCAAATCTGTCAAGTTTTAAGAGTTCATGGTTACCCCGCTGATTTATGTTAAACATTTTCAACTGTCTGGCAATCCCAGGTTGACGTTATCTTTTTCAAACACTATCAGTTATCAAACGCCATTTGCGTCTGCAATAGCCAAATTCCCAATGAAAAATAACCTTAAGTTTGTACTGAATTGGGAAGTTTATGATATTTAGAAAAATGCCATCTGTCACACTAAGT
Source organism: Anania fuscalis (assembly GCA_950371115.1). Lineage (NCBI taxonomy): Eukaryota > Metazoa > Arthropoda > Insecta > Lepidoptera > Crambidae > Anania > Anania fuscalis. The sequence continues at coordinate 5,518,325 of OX493334.1, read as the reverse complement.
GATCGAGGGTGAAGACCAACACACAGAAAACTGACACACAAGTTTATTAATTGATTCCGCTATGTTTAACGTGATTTCATTTATTAGTCAATGAAAATTAATGTAATAACATACATAATAGAGGAGGCAGTGTCAAAACATGGAACCGTAGCCTGACAATAGGGTTCTGCATGTGACGGACAGACAGAGCTTTGGGAAGTGCAAGTAGATATTACTTGTTCATTATAACACAATATATAGTAGGTATCCATATTTGCTGAGTGTATTTGCTAATCTTGGATATTAAGTCAATAATTTGAGTAGAATATTTACTACAAGTCAGAACTTACAGTATTAGTTAACATATTATGTATTTATTTTCAAACTTTCTTTTCACAGATTCTTTGAATCACATTGAATGTACACAATACTGAAAGTATTGGGTATTGCCTAAGCATTGTTGTTTCTACATAGAGCTCAATACAAAAAAAACAAAATGACTTGAAGATAAAGAAAGCGCTAAATAAATGAGAATTGCTAACTTTTGTGTTAAAGGTACGATAGGTCAAGGGGCATTCGTTAGACAGCCTTCAGTAAATAATAAATAAATATTGGACAACATCACATACATTGCTCTGATCCTTTGGTAAGTACTAAAGCGCTTGTGTTATAGAAATTAGAAAGAATGACGGTACCATATCACCCAGACCCGTGCCAAACTGCCAATATAGAAAAGTTCGTTTTCTACATTGATCCGACCGGGATTCCAACACGGAATGCCGACGCCAACTCCAGCGTGCTACGGAGATTGTCGAGTAAGTGCTGGGTACTGCCTCAGCAGTGTTTTTTCTACGAACTAAATACAAACATAACTAAAGACAAAGATAAAGCTAAAAGCGAATTGCTATCTTTTGAACTTACAGTACGGTAGGCACAGGGACATGAATTAGTCAGCTTTCAGTACCTTTGTTTACTATGTAACGCAAGCCTTCAGATCTTCATTTACATTGATTGATTGTCCCGCACATCAGAACCAAAACTTAAAGCCTACCCTCGTCAAAGACGCTTCATGTTTTAATCTTTCCGCGGCACGTGAGGAGGATTTTGGATCTATGTTTACGTGAACGTAACTATTAGCCCCATAGATAAGTTCAAAGGCATCCAATGAGCTATAGAGTCAAATAAGCTTTATGTTTGTTTCGTGATAAGATCTGCAAAAGAACCGAAGTCAACGACATGTCTTCAAAACGAAAAGTTGAACTGACAAAAAGCAGGTCATTTTGCTTGCAGTTGTTCTAAGCCCTATAGACCCGCTCGCGGGTAGTAGATATAAACAAATGGTTTTAAGGCGCTTAGTGTGATGTCCTATATAGTCAATTTATTTCTGTAAATAGGCCTAAATTAAGCACTTTTACACATCCCAAAATATTTTCTACCCTATGCTTACTAATGGACTTCTAGACTTCTGATAATGATGATATTTCTATTTGATATTCACTATACTTACCTTACATTATTATCTTAAATATATGTTTTTTTTTTCTTTGACAATGTAGTTTATTATCTTGGCTACTACGGACACGACATTGTCAAGTCTAAAATTTACTACACTACAGCGTTCTAAAATCTTTTCTTAGATTTTGGTTTATTTCTATATTATATCCATCATTTGTAAAATTATGTTTCTCGCACCTGGAATAAAGCGATAAAATATTACACCAAAACCAAAATTCATGACAAACTGGATACCTCACAAATGGTAATAAATTACTCTACCTCCAGACATTTGTAAAAAGCAAAGTTCCTTTGATAAACTACGTGTCACATACATAGCTTCACGGATCCACCCATTTGCGGGCACCTCAGTGAATTTAACTACACCTTTCTCTGCTACGTTGTAAATCTAAATCACAAGTAGCATCAGACTGGGATAGTTTCATAGCATAACCACGATGTAGGAGAAAATGAAATTTGTATTTTAAATGACTCTGATGGCTGGCGTAAAGGAAATAATAGTTCTCAAAGTGCTACGGCTGAATAGAAAAGAACATAAAAGATTTACTGAAGCAACTTGGCATTACAATCAGAATTTTATGGAACAGAAAACGGTTTGCACTCAGAAGGATTTTTACTTCGCATTACATCAGCTTAAGGATTGTAAATGAATAGAAAGGTAATTATTGTATTGAATGATTTATAATTTGGAGTTTTATCCTTAACATAGACATTTTAATACAATTTTTTATTCATAATCATCATCATTTTAGCCATATAATGTCCACTGCTGAACAAAGAGGCCTCCCCCAGTGCCTTGCATAATCCTATCCTTCCTTCGTAAGAAGCAGCCTGCATCCGGCAGGTTCCTTCAACCTTTCCCAGTTAGTCTGTAAACAGCGCTTGGTTTTTTTCATTAGTAAAAATAAGCATTTTCACACAAATTACAAGGAACTGTTTTTAATATACAAACTTAATTTAAATTTGGATGGCTTTCGAAAAACTAGTTCATTTGAAAGCATTTTCTAGCCCACTAATCCATCTTTATATTTTGCCGTTCGTTTTGCCAGCTATACTGAGCTAGTACAGCTATTCATGTGATTTTATTTCGGATTTCACTCGATACCGTAGCTGAAATATTTTTCCAGCTTGCTTTAGGGCACGTTTAAAGGTAGGTTTTAATTTTAGGTTGTTCTGTTCTACCTATGAAAGGCTGTAGATTTAACAGTATAGAAAGCAGTTTACAATAAAGAAATAAATATCCGCCTGACAAAATACAATTATTACGATCAAGTAACAAAATAATATCCTTATGTTACAGGTATAAGAAAGGAATGTTTCAGGATTTTCATTTCTGGTCCTCGGATCTGAGTACGGATAAGCCGGCTGAAGTGGCAGGGGGCGGGGCACATAGCACGTAGAACTGACGGCCGATGGGGCAGAAAGGTTCTGGAATGGAGGCCGCGTATCAGCAAGCGCAGCGTAGGACGCCCACCCACAAGGTGGGCAGACGATCTGGTAAAGGTTGCAGGACGACGCTGGATGCAGGCCGCCGGAAGTCACTGGGGGAGGCCTATGTTCAGCAGTGGACGTCCTGTGGCTGAGATGATGATGATGATGATCTGAGTATCTTCCAGGACCCAGCACAGCCACACGACGTCGACGTCGGTGACTTCTTGCGATATAAGTCGGCGACAATACACCGCCGAATACGGTCGCCGACAGTCGTCGATGCAATTTTATTAATATTTGCATCGGCGACTGTCGGGACTGTCGGCGACTGTCGGCTGTCGTCTTAATTGAATAAGTGTCGTCGGCAGTTATTGGTGACTGACGTTGATCGTCACCGACTTATATCGCAAGAAGTCGCCGACATACTGTCGCTCGTCTGTAAGCTCTCTTAGGCTAATTTTGAAAATGGAATTCTATACTGTCCCAAATCGGGAATCGAACCCAGGACTCTTTGCCCTCAAAGTAGATCGCTGTTAACTTCTACCGAAAGGGTCGTCAACAAAAAAAAAATATTATAACAATAAATATTATGTGCACATCCTTAAATCAACCTAACGTTTGTACAGTCTATATTAGTTTGCATAGTACCTAGGTATTGTAGAATTTATCTTGAGTTTAATCCACAAGCTCTTACCAAATTCTGTATAAAAAAACACTTTTGAGAATTATGACCAACTACATAAGTTTCCCGGAATAACGCTCTATGTGCATATTCAAGATATTTTTGTTTCGTGTAGATATAATATCATACTAGAAAATATCCTTTAACTCAGGCTAGGGTAACCAATAAATTCACCAAAGCCACTGGATTAAAAAAAAAAACAGAATAAATTGGCTGTTAGTAGTAGGTACTTGGAGTACCTACTTATAATTTACGTTCCAAAATCTTGCAAAATATTTAAAATTATTTGAAAACTGTAATTTCATACTAACACAGAAGTTACGTCGCACGTGATTTTAAAAGGTTAGAAATTAACGAAATTGGGTACAATGTGCTTTTCTTTGAGTTTCTTATACTGTTTTTCCATCGGTTTAGTGGTTTCCAATGTTTCTAATCGTACAGTTATTTTTTTAATAACACCATTCACCTCAAAAATCAAAGACCAAAACAGTATTATTAAAAAAAAAGGTTTACAAAGAGCACTCAGTCACTCTCACTTATGGCAAAATGGACACCCTATTCTCGACCTTTCATCTCAAACTACGTTATGAGCCTGCCCTTTATTGACATTGAATAGGGACATGGACCGTCCCATGATTGCGATGTCCCACGATTTCACTAAACTCTTTATTTAATGTCTCTTGGTGACAATTTCCCTTCCGAATATAAGCTTTGCTGAATTAAAGGCAAACGTATAACTAATCCCGTTGGGTTCCATTATCGCTTGGGCTTTATTGAATAATAATAGTGAAAGTTTAAGGATTGGTTACTTCATTAATTAAAATAAACAGATAAAAATACGCCTCAGTAAACAGACCAATCGACATGTTATTGCAGTTAGAAATTAAGCTCTGTAACGAATAATAGGTCTTAAAAACTTAATATTACGCAAATGGATCCCTGGATAGAAAAAATTTTTTACACACCTATACAATATTTTTAAATTACTAACCTATTTATTGAAACTCCACAACATAACTTAAACTTTTCTATGAGTCAGTAATTAACAAAACCTTCGAGAACAAAGCGACTCAATAAAAAAATATATTGAATTTTCACCACGAATTTCCGTTTATTCTCCAAGAAATCCATTTTGATAATAAACGAAAGCATAATGAAGCTCAATTAATCGAGTATTTGATATTACAAAGGAAATCTCGATAAAATCGATGAAGATTGTGTTTCAATAGATGCGTATTAAATAATATAATATTTGCACCGCAGGCTGTTAAGCTGTATCTGTGGATTGTTAGACATTTATTTTTAATTAATAAAGAACTGTAAACTGTCCTCTACCTGAAGGTTGTCTGGAAGAGATCGCTTCTAGCGATAAGACCGCCTAAATTATTTTCTTTTCTTTGTACTGTTTGTTTTGTGTGGTGTGCAATAAAGAGTATATATCTATCTAAAGATATACCTACAGTGAGTAATGTTATGGCCATATAAAGCCTAAAAAGTCATGTGCTAATAATAAATATATAAATACTAAGGCATATCATAATCTTTGGAGTGATTAATAATAGATACTTGCGAAATTACCTACGGCTTTCTAGTATATAGTCGCTGAGCTAAGCCGCGGACAGGCCAAACAGATACACAGTAAAACTGGCAGACATGACAAAACTCCGTTCCGTTTTGACTTCGAAACCAAATCAAAGTCAAAACGCGGAATATTAACTAGCTTATTTGCGATACGCAAACTGGCAACGTCGCGTAGATACTCGCTTTTCGATTTCGCTCGCTTGTTAAGAGACCCAATATTATATTTTTTTGATTTGGGAATATTTTTAAGAATAGATGTACGCGCACTTTTTGTATTGTGTTAATGGCAAGCAAAGCAACTTTCGTTAATCCCATGTTCTGTGTAATATGCAGAAAAGCGAACCATTATTTTGTTTTCTGTTTACAGACTTCACTACTTTGTCCTTGAACACAAATATATACCTCTTTATCCAACCCCAACCCAAATCTTTCAGCTCTAAATCCTGGCCACAAAAAACCTTGTATCGTCATAGGGACATTCGTCGCATCTGATGTGACGCATCTCATTGCGGATCTCGGGTAACTTTAATCAGATGCGTGTGAAAAATAGCTGCGATTTGTAAACGTCTTAGATGCGTCTAACCGGCCCGCCCGCTAAGTTTTTGCGGTCGCATTTCGGAAAAGGGATGCGAAATGTTTACAACATATGCGAATTCTCGGATTTAATCAACTCTACTCAGATTTTAAATTGTATCATATTTATTACTTTACTTAAGCTCGATTCTATTAAAATATATATACTATAATATGTATATGTATTGACTTATCTTGGTAACGTTTGGACCAAGTATAGACTTAACGATAAAACGTTTTATGTTCTATATTATTGTAACCAAGTTGTAGTGAACGTATCTTTTAAAATCATGACATACTTAAATACTCTAAAAAAAACTATTTACTAGAGCCAATCAAACACTTTTATAAAGATATTATACTCTTAATGGCCCTCTATATGACATAGAAAGTAAAATATGCACGCACATATTTACTTTCAATACCATAAATTAAATACATCATAAGTAAAACTGAAGATCTAGTAAATATAACTGGTCTGCGTTGTGGAGGATAAATACCCGAATTATAAAATGATCGTTCTTCTTCAGTTCAATTTATCTAAATCATGGATCGAATCATCACATCCCTAAAATTGGGACGTACGAGCAGCTGGTTCGGCAAAAGTGGGAAAGTGCTGAATAATTTTTGTCGCAATCGACTTTATCCTTTCCTGCCCTATATTCGCAGTTCAGTACTCTTTTCGTGGTCAGCGTTTTTAGCGTCGGTAGAATTGATATATATATATTTTTTACAATTGTGGCAAGCCTTAAGGAGTTTCAAAAATATCTGATATGGCTGCAATCATGGGTGAAACGATTCCTTATATAAGGTCCGATTTTATTAGTGTTCATCCTGTTAACCTGTGACTATATAGGCGAAAAGCAATCGTAAAAACCAACTTTCAAATGTCTATCATAAAAACTAAAAAAGTTAAAAATAAATTACAAAATAACAACATCGACTTCACATTGCATAAACTCGTCCTATCTTCAACTCTTTCTCGCTCTGTACAAGGGGAAGGAATAAGACGGATAATCAGATGGTAAAACGTAGCAAAGATAGGACGAGTTTATGCAATATGAAGTCGATGTTGTTGATTTTTAACTTTTTTAGTTTTTATGGTACACATTTGAAAATTGGTTTTTACGATTGCTTTTCACCTATATAGTCACAGGTTAACAGGATGAACACTAATAAAATCGGACCTTATATTTATCGATTACGTTTATTATTATTTTTTAATAAAAAATAGATGATGCTTGGGGCATAAAAATTATCAACTTTTGTAATCTATAATAAGCAATACCTCCATCCCTTTGCGGCCATGGCAGATATTTTTAAAACACCTTATATACATATTACAGGATAAATATTCAATCCTTGTTTACCTTAATAGTACTTACATAATTTCTGGTGGCAGATATTCCAATATTGTAATTATGGAAAAACGGAACTTCGTAACGGAATGAAAGAAAAATAAATATCGCGATGTTGATGTTTTTCCATCCTTTAAGCAAGTTCAATTCATACTTAACTGATTTTTTCATTTGTGGTTTTATTACAGCATTTTCAAACTGTGTTTTTTTCTTTTCAGTTAGTGATGTTAAACCAGCTTTGATTTTTGTATGTTTTACCATTTTTTTAAACTGTAATGAAACTGACCTAAAACTGATCACAGGTGTCGCATTATTTGTTGTAAAATTAGGATATTTATTTATTGAAAAAAAAAAGTTTTTTTGCACAGAATTATGAAAATCAACCGACGGAGTCTATTACAAGATTCAGATTCGGCAAAAACAATATTTAGTATCGATAGTAACGGAGTTATTTATAAGGTCATGATTGTATTGATAAAATATGTAATGATATTACTATTGCTATATTACAGTTCATCTCAGAAAGTAATTGCTTTAGAAAAACTTTTTTAAAATGATAAGAAGCTGAAGCATGATAATTATACTCAAAATGTAAGCTATCGCATGTGGAAATAAAACACTTTTTTATATTAAAAAAATGATGACGTCCGGGAAATGAAACTTCTTCACTATCGTATTCAATTAAGTATTATTTTCACCCACAGCAGCCGCGGCAGATATTTTTGAAACACCTTATGTATGTGTCTATGAAAGAATTGAAGTAATGTTACAAGTAGTAGTTTTACGTAGTATAATTCTTACTCTGTGGTAGTAGTAATCATAGTAGTATAGTAAATTAAGTAAAGAAAGAATGAGTACATACCTACCATCTCTTACTCGTAAATAAGTAATTATCTTTGGGCATGTTTTAGCTCCGTTGTGAGTAAGGCTGCTACAAAATTAGTTTTACTTATTCATGCATTATTTGTTTGCCAAATGTAGGTACATATGTATATAATAATAAACAACACTACCCGTTCATTTTCACCACAACAAACTTTGAATATGCTGTATATTTTCCACGAATGTACCGTGAAGTTTGAATAGCATATTGTTCTTGGATGAAGTTAAATTTAGCAATGAATGAAGTTTCCGTTCTCAACTTGGTTTGCTGATTCGGCTAGATTTCATTTAGCTTTGAAACCATCTCTGCAATATCAAAATACTGGAAGATAGGACTTAGATTATTTTGCTATCTAAGTCCTGTCTTCTGCACAGCTGTATATGATATTGTTTTTTATTTGTTCATTCATTGATACTATCCACACTGATTAACGAAGTAGGTTTTTGTAAAACGTTTATAGCGGTATTGATACCGCTATAAACTTTTTACAAAAATTAATCCGGCTACGTAAGAATACCATAGGTAGTATTCTTACGTAGCCGGAATCGGTTATTAGTTTTTTATTATTTAAAAACAGTCGTAAGGCAAAACAAACAAAAAAAAAATCCTTTCTCTACAACCATATGTACTATCTCCTGAATGCAGATACACAATGATTTATTGTCACTTTTTCTTATATAATAAACAACAATAGGTCTGTCATTTGCGTGATAAATTCGCTGGATATCCAACTGTTCCCGGTTCCCGGGAATAAAATAAATAGCGGGAATAAAGTAGTAACCCGTACTCCATAGCTTGACTTCCGTATTATAATGTTGATTGATGACACATATAAACATTAGAGGATAATCAAACTAAGATGACATGTGGAAGTTGTGATTTATATCGTCACCACAGTCGTGAAGGAATTTCGGTATTGACTTAACTTATTCAGATGATTCTTACAAACAAAACTAACGCATTAAATTCAATGAAATGTATTGTACATCTTACATGATTGCGTAGTTTTTCTTCAACCCTTCAATTCCCAGGAAAATAGATAAACATTTAATTGGAGATGTGGCAGCCGGCTATCGCTTGGGGATTGGTGAAAGATGTGGTCGAGAAGTGATAGGTTTAATTTAATTTAATTTCTGAAATGACTTCAATACTTAATATAACAATAATTAATCAATATAAAAATATTGTCATAGAGGCATGATTTAGGCTACAGTTTAGTACTTAAGTTCTATATTACATGTAAAACGTGTTTGTAATGACCGCTATCCTGTTTTGTGTTTTTTTTTAATCCAAAGGGCCACCATGGAGGCTTAAGGCTATCTGCAGGATATCCTTAATCATATTTCAGGTTTTGTAGTGGGTTGGTGTGCGGCATTGGAAAATATTTAAACCGAAATGTTTTGTTTTGCGAAGAATTCATTAATCGGTTGTAGGATGAAAATAATAAATTCGTTATCTACGAAATTATTTGTTAAGTACGGACAACAGCTCGTCGACCTACCACAAAATGTCAAATTTTGTCATTTAAAAATGATCTCTATATGTCAGGCTTAAAGTTGAAAATCTATTGGATAATTTTTGACTTTTGGAGTAGGTCGACGTGCTGTTGACTGTACATGAATATTTGTAATCAGAGGCCAAATTAAATAGTGTAAAATTAATAAATAATTTATTTATTCATATGTTTAACTAAGTTATTTATATGTTTAAGTTAGCTAGTCTAATTATCTATCTTCCTAAAAATAAAAATCGATGTAACTTTATTTGTCGTCTGTGCATTCTAAAACTATTTATCAGATTGTGATAAAGCTTTTGTAGGGTCTCTTGAAAATTAAGCCATCGAACTGCGAGTCTTTGGCTGTTAACCGACCTGAGGAGCGTCTAGTTATGAAGTTTTGAACTAGAACACAGGCAGAAACTTGGCAGGTAACGCGAAGAGCAAACATTATAGGTATATTATAAGGTACCGTCGTTGTTTCTTATTGCTATAACACAAGTGCTTTTTAGCTTTAGCTACTTACCTTAGGATCATAGCAATGTATGTGATGTCTGTGCAGGTCTTTGCACAATAATCGATGTATCGCCTGGCGGTGATGAGACATGGTAGTAGATAAAACACTTCTTACTATTAATTTACTTTTATTTTGACAGAGCAAGTTACAGTGTGACCGGAAGCCATTGATGGAGTCGAATTAACCACAGACAAAATATATTTTATTTTAATAAAAAAAACTAAATGTTGCCAACAATGTCGTCAAATATTTAATATAATATTTATTATAATTTTAATATTATTATTACCCCTTCTTATCCTATGGGTGTCGTAAAAGGCGACTACAGGAGAACCGCCATAAGAAGACGGGCAGCAGCGTCTCCTCTCCACCATTGGCCAAACTGCGATCGCCAACCCGCCTGCCAAGCGTGGCGATTATGGCAAAATCCTCCTTTAGGAGAGGCCTGTGTCCAGCAGTGGACTGATAGGCTGGTGATGTAATATAATTATAATTAGGTATTATTTTGGCGGCACCTTGACGTGTTCTTGCCTTGCATGTATTTTTTAACGCAAATATAATGTACGTCCGTCATGTAAGAGCTAAGCATCTGGGCGGTAACCACGACCTCTTAAAACAATCTCAAATCTGTCAAACATTATCATTTCTGTCAAATTTTGTATGAAATGACGTACCAAAATTGACTGATTTGACAACTTTGAGATTGTTTTAAGAGTTCATGGTTATGGCCCTGGGCCCTAACCATGAACTATTAAAACAATCACAAATCTGTCAAACATTATCATTTCTGTCAAATTTTCTATGAAATGACGTACCAAAATTGACAGATTTGACAACTTTGAGATTGTTTTAAGATTTCATGGTTATGGCCCTGATCTCATAAAATTATTAAAGATATCTTGTTTCTGAAGCCGAAATCTGCAAGGATGATGATGATAGAGGTATTTTGAGAACGCCCAAGAGGGTTCTGAACTGAATTGCATACCACGCAAACGAAGTCACAGGCAAAAGCTAGTAATAATAAATATGCTGCATATCCACTTGACTGTCCGCGCTAGCAGACTATGATGTGGGGAAACCGTCCGGCGCTTTCACTCGATAGGTGCTTAAAAAATCGCGTGACCTGTCCCGATAAAAACGTTTGAAGAAAGAAAAGTAAAGTTGTGATTACGAATAAAAAAAACTGGTATATAGGTAATAAAATAAGGCATCAATAAAGTTGAAAATATATACTTCGAAGTTACAATTTCATATATATAAAAAAAAATGATAATAAATAATTGTACTTTTTTTGTCCAATTTTCTGGCAATTTTATTTTGTTATGACAAAGTTATGCCCTCGGCTATACTTTTATTAACTTATTTTGAAACTAGACTATACTACCTTTTAAATATAAACAAATGATACATGATCAGTCTAATAAATTAACTAATTGAAATGACTCGGCACAACACGATATTTGTTACCGATGGCGATCTTGGTCCGATAATCAAAATGGCCGCCCGGCACAGTGCTGACGAGATATTTGTATTGAAACTTGACTGTCCGCGGGTACTACAGTTCCATTATTTTTTTTACAAAATAAACAAATGATACATGGTAAGTCTGGTTATTTAAATTTCGGTATTATTACCAGTTTCATTTACACTTATGATTAAACACTATTTGGAAATGCAAAAATAGCTGAACTCAAAAATCTGACACCGAAATCTCGTCTGTACAACCTTTACTATCGCAAACGTGCTTGATTACTGCAGTGCCATTCGGTCGAGCCCTGCGTTCAAAGTATTTTTTAATGTTAAATCTGCTTAATTATACGAATGTAATAGGTTTATTTTATTAACTACTTAATCTCGATAGTTTCTGGTACGTAAATATTGTATTATTCTCTAAAAAACTAATTTCGACAATCCGTAAACAACAAAAGCAGCCATGTTTACTCACGAACAGTAGTTTATTATATTGTCTGTTAAATTTATTAACTTTGAAGAATGAAACGCTATGATATTTATACGTCACTGTAAAGAGAATTTTGTCTAAAAAATTATAACACGTCACACTTATAGAATTAAGTAATAAAATGAAAGTACTTACGACATTCTTCTTCAGCAGTTGTTGCTCACTCACAGTAAAAAAATATGTCACTTTTCAAGTCGCTTCATAGATAAAACAGCGCATCAAAATGGATAGAACTAGGTTAAAGCCATCTATGATTCTTTCTTAAGATTAAATACTACAGCTGTGGCACAGATAAGCTACCGATTTTTAATAAACAAGTGTTTCCGATCGCTTCGAGTTTGTGGCACAGTAGTGCCACTGACAGTTTACCGTAAAAAAAATAATGGCACTGAAGTACCCGCGGACAGTCAAGTGGATATCATAATAGAAAAGTTTTGAAATTTACATTCAAAATAAAAGCCTGTTTTACTCTTTAATTCAAATTGTGGTTTGATAAATAATTAAATATCTACGAAGAATTTTTAATGGCCGGAAATTTAAAAATTGCATTAGTTACTGTACCGGATGGGCGCTATCGCATCCGCGGTGTTCGTATTATTGGCGGATCGATACAAAGTTAATTGTTACCAACATCCGGTACTCAGAATACAGTGGGTTAAATGATTATTTTTACAAAATGAGATTAATAGGCTAGTCTCCTGGGTCAAAAAAAAATTATTCTATTTAGTCCGTCAGTTAGAATATCAAAAAATATTGGACCCATATTTTTTCTTTTGTTAATCAAACAAAAAATGAGGAAGATACAGCACATCAAAGTGAGCACGTGACATCACGCCTTGCTAAAAAGTGTCGCAAGGTGTGACGTTGCGCGGAAATTTAACTGACTGTATCTTGATTATTTTTTTTTTTGATCGAGAAAAGAAAAAATACGTGAGCAATATTTTCTGTTAATCCAACTGACGGACTAATACGATTTTTTTTTGGAAACTAGACCATTAACAAGCACTTGCACTTGTGAAGACAATATATAACTTAGAATAAAAGTTTACTATACAAGACGCTGGTAAAATTAAATTTGTAGGAACTGTTTTATTTGATCTGTCAAGTACAAGGTTAACGCTATTCATAGCTAATCTAATCTTATATATAAAATTCTCGTGTCACAATGTTCGTTCCCGTACTCCTCCGAAACGGCTTGACCGATTCTCATGAAATTTTGTGAGCATATTGAGTAGGTCTGAAAATCGGCTAACATCTATTTTTCATACCCCTTAGTGATAAGGGTTGTCCACTTTTAACAGAAATTACTTAAAAATTATTTATATGGCAAAACAACGTTTGCCGGGTCAACTAGTAATATCTAAGACTTTCTAGTGGAAGATAATTTATTATTAGTGTACCTACTAACTACTAAGTTATCTTTGTTTGTATGTAATAAAAAAGAGGTGTTTATTTGGTGTTGCCACCACGCTCTCCCATAATGTCTCGAATATGATTGTGAAACCGCAAAGTTAACAAGCTATTGGCACTTTATCCGTACATTGTGTAACATTACCTTAAATATGTTTATATTTTAAATTAATTTTTAATACGATGTTTAACGCGCAAACAGCTACTATTTCTGCCAAGAATATAATATATTAGTATACTAACACACATTAATAAAAATAAAATATTTTTTGTGTATTTTAACGGACAAAAAGTCTCTCGTTGTGATACCTATCTAATACCTTTTCAAAAAGGGCCTCAACTCGCTTTAATGACCTTGACGCCGCGCGGCCCATATAGAATTGCACGCATGCGAAGAAAAGAAAGAAGAAGAAATAACGGGAAAAACATGTTTTTCATAAAATTAATGCCAATAAAGAATAATCCAATAAAGCTCTCTATTCAAAACATGTATACTTCCACAACCTTGTTTTTTTGTGAAAATAGTAACGAAATAGCTTGTGCCGTGTGAGAGAAATTTTGTAATTTATGAAAATTTTACACTTTTTTGTATTTGTTTTAATGTCCTGTGTCAGCCTGATCAAACCCCTGTATTTAATAAAAGTAAAATAAGATAAAAGATCATACATTATTACAATTTATCTTTGCAATTCATAGACTCAGATCAACACTATCGATCAAACATTTTTGTTTGGTTAACTCATGAAATAAACCTCGTTTGGCAGTTGGGTAAAAAATAGATTCTTATAACTGTGAAGTTTGCGGTAAAGTCGATGACGTTCAACATCTCCTGACAGAATTTATCAAAAATGAGAGACAGCGACAGATTATGATCACCATCTTGTAACTCAATTTTAATCCAATGCATCTTTATTATTAAACAAAACCAAGTTCGGACTTGGCTGTTTTTTGTAAGAGGCAAGAGCTATGGTCGGCTTATCACGATTGTATACAGCTTTGCGTTAAAATAATTTAGCCTCCGCACATTTTGGCATGAAAATTTTATTTGTGTGTCTTTTTCTTTTTTATTCTATAATATTATTGGACTAAATTATGGTAGGTATAATTAAAATTTAGGTGGGTACTTATAATTTAATATAAGTGGTGTGAATAAAACCATTTATTATATCACATTCAAGTAAATTAACCACATTTACTTTACCAGATATATATTTTGTTTAATTGTAAATAATTCCAAAAGAAATTGACACAGCAGGCTGGGTTCTACTCGTATATGTTTAGCAATTTAAGATTAAATTTTGAACATACAACACTTTTATTAAAATACCAGCGCAAATATATAATTTAAAGCTAACTTAGTAATAAATGCGTATTATCAGTTTTTTTTTCACTTTAAGTAACTAACTTTAGATAACTAAATAGGTACATTGTAACAAAAAAAGATAAAAACAACAAAGTTAACCTACATTGTTTGTCCTCTGATATGTCACCAGACAAATTAATTAAAAATTCGCAAAATGATTACAAATTAAACAAAATGTTACTTTTATTAAAAATGAGAAAGGTTGTTTGTTTAGATGTTCGTTACTCAAATCGCAAACATAACAAAATTAGCTGAAAGACACAGCTTTAAATTTTAATGATCTAGTCTAACAGCACAAAATTCAGCTTCTTTTTTGTGCCTGGTGATTTTTTTTTTTTTTTGGTCGAATTTTAATCAACGCAGACAAAGGCAAAGAAAGAAGCTAGTAGATCCTTAACCTCATTGCAATTCAATGTTTCACTGTGTGATAACAGTAACAAATAATAAAGGGTTCCGTTACGCAACGAAAGAAAACATCACACGTTTTTATTTTATTGTGTTTTTTTTTATTTTTAACATTATTAAAACACTTCATTTCATTAAGTTAATTTATCGAAATTTTATAAATTTGTGCTGTTTGGGTGCTAGGAGACGTCACTGTTGCATTAAATAAATTTTAATATGTTAATAACTTTGAATCTACAGGGTGGTCCAGGCCAGATGGATGTAAAATTTTTTTTAGGTAGTCGGCTTTATACCCGCCAGGAAGAAAAAAGAGCACGTACACACGACCACTTTATGCGCCAATCTTTGAAAATGGCACTATTGGATAGACACTACCACAATTTTGTTTTAGTTTCCATTAAATCATGTAAGTAGAGCAGTTAAGTAAAAAATAATTAAAATGAACGTTGGTTTACAAGGAAAAGAATAGATATTTTAATACTTTACCCTTCCTTGATACATCTACCCCCTAGCTCCCCTACTCACGCCAACTCTATGCTTCTCAAATAATGTTCTCATTAGTGTACTTTCTGGGTTTAAACTGTTAAAGGCATAATTTTGTACCTAAACCGTAATTTATGTATGTTTATTCATAAAAAAAAGTCTAACCTAGTGATAAAAGTGGACCCTGAATTAGGACTCTAGTATAGCAAATACTTAAAAAGCAAGTTATAAATTTAATTATACGACTATTGTGATGGAACTCGGTACAACACGTGGTGAAATTATAAAATGACAAATTGAACAAATAAATCAATTAATATAATTGGTCATGAACATTTTGCTATGTATTATATTGTATTGTGTTTTTATTCTTTATTTTTGAGTACGTTACATTCAGTCCGCCTTAAGTACAGCAAATCTACAACATATTAAAGTATTTTCCTTCAAAAATTACACCTATTACGGCCTTACTTATAAAAATCAACTAATTAGTAACTAATTAACTAACCACTACTTAACTTTTTAGTGTTTAACAATTTTTCACTCATAATCGCTATTTAGGTGCTAGTTAATAAACGTATAATCAACACAATTTTTATTTTACTCTGCCAACACCGAACTTTAGTCATTATGTAAGACCCAAAATACTGTCTTATAAGAAATATCTCTCATCATAATCTATATATAAGAAATCTTTTATGTCATTTATGAGTGTGTAACACATTTTTGTATGCATAGATATAGAATGTGAATCCTAAGTCTATGATTGTATGCGGACCCCCGAGATGACAGCTAGCTAGGCAGAAAACAGCTGTTGCTGCTACGCCATTTTGGTAATTAAACTTTAATTAGGGGTACGACGCTGTTTAACCTGACAGCTTTTTACGAAGTCACTAAGACTTTGTTTAACTTTAATTACCGTTTATAAGTAAACATTTTTAATAAGCTGATTAACAGTCACATTAAAAATATCTCAAACTTGACTAAGTACAATTTTAAATTTAAAGATTGTGGATTACATTAGAATTAAGTGGTATTATTTAAAAACAAGTACTGAGACCTCTTGTATTTAAATTTGAACTGAGTCAGCCCTTGAAATACACTTGACAACTGCAGTCCATTAAAACATTTCTAGTAAGAGGTGTCGTAGCAGTGACTCTCAGGGTAGCGTGCGAGGCTGGTGTATCAAAAAATACCATGCTGTGAGTCTTTCATTTTTTTTTTCTTTCGTCATACTTCAACTTTCAACTTCAGAAAAATATTATGAAGTTAATAACATTTAACAATAAAAACCTCCACTGAACTAGTAGTGTTTATTTCCGTTTATGTTGACCTTAAAGTAGTTTTCCAGTGTTATTTGTACATACAAAATAAATAAAAAGCTACCAACTATTTATTTTTATTATCAACGCGTTTCTAAAGAAGCTGAAAATGGTGACTAAGATAAATAAAATACGTTTTAATGATTGAAATTGCTGAGTAAATTTTATACATGTTCTGAGGATTTTATTATAATATATTTAAAACGTACAGGTAATTCTTATTTTATATATTTATTTTCATACAATACTTGTTGTTTGTTTCTTATTAGTGGCCACAATGCCTTATGTTTATCGCCTACCACTGGAACTGCCCCTGACACTTTTGCAGCAGCAATCAAATTCTTTACAGCAGCCCAATGTCTTTTGAATGAAGAACAATTACCAGATGATCACGTTAAAGGTAAATTTTTAATAACATGCAACGCTGAAGCATAATTATGCTGGATGACTTTTTTTACCGTCAGGAAAAAAATACTGTGTATTCTGTACCTAAAACTATGTGTTATGTGAGTGTGTTTATAAAATACAACAGATTTTATAAATTTTGGAATTTCCAAAAAAATGCATAAACATAGAATACATCAGTGAATATACGTTTTAGTTTTGGTCGGTTTCATATAATTTTTATTATTTTTTTACCAATATTATTTTTTTAATGGTCTGTTAGTCAAAATTAACTAAGAATTAGATGGTTATGAGGTTAAAATAGTTGATAAAAATAAAATAAAAAACTAAACTTTTTTTTTAAATTATCATGTTATCATCACCTATATCATTTACCTATTTCACACGTTTATTTTCTTGACGGTAAAAAAGTCATCCAGTATTTACCATTCAAATGTAGTAGTCAATTAATATATGTAAATTTATTTACACAGATGGGGAAACATATGACTTCATTATAGTCGGAGGAGGTTTGGCTGGTTGTGTACTAGCCAATCGGCTAAGTGAAGTGGAAAAATGGAAAATTATTGTAATTGAAGCTGGGCCGAGTCCACCTATAGAAAGCAACGTAAGACAAAATTAAATTTTAATGTATTTCGCAGATTTAGATTTCTATTTGTTTGGACATTTGTTTTTTGCACCTGTAAGTAAAATTGTAAAGAAAGACCAAAAAGTCATTGCTACATTTCCAAAAAGTAAACAATCTATGAATTAGAATAATATTTTTACTTACCACTTCCAGATTCCTGGTATGGATAAAGGCATGTTTGGCAGTAAATATGATTGGCAGTATTACACACAAGATAATGGTGTCACTAATCGTGCCAATGCTAACAACACTGTTTACTGGCGCCGAGGAAAAATGTTAGGTGGCTCAAGCGGCATCAATGCTATGTTTTACATCAGAGGTAATTATTTTGACTACCAAAGGTGGTACGACGCAGGTAACACAGATTGGAGTCCAAATGTTGTTCGGAATTGTTTTAAAAAAGCTGAAAATTTACAAGACCAAAGTCTGGCTAGAGATCGGGGTATCAGAAATTATTATGGAAATAAAGGCCCATTAGTAATAAACACTTTTAATAGTACTTACAGGCCCTTAACGCTGAATGTTTTAAACGCTTGGAACGAAATAGGTATTAAGACTGTAAAAGATTTAAATTACGCTAATGTTATGGGATCTGGTATCTTTAGGGCAACTGCATACAATGGGCATCGTGGCAGTACTAATTACGTGTATCTAAAACCAGCTAGAGGAAGAAAAAATTTACATGTTATCACAAATGCGTTTGTTACAAAAGTTCTCATAGACGAGAATAAAAAAGAAGCTTATGGAGTAGAAGTAGAATATGATGGGAAAACTATCCAATTTTTAGCATCTAAAGAAGTAATTTTATCTGCTGGTACTGTAAATACCCCACAGCTGCTCATGCTTTCTGGGATTGGACCTCAAAAACATTTGGAATCAAAGAAAATACGGTGTATAGTAGATTTGCCAGCAGTGGGAAGGTATCTTCAAGATCATTTTATAGTTCCCGTGACTATATTTGGCGATGAACCTAAGGAACCATCAGAAGCAGAGCAAAATTTTGGCGTAATACAATTCTTATACAACCAAACTGGCCCTTTAGCACAACATAGTTTACCCGATGTGACTGCCTTTTATGCCAGACAGATACGAGCTAAATACCCCGAATTTCAAAATCACATACAAATATTTGGGAAAAAATCTCCACGCCTCGAGAGATATTTAAACACGATTCCAAGATATAAGCGTACAGTGCGAGAATCATTGCTAAATCAAAATAGAAATAGCTCTCTGTATCTTTTCTTGTTTAACTTACTTCACCCTTATTCTACAGGGTATATTTCTTTGAATACATCGCATCCAAAAGATCATCCTTTGATTTATGCAAATTATTTGAATGATACCAGAGATATAAACGCAACAGTAGAAGGCATTAAGATGTTGACAAAAATAGTTCATACCAGATATTTTAGGTCTATCAATGGGCGTTTGGGTAGAATAAATTGGCCGGAATGTGATGGTTTTAAATTAGACAGTGAAGATTATTGGAGGTGTATCGCAATAAATATGGTTATTACGGTTTACCATCCTGTAGGGACAGCAAGAATGGGCACAGAAAGGAAAACGTCTGTAGTGAATAGTGAATTGAAAGTGAATTTTATGAAAAAGCTGCGTGTAATTGATGCTAGTGTGATGATGTCACACATAAGTGGGAATACAAATGGTCCTGTTATCATGATCGGTGAACGAGGGGCCAGTTTGATAAAACGTGACTATGGCATAGGGCAATCAAATGACGAATGTTATTGATATTATGTTCACGCGACTATTTTAAGACTATAACAAGACTAATATCATACTCTTAGTTAAATATTCTAATGTTAGTGTACCCTATCCTCAATCAATAAAAAGTCTTTGGTGAATAGTGTAAAATATTTTCCAATTAGAAGTATCCTGCAATGTTTTGTTCCATGTCTAACAAAAAAGGTTCTCTATTAAATGTCTTATTTATTTCTCATGTTTTATTATTATATGCTGTATATTATTATTTAACGCATTAAATAAATAAATTTAAATACGCTAATCTTGGCTGATTTCTGTTTACTTGTACTCTGCAAATTATTTAAAAACCAGAAGTTTTTTCAATAAAATTAGCTAAGATAAAATAAATCTTTTTTCTATTATATTTTATGCATCCTTGTTTTTCTACACTAAGTTCATAAATGTTATGTTATGATAAATAGTTGTATTTTTAAAATACAACTGTTCAAATGTCTGGATTTTATCGCTTAAGGCCGTTTTTGATCAAGCTGGAGTAAGTTATAACTCGAGGGTAAACCACTGCTTAATTTAGGAATAAGCCAAATTTTTCATTTTACCAACTACTAATCTAAGATGAAGGTAAGCATAGAATAGATTAATGACAAATGTAGCACTTGCTAAACCGAGACTCACTAATCCTACAAAATTTAATTGTTGAGACATATTAAAACAACCAAGAAGAAAATAGATTTTATACATTTTGGTAGGTTTATACATTCATTCATCATTCACACTTGAACCATTTAACAAAAAAGTAGGTCGGAAAAAATTAAACGAAACGAATAAAGATATTCTCGTAATACTTAGCTAAAGCTAAAACTAGGATAGCTTATTGTTTCGTCGAATCCAGTCTTAATCTATATGAAATCAACAGAAATAGATTTTTATATGGACTGAACGACAGAAATAATTTATTTCAGTGCTTTATTTTTTGAGAAATGTTATGAACAATGGAATGGAATTCAATATGCGTCACTGTTATTAAATGTAATTTGTGTTTTTGTAACTCCGGTTTGGCAGTAAGAAATGTCTAGCACGTTGGCTTATGATATCCAATAAACAATAATGCCATTCTGTTTTTAATTACTAACCTAACCAACAGCAGTTACTATTAAAGCTCACTTAAGTAAGAAAACTTTTTCCGTAAAGTATTGGTAAAGTAGTGACAACCCTATTGGTGGACTTTACGCAAAGGGTTTCTGCGGGGTAACCGTGAACTCTTAAAACAATCTCAAATCTGTCAAATTCGTACGTCATTACGTTCGAAATTTGATAAGCTTTTACAGATTTGAAATTCTTTTAAGAGTTCATGTTTAACCCCCTGGATTTAATTCCCAGTTCCAGGAGTAATCAAAACTAGAGGAAAGCAAAATTAGATCTATTAATTAAATATGGATAGAACAAAGGCTTAGGTAACATAATCACGTACAGATATATTCATTAACGTTAATTAACTTTAGGCAAGCCTTAAAATATGGCTTAACAAGATGTTGTTTTGAATTAATATAGATATATTGTAGTAATTAAAATATGTACAAATGTCAAATTATATAACAGCTACACTTGTTCCACGAGTCCGATGTACCAATTCTATGAATTAATAACAAAAATAACGTCCACTTGGCTAACCTTTGGTTCTGAGTTTTAATCAGTTAAAAGTGTCAAAAATATATTTTTCATTCGAAATTTGACAAGTATTTAAAAAGTTAAGTACAAAAAAATACAAAATGTTTATATTTTATTAACTTAGTGACTAATACAATATTAGTGAATGGAGCTGCCTTTTATGCAAAATATGCTTGCGTTAGGTAACACCGCTCTTCCATAGCATGGTTACAATAGACTAATTTAGGCCACCTGGATAGTGTCTACCATAACATAAACATTAAATAGTTTTTTAATTCAAACGTGCTAATAAAATTACTAATTGATAAATGTTATATAATATAAATGATTATTTTAAGTAGGTATGTAAAAATCTGACATTTTATTAATATTATTTTTAATAATTATTTTATTAATATTGATTAAGATTATGACATTAACTAAGTAATTTAATAAATCAATCCTATCCTAAGTATTATAATTAAACAAATAATCTATCCTTATGAATGTGTGTGTGTGCGTGTGCCTGCGTGCGTGCGTGCGTGCGTGCGCGCGCGTGTGTGTGTGTGTGTGTGTGTGTGTGTGTGTGTGTGTGTGTGTGTGTGTGTGTGTGTGTGTGTGTGTGTGTGTGTGTGTGTGTGTGTGTGTGTGTGTGTGTGTGTGTGTGTGTGTGTGGTGAGTGTGTTTCTACTTATAATTAATTCTATTTCAGCATAGCTTTTAACCATTTAGTAATCGCAATTTTGCATTTTCTATAAGTCATACTATAAATATCTAATTCTTTATTTATTCTGTTATATAGAACAGTAGCTATCGTATCATATTGCCTCTTCGCAAATACTAACCTCACACGCGTTTGTTGCGCAACATTACGTTTCCTTCTAGAGCTAGTCTCGTTATATACTCGTCGTATCTGTTGATAAGGGAGCGATTTGTGTTTACTCAGCACAGTATTTAAAACAAATAATTTTCTAACAGATAACAAATCACTAGAGGAGTAGAGTAAGTCTGTAGAGAAGTCGCGTGGTTTGAAATACATCACTTTCAATAATGATATCTGAGCTCTCTCCAAGTCTAGAAATCTAGTTTTGTTTGCTCCGCCCCACACGGTTAAGCAATACGAAAAAACTGATTGCGCTAGTGATATATATGTAAAAATATATAATATATAAGTACCTAAAAAGCAACAATTAAGTTTCGTTAAGATTTCAAATCACTGTTTGAGACTTAAGTTGTTAATTAGCTAAATAATGTTTAAGAAGTTGATATGTATCTTTTTACGAATAACGCTGTTAAAGTAGTATTACTTGAATCTTTATTGTTTTTCCTATATAAAGTTTGAAGATTATACAACGTACGTATACGTTAACCAAACCATTATCTTCTTAGTCGGCTATTAGAAAATGTTGGGTCCAATGCTCAGAAAGAGATACAAGAAAGTAAATATTAATACTATATACCCGTGTAATAAATAATGATTCATAATTCATAGCAGTAAATTTGTCAATTGTACTCACCTGGTGAATTAAATTTAAAATAAATTCCTTATCTAAGAACGAACCGAAATTAAAGTTTTAATTTAATTAAACTAGTCGCAGAAAAAGTGCGGGGAGTTAATTGCCTAATTTCCGTTCAGTCTAGGAAATCGAGTTTAATTGTGTAACCCGTATTCTAATAATGTTGAGACCGACTAGGCCTATGACTGAATAAAAAAAGTTTAATAAAAAACTAAAAACCGACTTCAAAATGAAACTAAAAAGCGAAAAATAATATTGACTAAAACATACCTAATCAGTTCTTTTTGGAGTCGGTGCCACCCATCGAGAGTTAAAATGTGTTTATTCGCACCGACTCCAAAAAGAACTAATTAGGTATGTTTTAGTTAATATTATTTTTCGCTTTTTAGTTTCATTTTGAAGTCGGTTTTTAGTTTTTTATTAAACTTTTTTTATTTTACAATTTTAAGTGTTAAGTCCTCTATTTTTTCCCTCCTAACTTTGCCAAAAATGAATTTACAGCAAAGTAACCTTAACTAATATTGGTCCTCTATAGTCCCCCTATCCAATGGTATGATAAAAATAAGGTGTTTTATAGGGTCAATTTTACGACGAAAATTTTTAAGTCTTAAGAAAAGCCTTTACCTACACTTCAACCAGAACGGCGGCTATTTTGGTGTCGAAACCATAGGATAAGGTTTTGCGTTAAAAAAACAAGTCAAATTAAGAAAGGAACTTTCAATTTTTTTTTCGTTACTGGGTGTGCGGGTACGCCCCCAGTAAATAAAAATTGTCGGTGTGGTACCTCATAAGCTCTGCGTCTGCTCAACACACTGTGCAATACGTTCTGTCGACAAGTCGGGCGGGGGCAAGATCAATCAACATCTGTATTTTAATAAATACTTTGATTGGTAATTCCCCTACTCCCAGCATCTGTCCGATGCTGGGTTTGGTGAATGGTCTAAGGAGGAGCGCAGGTCGCAGAGATCCCGTAGACAAGGCCAGTGGACTATCCTTCCCGAGGTTGCTGCCCGTTCTTGGCCAATTGCCTTAAGCTACTGGTATAACAGAAACCTCTGGCCGAACCCCAATATATCCTTACCCCCAGTCCCATCCTAACTCCCTCTCCAAACCGGCATAGCCGAACCGTGGCGGCGCAAAACCACACACAGGCATCCGTAAGCCCAGAAGGATTAAATCCCTTCTGAAAGCACGGCCACAGCACCTTGGGAAAGTGCTGTGTGTTTATTTCCCAACCCCCCCCCCCGTTTATGACATGAGTAATGAAAATGTGAGTATGTCATGCGATCCGGCTAACGCCCGGCGCTCGCAGGTACCCGGGCCTGCGAGTGTGAAATTTGTTACCGAAGGCCGCGCAGGGGTGGACGACCAGGCCCCCGCGTCGGCGAATGTTACTGGCGCCATACCACAAACAGGACCAGGCTCCAGCCTGGACCTGTCAGGCCTCGCAGAGGCCATACCTACTGGCACAGAATCTGTGCCACCACAACACCAGTGGACCGTAGTCGCCCACAAGCGCCCCCTGAAAAAGGGGAAGGCTGGCTCAGCGGCTCCACCACACAAACCAAACAACACACCAAACCAAGGGCCAACGGGACAACCGGAACGTAGTCGCCACAACCGGCGCGCGGAAAGGAAAGCCCGGAAGCCTATTACCAAAGCGGCAGCCGACGACGTAGCAGCGGAAACGCAGCGCGTATCTGCGCCGCCCACCTCCACGGAGGTGGCAGCGGCACAGACTATACCGGCTCCGCCGCCACTACCACCACCAACACTACCACCACCACCACCACCACCAGCACAGTCGAAAAGGAGAAGAAAGCCGAGAGGTCATCGTAGCCGGATACATGCTGCGAATGCTTCCCCTGCTCCTGAAAAGGAGCAGTCTGGGCCTGGGGATCGCCCGGGTGAGCGGACTTCCTCGAAGCGAGCTCGCCTGGACGAGACTCAGTCACCCAGGGGAGAAGCCAAACGCGCAAAAACCGACACGAGACCAAAGCGGACGATGAGCTACGCAGATGCGAATAAATCGCATCTGAGAGTAGCGGTTACCACCGTTCCGCCAAGGGACCTCTCGTCCGCCCAGGCAGATCAGCTCAAGGAGACTATCGACGATAGTATCCTGCAGGCTGTTCTGTCTCCACCCTCTCCGAGCGCGCAAGCTCCTTCCTTCCGCGGACGCCCCTTCCTTCTGGATGGGGCACTAGCGATGTGGTGCGAGGATGCGAACGCTCTCGGCTGGCTGGTCGACAGGGTCAAAACCCTACCATCACCGATACCGGGCACCACTCTGACTGTTATTAAACAGTCAGAGATGAAGAAAAAGCTGAAGGCGGGGCTGCTTGTCCACTCCCGTATCACTGACGCTGCCACACTGCACCGAGTCCTTTGCGCCCAGAACCCATGGTACAAAGTTGATTCATGGCAGTGTTACGATATGACGGTGGACAACAAGCCTCGAGAGGAGGATTCCAAGGAAAAGGTGATTCACCTTATCCTAGGAATCCCCGAAGACCAGAAGCAGACCATCCTGGAGAGAGATCGCCGAGTAGCCCATATGTCCGGCAGTGGCTACATCCGCTTCTTCTCTCCGGACGAGCCCGCAACAACCGGACAAGAACCGACAGCGACGAGTGAGGCCGCAGGGATAACATCCAACCCAGCGGCATCCACCTCAGCTCCCCAACCGGGTATGAGCGAGATGGAAGTAAACTCGGCGCTGCACATTGAGGGGAGCTACAGCGACGAAGATGACGTCCTGCGTAGCCCTTAGCTCCCTCAATGTCATACAGACAAACCTCCAGCACAAGCAGATAGCGGCGGCAACTTTACGCAGAGTGCTGGAGGTCAACAACAAGACCGTCGCTCTGATCCAGGAGCCCTGGATCAGGAATAATAGAGTCTGCGGTCTAAACAACATCGGTGGTAAGTTACTGCTGGACACCTCAGTTGAAAAACCGAGAACCTGCATCTACATGCCTAATAACGTAACAACAACCTTGCTTAACCAATTCTGTTCTAGAGACCTCACAGCAGTGAAGATATCTACAGTACAACAAACCGTCCTAGTGTTAGCTTCGGTGTATATGCCAAGTGAGGGCGAAATTCCTGCAAGGGAACTAGCCCAACTGGTACAACACTGCGAAGCACACGAATGGGACCTGATCATCTCCGCAGACTGCAACGCACATCACCCGCTGTGGGGAAGTAAGGACACAAACAAAAGGGGTGAGTCTTTAGCCGAATATTTACACCAAGCAAACCTGAACATTATGAACAGAGGCATAGAACCCACTTTCGTAAGCTCAAGGTATCAATCTATCATAGACGTTACTTTGGCAACACACGCGGCGGCAGACCTCATTGAGGGTTGGCATGTATCAAATGAACCCTCCTTCGCAGACCATCGCCGCGTCTGTTTCCAAATACAGTACACACAAACACACCCTGTTCCATATCGCAACCCCCGCAAAACAGATATAACAAGGTACACAAATCTACTAACCAAGTCGCTAGGTGATGTACAACTAACAGACGTAACACTTAGTACTGATAACATAGAATCAAACGTTCAGCTCCTAACTGAATCCCTTAGAGACAGTTATGAACTGGCTTGTCCTGAAGTAACACCCAAAACCTCGGGTAAAAGTACCTGGTGGGGGCCAGAACTCGACCGACTACGCAAGGGACTCAGGACACTCTTTAACCGAGCAAAAAACACCAGATCCACTGAAGACTGGGAAAAATACAAAACAGCACAAAAACACTACAAGAAAAGAATCAGATTCCGGAGAACGGAAGGCTGGCATGATTTCTGTAATACTATTAACTCAACCAACCAAGCCGCAAGAATAAAGAAAATCCTTTCAAAAGGCGATCTCAAACTCCTGGGCTCCCTGAAGAAAGAAGACGGCACTTATACAAACACAGATGAGGAAACCAGTACAGTACTACTGGAAACTCACTTCCCAGGCTGTCAAATAACGTCAGACTACGGATGGTCTGACGAGCAATACAGCACACCAACAACCCAAGAATGGGAAATTGCAGACAAGGTAGTAACGACAAATAAAATAGAATGGGCTCTAAAGAGCTTTAAGCCCTTCAAGTCGGCAGGGCTGGACGGAATCTTCCCAGCACTACTACAATGGCAGACCAACCAAGTAACAAAACATCTACTACCAATCTACAGGGCCTGCATTGCATTCAAATACATACCAAAAACATGGAGAGAGGCGAAAGTAGTCTTCCTGCCAAAACCAGGCAAGGAAGACTATACGCACGCCAAAGCTTTCAGGCCCATTAGTCTAACATCATTCCTACTAAAAACACTGGAAAGACTAGTAGACCGATACCTAAGGGACGGAGCGCTAAAACGTAAGCAACTACATCCCCAACAACATGCATACAGAACAGGCAGATCAACAGAGTCAGCGCTGCACATGGTGGTGCATAAAATAGAAACGGCTATCACAAATAAAGCTTCAACCCTAGCTGCCTTCATAGACATAGAAGGGGCTTTCGACAAAACCATGCACAACAGCATTAACCACGCCCTACAGAAATACAACGTCGATCCAGTCATAAAAAACTGGATAACGCAACTAATAAGTAAAAGGGCGGTTCAAATAGTGGTGAACACTACCACAAGAGCAAAGGTAGTAAGAGGATGCCCCCAGGGTGGTGTCCTTTCACCACTCCTATGGAACATAGTAGTGGATAGCCTACTGTACAGACTAAACGAAAGAGGATACACTACTATTGGTTATGCAGACGACCTAACAATACTGATAAACGGAAACGCTGAAAATCTGCTCTGCGGAATTATGCGCTCAGCACTTCAGATAGTAGAAAAATGGTGTGACGAGCATCAACTATCAGTAAACCCGAAAAAGACAGAACTTATCCTTTTCACCAACAAAAGGAAGTTACCTTCACTACAATTACCAAAACTATTTAACACAGAACTCTCGCTATCAACTCAGGTGAAATACCTGGGCGTTATCCTTGATAACAAACTGAATTGGGCGAGTCATATCGATACAAAAATAAAGAAGGCCTGTATAGCATTTTGTCAATGTAGAAGACTAGTTGGTAAAAGTTGGGGTCTAAATCCAAAAATCACACTTTGGCTCTACACATCAGTTATCAGACCTTCTATAACTTATGGATCAGTTGTATGGTGGCCCAGAACACAACTGACCACAGTGAAAACAAAACTCCAGAGTCTACAGCGACTAGCGAGCGTAGCAACTACTGGATGCATGAGAACCACCCCATCAGCCGCGCTCGAGTTCCTCCTAAACTTAAGACCGCTAGATCTCATCATACAGGAGGAAGCACAGTCAGCCGCCCTGAGACTAAGAGCAAACGGACTATGGAAACAAAACATAGAAACAACACACTCAAAAGTTCTGCAGGAGGTCCTAAAGGAATTACCACTCCTCGAGGCGCCCATGGACAGAACTCCGTGTCAACACATCTTCGATCGAAGATACAATATCCAACTCACAGAAGAACCAAAAGACAACTCTGGCGTCGATGAAGTTAGGATATATACAGACGGCTCAAAAACGGCACATGGTACCGGAGCCGGCGTCTTCTCGAATGATTTAAACATAAACATATCGACCACACTAGACAAGTTAAACTCCATCTTCCAGGCAGAATGCATTGGTATAACCAAAGCGGCACAGGCGGTTGCAGCCAGAGACGTCCGAGATCTTGGTATAAAAATTGTCTCGGATAGTGCATCCGTACTCCAAGCCCTACAAAACAATGTCGTAACCTCCGCACTCATACTAGAGTGTCACAATGCACTCCAATCCATTGCAAACACGAACAGAGTAGTTCTGCAATGGATCAAAGGACACAGCAACTCACTGGGAAATGACACCGCAGACGAATTGGCCAAAAGAGGATCGAAGGTAGTAGTCCATGGACCGGAACCACTACTGCCTATACCTCAGGCCCAAATTAAAACGTGGCTGCGTGAAAGAACCACAGGAACCCACCATACCGAATGGATGAACAGTGTAGGATGCAGGCAAACAAAAGATGCAATTCCGGCAGCATCAAAAAAGCTTGCCCGCAGCCTCATCAGACTAAAACGGAACGAACTTCGGAAGGTTGTAGGTACTATAACCGGTCATTGTTCACTAAACAGGCACCTATTCCACATAGGAGTAACAGACAGCCCCACATGCAGAGGATGCATGGAGGCAGAGGAAACGCCGCGGCACGTGCTCATGGAGTGCGAGAGCGTGGCAGAACAACGGGCACGGATTCTCCAATCACCAGGATCACTCCCGGAGGCATTCAGGAGCCTGAAGGGTCTGCTGGCCTTCTGGGATGACTTGGGCTGGTTGGAGTAGGGGAAGGACACAACACGCACAATGGCCCAATCGAGAGGCTAAGTGCGGACACCTCCCAGCTAAACTAACTAACTAACTAACGTTCTGTCGACAAATTGCAGTATTATCTTCTAACTCCTATCCGTTAAGGAGTTCTGTGGCTTCCATCATCAGGTCAGCAACATGACATGATGATTACCAGACCCAAAAATCATCATTGAGTCAGAAAATATATGCAAAACATTATGGGTGCCTATAAAAATTGAGGGTTGCCCTCGATTTCCCAGGGATCCCATCATCAGAATCTGACTTGGTGTAAATGGGACTACCCTTTCAAACTAAAAAATAAATTTTAAATCGGTCCGTAATTGACGGCGTAATCGCGTAACATACATACAAAAAAAAAAAGAAAAAACAACATTCAGACGAATTGAGAACCTCCTCCTTTTTTTGAAGTCGGTTTAAAAACTACGACAATCCAACTGATGTAAACCAACAGTTGGATTGGCGTAGTTTTTTAGTTTCATACTCCGATTGCAGATGGTTAGGGTGACCGATTGCAGGTGCGATGGGTTTGGTTGGACTTTGGAGTGATACTCATAGATAGTGTTTACCTTCCAACAGTACCCGGCAACGACATTGAGCACGTGCACTGCAACGATATTGAGTACTAAAGAGAGGATCGCTTTGCGCATCTTACGAGACGCTCATCGTATCAGAGACGCGTGTGCGCAGAGGTAACAACCAATCCTGGCTAGCCATTAGCCATTCACGTAGTCGTAATGGTCTTCTGCGCATTTTTCGCCCAGCGCTAAACATCCACGCCGTTAGTTGTAGGTACATCCATTTTTCCTAATTATTTAAATGTATATAAAAGATAATATTTTTACTGGTTCCCACCAGTGCCAAATATTATCCTTGATACAATAAACTAGTATTATTTAGAATGCAATGGCGCGCATTGGTTTTATTTCGAGGTAGGCAGTAGATACTTATAATGTGTTTTATTGATGAAAATCAGTGGTTTTCATCAATAATTCACATTTGTTAGTACCTACTGCCTAAGTGCCTACCTCATTTCAATTATCAGGTAGGCACTGCCTAATTGCCTATATGCATTACACGCCCCTGTTAGAATGTATAAATAAAAATAAAAAAAACATAAGTAATGTTTTAGCTGTAGTTGTGATGTAGTTAAGCTGCTTTCTTTAATCAGTAGCTCTGGGGGCTGCAGACTACCTGCATGGTGCAAGACGATTTATACTATCATCATCATCATAATCATAATCAATCTACGACAGTCCAATGCTGGGCATAGGCTTCCTGCACGCCACTAAACTCGCTTGCCTATTCACCAAACATGTATATACATAGAAAATTTTGAAATAAACGATGATCAGGGGTGTAAGGGGACACACAACACCTTTTGTCCCAACAGTCAACCTCACCTGCCCGTGGTGCGCCCTGCTGACAGACGGACGAGGCTCTGACGACCGAACCGATAGCGGGATATCTATCTACAGGCCAGGTCAAATACCTTTGGCCGATGACGGGCAGCAGCGTCATCGGTACGAGACCTGGTACTGCGCTCACCAACCCGCTTGCCCAGCGTGGTGAGTATGGGCATATACCCCCTAATGATAAGCCACAAAAAAGTACGGCCCCCAGTTCCCGGCCGCCCCAATATTCCAGGTCATGACAGCGGCCTTGGTTACGGTGGGGTAGGGGGTGCGAAGAATCCCCGGGCTACGGATGGCTGTCATAACAAAATGACCCTGGCGACCTATAATGGACGCAGTCTACGGCTGGACGAAAGCTTGGTGGAACTCGAAGTAGAACTAGAGAAGATAAAGTGGCACGTTATAGGTTTATCCGAAGTCCGACGACAGGGGGAGGAGACGGTAACCTTAGAATCGGGGCACCTGTTCTACTTTCGAGAGGGCGACCAAACATCCCAGGGTGGCGTAGGTTTCCTTGTCAACAAAGATCTCCGTGACAACGTATTGGAGATATCCAGTGTGTCGACCCGGGTAGCGTACCTCGTACTAAAGTTGACCACGAGATACACTCTTAAGGTCGTACAGGTGTACGCACCGACTTCAGCACACTCGGACGATGTGGTTGAGGCCATGTATGAGGATATAACAAAGGCCATACAAATGACCACCAAGACTCACTTCACAGTTGTCATCGGAGACTTCAATGCAAAAGTGGGAGTACAGCAACATGGCGAATCGTACGTTGGACCGCATGGCTATGGAAGCAGAAACCATAGGGGGCAAATGCTGGTCAACTTTCTCAACATGCAGGGGCTTTTTTGCATGAACACATTCTATCAAAAAAAGCCCCATAGAAAGTGGACCTGGCGGAGTCCCGACGGTAAGACGAAGAATGAGATAGACTTCATCATGACGAATAAACGGCACATATTTAGAAATGTCTCAGTGATCAACAGGTTTAACACCGGAAGTGATCACCGACTAGTAAGAGGCACTCTAAATATCAATCTCAAGCTGGAAAGAAGCCGCATGGTGAGGACTATTCTTCGTCCGACACTGCTTCAAGCTGAACACGGTTCCGAAGCGTTCCAACTAGAGCTGAAAAATCGATTCGAAGCGCTGGGAACCGCAGATAATGTTGACAAGGACCTCGACAGCGTAGTAGGCGTTATACGCGAGGTGGGAGCTAGGCATTTTAGAAGGAAGCGACCAAACAAGGGGTCCAAACTCTCGGGGGAGACTCTAGAGCTGATGCGACTGCGACGGGAAGCGCCAGAGGGAGCTCAGTCAGATGCCATCCATAAAAGGATCCGAAGATTGGTGAGACGCGATCTCCGAAGCTTTAACACCCGCCTCATACAGGAGGCGATCGAGCAAAACCGGGGGTCAAAAGTCTTTGCCCAACGAATGGGGAGATCGCATCTGACAAAGCTGAAAACCTCGGATAGCAGAACCGTCACATCAGTTCCGGAAATACTCGCCGAGATCGAGGACTTCTACGGCCGCCTATACGCCTCGCATGCCCTGAAACCTCCAACTGACGCAAATGATCCTAGAGCTACGCTTGTACGCCACTACACCGATGATCTCCCAGAGCTAGACGTAGACGAAATTGAGGCGGCTCTCAAACAGCTTCGTAATGGGAAGGCTCCCGGCGAAGATGGAGTCACTTCAGAACTTCTCAAGGCAGGGGGAATACCCGTTCTTAGGGAACTGAAGGGACTGTTCAACTCCGTAATAGCCAATGGGACTACCCCGAAGGCGTGGAGCGAGGGCGTGGTGGCTCTGTTTTTCAAAAAAGGAGATAAAACTCTTCTGAAGAACTACAGACCGATCACGCTCTTGAGCCACGTCTATAAGCTGTTTTCAAGAGTCGTTACAAATCGTCTAGCCACAAGATTTGACGCCTTTCAGCCGCCGGAGCAGGCTGGGTTTCGTAAAGGCTATAGTACCGTAGACCATATCCACACAGTAAGGCAGATTATACAGAAGTCAGAAGAGTATAATCAGCCTCTGTGCCTAGCCTTTGTGGACTACGAGAAAGCCTTCGACTCCGTCGAGACCTGGGCTGTTCTGGAATCCTTACAGCGATGCCAAATCGATTGGCGGTATGTAGAGGTGCTGAGGAGCCTGTATAAAATGGCATCGATGACTGTTCAGGTCCAAAACCATAAGACGAGACCTATCCAGCTGCTCAGGGGTGTGAGACAAGGAGATGTCATATCTCCGAAGTTGTTCACGAACGCACTGGAGGACGCCTTCAAGACACTGGATTGGAAAGGAGCGGGCATCAATGTCAACGGCGAACACCTCACGCACCTCCGTTTTGCCGATGATATTGTCATTATGGCGGAATCGCTGGAGGATTTGCAGAAAATGCTGCAAAGCCTCAACGCTGCCTCGCGACGCGTGGGCCTGGGGATGAACTTAGACAAGACTAAAGTCATGTTCAACGATCATGCCATCCCCGGACCGGTCTCCGTCGAAAGCGTGGCGCTCGAGGTTGTCAATGAGTATGTCTACCTCGGGCAAGTGATGCAGTTGGGTAAAGACAACTTCGAGCGGGAAATCGCTAGGAGGATGCAGCTTGGCTGGGCAGCGTTTGGGAAGCTGCGTCATATCTTCTCGTCGCCACTGCCACAATGCCTGAAGAGCAAGGTATTCGATCAGTGCGTCCTACCGGTGATGACCTACGGAGCTGAAACGTGGAATATGACAGTAAAGCTGGCCCACCGACTACATGTCACTCAGCGAGCTATGGAAAGGTCGATGCTTGGGATTTCGTTAAAGGACAAAATCCGAAATGAGATCATCAGGCAGAGGACTAAAGTAACGGACATAGTCCAAAAATGTAGCAAGCTTAAGTGGCAGTGGGCTGGCCACATCTGTCGCAGAACCGATGAAAGGTGGAGTAAACGGGTTCTCGAGTGGAGACCACGCCTAGGCAAACGTAGTGTAGGACGACCCCCAGCTCGATGGACCGATGACCTTAGGAAGATGGCTGGCAGTGGATGGATGAAAAAAGCGGGAGATCGTGCTCTTTGGCGCTCTTTGGGGGAGGCCTACGTCCAGCAGTGGACTGCAATAGGCTGAGATGATGATGATCACCTAACATTTCGGACACTTTTGTTAACATTATTTTGATATTTTTAAATTAAAGGACTCTAGTTTTACTGCAAAATTTTAGGTTTTACCCTAGTTCGCGCTTTTACAGTAATACATCTATCTATGAGTCAAAAAAACTTATCCGCCTCGCTTGGTGACAATTGACTTGGCCGAAGGCAAAATATAGCTACCCGCCAGCCTATGGTAATCCCTTAATTAATTTCAAAAGTTAAGATCCGATTTAGTAATTGGAAAGGAAATTGGCAATCGCTTCGTATTGGAGGTACCGGTGACATAGATTTGCCTTTATTATTTAACCCAAGAGAGTTTTATTAACAGCGTGCCAGTATTATGTAATTTGAATGTATTTACCAGCCTTTTATTATATTTTATAATACATGGTGTAAATACGGTTGAAATTTCTGATTTTAACTTGATTTGAT
This sequence comes from Anania fuscalis, assembly GCA_950371115.1. Lineage (NCBI taxonomy): Eukaryota > Metazoa > Arthropoda > Insecta > Lepidoptera > Crambidae > Anania > Anania fuscalis. The sequence continues at coordinate 5,484,052 of OX493334.1, read as the reverse complement.
GACAAACTTTAACTACAATGAATATTTTAAAATAGTGTTTCTATATTAACTTGACCCTAAACCAACCCATTAAATATTTAAACCAAAAAGGCCACGAAAAATTTGAAATCAATTCGAAAGTATACCGCAACGAAAACATAATAACCTCTATCTGCCTCCATTGATAATGTATAAAAAATGAATATATTTCGTAATGATTCCTTTTTGTAGATAGACAGGAAAATCCTTTTATTCACATTTCCGAATGTCAAACATGTCTATCATTCAATGTCTTAAAGTTAAAATTGGCTTACCTTTACTTAGGATTAGTACTGGGGATAGCAAACCTCTGTGTTATTTTCAAGAAAACAAAAGTTGGAATTAAAAAAAGATCAAGAATATAACTTTATTTAAGAGTAAATTAATTAAAATTTAAGAAAGTATTGATTAAAATAATAGTATTTCTTTTATAATCTTTGATTATTTCCAGAGAAGGAGGAAGGGAGGGATTGGGAGAGTCACTATTTTTAAGGATTTTCCTCCAGATAACCTTGCTAACAAAATTGTGTCAGTGTCAGTACTGTGAAAATAACAACAAGTTATAGGAAACGCCCTGACACTAAGCATAAAAGTACTAAGAAAATAACGTTTGAGATAAGCGATAACACTGTTTAATTTTTAACTACTTCCAATGTCAGCGCTTAGATACTACGAAGTACTTTTTAGCACTTTTTACACTGTATTTACAATATGTGTACCTCTAAAAGCTATTTGGTATTATTTACTGGAGTTAAAAGCAACAACCAATTACCATACAAACGTTATTTAGCATAAGCATTGCTTATTTACTGTATATCGCCATTCAAGCGCCGTTGTTTCAAGCGACAGAAGAGCTCAAAGCACCATCGTCGGCGTTCGCTCGCTCGCTTAGCTCTCTTTGTTAGCTTCTGTCAAAGAAAATGTACAGCAAACGAAACTGGTCACTTTTATAAATAGCACTTTAGCTAAACCGTTTTTGGCGCCCCAGTGAGAAGACCCCGTTTTATTTTTCAATTTTCCAAACACCGCCCAAATGGGCAACGATTTCCGTTGATTCACCATTCACTTGCGTTTATCAAGCCGTTTTAAGTCGATATTGAATTTATCAGGTGATGGATTACAAAGGCGCACGGTGTTGCGAACTTATGGGACTTTATCAAACTGGAAAATTGAGATTATATTGCTCTTTTAGGGTTCAGAGGTTCGGGAAAACTTTGTCTCATTTTTTAACTTTTCTTAAAACATTATTTTGAACGTAATAATAAGTTGTTATGTTACGGCCACACTACCGTGATATGGCAATAATTATGGCCATAATTAAAACACGACCTAGGTGTAGCCACGATTTATGGCCATAATTTACAATGTCAATCAATATGGCATATGACGGTAGGCAATAGCTCTGGTGTGTTTCGCACATCAAAGACGATTACCGCGGCAATTTTTGCGTGAAGTGGCCACACTACAGTTTGTTCATTGTGCGACACGAGCTCGACCGAAAAGCATGTGCTGACCGATATGGAGTGGTCAAAAAAAACAACTGCATGATAAGCATGAAATATATAAAAAAAAAGTAATACTTTGCTAGTGAATTTGTTAACAAATGTATTGTATGTAATAATTTTATTAAGGAATAAATAAAGGCTAAAAAAAAAGTACAACACCACCGCAGCTTCAGCCTCCAACTTGAAACTTGACATATTTATTGCCTAGTTCATTCCATATCTCGGTAATCTCTAGTGAAACCACACCACTTATGGCATTAATTTTGACAGTAATTTAATGCCATAATTAATGCGATAAACGGGTGGTTAGCGGTAAGGTAGTGTGGCCGTAGCATTACGGATAAAATTCAAAACGGATTTCGTTTTTTCAAGAAACGTCATCATCATTTCAGCCACAGGACGTCCACTGCTGAACATAGGCCTCCCCCAGTGACATCTGTCATTGTCATCATAAGAAACGAGCTTAATTATAAATCTATCATCCACCAAAAAATGGACACACGACCTAGCAATGATTACAAAAAGTCGCTGGATGCAGGCCACTTTTAACCGGCCAATCTAGATATTATTGCGGGCGGCCATGTTTAACAGTGGGTGTTTTATGGTTGAAATGACGATGAACAGACGCGACCAGCGGGGTAACCATGAACTCTTAAAACAATCTCAAATCTGTTAATTTCGTACGTCATAACGTACAATTTTTTTCAGATTTGACAAGATTTCACAGATTTGAGATTGTTTTAAGAGTTCATAGGTTAGGTTCAAACCAAACTAAATTACAATATTAGTTCAAAAATTGTGTCATTCAAATTGTTACTATCACTCTACTAGTACCTACATAACGGTTTACATTGACATAATTTTACACGAAAAATATATTTTACCAATATTATAATTATGAGTTCAAATAGTTTCTTAGTAATGCCATTATGAATAAGAAAATTATGATCACTGACTGTAACGATTAAAATTAGAAAAATAAAAATTATGAGTTGAAAAATTTCTTAGTAATGTAAGTATTAAAAAAAATAATATGAGAACTATAAAAATAATATGAGAACTGTCTGTTATGAGTTCCAATACTAGTAATAATAAAAATTTATAAACAAAAAAAATATGAGAAAAAAAACTATGAAGAGATCTTATTATGAATACAAAATGGTAGTAAAACCAAAAATTGAAACAAAAATTTTATGGTAGCCAATATGGACCCGTGTTCTGTCTCATACTTGAATAAGGTTTTTTTTTGTGAAACTACAAAGACCTCTTAGACCAAATAGATATAAATCGTCTTAATTCATAAACATTGCCATACATTTATTACGATTCTATAGTGAACCTATGTAAAAGATATTTGCATTGATAAAACTTCTAAATTTAGTTTTAGTTTAACCACACCAGAAAACGGTATCTATGATGAAAGTAGTCTACGAGTCCCAGTTATTAAATCATACATTAACCGGACGACGTTGCTATCAATTTTCAAAATGCAGAATGGCAGAACGCGATATTCTAGCTTTCTTGCATTGCCATTAATATTCTTGCTTTTTATGAGTCGTCGTTTATCACAGTTGTAAAATTCAGTTAACCTTTGGTTTTTTGAAATAAGCTTAGTAAGCGAGGTGGCAGATATCACGAACGCTGTTTTTGGACTTTACTTTTAATAACTATCTAAGAGTCGTAATTTTTTTTTTTTTTTTAGCAATTCCATGCAAGGTTTAATTGAAGATAAATAACACTTGAAAAAAATCATCGACCTCAGGTGGGACTCGAACCCACGTCCCATCGCATACCGGGCGAGTGCTTTGACCACTAAGCTACCGAGGACGTCACGTGACAAGATGAAATTCCTCAAGTGTTTTTTCTCGCTGTCAAAGCCAGCGTATTCTGATCAATGTTGTAGCTATATGTAAAGCTGAGTAGGTAGTATACTACCGTCAACACCCTATAGAAATATTTTTACAAATATTTGACTATTGGTTAAGATCAGAAATGCTTAAACATTGTAATTTTTTTTTTTTTTTAGCAATTCCATGCAAGGTTTAATTGAAGATAAATAACACTTGAAAAAAATCATCGACCTCAGGTGGGACTCGAACCCACGTCCCATCGTTAGTGGTCAAAGCACTCGCCCGGTATGCGAAGGGACGTGGGTTCAAGTCCCACCTGAGGTCGATGATTTTTTTTTCAAGTGTTATGTATCTTCAATTAAACCTTGCATGGAATTGCTAAAAAAAAAAAAAAATTTACAATGTTTAAGCATTTCTGATCTTAACCAATAGTCAAATGTTTGTAAAAATATTTCTATAGGGTGTTGACGGTAGTATACTACCTACTCAGCTATACATATAGCTACAACATTGATCAGAATACGCTGGCTTTGACAGCGAGAAAAAACACTTGAGGAATTTCATCTTGTCACGTGACGTCCTCGGTAGCTTAGTGGTCAAAGCACTCGCCCGGTATGCGATGGGACGTGGGTTCGAGTCCCACCTGAGGTCGATGATTTTTTTCAAGTGTTATTTATCTTCTATCTAAGAGTCATTTAGTAAGAAAATTAAATATTTTTGTAAATTAAAGTTGTAACTAGTGAACTAATTGCCTTTAACTTGCCAACCATTTCCCTTACTATTATTAATTCTATTTGTAGGTAGGTATTTCAAACAGGAATTGAATTCCTGCAATAACTCGATTATTAAATTACTTAGGTGTGTTCGTGGATAGTTTTGATATGCGAGACAATATTTACTATATAACGCTACTACGTCTCCGAAATGTTCAGATAAATTGAATTATAACCGCTTTGCCGCCGCTAGTACAATATAGGTACACAATCAATAGCATTCGTACATACTTGATATTACTTCTCAAAGTTTACGCAAAATTTATACAATACAAGGGAGGTAGTACCGAATTGGTTTAGAATACAATAGAATATTTTAATCCTTCGATTTTTTTAACCTAACGATGCATAGACAGTAGATTTTTCTACCTACATAAAATTATTCTATTGGATCTATTTTTTTGAGACACTGCACCTCCTAAAAGCCTTTATTTATTCGGCTTCTAGTATTTTTTTAACATTTTTAAATTCTAAGTTCATATTTGATTATTTAAGGGTTCCCATGTACTCTACAGGTAAAGTTACATAGTCTGTCTGTCCAAAATATATTTGTTTAGCATTTGATTTGATTAGCATTTTCACAGATAGAAAATTATATTAAAAATCATTTTCTTGTAAAGCGAAGTACCATTTTGCAAAAAAAAAATATCGAGCTTAACATTGCCTATTATAGACCAGCAATAAAGTCCATCTTTCTCAAAAACTTGTTAGTTTTTCACCAAGTTTTTCACATAATACATAATTATAATATGAAATGACAAGTTCTGTCAACACTCGGCCATTTTAAAACCATAGATAGTTTTCAGCCGCGCCCGCCGCGTTTGCGGGAACGCAGCGTCTGTGGAATGTAGATTTATATGTAAATAATTAAAACACATTTCAGGGGTCGTGTTGTGTGTGTTTTAATTATTGTTGTTTCTTGTATGTATTTGTGTATGTTATGTATTTGTTATGTTTTTGTTATGTATTTAATTATTATTGAAGTGTATAACGAACGATACACTCGCGGCGCGCGCGATTGTTTGCGGGCCCGCAACCGCGGCGGGCTCGGCTGAAAACCGCTCCATGAGTTTTTAGCCTCGGGCGATAATCGCAACCGCGGCGGCTGCGGACCCGCACAGAACTCCGGTCTCGTGAGTTTTGAAATAAAACCGTTGTTCATCCACCGCGGTGGGCCCGGGTTCACTTCATGAGTTTATAGCTTTAGTAAGCTACGCTTGAATCTATGTTTAAAACAGTACTGTCATCGAAATAAAAAAATAAAGGCAAATTTTTTGTCGAACAAAATAAATGACATTTTTACTCTATTCTAGCATGTCTGGTCAACGCCATATACCGTAGGTTTAGTACATATTTTAAAACGAATAGATGTCACTACAAGGCTCATTAGGATTGGGGTTGATTTCAATTAACGATAACTCTTGATAAAAACGTTATCAAAACACTTTTTTAACACTTTTGTTTTTTAAAAATGAAATGTTAATAGAATTATAACATTTTATTTCAAAACAAATAATTTAAACTAAAATTTAAAACATTTACTGTATAATGCCATCTATCGGTTTTAACTTTAACTATCATTTATGGAAACGCAACGTCAGTTATTGGATTGAAAAAAACTAAACACGGCATTTATGTTGATTATAGAGGTAATATGCATTTCGTATTATTTTATCGAATAATTTATAAAAATAAATAAAGGAAATCCAAATTTTAAAATAGTAGAATTTCTTTTAAATGAGTAATTATATACTCTCTGGTAATTAACGGTCAAAAGCAAGAAGCTTCAAAATAATGTTGGTTTTCGACAACCGTCAAATATTTGTTTGTAGGGCTACCAGTTGGAGCATTGTAGTTCTATAATATGGGGATTTGTTTAAATATTTGGGAAGTGATTTTAAAAATCAATTTTTAGGAGAAAAATATGGATTTGGTAATCTATATTTTTCTCCTAAAAATTGACAAAAATTGAAAACATTGGTATGTTTAGCCAGAAAACGTTTCCCAAAATATTACAACCCATCTATTTTACGCAAATTTTCATTTGGCAAAAAAGCATTTATTAAAACAACTCATTGCAATTTTTTAGTTACGAAATCTCTTTTTTGGGATATTATTGTATACAAATAATTGTTTGGTCATGTTTCATTTAATCAAATATTATTTAATCAGATGATTCATTTGGCACAACGTACTCTTTGCAAAATATTGCATGGCATACCATTTACATGCTTACGCTCAAACATTGAAATTATCATGTTGCATCGACGTTTGTTTTACCTTGGAAAAATAATTTACCGGTAAAAAATGGTTGAAATGGCTAAAAGAGTTTTAAGAGAGTTTTGCTTAGATCGAGAGAGAGATTTGAACCCAAAAGTAATAATTTTGGAATAAATTCTTACGGTGAATCTAAAAAAGACAATTTGGTAACCCTAATCACGATTTCAATTTTTTTTATCAACTTTGATTATCAATGAATTTTATTTGAAGGCATTTGTGTGTCACGTCCAAAGGTTAAGTCTAATGACTTAAATATGTCATAAATGGTCGTTTCAAGTTAAAACCTAATTAGTAATTTCATTATTGATTGTCAAGTATCGATGCCCAAAGTGCTAATAATTCGGGATAATATTCCATGGGGCGCGACTTCGAATCTTGGTCGGCGGCAATACTTTTTCGAAATCCAGACTTGTATTAAAAAATTTTGATGTAAAATTGTTTATTTACATTTAAAACAATTTTTAATTACTAAACTTTGTTCTAAACTTTTGCATATATTTTTAGACATAACATTCACAAAATAAATAACAAATAGAAAATGGGTCAAAGCTCGCCATCATCAGTTTTCATAAAAATTTGGATTATACTCTAGTGAAATCAGAAACCGACTAAAATGTTAATAAATACAGAACTTAATATCTTTAAAAAGTTATGGATGCGCACAAAAAGTTATTCAAGATAATGTAACCGCTAGAAAAAAAAAGAACGCAATAGGCGTGATCCGAACCCACACGTCTCATTACACTACAAGCAAGTGCCTTTCCAACTAAGCTACGAGGAGGTTAGAACGACTTTCGAAATTTGTCAAGTGTTAGTTTATATTTTTTTGACAGAAGTGTGCAAACAATTGTAAACCTTATGGTGGTTTGTCATTCTCTGACGGAACGAAACAGAAATTAATGTAAATAAATTATGCTCTATGAATTATGTGCAAGTTATCTATCATTGCGCAGATAGCGCCATCTAAACAGAGAATGAAACAAACGATGGCGTAGGTAAGTTTTAGTTCCATTTACTCACCACCTTCGCTGCCTTTCGCGCGAGTTTAGGTGGAAATTTTCAAAGTACCGAGACTGACTCTCTGTTTTACGTAGTATATTTTTTTCTCTATGATTCTAGTATCTGCTCCATGTATAGTAATGTATTCCATACAGCCAGTTGACAACCGATGAAGTATTATTGTTTGTACTTTGTGTTAACAAGCAAGTTAGAGTTAGTTCATCGACGTCTAACACAAGAGGGGTGAGATCCTACTCCTCACAATTTATATGGAGAGTTAGACCCTTCGTCTGTTTAGCGTGAGATATTAATCATACAAGTAGGGTTGCCGCTTGATAGAATGTTGACCGAAGTGGCTTCTTCCTTGAATGATGCCAACAAAAATGATTATTTACTTTAATCGGGCGTAGTTTTATTTTAAAAAATGGTGTAGACCGTCAGATAAGTGAAATAAGTATTTAGATTTGGTGGGAATTATTTTTCCATTGCCTGTAATTTATAACACAAGGATGCCTAATTTTAGAATGAACGTAAAACCTGTTGATAAACTAGTTTTGAATTTTGATATAAAAAAAAAGAATAGCTTTTTCCCGCGATTTCAATCGCATCAGATTTGATTTTGGATGAATGAATGTCAAACTCAGTAAATAAATAAATAAACTGTACAAAACTTTTTTATAGACAATATTATTCTCTAATTTCTTATTTACTTAAATAGTTAACCTCTCGATATTGGTGCTCCATACAAACTTTGAAAACACCCCCTCCCCCCTTTACCTCTTTAGGAAAAAACATTTCTTAGCGCACGCCTACATCATAATTAGCTATGTGTGCCTTTCAGCGCAATCCGTTAGTGGTTTGAGCTGTGCGTTGATAGATCAGTCAGTCAGTAAGGGTTACCTTTTATTAACAGTGAATTTCGAAAAATTATTTTATCATGTAGTGCCGTGGTGGGGTCTCACTCATTATAAATGTAAAATAAAAAAGGAACACTTTGTATAACCAGTTGCTTTTGTTATCAAAAAAGTCAATAATTTTTTACGCTATTTTTCTGCGTCTATTTTTCCTTCAGAGTTAAGTGTCACATTGTAGGTAATAAAAAAACATGCCGTGTAGCAACCCTAGTTATGCGGCTCGACCCGTGAACAATGAACCGGCGGGTTATTGGGGAGATAAAAGCCCTAGATATGGGCACTTTTTGTCTACGATAACAGCCTTACCATTCGTCTTGCTGAATGCAAAGTTGCCCACATTGCGGTTGCAAATTCGTTTTGAACTTGGACGCTCTCACCAAAAATAGCTCTGCAAGGTTGGTCAATCGGACAAATATTTATTTGCATATTTAGTTGCAGAAACTGACAACTTTTTGACTAAGTAGACAAAAGTATAAACCCCTGTCATAATCATTTCAGTCTATTTCATTTCAGTCCTCTACTGGACGAAAAGCTCTCCCAAAAAGCGCCAAAGAGCACAATCGATTTTTTTTGCATCCAGTCATTGCCATTCGTCTTCTTAGCGTCTTTAACTTAGATTTAGCCTCTTTTACTAATATAATTTATTTAACTTCCATTACCGATTATTGTGGAATCAACATAATTTACAACATTTCCTAATAGCTGTTTTGGGTTAATTAGACAAGTAAACTGTTAGTTGAAATTTTGATGAAGGTGAAAGTTGTTTTATTTGGAATAATTAAATATCACCATAAATATGACTTTATTTACTCTGCATTCGACTAAAGTTACACGGTAAATACATGAATTATTTGCATTCAGATTCTATTGTCTCAGCAGATGCAATAGCGGTAGCCTGCAAGTAGTTGCATAATTGATTCTATCTCAATATAGTCAGATCTACTAATGCCATCAAATCAAAGTCAAACGGACTAATATCATTGTCTATTGTTGGACATATTATGCTTTGACTGAGATATGATTTGAAACGCTACCCTACCTGTGATGAACCTGCCTAGAATTTGGTCTATTCATAGAAAGACGTGTCAGCATACTTTAGCAGTCAAGCAGGTTTAAAAATTATACAGGTATCTTCATCATCATCATTATTTCAGCCACACGACGTCCCCTGCTGATTTGAATGTAGGTCTTGTCCAATGACTATTTTACTTGTGTATCACAAATAAATGATTAAAGTTGAATGGCTTCCAGATTGATGACCAGGTCTTCTGTGAATAGGACAACTGACTTTAACAGGAGTTTTGTTTCAAAATAAAAGCTAAATAATTTAATTAAAAATATGATTTACTGTTGCTTGTAATTATTACTTTAACCTTCTTTTGTATTGCTATGTAGAGTTTACTGTTATTCCATAAAAAAACATTCATTTTTGAGCGTATTATATTATTTTAAATAATATGGTTCAAAGCATGGTGGGACCTATTTACCCAGTTAATGGGAAAATAAGGGTTGACACAACACTGATTACTTAGATAATGTTTAGCATACTTGAGGCTCCCCTGTTCATTGGAAATGAGTTAGTTTAAACATTATTTTGGTGTGCTTTTGAATACTAGAACAATATAATGTGTTCATCAACACAAACAACTTTGTCTATGAGGCCCTGATCCAAATAAAAATTTACAAAAAAGCAAAAATCTTTATGCCGATTTCGTTATTTATTCGAAGACATAACTTTTCATAATTGATAAGTCAAATTAGTCAGGTTCTACCACGGTGCCGTCTGTCTATTTTATGATTACATAAAATATTAAAAAAAAAACTGTTTTTCATCATCATCATTATGTGCCTACCTATCCCATTTGCTGAAACGCAGCCTTTTATATTTGTAGAATAAGATAATAAAGAAAACATTTTTATTCCAAAATTCTAACCACCAAAATGCGCCGAGATTTACCTTATCGTAGATATTATGTCTGGTTCTCAAATGTTATAGTTAATGGATATATCAGTTCGTAGTAGAGAGCTACGCTGGCCTAACTCCAGCTATGGTTTGCATTTTAAATCCGGCAAAAACGTATCTTATTTATGTTTACGTTTACTATTGCTCCGTTTCTGCTAGTAAAGTTGCTTCTTTATAGTCTAAACTGAATAGTTGGTTTTTATATAAGCAGGGTTTTTTTTAATTTAAAATGCATAAATAGTACATGATAAAAATATGAGTAGCTACAACACATAGATAACGACACTGTTATTTTATTTAATTTATTGAAAGATCAGAAATGTGTAGAAAAAATGAGTCATAACATAGTCAGTAGGTGGCACATGTAATAGAGTTACTGCTAGTAAACTCGATAAATCTTTTAATCGTCAAAACTGTAGCTATTTCAATAGCCGACAGACCCACCAATTTATTTGCAAATTGAGGGAATAAGATTCGCACTTTCATGACCTAATAGCCTAGCTGACGGACTAGCAAGCTAAAGTGGCAGTGGGTGAAACACATTTATTAATAAAACAACATTAAAATAATCTATTCCGTTTCTTTTAAAAAAACTGTATTTTTCGAGTTTTACCATCTTACTTTTCAAATATTTTACTATAAAGAGTTTGCAGGAACCTTTCAATAGATATTCGGAATCCAAAAATAGCCAGAAATTTACAAAGTGCGTAAGTTGCAAAAATATTTTTCTTATTTGGAGAATTATTCACACGAATTCTACCTAAACGACAAAGTGTCATTCCCTTGTCATGCAAACGTAAAACCTGGATAATATCCTTGCAAACTGAAAAGACAATATTTGAAATACTCGTTCCTACCTATTGCAAACATATTTGCTTTCCCACGGGGATTTTCTCGACCATCTCGTCACTTTCCTGTTCTGTAACCCACTGTATGTCGTAAAATTCTATTGCCATGAATATACATTAATGTGTCAAAATAACGGACCTATAAGACTGCGCAAAAAATCGACCTTCCATAATGACTCGTTTCCCTGGGTTAAGGGGCCGGTAAGCATTTTTTTTTTAATTCTTTGTGCTGCAACAAGGCCACGAGTTGCGGTAAATGTAAACATCAAACACAAGTGGTTCAACATTAAAAATAAAAACATCTGAACATATGGATGTAGTTTGACTACATATATTTGTCCAGATGTTTTTTTTATATATTTGAAATTACTTGTGATTGTCGGTGATAGTTTTTTTTTTTAATTTAAATCAACCAATTTTCCTCTTCCTACTCTATTACTTTAAGTGACCGCTGCTGCAAGTCTAGTATGCCTTAGCCCTTACGTGACTGAAGTAACAGGTACATGGACCATTTTGCCATCAATCTTTATTTGAAAACCACGCATTTAACTAAATAAAGCCACTGGTTCCCCAACCAGAAGAGTTCCGGTGACAAACGTTGGATTAGGTAGGAACTTTAATTTATTACACGGCCAAGGGAACGGCGACGCCAGGGAACAAGATTCCTTTGTGTTCCCGTAACAACTTCATTGTGTAGTGGCTGCAGTTACCGGGAAAATATACTTACGGGAATCTAAATAGGTGGACCATTCTAGTTTGATAGATTTATTACAGAGTGGAAGCTTTTAATTATGTATTGAAATTGGCAAACGCACTTAATAATCACGTGTGCCATTGTACACTTTGCAGTATAATAACAAGATTTTATCGCATTGATCATTACTTGTTTAAAGTATGATTATTTTAATGAAATATTATGGTATGAGTTAAATAAATAATTATAATTGAGAGTCTGCTATTACAGTATAGGTACGTACATCACCATCATCATCATCATCATCTCAGCCTATTGCAGTCCACTGCTGGACGTAGGCCTCCCCCAAAGAGCGCCAAAGAGCACGATCTCCCGCTTTTTTCATCCATCCACTGCCAGTTATCTTCCTAAGGTCGTCGGTCCATCGAGCTGGGGGTCGTCCTACACTACGTTTGCCTAGGCGTTACGTATCCCCGGACCGGTCTCCGTCGAAAGCGTGGCGCTCGAGGTTGTCAATGAGTATGTCTACCTCGGGCAAGTGATGCAGTTGGGTAGAGACAACTTCGAGCGGGAAATCGCTAGGAGGATGCAGCTTGGCTGGGCAGCGTTTGGGAAGCTGCGTCATATCTTCTCGTCGCCACTGCCACAATGCCTGAAGAGCAAGGTATTCGATCAGTGCGTCCTACCGGCGATGACCTACGGAGCCGAAACGTGGAATATGACAGTAAAGCTGGCCCACCGACTACATGTCACTCAGCGAGCTATGGAAAGGTCGATGCTTGGGATTTCGTTAAAGGATAAAATCCGAAATGAGATCATCAGGCAGAGGACTAAAGTAACGGACATAGTTCAAAAATATAGCAAGCTTAAGTGGCAGTGGGCTGGCCACATCTGTCGCAGAACCGATGAAAGGTGGAGTAAACGGGTTCTCGAGGTAAGTATAGTGCATTTTAATTTTATCACTATCATTTATCACTAGAATCTCCGTGCTTTGGAAGGCACGTTAAAAATTGATGCCGGCTGATATTGCTTGATATTAGGCGTGAAGCCTAGTCAGAGGCCTTATGGTGGCTTAATTACATCTGACAGTAAGGTTTTGTCAATGGTCTTACAACACCCCTCCGCCAATCCGCACTGGACCTGCGTGGTGGAGTATATGGCCCAAGACACCTCATAGTTAAGGTGAAGCATGTGCCCTGCAGTGGGACGTATATAGGCATACTTTACGTTTTATGATACTTTACATAATCATTTCAGGCATTTGCACTGCTGAACATCGGCGTGACTTTCAGATAGGCCGGTTGGAAGGTTGCATCCAGAAGCTTCCTGCAACCGTTACCACCCGGTAACACAGACGGACGATAAACGGGGACAGGACAGACAAAACGACTGACGGGATCGTCTGTCCACCTTTTGGGTGGACGTACTACCCAGCGTTTGCCGGTGCGTAAATTAAATAATGTTTTATATAAAAATCTATCTACGAGTATACTTACCTGAACTATTAAAATACGTTTAGTTCCGAAAACGTTATCTCAAATCTTTTCTTTTCATTCTGCCATAACGACGTATTATTTATAAACTAACCTTAATTGGGTCAGTCTGGGTCAGTTTCGTTATAAAATATTCAGATCAGCTGCCTAGCGACAGCCACCAATAATAGACTGAGATGGAAAATGGAAATCAATGTCATTCTGTCATGTGGTAAATTATTTCGAGATTCGTGTAAGCGTGGAGCTAAAATAAATAAATCTTAAATGAGAATAAACTCAACGAAAACTTAAGTAACTTGGGATATTTTAAGATTCCGACCGTCAGAATGAATAAACGTCTGTCCGCCTGTCATAGCTAATTTGCTGTAAAAAAATGGCCAAATAAAAATGGTAAAAAAACGGTTTTGCGAATAGAACTAATATTATAACATTATTAAAATGGCTTGATGTGGGTGTTTTATGTACATCTAAAAAAGATAAATAAAGTATAAATGAAACTTGACCATTGGCCCATTATATCTGAAACTATAGTGCCAAAATTTTTCAACTCAGAATATTGTTCTTTACTTGTATATTTCTCTACAACATATAACAAATACGGAACCTTCTACGCAAATTTAACTCGCCAAGTGCGTGTTTTAGAATTCAAAGATATCCTTATGTAAGTAAATTACTTGGCCAAATGTATTTTTATACGTTCTATCACAGAGAAAGAATTATAGTTCTATCAAAACGATCGGCCAATCGAGTTGTGATGCCAGTCTGTTTGGGAGAGCCAAATTATTTATTTTTCAACACAGTTGCTCGTAAATTGACTCTTTTAACACCGTTTTTAGTTTCTTAATTCATCATATTACGCACTTGTGCTGTAATAACATTATCGCACTAGTGCGGTAATAACATTATCGCACTAGTGCGGTAATGTAAACTTTTTTTTTTGAAAATCCAGCAAAAGGTTATGTCTAAGAACATTGAATATTTTACCAATATTTAATTATTTTAGGGTTAAGATGACAAATAAATATTTTATTTTTCAACACAGTTGCTCGTAAATTGACTCTTATAACACCGTTTTAAGTTTCTTAATTCATCATATTACGCACTTGTGCTGTAATAACATTATCGCACTAGTGCGGTAATGTAAACTTTTTTTAGGGTTAAGATGACAAATAAATTATTTCATTTTATGAAATTGTATATCAATAAACACAAATTAACTTAACAATCATTTTTAGTTACAATAATTTATAGTTTATTTTATTTTTTAAATCGCTGCTTCTCCGGCTGAACAGCCAATTTTTCCTGTGCCATTATTGAACCTGCGCGCGCATCGAAATTTTGGCGCGCGAAAAAAACAAAACTTACATGCCATTTTCCCTAAATATTTGGTATAGTTGTTGCTGTGTGGTTAATTACTATCAAAAATGTCTACTTTTAATAGTGAAGACGAGTAAAATGTTATTCAACCCCGTCGGAAATACTTATCGAGGCACAAAGCGCAAGTGATACCCGGTTGCCGCCAAAATCCAGAGAAAAACAGCAAAAACGTAGAAGGTATTTAGATTTTAGTTTGATTTTTTCCTCGCAATTGTGTTGAAAAACGTCGTATGCAACTCGTGTGCATTGATTATTAAACACTCGGCTTCCTTACCGCGCTCGCCTGCGGCTCGCGCTTACAATAATGCCTCGTGTATAATAATCAACTTTGCACACTCGTATCATAATGTACTATTATAGGTATTTCGACCCGTTTCTTTTTAAAACTTGTTCAATTAAATAAATCAATAATACTTAAATTCTACAACCATTACCTGATATAGATATGGCTAAAAGTTAAATCTTTAGTTTTCCCGCATAAGCAACGCACTATAAGGCGCGTGTAGCGGTAGACTGCAATGCCTACAGCCTACCGTATCGCCGGTCGTTCTTAATCCAGCTAGCCACATTATTATAATATGTCAAAAATATGCTTTATATATTCCACACAAAAAAAAAGATTTATTGAGCAACTAATCAGGTAGTTTAAAGAAGTGTTTTAATCTTTTGGTAAAGTCTGTATAGACTCTTATGTCAGTAAATAAAAAATGCTAAAACAGCGCATTACTGGCCCACCAAGCACCAGATGAGTTCCTGTGAATAACGTTGGATTAGACCCTTAATTTATCACACGGTGCCACGGAAATGAGGATTCCATTGTGCTTGAATAACGACTTCGTTGTGTGGTGGACTGTTTAATTGCTAACGTTGGACTGAGAAAGTTTAGTGCTTACGAATAAAGTGTTTAGGCCACGATAAGAAAGAGTTAACTGTTTGTTTTCATATTGTAAATGACCGATCAAAGGATAACGATTTAGCGTGTTAACCAAGTGGCAAATTAGTGGCAGGTTTTTAGAGGGCCATACAAGGTTGTACACTTGAAAAATATTAATAAAAATAATTTCGATTAAAAAATAACATGACCAATAGTTGAAAATGCCTGCAAGCAAGGCCTGAAAAGGCCTACACTTAATCTTACGAAGAATAAATTAACTTAATCGATTTCCTTTGGTCATATCACATGTGTTCATCATAAAAAAAAATGTTAAATATGAACCTAGGCAACGGACAATCGACCGACATCACACACATTGTCAAACAACCAATCAACATGTAACATTTTTTTTAGTTGTGTGTGAACCACACAACTAAAAAAGTTGTGTTGTTTTTCAGTTACATCGCTAAGTAGTAGCTGATAAATTTTATAAATCCATAGAATTCATCATTATTAAGCAACAATACGATACGAAATACGAACGATACGATACCAAAAGACAAAGACCACGTTTAAGCATATTAGTTCAGACTGGTTCATTATTAAGATAACGCTTTAATACCTTTATCAGACCTAAAATTTACATTAAAGTCAATTATGGTTAGATACATGAACGTCCCAAATCTGTATAATGAAACGCCTACTCGGCCGTTTTACGGAGTTTCTATTCAAATAAACGGGATGATCTTTTGAATGCTCGGCTCTATCAAAGCTTAAGCGGGCTCAGAAACTTCGGTGAAGTATCGCGTTTTAATTAAGGTGATACGAACTCCTTTAACACCAGACGTAGAGAGACGGGGAAAGATTTGTGTATAGGGAAAGTAAACTTTATTGACATTTAAACAAGTGGGTAAATAAATAGTTTAAGTAAGCCTTTATACGTCCCGCGGCAGGTCACAAACCTCACCGTAATTTTTGTGGTCTCGGCCATAACTACACTACAGACGATATTATTAAAAATTGATAGACGGGTGTTGTAAGACCAGTGACTAGACCTTTCAATCAGATGTCAAGATCGAGCGAGATCAAGCCGCCTCAAATTAATAAATAAATTTTTCATATACCTCTACAGTACTGTTGGACTCTTCGTGACTAAGCCCCTGAAACTGATCGTTTAAACGTTATAATGTGATGTTATAAGAGTTCCTCCTTCTGCTTATATTAACTATAGGTATGAGTTACCTGTTACATTTACTTGTTATGTAGGTTTCAAAATAATTACCTTCTAATTTTCGTTATTTGTTATACGTGAGACGGTAAACAAGTAATCAAGAAACTAATTAACGTGAATATTAGTACAAAGAACACCGAATAATAATATGAGCTACACGATATTGGCACAAAATGAAAACAATTAAAAGTTAAATTAGCTAACATAATGCCATGGCATGTTCTTATTATTAAAATCATAACTTTCCATACATATACGATCAGGGCCCTAACCATGAACTGTTAAAATAATCACAAATCTGTCAAACATTATCATTTCTGTCAAATTTTGTATGAAATGACGTACCAAAATTGACAGATTTGACAACTTTGAGATTGTTTTAAGAGTTCATGGTTATGGCCCAGAGCCTTAAATTATTGCGGCGTATCTGATTGATTTAGTGAGGAGCTGAGAAAAACTGGTGATGGAGCAGACGATGAGACGAGTCCTGGAGTGAAGATGTCTACTTAGTGTAGTAGTAGGCAAATGTAGTTTAACAACAAAATATTAAGTTAGGATGTAAGCCCTCTTCGCACCAATACTAGTCCCAATTTAGCATTACCTAACTCTGTCTACCTAATACCATGGAGTAAGTATTATAACACTGTAGTCCTATAGCACGCTAATAATCATTTTTTTTTTTATCTTTCTCTCTCTCTCTTTGTCACTATAAGATAGAAAGATACTCTACACTACACAAAACAAACAGTGCAGAAAATTTAGAATGACTAGTCTGTTTTTATAAGTTTCAAGCATTGCTTAAATGTAATAACGGGGAACAAATGGATAGGATGATAAAAGTTTGGCTATACAAAAATCAACAGAAATGGCGCTAGATGGAGAAACCTAACGTTAAGCAGTAAATGACATAAGGCTGATAATGATAATGGTACGTAATTCAAGAAATATTCATCTTTATAAAACATCCAAATTGACTGCTAATTTGTATAACAAGTCGAACATAGATAAAAATAATAAATCTTCGCCGCAAATACGTTTCCTTTGAAAATCCCAATAACTTTAATCGCAAGTAAAGTGACACTTGAAAACTATGTTCGAATTTTACCTTGGCGCGAGAAAATCCGAAGAAAAGTGGGAAAAGAAGGAAAATAAAATCTTGTCTGCCAGCGAGAATATTGTCAACGAATAATGCGGCCTGGGAATAGGAAACCTCTCGTTATTAGCTTGAAAATTTCAAAAGTACGCATTAATCCTTTGGGACTGATAATGGGAACTATTGGAAACGCGCCTACTTTTTTGGCGCAATTTTCACTGATATTCTTTTGAAGTAGCGAATAATTTTGGTAAGCGGATTAAGTAAATTTCTCAATTTGTTGAGTACCTACTTGATTTTGCTACTGAACCATTATACTGAAAGACCATCTCTACATAACCAGTATTATTTTGATAGCAAATAAGACTGTAATCCTGCAAAACTATTATAAATATTTTTTCGCGATTTTTCTTTGTGTTCTTGATGTGACGACACAACTTTTGCTTTTCTTTTACTTTCACGTATTTGAAATCGAAACTCGGCAAACAGAGTAAAGCCTTAAACGTCTTCGTTTCGGAGAAGCTGATTTCTACCCTGTTAGCAAAGCTCGTGTTTATTGTTTGTGACTTGTAACACACACGAGTCCACTGCATTCATTGTATTAGATTATTCCAAGAATGCCGTCCATAAAATTTCGCGTAAAAAATCTTGTGCTCCACCAAACCCTTTTCACCCGAAAAACGTTACTTCACGGCTTTCGATGTTCATCCTAACAAATTTTCTAGACATATTTAATCTCCGTGATTATACGAAACCGGACCATCCGCCGGCGAAAGGTCAGCATTTGGGTCTTCCACCCTAATTTATCCTGGGAACTTTAATGCTGACGTTTATAATATTTTCCAGGAAAGATTTGTTAGTGCAGTTGCCGGCTATTATGACCTTTCATCATGTTTTGAGGGGTTATCTTGTTAGTTTCGGGAAACGTTCATCTTTATTTCTCAGTCAGGAATATAAACATGAGCTTCCTCGGAAAGTAGGTTATCGTTGCTGTTCGAGCTAGATTTGTTTGAACAAACTGAGAGTAAATGTTAGTAGTTGAAATAAGTAGTCTCGCTATCTACTTATGTTTATTTTAATCTCTAACACAATTTGAATTTGGGTATAAGTATTGTTTCATTTTCATAGAATGACTTTTGTTTCTGGTCTGTAGGCTCTCCTTTTCTTTCTACTGACTTGCTCTGATTCTTGCCACTGTAAATTTGACACTACGAGTATACGTCATTAAGCGGCAATTTATTTAGAGTGATTGTGTCATAACCTTCGTGTCCCCCGTAAAAGTGGTACATTGCTTAATCTGTCACCCACTTTAAAAAAAAAAGTTGACTGACAAAACCGGTAAATACACAAACTTATTAGTGCATATAACCTGACTCTCTTTAGGTCCAGAGTGAATAGGCATCTTCTGGGCAAGCTCGCTCCATCGTAGATCCCATCTATGCTCTAGAGCAAGATTGGGGTCAAGAGTATATAAAATAATAATATCTCAAATAAAAAATAAAAAACTTGGGATTTGGAAAGCTCCTTTAATGTACGCACACACTTACTGCATCCTTAAGCATCAGTCAGCGATAGATAACGCTATAAAATAACTACTAAAAACCCATCTCAATCAAAAAATCTCTGTAACGAAATGCAGTTACCAAGTTACCGGCCGTTGATGCCTGCGACTGATTGCAAAGAGTCCCCAAAATATGATGCATTATCAATGCAGATGCAAATATTGTGTATGGGTAGTTAGAATCATGTCTTAAAATGAAGTTAACTAATAGAATTGAACATTTTTGTTTTTAGCAATTCCATGAAAGGTTTAATTGAAGATAAATAACACTTACACAAACTAGAATACATTACACAATAGTCAAATATTTGTAAAAATATTTCTATTGGATGTTGACGGTAGTATACTACTCAGCTATACATATAGCTAAAACATTGATCAGAGATACGCTGGCTTCGACAGCGAGAAACAACACTTGAGAAATTTCATCATGTCACGTGACGTCCTCGGTAGCTTAGTTGGTAAAGCACTCGCCCGGGATGCGATGGGACGTGGGTTCGTTCCCACCTGAGGTCGATGTTTTTCTTTTCAAGTGTTATTTATCTTCAATTAACTAATAGATTTAAACCGTTAATATGAAGAACACTTATCGTGTCTTCTTATGGTCGTAGATCCATCTGTTAGTCGGTTCTGCGACAGATTTGGCCCAGTACCACTTTTAGCTTGCTACATTTTTAGATAATGTCCACTTTGGAACAATTTCATTTGCTAGATGACATTGTTCCGAATTGTATCCCTTAACCCAGATATTACTGAAACTATTTTTTGTCGCGTATTACCGTAATTTTTGGATATTGTTACGTTGATCTATATCCAAAACATGGAAAAATTGCAAAAACAATCTGCGTTTCCTGGAAAGCTAGGAAAATGAGGATCGTTTTAACAATCAGTAGTAATAGGCGGATAGGTAACGCTCTTAGAAGTACCCGGTTATCAATTGTTTCGTATTTTATTAAACAAACATAGTTATTACAAAGAAAATGGTTTAATAAAATGACGAAAACTGAGTTAACCAATTAGTAAGTAGAAGGTGACTGATAAAAAGATTTTTAGGGCAAATAGATTTTGTTTAGCGTATCGAAAAGAAGTCTTATCTTTGCAAATTTGTCCTGTCAGTAGTTATCTAGGTATTTGAACAACGGTGGATGTGAGAGTCATCATAATAAATGTACTTAAATCAAAACCCTCGACATGGTATTTTATACAATACCGAAATCAGTATCTGATGATTTTCCCAATACATAAATCTTTGGGGAACTACGGTTTATCCACTGTAAATAAGCATAGCAAAAAAACACTTTATTTCATTCGTTGTTACATTATCTGATTTGTTCTTTGAATCGCATAAATATTTGTTATTTTATCTAATAATTAGATAGTACCGTCATCAAGAAAGTAGTCGAAGTAATACAAGCTACAAGTAGTAGTAATATTTTTTTGCTATTGTGGTCGGGCGCAAGGATTATGGTGATTTCTGCATGTATTGGTACAATTGGATCTACAAAAGAAACAGCGGAAATGCTGCTAATGAAAATGAGCTATAAGATATAGAATGGCTAAACTTGACGCCTATAACAATTAGATGTTCTTTAGTGGTTCAACTTTTTTTTTCTAAAAAAGATAAGGGTGCAACTGTTTTCTTCACTGTCGAAGAACACCATTTCTGTCCTGCAGGGGTCTTAGCTATAAATCTACGTATGACCTACATATAATTATAATAATTCGGCATACAACAAAAACATAAACATTCATACAACAAATAAGATAAATATAAAGTATCAAACTTGGAAGATTAGACAAAGTTAAAGTCTGCTTATTGCCAAAATTTTCATCTGTGATATCTGCATTTGCTGTATCCGGTGGTAAAATAGTTACACTTCTTGGAAATGAGACATGACCATCTAATAGTTCTAGTTCGGCAATGATTTCTCTGATAGATAATTGTTTATACTGACTTAGTATGAAAGTTTAGAATACATACCTAAATTACTACCGATCGCTATAACGATCACAAAATGTTTCATTGCTTTTTTTGGAAAAAATACGAAAATCTTAATATTTATTATAAAGTTTACTCCTACAGGGTATAAATGTATAAATAAATATGCAAAGAACAAATTTCAATCATAAACAACTTTATAAAGTTTACCGTTTTAAAAGCATAGTAAAAAATAATTCCGCTTATACGATTTAAACTAAAAATGCACGTCTAATTAATTATCAAATGACAAATATCTACTCGCCGATACACTGCCAAATTATCATAAAGTCGATTGACAAACAATAAGCAAAAGTTTTCCGTTTTTAGATATCGTTAATTTGAGGGTACTTTTAATGTATTTTTTTGATCTTTATAACGATCGGTCGCTGTAAAAGGGTTAATGAAATCCCAAGCATCGACCTTTCCTGATAGACGTGAGGTCAGTGCGTCAGCTTTACTGTCATGTTCCACGTTTTGGTTCCGAAGGTCATCACTGACCGGACGCACTTACGGCAATAATTCATTGCTAACTATAAATAGATCCGGAAACATCTATTTTGTTGCTCTTTGTGCAATTCCATCTACCTGAAGAGGCAAATCTTATTCGCAGTAACAAACTGCGACAGTTTCATTTCAAAGCCATTTAGAAGTGAGCTTTATTTCATATTTCTTGCCGCAAACATTTAAATTTATATCATTTCAGTATTACCCGCGTAATATCCCTAGATTTCATGCAATTTCGCAAACCTTGTAGTGGCGAAGAAAATAAAAAATATTACATTCAGGCAAATTGTAGACGATTTGAATTGCTTGCACTTTGTGTGTAGTAAGAAGTGAACAGAAAAAATTAACTAAAAGAATTAGGACATCTGTCTCATCTCAGTATTTATTCAATAGGTACCTACATGACTGAATGTCTTATTTTGTTAAAAGTAAAGCAATATTGGAAATAAATAGGTACTTTATCTAATCTTACTCAACCCTAAACTAAAATTATAAATAAATAAATATTGGACATCATTACTTACCTTTAAGATCAGAGCAATATATTTTGAGCCACATTGCTCTGACCTTAAAGTTAAGTAGCTAAAGCAGTATATTTGTATTATATTATATCTAATAACCTTAGTTTTTTTGAAATGAATGTCCGTGAAGCACGGAGGCTATGACGGAGGCAAGAACGCGTATGATTACCGCACGAATTGCGGTACTGAGCCTTTTTTAACTGAGTCAGCTTTTTATTTTCACAATTTAAAAAATGTTTTGTTGCTATTTTACCCACCTGTGATTGGGCATTCGTTCGATTATACATCAATTAGGACGAACACAACAAGTAACATAAAATACAAACTGTTCAAATAAAAAGTTTGTTTTAGTTCAATTCGTGGCTGAGGCATGTTATAGTTTAAATTACATCAATTTTAGTAAAACGAGTCTAATAATTTAATATTTACCTACATTGGTCTCGGTCTTTTTTAGTGATTCAATACTTGATACTCATGTCTTTTGTTTTTTAATGAATACTCGTATTTGTAAACGTGTTGTTTGTTTCGTTTGTACTAGATTTTATACGTTTGCCACAGATGGGCCGTAGGGAAATTATGTTTCATTATAATAAAATGATGGGTAAGCCAAACGTAATATGCGTGTTAACGCCCTTTTGAAGGGCTATTGTGTTGGACAGAAATGAGAGCAACCTCTGTCTCTGTCAGGTTATTTACATCCATATATACCCTTTGCGGGCCTTTGACTAAAGTTTGAAAGATATGTTTCCCACAAAGTTGTAATAGGTCTCTTCTCTACCTTTTCGATTTATAGTTTAGACCTTATCAATTTGAGTAGACTTAATCAGATTATTTTGATCTTTAATATCTAAATGAGTATATGAAAATACTGTTAACTTGATCTCTCATCAATAGGACAACAATTGATTGAGAAAGGTTCACCATTTATCGAGTAATTAAATTAAGAAAAAAATCTAAGATCACAATTTAGCCACAAACTATGCGAAGCTTGTTTAATGATAAATAGATAAATAATATCATAAATACCCAGCTCAAAACAAGTTATGCTAATAAATATTTTTTCTATTTTTATTTTTTTTAACTAAAACATAGAGAAATTTTTTCACGCTCATTGCTCAAATGTCTCTACCCCTAACAGAATTGAAACCGTTTTGTAGTTTGTAATTATTATTAGTAACTTAACCTTTTTTGAATAATCCTGTTCCTAAAATGGGTACAAAAATATCTTTATGGGGTCATATTTAAAATTCATGATTTTATAACAAAAATCTTTCTAAAACAGTAAAAATGCAAAAATTGATTAACCCAAAAATGTAGACAGACGCAGACAGTTCTCATTTTAGTATTTTTGCACCAGAATGATAAAAAAGAACTTCTATTGGCTCCAGAAGACCACTAATGCGTGGAGACAGGCATGATTAATTTAAGGTACGGACAAGTCCGTGCTTTATTGCTACCTATTATTGGATAGGTGTATTTTCTCGTTTGATTTAGTGGAGGGAATTGTCACGAGTTGGCTTTGTGATAGGCAGTTTTGGCCGTTTTTCGGGATGCAATAGATCACCGATTGTTTTTTGGAGGTTTTTGTGTATAAAATTCAGCAGATAACCTGCAAATTTCGTAGACAACGACTAGGTAAAGGACCATTGAAAACAAGTTCAAATAAAATTTTGTCCAATGTTCAAATATAATAAAAATCCAAACGCTTATCGACGCTTGCTAAAAATAGTTCTACTTTGAAAAACTAGTGTGGTCTGTTGCATTTTAAAATATGTAGGAAAATCGTATAAATATTAACTTTATAATTCCTTTATATTGCACATAACTTATTCTTATCTTTCAACTTGCAAAAGTTAAAAGAATCATAATAATTTAATATCAATATTATTATCGCAAGTTGTTCAGTCAGTATGTCAGTCAATGTTCTTTCTTAACCCAAATTTTATTCGCATTGTCTTTTCCCTATATTTATGGAGGCTTCAGAGGTGGCCTGGACTTGCTCTCCTCCTCCTTGATTTACAACAATCTCTTAAAAAATGCAAAATAAATTATCCAGAGTTATGCAATGGCAACATCGTTCCTATTGTAATAAGCATACAGGCTAAAATAGCGCGAGATATTGAGAGACGAGCGATAGATGGCCGAAAAGATAATTATTACGTCTTTAGCAACAACGTATTCCTGGTAAGGTCTATGGTTTTGATTTAAAAAAAAATACTTCTCCAAACAAACTGATAACAGCCGGTTGGCAGTTTAATTAATCATCATCATTTCAGCCACGAGACGTCCACTGCTGAACATAGGCCTCCCCCAGAGACGTCCAGATCGGCTGGCTGGAAGCTGGATCCAGCTGCTTTCCGCAACCTTTACCAGGTCATCTGTCCACCTTATGGGTGGATGCATGCCCCCCGCTGCGCTTGCCGGTACGTGGCCTCCATACATTTCTGCCCCATCGGCCGTCAGTTCTACGTGTTATGTGCCCCGCCCACTGCCACTTCAGTTTAATTATTATAATGAAGTAAAAACATTGTTGCGATTAAAATATTGGTTCTTAAAAAAAAATGCTGAATTTAAGCAGTTTCTATTTCTTTACGAACAAAATGGATTAACAGAATAAACTAGTAAGTGCTTATAATAAATAAAAATCCAGTCAACATCCATTAGAAGCATAATATTGTTGTAACTTATCAAAACAAACGTCAACTAACCGGCTAATTTAAGGTAATCAGATTTTATTAAGCTAAATACTAATTTAACGAAAAAATTATATTTGAATTAATATTGTAGAAAAATACTTAGATGCCTTAATTTGTATGTATTTTTGTGTAAAGGCCGACGTTACAATGATCATATTCGTAGATCTCGATTTACTATCTTTAATTCTGCAAAAGGCGTGTTAAATTTCTCGTAATATCTCTTCACTGGTCTATCTCCAACATGTTTCTTCATCACGAGTGCCTCCAATACATCAATTAACACAATTGTAGATGGACTGTAACAAAACAAAGTGGTTTTATGATAATATTTCAATTAAGAAAACAGAAAATTTTATCGCTATTTTTATCAAGACGATAAAAACATTTAAGGTGCTTTTGTTAGATCGTATTTAGTATTCAAATCTTGCAAGTGAATCTGAACCTACAATATTTTTTTCCTGGTGCTTTGTTCAGTTCCTAGTCGGGGTACGTTTTTCCAAAGATCCTCAATGTGGCATGTCTGGCTGTTACATTTGGAGCGATTGACATCAGGCCTCCATAGTCTAGGAAAACTACTACATGTAGACTATCTGTGAAAGTTTCCTTACGATGTTTGCGCTCACTGCCGAACAAGTGGTATAAATACGAAGATTCCGAAAAATCCAGCGGTACGTGATATGGGAAGTGAACTCACTAGCTACCGATGAGCGAGACTTCGATTCTTAGATCACTGCTCCTGCTTTGACCTATTTTCTTATTGTGAGTTAATCAGTAATGCAAAACACTAAATTCTTCTAGACGCACACAAAATGTGCATACGAGCATTTAATTGCCTTTAACCTCACGCACATTCTCGCTTTGGTATTGGCAATTATATGCTGCCACATTAGGTCAACATCACGTGATTAGTCATAACCTATAAAAGTAGTTCATAGAAACAAATAGGTAGAGTCAAGGTAAAAAAAAGTATTTCTATATCATTCCGTTAAACAATTTACATTTAACGTAGTTTATCTTTCATCCCCGATTTCCAGGACATAGTCAAAACTCGTATTTATATTTAAATTTGTTAAAACACGGCCTAAATATAGAATCACAAAATATCTTATTCATAACCTCGGAAATAATTAAATTCATGTGAAAATGCGCTTCGGGCGTTACTTTACCAAAGGTATCTTTTGATTTTAATATCTCTAATTTTGTTCGCCACGAAATTATTTGTTCTTTTTATTCGGATAAGTTCTTTCCATATTTCAATTACCTATATTCTCACTTGAATTTTTATCTTACTATCAAATATGACAAGTATGACAGTACCTTCAATAATAAGATTTGATTCAGAAGAAAGATTACCAACAAAATAAAGGACTTTCGTGAAACATTACTTAGAAATTTTTTGCGATTTGATAACGATTTCTTAGGAGGCCTCGAAATTAATATTTTGGATATTATAATGAGCATTTTTGATGTGAGCTATTGCTTAAGCTCTAATTATTTTACACGTGGAATTATAAGGCCTAAAAATGAGAATCATTTGAGAATTTAATGATGGTTTTAGTCTGTTGATTAGTTTAGTCCTTCAGATGTGAAATTTTGCTTGGTTCTATAAATAATAAAAAGGATCAAGTATTCAGTTGCTATTTTAACTAGCAATAGTATCAGTAGTATCTACACACCTAATTCTTTTTATGTTCATATGGTCCAAGAAGGTTATATTACTCATATATTCTGCTGATATACTTGCGAAGGTCATCTGAAACAGAAAAAATAATATAAATACCTAATCATTTTTGACTTAAAGTATATTTATCATTGTAACGTCATGTCCCTTCACTGTTAGGATTTGGTTACGGTTCCTGAACCGTTTAGATTTCCCCGCCACTACCAAATTTCACTAATGAGATTTCACTGGACGTTCAATCCTTTGATATTATACTACAATATGGACCTACTAGCTAGACTAATCCTATTATCAGTTGAGCCACTTCAGGCCCATTGAATTATACAATATGTCCCTATCTAGAGTTTGACATGAAATTATCCAAGATAATATATTATAATACTTGAAAAAAATCGACCGCCGGTTCCACGATCATGATCATACCGAAGACGTTAGCTGACTTGACGAAATTTTTCAAGTGTTTCTCGCTGTTGAAGCCAACGTTTTTCTGATCAATATTGCGGCTATAGTATACCAAGCACTATACTACCGTCAACATTGGATAATCCTAGCATGGCATTTACTAACAAAAATTAAATTTGACATGGGATTTTGGGATATTCACATTTAATCTAAATTAAAGGTGAATTTTTGCTTATCAATAGTTGGTTCAAAGCTTTTCAAACCAACCATAAATGATCTTTCTCAAAGAATTTCACGAAGTAACCTATAAGAGCTTGAGTGGGGAACAGTAAAAGGGAAAATGTCTAGAAATAACTTTTCATTCTATCTTTAACATAATATCTTCAAAACCATTCACCATTTTATCATTCTTATTTATCTCGTGCAGATATAAAATTACAAAGGATCCTTCAATAATATAATAAGTTACTCAACGAATTTAACACCAATGTGAAGACAAACAGTAGGTTTATAATGGACAAATAAAATAAATCGCGCCCTTATGGGTAGATACAATTACAAGGTGTAACAGAATTTATGCACATTATCATAAGACCTATGATACAAAAAAAGGTTGTGGAAATATGTATATGTTTTAAATTGAGAGTTTTATATTCGTGTATGTTTTTTACGTTTTTGAGGGTATCCGCGCGTGCGCGATTATACGGCCGCGCCGCGTCAAGGTCATTCAAGCATGTTAAGGCCTTAGGTCTATTTTGATCTTAGTCCTATTATCCCATACAAAAAAGGTGTTTTAACCTAACAAGCAAGTATATGTTTACATATGTATATGTTTTAAATTGAGAGTTTTAAATATTTGATTATTCGTGTATGTTTTTTACGTTTTTGAGGGTATCCGCGCGTGCGCGATTATACGGCCGCGCCGCGTCAAGGTCATTCAAGCATGTTAAGGCCTTAATACTATTTTGATCTTAGTCCTATTATCCCATACAAAAAAGGTGTTTTAACCTAACAAGCGGCAAAGACCGTCCGGCCGCTCAGTAACAATAACATTTTCATTGTGTCTTTTGACCTTCGCCTGACAGGGTATTTAGGCACTAGAATCTACCCTTAGCACGTTGTCAATGTGACGTCACTAGTTGCTATAAGCCTAGCATCTGTTGTGAGGAAAAGCCGTGTATATACATCCATCAGGTAAGTAAAAGATGCTCAATATGAAACAATAAATATAATCTTCTTCTTCTTCTTTATCCTAGCTAGCCACTTTCCATTCTTTGGGGTCGGCTCTCCTCGTTCTGCGGCGCCAGGACAGTCTGTCCTGGGTTGTCGAAATATTTGTTTGGGCAAGCTCTCTAAGTCCTTTGCCACCGTGGCCCACCATGTGGCCAGTGGGCGTCCGCTACCTTTCCTGTTATTGGGTATAGCTAGGGCCTGTTTTACGACATGATCTTCAGGGCGTCTCATGACATGACCGAACCATCGTAGGCGGCTTTCAGTGAGTTTTTCAGCTATAGGCGGGACCTTGAAACTTCTCTGATGTGCTCATTTCGCATTTTATCGATAACAACAATAAATATAATCAATCAATCAATCAAAATCAATAAATACTATTCTATTCTATTCTATTCAATGAAACGTTTCTGCTAGAACAGGCGCAGAATAGGTAAGTCAGCCTTGTCATCTAAAACAACAACTAAATACGTCCTATTGAATTAAAATGTTATATCAGTTTACAGTTGATTCAATGCAATGTAAGAAGTAAACAATATTGTATGGTTTTAAAAAAAATAACAATTTGTTTTAGATTCAGGCCCATATTTCAAGTTTCTGAAGTTTGAGAACTACTGTATTACATTTTAAACAAGACCATTGACGAACTGACGACCAGATTTAATATTAATAATATACTACCTACCCTGAATGCATTAAACCTAACGATATGATCGGAGTAAAGGGACAGGTGGACAACTTAAGACATGAGCACACTAGTGAACAAATACACATCAATAGGTGCATGATTTGGTTTCCATGAGCGTTCACGTAGCCCACAAAAATGACCTTTCGCTTTATTAGAAAGTACATAAACTAAAAAAACTTACTAGTTTAATTAAATAAAAAAATCTAAAAAATCAACCCTACACTATCCATTTGCATAAAGACCTATTTGGCCATTGTTGACTGGAAGAAAATACATTTAGCTCAGCTCCTTATACATTTTCATGTCTAGAGGTAAAAATAAAATAAAATTGTTTCGTCAATTAAATTAATTTACACAACGAAAACCTTAGAAATGACAGTCAAAATGATGTTTTGTATCGCTGTATAAAATCAGCTTTACATTTTTAAAGCCAGGGCGGTAACTACGAACTCTTAAAACAATCTCAAATCTGTCAAACATTATCAAATCTGTCAAATTTTGTATGTAATAACGTACCACAATTGACAGATTTGACAGCTTTGAGATTGTTTTAAGAGTTCATGATTACCCCGCAGGCTTTACTTCTATGCTTTTCCTACCAATATATCGAGGTGTGCTGCTAGAAGCTAATATTTTCACCTCACTTAAAGTCATGAAAACGTACGTGCACCATCGCGAGAAAAATATCAGAAAATAATACTACCGTAAACAGAATCAATGCCGTTTCAAGAGAAAATGTTTTGGTCTTCATCGTACGTGCCGCGTACTGATTTTATTTCTGATGTTAATCCAATTTTATTTGTATTTTACGACTATCGAGACTGCTCCATAGTTGCCTTTTTAACCATAAACCAAAACCTGGCTTCTGAAATAACTTTATAATGCTATTTGCTCAATTTAGATGAATAAGGATTTCTGAGCGTGCCTGCCAATTTTATTCCGCAGTTATTTAGACTATGTTTCGTTCAGGACATAATGAAGACAAAATGGCTATAGGAGTATACAATAGTGCCAAGTCCTGAGCAGTTAAGAAGATGCATACCGCATCTTCTTAACTGCTTAGCTATTAGACAATGGTCAGGTGACAAAGCTGGGTGTAGTGCAAACTGCAAACTTATACGCTTTGGAAACCGAGAGTGAAACTAAACTAACTGCACAAATACGAGACATTCCACTTTAACTACAGCAGATGGCAATCTTAGTGTAGAATTTTGATGTATACTTAAAAACACCAGTTAAAACTTACACTTTTCGGAATGAATCATGAGAATCAAAGTAATATAAATAAGTTAATAGTAACACTAGAATTTATGAAGGAAGTTATTTTATTTTAGCATCTGTAATAATGTTCACTGATGTTGGTTAATCTATATAAATAAATAAAATTATAAATAAACACGAATCCAGATCGGCTGTCATTTGTTTCTTGTTTCTTCCACGTACGGTACTTGTACAAAACTAAACTAAGTATTGTGATATACCTACTATACACACTTATACAAGAATCCACGTTGTGTTATCAAGGGACCGATGCTAAAGTATTTCGTTTCTTGCAAACCCGAAATGTATTTTTGCCTGGCGGATACTCCAACACCTGTGTCGACACTCTGCGTCTAGACATGTCTCGGCTCTTATCCTTGCAAATACAAACATGTCACTCTAAGTGCACGTCGGGATGGACTGTGAAATCAGACGTTATTTGGCCATCTGTGTCGTTCAATGGATATGCCAAAGACGTGTAGATAATATTTTCAAGATAGTTTTTCGACTAGCGCTTTGCTCCGTTCTTAGACTTTATTTACTTACATTTGACCATAATCCTCCATACAGCAACTATACTAACCAAATTGTTTTGGGCCGTTGTTACACATCTAGTGAATGTGTAATTTTCCTCACAACTAAAAAGAAATAAATCCGTACAAAGTGAGATCTAAAGATATGAGCTGGGATGCAGAGGAAACGTGGGCGGAGTTTTCACCATACAAACATAATTCCCCTGTTTTTTCCCTGAATTATCCTAATATTCTAGAGCAATTAACATTTTTACCAAGCTATTGATTTCTGCCACAAGCCTGTCCTTATGTTTTGATTTTGTGATAAGTTATTTACTGCTAATGCTTAAAATTGCCCAGTTAGACCGGCATTTACAGACGTCCAATATACAAATTTAGCAACTATTCAAGAAATAGGAAAAACGTACAGACATAAACTACATTCTCCTTATTTCGTTTAAAAAATTATCGTTAAAATCAGTTTTCACGTCCTTTGATTTGTTTTTTGCAAATTTTGTCAAATAGGATAAGAAGCTGAGATATGAAAGGTAATATTATGACCTTGTTACGTAATATGTACTATAACGAAAGAAAAACATCTTTATCTGGAATTATTTGATTTACCTACATATTATCGTAATTATTCCTATCGAATAAGGATATTTCTTTCCAAAAAACATGGCTATTGAAGGTCACCTAATGACATAGATTATGAATATTTACGGTTCGCTAATTCACAATAGCATTCAAATCCAAAGGATTATTATATGGGTAAATAATTAAAGTAATATTCATAAAAATAATTATTGTTGTCTTTTATTTACGCGAACACATTACATTTTAATGCAACTACTTTACTAGCTGTGACCACGAACGCTGTAAAGTGTTCGAAACGTCAGATTAAATAAAATGTTAAATAATCGCGAAATTATCCGTAAATAAAGTTTTATTGAAAAATAATTATTATTAAAACAGTTTTTTGTAATAGACAAGGAAAGCGAGCGTTTTTAAATCAAATCTGACGCTTCACGTCTAGGCTTGTTCTAGCACTTACCCGCAAATATACCCATGCTTTGATGTGCACCCGTGAAATCTGGTGAACTGTATATTCAGGTAAAGTACCCACAACAAACTAAGAAGGCAATCACAATGTTTATACTCGTATACCTAACTGTTTCGTACAGGTTTAACTCCTGACTTACCAAAAAGTTTTTTTTATGGTTCTTAAATATTATTATTTTGTGTAAACTCTGTGTGACTTCCTTCATAGGTTGGAGGTTCTGTGTGTCCGTCTGGTCGTCTGTCCGTCTGTCCGTCTGTCACCAGGCTGCATCTCATGAACCTTGATAGTTAGACAGTTGAAATTTTCACAGGTAATATATTTCTGTTGTCGCTATATTTAAGTGGGCTCCCATACAACAAACGTGTTTTTTTTATTGCTCGTTTTTATAGATAATTGTGCGGAACCCTCCGTATGCGAGTCCGACACGCACTTGGCCGGTTTTTAAACATCTACTGTAATTACTTTGGTAGTGTCATGTGCAAAAATAGTAGGTACCTATAAACTTACCTGCGCCCAAAATGTACGGTGTGAACTGTCTCCGTTTTTCCGGAACGTATCCGTCCGAAACGTAACCATTTAAATCTATTTAAGATTCACATCTTTACCGGCTCTTCTTTGGTCGTTCATTCAATTAAATAGCTTTTGCTGCTACAATAACGTTCAGAATCATTTTTAGGGTCAGGTGGTACTTCTCATCAGGATAGCTTGATCTATATCTTCTTAGCTCAAGCCCGCTCTTTTAGAGCGTTGCTATCAGGTTTGACATAAAACAGCTAATTATAGGTTAGGCTTTATCCATAACTCTGCCAAGTTTACATTTCCAACCGATAGCCAAGTATCAACAAAAATTCCATTGCATTATTGATCAGTTATTAATCATCATTCTAATCATAACAGTTAGTTGGTAAGACGTTGATTGACAGTGACAGAATGTTGTCTTAATCCCGACCTAAGCTGATTCGGTGGTGTGCAAATCTACCTTAGACTCAATAGATCAGAGCAGACTGATTGGCTATGGAACGTTGGCGGGGCTTAGGCTACTATCGATATAAAATAATCGCCTGTCTTTTGTTTCTACAGCGTTAATTATTACCGTGGTTCATACGTCTAGACGAATAAAATTTAGGTGTTTTTATGATTAGTGTTGACGTTTCTATTATGTGAATAAATCAAAGTGTCAATCACAACTTCGAGCTATCTTAATCGAAAATAAGGAATAGTTTGATTTTAACTGTAAAAAATAATTGGTTTATTTTTCCAACAGAGGAGGCCTCTTTTGGATCGGACAAGGTTTGTCTGCACCCTGTGAATACCAAAAATAACATCTTTATTAGAGAAGCTTACCTCGCCTCATATAGTTTAATAAACCCAACAAAACCGTGAAAAACCATGCATTTCTACTGAACTATTTTCCTTTTTCTGTAATTCTTGATCTGCGTACATATGCAGATCAAGAATATTGCATATTGATTTAGTTGTGGATAATAAAATATTGTTATTACATTTTGTAGGTTTATTTTGAAGCTGCTAAATAGTTGAGCTTACCCTTATTATTTATGCTAAAGTAAGAATATATTGTGGTAAAATATGAATAAAAGTACAGTTGATCAATTTGAATACCTTTAATTTCAATTTATTATCAATCAGGGTGAGAGCCGTCCTACACTCCCACAGAATAATGATAAAATTATGATCATAAAAAAATGCTACGTTGTGTAAAAAAAGGGAAATTTTAAAGTCACTACAATGAACGGTCAATTTCCATCAGTTTTTAAGTCGACAAATACATATTCATTCTCCTGCTCAAGTAACTACTTACAACATTTTTTTTCAAAGTACATTAAAATGGAAAAAAAGCGTTTCTACACATCAGAGGCTACAATTAGTAAGACAAAGTGGTTTTTTTTTATGTTTACGTTGTAGTTGGTATTTTCGTCTCCAAGATCTGGATGAAATACTATAGAAAATGATCTGGAATAACATTATAGGATACCTACTTTTTATCACGATTAAATTTTCCTGTGAGATATTGAAATAAACTAAATACCACGCGATAACTAAGATAACATTAATATACTGTATACAGTAACTATCTCGTTCATTATGTTTTTAAGTTCAAATTCTACGAACAGTGTATTTAGTGTAAGAATTGATACCTACACTCCCGAACTTCAATAATAACAATAGGTTTAGTTAGTAATTACCTATCCAAGAGCTAATAAGTTTCAGATATCGCTCCTCCCAGAAACTGTAATACGATAAGACTTGGTACATAAGTCGTTAAGTACTTTGGGTTATGGAGAAACCTAACTTTGAAATCTATTAAAAATTGTAGTGTTTTTTTCATATTATGACGACGTTTTGCTACTATCTTCAATTTTCCTTTTACTGATTTCAAGAGTATTTCATCGGCACGGCACCTCTTCTATTAGATTTTATGTAGATAATTATGGTATTTTTTTCAAGTGATAGGTATTTTTAATAGAATTAATTTTGTAATAGCGTAAATAAGGACTAGTTGAATTAAAAACTATTATAGACGAAGCAATCTGCGTACACTGCCAGTTCTTTCTACATTTGTGAAAAGTAAATCTAACAATGAATATTTTCGACATTTGGCAAAATTGTACATAAATCCAAAGATTAAAATTGTATACTCAAGTCGATAGAAGCTGCCTAGCACCGGTCATTACGATTTTAAATATCGGGTGTTCCACAAAACGCATTCTGAAAATCATAGTGCATTTCAGCAAAGGAAAGGGCGTCATTAAAATCTGTCGGCGTGGAATAATGACGATCATCAGCCGCATAATATCAGCATCAGTTGGTGTCTATACCCATTAAATGAGATTGAAACTTGGCCCATTTCGTTTTTGAAGTAGAGTTTTTTATTTGCAACCTTAAAATGGAAAATGAAAATTATTGAGTGCTTGAAGTTGTTGATTGAAATTTAAAAATGATAAATATGAATACGTTGCAAACTTTCTTCATGATTGTGATTTATACGATGTTGAAGTAACTACTTTTGTTGTGTTAATTAAGATTTTAGTGAAACCCTTACTCAGATTACATTGCATTTACATATACTAATACCTAATTAAAACTAGAAAATATCGATGACCTTACGGCTGGACGATGGATTACTTACTATAAGGATAGCTCGGTTTGAGGTTTGAACTTATTTCTTTTTTAACAAAATTATTCCGAGTATTATTATGATAAATCATTTAGAGATTTTAAGCCTTGCAATAAATACAGTTATAATTATGCAGTAAGATACTAATTTTACAAAAATAACCCAGGTCTGGTGCAACCAAGTAAAACTTATAGGAATGGAAATTCAAATCGTGGTGCATGGCTGTAGGCTTGAAGTTCTCAACATGTAGGTCACACTCCAATTTTCTGAAGTATGATTAGGTTAGTTTCGATTTGTACACGAGGTAGGGTTCGGCTTTTTCGTATCGAAAAAGTATTTTTAAAGAGTCCCACCTTTTATGTAAGGAGATTAATGCAGGGAAATTAATGTCAGTAATCCGATACGAAAACTCTCCACATTCATGTAAATAGGCACAATAGAAGATCAATAGGTATACGGCTTATTTAGGCTTATAATTTCTTGTCTGAGGTAAGCACAAAATTTCTTCAAGCACAAATCTTGACAAAAAAAATTACAACTTGAAATATTTGTTTTCTTTGTTTGAACATTATTTTACGTTTGTTGTTTGTACAAAATTAAATTTCTATCCTATAAACTGCTCAAAAACAAAACAACTTACCTGAGAAGAAACAAAATGACGTATAGCGACTATTTTTCAGTCGTATTGCCCTATGCCTTTCAGATTCGATATTCGAGAGTCACCGCTAGCAAAAAAATAATCTGATGCCTCTGACTGCATTAGTCTCTTTATTATCAGGAGGCCTACTACGAAAGTGTTTCGTTCGTTTGGACGTTACTATCCTACTAAATTAA
Organism: Anania fuscalis; assembly: GCA_950371115.1. Taxonomy (NCBI): domain Eukaryota; kingdom Metazoa; phylum Arthropoda; class Insecta; order Lepidoptera; family Crambidae; genus Anania; species Anania fuscalis. The sequence continues at coordinate 5,448,071 of OX493334.1, read as the reverse complement.
AATAACCATTCACTTGTATCAAACCCTTGACAATTTGTGAACTATTAAAAACAGTCGTGTTTTTTTACACGGCTAGTTTGAGTTGGTCATATTTTGTTAAAGGATTGATACAAGAAGATGGTCATTTTATTATGTTAGGTTTATACGTCCGAACGAACGAAACATTTCCGTAGTTTTCGTTGTAGGTAGGCATTCTGGTTATTTCGTTGTTCTTGATTGACACCTTGATTCTGTTATACCTAATAAATTATACGTCACTCACAAGTACCTATGCATTTGTTTTCTTCTCCACCGCCTTTTCTTATTATGGAACAAAATCTAGCCAAAAACCATTGCAAAGGTCTATGCTGAATCGCAGTCGGATAAAAATGGGGTCTCTAACATGTTGGGAATCACTGAAATCCTGTGGAACAGTAGACTAATTCCGATCAACAGAGCGTGAAGTACATAAGTCTTGGTTAGTGTCACCGCATTTGCCGAACGTGGAAATATCTAAATACCTATTGCGACAGTCAGTTGCAGTAATGTTCATGTGAATAATTGAAATACATTCTCAAGGAGGAATTGTATTACCCAGAGACTATGTCAGTTAACTGAATTTATTGTATGTTAGGAGTAAAAGGAATTGTAGGGAATTTCTAGTGTGGATTGTTATTTTAAGAGTACGCGACTTTAAAAAGCCGGCCAAGTGCGAGTCGGTCTCTCGCACGAAGGGTTCGAAATGAAATGAAATTATTTATTCTGTATGTAGGCCCTCCTCCGGGCACTTATACATGTTCCGTACCATTATATATAAAAACGTCAAAATCACGTTTGTTGTATGGGAGCACCCTTAAATATTTATTGTATTCTGGTTTTTAGTATTTGTTAACAACAACAAGCGGCAACAGAAATACATCATCTGTGAAAATTTCAACTCTCTAACTATCACAGTTCATGAGATACAGCCTGGTGACAGACGGACAGACGGACAGACGGACAGACGGACAGACGGACAGACGGACAGACGGACAGACGGACAGACGGACAGACGGACAGACGGACAGACGGACAGACGGACAGACGGACAGACGGACAGACGGACAGACGGACAGACGGACAGACGGACAGACGGACAGACGGACAGACGGACAGACGGACAGACGGACAGACGGACAGACGGACAGACGGACAGACGGACAGTCGGACAGACGGACAGACGGACAGACGGACAGACGGACAGACGGACAGACGGACAGACGGACAGACGGACAGACGGACAGACGGACAGACGGACAGACGGACAGACGGACAGACGGACAGCGGAGCCTTAGTAGTAGGATCCCGTTTTACCCGTTTTAGGTACGGAACCCTAAAAATGAAATTTGTGATGCGAACATTAACCAAAACATTCGGATTCAAATTGTTTTTACAGCTAGTTTTCACAATTAAATCTCAGTGACGAATTTGAATTTGACTTTTACATGAGATTCAGTTCAATTTTTTAATTCAGTTCAAGTCAACATTTGTGTCAAAAAGCTGTGCTAGCGGTAGATCCCGCATAATTTAATTCAGGCTAAAAAATGGATCGCGTTACTTGGTGCAATGCTATGCTTACCAAATTCAACGTAGGGGCGTCAAATTTGATGTCGTACATAGTAACAGATAACGAAACATGGTGTTATTATTACGATGCTACTTTTTTATGTGTCTAAAAATGAAAGAAAAGAAATAAAAAAAATTGTTGGTACCTTTTCAAAATACAAATTAAAAATAAAGTAATTACGCACTGTTTGTATTACCAATCACGACTGTCAAAGACCATGACATTCATTTTCGAACATTCAGAGCAATGATATTATGATGTTGTCTAATATTTATTTTTTTATTATTATTTAATATCATGTGTTTGTTTTCTGCTATTGCTCGATTTCAAAAAGCGAATGAATATTTTTCTATGATATTACATTCCTGTCTTTTTTACATTCGTGTCGTTTTTGTGTTTTTCTAGTTTTCTGCCTAAAACTATTGAATATCAACATTCAGTTTAGTTCCACCATTTCAGCGACACAGCGAATTCGATTATAGTATTGATACTTCGTGTTAGTGAATGATTTTAGCGCACCGATTTTATTTATACTTCGTTTTAGCGCACCGTTTTTCGGCCAACGTTGTTGCTATTTTTATTTCATTAGAGTCTAAACCAAATCGGCAAACACACGTACAGTCAACCTCAAAGAAAATTATTTCTATTCCACGTGGGTAAAAAGGATCAAATTACAGAAATGGGTTTACTCAATGTTTTGTTGGATGATTTTATCACAATGCAAAAGTCTACGGAAGGACACTAGTGCTTGTATAGACAAAGTGTATAATATTAAGTCAAGTTTGATTCATTTTTATGATAAGTCGGCTTGCTTTTGTTGCGCCAAAAAGTTTGCTGGCAACTTTTTAGTCGCCGAAGAAACTATAAGATCTTTACGCATAGGTTTCATTCTTTCTCTTGTTTTTTTTTTGCAAAGCGTGAACATTTGGTTTTACTTAACAAACTCATAGCAAATCCATGAACGCTAAGGATACATAAACAGTGTTGTTTTTATGTTAAACGGCCAACAGACAAAAAACAAAGCAACGGTCTTTACCGTTTTCTTCTTCGTCTTTTCTTAATACAGCTATGAGTTGATACTACTCTACTACCCTTCTAGCCTGGCGTACCTATCTTTATTTTTAGAAAGTCTCACGATGAGTATTATGGAAAAAATTAAAACTCTTTTGTATTTTTATTGTAAGCACACTGTTATGTCTGGTCCCAACTCCCCTAATATACCTACATGTATTTTGCCATAGCCCTAAGCAGTGCTATTAAGATAACAGCGGTCCATCCTCAGCGATACCCCAAATAATGCCGTTCTAAGTGATTGTAGGAGCGTGCGTGTAACAGCGAGCGGGAACGGGAGTTTGGTTAACTCCAGTTTAGTATTTGGGACAGATATACCACTTAAACTATTCGCTGAACAATGAGGTTAGTTCTGCTTAAGCTCTGACGTTGAGTAACGTTATCGGTGACGTAGTTGTGTTATACGATAGTTACAAAGTCAAATAAGTAACTGAAACCATAGGCTAAGTAAAGAGTACTTTACTTAGCCTATGCTGAAACGCAGCGATCTCCACATTAATTCTTTTAGTCAAGTAGTTTAGTATGATTTAGTGGCTGTTAAGGATTGCCATCATCACTTATAAGAGTAAAAATATAATAAAATAAACAATCACAAACAAACATCTTAAAAAAGTAACAGGAAAAACTGCTCGGTAATAAAAAAAAGCTCACCTAATTTACCCCAGAATTAAGGGTGACTTTCCCAAAAAATAAAGGTGAAACGTTGAAATATGTCGTAATTTATCGAGTGGGCCCAAATCCGTCGACTTTCTCGTTCCTTATTCATTACAGTAAATAAAATTATACACCATATCATTTCATTAGGACATTCCCGAGAAATGGGAAGATAAATATTTCCATTTGTGAGTGGGGGTAATAGGAGAATTGGACCCTTGATTCGTTTAAAATGACGTTTGGGAAAGTGTTTGTGGAATGGTGATTGTGTTTTGTTATTTCTGTTGTGCGTTCGGATGTTGGCCGACAATTAAAGGTCTAATTCCCATCTTCGGTTGAAAATTACTTTACATAGAACGGTGGTTTATTAAATTCTATTTAGGTATATATTGCTAAGAAATTGTTGGTGACATTCTAAAATCAAGCATATTGAAATTTATATAAAGACACACAGCACCTACGTCACAGTCAGTTAACACTTTACTAATGTTACCTACACTTGGAGCTGCAGGTTCGCACGTTGTACCAAAGCGGTCAAACTAACGCTTTTCAAATAACACTACGCCAATCATTTTATACGTGCAGCCTACAGGTTAGTTTTACTCATCCGACATACAGCGATATGCGTTTTCAAAATATTAATGCCTTCAGGGTTCTGTTGGGGCTGCCTTGGCAATGAACTGCATCCAGGATGTTCGCAAAGGCCCGAACTGATAGATTTGCTACGTTAATGAGAAAACGGTGCGCCACGGCACCGGTTCGTCTCCGAAACACTACCAACACAATACTAAAAGTTTTTTTTTTATAGACGGATGGAATTTTGATTGCTTGTATTTACTAGCTATAGTCTTAAGTTAAATTGTTACTAACATTATGTGAGCCAAACCTGTATTTGTAATGTAACCAAAATTTGTATTTTATTGGGCATATAAACGAGCAATAAAATGTTCATTTAAAATGGGTTACGTTAATAATAGGCGGAATGACTACACTAATCCACAAAAAATTCAGACATAAATTGTCTAGCGCATTGCCTGACGACCTCAAAAAGGCAGCAGGATATTTGATGGGTCAATAAAAAAGTGACTGACGCAGCCCTCATAATGAGGATGATAGGATCAAGAAAATTATTTGTTTCAAAGTTGGGACTTAGTGATGGGACAGGAAAAACAAACAAAATAACAATATCGTTTAGTCAGTCAGATATATTTTAAGGACATTACACAATTTACATGCATCGTGTTAGCGACGTTAATTTTTTCAGTAAAGATTAAAATTAAAGTAGCTATGTAATTTGCTTAGGGATTCCTTGTCGTAGTAGGTATATTTATTTATTTTATTTATTTTATTTATTTTATTTATTTTATTTATTTTATTTATTTTATTTATTTTATTTATTTTATTTATTTCATTTATTTTATTTATTTTATTTGTTTTATTCATTTTATAAATATATTATAAACATATTTTAAATTATAATAACTATCAAAGTATTTTCAAAAATAAAGCAAAAAAATTGATTTATGGTTTGTAATGCTCGTCACAACAAATCCGCTATCCACCGAAGATTATTTCCCAAAACAAACTACATCTAGAAATTTCGAAAATAAGTATCCCTAAAAAGTATCAAATTAATTTCAAATTCAACTCTAGGATAGACGCAGTATCGAGCGAGACCTCAGATAAAAAACAAGAGTAAACAAGAGTTCATATAACATATTTGTTCTATCGGAAAACAGCCGACAACCCGTGAACTGATTTTCTTAGCAAGGATCTATACATACTGCATCAAAATATTTTGGTAAAATTATTTATTTTAAGTTATAACGAAATCGTGACACTGTATTTATTATTACTTACGAAACTTCTTATGTAAAAGTTATGTTTAAATTAAAAAAATTAAACGTACTAACTAATTAAAACATTCTTTAAGCAATCACATTGCCTTCCTTGTCCCAAACTTAAGCATAACATTACTCGGGGGTAGCCATGTACTCTTAGAATAATCTCAAATCTGTCAAATATTGTCAAATCTGTCAAGTTTCGTACGTAATGACGTACGAAATTGACAGATTTGAAATTGTTTTAAGAGTTTATAGTTACCCCGCTGGTATTAGTTAAAGCATTAGAATTGTTTAAAATATCCAATGAGACGAAAAGATATTAATAATTAAAATCAAAGCGTTTATTTCAGACGCACAATGGTTCATAGTTATGCAAAAAATAATAATACACAAGCCAGTCAGCTTCATGCTGAATGATAATAATGTACTTTATATGTATACATTATTTTAGCTTCATAATGTATGTATGTTATCATTAAATATAACAAATCTGAAACAAATTTAAAAAATGCTTTTGCGTACAAAAATTTCAAAACAATACGAGTACTATTAAAATGCCATTGATTAAGACATTGATTAATTTGCATAGTATATATTGGTTTCGTAAGTACATATATGACTTTAGTCTTAATCGTATACATTCACCTGAATGATAATTTTGACATATACATTTATGATAATTTAAATAATTGTTTAATTTATTTAGCCTAATCTTATTTGTGGGATTTGTTAAATTTCTAATCTCCGTAATTTGCAAGTGAAGCTGTAATATTAAATCTGATTTATGAATCTTGATCCTTTAGTTAACTGTGGAAACAATAAATAATGTATCTGACTAAGTAACAACTTGTGTTACGTAAACAGAGTAATCCCTCAGTTTGTGGCTACAAAGTCAATTATTTAAATTGAGGTAATTTTGCTGAGCTGTACAGCATTGCAAATTTACATAAATTTTATTTACCTCCAGGCGCAGAATTAATCGTGATGAAATAAAATACTGATTGCTTAACCCTTGTTTCATCGACTGACAGTATACCAAACGAAAACAGTACTTTGAATTATCGTAGTTTTAAAACTAAACACATTTTTAACTGTATGTATTATATTTTTTGTATTGTGATTCGAAAGAATAATTACAGAGTTTCAAATAAATAGGACAGTCTTCGACTTCCATATTGGATGACGGCCGCAAGGATCATAAGACTAATATTAAAAGTAAAGTAAAACATGTTTTAGGCAGAGTGTCTGTTGCGCTTGAACTTTTTACGATTGGAGCTTCAAGAGCTATCAAAGAGACTGACAGAATATGGGAAAAACCCCTTTAAAAATATTGACAAGTGAGATTTGGACTCGCGTTCCGAGGGATCCGTACAAACTAATAGGTAAATATAGTTCGTCCATAATGGCAATTAAAGCTCGAAGATGTCTACCGCATTATCAATTTGTTAAAAAAATTTGGTCTTACTACGAATTAACGATTTTTGGACTTTTTCCTATCTTACCTATGACACAGTGTTTCTTACCAATTTTCATAATTCTAGGCCACCGGGAATATCTCATAGGTTAATTCCCGTACGAGTTAAAAGTTCGATTTTTATACAGGGATTTCAGAGCCGAGTATTGAATACTTTTTTGACTTGGGAACTTAACCCGTCCCTGGTAAGAAGGACTTGTTGACAGACAGCCAGACGGACGATTCGATAGACAGATAACGAAGTAATCGTACAAAGGTTCCTGTTGAGTTACGGAACCCTGAAAATGTGCATTAGACACATGCTTGCTATCACAAAACTGAAAACCGATCATAGGCCATATTTTATTGGTATATAATTTTTTCATCACTATGATATGAACGTCCCTTTAGCATCGCCTCAGAATAACTTTTCAGTCCCAGCAAATATAATATTGACTTGTTTTCTGAACATCTTCCTTATGTTTTCTGATGTTTTTGTCTCATAACATTTTCTAGATGTGTAAAGTAAGATAATGTAAAGATAAACTGTTTATTTAAGTGATAAAATTGCTGTGTACCTACTCGTAAATACGGGAGTAATGATTAAGGTTTATTTTTTAAATCAAACCTAATAAAGACCTCCATATGCGAGAGGCGAGCACGCCGGACTTGGCATCGCCATCTCTGAGGCTCTGGGTTCAATTTCCAGACGGGTCAATGTAGAAAACGAACTATACTACTGTTGTGGTAACGTCGTTGTTTATTCTGATTTCTATATACAACACAAATGCTTTAGTTACTTTATGATCAGAGCAATGTCCCTACATTGCCAAATTTAATTATTATTTACTCATAACCAATATTTAATTATTATTTACTCATAATAGGCCAATTAATACCTATTTAAAAACTGACAACCTGTCCATGCAGTTTATTTATGTTACTCCGGAGATTTTGTAGACGAATCTTATATTTTACACGAAAAGTTGTCAACTATGTGATTTGTATAAATAACAATAAATCTAAATTTTCTAGCACATACTAGATAAAATTCAAATAAATAAATTCGTCAGACAACTAATAAACTATCATGGTCAGATGATGTATTTTTCCAATATTTTTTTTTAGCAGACAATTTAGAAAATTGTTTTGTTAAATGCCACTAGCTTAATTATATGCCTTAATTTAAGTGATCATACAAACTGGATATCCCAATGAAAATATATGCTTCAAACGTTAAACATGTATGCGTCGGATTGAGAACCGCCATTTTTAAAGTCGGCTTCAAATCAATATTCATAAGACTTTATATTCTCTTAAAACATTACAACTACAACGAAGTATCTTATAGTATATTTAAATGACCTAAATGAATGTCTGTTAGAAAATAAACCACTACATTTTTAAAGTAACTCAACCAAAAAATAATTTTAAACACGAAAACAAGACCAGCGAGTCACAACAATTTATTTTCCCACTGCGAGTACCAGCACTGTAAAGGTGTAGTTTTTTTTACGAGTTTCAGGCGAAATAACTCACGAGTCTGGAACGGTAAATAAAACAAATAATGTTGATTTTTCTTTACTAAGAGAAACATTTGTATTAGGAAAAATCAAATATGTTAGTTTTTTAAAAATCAAATAGTATACCTACTGTTTTGCAAAGAAAAGATAAAAAAATAAAACAAATAAAAAAAAACCTATTTTGTGTACATAAATAAAAACTATTTATGTACACAAAATCAGATATTTTATTTGTATTTAAATATGATAGTTCATTTTAAGGCTCTATCTTCACACAATTTTAATGACGTTATCAATGAGAATTCCATGATGAACATAGTGGTATTATCAAAATGTATTTAAAGACCATTTTATTAAAATTGCGATAGTTTTTGTGCAAGTAATATCTACTAGTAATATAGCATTAGTAAGTAATGATAGCTAAGGTATAATTTATTTCAGACTCATTGTCTTCCGGATTTTCTATTCCCGATTGTTTATTATTCTAGAGTTTATCCTATAACAAAACCAACACTAAATTGTCTTTGGCTAAAGTAACATCGTCTAAATTCCTTAACCGATTTTCAACTTAAAGTCCAACTCGTAGAGTTCATTTTCAATTCAGAAATTGTGTAAACATAAAACCCACCAAACAGATACGCTGCTTTACTTTACTCAGAAGGACTATGACGAAGAGATATAGGTGTGACAAATTCAGAAATTGTAAAATTTTGTTTGTTTTTTTTCGACAAAAATATTTAAGTCTTCAACAGATCGGACACTTAAACCACAACTTGGAGAATAGTGGGTGGGTGGTAAACAGCCGCAGTATTACATTGCGCATTAATTTGTATGGAGCTGTCCTCGTCGACATAATGACCGCGCAATGTATCAATGTCATCCGCCTGCTGTCGTCCAGTTTGTGGCCAAAAACCCATCAAAACGTAGCCCACGTAGTAAATAAGGTACAACAATACAAAACAACCCTAATTTTGATTAATTCTAAACCTAACAGCTAGATAGGTATTGAAGCTGAACTGACCATCTACAAATAATATTAACTGTTATTATTTTAACCTCTGGAGCGTCACATGCTGTTGCCGTCCCGTTTGCAAGGAAAAAAGTAGCCGTCAAGCGTCGCTTGCCGTGTCACGGCAAAGGCTTTCAAGGATAAATATATATACTTAAGCAGTGCATGTTGCCTGTGATGACTTACGGTACTGAGACGTGTGGTCCTTAACTATTATAAAACACACAATTTTATGTTTAGATCTAAGTATAAATTAATTTATAGGTAAACATTTTGTCTGCTTTGCTCTCTTATTCTTTTCTCTGACATGATGATGGCGAGACATGTTGAACTATTCTGAAATCTATGTATTTATACATCTTATTGTACGGTGTCTCTTATTAAATAAATGATTTGATTTTGGTTTTTTTTCCTAGCATAAACTCCATCTTGCGACTGGGTCCACATTCCTGCTCTTTTTTCTTCTGTTCTTTCTATCTCTAGCATCTTCTTCTGTGAAATTGCAGCATATCATGTTTTTATTAACAACAATCAACCATCCGCCATCTACGCTAACTATCTAAATACTATTATCATAATGTCTATTTAATTAAAATACATTAATGTTTAATTATGTGAATAGTTAAAACAAATAAATCAATTTAATTTAAATAGGAAAGATTAAGTTCCTGGCTACAATCAGCCTGAAGCTTTAAAAAAACGTATTTAATACCTTGCCAAACAACGTCTTGATTTTCCTGTATTTATATACAAATACAGGAAAATCAGGACTTGTCTTATCTTTGAGGAAAACAAAATAATCACCGTGATAATGTTTGTGTACAATATTTTACCGACTTGTTCTCGGAAGCAGGAATTTTCTGCCACTTATCGTAATCAGAAAAGTATTGCTATATGTTTTTAATATTTACCGAATAAATTCTTTTGACTGTTATGCGGTACTTTGTTCAATAAATAACTTAAACGTTTTTTTTATTGATGCAATACTAAAACAATTCATTTTGTTGATTAGTAACGCATCAACTGATTTGGATGATTATACGTCTTATGTAAAGATTAAATAACATTTAATCTCGTTGTTAGACGTATAATCATAAAATTTATTAAAAATAGTTTGGTGGCTTTTCACCACCAAATTATTTTTCATTTCCACGCCGAAATTACCAATAAAAAGGTAGAGAATTACAACAACATACAATAAATACCTACACTAATTAAAACACGATTGCATATCGCTGTTTGTATAAATCTCATCGTGTTTGCTGCGGAATGGATTTCGATAAGTAAATACAGATTTAAAATGTTCTCCATTATCACAACTCAAATATAACAAACAGTCTTTTAGAGCTCAATTTGAGCTCAAACATTCAGACTAGTATATTCAGTAGCACAGGGTTGATGACGTATCCGTAGCGATCTTGCGGCGTCTACTTTAAATCCGTTTTGGTTGTTCATTAATTGTAAATATCAAACACTCGTCTACATCCTTATGTGTGTATGTTTTCCGTCGCTTTTTTTATTGCAAAAAACAGGTCATTATAATTAGAGAGTATATCATTGTATTCTGTGTAAATATGTCTGTTAGAGATCGGCAGTAATTATTTGATTGATTTTAAAGTATCACTGGATATGTCTGTATCTTCTTTCTTTTCTTTGTGAAAATAAGGTGCTTCTTTTTTTTCTTTTTTTATAGGGAATTGGTTAAATTTTTATCATTATCACTTTGTCTATGTTTACATTTTAAATATCATGCGTTAAGCTTCGGCAGACCTGTACTGCATGCCTTATTTATTCTTTAAGGCGTTCGACATTACAGAGCTGACTGTTATATTTGAGCTATACAATTATTGACAGAGTCCCGTAGCACAATTTGCTAATTGACGGATGGATGACTTAATTAAGCCGTTAAACATGATCATTTCGCTGTTAAATGAAGCCGATTGACCTCCGATATATCTCAATCAGTGTAAAGCATTCCGACTTGTACATCTAGCTGACTGCTATTGGCAAAAAAAAGTTTTTTGATTTTAGTTTTCCCATCCGGATCATACTAAGGTATACTTACTTAATATGTTAATAATTGATATGGCAGTATAATTGTATTGATGTGATTTCAAATGTAGTAGCTAGAAGTACCTAGGTCTAATTTAAAAGTAACTCCAACTGGGAAAAATTCTAAAAATGTTCGTATGAAGTTGAAAAAACTTTTGGTTGTTTTAACAAAACAGTTCGCTACATTCTTTTGAACGCAAACAAATTTGTTTCTCCTATCTAACGGCGTTTTTACGTAGGCCGACGGTATTTTTTAGACATTTTTGGTTTAAAAATGTTACATAGTTTTCACGCATTTTTATTAGAAGTTCTTTTCTATATGCCTTGCATACATTGCAACATATACATTTTTATTTTTTACAGGGTCCTCATTTATGATTTTCTGTTCAAATTCCATAACTTTTTATAGGGACCACCATCGAAATTCCAAAAAAAATAATTTTCCCATACTGAACCGCCGACCGTTCTGATATCAGTTTGTATGGAGAGAGGAAAATTTTATTTGAGTAATTTACAAGCAATTACTTAATTTACACAATTCTCAACGAAGCCTTAACTTTTATCGCTGTTTTAACATAAGGTAAGTCCTAATAAACCTGCACTTCTCTGGTGAAGTCGCAGTGTTTGAAACATAAATGAGATGTGGATGTGGCATAGGTCGCTGCCCTGGTAGTGATGCCTCTTGACAGTCTATCGATAAGTACGGCATAAATACAACTATAGTTAGAACTACTTCTTACCGTTCAACACTGTCTGACTTATACTGTCGAGTATCCATTTCATCGATATTTGCACAATCTGAAGGTGAGCATTAGAATTTAATGCTATTGTAATTATTGCAAATCATCAATTAATAATCCAACTATTTTACATAAATAGTAAATTAAAAACAAAGAAAAAAGGCATACTTTAAACCACTGTTTACTTTGAAACAAGCTGAATCCTTATACGGCTTGGCAGATTTTTCATAAAACACAGATATTACCCATCTCGATTTAAAGCAGCTTTTAAATTTAAAATTATATTTAAACCAGTCCATTCGTTCAGGAGTTCCGATGCTCTAAAATAAATACATACACAGACGCAAAAAAACAGAGGGCGAACTGTTAAGACTCTTATAATTGATATCGATGTTACAACTGTTTTTTAATGTTAGCGAAACTATCGATGTAAAAGCATCACTTCTTGCAAGAGTATTCTAGAGGTTTGCTTAAGCGGGCAGACGTATTTACTTACTGTTACTTTAATGTAAGCTGATTTAAGTTAATATAAGCTAGTTGCGAAATTAATAAAAGCTCCCTATGCGTCAAAAAGTATTATAATATTTAATAATATTATTAGCAAAGGACAATTCATTTCATATACTAATTCAAATCAATTATGATCATAGTCATGATTAAATTAAATAATACGCATATTAAATATTATTTTATCGTTTGAACATTGATTATCGAAGAATTGTACACACATCTATTTATTTATTTCATGTTATAATTATCGACTAGTTTTTTTCCTCCGTATTATTATTATATTATGTATATTTTCTACTATAAATTCTCTCAGCATACCATTTTTAATAAAATACTTTGAAAGTAAAGAAAATTAAACAACGTTTATAATCCAAGACAATTTCGCCTGTGTGCCATGAATCTTGCCGAACAACGAACAAGGCTCTGAGATAGTACTAAAGCAAGAACTCTGCCTGAGGGCCAAGTGTGAGTTATACCTACGTGGTTTAACTTAACAGATGAGAACGTAAACGTAAAAGGATTTGAAAGGAAAAAATGGTTTCATTAATGTGTCGCTACGCAGCGCCACCGCGAAGTTCATATAAATTCACGTTTACTTTTCGAATGATTTATGCGATAAGATGATTTATAAATATTGGACAACATCACTTACATTGCTCTGATTCTTAGGTAAGTAGCGAAAGCACTTATGTGGTCTTCACAGATCTTCACAGATATGAAAGCCTGAGTCGACACGCAAAGAAGAAGATCAAGTTTCACACCTCCAAGTTAAAGCTTTATAACCACCGCATAGAACAAGTACAATTTTACGACACAAATTATTGTAAACGTTTTAAAATGTATCAAATATAATATTTTGTAATACATTTTTAGTGTGCCGGCTTGAAATAACAATTAATTTCTTCATATTTTGATTTTATGATGTAACTATTAGAAATGCACTATTAGCACTAAGCCACGAATACATTTAAATGACATAGGTAGGCAACACAAGCCTTTTTTGTCTAATCTTAGTGACCATTACATTTGGTCGGATTCGCGCTGACAGTCTGACAGACAGCTGATCCGACCAGATAACAAATACAAACTTTTTTTTGGTTTCAAACTGTAACACGTTGTTAAATGTTTTTTTATTGTTCTTAATTTAAAAAGCATTATTTAATAAGTAAGACTCATTTTCTACAAAATACTTATTATTATAATATAATAACTCCAACTATCGAATTATTTACAAACGACTTTGCGATCGAGTTACGCACAGTACCACAATACCCAGACTCGAGACAATATAGAGAAGTTCGTTTTCTATATTGACCCCCCGGTGATCGAATCCGGAACCTCAGAGATGCCGACGCCGCGCAACTCACGCAAGGCCTGCGCTTGCGCTGTATTATTCTAGATAGAAGTAACCAAAGTATCGACCGAGTAAGAAGACTCCGATTAAAGTATAGAAATAGGTTAGAATACTTCATTTTCAAATCTCAACTTGGTGCAAAATTAAGCTATACAAAGTGGTCCATTTATGCAAAGGCTTTGAAGAAAGTTTTTATAAGTTAAAATGAGCCGCTGCTTTTGATATTGACTGTACTACAAATTGTAAATTCAAGGAGAAACTTGACGCGAGTGTATCTTACCACTTCACAAGATCAACTAATACGATCTGCCTTGAGCCATCTGACCAGGGACAGTGTTTGGTCCAAAGAGTAATATAACAGATGGTTGCTTTCTTTAATTTCTTAAAATGAATTATTTTAGATATAAATTTGAAGAACGTGCAAATAGCCTCATGTCACTCGATAAGCTGTCTATCTTCTTACCAAAGTAGGTAATGACCAAAAGTTTTTTTATTGTTTGGAAAATGTAAGCGCGCTCGTTGTGATGTGAAAAAAAGGGAAACTCATTTGTGTGGTAATTTTGAACTCGTAATGCGTACATTGATCACGTTCACGTTCCGTACCCAAAGGGTACGGGACATTCTCGGGTATTTCTAAGACTCATCCTGTATGTCTGTCTGTCACCAGGCTGTATCTCATGAACCGTGATAGTTAGACAGTTGATCACAGCTATGATGTATTAATGTTGCCGCTATAACAACGAATACTAAAAACCAGTATAAAATAAATATTTAAGGGGGGCTCCCATACAACAATCGTGATTTTTTGCCGTTTTTACAGATGGTACGTAACCCTTCGTGCGCGAGTCCGACTCGCACTTGGCCAGTTTTTTCTTTAAATTCCCCGTCGGCAGGCCTGTCACTTCTTACCTAACTGTAAATTTGTAATCTCAGGGCCTAGTACAGACTTAATTTACGAGCAACCCGCACCAAAGGCTGAATACCCTCGAATACCCCGGGTAATTGTCTTCTGAGCGTCTTCGAGTAATGCAGTTGCAATGAATGGCAGTGTTAGATGGGACAGTGCATTGGCCTTGCTTGCTCTGATAGGTGAATACAATTGCTCGGTGTTCTATTATTAGAAAATAATGGATTGGTAAACTAGAAAGTAGACGGGCAGTTTTATTTACACGCCAATGGAATTTGTATTGCAACTGTGATGGCTTTAATATATAAGGTGTAAGTGAATTAGTGTCAGATATTTTTAGGAGTAACTTAGACTATCACATGGATCACATACAAGATACATTTAAAATTATGGAAAAGGGAAAAGTTTTAAAATAAAGAATCTACATCATCCTGAACATGAACCCAAACACCACAAGTAGACTACTCACACAACGCTAGCCGATTCATAACCTCTCCAGAATTACATTAATGCACTCAAATAATCATATTACACTGTTCATCATAATATCATATTACTTGGTGCGTGAATTAAAGTTTGTTCTATAATTTTAAATTTATCTTATATGTGATCCATGTGATAGTCCAAGTTACTCCTAAAAATATCTGACACTAATTCACTTACACCTTATATACACACATCAAAAGTATCCCACCATGACTTTTTCCTGGCTCCTTGGTCCAATCAGGTCGATAAAATAAATAAAAGTACCTCTAAAAGTTTTGGCGTCCATTATGTCTGTATAGTGTTATTTCCGAAATGCTGTACAGATTTTGATACCGTTACCACCAACTTAATGAAATGTTTATAATAAAATAAAAAACGGCTTGCCTGTATAATTCATAACCATAGACACCTAATGCTTTCCCTTGCGAAGCCAGGGCGGGTTGTTAGTGTAAACTACGTGCCAATAGATTTATTGTTTAAGTGCATCGTTGCGTGACGTCCCCGGTCACACGTTTCGTGTGTCTCCATTTACTCACAGGTACCCTCAGCCACAAACATATAATTACCCCAGTTTCTTTATGCCCGTTTTTTGTCTGCTCAAAGCCATAAAGGCGTTAGGTCAGTAAACAAGCACTGGGCTGACAGACAACCTAGCATTAATAGACGTCGCATAAATCCATGAACTTGTTATAGCATTTTAGGTCACTCGAGAATTTCATTTCAGTTTTCACAATGTAGGTACCTACCTGATTTATTATTTTTGGATTCAGTGCAAAACTGTGGTTTTTAGGAATACAACTTCTTACCAAGTCGATTCATAATGAGTCCAAAACTCCCAATACAAGTTATCTACTTTAAATCAAATTTAAACATGACTACCCTCAGGAGTAACTGCCTAATATACTCAAAAAGTCTAGGGATAAGGCAGTCTGTCCTTTGCTGGACATAGGCCTCTCCCTATAAACGCCACTGAGCACGGCTATTCTTTTCCAACTAGGCCAGCAGTTTTGCTTGTATAATCTTCATCGCTTCACCGTGTCGGAGACCGTCTTATGCTGCGTTTGTCAAGTCGCGGTCTCCACTCAAGAACACGTCCATCCCATCGGTTATCAGTTGCTCAGCAGTAGGCTAGTCACATTTGCCGAATGGTGTCATTAATTGTAAAATTTCAAGCATCAATGTTTTTTATTCGTTTCTAATGAAGCCCGTAAACAACTAGCGGCACCGATATTGAGCGCTAGACAAAAGATGCGCAAAAGAACATTAGGGTTACGTGATTGACTAGTCGTGTTACGCGCCTGCACGGCCGTGATAGCTTGTAAGCTCCGCGCATTCGCGTCTCTAGCACTCAACTTCGGTACCGGGTACTGTAACTATATTAATCTGTGATGAACCACTTTCTTATCATGTGTCACCGTCCCCACTCTGTAAAATTACCAGCATTTGTTTTTTTTGTTTCTAATGTAGCATCTATTACTCAAGTTATCTGCGGCAGAGCCACTTCCTTATCCCCAGGGAACCGTTGGGCTATGCTGTAATCACGTTACTGGCAGTAAACGTTTTACGGGCCACCGCAAACAAATTAACCCATTTTATTGCTAATAAATTGGACGATAAACATTACCTCTATAGATTATTTCGGGCGCTGCTGCGAATCTTTTTGCGATAGCTAACATGATTACCCCTGATAGCCTGTAAAATTTAATTGAATTTGTTGGAAAATGCATACTCATTATTGTTCGAGTTTAATTACACATATTCATGTTAAGAGGAGATACATTTAATATTTTTTATATATTTTTTTCAGGCAAAGGTAGAGAGAAGATAAACAGGTGTAACTTTAAAATAATGGGAAATTAAATTAACTAACTACCACAAAATTAACCTGAGTAGGTATATTCTTAAGATATCGATAATTTTATTAAGGTACTTTCACAATTTATAATAATGTTTTTAAGGAAAATATAGGCAAGGATTTTAAACCAGTCTTATAAAATATGATTAATTTTATATTTTATTTAGATGTAAATATAAATTGTTTGTTTCATAGAGACTCATATTCTACGTCGTTGTTTCTGATTTCTATAACACAAGTGCTTTAGCTACTTATCTTAGGATCAGAGCAATGAATGTGATATTTATTTATTTTATTTTATATAAGGTACTTTTTTATCTAAAAGTTTACGTTCGCTGCTTTATTGCACCAAAACGTCATTTTACATCTAAATTTTTATCTGGAGCATCATTTTTCCAATCAGTTTTATGACGGCAATTTCGATCCTCAAATTACATAAATAGAAAATTATAACTGTGTTCATGTAGGCTTGCTCCTTTTTAATCTAAATTACTCCATTAACCCCTCGACCTTATGTAAAATAGATAACAATTGAATAACAATGGATCTTCTGTTACTGTTACTGGTTACGGCTTGGGAATTGAAGGATTAAAAGGCCAATCCTCCTTAATTTTATCCTCATTACTAACTTGACAAATAGAATGTAGAAACCATTTTCAATTCGAATAGTAATATGATTTGGGCTTTAGAACAATAAAGCTAGCATTCCTCATCTCCATAACTCTCAAACCAGTTCAAAATCTTGATACCCCTAACTATCGCAACTATTTACCTAAGGTCGCTATCGGTCTAGCAATAAAGCTATCAAAGAGTAATTATGCTCTGATATACGAGATATTATTGGCGACTATAAAACAAGTTTCCAACTATCTTCACTTACAAGGGAGGTTTCAGAACGCGAATACCTACTCAAAAATATATTAAATTAAAACATAGCAATTTTTGTTCGTTATAACATTTAAACAATTGATCATGCTTAAGAGACTTTAAAATGTATCTTTTTGTATAACAAGGAGTGAACCTTGTCGTAAAAATGTGTGCTCTTTTATTAGTAAGTAAATGTTAGACCTCTTTACTGCCTGCATTCCCGTATAGAATAGGCATATTATGAGTTCTTTTAAAGTGCTTATCCCCGCTGTAGTTTAAATGGTGCATGAACTAAAAACTCTTTTGGCATTGTTATTTTCTTCAAAATAAACAGATCAAAACAGAACAATGTTGAAGTAGTACTGTTTTAAGTGCCATATCTAGGCCCTTGATTCCAACTCTCAACACAAAACTGCATTAAAGTTCAGGTATTGAAACCTCCCATAATCAAATATGGAAACTCTTAGCTTGGTGGTAGTATGCATAGTAGAATACATTAGGAATGAAGATGTTCTAAGTTTGTGAGTAAGAAAACGCTGTTACACACTATCTGTGTCATACTTATACCTCTGTATTAGTAGTATGTGGATTAACGGGAATTTCGCACAAAAAGGTTTTAATTAATTCCAGTGTTAATAATGAATGACACTTAAAAAATAGAAGGAAAGTTTATATTTTTAATTTATTTAGAAACAGCCTTATTATTCCACACATGTTTTTTTTCACAGACTAAAGCTGTAACAAAAAAAAATAATGCCAGGTAGTATTCTTTGCCACAGTTTTAGGCAAAGCAAAAACTAATACCAATTAATTGAGCACCTTAAGTGACCCAAATTAATTTTTAAAATATTTATTATTACTAAGCCTAAGTAAAAGGTAATTTCTTTAATAATAATTTATTATTTTCAAATTGTTTCTATAAGTTAGAGTCTAAAGCTATTAATCTACAAACATAATCTTTCATAATTGAGCTCCCCGCGTGTCAGCGGCTATTTATACGCTGCTAAACCACCAATCTTCAATTCTTTTTTACTTAAAAGCCTTAAAGGAGTAATTTAATGGTTGATTAGGTATATATATATTTATTTCTATTGCTTGAAAGATCCCTGATAGAGTACCTCTGCAAGGCACTAGACTAAGTCCATTTTTTTTAAACTACTGCCTGACATTTTTGCTTTACTTAACTGGGATATCATAGACCCTCTATCTTATTTACCAACAAAGCTCTTTCTATCAACTTAATTCCACACAGAAAAGCTGAATGCACTCATTTCCATTTTATACATCGTTATAAAATCACTCTCGTCCTTATAAAAAGGCTACATATGCAAATTTTAAAACAAAATCCTACAAAATTCCAGTACTCTACTAATTCTACCTACTTGGCGATGTCCGCAATATCATTAAAATATTATGTCACAGTGTAGGTACAGACAGTATAGCTATAAAAATATAAAATTATGACGATTTTCCTCGCTGCACTTTCTACTTCAAACGCACTGCTTAAAGTCAAGCTACTTTTTATCACAACCCAATCCCTTGCAAAAAATATTGCTCTTGTACAGCAAAAGTTCACTTACAATGGTAATTTATTTCGTGATCTATTGGTGTGTCAGGTGCACAGTGCTATTTATCATCATATCATTTTAGCCAGTAGACTCCACAGCTGCTTAACATAGTCCTCTCCCAATGACTTCCAGATAGATCAGTTGCGTCTTTCCGCATTCTTTACCAGGTCATCGGTCCACATAAAAAGAACGATTGACATGCAGAAATCATTCACTTTTTTACAGTACAAGAAATATTTGATTGATACTAACGTTATGCCACAAAAAAGGTCCAGTAAAAAATCCGTAGGTCTTGTAGAGAGAGAATCTACTCTTTGTATCTATATATTGTTAACACGTAATGTGTTTTCTTTCACATTTGCGTATCTTTTCAAATGTTAATTTTACCTCGAGAGAAAATATTATCTTTTACCGTATTTCCAGTTCACTGCGTGGATGTTATATTTTCCTTTATAAAAGTGCAAAAGTTGCGAAATTTTGTACTTTGTTAAACGTAGATAAACACGTAGAAAACAATAGAAAGTAAACTGTTTTAGGAAATGTTTGGAGTTGTTTTGTTCTTAGAGAAATGTGTGCTGAAATATTGAAAACTCCAATAACAATGATTATGGTGGAGATCCCGTTTTAAGTTGTGGTGTGTACGTCTCATTTACGTCCAATTTCATAACTCTTACGATAAGATAGAATCAGGTCAATGCAGGATTTTTTATAGAGTAGTGACTATAATCTCGTACATAGCATTCTAATGGACCGATGGACTAGTAAAGGTTGCAGGAAGCCTTTGCAAGCCATCACGCCTTTATACGTGATAAAAATGTAGAATTCGAACTTTTCTATATAGTCTCGGGTCTGGGTATTGTGGTACCGTCAGTTTCTGATTTCTATAACACAAGTGCTTTAGCTACTTACGGTAGGATCAGAGCAATGTATGTGATGTTGCAAAAAACAATTGTGTATAGCGTTGTGTCACGGAAAGTGTTAACGACTCAATACCGCTTACTTTAGAGTCCTACAGAGGCCCGTATCCAGCAGTTGACTAATAGAGGCCGATGGTGATAAGATAAGGCCGAAAAAAAGATTTAACCATATTTCAAAACGTTTAATTTAAAAAAATATATATTTAGGTAGGTTTAATACCACTCGTATCAAAAGAATCTAATATCCTTTGTTCCCCTTATTTCCCCAAATCCCTAGACTGGGGAAAACCTGACATTCGGGAAATCTAAACAAGATTTGTTAAGAGGCCGGCCACATCCGAATAAATGCGGTACAAAATAAAATAGGTATGCCATCGTGAAACGAAACACGCGCTTGGAGAGTGATACCGTATCTCTTTTATTGACAGACCTTTTTGGTTCGCTTTCATAGGTTGAAAACGCGAGAGTAAAGTAAAACGAAGTAGAAGTAACCAATTTGAATACCAAATCTATTTAGGGTACCATTTTAAAAGAAGGGTCCAGTGCAATAATAATGAACGTCCTTTAGTTTTTGTTTTGAGATAATTGTGATTTAATTAAATGTATAATTGGTGAATAAAAAATCGTACTTATTTCTCTAAACAAAATGGAAGTAAACTCGCTCTAAATATCACTAAGTGATACAAGCAAACATAGCCTCTACTTCTCTAATAAGTAGGTTCAAATTACTAGTGTCGATAGCTTAAGCGCGTATCACCTAAGTAGTACAAATAAACAGACTTTTTTGTTACAGAGTTGGTTTACATCATTAATCGTCGATTAGTGAAGTGATGTCGGAGTCATCGCGGTTTTGTTTAGAGAATCGAAGTATGCTCACTGGGGGCATAGTGGAGCTGACTCATAGAAATAGTCATTTCTCTGATCTGAGGGCTGACTGCAATAAAGCCGAGTGTAAAGGCTTATAGGTAAGCTTTAGGCTTGCACATATTGGGGCTCCATACAAACGGGAGTGATTGAGCCGTGCGAAACTTCAAAACGAATTTATTTATAAAACAAGCCCGTTTGAATAGTTTTTACAAGTCCGAGTGTTCTAACCCTAATACTGCTTCAGAGTATTTTTTACTGTGGGCTTTTGCCACGAAAATCAATAAAATTAATCACAAAGTTGAACCTAAGAATTTCAAAATTAATATAAACTGGCCACACGCCTATTTTTATTGACATACGAAAACATGTAAATGGTGTACAGATGTTGAGTAGTGATTATCTCTAAACATATCACAGTATGTTTTCCAAATAAAAAAATAAAAATGACGATGAGATTCGAAAACCCTCAATACCCTGAACCATTGCTATAATGAAGTCCTATATAGTACACATTATTTCGCAATATTCTGTATCATAACTTTATATTTTACTTAACTGCCTGTCGATTCTATAAACAAAACCGCGATCCGACTTCACTTCACTTAACGACGATTAATAATGTGAACCGACTCTGTAACAAAATAGAGTTTGTATCTCTTAGGTGATATTATAGCGAGTTTACTTGAGTTTTCTTACAGAATCGACAGTCTGCATTATGTTTCTAAAAGGTATTTCCTTCAAGTCTTCAGTATAATTGAATAAAAAAGTTATCATTTTCTTTATAAGCTGGCGCAAGTTTTAATTGCCGTTTCGCGAATCGCTGGCACTCAAATTCGTTAGCATTGAGCCTCTTAATGAACAAAACATCATTCTAGCTCCCAATGGCCTATAGCCAGCTTGAAATTGACACTCATATAGCTATGAAATTTTCAGTCACTGGTTGAGAGTGCTTCTTGGCATTGAGTCCACAATATGTACAATTATTTTATAACATACTATCGAAACTGGTTAACTAGGTACAGTACGCGGCTTCGATGCTGAGCTGGGGCAAGGAGTGGAGATCGCTTTGCGCATCTTATGAGATGATCATCGTATCAGAGACGAGTGTGCGCGGAGCTAACAACCAATCACGACCGGCGGTGCAAGCACGGCGCGCGACTGGCCAATCTCGTGATCTTTCGCCCAGCGGTCAACTTCCGTACCGCAAAAGGATATTCTTTATATTCTACCTTTAAAACGAGAAAAATACTCAAATATCGAAATCGGCAGCAAAATATTCACTCTAACAGCTTAAGTTTTACTCCGTTTTTTGTGATGATTATTCCTTTCTAGATTCCTTCAGCAGATACTTACGCTTATCTTAAATGAAGACAAATTTAAAAACACAACGCTCACGCTTATTAAGCTGTAATCCAGTTATTAAAAATAAATAAACAGTAAGTATTGGATTAAATTTACGTAGCCAAGTATACCTGATGTGTCGGTCGGATAACTATTTTTTTAAAACCAAGTTACTTTTGAGTTAAAACTAATATGTACAAAAAATATGTCTAGATTTAAATGAGAACTATCTTACATCTACGAGTATTATTATTGCCGTCTCCATACTAAAGTTCTTAGATCCCCATTAACGTAAACGGCGTAGGTAATGCTAACTTATTTCTTCACTTTCTTTGTAATTTCTGCTACCATTTTCCTCCTAGTTAATTTCTGGCTTCAGGATATGGTAGAAATAATATCTCCATTTATTTTTATGGTATAAGCCAGCAGGAAAACCGGACAACAACTAAAGCCAGAGCTTTAAATTCGATGGAACTATGTACACAGTGCCTTGAAAAAGTTTACTTTTTATGCCTCTGATGCACAGATCACAACCTAAAATAAAAAATTGTATAAAGAATGAAGAAAAGGATTCTTAAAACCATCGTCAGCTGCTGATAAATTACATATACAGCCTTAGGATCAGAGCAATGTATGTGATGTTATCCAATATTTATTTATTTATTATTATTTATTATTATGGAGTATTTAATTTAATGTTTTTTTTATGTCTCGTGATTTTCAAAAGATAAGAGGCGTGCTGTACATTTGACGACAATGTACTTTTTTAAATTAAACTGGCCGAGACAACTACCATTTTCTAAATTACTTGTTTTTCAAAACGTAAGTAAGCATGCTTTAATCATTTCCATTCTGGGCTAAATCTAATAATTTAAAAATACGTAAATAAAGTCTATCTCGTTTTAAACTTTCATGGTCACTAACATTAGAATAGTTTGTTACGGGATTGCTACCATGTACCTTATTTTTGAGTTCCCGATATTTCGGCACTGTTGCAAGCGCCATGATCACGGAGTAACTGAAGATCTTGCGGGTAAGTTGTTAAGGGCAAACATATCGGTCTACCCTCTTTCGCTGTCTTTTATTGCACGCGTGACAGAACGCCACTACATACCAAGAATGGTCAGGGAAGCGATTGAAATTACAAAGTACAAAAATTTCAATCGCGAGGATGGGTTTAAATTGTCAAGTGTCTGGAATCCAGTGATTCGTATGTGCAAAAACCGGAAAAAACAACAAACTGCTATTTCGCGGTCAGATACTGTTAGTGTTGTGTGTCGAGAACAGGTGCGAGAAAATAGTGAGTTTGTAGACAATGGTACCGACGCGTGCAATAAAAGACAGCGAAAGAGGGTAGACCGATATGTTTGCCCTTAACAACTTACCCGCAAGATCTTCAGTTACTCCGTGATCATGGCGCTTGCAACAGTGCCGAAATATCGGGAACTCAAAAATAAGGTACATGGTAGCAATCCCGTAACAAACTATTCTAAAGTCTTACCTCGTCTCCCTTGCCAAATATTAGGTAAATCAATTTTCTAGTGTATTTAGCAGACACACGCACACACACATATGGTCCTACTAATAGCTCATAGCCCAAACAGTCCGCCCACACTTATCCTTTGAAACACAATAAGACCCACTCCGCTCTTTTAGAGTCACCACACACGGGCCACCGGCCGCATCGGCATAGCTTCTGTAGTTTTCATACATTTTATAAAGACTCGCCGCACCGGCCACTAAACGCCGACACACGCCATACCCAGCCTTCTATTCCCTGCTTCAGTTGCCTTGTTTGAGTCGAAGGCAACGCACGAACCCAAAACAAAGAATCAGCCATCGGCCTACAGTGTACAAGTGTCAACCCACAAATGCTCCTTTCTGGCCGCTTCTAGCTTCTCGTGGTGGCGTTTGTGGTTGTCTCGTGTGGCCCGTGTGCGGCAACCCTTACACTCGTCACTCTCGTCCTACTTCCCGCTTTTAATGACTTTTCTCACACTTGTTTATCATTAAAACTTTTATTTAGCAGACAAACACCGATCGCTTGCTACACTCAACGCGAGAAGTTGCATTGTTTCGAAGATTTAACTGCGTCGAAATAACAGAAGCTTGCAGCGATCGCTGAATTTAGTCGTGAATTCGCGATGTTGGATAAGACTTGTTTCACGGCTTCAATCTGTCCAGCTCAAACTACTGCCTCCTAACGGATTATGTCAAAAATAAGTACTTGATTATTAAGCAAAAGAAACGTGGGTACATCATTATAAGTTCAAGACAAACGAAAATTGTACTGGTCTTCAAATAAAGAAGTGACATCCTTGTGTGACTATATGATAACACTTTTAACAGCGCAACTAGTAACGCACCCAATTCCAAATCAATTTAGAAATTTTCGTATTTTAAATCTACTTGAACTAGAAATCTAAACTGGGATCCTTAACTCTACGCCGTTTCGCCAATCGGATCGTCATTATCGCTAAATTACTCCTTAAATCCTCCTTCGTAATCATATACCTAATGGCAGAGGAGTCTCATTATCATTATATGGAATCTTTAATGGCAGTTTTATTTTTCGAATTCAAACTGAGAGAGTTTTCTATTGTTAAAGCTGCCTGCCCACGTCAGGCTTTTTGTTGGACCAAAAGTCGGGAAGTTTTTTTCCAGGCTGAGATTTCTGACCTACTTTTTGTAGGTCGTTTGCACTATTGCACTCAGTTTTATTTTACTCCTACAAAAAAATGGTCACCAATTATCGGACGTGTCTACGTCCGATGTCGTCTGGCAGCCTTAAGCAGGGGTTTAACGACTACATTTCAGACTCAGAGTAATATATCGACTTTTACTTTTTTTTTTGCTGGTTTCCTCACCAACTTTTCAGATATTATTTAAAGATTTTGTTTTTCGGTATCAAGTGTATTTGTTCTCTTTCTAATTGTGCATGTGGTGTTAACCATTAAGTATTTGTGCATTTAGTTTAGAAATTACCCATGTTTAAGAGCTAATAAAAACACTTGTTGGGAGACCTAATAAATAAAACCAAAAAACTTTTCCTTCATCGCTAGCAGCGTTGTCAGTAAATCAATAATTGGTATGGGCATCATCTGGTTAAGCTTAAAATAATACTTGGTCGGGGAATTCGCACATCATCGCTCACAGACACGAATCTCGAAACACTTTGACAGTAAGTCCAGCGGGGTAACCATGAACTCTTAAAACAATCTCAAATCTGTCAATTTCGTACGTCATTACGTACGAAATTTGACAAATTTGACAAGATTTGACAGATTAGACCGTATTATGTCTTGTGTGTAAACTTATAGTAGCACACGCCAACGATTGGATGCACGTCCTCACAGATAAGCAGTGACGTTTTTCCTGAGCTATCTTGCGTTTTTAGGGTTCCTTACCTCAAAAGAAAATAAACGGAACCCTTATAGGATCTCTTTGTCCGTCTGTCTGTCAAGTCAAGACCCTTTATCACGGGAACGCGTGGAGGTATCGAGTTGAAATTAACATTATAAACTCAGGTCTACAGTATTAGAATAGTTTGTTACGGGATTGCTACCATGTACCTTATTTTTGAGTTCCCGATATTTCGGCACTGTTGCAAGCGCCATGATCACGGAGTAACTGAAGATCTTGCGGGTAAGTTGTTAAGGGCAAACATATCGGTCTACCCTCTTTCGCTGTCTTTTATTGCACGCGTCGGTACCATTGTCTACAAACTCACTATTTTCTCGCACCTGTTCTCGACACACAACACTAACAGTATCTGACCGCGAAACAGCAGTTTGTTGTTTTTTCCGGTTTTTGCACATACGAATGGTGCGAGAAAATAGTGAGTTTGTAGACAATGGTACCGACGCGTGCAATAAAAGACAGCGAAAGAGGGTAGACCGATATGTTTGCCCTTAACAACTTACCCGCAAGATCTTCAGTTACTCCGTGATCATGGCGCTTGCAACAGTGCCGAAATATCGGGAACTCAAAAATAAGGTACATGGTAGCAATCCCGTAACAAACTATTCTAATGTTAGTGACCATGAAAGTTTAAAACAATATACAGGTCTACAGTCTCTTGAAGCTGTGAAAGAATCAAACTTTTATAGATATCCGTTGTCTGGGCCCTAACCATGAACTGTTAAAACAATCACAAATCTGTCAAACATTATCATTTGTGTCAAATTTTGTATGAAATGACGTACCAAAATTGACAGATTTGACAACTTTGAGATTGTTTTAAGAGTTCATGGTTAAGGCCCTGGTCGCCATAGTCAAAGCTCTACTTGGATTGGGGCTAGATAATTGGCGTGATTGTTGTTTAATCATATCTCTAAATGCTTGGGTTAAATCTAGCCTCAAAATCCCTCTGTAAGACTACCAATTTTACAAATACAAGAACACGTACAACTATCTTGAAACCGGATCCTGGTCCGACATATCAATTAGTTTGTGCGCTCAAAGCGGCTATAGGCGTAATATTTGCCGTATAGCGTGGGCTACAGACAGATAGCGTTTTACAGAAGGTACCTATAGGCCCAAAAATGAATACTGGCAGACTACAAAATACGTCACTAGATCGTAATCAGATGACGTATTTTGAGAGCATTCGAAATTAACATTCTTGTAATTGTGTTAATGAATTTATTAGAATTATTCAAGATCGAAATATATTTGTCCTGCAGCTTACACGAACGCTGAACGGGATCATGATTCCTAAATATTTATTTTGTTTATTTTTGTAAAAAAAAAAAATACTTTAGAACAACACTGTTTAACAAGGTACTGCTTTGATGTAGGGCGTAGCTGCTGCAGTACGTAGAGTTGTTATTACGTCAAACTTTATATAAAAAAACATGTTTTTTAAAGTACTTAATATTGCTAAAAATTAAAACCTCTTGCCAATGTAATTATGTCAAAAAAAGAAGAAGTATAAATAAAACGATAGCAGAATTGTTAATCAAAAATAAACCACATTATTTATTTAAATCTAACATTTAATCGAAAGCTGAAGAGCAGAACTGTAGGCAGAATGTTTAAATGCCCCTTTAAATTACGACTCTACATCTGATTTCCAACAATCCAACTTTCATCTAAGACTCGTCGTTATCCGTGGCTTCTATCGTTAATTGATACCGTGACGCGGTTAACGGAAAGAGCAAAGAAGCAAAGCGTCAATGTTATGGCAAAGGAGATGTCCCAAATTATATGGACTCTCGGCCCTGTATCTATACAGTTACCAGATAGGTTATTACATATCTAACACTTTGTTATATCCAATTTCTCTAGAATTGCTTCGTTTCTTGCAAGAAACAATTTAAAAAACAATATATTTGCAATTATACATAATCATCATGGCGGAAGATGATGACATTTTGAAGACTGACAAGTAAATCTGACAGCGACTGACATTATCAGAGGGCCTAGTGCGAGTGCAATAAAATAGTCGCGTCGCTTACTTTTTTCGAAAAGTCAATGTTAATTAATATTACTTTCGATCGATTAAAGGGAATTTGTTGTTTTGTGCAACTCGTACTAGGCACCAAGTTGGTGGTTCTTTTTTTTATCGTGTGACGTCGATGTTGACGCCATCTTGTATGCCTACTTGAGAGTGATAACTATTAAATTGTTTTTACGTTTGAACCACTAAATTATTCAATAAATTAAGTTGACTGTATTTTTCTCAAAATCAGTTTATTTTTCTCTATTTTTGAGATTGTGTACATTGTGTGGGGACAGGACATCACCTTTAAATAAATACTTATCTTTTTTCCTTTCTTAAACTATCATCGAAATGTAAAATAGACAAACATTTACCTACATACAAATCGGAACAGCAAATTATATATCTAGTTAGCAAGTAAAAGTATTTGTATATTACGGGATTTTGAAGTTAGTATTTTAAAAAATACAACACTATATGACCTCCAGAAATAATTCAAAAACTGGGGATACGCTGTTAGTTTTTTTTTTGCTTTTGATATTATGCGCAAATAACGAAACTTTGTATTTTGCTCCTTATTTTAATTTAACGTTATCCGTTATCCTTTTTATCTCTATTAATTCTATGTTTTTTTCGCTAACCATAACTGTGGCGGTACCACCGTTCAATTTAATTGCAAGACGTTCGCAAAGGAAATGTTCAAATTCCTAATGTAAAAAGTCTCTCGTTTCCTTGTAATAAAGATGGAACGGTAATAATGATTGAGCGTAATTATTTAACATTTTACTTACATAACACCAGTCTAGTGTGAGTTAGATTCTCTGAAGTTCCGGGTTCGTTTCCCAATCGTGTCAATGTGTACAATATTTTTTCTATAATGACCGGTTCGAGTGTTTTAAATACGCCTGTTATATGCTTTATTTAGGATCAGAACAATGTATGTGAAGTGATGTTATCCAATATTTAATGGGAAAAAATACTACGGGTACAAAAACTTCTTTGCGTGGGAGATACAAAATATCTTTCCGTTTATACATAAAGAATCAGATAGAATTTTTGTGGTCGTCTTTTCGATCAATTTTTAGTCAGTTACTGCTCACGCGCTAAAAGATGAGCGAAGCCAAGTACGATAAATAAACTGATGAAAATGTAATCCAATATTTAATCATTGTGCTTAAACCGACTTCATAACTAGTCTGAAACTTTGAATTAATTTCTTTATTTTTCCAAATTAAATACCGTCGATTTATTCCACTCATATATTTTCTTTGGTAAACAGTACGAACCACTCGTATAGTTTTACTAGTACGTTCTGTGCGTTATCGGAGATTTTCACTTAAAATTGGACGCCAAATATAAATTTAATTGCATCACGAAACACATGGCAACATGAAATTAACGTGTGTTTTATGATAAAGGAATTTGTTTGGGACGATTCCATTCATGTCGCGTTTCAGCAACCGTTATTTTCTGGATTGGTTGGTTTAAAACTAACTTTATACTTTTGATTTTATAATCTATTTTTTGATAAATTCTTTTCGGTTTGGTTTGTTACCAGAGAGATTATCAAGCATTATTCCTTAATAAAAGTAAATAATAAAATATACTTTTCATCTGTCGGTGTTTTTTTTCGCATACCAAAGAGTGGTGAACTTTTCCATATTAATTATCTAATATTTGTCATGTTTCTTTTATTTTATTTTTAAGTTTTTGGATATTCATGTTTTAATGGACTTATAGATAATATTTATATTACTTTAATATCAATGTTCTAATTTGTTGAATAACTTCCTGAAAATCTGCAATCTATAAAATCTAATAGTGCTTAAGTATCAAAACTTTTGCGAACATTAAAATTTAAATAAAACACAGTGTTTTTTATAGGGACGTGCTTTTTTCAGATTTGTATAAAAAAACTGTATGTTGTACTGTTCCGTCTAGTAGTGGTTAACACCAGACGAAAGTTAAAAAAACAAATTTTGGCCCTATCTATACTAATAAAAATTGATATTGTTCATTTTAAAATTCATTAAAATCATAACACCAAGGAAAACTTTTGAAGCATAATATTAACATATTTGAGCATGTAATCTCTGTCAGTACACTGCACTCATTTCCTCTAAGCATGATGGGCGTCGTGCCTTATCACGGTCAAGGCGCAAGGACCAAGATGCTATTTCCACACGGCTTTTCCTGGCGTAATATAGCCTTACCACTAAATGGCAAGCTGCTTAGTGACTTGAAATGCAAATACAACGCCTGTTGCAATTGTACATCTTTCAGTAAACATCAACCGTGACGTATATGTATGGTGGGCTATAAAGAGTATTATATCTGCATGAAATGTAAAAGTAAAGTATGTCTATGTATATGTCCCACTGCAGGGCACAGGCCTCACCTCAACTATGAGGTGGTTTTGGTCGGAATGGTCACATATCCACTCACAACCGTGGCGTTGGTTACTTAACTTTAGTAATCGATACCAAAGCGCTGCCGCCACTGAGCTACGAGCACCTCCGTAATGAAATGTATTACCTAGTAGAAATGCATAACATATTTAGTAAAAAACATGCAATTTTAACTCAATAAAGGTTATAATGGACCTCTGTGCACTTTAGTCTGGATTCCCCGACGTTTTTTTTTTCTAACGGTCTAATGAAACCTCCAGGTGTTAAGGGACAATAAAGTCTTTCACCGGTATCCTACTTATATTGTCTCCGGCAGCCGGTTTCTTGCCAGATTAAAGCCTTAATACCCATTAAATTATTCCAAATATTTCTTCAAACGGATCACAAGAGTAAAGTGTACCTATTAATTATCCCTAATATCTTCGAGAACTCAGGAGATCAACGAGCAACATCTTCCGAATAACTCCGAACTTAAATTACGCGACTCCGGCGATAAGACGATGCCGACCGGTTTCGATTCCCATTCCGTTTTGTGAGAATTTATCGCGTTATCTTATAAAATTACAAAAGAAAAACTTAGCTTCATAATTATTGCCTTGGAAATAAAAAGTGTATCTTGCTTGAATGTCATTTTACAGATTTTGACGACATTGTAAAAGTCTCATACAGATTTTCGATATTAGCCTGGAGTTACGGAAGCACTGACTTGTGCAAAGTTTAAAGTGTTAACTTATAAAATACTTTAACTACTATAAAATTCGATGGTTATTTTTTATTAAAAAAAATAAGACGGCCAAACAGCACGGCATGACCGAGCTATCTTTTCTTCGAAGAACCTTCTGCCTTCCTACACTACCTCCAATGCAGAAACCTGATGGGTCACTTGCCCACTCCGCAACAGAGAAAGCAAATTCATTTGCCGATCTGTTTGCAAGCAGTTCACGTCTAGACGCTGGCTCGAAACGTCCACCCACCTTGCCTCACTGTGATTCTTTGATGCCAGAGATCACAGTGCACAACAAAGAGGTCCGTCGATCCCTTCTTGGTCTAGACGTGAACAAGGCCTGTGGTCCAGATGGCATACCAGCAAGAGTGCTAAGGTATTGTGCGCCTGAGTTGTCTCCCGTACTGACGCGACTGTACCGCCTCTCTCTCACGACAAAAATCGTACCAAAATCTTGGAAGCTTGCCAATGTGCAACCAGTACCCAAGAAGGGTAGCCGTGCCGACCCTAGTAACTACAGACCAATCGCCATCACTTCCGTACTCTGTAAGGTTATGGAAAAAGTTCTAAATTGCAAACTGCTTTCATACCTAGAAGACAATGATCTTCTCAGTGATCGTCAATATGGCTTCCGCCGGGGACGTTCAACTGGGGATCTTCTAGTGTATGTAACGCATTGCTGGGGCGAAGCCATCGAAAAACACGGCGAAGCAATCGCAGTGTCGCTCGATATTTCGAAGGCTTTCGACAGGGTTTGGCATACGAGTCTGCTGAGCAAGCTTCCAGCGTACGGTATCCCCACTGACTTCTGTAGCTGGGTGGCTGACTTCCTGAGTAAACGGTCGATCCGAGTAGTCATTGACGGCTGCTCCTCTGACCTCATGGCCATTGACGCCGGAGTTTCTCAGGGGTCTGTGCTCTCTGCGAATCCTTTCCTGCTGCACATCCATGACCTGCTATCTTCAGGTATTGTTGGATACGCAGATGACAGTACTGTCACGGAAAAGTATCTGCCTAGTGCAGGAGCCGGTGGAGTTGAGGTCCAAAGACTGAGAGAGGCCATGGTTGAGCGTACGAGCCTGACGTTAAGTAACGTCTCCCAGTGGGGCGATGACAATCTCGTCAGCTTCAATGCCTCTAAGACGCAGGCGTGTCTTTTCTCCACAAAAAGGAGTCCTTTCACCCTTTCTCCTACTTTCCGGGGTACATCTGTTCCAGTGACCGACACTCTACAACTTCTTGGCATGGAGTTGTCCTCTGACCTCAACTTTGGCACCACCATCGAGTCTTAGGCTCAAACTGCAGCTAGAAAGTTGGGCGTCCTGAATAAAGTCAAGCGGTACTTCACGCCTGGACAGCTTTTAACCCTTTACAAAGCCCAAGTCCGTTCTTGCATGGAGTACTGCTGCCACCTTTGGGACGGCTCGGCGAAATACCAACTTGCTGCACTTGACTCGGTGGAACGCGGAGCCAAGAGAACAATAGGCGATATAAAACTGGTGGCGTCCAAGCTGCACAGCCTGGCTCACCGCCGCAAGGTTGCTTGCCTATCGGTCTTCTATAGATTGTACTTCGGAGAGTGTGCTCATGAGCTGCATGAGCTCATACCACCGTCACCTTTCTTCCATCGGACATCCAGACGCACGGCCGGCTACCATCCGTTCTTAGTTGATATACCCATAATCCGCACTAAGCGCTTCTCATCATCTTTTATAATGCGCACAGCTAAAGATTGGAATTCCCTGCCTGCGTCTGTATTTCCGAGTGCATATAACCTGACTCTCTTTAAGACCAGAGTGAATAGGCATCTTCTGGGCAAGCTCGCTCCATCGTAGATCACATCTATGCTCTAGAGCAAGATTGAGGTCAAGAGTAAGCCCATCTAAAATAAAAAAAATAAAAAAAACCTGAAGGCACTTTAAGCCTAAATCGTTGCGATGGGTAATTTTGCAGTTTTCGTACTTTTTTTTATCAAATTACTAGCTGTTACGGTGAACTTCGTACCGCCTAACAGTTTTTTTTTCTCCTTTCCAAAGTTTTTATTTTTTATTCTGCTATTCGGGGCGGAGACAAATCTAACAAATTATAAACCATGAAAATCGGTCCAGCCGTTCTCGAGTTATAAGTGTTGTAATGTAACAAACGTGGCTTTGTTTTATTTAATAATGAAGAATATATCAATTTAACTGAATGATATAATACTGTAATACCATCAAAGCCCGCTATGTTGAATCTTTCTGTAGAATACCAAATATTACCTAAGTACATGTATTTACTGTAATTAATTGTCTTCACTAAACCACAAAATGTAATCCAGCAATATATCAGCTGGATCTCAGCGAAGAATATTTAACCCTTGACAATTCTTGGAGCAGGGATATTTTAGACCCACTACCAATAAAGGTAAAACATTTGGTATTATGAGTATCTTAATAAGCAGCAAAGTAAATTCTAAAATGTCGTACAATTTAATAATTATTTTGAGAATAGTACGTAACAGATATATTTTTTAATCACATTTAAAAATTCTGCAGTGTATGTCCTGTGGCTGAATTGATGATGGTGATGATAAAAAAAAGAAATAGATATCTGAGGATCATTGGTCACTCTCAGCAGTTGTTCGTATAACACGAGTGCTAAAATCGTGTACTAATACATTTTTACTAAAAAAAGAAATTAGGTAAATACAACTGACAATATATTTTCACAATGCAGTATAATTCTAGTTAAAGGCAAACATAAACATCAAGTTAATAATTTTAAATAACAGCAGCTTATACAGACTAAAATAATTTGAATCATCAAAAAAAAAATTGCTGGTCCATTGAACCCATCAGACATAACAATGGTTAACAAAGAGATACAAATCCAACATCAGAGGGTTTATTAAAGCCTTATTAAGAAGATAAACCGCTAAGCTTACCTGAACAAGACTCTCGTTAGCGTACCAAAAAACTCAAGCTCGAATCGACAATCTGGTTTCCTATTCTAATTAAGACTGTTTTATCTGTCTCCCTTAGACACTGTTCGCTTTTTAATTTGAGGTAGAATTTGTTTAACGGCTTTTTTGCTTATTTGAAAACTAGCACATCAAGTATCCGGCAATTAATTAAGCAGAGCTTATCAACGATTTTTTCTACTATTGGCATAATACTACCCAAAGGGTACTAGAATTCTGTCTGTTATATGGTATAATGTTACCCAAAAGTGCCGTTAATGTACAACTTTAAGTTCTACAAGTTTTTTTTATGATACTAGATAATTAAATAACTTTAAAAACGCTGACCGTTGGCAGCTTGTAGTCTAAAACCTACTTTGCTGTTTAATTATTTTTGACAAAAGTTTTTTTACATAATATAAATTGTGGTAAAATATTAGCCAAATTTTAGGGGTGGTTTAAAAAAGTAACTATTGTATTCAAACATTGACCAAATTTCTCTCTTAACCCTTTTTTCTCTACTATGTTACAGCTATATCAGCGACTTTGGTTCGTTCACGGATCTCCTCATTTCTGATTTGATCTTGCAAAAAAACACCGAGCATAGCCCTTTCCATAGCGCGCTGTGCAACTTTAAGCTTCTTCTTTTCTTCTTCTTTCCGACGGATTATCCGGCTGAAGTGGCAGTGGGCGGGGCACATAGCACGTAGAACTGACGGCCGATGGGGCAGAAAGGTTCTGGAATGGAGGCCGCGTATCGGCAAGCGCAGCGTAGGACGCCCACCCACAAGGTGGGCAGACGACCTGGTAAAGGTTGCAGGACGACGCTGGATGCAGGCCGCTTCCAATCGGCCGATCTGGAAGTCACTGGCGGAGGCCTATGTTCAGCAGTGGACGTCCTGTGGCTGAGATGATGATGATGATGATGTTACAGCAATAATATATAGCTAGTCAATAACGTTACTAGTTTTAATGCAACGTGCACTACGGCTACAAACTAAAATGGATGGAATACCCAAATCCAGCTACACAATGGAAATACTACATCGACGTATTTGCATAGTAAACTAGAATAATATCCTCGCACTAAGTATTGAATGAATCTTTATAAAGCAGAGTGATTCCTCAGCCCCTAGGAATAATATGTAATGGACCAGAAGGCTCGGTTTACGTTTTACTGGATTATTAATGTTATATGATTCCAACCGGCCAATCTGAAAGTCACTGGGGGAGGCATTTGTTCAGTAGTGGGCGTCCTGTGGCTGAAATAATGATGATGATGATATGGGTGTTGCGTTCACCGCTTTCTTGGCTGCCTTCAATGCTTGATACTGGTTTCATACATTTCCTTAAACTTAATCAGAATGCAAAACAACCTAAACAAAGTCGCTTAATTTTTAGTTACTACTTTTTTTTTACTTTTTTAATTGCAAGTTTGAGAGTACGTAGATTTTCGAAGCTAGGTGAGCATGCCGTTCTTGGCGTCGCTTTCACTGAGGTCCCTGGCACGTTTCCTGGTCGGGTCAATGTAGAAAACGAACGTTTTTAAACTCTCTCGGGTCTTGGTGGCGTATTACCATATTTATTTCTGATTTCTATAACACAAGTGATTTGCCGGGAATTTAAGTAATGTTGTCCAATTTCTATTTATAAAGTGGTAATCTTCGCGCATTAACATTAAACTGATAATAATCCAAACGCTGCCCAAAAACTCTAAAATATCGGTTTGGTATTATCATAAAAAAAGTTTAATAAAAAACTAAAAACCGACTTCAAAATGAAACTAAAAAGCGAAAAATAATATTGACTAAAACATACCTAATCAGTTCTTTTTGGAGTCGGTGCGAATGAACACATTTTAACTCACGATGGCTGGCACCCGCCCCCAGTAAATAAAAATTGGCGGTCTGGTACCTCATAAGCTCCACGTCTGCTCAACACACTGCGAAATACGTTCTGTCGACAAATTGCAGTATTATCCGTATCCGTTAAGGAGTTCTGTGGCTTCCATCATCAGGTCAGCAACATGACATGATGATTACCAGACCCAAAAATCAGCATCGAGTCAGAAAATATATGCAAAACATTATGGGTGCCTATAAAAATTGAGGATTGCCCTCGATTTCCCAGGGATCCCATCATCAGAATCTGACTTGGTGGAAATGAGACCACCTCGGGAGTATACCCTTTCAAAATAAAAAATAAATTTTGAAATCGGTCCGTAATCGCGTAACATACATGCAAAAAAAAAAAAAAAAAACAACATTCAGACGAATTGAGAACCTCCTCCTTTTTTTTGAAGTCGGTTAAAAATAGTTTCTTAATTGTTGATGTTTACTAGCAATAAAACCAAAACCAATTTATTTTTGCAAATAGGCTTAAACTAAGCACTTTTACACGTCCCATAGCGTTGGTTAACTGTTGGTAATACCTACAATATATTTTTAATTTCAGATAATATAAATAGCATGCGCCACTGTTCTTATTTTATATAATAAGGAGCCTAAGCCGAATTTTGATTTCTGGCAGTTATGTTTAATCCAGTCAGTCAAGGCAGTCTGTCTATTTTGCTCACTGTACGTACGACCGGACATAATATTCCATTCTGCAGTATCCTTGGAGCGAGTAGTTCTATTGACCCCGCATCCTCCCGCTTACATAAACAATGAGATCCCATTTATCAAATTCTATACCTACCCTGCCTTTGACAAGCTATTTTTAATGGCCTCCTATTTACATCGTTACTTGCGCTTCATCATGGTGGATAAAAGGTCATGTTTTGTCAATAATGGGATATTGATGTAGATTGCATTAAGGCTGTTTTGTTTAATCCGTTCAACCTAATCCATGGTTAAGGCATACTTAGTATAATCACTCTGGGGTTAATGTAAATAATCCTCCTCCTAATTTGTTCCAAATCCTGAATCATATTAATAGTACGCTTGAATATTATGATCCTAGTTGTAGTAGGTCTATTGTAACATTTGGAGTCTGTTGTAACAATTACTATCGAATTTCCGAAACCTTTAGACGAGGCCACGAGGTTCCATTTTGGACCATAGTTACACAGTGTCAATTGACTGTTAAGGGTTTTCCGGTTGAATCCGATATCTACAAACACCAGCAATTACCTGCCACATAAGTTTTGTCTGTATTACACAGAGTGTAAAACTAGCGGCACGAAAGTTGAGCACTGGGTGAACGATGCGCAAGACCATTACGATTACGTTATTGGCTAGTCGTGCGAGGCGCCTGCATCGCCAGCCGTGATTGGTTGTTAGTTCCGCGAGTTAGATGATCGTCTGGTAAGATGCGCAAAGCAATCAAAGCTAGAGCGCGATAAACTTTAGTAAAAGAGCTAAGCTCTTAGCCCAAGCGCACAACATCGATGCCGCGTACATTAGTCTGTTAATAAAAAGCAAATAATTAAAATATTTAACTTTTCAGATATTATCGTCATGAAATTTTATAAAATAAATGATAAAACACTATTTTGTAACTTAAAATATCGCACCAGCAAAGTATAGCTTGCATTAACTTCAACGTCGTGTCTAGTTGCAACTCTTTAATTACTTTTACAAACTTATTTAATAACTTAGAAACCCGAACTACGATATCGATATGATAAAATACATTGATTTTAACTTTAAATTACTATTCTGCTTCAAGACAATAAACACTAAGATCAACTCAAAACTCAAAAGATCAAGTAATAGCAACTCTAAAGAATAATATGTTTTTTGGCGCACAAATAATCTTCATTATTGATATCAGCCAGCGGAGTAAAGTAGCTAAGGCACTAGTGTTAATAGAAATCAGAAACAACGACGGTACCACAACACCCAGACCCGAGCCAACATAGAAAAGTTCGTTTTCTACATTGACCCGACCGGGGATCTGCAAATTAATCTACAAAATATGTTATAGATTAAGGGCCTAAGGGAACCCTTACTGTTATATCGCATACTGTATTTGAGAAAATACACACTTAACATTGTCTTTACATAAGAAAAATCATATTTTTCGTCTGTGTTATTTATACGTCAAACGCTATACAGAAAAACAAAACAAGCCTGATGTAACAGCCTGTCTTAAGACCTCATGATTCGGCCCCAGTTTGTGATCAAGAAAAGCCCATCGAAAAAAACGCAACGTGACCCAACTAGGAAAAGTCCTTCGTTTTTTCTAAGTGCCCTTAACTTTGCCAAAGTGATAAATTAATAAAGGTAGATTTTCTTTCAGAGCTCAAGGACTATTATGGATGTAAGGACTTGGGTAACTTGTTAAACTACTTAGAGCTTAAGTAACTTGTTAAACTGCTAAAAAATATTTTTCCTCTACCGGACAAGGCATGTATAATTTCTGCGTATTTGAATATTGAATAATTAAATTTTGATGAAGTCTACGCTCCGACCCTCTAATGCCCATATTGACTGTCCCGAAAGCTTTCAGCTTGAGCTGTCAAATCGCTTTGAATGCTTAGAGAACTGCGAGCCAATGGACGAGATTAACAACAGATTTGTAGAAACTGTCCAGGCGGTCGGGCCGAAATTTTTTAAACCCCGTCGAAGAGACAGGCCGCATTATCATACCGACCACACCCTCAAACTCATGGCAGAACGACGTTCAATGGCACTGCAGTCCTCCGTTGACGCTAAGTTATATCGGCAGCTCAATAGACGGATATGGAAGTCCTTGCGACATGCTATCCGCAACTTTAATACGAACAGTATTAAAGAAGCGATAGAGCGGAACCAAGGCTCTAAAGTGTTTACAAGAGACATGTCTATTGGGCAAAGCCAGCTGAAGAAGCTGAAGATGGAGGATGGTAGTATAACGTCGACAAAAGCCGAAGTTTTGAGGGAGATTGAAAAGTTCTATGGGCAGTTATACACCTCGGTCACTAAAACTGTTATTAGTTCAGCCGCAGATCCAAGAGCTAAGCTGACCCGACTCTATACCGAATATATCCCGGACATCAGCCTATATAAGATTAGGGTGGCTCTCAAACAGCTCTGGAACAACCAGGCGCCGGGTTATGACGGAATCACCTCAGAGATTCTGAAAGTGGGTGGAACACCGGTTTTGAAGGTCCTTCAGAAACTCTTTAACTCCGTCTTGCTCGAGGGAATAACGCCGGAGGCAAGGAACAGAGGTGTTGTGGTGCTCTTCTTCAAGAAAGGAGATAACACCTTGCTGAAGAACTACAGACCCATCTCGCTTTTAAGCCATGTCTACAAGTTATTTTCCGAGGGTCATCACGAATCGTCTCGCGCGTAGGTTCAATGACTTCCAGCCTCCCGAACTTAGTACCACAGACCACAACCATACGCTGCGACAAGTTATACAGAAGACCGAAGAGTATAACTTGCCACTATGCTTGGCGTTTGTGGACTATGATAAGATAGTGCTACATATCAAATCAGAAATGAGGATATCCGTGAAAGAACAAAAGTCGCTGACATAGCCCGACGGATTAGCCAGCTAAAGTGGCAATGGGCGGGACACATAACACGCAGAACTGACGGCCGAGCGGCAGCCACGTACCGGCAAGCGCAGCGTGGGACGTCCACCCACAAGGTGGGCAGACGACGCAGGCCGCTTCCAACTGGCCGATTTGGAATTGGCCTATGTTCAGTGGACGTCCTGTGGCTGAAATGATAATGATGATTATGAAATTTTGTAGGTACATTCTGTTGCCAGTTCGTCTTTGATGACTGATTTCAGCGAAAAATAGCCTATGAAGTAGTATTTTTTTATTATTATTATGAAAGCTTAGAGTCTAGCGCATTCTCTAAAGCTACTTTGAAACTAAGAAATTATCAGTTTAGATTTTTTATTTTAAGTTGAAAATTTAAATGACCACTCACTTAATATACATTCTCAACTTTAGGTCAATTTGGTTCAGTAGATTCGGAGCAAATTGGCTGTTACAGACGGTAGGACACACAGACAGACACACGAGTTATGCTTGGGTTCCGGTTTTTTGCATTTTTTGTACGGAACGGCAACCTAAAAAACAAGTGAAATAGTATCTTGGATTTAATACACCTTTTTTATACTTACCTCCTTACTCAAATTCAAATAAATAAAAACACCAAGCTTATATTTTCGATTCTTAAGATATTAGACAGCCCAATATCAGGTTATCAAAAGAACTTGAATATGAGACATCTCTTTGTGCTCGCATAATAATAAGGCCCATTTAACTTCGCTTCAGGAAAAACAGATAAGAAATAAATTTCTTGTTACTTTGTATCATTGACAAGTATTGTTTCGCTTTTGTATCGATTAGACACTAAATATGGCTGTTTCACGAGAAGATACGAAGTCTTTTCAGATATAATTCACGGAAAATGTATTAACGACTCACCTTGCACGTAATGGTTTCACGATTCTATCAATAGGTATTTCTCGGTTTAGGTTAATGACTTTTTTGGAACCCGTGCAAATTTAAAAATGACTTTACAAAATTGTCTCGCGTCTTGTTGTGTTATTAGATTTTCCTGTCAAGATTCACTGCCTGGTACCACATTGGATCTCATTGTAATTGGTTGCCAATTTTGGTATACTACTTCTAATTTACACATTTTGTATTCTGCTACTAATATAAGTCTTAAATTGAAGTTTTAAATTAGTAGCAGAATTACTAAATGTGTCAAACACTTACAATGAGATCCCATTGATGTTCAATTATGCCACTTTTAAATTGGTAGACTTGGGGCCCTGGTTATTACATTTGCAGCGATTGCCATCAGAAGTAAAGCCGGATAAATGTTTAATATATTTTAATACTCAGTACCTAAATAAATATTAGACAATATCACATTTATTGCTCTGATCCTATGGTAAGTAGCTAAATCACTTGTGTTATAGAAATCAGAAACAAAGACGGTACCACAACACCAAGAACCGAAAAACTATAGATCCGAGCCCATATAGAAAAGTTCGTTTTCTACATTACCCGACCGGGAATCGAGCCCGGGACCCCAGATATGGCGAGTCCAAGTCCGGCGTCCTCGCTTCTCGGCTTTGGAGGTCTTCAATAACTGTTATGATGGATAAAATATTTTTAAAAATACAATAATCGTAAAAGGTTTTCATGACTTGGCTTTCATCATTTGATACAGCCTATCACAGTTTCGAGTTCACCTTATTGCTCACTGCTGCTATACCTAGTGAGCCAGTGTGCTTCGCATTCGAGTTGTGACGTCACAGATGCGGTTGCCAATTAATTACGTCACGA
Source organism: Anania fuscalis (assembly GCA_950371115.1). Classification (NCBI taxonomy): domain Eukaryota; kingdom Metazoa; phylum Arthropoda; class Insecta; order Lepidoptera; family Crambidae; genus Anania; species Anania fuscalis. The sequence goes on along the minus strand of OX493334.1, from coordinate 5,406,709 downwards.
TGCGGGCAAGATTTATCAATGTTGATCCAACTGTTCATACAACTTGGATGGATTAATTAGCAACTTGTAAACGTTTGAGCGGCGTGCAGCAATGTGTGTTGTGCTCGCAATAATAGTATGATGTTAGATTACGTTAAGAATGGATATTGTTAGTGGATTAATTAGGATATTGTTAGTGGATTAAAGTTTTTATGAAGTTGGTAACGGCAGATAGGTAATAAAATCTGATTGGAAATTAAATAAATGCATTTATCGACACTTTACCGTATTATTAATAAACTCATTAAAAAAATACATTAGAATAATCAAATAAATAAAGTTTATTTAAAATAATTAGCTTATATAGCTTTTTAATATTTTAATAACAAAGCCGTCCAAATCCAAAATAAAGGGCAGGCCTTAATAAAGGTTTAATCCGGAACTATGTATTAAAGTTTCTAGTCTAGACTTAGACTTTAGCATGTATTAAGTCAAACATAATAAGTATTGATATTACATTCCACATTGTTAACATTCATGGGATGGACGCGAAAAAACATGATCCCCACTTTAGGTGCAGGGGAGGAACATTTTCTTTTTAATGTTAAGATTTTAGTTTGAACTTTTTAAGTGTGAGTATTTATGTATACCTTATGTCTTTAAGCTACGCCGTAAACAAACAGACAGTCGGTTTTAGTTTAGTCCCGTTAATATGGTAAACGGTATTAATTTTTTGAAATAAGGGCACAGGCCCCTCCAGTAACCAGTTGTATATTGCCTGTTATCTTAAAAACTATAGCTGTCTGGGCCAGAAATAGTTTTAATCTAAACTTCCAGGAAAACTTACTTAACCTAACTCATGTGTTTAATGGGTCATAGAAATAATACTTATGTAAATTTAGTACGAGTATACAGCGTATAAAGGTAAAACAAAGTAAAACATCAAACAAACAAAAGAAGGTTAAATGTTTACACAAATTTTCCTGTTAAAGTGCCCATTGGCACTTATGGGGTATCTCCAATCCCTCAGTCCCCTGTCGGCTTAATGTTTACAGTTGTAAAGTTGCGGTTTACACTCCCTAAGGTGTGCCGCAAACGTAAACACTTTAGCTGTTTGAGTATTGTGTAAGTGGTAGATATATTTTGATAGTGTCAATAATTTACACTGTCATCCTTATCTATTCAACGTGTTAATTTATTGGTAAACTATATTTCTAGCTAGGGCATTTCTAACTATTCTAATGTTGGATCAACTTCAAAACTGCAAAAACGGTACACTCTCCCAAACTAAGGCACGGACCAGCTGACATCAGTTTTTTTTTTAGAGCGATTATGATTTTTTAGATCTTGGTCCCATAGAAAATGTTGCCGTATTTATTCATCAGCCCCTAGAAGATAATTAACTAATAAATTTACAAGTTGTATAGGTATTCTCTGCATATGAAAAGTCGGGTCAGTTACACTATTTAAAATTCTAGAACGAATGGGCCTGAAGAGCAGAATAATACAAATATCGAAAGAAATCACAAAAAGATTGATCGGCGGTACAAAGTCCTCCATGTCACCTAGTAAAAAGTAAAATTGCATATAACTGATTATAATTTCGCCATTAAAATGAGTAACTAGCCAGTGACTGCTGACATTCAGTAAAATAAATATGGCAAGCCTGCAAAACTGCAACGTTTGACGATAAGGCTAAACGTCGTAAACAACTTTGTCGTTACTTTTTATGTTTTCGTCGAGAGACTAAAAAATAAACGCCAGGGTTTTACCTTAAATATAATTTAAATTTAAATTAGTACCAGCAAGCGCAACGTGAGACGCCCACCCACAAGGTGGACAAACGACCTGGTAAAGGTTGCAGGAAGCCGCTGGATACAGGCCGCTTCCAACCGGCTAATTTGAAAGTCACTGGGGGAGACCTGTGTTAAGCAGTGGACGTCCTGCGGCTGAAATGATGATGACGATGATGATAATTTAAAGTAATGTTTTAAAATAACTTTGTAAAGCCACTTGTACTCATTTAGTTCTGACTTGAACTTATCGTTGAATATGTAGATTATTAACTTGGATGTAATGTCGACTCCATTTTGACATCACTATATTTAACGACAGAAAAATGATCCAAAACTCTCGATTATTCAATCTGTTAACCGTTAATTTGTTGTCATTAATTAGTTATTGGTCCCTTTCAAAAAGTCTACAGTTTGAGCACTAGAATACAAAAAAATACCTCATTTATTTTTCGTTTACGTTTGCGTTGGGCCTATTGAACAATAACATTGTTAATAATTTAAATGTACAGAACTTGCTAATTAACCGTCAACTAGACAATGCCAAGTAGAGCCTATGGCGTTTGATTAATTACAATCGCTGAATACATGAGTTCTCGTTAATCTTCGTTTGTGGTAGGAGTGGATTCTATAATATACATAAATAAATCATAAATTATTGTATATGATGGCATTAAAGTGCGATTTCAGTGCGCAAATCGTGCGGACAATCCACTCAGTGCGACTCTCAGTGTGACATTGCTCTTATGGCTATTTTATAGGCTAGATAGTAGTTATTGTGTGATTTCAATGGCCGATTCAGTTCTAACGACGAACCAACTACGTAGATTATAATAATTCCCCAGGCATAAAATTTCATTGGACCTAATAGCGTTTAAGATACGGAGTTGTAAGGCCACGTCTTAAAAATAGCGAGGTGGTGGCGATGCCGGACCTTTACTTCTATTGTGAACTACTCGATTGGTGACTATGAAATCCGATAGGTAGGACAGGTATTATTTATACTAGGCACTATGTATATTAATATCAGCAGCTTAAATGTGATAATTACTTATTGTAAAAGATACTTTTCTATCTTATTATCATTATAATTTTAATTTGTTTGATATACCTATAATGTTCTTAACTATCGATATGTGAGTGGTTCTAAAACCCTCTTATCAGTGAGGTAACAACATACTCCTATTAAGCGGTTATATTATATAATAAATTATAAAGTAATAAATATTTAGAATAGAATTATAGAATAGTTATAGAATAGAATAGAAAACTTTTATTTGTCACACGTAGGCATAATTACAAACAGAAATAAATTTAATAAACAAAAACAGTATCAAAAAGGATCCCGCTCAGCATATTTTGTCGTTACAGCCGAAGCCGTAACGACGGTTTTCAGCGGCAACCCCGACTAGGACGTATTTGACAACAACAACGGCGTGCTCACCTCTCGACTACGGAGGTCGTCAAAATATATGTTATAGTAAGTTTATCCAGCACATTCTTACTAAATACATCGACATTAAGTAATTTATTTCAGTACCAGCTACGATACCTTAGTTAGTTTAAAACTATTTGTCAGTATTGAGCGTAGTGGCTATCGAGGTTATCTATCGATAATGTTTCCACATTTTCTTGTCTTCGAATTGTAATATTAAGGAATCTAAAACATTAATATAAAAAAATACTAATAATAAATATTTATAAATAATTATTATTGACATGACATCAACATCAAAATCGATAAAAAATATGCTCAATTTACCTAAAAAAACTTAAAGCACTACCTCAAATATTATCTAATAAAAAAATAATTATAAATTAGTCGCTAATTACTGAGTAATAAAGATGGCTCTGTTTTTCATACACCTTGTACGTCAAGAAGTTTACCTTTATATTTTGACTACAAATATTGAATGTCTTCGCTCTCTTCGAGACCACAGCCTAAAAGTCAAGGGTAAGGACAACAAACATGGTTGACCGCAACGCAATAACCCTAATATTCCCCACTGACAAGGGGTAATCACGTCTACCAAAACATTATTATAATGGGCCGATATAAAACGAGAACGTGTCGTATATATAATGCCATATAGTTCGATTTCAAAAACATAGGCCAATTAAGTAAAGGATAAAGCACCATAAGGATTATAGTTAAAGAAATTGTACTAAGCATTTTAAGCTTTATGTATTATATAACGTATTTTATGTGGTAATAATTTATTTCCGTAATCACACCAGCCCCTAACTAAGCAAAGCTCTGATTATGGCGAATAAGTAATGGACAAAAATACTAAAATGCGTTTCTAAATCCACCTTGACTTAGGTACAAATGCTCGTGCTCATGACACAAATACTTGCCCATTGCGGAATTCAAACTCGCAATCACCAGGCTTTGTAGTCCGCAGCGCAAACTACTAACCAGACAGTCATCAATTTTTTTACTAAAATACTAGTATTAATTGTGGCTGCGTCGTTTCCTTCCAATCTCGTACCCACTTTCATAACATAATTATACAAAGGTGTAGAAGTTCGCATACTCAAAGAACTGTCCATATCGATTCTGCTGGATTAAACCTTATCTAGACAGAAAACAGGTCTGGCGTAAATTTAGGTATTTGTATACCTAAATTTACCTGCATGTGTTGGTATGAACTAAAATAATATTTATTGAAATTCTATTGACATTCCTATTTAATTTACTGACATCGTTAAAATAATTGTACCTACTTAAAGTTACATGTGTTATTGATTTAATTTAAATGCTCTTAAATATGTAAATTCATAATTTAATTAATTTAATTTTGCATGTCTGAAAAGATTAATTGCGAGATACGACAAAATGTAAAACCATCTTATGCTACCACTCTTATAGCAAATAAATTCTATTCTATTCTATTCTATACTATTCTAGGCCAATTTAGTGCAAATATTGGTCTAAACGCCAAACAACAACTCAATTTTCGTAAACCACACCTCTGGCGATCACGTTTGTTTGAACCGGTGTAGTTAGAATGGCGTGATAGAGTGAAATTGTATTACCTTTAATGTCTGAATTTGTGAACAAACGAGTAATCCACTCACAGATGGGTTCCTGAAAAAAGTCGTCTCAATTCTGACGAATGTGAAACTTTTCTTTATTGTCTCGGGTCTGGGTGGTGTGGTAGCGTCGTTGTTTCTGATTTCTATAACACAAGTGCTTTAGCTACTGACCTTAGGAGCAGAGCAATGTTTGTGATGTTGTCCAATATTTATTATAAAAAACACCTATGATGGCAACCTGTTGCTTTAATAGTCTAGTCTCTGAGTTTTTTAGACCGATACAAAATCTGTCTGTATGGACGACTCGAATCGGCCTGTAACTTTGCCGTTCTATATTTTATACTAGGTATTTCATGACGTGTAATAGTTAGTAGGTAACTATTTGTAGTTTCGTTGCCAAAGCCTGGTTACTGATAAGTGTTTGGCCTCTGACTAGGATCAAGCGATATAAGCCGGGATCAACTTTCAACGGGCCTGCCGAAGCACCAAAATATCTGTGTTAAATGTCACTCAATGTGGTTAGAATGGATGCTGATTAGAAATCTAATTATACCTCATATTCATATTAAACTTTTATTATTTATTATTTTATTTTTATCCCATAGCTATACGTCACCACGGTAAGTAAATACTTTGGTTGGTTAATTTTAATAGCATTTTTAAAAACAATAATAAAATTACACTGATTATACGGATCTGATTTTATCAACCTTCTCCAATTTATAATATTGATCTAAAGGTTACTCGTGTGAGATATGACAGTGACCATTCATTTTGTTTATTTTGTCACAACTTTTATTTTTTATTTTAACCAGGTAGGTAGTTAAATACGTTACCTGTAAACCTCGACTAATGAATTGATAATAATTAACCACGTCACTTATGGTTTTGGTAAGCAACCGGATTCACGTGTTATCGCCACTCCGGCCGAGCCCTTATCAGCTTTAAGCATTTTTTTTTTATATATCGACCGAGCAATATATGCTTGGTGAAACCACGTGGTACTCTGGTGAACCTGACATTTATCATTATAAAAACAAAAATAATTCTGATTTAATGGCTACTCATATTAAGTTTTATTTTTTTTAGAAATAGAGTGAAACTTTTTTTTGTAAAAACTACTGAACTTCATATTTGTTCCGGGATTTATCCGAAACTTTTAGCTTACAAATTGGTAACCCTACTTGCGAGCGTACATTGAGGGGACCATCCCCAGATTGCCCGTTATTACCCGCGCCGCCAACACTAATTAACGATACAACGGCCATCGGCCGGCCATGTTGTTGAGTGATTAACGAAGATCGTTATGCGATAATAAAGAGTAATTTCAGAGAAGAGGAGCACAGCTAATGGGATTGGGCAACTAGGAAAACAACTTGTTATTATGGTCGTATTAGTATTGTTTCGGTTTAATGGAACAAAAGATTACTGAAAACAAAACACGCTCAATAAATTTGTCAATATTAAAACAATGTTAGAGTGTTTCTAAATACTCATTTATCCTCTTAGGGATGTATCGAGGAAAGAGTTGGATGGAATGATACACCAACTCTTTCCTCGATACATCCCTTTTAGTCGTCGTCATCAAGTATATTAAATATAAATATCGGACAACATCATATACATTGATCCGATCCTAAGGTAAGTTGCTAAAGCACTTGTGTTATAGAAATAAGAAACAACGTCGGTACCTACCACAACACCCAGACCCGAGACAAGAATTATAGATTTTCTATACTGACCCGACCGGGGATCGAACTTAAAGGTCTTAAAAATATATCAAAATATTACCTAATAATTGAAAAGTATATTTTTAAATCTATAAGATTCTGTCTACCAATCTAATTTCTATACAAGTTTTGTTTATGTAGCAAAGTTCTGGGCCCTAACCATGAACTGTTAAAACAATCACAAATCTGTCAAACATTATCATTTCTGTCAAATTTTGTATGAAATGACGTACCAATATTGACAGATTTGACAACTTTGAGATTGTTTTAAAAGTTCATGGTTAGGGGGCTGAATGTTTTGACAGCGGTCCAGCCGTGGGAAATCAAATTGTTTTTCGTGTTTTTTTTTGTCTACTTATTTGTTTGGTATTTTTATAATAAACTTTTTTGTTTGTAAAAAGAATAGAAACGCAAATGAATGAAAATGAAATAGAAATGCAATATCTAAGGTGTTTCGCAAGGAAGCTTCTTCGGTTATTTTCCGCTAGTTAAGTGTACTATATATATATATAGTATTTACTCTTTACTAAGAAATTCAAATAACTTATTTGAAGTTGTCTCAATACAGCCTTTAATTTTACTGGGTATTATTATGAACATGTTTTTTCTTTATTATTAAACGGAGTTTAGTCGTTTCAAAGTCATGTCAGTTTTTAAAGTTTGGCCATCATTCTAGCTGTTAGGTTATTTAATAAAACAATTGGCTGTATCCAGTTTGAAAAAAAGTGTTTTCTAGAAAGAACCTGACATGTATTATTACGTAATATTATTATACTCAAAACACATATTCGCTCGAATACTGAAATGAAAGATCCATGGAACAACAGATATTCATACAATTTTGTACGGTTCCATATTGTCTGTATAAATTTTAAAGCGAATTATACCGTATTTTTGGAATGCCATTCAGAAACAGCACGTTTCCTCGCTTTTATCAGCTGCGAGTAAAATAAAGTATAATAAAAATATTACTCGCGAAACAAGTTTTCAATCTTTTTTTTATCGGGTAAGCTATGAAAAAATTGCGGGCATGTCCCTCGTCATTGACGAATTATTAAAATTGTTCGGTCATATTGTCGGCGGCCATATTGCCAAAGTTGGCGAGATCGGAAGTTTTTGTCGGAAATTTAAATGGTTGGATGACAGAAAATATTTTAATACAACAGCTTTCTTATTTTGTGAGGTATTTGGGCTCGTGAAAGAACGTGAGAGTATGTCTGATGGACGAGGAGCTCGGTTTATAGTTTTCCATTGCTCTGCTACTAAATAGTGTATTTTTTTCAATCTGTTGTCGCTGACCAATAAATATAAATATGCCCAAACTTAAAAAGTTACAGAGAAATTACCATTTTTGTTTTGATACTTAATTTAAAAAATATACCCTAGACATACTCGGGTACAAGATAAAGTAGTAATTCCAAAGTAAAAAGCTACTGTCTTAATAAAAGTGCTTCACCGTAGTCCGTTTTGTAATATGACACTTAACAAACATCCTGTAGTCCACGCAAACGAAGTTGCGGGCAAAGCTAGTTATATTATGTTGGTAAGCTAACAAAAGCGGTTTGTTTTTTACGGTGTTAACATCACACACACATCACACACTACACATTCTCTAGATCTATCATACAAATGAAAGCTACAAAACTATTTATAAATATTCTGTTAACAAATACGCAAAAAAAAAGTTTTGTTAAGTAGAAGGTACATATAGGTACAAATACAACATTAACCCAAAAAAGCCAAATCAAAAAGAAAAAAAAACATCTTAATATCTCCGAATCGGACGAGATCACTTTTTCATGGGCCCATTTGGCGTCGACGCGTATGCCGATCGTAAAACCATGGCATAAACAACCTAGTATTTACAGTTTGCTGTATAAATATGAAGCCTATAACCATATTGGGTAGGTTAAAATTAAACGTTTTAAATTCCTTCATTCGAGCTGTTAAATAAAAAAGGTGTTACAAAATATTTGACTAAAGACTTATGAAAAGGATAAATAGAATTGTTTACTACTCGTAATTGAAAATGGAACGCCAAAATCTTAATATAAATAATTTTACTAAACAATTGAGTTCACAAATTCCTCATGAAGGCTAAAATAATGCATTTACCTAGTTTCTTACCATATCATTACGCCTGCGGGGTAACCATGACAATCTCAAAGCTGTCAAATCTGTCAATTTTGGTACGTCATTACATACAAAATTTGACAGATTTGATAATGTTTCACAGATTTGATCTCAAAGCTGTCAAATCTGTCAATTTTGGTACGTCATTACATACAAAATTTGACAGATTTGATAATGTTTCACAGATTTGACATTGTTTTAAGAGTTCGTGGTTACCGCCCTGGTGATTTTACTGCTATTAGTTTACACAATAAAGTGAATAGGACTGATTCAGATTTAGTTTTATTGGTTTTTGTTAATTTATTAGGCTATCCGGTTTAAATTACAGACATGATTTTGAATATTATGTTGCTGAACTGTTCTTATAAAATTAAACTTTAAGTCGGGTGCACAGTCTCATGACCTTAAACAGTACCTAAGCTGTGTTGTTTATACTTAAAAACCTAAGCTGAAAGGCAAAACAAGAGTTATGGAATACTGTTTCCGGAGTTTATGGCCAATGGCACCGAGGTCAAAACAGTTTTAGGATAAAACGGATGCATAGTTGTAAGACTGACTGTACGTACACCAGTGAACTGTCTTGTCATTTTATTGCCAAGACGATGTAAGCCTCAAACAAGCGACTTATGCAGGGCGCAAACGTAGAAACTTTTGTGTCTTTGTCAGATACAAGCTACCGATAAATATGTTATTTCTATAAAACCAGTTTTAAATCATCCACTCCCTGCGCATACGTTAACATTTCTTGTGTCCAGTTGCTTCCACTTAACACATACTCATGACCAGGGGCGTGCGGTGCATATAGGCAACTAGGCATATTCCTTAAATTACCATTCATAGCCCTCCGTACCGAAGAGCCGAGCATGCCGGACTTGGCATCGCCATCTCTGAGGTCCCGGCTTCGGTTCGGGTCAATGTAGAAAACAAACTTTTCTATATTGTCTCTTCTATGGGTCTGGATGTTGTGGTTGTTGTTTCTGATTTCTGTTACACAAGTGCTTAATACTTACTATAAGATCAGAGTAATTTATGAAATGTTGTCTAATATACAATAGATACTCGTCCAACAATCACTAATAATTATCAAATCCTATCAAATCCCGTACTAAGTAAAACACTCTAGCGACAGATAACAGATAAAAATTTACAAACTGCCAATTTTACTTATGCTGTTGCTCATCAACAACTATTTGCTTTTTACGAAATTAAAACCCACGTATTGTGGGATTTGTTATCTGGAGCACAGACCACTAACCAGCCACCAGATAATCGTTAACAATGACAAACATGCAACCTCTTGTCACAGCGCAATAGCAACTATAGGTAGACGTGTCTACTTTTCTATTTCATTTGCAATAAAATGAAAAAAAAAATATTCTAAATAATTAATATAAGTCCAAAACAATTCCTTGATTTGATTCATAGAAATGGCCTTTTAAATTATACTTATAACTTTGGGAGAAAAAATAAATCTTTGAAAGTCATAGTCATGTTGGTTCTCTAAAAGTTCTTAACGAGAGGACTTTAACTTCAATTTTTCAACTCCTATGGCTCTTCAAAGGCTAAATTACTTTAGAATCTATTAAGTAGAATATGCAATAAGGCAGAAAGATTCTGGAATTGGAGGCCACATACCGGCAAACACAGCGTGAGACGTCCACCCACAAGGTGTACAGACGACCTGGTAAAGGTTGCAGGAAGCCGCAGGCCACTTCCAACCGGCCAATCTGGAAGTCACTGGGGGAGGCCTTGTTCAGCAGTGGACGTCCCATGGCTGAAATGATTATGATGATAACTGTAGACTCCGTAACAGACTGGCAATTGTTAAAGCAAACATGTAACTTTAAAAGAACAAAAACGAATCAAATTTTAAGTAAAACTGCTATCAATATGTATGTGATGTTGTCCAATATAATATGGGCGTTACTTCTATAACCCGTTAAGGCTATATTCGGTAACTAGTATTACTGACAACAAAAAAATTTAGGGTCAAAACAAATCGGCAAAAAATATTTTTTTCGAGTTTTTTTTTTTCTAGCCAACAAATCCGAAAAATGAAATTAATGGTTAGTTACTCTGTTCTTTTAACTATCATGTGGTATTTCTTTCATGTTTCTACGACACGGCCGTACGAAACCGTTATTCATAGGGGGTGTGGGTTTGAACCCCCAATTTATTATTGTGTCAATAAAATTAGATATCACATTTAGCCTTTACGGTATCACAGTACCGCCCATATCACATTGTATACTCAGGGCTCTGCCCTTTTTGGCTACACTACCTCAGTTTTGTAAAACAATTAACGAGAAAGAGTACCATTAACAGTAAAGAAGACGAGCTTATAGATTCTACATTAAAATAAAATTATACAAACGGTTCCGTAAGTTATATGTGAACACCACAGCCAGTGATCTAGAACGCATACTACGAAATTAATACGTTTACCAGCATAGCGCAAGTGTCAATAAATTTGCGCTGCCTCGACAACACTCGAAATGTGCACAATTAAACTTGTTGTGTATAGGGAAATTGCAAAACAGGATTTGAAACGAGCCAAGTTCTGTAAAAAATCCACTTGTGTAACATTTTCTCAAAAACGATAGTTGGTTAATTAACCTAAATCTGCGGGTAAAAGAAACTATGAACTATAAAAAAAACATCTATTATCATACATTTTCCTCGTTATTTCCGTTAAAAAAAACCGTCTGTATAAGATCAAAAAAGAAAATTACAATTATCAATCTATAGAAATAGAAACATAAAAAATCATGAATTCTAATACAAGAATTAGGATGAATTTTTATAGGTAAAATTTTAATGTTTGAATCGCGTTTATTTCTATATACAAACAAATTCTTTACGATGATTAAACATTTTGTAATGAACAATCTTGATTTTAATGTTTAATGAGTACATTTGCCTTCTTAAGTTTGACTACTGTTTAAAACCACAGCCGGTAGTATAAATACCGAAGATTACACTCATATCATTGTGGCAAATGTTTAAAATCTTGGCTTAACAGTTTACCGTGCGCCCACACAAGTGCACCTTATTGCTATTCTGTCACAAAGGGAGGTTGTCTGCGCTAATAGTCTCTGTACTGCGAACTGGGAAATTAATATGAATCATAATGCGAAATGTGTTTTCATCACAATGGAACTTGTTATGAACAATTTTGCCACAATTGCGTTTTCATCTGTAATTTGCAGTTACCAATATTGACGACCTCCGTAGTCGAGAGGTGAGCATGCCGGACTTTGCGTCGCCATCTCTGAGGTCTTAGGTTCGATTTCTGGTCAGGGCAATATGGAAAACTGTTCAATCCAAAAGAAGGTGATTGCAAATACAACAACTTTTACCATAGGAGCAACATCGAAATCGTATCAAAATAGAATAGAATATAATGTATTTATTTGTCACAAAGCAGATTAAAGATAGAACATAATATGCAAACTTAATGCTATAAGACAAAATGTTCTATGGCTCAGTGGATGCAGGAAACCCGCAAGCTTTGTTATACTGCCATAGCCTTTTTACAAGCTTTTATTTACTTTCACCTGTCCCGTTGTCTGTAATCAAATCTTGCAAGTTAAATTTGATCCACTTCCCGGTTACCGATTAAGCTGAAATTTTGCATGCATGTGTAAACCGCGTGACAATGCAATATTATGATGAAATGGTGGTGATCTGATGATGGAGCTGGAAGGTGGCCATAGGAACTTTACAATGAAACGAAACAACCTCATCGAGTTTGGGCTCGTTTGAATCGTCTTGCAGAGTAGTTTGTCTTTCAATGGTAACCAGGGTCTGGCGATGGAGCTGAAGGTGGTCATAGGAACTCTGTAATGAAACGACAAAACTCCATCGAGTTTTGGCTCTTTGATTCTTCTTGACGAGTAGGTACTTTGTTTTAAGATGGTTACCAGGGTCTGATCTGATGATGGAGCTGGAAGGTGGTCATAGGAACTCAGTAAAGAAACAACGCAATCCCATCAAGTCTCAGTTTGTTTGATTCGTCTTGACGAGTACTTTGGTGCTAGATGGTAACCAGGGTCTGATAATGGAGCTGGAAGGTGGTCATAGGAACTCTGTAATGAAACGACGAAACCCCATCGAGTTTGGGCTCGTTTAATTCGTCTTGACGAGTAGTTTGATACTATATGGTAATATGGGTCTGATGATGGAGCTGAAAGGTGGCCATGGGAACTCCGCAATTAAACGACGCAACCCCACCGAGTTTGGGCATGATGGAGCTGGAAGGTGGCCATAGGAACTCAGTAAAGAAACAACGCAATCCCATCGAGTCTCAGCGTGTTTGATTCGTCTTGACGAGTACTTTGGTGCTAGATGGTACCCAGGGTCTGATGATGGAGCTGAAAGGTGGCCATAGGAACTCCGTAATTAAACGACGCAACCCTACCGAGTTTGGGCTCGTTTAATTCGTCTTGACGAGTACTTTGATACTATATGGTAACAAGGGTCTGATGATGGAGCTGAAAGGTGGCCATAGGATCTCCGCAATTAAACGACGCAACCCCACCGAGTTTGGGCTCGTTTAATTCGTCTTGACGAGTACTTTCATACTATATGGTAACCAGGGTCTGATGATGGAGCTGAAACGTGGCCATAAGAACTCCGTAATTAAACGACGTAACTCCATCCAGATTAAGCTCGTTTAATTATTCTTGAAGAGTACTTTGATAATATATGGTAACCAGGGTCTGATGATGGAGCTGAAAGGTGGCTATAGTAACTCCGTAATTAAACGACGCAACCTTATCGAGTTTGGGCTCGTTTAATTCGTCTTGACGAGAACGTTGATACTATACGGTAACCAGGCTCTGATGATGGAGCTGGAAGGTGGCCATAGAAACTCCGTTATTAAACGACACAACCCAATCGAGTTTGGGCTCGTTTAATTAGTCTTCACGAGTACTTTGATAATATATGGTAACCAGGGTCAGACAGATGATGGATCTGAAACGTGGCCATAGGAACTCCGTAGTTAAACGACGCAACCCCATCGAGTTTGGGCTCGTTTAATTCGTCTTGACGAGAACGTTGATACTATATGGTAACCAGGGTCTGATGATGGAGCTGGAACGTGGCCATAGGAACTCCGCAATGAAACGACGCAACTCCATCGAGTTTGTGCTCGTATGATTCTTCTTGACGAGTAATTTGATACTATATGGTAACCAGGGTCAGATGATGAAGCTGAAACGTGGCCATAGGAACTCCGTAATTAAACGACGCAACCCCACCTAGTTTGGGCTCGTTTAATTCGTCTTGACGAGTACTTTCATACTAAATGGTAACCAGGGTCTGATGATGGTGCTGGAACGTGGCCATAGGAACTCCGCAATGAAACGACGCAACTCCATCGAGTTTGTGCTCGTATGATTCTTCTTGACGAGTAATTTGATACTATATATATGGTAACTAGGCTCTGCTGATGGAGCTGGAAGGTGGCCATAGAAACTCCGTAATTAAACGACGCAACCCAATCGAGTTGGGGCTCGTTTAATTAGTCTTGACGAGTACTTTGATACTATATGGTAACCAGGGTCTGATGATGGTGCTGGAACGTGGCCATAGGAACTCCGCAATGAAACGATGCAACTCCATCGAGTTTGTGCTCGTATGATTCTTCTTGACGAGTAATTTGATACTATATATATGGTAACTAGGCTCTGCTGATGGAGCTGGAAGGTGGCCATAGAAACTCCGTAATTAAACGACGCAACCCAATCGAGTTGGGGCTCGTTTAATTAGTCTTGACGAGTACTTTGATACTATATGGTAACCAGGGTCTGATGATAGAGCTAGAAGGTAGCCATAGGAACTCCGTAATTAAACGACGCAACCCCATCGAGTTTGGACTCGTTTGATTCTTGACGAGTATCTTGGTTGGCGTGAATATGAATCTCCAACAAATTTGGGAAAAAAATCGTTGCGTTTGTTTTGAATGTGAATTATGGTCTGATTGATTAGATGGATGATCCAATGCCAAGGTGAGCACGTGCCGAAGGCTGAATGGTATGAGGGTGTATAAACATTTCATATCGCTAACGTAAGTTAAATTAGTTATATAATTACGCTCAAGGGTGTTTAACCAATGCGTCCTACCAGTTTTAACCTACGGAGCCGAAACGTGGAACATGACAGTCAAGTTGGCCCACCGACTACACGTCACTCAGCGTGCTATGGAAAGGTCTATGTTGGGGATCTCATTAAGGGATAAGATCCGGAACGAGGTCATACGACATAAGACTAAGGTGACTGATATTGTCCAAAAATGTAGCAAGCTGAAGTGGCAGTGGGCTGGCCATGTCTGTCGCAGAACCGACGAGAGGTGTAGCAGGAAGGTTCTCGAATGGAGACCACGCTTAGGCTAACGTAGTGTAGAACGCCCCCCGGCTAGATGGACCGATGACTTGAAGAAGGCAGCTGGCAGCGACTGGATGCAAAGGGCGGGAGATCGTGCGCTGTGGCGCTCCTTGGGGGAGGCCTATGTCCAGCAGTGGACTGCAACAGGCTGATATGATGATGATGAATTATATAACAAATTTAAACATTATTTTCCCTACTACAAATATAAAAACATGAGATATATTTATATATATATATATATATATATATATATTTATTTTATTTATTGCTTTTATTTTTTTTAAATGATACCTATATAATGGTATTTTTCTGATCAAGTAAATTTATTTTTAACTTTTTAGTTCATTTTATTAACAAATAATAAAAGCTTGTTTTTAAAAAAGGTTTTTTTATTTAATTTTATTTAAGTTAAGTTATACAAATTGTGAAAATTAAACTTAAGTATTTGACAAGTGTTACACCTTTTCTAAGTCCTACCATAGGCGTCTCTTCAATTAGGTACAACGTCGTTTGTAATTACGTCATCATAAAGTCTCCAAGGATCACAGCCACACCTACATCAAACCTAATCAATTAGACACTGAAAAAGGATCTGATATGCAAAAATCTTATTATCTTTCCCAAATGGACGGAGGTCAGACTGTATTACCACATAAATAAATTAATCTATAACGGCAATATCCTCCGCAAATCAAGCATGCTTGTGAATTCGTACATTTGGATACCCTCTATTTACTCACGTTATAAAGAGTCAAAAAATATTATGATAATATTGCTTACTTATTGCAAATATAAAAACTGCAAATATGGCTTTTTGACCTCGGTACTTTTCTGCATTTAATGTTGGAATCGTAAAAAAGATTGCAAACCGTTTATTACACAAGGTTTTTTACCTACAGTTAATAATAAAAGAGATTTAAATGCCAAAAAATTAAGCTTGATAAAGACCGAATTGCCGTTGGCGTTTGGCTGTTTGAGCACATCAGCTTACTAGATGGGACAAGTTAAATTAAAATTTAATGGCATGAACTAAAATTTAATTCATTTTAATAATTCATAGGATGCCAGCATTATCTGACTGCGAAGTCGTGGTACAACCGAATTGGATATGACTCTTAAGTGATTGAAATCCTATAATATAGGGTGAATTTAAAATCATGTACTTCCTTAAATATCCTTTAGTAATTTGTCCCTTCCATATGAGTGTGTACGTAAGTACAATTGGAGCAATTGCTCTTAGACCTCTTCGTAACCCTTAAACAGGGTATTCAGATAATTTTAAACTTTGGATACACATCCCAGGTCCAACCCAAATACCTCCTCAGGTCTCCTCACAATTTTTCCCTTTACGACTAAGAAAGAGGTATTTAAAAATCTTTAAATGGATTCTGAAAAAAATAAAATTATACAAAAACTGACGGTGTGAAAATTATTTTTTCTGTGTGAAAGAACATATTGCATTGCATTGAATTACATTGTTACATTATCAGATATGTTTCGAAGCACTTAATTCCTGCATGACCTGGCAACCTGCTTAGATTTGGTAACATAATCACGAACCATTAGGAAGCATTCGACTGAATACACCATCGCAATGCGCAAAGCTTGAAGAGAAGAGCCAGTTTAAATTACAAACTTTGACCATAGAGTAAAAAAATACTAGATAATTAAATTTAAAGGATTCTAGAAAAGAATCAAACGAAACGTGTAGGTACACATTTGACACACATTATTTTCGTTTTTTTTTAATTTATTAATGTTTACAGCAAAAAGTATGTGCAGTACGCACATACGATTCTAAATTGAAACGAAATTACACTCACATTTGTTTTAAGTATAACATCTAACCAGATTATAAGCAATCCTTAGTTTTGTTTTAAAGCAATACACTTGTTTATTTTATGCCATTTTTTAACTCAAGAGTCTCATATTTTTTATATGTTCAAATGACAAATTTGGTAACTAGTAGGTGTAAACCGACTCACCTGAGTCCGCTTGTTACATTTATTTTTTTAAATGTCCTGCCCGTTAATTCTTGGCTCTGCAACAGAGATGCCAACAAACTTATTATGCTGAGCGCTCAACATCGATTTAATTAACCTGTAGCCTTCATTGAGGTCGGACAAAAGTATCGCTTTGTCAGTCGCTGGGAACGCGGACGTGACTACAACGGATTAGGGAATCAAAAAATAACAATGAAAATAAACAACACAACTTTATTGATTGAACTTTGAATTTTAACCTGAATAAGTTAATTTAACCTGAATAATTAGTTAATTTAACCTGAATATTTTTTTACACGCCGACTTTTGTAAAACATGTTGACACACCATAGTGTTTTAGTAAATAAATTTATCTTTATGTCTTTTATATCTGCGAAGCTACTACGAAATAGTTCAAAAGATACAACAATATATTCAATGACAAACTTACAAAGTTAAAACTAAGAATGCCTGCATTTGTCTGTGTGGAATGTTGTTCAGGTTCATCCTAAAATATACAAATCTATGAATATTATGTGTATTTCTGGGACAAAAAGTAATAAAATGTCTCAAAATGTTCAAATTGCCATCCTTTATATCTATTTAGCTATTGATCATAAACAAACACAACAAACTTACTTTCGACACTCTTTAGTAATAAGTAGGATTCGTCCCATTTGGATTGAAATTATTGCTGCAAGCGTATTTTAGTTTATTTGTCAGCATACCACATAGCAAGGGCGTCCCATTTAATAGTACTTTGTCCATGATTTTGATAGACATAATTTTGGCGCAAATCACAAGCTCTAAAGTAAAGAGGAATAATGTGTTGATTTTAAAAATAATAAAATAAAAATAAAATTTATAACTCCTGTTCTTATCTTTTTTTTTATAAACCTCGTACGATACGAGTATATCAATAGAGTAGCTAAAATGATTTGGTAGCAGAATAAGTTTCTTAGCGGCTTCAAAAATATTTAAATAGCTGTGTGCTAACTTTACGTATTTTATTCTTTATTGGTAACAACTAAGGTGTTATCAGTTCATTGACTTCACTTCACCAAGTATTCAAGTACATTTCATTGCACGTCACTG
Source organism: Anania fuscalis (assembly GCA_950371115.1). Classification (NCBI taxonomy): domain Eukaryota; kingdom Metazoa; phylum Arthropoda; class Insecta; order Lepidoptera; family Crambidae; genus Anania; species Anania fuscalis. Next base: position 5,388,565 of record OX493334.1, on the reverse strand, counting down.
AGTTTGATTAAGTGTACCTACCTACTTATAAATACCATGTGTGTTTTCTAGTGTGTAGTCTGAGCCATCGTCAAAAGATAAGATAAATTTTGCAACTCGACTCGAATTTAATTTTTTGTAACTTACAAAATGCATTTACTTACTAACAAAATAAAGAAAAACCTTGGTAAATTATAAACTAAATCATAAAATAAGCAATTTCAAAAGGATGTAATTCCATAATGAATATAGTTCAAATTCGTTTTAAATCCTGTACTGAAAATGACATTCGAGGAGCTTTATTTTCCCACCTACCCAACATTTACCCAATTAACTACGCAACCCAAATCATGCTGGTTGAGTTATATCAATTCTTTTTTTACATTTAGTGTACCACTGTTTATCCCGTAACTGAGCTGTGTTTTTAAATTTTAAAAGAGTTTCTACATTTCGGATCCAGTATCATCTTCTAGGTGGTTTCTACTATAATATAATAAAAGACAATCCTTAGGAAATATAGTATCTTTTACCGGCTCTTCCAGTTCAAAACTTAATCCGCGCACGACCCGACGACCTGTTTAGATTTGGTAACATAATCACCAGCCATTAGGGAGCAGCCTGAACATCACGAGGAACTGAACCTATTATCATAGGCCCCGGCCGATTTGCTTATACGGCCAAACTTAGGTATGTACAAAATTCATCAAACCTAGTTAACTCTCCAGAGGATTTGCATGCAGGTGGTGATATAATATGAATATTGGACAATATAAACTATACAGGGTGTACAAGAGAATTAGGACACTCCTTAAATAACAACTTTTCATACGGGAGCAACATCGAAATCAAAACTTTTTTTAGCTACTCCAAACAAACTTACTCGCATACCTCGATAATAATGTCTGGAGCATCTGAAAAAAATACGATTTCGATATTGCTTTCGTATGAAAAGTTGTTATTTATGACCAGCTGATCACGTGGTTTTAAGGAGTGTCCTAATTCTCTTGTACACCCTGTATTGTTTTGATCCTGAGGTAGGTAGCTAAAGCACGTGTGTATAGAAATCAGAAACAACGACGTGGACGGTACCAAAACACCCAGTACCGAAACAATATAGAAAAATTCGTTTCCTAAATTGACCTTACCGGGGATTGAACCCGGAACCTCAGAGATGGCGACGCCATTATAGTCCGGCGTACTCGCCTCTCGGCTACGGAGGTCGTCTATGAATTGGCAAATTCGGATTAATTTAAAGACGTTTAATTTTTCTTGGTTTACTCTTTCCATATATGGTGAATGATGACGCTGTACTGACAAAACCTATCTTTAAACTCTTAAAAAGGCGAAAAACGAATGAAATATTTCCACATGCTGGGCTAATTTAAATTTTCTGCTTTAAAAATGTACGACAGTAAATGGTGACCGTAAACCAAAAAAAAAAACATTTTTTTCTTGTAATTATAAAATAATTTTGTACGTATGTATTTCTCCAAACCTTATTTTATTGGTCCAAAATAACTCTCTATTCATATAAATCAAATGTTTTGTCTGTGTGTAAAATAATTACAAAACATCAGCTATTAAGTCGTCACACCCGAACACAACGATCATCGTTATGCCAGACCTCAGCCGTTTCGTTTATACAGACACATCTACATTTATCAAAGTGAGAGAATTAGCATTCTGGACCTATTCTATCTCATAGAAAGTTTCGGGCAATTGATGAAAGGCATCCCTCATTGGTATGACTAAAGTCGGTACCTATTAAAGAGCTATAGAAATCACTGTTATAAGTTAAAGTGTATATGTAGTACCTACCTATAATTTATACAGGGTGACTTTTTTATCACCATCCAAACCTTTTGAGATGACTCCCGTGATATAAACAAACAACCCTTACAATTGGACCAACTCCCTAACTCAAAAATAAAATTCAACTGTTTCATACATTTTGGTCGAATGAATATTGATGTTTTGTATGGAACAGCTGATTTATTTTACAGTCAGAGAGTTGGTAAAATAGTAAGAGTTGATCGTTGAGTCATCTCGGAAGGTTTGGACGATGATAAAAAAGTCACTCTGTATACTAGTAATAGTGATTTTAGACTCCTTACAAAACGCACTACTTAATACCACCGCAACGTTAGCCTTTACTGCTCATATGAGGTGACTGAATATAGTTTTCCTGTTTCATGCAAATTCAAATATTTATTGCGTGTCACATTATAATAATGCGGTGTTGAGAGGTAATCATGTGACGCCCTACAAGGGCATAGCAAACAGAGAGTAGGTAACTATTTCATAATTTATTAATCTTAAAATAATCGTTATGTAATTAATGTTGATTTAAGTATATAGATAAGAAATGAGCCACTGACCGACGTATTATTTTTAATAAATTAATATTTTCATAATAAGAATTATATTATTTAAATATTTGTTACATTTTATTTATCATTAAAAAATCATCTCAGTCACTCAACATCAAGTTATCATCATAGAGTACCATCTTCTAACTTCTAACGAAGTTTTTGGTACAAAACCTGAATAAAAAGATGCTGCTTGTTGGTAGTCATTGCTAAGTAATTACTAGAAAACCTAAATTCCTAAAAGTCGGAGTTTGGTTTTAGAAGCTATGATTTTTTACCATAGGAAATACTGAATGTCCTTTTTTCTGTCAGATTTTTGCTGCTGTGGACGCATTTTTGTTTTACAGCAGATTTTGATTAATTTCAGTGTGGAAAACATACCGTATTTCGAATCAGATAGGGAAGCCCGGGCAGCGCGGATAAGTTAAGGAAAAACAAAAAAATAACACAGAAATACTCAACTTAAGAACAACCTTTATTTTTCATTTATGGCACATATAATCACATTTACAATTGTAAAATTAAAATTAGCAAAATATAATGTCTTCATACTTAATTATATATTTTTTTAAATCTCTTCCATTATCCGCTTTACCCGACCCGGTCGGGTAAAGTGGATAAGCTACGTCGGGTAAAGCGGATTAGGCAATTACTCCTGACAGTCATCGCAGAAATAACTGCCAAGTCCACCATATAACGTACAATTTTCATGTGCCCAACGGTGGCACTCTGAGCATTGGATCCAGTCCTCTATGGGTGGCTCCACATACTCTTCGGTGCAGACCAGGCATGAGCATTTGTCTTTTACTTTTTTGGTATTTTGTGTTTTTTTCTTTCTCTTGTTTTTTTCTGATTTTCCATTCTCTGAGATTTTTTGCTTCCCTTTACCCTTTTTCTTTGCATCAAAATCTGATATTTTAGTTTTCTTACTCTCAATTTTTTTGTATTTTATAGCTTGTTCGTTTTTAACTGGTGTAGAAGTTAATACCATTGACTTTTGGCATTTACGTTTCTTATTAGTTTTTGCAGCAGCCATAGTTGGTATAGGTCTTACTGCGTATGGCGAAATGGTAACTGTTGCTGAAGATGAATTACCCATCGCTTGTATCTTAGACTGTGAAGGGGTCGATATTTCTTCCCGGGGATGTTCTGTCATAGAAAAAGGACCTGGTGAACAAAAAGATAGCATATTAGTATGGCTGCTATAGCTGGCATCATATTATGTATCAGACTGTAAAAAATTACCTTTTTCTACATGTGATGAAGTAATCATTTGAACCTCCATAGGGAAATCTTCTTCTACGGCAGGCTCTCGCATAACTTCACGTGCTATAGGGCAATCTTTGTCTACAGCAAGCTCTGGTGTAACTTTAAGTGCTATATGGTGATCTTCTTTTATAGCAGACTCTGGTGTAACTTTACGCGCTATGAGGAGATCTTTTTCTATAGCAGGCTGTGGTGTAACTTCACGTTCTTGTGTTGCAAGTAGTGCTAGCGATTCAATATTTATACCTTCAAGTGTTGAAGGAGATGGTGTTCGACTGGTTTCTACTTGCCCCGGACGTGAGGAAGCATTTGTTTCAGAATCTAAAGGACGATCCGTCATGGTCGACGGCAAATAATCTTCATCACCAAATACATGAGGGTTGTACGGCCAAATTCCGGGTTTCCGAAAGCCCTGAATGGCATTGTGCACAGAAGCACTCTTTATGTAAGCTCCACTAAATATTCGTGCAATATCATATTGGTTTATTATTCTGCCTGGGTGGCTCTTTTGGAATATATTTAATTCCTGCTCAAAATATTTCTTGAGTGGGCCATAAACGGCGACATCCAGAGGCTGCATGCGGTCGGTTGTATGAGGCGCAAATGAGACAAACACGACATGGTTTTTTGTTGCATATTCCAAAGACGGGTAGTATTTATGCGATTCATGGTTATCAAGAAGTAATAATACTTTCCTGTCTTCAGTAGGCCGGGTTTTTTCCACAAAATATTTAAGCCAGTTTAGAAATACTGGTCCATTTATCCATCCATTATCACTTACTGTAGCTTGGGTACCAGGTGGTGAACCATCTAACAGTCGTTCCTGCATTCTTTTCCGAGCAAAAATGAAAAATGGTGGGATAAAAGTACCAGCAGCGTTGCAACAACATACGACTGTTGTTAATTGCCCTCTTCCTACGACGCCAACTTGTTTCTTCCCCTTGATACTTTACACTTTTGGTGGCTTAGAAGTTGTCGTTCTCACACCTGTTTCGTCCATTTTGTAAATCGTGGTTGGATCAAAATTATGTTTTTGGACTTGACTCCAATAATTTTCATAGAATAATTCAACTTGCGGTCTATTAAATCCTCGCGTTCTTGCTAAAGAAGTGGGTTCTGGCGAACGTAGTACAATCTCAGGATGCCTTGCTTTAAAGCCAGCAAACCAATCATCACCTGCTCTTCCATTCTTGAATCGATGGATAATGTTATTTTTTCCGCATAGACATAGACTAATTCTAAAAAGTCATTACGAGTCAAACCAAAGAACAAGCTGTCCAACTTTTCTAAGTATTCACATAGCTCTTGTTCTTGATCACGAGTGAATATTGGAGTAAATCTACCTAACTTTTTTATCAAACTACCAGATTTCAGATGTCTGTACAAGGTACCATAAGGTATACCATATTTTTTTGCTGTTGTATTGATAGATTTTTTATCTTCTTTTACTTCCTGTATGGCCTTTTTTAAAGAACTTTCTGACCATGAAGCTTGATTTGTTTTACGTTTATACTTAAACACCATTCTGAAAAGAAAAGAAAAAAAAAATACAAAGGGTAAAGCGGATAACTTATCCGCTTTGCCCTATCCGCTTTGCCAAAAACGTGTATTTCTAAACATACCTACTTTTCTTAACATTTCAATACCGGCTTAATGTAATACTAATATCGCAAATATTACTAGAAAACATTGTTTATCTGCAAAACTAAATTGTTCAGGGGTTAGCTAATAGTACAAACAAATGAAATAAGAACAAACCTGATCGAAAATCGTAAGAAAAACACTCAAAACAATATTTTTGACACAAAAATAAACGAAAGGCACCAGTCGCTTTGAATCAACTGTCATGGCGTAATCAGAGGGGTCACTCGCCTACGCAGCCGCAACTTGTAACGCCATCTCTTATTGTGTTCCAGAAACATCGCTTATCCGCTTTACCTGGGTTATTCGGTTTGCCCGGGCTTCCCCTACCTACTATTAAACATTTCAATTCCTATCTTCGATAATGTGCAGTCGACGGGTTGAAATCGTGAAATAGAAATTCTTCTTTAAATAAAAGATTCTTTAAATAAAAGATCAGTTAGTTTCAATATAATTTCTAGAACGTTCCTATCAAAATGTCAGACTAAAGCAACATGTAATAACTTGTTTGCTTCTACTCTTTCACTCGGATTCACTATAACAACGCTTAACTTTGAAACAAAGAGTTATTATTTTTCGTTCAATTGTGGAAATTCATTGACAGCTTTCAATAAAAGGTATTCTATAAATTCTTTTTCAAGGTTTTTTACCCGACTACGGCGAAGCCAAAAGGAAGGGTAATGATTTTGGCAGTCTATGTATGTATGTATGTTTGTATGTTCCACCGTAGCACCTAAACTACTGAACCGATTTTAATGAACGAGGTGTCAATAGATTCGTATTAATGGCCCGGGTAAAATAGGCTGTATAATTTTTATCAAAATTGTCTCAGACGGAATTAAAACGTCAGTTTTTAACCTAAAAAAAACTTTAATTGTAATAATCATCACGTGTTTGGTATCAAAAGAAAGTTCTTGGCTAGCACATTACGAATATGTATATATATCATATTGTTTCAGTCATAATCTATACATTTAAATGCCTTGTCCTGAATGACTGCCTGACGGATTAACGCACAGCCTAAGCCGCTGATCGTAGAGACCTGAAACTTGGAGTGTGTGTTTTTTGTATGACGTAGGCATTCGATAAGAAAGGAGTTTGCGAAATTCAACCCCAAAGTGGGTGAAACCGGGGAGCAAAGTTTGTATGGCACAACGTGAATCCATGGTCCAATCTACTTCAAATTTTGCATAAACATTCTTTAACAGCATTGACGGAAGACATGTTTTGTATTTTATTGAAATGCATCCCCTAGCGGGGTTAAATAGGGGTAGAAAGCTATTTTGGGGGTGATTTGCTTCGAAGTTGATAACAACACTCCTTAGCGAAGCTATAAATGAAGAATTAAAAATAATTTATTTTAATGACGGTTGTCATATCATTGTCATATAGTGTCAAACAAAAAGACATTGCAAATACATTATTTTGATGTGAAAAAAATGTGTTCGTAAGCTTCCTTAAACTTAGGATTCGCTACATATCTATGTAATCTTCTTTATATATAAAACAAAGTCGTATTTCTTACAACACTTATAACTCGAGAACGGCTGGACCGAGTTTCATGGTTTGTAATTTGTTGGACTTGTCTCCGCCCCGAATAGTAGAATAAATAATTAAAAAATAGAAAAGCTGACGAAAAAAAAAACTTTTAGGCGTTACAAAGTTCGCCGGGTCAGCTAGTTATTAATAAAAGTAAACTTACTGATCTGAAGACTGGAACTACAAGATTTCTATATTACAATGAAGTTCTGACGGTACGATGGAGGTAGTAAAAGCCAGTCTAGAGACCATTTTTTAAAGCAGGAGCAGGTGACGCAATCATTGAGGATAATGTACTTGGACGCAATTATCATTTTGGGCTACCCAAGTAAAAGTAAGGCGGACTGCAGCCACGGACGTAAACTGCAGCCTCGCTCTGTTAATTCTGACCATGAACATGATAGAAGAGACGTTACTAAAACGAATGAGATTTGATATAGCATACCAGCAAGCCAAGATACCTACTGTACCGACAGACAATATTTTTGACACAAAAATAAACGAAAGGCACCAGTCGCTTTGAATCAACTGTCATGGCGTAATCAGAGGGGTCACTCGCCTACGCAGCCGCAACTTGTAACGCCATCTCTTATTGTGTTCCAGAAACATCGCTTATCCGCTTTACCTGGGTTATTCGGTTTGCCCGGGCTTCCCCTACCTACTATTAAACATTTCAATTCCTATCTTCGATAATGTGCAGTCGACGGGTTGAAATCGTGAAATAGAAATTCTTCTTTAAATAAAAGATTCTTTAAATAAAAGATCAGTTAGTTTCAATATAATTTCTAGAACGTACCTATCAAAATGTCAGACTAAAGCAACATGTAATAACTTGTTTGCTTCTACTCTTTCACTCGGATTCACTATAACAACGCTTAACTTTGAAACAAAGAGTTATTATTTTTCGTTCAATTGTGGAAATTCATTGACAGCTTTCAATAAAAGGTATTCTATAAATTCTTTTTCAAGGTTTTTTACCCGACTACGGCGAAGCCAAAAGGAAGGGTAATGATTTTGGCAGTCTATGTATGTATGTATGTTTGTATGTTCCACCGTAGCACCTAAACTACTGAACCGATTTTAATGAACGAGGTGTCAATAGATTCGTATTAATGGCCCGGGTAAAATAGGCTGTATAATTTTTATCAAAATTGTCTCAGACGGAATTAAAACGTCAGTTTTTAACCTAAAAAAAACTTTAATTGTAATAATCATCACGTGTTTGGTATCAAAAGAAAGTTCTTGGCTAGCACATTACGAATATGTATATATATCATATTGTTTCAGTCATAATCTATACATTTAAATGCCTTGTCCTGAATGACTGCCTGACGGATTAACGCACAGCCTAAGCCGCTAATCGTAGAGACCTGAAACTTGGAGTGTGTGTTTTTTGTATGACGTAGGCATTCGATAAGAAAAAATCCGATTTGTATAAACATATTTTTTTCCTAAGAGTAATGATATCAAATTTCTGACTTTACCATGATCAGCCAGTAATTTGTTTTATTTTTTATTTACGGGCACATAATTTTCTTTGGGTAAGTGGTGGATAACTAAGAAAAAACTCAATTTTATATATTAATAGGGCGAATTATATAGTTAATTTAAAAAGCAAATATCACTTGTTAAAAAAAAACATTATTAAATACTAATTCTAAGCAAATCATTGTAATTTTACTATCGTCATCATTTTAATCTACACGGATTCACTTCATTTAGACCAATAGACCATCTGATCTTGTGGTTTATGCATGCTCCGCATTAAAGCGCTAGGTCAAGCGGTTACGGGTTCGAGTCCCACAAGGAGTAACCGAAAGCTTTTTACGTTCAGTAATTTATGTTTTATTTATATTTTTCTGGGTCAAACTACGGTTTTAAAATATTGCCAAAAGACTCTTTATCCTTTTAAGCCCGTTTCGAGTTTAGGGCTATTTTTGTAATACCCTGAAAATGTTAGTGTAAATTACACAATGTAATCTTCTTCGAACCAATAAGCGTTTTGTATCCCTTTGTGAGCACAGATGTGTTTATAAAATAAATATAAATAATCCATAAATATTTTTGGGGTTACCTACGGTATTTGCTACAATACCGCAAAACCAGCAGGTAGGCACCGAAAATCTACTATAACTATTAATAAGGTTAATCAAATTTACCTTTCAATCACGAGTAATCAAAATTTCCCGAAATTAATTATTGAATTATTAATGTCTGCTCGATTGAAGAAACGGTCAGAGTGTGCTTAAAGATATCGATTCACCCTTATCACAAAAGGCATTTCAACATTTACCAAATCCTTGGTTAACTGATTTGTTCAACACTCGATTTAAGTGTTTCCATGTGTGTTTTATCGATAGTACATCGATAGGACGAAATGTGAGACTATACAACATTATAGATTTATTTTTTTACATAATTTTATACCTATTAATGCTGCGGGGTAACAATAAAACAATCTCAAAGCTGTCAAATCTGTCAATTTTGGTACGTCATTACATACAAAATTTGACAGATTTGATAATGTTTGACAAATTTGAGATTGTTTGAAGAGTTCATGGTTACCGCCCTGATCAACTCTGATAATGAGAAAATATTATGTCGCTATAATAAACAAACTACAACAAATTGTTATCCTGATTTCTAATTTATCCAGTCACTTAAAGTTACGCATAAGAAATCATTATACACGTATACTCGTATTTACGCGTAAAAAACCTTAGTGTCGAAATTAATTTCACTGTCTATAAATACAGTTACAAATTTAACAGTAAAGTTTGAGTATTGTAATGAATAAGTTATGTTGTACTTAACACTTTCCTGGACACACTACGCCTGTCGACGTGATAACAATAAAACATTTATTGTGTCTAGCGTTGTTTCCCAGAAAGCGAAAAGAAAGAAAATACAAAGCGTCATTCCTCAATAAAAATTCTCAATTTAATGCTTACCCCAATTTCATGGTAATTATGTGGTTCCACGTCCAGTCGTGATCGATATCTGTTTTACGTTTCATCCGAATTTGTTAAGTTGTTCATAAGTGGTTGGTTTGGCAACAAACGTTTACATTTCTTAAGCTTTTATTTAAAAAAGTTTTATTCAATACTAATCAAACAATGAAACTAAAATTTCAAGCTATCGATATTGTGTCAGGTTCTTAAAGTCAACACTATCTATTGTTGAGTTAGGGCTACAATGGCCGGTCTATGCGACCCTTGCTGTAAAACATTTGAATAGGTATCAAGAACAGCCTCAACCCTTCTCTGATACCAATTGTTTTAAATGTTTGCCTACTAAAAGGTAATTAATGGCACCTATTATCCCCGGAGTTCATGTGTTAGAATTAATAACTAAAAACGGTTGATAGCTGTGTTACTGTTAATGAGTAAGTTGGAAATACTTGATTCTATCATTTGAACGAAATAAACTACCTTCATACGAGTTGCTGTGACAGTTTCGTATATCACTATAGGGTAAACTATAAAGGCACAAGCAGTAGAGGCACAGAGAAATGTGTATAGTACAGATGTATAGTACAGTAGGACAGATCTCAACCAGAGAGAATACAACGACTCTGGCCGACATGCTCATAGCGGCATGCGCACACGCACACTATCGGTGCTGGCTATCGGACGAGCTAGTTGTCTTTGTCTCTGGTTTGATATTTGTGAATTGCTTTTTTTTAGTGTTGTGGATTATTATTTTAGTTTATTTTGTTTAATTGTGTGAATATTACTGTCTTCCCAATTTGTATTTTTATTAACTGATTTTTTTAAATCAAGATCTGTTTGTATTTTGTTTTGTTTTCTGTTAGAGGTCCCCGCAGAATATCAGTGTCGTGGCAGCCTTAAGTTTCCACGACTAATACTGAGCGAGTGTCCTCTTTTGCACGACTTTTTTTATTCATTTATGTCCAATTTTGTGTGCCAAATAAATATGATATTTTTAAGTAGGTAGTTTTTAATTTTAGGTAAGTTTAATTATATTTAGTTTTGTTTTTGAACTTGTAAGTTTATCAACACACAATAAATCTCCACAAATGGGTCATATTAATAAATATAATTATATTTTATTCTATATAATGTTAAACAAAACCTATGGAATCCAGTATGGGTAATTGTTTTTAAGACCCGTTATAGAAAAATCAAAATAAGATTGAATGATACTGGCTTAGGAAGGCGCCTGTACCTTTATATAAATTAATAAATTCTTTCCACAATTACAACAAATTACTAGGCCCAAACTGCAAAGCTAGTTCAATTGCGGCTGGATAAAGGACAAACATACTAAAATACGTTTCTAATGACTTGGGGAAAAATTAGGCCCGGTGGAGGGCCTATATACTATATAATAAATGCTCGTTCTCATCATACCATAGAAATGTCCTTTCTCTGATCTGAGCATCACACAAACTATTTTCCCTTGCGGGATTCGAACCCGCAACCGCCAGACTTTGTAGTCCGGAGCGCGATCTATTACACTAGACGGGCGTCAGAAAAAACCTGGAACTATATACACATTATGATTATGCAATAAAAAATAATTGAATACATACTTTCATTTGCATTTACACCTAGATTATCAAATGACACACATACCTAGTCACATAACTTCTTCCAAAAATTGTTTTAGCCAAAAGATCTAAAACTATCCTTGTGATTTTTTTTTGTCCTTGTTCCGTACTTTCATTAGATTTAGATACATAGCACAAAAAATATTTCTTTTATTTTCTTCTTTTGATTTTTTTTATTCAGAGGCACAATCCCAATTCCCAGCGCCGTAACAAAACGCAGTAACTAGTGCTGTCCTCTAGAAAAAGAAAAAAACTCTTCACATTCTGTCTTCAACTTGCAACGCGGCGCGCTTAGAAAAGGTAGCCCTTTTCTAAACCTTTTCCGAAAATAAAATATTAACAAACCAAACCGGACACCAGATTCGAGGTACCTCCCAGAAGACATCGCGAGGATATCAGGTGAGTGCCTCTGATTATACTAGAAGTAGGTAATATTAATCGTTTTCCCATACAGTCCTTTTATTATTTTTTAGTTTGTGTCGTAAAGTTGACTTGAATAAAAGATCAATAAAAAAACTGTAAGTTCAAACTTAATTGAATTTTAATAGGATCAAATTAAAAACCATGCCTACACTTGCTCTAATAAAAAGTTATGCGCGGCGATTCCCCAAAATAAACAATAAGAGATTAATTAAACGTTCCAATTAAAGACCTCATTTGTTTAATTTTTATTTAAAATATAGTGTGTTCGTTGTCAACGTTTAACATGTTTGCCCTAGAACAATAATGTAATACATCAAAGTCAATAACGGAAACATCAATGAGTTAATGCTTTTATTAATACAAAAACACATACATTCAATAATAATGTGTTTTATTGACGTAAAAAACCGGCCAAGTGCGAGTCGGATTTGCGCACGAAGGGCTCCGCAGAATACCAGTGTCGTGGCGGTTATTCCTAGCTGTCACGATTAATGCTGAGCGGGGGACCCTTTTGGCACACCAAAATCTTTCTTTTAGATTATAATTTTTTCTTTGTTTGTTTTTGTCGTTTTTAAATGAATTTTAATTTGTACCTTTTCTTTTGTGCCAAATAAAGATATTCTATTCTATTCTATTATCTATAAAAACGAGCAAAAAAAAATCACGTTTTTTTAATGGTAGCCCCATTTAATTTAATTTGAATTTGTTCTGATTTTTAGTATTTGTTATCAAAGCGGCAACAGAAATACATCATCTGTGAAAATTTCAACTTTCTAACTATCATGGTTCATAAGATACAGTCTGGTGACAGACGGACAGACATACTAATAGATACATAATAATAGAGTCCCTTTTTCCCCTTGGGGTACGGAACCCTAAAGATATACACACAATACTTAATAAAAGCACTAGAAATTTTAACTAAGTTGAAAGCAGAACTATTTGAATGACATAGTTCGATTATGAACAGATGGGACTTAATTTGCTAGCACAATATCTTTGCTCTGATCCTAAGGTAAGTAGCTAAAGCTCTTGTGTTATAGAAATCAGAAACAACGACGGTACCACAACACCCAGACCCGAGACAATATAGAAAAGTTCGTTTTCCACATTGACCCGACCGGGGATCGAACCCGGAACCTCAGAGATGGCGGCGCCATATACAGTCCGGCGTGCTCGCCTCTCGGCTACGGAGGTCGTTAAAAGAGACTTACTAAGCGATTGTGAAACAGGCACTAAGTATATTTATTAATATCTGTTAGAAAAGTTACAACTTACCTATGTATTGTTGATACCTAAACTAGCTAGGAATAGCCTGTATTGTTAAATATCATTCTATTCTCATGTTAAGTTCATTCGTTGCATCTGCAGGAACGAGTAAATGACGACCTCCGTAGCTGAGAGGCGAGCACGCCGGACTTAATAACGTCACCATCTCTGAGTTCCGGGTTCGATCTCCGGTCGGGTAAATGTAGAAAAAGAAATTTTCTATATTGTCTCGAGTCTAGGTGTTGTGGTACCGTAGTTGATTCTGTTTCTGTAACACAAATGCTTTAGCTTACCTTAGGATCAGAGCAATGTATATGATGTCCTCCAATATTTAAAAGAATATATTAAGCTCGTACTATTTCGAAGACTGCAGAACCCAGTAACTTAACTAAACAACCCCATCGCTAAACAGTAAAAAAGCAATAATGTTTATTCGCATTTCATTCGATGTTTATTTATATGTCCCATAAAAAGTGAACACCCGCTTCGGCGGGTTCCCATTCTGTAAATTCTGCGATTCACTTTAATTCCTGCAATCTTTTCCCGGGAGATTTTCCCAGATCCGTCTTGGAGGCCGGACAGGGAATATTAAAATAACACTAAAAGTACAAACGGTCGTATAAGACAGTATTTTTCTAGCGAAAACAAAGGAAATAGGAGGTTTCCACGTCTTTCGTCGTGTTTTGCGCAAATGTTGGGACAACTTTTGTGAATTTATATGAGTGGTGGATATGCTAGGTAAACAACACGATTTCCACTATTGATTATCAATAAATAGGTTTCATAAAAAGTTGTCTTTAAAGTTTATTTGACGACCTCCGTAGTCTAGAGGCGAGCATACTGGACTTGGTGTCACAATCACTACTCATCTCATTTAGCTACTTACCTTAGGATCAGAGCAATGTATGTGATGTTGTTAAATTTTATATTTATTTTAATTATTTGAATACTAGAATTTTACTGAATAAGTTTAAATTACTTTCTTAGAGTACTTATAACTTTCTAATTTTTTTGAAAAGGAGATTTAAAACAAATTCCCATTGTGATTTCCTATGCTCGTAGTCAATTTGTAGCAACCGTAGTCACGTTGCTACGAATCGACTACGAACATCTATATTACTACAAGAGCAAAGTGCTACGAAGTTGGCCGACATAATGTTGTTTAAAACTCCGAAGTAGAGATGAGATGAAGTAGAGATTATCAGTTAAATTTAACTAATAAAAAAAAATATCACATTTATTCGATAAATATTATTAACCTTAGCGAATAAACACATTTATTCGAACCGTTGATAATTAAACGCAACTAAAAGTTTTAATCGTATAGAAAAATCTAACCGATTGATAAAATTACCTAATAAATATTTATAACGCTAGTCCTAGCAAAGAATAAAAATATCATATCCAATCTTTCTAATCAAATTATTCGTTTATTGAGTAAGTTAACTTAAGCATTAAGTAGGTAAACGGATTAGAGCCTAAATTTGAATGCATTATTTAGGGCACGAATGGCGTCGTGAGTGAAACGAGGTATAATGCGATAAAATGTGCGAGTCAAACAAGTAGTAACAGTTACAATGAACTTAAACTATATTCCATTATCATAAGGAAGAATGATGTTACTCGGCGTATGGAACAGCTTTCTTTTCGATATATTCAACTGACTCTGTTATTTTATGCGGATGCATTTTTTCGACTTTAGGCACTAAGTATTTATCCATTGTGTTTTATGCTAGACAGTCCTAAGCCTGTTAAAGTATGAAGGAAAGTTAATCGAATAAACCTATAAAATAAACGCGTAATAATATATTCAACTACAGGGTAAAATATCAAAATAATATATCTGCATAAAAATAACAACTGATATTATCAACCATTAATAATATCGATATTTTTATTCAACCATTAACTTTTAACGATTTTTTTTTGTCAACCTTTAACGCCACCACTACTCCGAAGCTGACACCGTGATATTAGGTAAGAATTTTAATAAATATATCGTATTACTAAGTACTAACCGAATCATCATCTTTAAGTCAAATTGTTTAAAATAAACAGTTTATTATCCTAAAGGTTCCATGATTCTAAAACGAAATAACGGGTAAATTGTTACGATATTAAGTTCTACTGATATTAAATTGTATTAATTTACTATACATTTTGTTAAACCACTTTCGAGGTTAATCAAGATTGGATGATTACACAGTGTTTAACGGAACGTGATAATGGGGACAAAAATGGTGCCATTTGGGTCCTGGCTACATTTCCTCTCCATAAATTCGAGGACAACCGTTGTAAATGGGCGATTTTGAGCCAATACAGCCTTATAATGATGGGATTGAAACGCAAATTCTGGCATAATTCGTGCAGTGTGACATAGGTCACTGTCCTTAGTTATTAAAAATTACCTGTTTTGAATTATAATACGCATCAAAATAGAAGGTCACTATCTATTTTTTTGCAGATTACTAAATGGCATTAATAATCTGTAGTATTATAGATTTATTGTCAATTATTTCTAAACACGTAATGACGTAGCTTTCTAAGTTCATGCGCGATGAGAGGCGTTGGTTGATATATGTAGTGTTGATGTTTAAAGAAAAACTATCACAGCTAGGTAAGCTTTACAAGTTACCAAGTTTACTTTTTGAATGAACTTTAAGAAGAATATTATGTAAAACAGGTATCAAATAACACATATTGTAATGGGAAACGACAGAACCCTACATTGCCCGTCGCCAAACGCGTAATTGGCCAGTTTTTGTTTTTATACTTTACTCTTGTATATTATAAATCAAGTCCATAAGTCCGACGTCCGTTACTGTGACAATTTTCATTAAATAAAGTACCTTAATGAAATATGTACTAAAATAGCAGGAAACTTATTTCCGTATTTTATATATATTATATCAAATGGTGGCTGGACCCAGACACTCGATACTTTGCACAACGCCATATTATACTATGTGATATGGGCGGTACTCTAACCCGTTAAGACTAAGTATTTAATTTTATCGACAAAAATAATAATTTGGGGGGTCAAACTCTCACCCCCTATGAATAGCGGCCATTTTGGTTTTTTAACACTTTAAGCAATAACAAAGGTTTTAAGATTAGATTAAGGTGACCATAAACTTTATTTCTGATGTAAAGGGCTTTCTTTGGCTAGAAAAAATAATAATTCATTAAATTATTTATTTTTGCAGATTTGTTTTGACCCCAAATTACTTTTTTTGTCAATAAAATTAGATACCGAACATAGCCTTAACAGGCAAGAAGTACCGTCCATATCACATTGTATAGTGCATCCGTTATTAACTAAGGATTTTATTTTGAAAATTCCACCTAAAGCATACTTAGTTAAATAAGGGATAAAAGTTTGTATAAAAGTAGGCCAATTTCGAGGTTAGGATCTTCAAATTTGACGACTAAAATTTAAATTACAATAAATCGCCGTTATTATGCAATAAACGCATTTGAATTTGAATTATTCAGCGCAAATAAACCAGAAATACTCTTACTGACTTATAAATATGTCACATTTAATTTTATCGTGTAGCAACCCTATCGCGGTTTGAATAAAACGAATGACTTGTCCCGTAATCCTATTCTAATTTGGACTAAGGGGAATACATTTATTTTTTGCGGAGAGCATTTGTAGAGCGTACTATGTTGAATTTAGTAGTTTTAAAAACAGATTTTCTTTTTCCATCCGGTTTATTCGGACCCACTTTGCAATAAAAGGGTTGTGGGATAATGAAATGCTTAAAAATACGCCTTGAAGAATTAAAATAATTGGAATAGTAAGCAGCTAATCTTACTACAGGATTAAAATCTTTTGAATAGTAGGCTAGACAGTTATTAATAGGATATAATGGGATGTCTGTATGTATGATTACGTTTAGAATAGTATGCAGTTGTTTTTACCAGAAAAGCATTTGTTCTTTTCGTGGGGCGTATTTATATGCTCTTAACTGTAATTAAATCCACAAATTGCAGCTAGAAAGTTGGGCGTCCTGAATAAAGTCAAGCGGTACTTCACGCCTGGACAGCTTTTAACTCTTTACAAAGCCCAAGTCCGATCTTGCATGGAGTACTGCTGCCACCTTTGGGACGGCTCGGCGAAATACCAACTTGCTGCACTTGACTCGGTGGAACGCAGAGCCAAGAGAATAATAGGCGATAAAAAACTGGTGGCGTCCAAGCTGCACAGCCTGGCTCACCGCCGCAAGGTTGCTTGCCTATCGGTCTTCTATAGATTGTACTTCGGAGAGTGTGCTCATGAGCTGCATGAACTCATACCACCGTCACCTTTCTTCCATCGGACATCCAGACGCACGGCCGGCTACCATCCGTTCTTAGTTGATATACCCATAACCCGCACTAAGCGCTTCTCATCATCTTTTATAATGCGCACAGCTAAGGATTGGAATTCCCTGCCTGCGTCTGTATTTCCGAGTGCATATAACCTGACTCTCTTTAAGTCCAGAGTGAATAGGCATCTTCTGGGCAAGCTCGCTCTATCGTAGATCCCATCTATGCTCTAGAGCAAGATTGGGGTCAAGAGTAAGCCCATCTCAAATAAAAAAAAAAAAAAAAAACTTGATCAGCGGGGCGTGTAGCGGGGCGTTAAAGCAGTTAAAGCGTTGCATTGCAATACAAACTCAAACAGTTTTAGAAGTATGCATTCAAACAGCGTCGTGGGTACCATTCTGTTCCGAATTTATCTTATTGCACATTTACAAATAGCGTTTATAAGCGAGCAAGCAACATTACATAGACAGACAATCATTAAAGATAGAAATTGCAGTCCTAACCGATAAATACCAATTAATAACAAGAAAACTTACAAATGAGATTAAACTGTTAAGTCAATTAACCCTTCAGTTGGCGACGATAACTTGGCAAGCGGTTTGACCGCAAGTAGTAAAGTCATTGAAATACTCAGAGAGTATTTATGGTGCTCGCAGACACTAACTCTCGCCAAATGGCCAGCGCCGATAGTTTGAGATAGCTTTCGGTGTCTCGAGCTGCTATAGAAACTACTTGTTTTTAAAGATAATATTTCGTCCATTTAGTTGATCTACGATAAAATAAATTTAATCTAGTCCCTACTGCATTCAATAAAATAATGTCCCTGTACAATCGGTTAATTATACAAAAGGAAGTTTTAAATACCCCAAATAAAGTTCTATATTAGGAATTATCTCCATTCATATGTCGTCATAACAGGTTATGGTTATAAACAATTTGAAGCAGTCGAGTCACCTACTGAATATGGAACATAACATAATATATCTGTGGTACGTACACTCCGCTTACAAGCGCCCACGTACTGCATCCGAACTGAATCCAAGAAAATACAGATTAATAATTCTACCCATTGTGGTACCCTCATACAAATAGTACTAGGGTTTCTTTTGATTGATAAATCGGATACAGATCGGTTGCAGTGCGCCCACTCTCCCAGGATAAAGAAAATAATACGCAGTATGTATCCTACTAATATTATTATTCTTTTATGAACACAATCTAATACCTTGTTGGTAGTGTTTTGGTGAAAGTAAAAGCATAGTAAGTCACCTTGTCACCGAGGACGGTCACCTCTTGTCAAAAGATCCATTAAAATAATGTCGTCGAGATTCAGCGATCCGGGAACTTGCATGACGAAGCAACTGAGTCTGCTTGACCTTTGCAGAAATAATAAATCAGCATGACGCATATCTAAACCGCACTCAACTTTATTTTAAGCGTCACACAACACTCACATTTTATTGTCATCATAGATTTAGTATGTAGCGTATTCTAAGATCTTGTTTTAAAATGTACAGATATAGGCAAATAGCAACGTAACAGATTATGTGGAGGATAAAAGTTTTTGAACCTTATGTGTCATATAGTGCTATTTGACGGTCCTGAAACACAAAAAATATGTTTATCGTTCAGAGACTTCCTTTAACTAAAAAATAGCTTATCCGGAACGTAAATAGAACGTATCCGTAAATTATAAAACAATTCTATGATTATGGAGGCGGGAATCGAAGAGTACACTTAAATTACTTCTTAATAATATTTGTGTTTGGGCTATGATATGATTAATTTTAAATTTATACAAAATGTTAATTTAAAAATGTTTAAACTTTAAGTAGTTTTTAGTAATATATTATTAAAATCATTTTAATAATAGGTAGGTACATAATATGTCCTAAAGATGATACATCTTTAGGAAATAAAATCATAAAGTAATAAACTACTGGGTACTAAAAATAACTACTGGTTTATTTTGTGAAAAAGCAACTTATTTTTTGTTTAATGTAATAATTATTTATCGAAATACTATCCATTAAAACACTATTTAAGCTTAACCACAGAATATTATAGCTGATTAAACAACCGCTTAAATATTTAAAGCTGTGAAATATTAGAATCTACCTACCTACCAAATGGGTAAATATCACCTTACCCAAACATGAAAATAGTTATTCAGAATAATAAACAATCGAATAGTTAATGCATCGTGTTGCCAGCCGGATTTTAATATTTTCACGGTTGCTGCAACGCCCGTCGCACCCACCGCATTGTTTTGTTCAAAAATTCACGCGACACTTTATTTTTTCACACAAAAACACTTTAAATATTTTACACTGCTGGAATTTATAGAACTTCTGAACGTGAAACGGAATCATTTGATACAATGCGTATTGGTACAGACTTTCACAACGGTGAGTAATAAAGAAATTAGTTATAACAGTGTATGAAATAATGAATGGTGCTAGGCGAATTAACGACTGTCTAAAAATAGCTGTAGATACAAACAGATGAACAGCATGAAATAATGAGAAATTTTTTGTTCATTTAACTCGAGAAATGCAAAATCTGGTTCTTTTTGGTATTTAAACCTAAGGTTGCTCAGATATTTAGACAAAGACCGCACCTAATTTAAATTAATTAAATCATTATCTTCTACGAGTATTAGTACAACTCATATTCTATTTCCCATATTCACTTTTCCCTTTCATTCTATCCCCTTTATCAATTGGGTCTAAACGGCAGGAAAAAACTATCCGCAATATATACAATCAGTATGGAATAATATCAGTATAGTGTTATTTAAAATGCAACATAAAGTTAATACTCGTATATAAAATAGATAGATAGATAGATAGATACTCTTTATTGCACACCACACAAAACAAACATTACAAAAAAAAAGAAAATACATTTAGAATGGTACAATTTAGGTGGTCTTATCGCTAGAAGCGATCTCTTCCAGACAACCTTCAGGTAGAGGACAGTTTACAAAGTCGAGAGGGGAAGGCGGTGAAGAGTTAAAGAAAGAAAAATTAAATAAATATAATAAAATATTCTATAGGACTCTATATCTACGGATTTTACAGATGGTAAAAAATGTGCATATAAAATAAATCTACTCGACCGATATTGAACTACCAGTTTTATTTCTATATTTTACTAAATAAGTGAGTATCGAGAAAAATATAATCTCCGCCATTTAAAAAATTCAAAGCTTTGTGGATTAAGCTTGTAAAAATATATCAACCGGTGCCGTTGATACACTCTCACAATCCCGGATTAGAAGAACAGATTTGCGGCAAAATATGCAAATTTCTGCTTCTCCGTTATCTTTGCAAGCACGAAGATATATTTATCTTTTTATTTCTGTCAACTTAGGTGTACTTCGTTAAGTTATTTCAAAGGAAAAGCCGTGAAAGTAATACAGTGGCACAAATAGAAAGATAAACTGCTTTGGTCAATTTAACTGAACGTTAATACCGTTTAGGGAACTGATCGAACCACCAAAAAACTTTTAATCAACTTTAACTGTGAAATAATTAAAGTATTCGCTTATTCTTTAGTATTAGCATGGAGTAAGTATTATACTACGGTATTAGACAGTTCTTGGCATAGATAACCAGTAAACAATTATAAAAAATCAATACATTAGAATGTTTTTATAGTAATAAATATCATTTATCTTTTACTATCTAGCTATTTTACTACCTAAAAACTAAATTAAAATTTTAGCCAATTTTCTTTCCATAGTTTCAAGAACAGTTTTTTATGAAAATTCGTCAAAAACAGTTTAATAGTTTGAATTGAAAGCGTAACAGATTGAAAGTGTTTCGGATTTATAATATTAATATGTAAAATTTTCCACCTCCGAAATAATGTTATTCAAATGTATTTTTTGGGTAAAGCTGTTGAGCAAATTTAGTATAAATACTACACCGCTAATGAATATTTAAGTAACCTTTATAACTTTCTCAAACTTGTTTTCCGTCCGCTATTTACAGAAACTTCAAATTTTATGAAGACAGAGTAAAGGCTACTTCTATTTCAGCTATGCCTGACTTGAAATAAATAAAAATAAATTGAATAGCTTGTTGGAAGAAAATATGTAAAAATAACATTAACATCGCCATTGCAGCTTGGAAAATGTTAAACGAAAATTACTTTGCGCAAAAACATGTTAATAAAAATCTATGCTGAAAAAAAAGAGCACAGAGCTTCTTTTACCTGGGTAGTTGCTAGCTTTACCCTCTAATAGACTTTATTTTATAACATCGATGAACAAAAATATTAATTTCCTAAAAAGTTTTATTATTACGAGAAAATCGTGTTGGCGTCTCGTTTGCAGTTGATAATTCATATTAACATTAATATTTTTTCAATCATAAATATATACGTGCCTTAATAAAATAAAAATGACGTAATAAATAAGAATGAAACCAATCAATGTTATTGACGTAGGTAAGTACCTAATTTTTAAAAGCTGTGCCTATACAATTTGTATGGCAGTACAATGCCCGGTACCGATGTTAAGCGCTTGGCCAAACAGTGCGCTTTACGAGACGATCAATCGTATCAGAGACGCGTGTGCGCGGAGATAACAATCAATTCCGGCCGTCGGTGCAGGCGCGTCGCACGGCTGGCCAATCACGTAATCGTAATGGTCTTCTGCTCGTCTTTCGCCCGGCGCTCAACATCGGTGCCGCTGTTGTACAAAGTTTTGACGTCATTTCTATGAAGCCTACTACTTACTAATTTAAAGATTTTTCATCATCATGAAAAATTTTATTTGTGTAACTCAATCAATAATCTAAGTTTAAATATTATGCTGTTTAGGTACTATAAATAATAAAGCTTCATAATTAAAACTATTAATTAGTCATAATTTAATTAATATGTATACTGTACTGTAATCTCTCAGACATCTAAACCTTCTACGACCAACACTAAATATTTTACAAAAGGTCAGTTCTGTTAATTAACCCTTATTATGCTGAATTTGGAATTCAGTTTGTAATAAATTAAACCGCGATTTAAGGATTTGCATAACATTATTATTTTCATCAAACTATTTGTGAGATAAGGTTAGACAATTATTGTGAAAGATAAATAAATAGTGCTCACTATATAACTTATAGCAGTATTACTTGAACTTTCTTTTGTTTCTTCGTAAACGTTCGTTTTTTGTTCGTTTGACGTAAAAACTTCTTACGTAGGTACTGATAAATAGTTAACGGTTGGGGTGTAGATATAACGTAAAACCAGAATAATACAATCAGCAAACTTATACACTTATACATGGCGTACTACATAATCTTATCAAATTATATCAAAAGTGAAGCCTTTTCAAGCAGATGCGGATATTTAAAAAAATGTGCAGCAGACAGACATAGTTGCAAAGTAAGGAATTGACATCCATTTGTTACAACTTTACGAGGCACTAGGCAAGGAATTTAATAAGATCCGTTTGCCAGCAAGACAAATCGATCTAGAAAATTTTTAAACTGGCCCGAAATCACATTGCACTAGTAAGCAAGCAGATCAATCTCTGTTAAGTTTGTTCTAAAAACAACGTCATTAGACGTCTTATTAACACGTGATTAGTTGACGTTTAAGAAAAACAAGCTATATCAAAACCGACACTAATGTAACAAAGGCCCAAACCAGACTATTTCGATTCGCTGAGTTGTTTCAAAATATCATAACTATTTTGCATTACAGATTTTAGTCTAAGTACCCAAAATAAATCCGACCAAACAAAAGCGTAACTAAAACAGAACCTAATGGACAGACGTGAACTGGCTCCTCAGCGTCAAAGGTTAAACATATGCAAATACCTTTCCCTTATTCCGGCCTTCATTTGTCGTTTGATTGCGGCGACTGAAATGTGCCGCGTTTCGTACAAATAAATACAGAAGTAAATTCTTGTCTCAAAACATTCGTTGCTGTTTGAAGTGTCTGCTTCGAGTAAATAAAGAAATATAAATAAATTTGTCAGAAGAAGTTTGGGCATGACTAGACTCATCAACTGCTGTGTAATGTTGAATATTAGGGCAAAAACAAAAAAATCTCAAGTTATTTTCACCAAAAAACAAAACAAGAAGAATTGAAAATCAAGCGAACAAAATCTGGATGCATATTTATAGAACTTAGGCAGGACTAAACATACAACATCTTACGATTTTTATGGCCATTTGGCAGTATTATTTTTATAAAATTAGGTATCTAAAGATTCAATTCGATAGCAATTTAGTTCTGTTCGATCCCTTCTAACACTGTCCCTGTAACTTACTACACCCATAAAATTAGGCGGTTGTGATCGTCATCTGTTATTTTATGAAGGGTGGGATCATCATTTGTCACTTTATAAGTACCTACTCACCGCAATGTGTGAAAGCATAACCGTCTTTTGTCTTTTTTATTATACCTACTACCCGTAATTTAGGTACAAAACATTGTTGCATGTCAGATTATAGCCCTAATACCGCATTTAAATAAGCGATCTCAGTCTGCAACCCATTGAGACGTGAAAAAATCTATCGTCTAACTCTAGGCTTGTACGAAACCCTCGCTGCACGACACTTGGCCTGTTTTTACTAATACTGATTCTTATACGGTTCACTAATAATTGTGCACGAAAGTGCCACATAATATTGGCGAGTGCATAATCATCCATTATTCTTTAAGAAAAATGTCAGGAAAGATTTTTCCAGACGATTCCAAAAAGCAAACCTTCAACCGCCGTCAATCGCAGTTCTGTGATCATTGAGAGGACTCGCTCGACGATTTTCTGCCCTAAGGGAATTGCGGTAAAGTAGCATGATTATCCGAATGGAATTCCGTGTGATCTGTTCAATCAAGGTCTATACATCCCCAGCGAGTGCTAAGGACCACCTGCGGCCCGCTTTCATTTATTTTATACCTACGTTCCTTAATAAAATACACACGAAGATCAACTGCAAAAATGGTTTGAGGCCCGCAATTTTCGATGTAAGCGGGAACAAAAGGCGCCCTTTGAAAAATGTTGCTCCATATTTCAGTGGAATTAGTTTTGGAAACGCCGAATGAAAAGAAGCAGGCATGGAATTTTTTCATTGGTTGCGATATAAATTTACAAGCAAATATTAAACAAGAAAAGTGGGCGATAACTTTGAGATAATGAGAGTGCGCAAGTTAAGAGCTTTGTACAATGTTTGATATGCATGGCATTTTGAATTTTGTTTTATAGAGGGTTCCATTACAAGGTAGTGCCAAATATTCACGAGCGACTCAGAATAAGGAGGCCTACTACGAAAATGTTTGTTCGTTTAGTCGTATTAACCTATTAAATTAAAATAACTTCTTGTTACTGAATGTTATGTAAATTTGGTAAATTTACTTACAAGTAAAACCAAGTTCATTGTTTTTTTCAGAATCTAATTTAACTTAAGTTTTTTTTTTAAATGTATTGCTTTATTTCTGGCGACCTTTGCACAGGTTATCTGCTTTTAAAGAAATTTTAAATAACATAACATCGCAGTATCAATACGTCGATTTATCGACTCGATTATCAAGACTCGCAGTAAGATCGTTCAAAGTAAAACCTAACTCATAGCATAAAATCAATGTCCTTGGTTTTACTCGTAATTAAGTAAATTAATCTAACTAATAAAACATCGCAGTAACAAGGCGTCGATTGAACAAGGCTTCACGGTAAAATCGTTCGCCGTACAGATTTTCGATGCAACGAAACATCGCAGTAACAAAACATCGATTTAACAAGGAGTCGTAGTATGGAGATGTCGGTGAAAGGTTTTATACTTCGATGATTAATTTTTCGCACTCAAGTAGGTAACCCATTAAAAATCGGCTGTCATGGATGAGTTACGACTGGTCGATTAAATTACATCTTAAGTGCACTTAATAAGTTCCTTGTTTTCGCAGCGTCGGCGTACGCATGTGATCTCTGACGCACACCTCGGTAAATATTTAAAAAAAATACAATAAAGTAAAATGTTATATTAGTCCTAAGAAATTATTTTTAAACTTAGGCACTAGATCGCAAAATAGCACTGTAGGTATAATTTTTGTCCGGTTTTCGAAAAAGTAAAAGGTCTCATTTGAAATCAGCCAAGCAATTTTCCTAAGGATTAGTCAGAATAAAATACTAGCTAATCATTTATTATTAAACTTACGGACGGTTTATTATGGTCATAATGTTACATTGTTTGTGTAATGAGCACCAGCATTTGTATGCTACTGAGTCATGGATGTCATAAAATGATAAGACGTATATCTGTCTGTCTGTCTGTTATCTAGTACAAACTCTGCTTAGTTAGGAGCTATAATGATGAAAGGGATTGTTAGTCAATTTATATATTGTGTACAACTGTTTTCTTTATAAAAGGTGTTAAATGAATTTACACCATAGCAGATAATTTTGACATAATGTCTCCTTACATACCCATTTATTTATAAACCTGTGACGTCTTGACACGAATTTATAGAGACGTGATAAACGGAGGGTTAATTAATTACAAAAACACAACCATTTAAGTTTTAAATGTCCTTGTCTATATAATAAAGTCCTATTTTAAAAGTTAATTTTCTAATAAATTCATAATTCAACGTTTATTTTATGAGCGACACCGAAATCTTAAAAAAAAGATTTCCCTTGCTACCTATAATAGCTTTCAGCTATTTGGTATCGTCGAGTGAACTTGGATTTACACGTGAATCTTTTGCAATAGAGATAGTTATTGTATTTGAACAACAAACAAGCTTCATAAAAATATTACGTTCTTATATAACAGAAAATTTGCGTTCTCAAAGCGCAAATACAGGGTGTACCCACTTTACATTTAGAGCAAATTCTAGACTTGCAAGCAAACGGGATCGCGTCTTACATCGTCAATGTAGCGAGAGGATCAGGCTCTCGTAAAATACCGATTCAGGTTTACGACTACGCACCTACATAAATAATAACGACATTGTAAAATGTTTACTGCCAACGGCGAGATTTTCATCATTAAATTGTGGGGAAAAATGCAAAAATTACTGATATTGCTCTTTGATGTCACTTGCGAGCCTGTTTTGTGCAGCGTTATTTGGGAAATAAAATGATTTTACATTTAATTAGAGAGTTGATGGAGTCGTAATCTCTGGGCCATAACCATGAACTCTTAAAACAATCTCAAAGTTGTCAAATCTGTCAATTTTGGTACGTCATTTCATACAAAATATGACAGAAATGATAATGTTTGACAGATTTGTGATTGTTTTAACAGTTCATGGTTAGGGCCCTGGTCTGGTTCTAAAGTTAGGTATTAAAAGTTCCGAAAATAATAAGTGCTACGAACTTTTTGGGCTCGCTGGTAAAATAAACAGTGACGACAACAGGATGATTCTATAAAAAAAACCCAAGTAAACTCGCCCTAAATATCACATAAGCGATACAAACAAACAAAGCCTCCATTTCGCTAAGAAGTGGGTTCACATTACTATTGTCGATGAGTGACTTCAGTGTTAAAATGATAGCGCGTATCACCTACGCAGTACAAACAAAGACTATTTTATTTTGTTGCAGTGTTGGTTCCCTTTATAAATAAAAGTAGAAATTAATATACATGAAACTACTTTTACGGATTATTTCGCGATTTATTAACATTTTATTTAACCTGACGTTTCGAACACTTTACAGCGTTCGTGGTCACAGGTAGACTAAGGTGTTATTCGTCTTTACAATATTTTGAAAAAATATAAACTACCGTCACTCAGTTAATATTAATTTGTGTTCCTATCTACGCAAAAAGAGCTAACTGTATCTAGAGGTCTTGCAGTGCGGGGCCTAGCATGGGATTTCGTTAAAACAGGATCCCATGCTGTTGGTATTTTCCAACCATCTTCTCTGTTGAAATTCGGGTGTCTTCTAATTTCAATTGCCTCCCGTAACATGCGAGGAACAAATCGTCGTTCTCTTGCAAGGACTTTAGGCTGGTCAAATCGTATGAAATGGTTGGGTGTATCTAAGGCATGTTCACACACTGCAGACTTAGTATTCCGTCTATGTTTGATGTCGGCTATATGTTCTTTTACCCGCACGCCTATACTTCGTTTTGTTTGACCGATATAGGAGAGCCCACAGTCACATTCCAGTCTGTACACCCCCGCATCTTAAAGAGGTATGTTGCACTTGACAGGTGGTAAAAATTGGTTAATCTTTTTCGGCGGCTTGAAGTAGGTTTTGATTGAAGCGCGCTTCAAAATGTTTCCAATCTTGTCAGTGACACCCTTCATATAAGGTAGTACAGCAGGTTGGCGTTCGACGGTGGAATGCTTGACCCGGGGTCTGGAACGACGTGGTACCGGCAACTGGTTTTCCCGTAGTACCTTCCTGACATGCTGGAGTTCGCCAGCCAGGTGTTGGTCGTCACAGATACCCCTTACTCTCTGAAACAATGATTTGCCTACGGTAGCCAACTGCCGAGGATGATGGTGAGAGGCACCATTGAGGTATTTATCTGTATGGGTGGCTTTACGAAAAACTGTATGACTAAGAGTATGATCCGGATTCCTAGTAAGTAAAATATCTAAGAAAGCTAGTTTATTGTTTGCCTCAATTTCCATAGTAAATTTGATTTTTGGGTGGATTGAATTTAAATGTTCTAGAAAAGCAGAGACTTGATTGGTGGGTAAAATTGTAAAAGTATCATCTACGTACCATTTATAGAACCTGGGTGTTATAGGTGATGTGCCTAGAGCTCTGGCCTCGAAGTCCTCCATGAAAATGTCTGCGACAACAGGTGATACTGGAGAGCCCATAGCTACACCATCTACTTGTACATAGAATTCATTGTCCCACAGTAAATATCCCGATGTTAGGCAATGTTCCAATAGTTCTGCGTATTCTATAGGCATATCAAGTTCAACTAACTTCCTTTTAGTAATTTCAATACAGTCCTGTACTGGTAAACTTGTAAATAGGGACTGTACATCAAAACTGACCATAGTTTCATTATCCGCTAGGTGTAGGTGTTTAATCTCGCTGATAAAATGGTAGGAATCCTTCACATGTGCTGTAGTTGTTCCTCTTAGCCGAGATAGTGATCTAGCTACGTGCTGAGCCAGTCTGTAGGTTGGTGTATCAATCTGACTCACAATAGGACGTAGCGGGACATTTGGTTTGTGTATTTTTGGCAACCCATATAATTTTGGTGGTTTTGCGCACGAAGGTATTAGGTATTGAGCATCTAGACTTAAACTTTCACTATGTTTTCGCACTAAGTCACTGGTTTTCTTTAAAACTTTGTTGGTTTGATCTATTTTAACCCGTTTGTAAGTGGTTTCGTCCGCCAGTAACTGTGACATTTTTTGCTTATAGTCCGATGTGTCCATTACAACCGTTGCGTTTCCTTTGTCCGCACGAAGGATAGTTAATTCTGGTTTAGTTTTTAGGTTTTTTAAAGCTATATATTGAGTACGAGAAAGATTTGACTTCGGTAATTTGCTATGTCTTAGGACTGATGATATGTCTTGTCGTAATGCTTCCGAGTCTTCTTTCTTTAAATTATTTTTAACTAAACAATCCTCCACGCTGCATATTATTTCTTCATAAGGAATTTGACGCGGTGTTACGGCAAAATTTAATCCAAATTTGAGTACCTCAATGGTATCGCTATCCAATGTTTGTTTTGATAAATTGACAACTGCCCGATTGTCTGTGGTCGATGTGACGTTTGACGCGTTTCGTTTTACAAGATTTTGGGTTGACATTGACAGTTTGTTGTATTTGAAAATCTGTTTTAATTTGCATTCATTATATTTTGAAGACTCACGCCTATTTAGTATTAGAATGCATTCATCAAAATCTAGTTGGGACAGTTGTAATTTTAAATCCTGACAACAACTTTCGATGGTGGTATTCCAATAGATAAGGTCGGAATGGTGTTGATGTATGAGATGACGGAGCAATATTTGACTTGCCTGGTTTAAGATCTTCGCGCTCCCGCGTATGTCTCTCTTCGGTGTTATTTGGACACATCGTGGGATGAGGTTATGGTCTCTGCACCTCTTGAGAAAATTTAAAGATGATAGTTTTCTCGCACGCTTTCTCTTTAGATCTTCCAACCGGCGAATTTTATTTGCGGTTTCCAGTCCGTACTGGTTCACATACTGTTGTCTTTTATTTACGCGAACACGATACATTTAAATGAAACTACTTTTACGGATTATTTCGCGATTTATTAACATTTTATTTAACCTGACGTTTCGAACACTTTACAGCGTTCGTGGTCACAGGTAGACTAAGGTGTTATTCGTCTTTACAATATTTTGAAAAAATATAAACTACCGTCACTCAGTTAATATTAATTTGTGTTCCTATCTACGCAAAAAGAGCTAACTGTATCTAGAGGTCTTGCAGTGCGGGGCCTAGCATGGGATTTCGTTAAAACAGGATCCCATGCTGTTGGTATTTTCCAACCATCTTCTCTGTTGAAATTCGGGTGTCTTCTAATTTCTTAGTCTACCTGTGACCACGAACGCTGTAAAGTGTTCGAAACGTCAGGTTAAATAAAATGTTAATAAATCGCGAAATAATCCGTAAAAGTAGTTTCATTTAAATGTATCGTGTTCGCGTAAATAAAAGACAACAGTAATATACATGAATTTCGAGTAAATGTGAAAGGGTTATTAAACACCTCGTGCTTGAAAATCTAATGAAAATATTGTTAATAATATTTATAATCAGCTGTTAGGATCAGGAATGCCCAAGATAAAATGGGATGGCTAGCATATTTTACATTTTGCAGAATAATTTTACTAAAAGCTCTCAGTATTATCGGATAGTCTAGGGACTGTGTTTACCACCTAAGCATAAATAACTATACGAAACTAAAACAGCTGAAAAAGTCACATGTGGTAAATATCATATTTTAGACTAAAATTCCAGCTGTCTTATTCAGAGTGCATTTGCTATTCCGGGACTAAGGTTAAACCACTGTTTTAACATACAAAAATCAGTGGTTTAACTTCTGGACTAGTAAATGCACTCTGAATAAGACAGCAAGTGTTTTTCTGTTACACACTTATACACGGTGAGTAAGAAGTGATGTAATGTGTTATGTGTTTGAGGATCTCGACGACTTAGGGTGGCCAACTCTGAGACCCGGTCGGAGCAATGTAGAAAACGATGTTTTCTACATTGTCTCGAGTCTGCGTGTTGTGTTACTGTCGTTGTTTCTTTTTTAACCAACTTCAAAAAAAAGGAGGAGGTTCTCAATTCGTCTGAATGTTGTTTTTTTTTTTTGTATGTTTGTTACGCGATTACGCCGTCAATTATGGACCGATTTCAAAATTTATTTTTTAGTTCGAAAGGGTATACTCCCGAGGTGGTCCCATTTACACCAAGTCTGATTCTGATGATGGGATCCCTGGGAAATCGAGGGCAACCCTCAATTTTTATAGGCACCCATAATGTTTTGCATAATATATTTTCTGACTCAATGCTGATTTTTGGGTCTGGTAATCATCATGTCATGTTGCTGACCTGATGATGGAAGCCACAGAACTCCTTAACGGATAGGAGTTAGAAGATAATACTGCAATTTGTCGACAGAACGTATTTCGCAGTGTGTTGAGCAGACGTGGAGCTTATGAGGTACCGCCAATTTTTATTTAATGGGGGCGTACCCGCACACCCAGTAACGAAAAAAAAATTGAAAGTTCCTTTCTTAATTTGACTTGTTATTTAACGCAAGACCTTAGACCCTTTTCTTAACTTAAAAGTTTTCGTCGAAAAATTGACCCTATATAACACCTTATTTTTATCATACCATTGGATGGGGGGTCCATAGAGGACCTATATTAGTTAGTGTACGTTCGCGCAGCAAAAAGTATCGCCTTTTCAAGGATTGGATGATGCAGATAATTAGTGCCCTATATCGTGTAAATGTGCCCGAAATTTTATATTTGTGCCTCCAACAGCTTCAGATTAATTTAAAAAAAAACGGATTCTGCTGCACGAACGTTCGCCCAGCAAAATTTTTTTTAATTGATGGGCCTAGCTGTATATTAAATATGCAAAAAGATAGCTTATATACGATCATAAATGTGCCGTGAAAGCCAGATTTGTGCCTCTCAAGATATCAGAGTTATTTAGTTTTTTGCTGGGCGAACGTTTTGGTGATTGCTGTATATCGGAAACGGTTGAACGCACATTCATGATTTTTTGTATACAGATTCGGTACATTGTGCCTATTTGTGCCGGAATTTTCATTAACATGACTAGCATGTTTCAGATGCAATTCTTTTATTTCCTAAAAAACGGAAAAATGCTCTGGCTCCCGAACGAACAAGACCAAGGACTTCGCGTTAGTTCCGACTGATAGCCATTGTATATTTACATGATCCTGTAAAGTTTCGCGGGCCTACTACATATCATTTCCGATTTCTTAACGATTTTGTCTTTTTTTTGAGGTTATCTTGAGTGAAATTACTTAGAATACGAAAACACTAGTTTCCTGTGAGCTGGCTTATTACATGCTTCTACAATAATATAAGCGCTGTTTTAAGAATACGTATGCAAAAAATCATGTATGTATACCCATTACTTTAGACAATAACGATAAAAAACCATTCGAAATATTTTTGGTAGATTATCCGACCAAATTGTAGCGAACATTAAAAAGCGGCCGCACGATACATCAAACTATCCTTCCTCACTTGATGGCGTTGTAACGAAAAAATAGTACAGATGCGTACAGAATCATTAAGTTGGAAAATAGTTTATATTAGGGACATAAAATAAAATGTGAATTGTTTTTTTTTGTACATAATAATACACTATAATTTGTAATTTATTATTAAAAATAAATAGTCGACCTTTTGAGATTATAATGAATGATTTTGCACCATAAATCTATACCTAACTACATAGCTGATTAAGCTTGATAGCTTGATGTGCCATTGACAGTTTATTTGTTTTTTTTAGTTGGTAAGTCAAGCAATTTGGATAAAAGGAGATAACAAAACAACATTGGTAATTTTTATATTGATTTATTTTTTGTATACAATAATAAACAATGAATAATGGTTAGGTGCTATTTGTACCTTTTAGATGATTAAAACGTGTACAATAAAATTAACATAACAAATAAATAAAAAAGGCAAATTTAACTTAATTCCTAAACACAACAAAAAGTGTTCTAAATATTACATAACAAAAAATTTGGGATGTAGCGGGGCGTATGTTTCCGTTTAGGTGTACAAGCCGACCCTATTGGGTGGTGCATCGACAGGTACAGGCGGCCAGCAACTCTCGCCAGTGGCTCCAAGTAGCTGTAGTGCTCGCAGCGGCCACATCCCGGTAAACCGCGTCGGCGCGCGGGCTAAACCTGGTCGAGGGGGACCTTTTGTGTTTCGGCAGAGAGGTCTGATGCGGATGCCTCCCGCATGAGTAGCACGAAGTCTGTCTTGGCGCAGAAGGCAACCCACGCTGATTAGCAACGGACCTTGGCGCACGCGGCGAGACAGCAAGGCATTGTGGAAGGCCGAGGGCGACGATAGAGGTCAAGAGCAATCGTCGGCCAGACACTGCATCCATCTCTTCTCCAGTCGTAGCGGTTCTCCGTTCCACTGGACCAAGAAGGGTTAGGACGAGAGAGTGCATCTGTGTTTGCGCGTACACTTATGCACTTAAATATCTCCTGCGCACCTGACTGCTTCCGAACATGGACTCCGATTTTCAACAACGGAGTTGAAGCAGTCGCCGTGGCCGAAACCGGTCGGAGGATATATATTAACAAAAAATGGATAATATTGATGGACAAGAAATTTTGTACTTCGTTATCGCTTCAAACAGCTTAATCAGCTATCAAGCTACGTAGGTATAAATAAATGGTAATTTTTGACGAACTCCGTAACCGAGAGTCGAGCACGCCGGACTAATATGGTGTCGCCATCTCTGAGGTTTCGGGTTCGATCCCCGGTCGGGTCAATGTAGGAAACGAATGTCTCGGGTCTGGGTGTTGTGGTAACGTCTTTGTTTCTTTTTCTATAACACAAGTGCTTTAGCTACTTACCATAGGATCAGAGCAATGATTGTGACGTTGTCCAATATTTATTTATTTTTTATTATTATTTATTTCATTCATTCATTATATAATTTATTTTAAATAATAAATTACAAATTATAGTGGATTATTAGGTACAAAAAAACAATTCACATTTTATTTCATGTCATAAATACCTATAAACTATTTTCCAACTTAACAATTCTGTACGCAACTGTACTGTTTAAATTTCGTCACAACGCCATCAAGTGCGGAAGGATAGTTTGATGTATCGTGCGGCCGCTTTTTAATGTTCACTACAATTTGGTCGGATAATCTACCAAAAATATTGTGAATAGTTTTTAATCGTTATTGTCTAAAGTAATGGGTATACATACATGATTTTTTGCATAAGTATTCTTAAAACAGCGCTCATATTATTGTAGAAGCATGTAATAAGCCAGCTCACAGGAAACTAGTGTTTTCGTATTCTAAGTAATTTCACTCAAGATAACCTCAAAAAAAAGACAAAATCGTTAAGAAATCGGAAATGATATGTAGTAGGCCCGCGAAACTTTACAGGATCATGTAAATATACAATGGCTACCAGTCGGCACTAACGCGAAGTCCTTGGTCTTGTTCGTTCGGGAGCCAGATCATTTTTCCTTTTTTTAGGAAATAAAAGAATTGCATCTGAACCATGCTAGTCATGTTAATGAAAATTCCGGCACAAATAGGCACAAATGTACCTAATCTGTATACAAAAAATCATGAATGTGCGTTCAACCGTTTCCGATATACAGCAATCACCAAAACGTTCGCCCAGCAAAAAACTAAATAACTCTGATATCTTAAGAGTCACAAATCTGGCTTCCACGGCACATTTATGATCGTATATAAGCTATCTTTTTGCATATTTAATATACAGCTAGGCCCATCAATTAAAAAAAAATTTGCTGGGCGAACGTTCGTGCAGCAGAATCTGTTTTTCTTAAATTAATCTGAAGCTGTTAGAGGCACAAATAAAAAATTTCGGGCACATTTACACGATATAGGGCACTAATTATCTGCATCATCCAATCCTTGAAAAGGCGATTCTTTTTGCTGCACTGTGTACGTTCACACATTAGTTAAGGTTACTTTGCTGTAAAGTCATTTTTGGCGAAGTTAGGAGGGAAAAAATAGAGGACTTAACACTTAAAATTGTAAAATAAAAAAAGTTTAATAAAAAACTAAAAACCGACTTCAAAATGAAACTAAAAAGCGAAAAATAATATTGACTAAAACGTACCTAATCAGTTCTTTTTGGAGTCGGTGCGAATGAACACATTTTAACTGTCGATGGCTGGCACCGACTCCAAAAAGAACTGATTAGGTATGTTTAAGTCAATATTATTTTTCGCTTTTTAGTTTCATTTTGAAGTCGGTTTTTAGTTTTTTTATTTTAAACCCTACCAATTTACCTCAGGATTAGAGCAATTAATGTGATGTCAAATATTTCTTTATTTTTTAAGTTATTTATTTATGTAAGTATGTTCAAAGCAAAATTGCATTTATTCCATAACTTACTTGGCATAGTAATGATCCACCTTCGACATGAAGGGGTTCGATTCCCAATACCTAAATTACTAGGAGGAAAAACCCAATACTAGGAGTGCTAGAAATAGTGTCATTAATTTGGCATATACCTACGTAGTAATGCGGTTTTGCTTTTCAAGGATTTTTTTACATGCAGCTCGACATCTTAAATAACGAACACAACAAACTCTTTTCACTCGAAAACAATATTGTGTAGATATGACGAAGCAAAAAATGTGTTATTATTTTAAGATGAAGCTGCATTTTCTTTCCGGAATTACACCGTAGCTCGACGAGGCACCATCTTCAAAAGTATGGCCTCTTGACGAGGGACAAATAGATAGGCAATTTCATTATTAAATGCTATTTGGTAAATAAATTAGTTAAATTGTATTTGAGTTAGTAATCTGCAATTTAATGAAGTTTCTTTTCGCTTATTTTACTTTTCAAAATGAAATTTCGACTCGATAAAGCTCAAATTTCAAATGTGACATTGTCAACGACGGAGACGTGTCAGTAACATAATTTAAATAAAAACAACCGTGTGTGTAATTTGGAATGTTATTGAGTACCGACTTTGTACTTAAGTTTACTACAAGCAGTAGAAAAGTTTCCTATTTAAAGCCACAGGCCAAGGGACCGAGACAAAAATTCAAATTGTTACGCGGTAAATGTGGGCTGTTACTGTTCAAGCTTGGCAGATTTTTTTTGGTTTCTGCAATTGGATAGAACTTGTACCTAAATTTGCAAAATCTAAATAGTAGCGTGCAAGTGAAATTGCAAGGGTAGGACATGTATTAGGAGCGGTGATATTTTGGCAGTCTATTTTGCTCACGCTTCGTTGGAAATGAATCTGTTTCACTCAATCATATTCAACGTTGCTTATTTGTGTGCAAATTTCAGAATTTTATTCCTCATCTACTTTTACTATGACCTCGACCAGAACATTTGTAAAATTGCCTCAAGTAGTTTCGTTCTTATTGCAGGAAAGAGGCCAAGACACAAGCAATTAACAGAAGTTAATGGAATGGGATTTTAAAATGCCATGGGATTGTAAAGATAATTTCAGATAGTAACTGTACGGTTTTAAAATTTCATAATCAATTGGGAAAATGCCTGTGATCTCAATTTTACCTTCATAACAAGCATTTAGATGCAACTGTTTTATTCAGAGTGCATTTGCTTGTCCGGGACTAAGGTTAACCCACTGTTTTATACTAATGTACTGTACTAATGTACAGTGGGTAAACCTTAGTCCCAGACAAGCAAATGCATTTTGAATGAGACAATATTAATGGTCAGTCATGACCATTGATAACAAGTTTAAATTATCTGGTAGCTTATCATGATTCCTTGAATTTTACTTGAATCCTGTTCTTTCAGTATTTCTTAGACGATGTTTGACGCAAAAACACACAGCCTTTTTAGCATTCATGGTAGGGTGGTGCTGATGTTTGCTCGAGCCTTTTGCTGGGCTTTTGCTTTGCTGGGGTTAGATTTTCTAACACGCTCTACCCGTATAAACTTTTGAAACTATAACAATACTAAATATAAGTATCCTTTGTCGCATCGAAAACTAACTGTCCTTATTTTTTCATAGTTTTATATTAATTATTATTTCCAGACGTAGACTAAATTGAGGAAATATATTCCGACCACTAACGGAGAACCACCGCATTTTTTGTCGGTTAAAAAATAGAAGTGTTTTAAATAATTCTGAACAAATATTCAGCCGTCATTACTGGTGGCTTATTCTTGTTTTCATCCACCTTCCGAGCGATGCTCAACATGTCAATAAGTCCCGATTCCTGTAGGCCAAAGGCAGGTTGATAATAGGTATATTGTTTCGTTTCCTTGCGCATAGTTTTCTTGTTTCTCAGATGAGTAGTTACACTTCAAAATTCCTACAAGTTGCACGGTAACAGAACCTTAAGATGGAAATTTTTTATCAAACAAATACCGTTATTAGTAAATAAAACCAATCCATAGCTAAATATATTTTAATTCATTTGACAGTCTGATAGACCGTGGTCACGAATTACATTACAATAAGCAACCTATTTTGTAAAAATATATTTCCATTCGACCGCGGCCCCGGGGAATTACCTACTTGTTTTTTGTGCGAGAAATAGAAGTAGTACTTACTAGCTGTTCTTAGCACTACCAATAGATGGCGCTGCCGTTATATTGAATCATGGTGGTGAACCGTGTTATGTCAAAGTAGACCTAAATACGTATCTACCTGTTACTTTGTTGATAGATTACATAAAAAAATATTTTGGGAAAAATGCGCAAATAGTTCTTCTACGATTTACTTGCATAAAATGTCTGTGTCACTTTTTACTCTTCTAACTCTATTTGTACACGAGAATTACAGTAATAAAGTTAATTAATAGAAATAGTGAAGGGTATTTGTAGACTGACGTCGGACTCACTCAAAGAGTATGTAATCACTACGTGGACGCAATAAGCCGAATTTGCTTACAAAATAAACGGAATAGAGACTTTTAGAGCGACACAAATAAATGATTATATTGGTTTGTGGGCCCCGACGACTTTTTCCACTGGTTTATTGGTCCGGCCGAATTTATTGCGTCCCATTTATCACTTGAACATGTAACTGTTGTTGCCTTCCACGTGACGGTTAGTTCAGGGGCTTATGCATTTTCGTTTCGTATTCTATTAGTTCTTTTGCTGGAAAAAAAAAGGACAGTCCTGTAACTGCAGACATCATCATCATCTTTTTGATTAAGTTTTCATCTTTTAAGTTTACCTTTAACTTTCTATAACGGGGCCCTATTACTAAGGCTCCGCTTTCCGTCTGTCTGTCTGTCTGTCTGTCCGTCTGTCACCAGGCTGTATCCAATGAACCGCGATAGTAAGACAGTTGAAATTTTCACAGATGATATACTTCTGTTGCCGCTATAACAACAAATACAAAAAAACAGAATAAAATAAATGGGGCTTATACAATAAACATTATTTTTTTGCCATTTTTGTAGATAATGGTACGGAACCCTTCGAGCGCGAGTCCGACTCGCACTTGGCCGTTTTTCTTGCTTTTTAACATTTCAAGTAAAAAAAAAGATTTTAATAAAACAGAAAAGAAAATTGACAAATCATGAAATAAAAAAATGCTGCTCATCAGAATTATATTTTATTTCCTAGGAGAAGTACGAGTACATTTACATAATTTGACGACCTTCGTAGCGTTCGTAGAGAGGCGAGCAAGCCGGACAATATACAGGGTTATTGGTAATTCGACGTATTGCCGTTAGGAGGTAATAGGAGTGACTATTTGCGATAATTTTAACCTCCATATGCATTATGCAAAAGTGAGCCATATTTGACCCATCATGTTTTTTATCATTTTTCAAAATAAGTCAAAAATGCACTTAAAAAAGTTCGATTAAAATCTAATTTTTTCTTCTGTTGTTTTAAAATGATTAAACACTGGTCATTTATCGATATTAAAACAACAAATATCTGTCCAATTTTAAAAATGCGAGACGAAAAACGATATTTTTATTTAATTTTGGACCGATAATAAAATTGTTGTTTTAATATCGATAAATAACCAGTATTCAATCAATTTTCAAAATCCGAAGAACGGAACGGAAGCTATGCATTAGCATATGGGGGTTAAAATTATCGCAAATATTATTATCATCACTATTACCTCCTAACCGGATTCATACGTCGAATTACCAATAACCTGTATATATGGCGTCGCCATCTCTGAGGTTTCGGGTTGGGGTCAATGTAGAAAACGAACTTTTCTATATTCGCTCGGGTCTGCGTATTGTGGTGATTTCTACAACACAAGTGCTTTCGCTACTTATCTTAGGATCAGGACAATTTATTTGATGTTGTCCAATATTTTTTTATATTTATTATTAATTTAAAAACGAATGTTATTTCCTCGGAATAGCTTATAAAACTTTCAATTTTCTTCTTAAAGTTTCCATCCCTATATTTTGCCACTTGAATTAGCTTTAGTGGCCCGATAGAGTATTCTAACTAAAACGATCTGCCCATAAAATTTGATTTCTTTGTGCCTGACGTAAATTAGCCGTATTATATTCATGAATGCCCTCATACAGCCCTATGAATATAAATGAGATTAAAAAAGTTTTTATGTGAGGTATCACGGTACTACGCCTACCTATTCAGCCGACTTGGGGAGTTCAAGTGAATTCTGGTTAGTGAAAGTTTCTGGGATTTTCCTTGTTTTCTTTGTTAAGCTATACATTTTTGATAAGGATTAAATTATATATTAGATTCTGATGCGTTTTCTAAGAAGGTTTTGATAGTAATATAAACTGGCTGCGTGTAATAAAGCTTGTCGTCCTCTATTTTATATTTTAGAAATGGTAGTATTGCTTTTAAGTTCTTTAATTAAATTTTAATATGATCCCATAGGACCTGTCCATTTTTTTAGGATAAAAAGTAGCCTTTGTCAATCTCTGACCACCAAGCAAAAAAACATGTCGAACCATTGCTCTGTAAAAAACAAAAACATAAATATCTAAAGGGATTCGTATATTTTTTCGGGAGAAGAAGTTACTTGTGCTATTTGAGACTATAAACTATGGCTGTGCCAAAATTCATTAAGATCCATTGGGAAATTCGGGCCCTATATTAAATAATAAACTTTCGGATTTATAATATCAGTGAGATAATAATAACTGACAACAAAATGTAGCTATCGCCAGACACAATACTATACAATTTGTTTTTTTTCACCGTCAAAGCCATATGAGATGACTCCTGTGATACAAACGAACAACTCCTACAATTGGACCAAGTCCCTAACTCGAAAATAAAATTCAACTGTTCCATACATTTTGGTCAAACAAATGTTTTTTTATGGAACAGCTGATTTATTTTGCAGTTAGAGAGTTGGTACAAATAGTAAGAGATGATCGTTTGTATCACGAGAGTCATCTTAGAAGGTTTGGACGGTGATAAAAAAGTCACCCTGTGTAATGAATATCCTTTTAATTATAAACCACAGGAATTCAAAAATATTATTCTTATTAATTTGATGTTACAAATAACCCTTAAAGTAGCCTTTATTTTTTTTAATTTAAAGCTCTGGTTTCCACGAAGAATTTAAATACTCTGACTCTCAAGAAGGTAAAAGAAGAAGTTAAAGTGCTATTAAACAAAGGATTGGTTAATAATATTAGATTAATATATTATTAAAGAGAGTATATGAATATTAATAAAAAACCGGCCAAGTGCGAGTTGGACTCGCGCACGAAGGGTTCCGTACCATTATCTAATTGCGGTTTACGATTTATGACGTATTAAAAATAAACTACTTACTAGATCTCGTTCAAACCAATTTTCTTATTTTTGAGGCCGATGTACAATTTAATAACAATCTCTATTTATTTACGATTTCATCTACATACATCAGAATTTTCCAAAGACGACCTCCGTAGCCGAAAGGCGAGCACATCTCTGAGGTTCCGTTTGATTCCCGGAATGACGAATGTAGAAAACAAACTTTTATATATTGGGTCGGGACTGGGTGTTGTGTTTCTATAACACAAGTTCTGCAGCTACTTACCTTAGGAGAACACAAAGTTGAAAAAAAACAATTATTATGACGTGTTGATAATGTAATTTTGATTGATGCATTACGCGGATTTACGCGGCATAGTTGTCTGTGTGGCAGCCCCCTAGGAAGTCCAAGATGTATAAGATATCATGCCCTGAACTTCTCGCGTGACTAAACGTAGGTATAGCAGGTCGTCGAATTACGCTTAGACATTTATTACGCCTATGATTAAAAAACCTAGATATACACTATCGCCAAATTGAATTCTAATGCCTGCACAACAAGATTAACACGTATTGTCACAAACTCAAATCGTTTGATTCACTATTCTTCTTTTGTGATAAATATTATAACAAAGCACAAATTAGATACAACCTTATTTAGGTAATTCGACAGCGTTCCGTGAATGAAAGCCGCAAACTACATTTAAACTGTGAAATTACGTTATCTACTGAACTCTTCTGTTTTTGGCACAAATTAGTTGTTGACGTCAACAATCATAATTGGAATAAAACAATAACCCAGTTCGATTTCGTGTAAATTTCATTTCGATATCCTAAAGCCAGCATTTCGTGGAATAAATATGTTGCCTTTATGTCTTTGTCACTGGTTCGTACTTCGTATTAATTGAATTTCTGGATGTATGTATGTACCACTCGCTGTTGATTGACGTGACTTGTATAATTCCTGGTAGGCAATAATGTTACACATTTCGCAATCACATTGAATTTGATATTTGGATGGTATCGTGGTTTGCCTGACAAACAGGTACATTGATAATTTGGTATTCTGTACCTTTATACGGTTAACATAAAGGTATCATTAATGTTGGAGTAAGATAATAAGGCATTTGGTCCATGTAAGCTTATGATCATTATCATTGAACATGGTCAGAACAGGTCTCCGGAGACATTGGTGGCCACCAATGACTTCCAGTTTGGCCAGTTGGACAGCATCTTCCTGCAACCTTTACCTGGTTGTCTGTCCAACTTCTTAATAAGTGGACAACTTAAGCAGCACTTGCCGGTACATGGTCTCTAATCTAAAATCTTTCTGGCGTTCTGCATAGCAAAGATATTATTAATACAGTGTTATTTATAAGACACTAAATGACTGTTTTGGTTGATTTTAATGGTAAAATACAGCAACATTGTCTACCACGACAATTTTGACTTATTCCAAACAAACCACCGTAATAACCGATTTGGAAATAAAAAATAACGTTTCACATAAAACCGTACATATTTATTTGGGCCATTTCCAACGGTAAGGAGATACAGCGGTATTATTTATCGCCGGCCGCGATCGCCTTGATAGGGCGCCGCTAAATCACATTACACGGTTCTTTTATTTGTTCCGAGACCTTCAGCCGGCCACGATTGAATACTAAGTGGGATGCCATTGTCCACCAACGCATTCACAACGAAGAACGAGCACGTAGATGCGTTTTGTATTCACAGAAATACTGTACGAACTTGATAATGACCATTACGACGAGAACTTCAGTGCACCGTATTACGAAAAGATCTAAAACTGGCCAAGTGCGTGTCGTGCCACGCGCAGCGCAGGATAGGGTTCCGTAGCTGCCCGTCGTTACCACAATATATTTCAGCAATTACTTCATTTATTTTATTTAGTTTTTTATTTTATTTGACAAGTTTATTTATTTAAGTCACTTTTAATGTTTACCTATAAGGAATTTTGAAACGACTAAGTTGAACGACTATTACTCTTAAATCAACTATTTTTTTCTAAACCGCTATGATTTTCCAATTTCATGAAAATCACTATTACTATGAATTTTTCCAGATTTTTCAAGCCAATAGTTTAGCTTTTTTTTTGTTTTTGGGTGTTGTGGTACCGTCATTGTTTCTGATTTCTATAACACAAGTGCTTTAGCAACTTACCTTAGGATCAAAGCAATGTATGTGATGTTGTCCAATATTTTTATTATTATGGGGGGATGCTGAACTCTAACAAAAATTGGCACTTTAAAGTTTAATATTTCGCAAACGGATCCCTAAATCGAAAAATAGTCTTAGCAGTCCCTAAGTCATTTTAAAGGACCTATTCAACGATATCCCACACGATGGGGTAGACGATGAAAAAAACACACATGTATGGGAGCTACCCTAAAAAAAATATTTAAAAGAAAATTATCCTACCACTTTGTCGGTGTGATTTATATACATATCCACGTCTCCAAGCAAAAACCTCGGACGGGCAGACAGACTGACGGACATGACGAAACATGTCGTCATGTCCGTCTACGTCAATTTTAGGGTTTCGTAGTCCGCACGCGTACGTACTACGGAACCCTAAAAATGTTAAACCGTATCATATATTCTGCTTTAAACAAGAAAAACAGTGTATTGTTAGAGCGAAGGCGTCCTACACCGCATTTGCGAATTCACGATGTCAGTCCAGATACTGATTTGTCCTATAAATAAAACGAGAACCCAATGTAACATTACAAACGGGATTTTCTCGATTTCCACTCGATTATGTGGCATTAATATCGGCTTAGCGTATAGATGACATAACTAGGCAAATATTTTTAATAATTCTTCAGACTTTAAAGTTAAGCGTAATGATTTCGAACTCCACCTGTATCTATTAAGTTTCGCAATTTATTGTCTTCGGGGCAGGCTTTCTCAGTGATATATTGGTATCGGGCCCTTTGGGCCTTTTACCATTATTTAAGGAAGGTTA
Source organism: Anania fuscalis (assembly GCA_950371115.1). Classification (NCBI taxonomy): domain Eukaryota; kingdom Metazoa; phylum Arthropoda; class Insecta; order Lepidoptera; family Crambidae; genus Anania; species Anania fuscalis. Next base: position 5,345,311 of record OX493334.1, on the reverse strand, counting down.
CGCCTTTATTATAGAGAAACTAAAACCACCCTATATTTTATAGGGTGACCTGGTAGGCAAAAGTGCTGCCGTAGAATGTTTAAATAAAGAGGAAAAAATAAATAGAAGATCTAAAATTGTATTTGTTTATGGTTCTACTTAGAGCTTAGGACAAACATAGAAATATAAAATGTTGCTGTTATTTACTTTGTGACTCAGGACTATTAACAATTGTGTGAAACAGATTTTTGATTCACAAAATAACTGTTACTTAAGTATTTACTATTTATTTAAGTAGACTGTTAGTTAAGTATTCTAAGTATTCTCAAAAACAAAGGTCCCATAATAACTGCATACAGAGTGTATCAAACATAATGTCAAACAAAATTCCATATTTAGAGCATAAAATATCCGATCACCTTATTTACTTTAACAATAGAATTAATGTTTTTTAGGGTTCCGTACCCAAAGGATAAAACGGGACCCTATTACTGAGGCTCCGCTGTCCGTCTGTCTGTCTGTCTGTCTGTCTGTCTGTCTCTCTTAATTATTTAGGGGGCTCCCATACAACAAACATGATTTTTTTGCTCGTTTTTATAGATAATGTTTTTTTTTTTAAATTAGAAACAAAGAGTGTGTTTGTATGGTATGTTTTTACGATGGACAGGCATTAATTTATTTTGAAAATAAAATAGTAGACGTATTTTTTCTCTATGATAGTAGTAAGTCATCCATGTTACGCCTCATAAGTCATGTCAAGGTAAGGAACGAATAAAACATAATATCTGGGAAGCTCGGCAACGAATTTCAGTAAAAAATACGCTTCTTGAGTTCAGAAATCATAGTCATTAATTCGTAAACTTGTTGCAAATAAAAAGAGTTATACAGTAAGTAATCTAATAAACACAAATCTAATAGTAAGATTAGTGTTTATGAGATTACTTACTTTATAGCACTTTTATTTTACTGGCATGCTACTGATAACCATACAAGCCATAAATGATAGCCAAAACCCACTAATCCTTTGGTCGGCTGCCAACACGACATACCTAATTATCCTATTAACGCAGTCAAATAGCTTCTGAGTGTTAGAATCAAGTAGTATAGTAGTCTAATATTATCATAACTAGCAGTGTCTGATCCATTTTATGTTGATTTGAAAACAATGAATATAAGCTGTCGATTCTTATTCACCTATGCGGTGCAAACGAAATTGCCTTTTCTCTTTGTTATGTAATGGGATCACATTCCTTAGCGCAGTTAATGTTAAGCATTATTTTTGTTTACAGAATTGCACAGCATTTCAAAAGACAAGCAAGCTGAGGTAGCAGTAAGCTAGTCTCATTTTTAGTGTTCCGTACCCAAAGGATAAAACGGGACCCTATCACTAAGACTCCGCTGCGCGTCCGTCTGTCACCAGTTGTGACATGACATCGCCATGACATGTGGAGGTGACATGGAAAGTAGAAATCAGACATCTTCATAAAGAATGCTATGTTTTCGTAGAGACCATAATACAATGTGATTATGTGATATGGGTGTATGGCTTTAGTTAGGGCTAAGTTCGATATATAAATAAATAGACAAAAAATAATAATTTGGGGACAAAACAAATCTGCAAAATATACAAAAATAAAGATTTTTTTCGAAAATAATTTTATGTTTTTTTTTCTAGCCGATAAAACCCTTAACATCAGAAATAAAGTTGTTGGTAGGTACTCTATTATTTTAGCTATCTTGTGGTTTTTCTTTAATGTTTCTACGACACATAAAACCTTGGTTATTGCCTAAAGTATTAAAAAATAAACAAAATGGTCGCTATTCATAGGGGGTGAGGGTTTGAACCCCCAAATATTTCTTTTGTCGATAAAATTAGATATCGCAGTTAGCATTAACGGGTTAGAAATACCGCCTATTTCACATTGTTTATGAGAGATTAAACTAAACACTCAGTCAGTTATTTTAATTAAGTCATTACAACATGCAAAGCGGTTCAAAGCAACCGAGTAATTACTGTTTTAATCGCCAAAACTGCTCGCTGGCAGTTTTTAATTCGGGACTTGAAAAATGTGGTGACTGCTTAAAGGAGGGCGCACACTTTTTCACGAAAACTTTACTAAATTTAATCAACTTTTAGGGATTTTCGTCCCTAATCTTATAATATAAACACTATGAACGCAAATACATGTTTAATTGAATGTGTGAAATGGCCAAGATATTATTACAATACAAATATTTATCACAGTGCACGAAAAACTTACCCTTTTCCGGTTTTTTTTTTGCAAAATTAAGCTTACCATGAATAAAAGTAGTTTTAAATCCATATTTTTTATTTCCTATTAATCTGCAAAAGGCAAATTATATATTGTAATATATAGGTGACATGCATATAATTGTTTTATTAACACTAATTTAAATGTTCAAGCACATTTTCTTTGTCTACACTTCCCCATTGTTCTTTTGCGATAAATTGCGTTCTTCTCCGACAAAGTGTACTCGCGCCTGAACGTCTCGTGCCATAGACAATTTTGTAGTGTGACGACAAATTGGTGTGGTGAAAAATGCCGCGGTGCTGTCGCGAGCAGCGTTAATAAACCCGCAAATTTTATAAGCCTTGCCCTAACCACCACTTATACTCGTATAAAATACTGAAATTATTTGAACTTTTGTCGCTAGCGCCGTTTGAAATTAGCAAAGTTATTGGAGTAAAATAACGAGCAATTATTAGTTTTCTTTCTTATGACTTTTGAATATCAAGTTTCAAAATGAGACTATTAAAAAAACAATACCACCTAAAGTGGCAATGGGCAGGCTACATTGCTCGCAGAGCTGACAAGAAGTGTTTTAAGTCAACCAGTGTGCAAGTTACAACTGATACATTTTAGAATGATTGTAGGTACTATAGGTAAGACAGTACTTAAATGATTTGCACTTGGAAAAAAAATATTTGCGATTCCAACCACGAAAAATGATGACATTACTTAGCAAAACGTTCAAGAAATGTTCAATTTAATAGTTAAAATGTTGTCGTTTATTTATTGAATTAAAAAATTGGTTGTCTTTAAAGTAGATTTATTGACGATAATCGTACGTAATAACGTTATATAAAAACATTGATGCTACTCGGACGCATTGGCCGATGGAGTGGAAGAGAGATAGATGCGACACAAGCCGAACACTGTCGTTGGTTCCGCGCTCTCGCTCGCACGCGGAACGTGACACTTTTTCGTGCGTGCAGCCGGCGTTCATACATTAATAAGACGTTATCACGTCAAAACAATTTAAAAATACACCTGCTCCTATTTATACCATTGATTGATATAAACAGCTTAGCCTCGTAAATAAATTGGGCAAAATAAACACATAAAACGCAATGGCAACACATAAGTTACGATGAACGATCTAAAAAGTTGCGAGCTATAACACGGAGTCGTATGACTGTTTTATTTGTTTTACTGGCCAACTTTAGCGTTCCCTAACGTTCCCGCTAACTGAATATAAAAATGATTGAGGTGCACGCAAACTTTGGAGCGTACTTAAATGTGTAATTGGAGTTTTTAGGAACAAAATGGGAATGCGGATTTTTGATACTAGCTTTTGATTCTGCTTCAGCCCCTAGCATGACTAACTAAACACGATATGATAAAGCGATTTATCGACACCCAAATGTCAAAATATGAACTTTTATCGAAACAGCGAGCATAACCGTGACTTGTCCGAATCGAACCGAATCTTTTTTTGTTGGTCATGCTAGGAAATAAAAATGCGCCAGATAACAAAACAACTGTCACAGTCTCGAAGTAAGGAGCTAAAGTACGCAGCATCGATGATGAGCGCTGGGGTCAAAGAGTGGGGATCGCTTTGCGCATCTTACGAGACGTGCGCGGAGCTAACAACCAATCACCGCCGGCGGTGCAGGCACGTCGCACGACTAGCCAATCACGTAATCGTAATGGTCTTCTGCGCATCTTTCGCCCAGCGCACAATTTCCGGGAACCACTGCGCTAGTCAGGTCGGCAGTATACTAAGTAAATGGCGCGTAAGCTGCTAACAAGCCGTGGCGAAAGCTTACCTACGCCAATGCCATACATTTAGTAGTGTTGCGGATAGCGATCCGAATAATTAATGTTACTTTGTCTAGGCTCTCGGTAGTCCTCTCACCGTGCATCTGAGCTATTACATCATGTTTTTTTCTAGTGTTGGTCAAAGGGTTCTGCCGGTAAGTACGAGTAATACTGGCAAACTCACACTATGCCTTAGAAAAATACCTGAAAGTTTAACTTCACAATTAACTATGATACCTACTTTATTATGATTTAGCCTCGTTTCTCGTTTTGAACTAGTTGTTTTTGTAACTGTTGATTAAGAAATAAATATGTTAAAAGTTTTAAGAAAGATTTGTTTTGCTACAAGAAAGAAGAGTATATGTAAGCCTTTTAAATTTTTAATTTTGGTTTACCTTATGGCTTTTGGCTCAGTTACGATCACTAACGATTGTATCTAACCTTCTTATTTTTTTTTACTTTGTAATACTAAACTAAGTGACCTAACTTGTTATCCTAAAGGATCGCAAATCATTTGAACTGTAAAATAAAAGCATTTTTATTACTTTTTTGCAAATACCCCTTTAATTACAGATTCATTTATTTTGCAAAAAGAGATTCCACGCATGGCTATTGTCTTGGCATGATTTGCAGAACTCATTCCACCAATGACGGTTCACTTTAGCACAATGGGAACCTTTTAAAACCTTCCACTCTAATGACTGAAAAGTTCTACGATAGGCAAAAAATTGGAAACTTGGAACGGGCGGGATCGGCTAAAGTAATTTGGTGGAACGAATGTAGACACGATGAAAGGAAAAAGTTTGGTAGAAGCCCCATCTGAATAATAATAATGTACGTGATACGTATTTGTGGAGCGTATTATGCGGGGCCATTGGGCGCACACGTCGTATTTAGCAACTGCCGTTACGGTATCGCGGGCTCGCAAATGTAACGATTGCTTGTGCTAACTAAGCAGGGTTGAGGAGTGCGGTTTCGCAATTCAAATGATGTATGTTATTTTTCATTCTATTTTATTTTCAGAAAGGATAAAGTTTCGTCGTGCTAAGAATAGATCTTGTTTTTATTGGCGGGCGTTTCAGCTACTCAAATATATCAGGTTTCAACATCTTGATAAATATTCAATCTTATTTCGAGAACAATCAGCTAATCGGCTGTTCATAATGAAAAAGTGTTCAATTTTGGAAGTTTCTAATTTTAGAAGGGATGCTTATTCGAGCGAAATAATTTTGTGTTTAAGCATCACCTGCTCAATTCCTGAAAGATAAAAGTTTATTAATAAAACTTCCTATCAACTAATAGGTAAGGGTCATGTAAGAACGAAAATTGAGCAGAGTATTTGAAAATTAGCTCAAGCGTTTGACAGCATGACAAAGGACAACATTTGGTAAATGAGATAATGAAAATAAAACAAGCAAATATTAAATATTTTAACGGTTTAATAACCAAAAAACTACTTTGTGCCAAATTGGGCATTTAAAACCATTCAATTTATTTAGGCGCTGGAAAAATTAACTCGAAAAACACATTGGGCTATAAAAACACTCTGGTCTAAAAACATTTCCAGCAGTTTCAGGGGCTCTTTTTAATTAATCCATACTTACTGGCCGCCGTCCAGGGCCCGTATATTTGGTGCAAAGTCAACGAGACTTTCAGTCCGTACCTGGAAAATTATTTTAAAACGTATTAAAAGCGAATGGTGTGCATTTTAACATCAGTTCTGCAATAATATAAACACAGTATTATATTGGGCTCTGTGTAAGTCGACAGAAAAGTAGGTATTTATTTTCATAACAAAATGCAAACACGAAAACTAAAAGTTAAATTGAATATTATATTTGTACTAGCTACTGTCTGCTATCTGCGTGAACTGCAAAATTTGGGCAAAGAAAAATAAATGAAAATCGGTATAAACAGTGTTATATGAGATTAATTAACAAACGTCTAAACATGTATTTTAATAAGTAAGATTAGTAAGAGTTTTATCATCATTTCAGCCATATTGCGTCCTCTTCCTAACATAGGAGGCACCCTATGTTATTTTCACGGTGAAGCTTTTTAAACAACAAAATAAAACGTACAGGTATTTCAGCCTGTTTAGTCCGCCTGATAGACATCAACCGTAGACTCTAAGCAGTATCTAAGCAGATTTGTTTTTAAATCAAAGTCTTTACACTGAAAACATATCATGGTTTAAGTAATGGTTTTACAAGTTCGTGGTTAAGTCTTGGAATTATTTGCGAATGGTGTTTAAAACTTTCCAGAAAGAGGTCGATTGTCGAATCCTACTCGGATGGGCAGCATTCGGGAAGCTACGTAATATCTTCTCCTCACAAACACTACCGCAATGCCTCAAGACCAAGGTATGGAATCAATGTGTGTTGCCAGTGATGACATACGGATCTGAGACGTGGCCGCTAACGATAAGCCTCATAAGAAAGCTCAAGGTCACTCAAAGGGCGATGGAGAAAGCTACGCTCGAAGTTTCCCTTCGCGATCGAATCAGAAATGAGACGATCCGGAGGCGAACCAAAGTCACCGACGTAGCTCTCAGAATCGCAAACCTTAAGTGGCAGTGGGCGGAGCACATTGCTCGCAGGACTGATGGCCGTTGAGGCAGGAAGGTCCTTGAATGGCGGCCGCGGGCCGGAAGGCGTACTGTTGGTAGGCCTCCCACAAGGTGCATGGACCGACGATCTGGTGAAGGTCGCGAGAAGCCGCTGGATGCGGGTGGCACAGGACCGATCTTTGTGAAAATCCTTGGGGGAGGCCTATGTCCAGCAGTGGACGTCTTTCAGCTGATAGATGGATGGATGGTGTTTATATCCACAAGTTAAGTTTGTGAAAGCATAAAAGATTTTTCTAAGACCCAATGACAAAGACGCAACAGGATTTTAATTAGAAACCGTCCAAGTGCAATTTAAAATATTAAAAGTGAATTCAATGAAGTAATTGTTGAAATATATTGTCCTCTAAAGAATTTTTGAACGACTATTACTCTTAAACTAAAATCTTAATTGTTATGATTCTCCTTAAAAGGTCATGAGAAGCACTATTATTATGAATTTTCCTACATTTTACGCCCTACTCGAAAAAAAATTTGCACTTCAAAGTTTAATATTTCGTAAACGGATCCCTTAATCAAAAAATAGTCTTAGCAACCCCTAAGTCATTTTAAAGGACCTATTTAATGATACCCCACACGATGCGGTAGACGATGAAAAAAATTCATCCCCACGTTACATGTATGGGAGCTATCCTAATAAAAATAATTTTCAAAATTTTATTCTATCACTTTGTCGGCGTGATTGATATACATATTTCTACAAAATTACAGCTCTCTAAGGTCAACAGGCTCTAAGAAAAACCTTGGACGGACAGACAGACAGACGGATATGACGAAACTTAAAGGGTTCCTTGTTAGGACTACGGAACCTTAAAAATATGCATTTTCCTCTTATCCCAATTTTAAACAGTATATTTATGACTCGAACTTTATTAACTTCGCCTAGACGCATCACACAATGCGTCACAGGCTCACAGCTAATCTTGATACACAATCCCGTATTCTCCCTCTCTAGCTAGTCAGATAAACGAGAATTGTATCAGCATCACCATTAAAGCAATGAGTGTAATGGTCAGGGTTAAGTTATGCCCCGCATCCAGCACGATCCTCACTAAGTTTAACCTGAATACTGGCTCTCAAACTTAATACTCCAACGGCCAGGGGTATATTTTTTATTTGCAAATCACAACGCTAGGCTTAATCATGAATTCTAAAAAGAACCTAATCAGCATTTTAACTTTGTTGCTACGTCAACTAAAACAGATAAATAAGTTTTATACTAATACTAAATTAGATGGTAAAGACTAAAGAAGGAAATCTGGTCACGTGCTATGTACTAAGAGCAATATAAACTCTAATGTCTTCTATATTCCGAAATTCATAAAAAAATATTCTTGAACATGAAATAGTCTGGGACGATCTAGTCTAAAAAACTAAGGAGTCTATTTGTATTTCCCTCTACCCTATAATCACAAGTTTAGGAAACTGTGGTCCATAGATAAAAGGCTAGTTCACACACACTACAAATATTTTGTCGAATAAATGGACCGTCGAGCCAGCTAAAATACACCTTAACTACAATACGTTTGAACCATTTAGACAAATGCTGTCAGAAAACTAAAGCCAAAATTACCCTATATTAGAGGAATGACCTACCTACTAATTTCCTACTTTTGAGTCATATGATAAAGGTACATTAGTAATAAGTTAAAATGAACTAGCTAACTTCAACTGGCACTGATGTGTAATTAAACATAGACTATAAATAGTGTGAACACAACACCAGATCAAAATAGTTTTGTGAAGTTGGTAATGTACCGTCGAATATGAACCTTCTTCTGTTCGAAGTCGGTTAAAAGAAAGAAACACTTTGTTACATTATTAAAAATTGATATGGTTTTGTTTTTGACATTATAAATACGGTTAAATCATAGTATTTTTACTATGGTCTAAAAAAGTTACAAAGAAACAACAACTTGTTGTGATTAAGCGAGCACAAGAACAGCTCTCACAAAGTCTCACTAGTTTAAAAATACCCGTTACTCATTATTAAAAAAAACGTTTCTAAAGTTAAAACTTGCTTAATTTCACAAGAAATAATCCGAATGTCAGAATTAAACTTAACCAACTGGACGCTAGTGTAAGTGCCTAAATGAAAATGTGACGGGCGAGCACCTGTCGACCCGATAATGCACAATGGAGCGAAGATTTATACGAGAATGTTACACGGCGACGAAAGCGTTTATATGTATCAAACGCCGCGTTTTGCTGTTGAATTTATGCAACCTTACCTAACAATAAATTCTAAATAGTAAGCACTATTATTTTAACGTCAAACTGTGATCAGAAATAAAACTATAGAAGAATCATCAGAAATTATAGAAGGTTCATTTAAAGAAATCGCTATATTTCTATAAAATAATAGTATCTATAGATGGATACAAAGTGAATGTTACAAGTTTTAAGCTCCCATAGCCCATATAATCCCCTGTTTCTAGTAAAATCGCATTTATATGTACATTCGAGATTTCATTTTATTATTATGTTCCTCTGCCGATTTATCCAGAATTACACGTATTTACATTTGATAACCTCAACAGAATGCAGCCAATCGAAAATTTTACTACCAACTTAAAAGGAAAAGATGTTTACTCGTACAGTAGAAACGCTAAGCCATTTGTCACATTTACCTGCTATTTCGCAGTGCAGCGCTCGTCATAGATAAAATAGTCTAACCTACTGACACAATAATTATTGTGTCAGTAGGTTAGACTATGCTTACTAGCCGTAAGGATGAAGTGACTTAATTTCATCTTACTAATTTACAAATGTGAAAATCTGTGTTTGGATGTTTGTACTTAATCACACTCTAACGGATAAACGGTTAAATTAAATGTAGAGTGTTCGAAACGTCAATAAAATGTTAATAAATCGCGAAATAATCCGTAAAAGTAGTTTCATTTAAACGGTTAAATTACCTAAAATTTGGCATGTATCCAGTGGCGTGCGGTGCATATAGGCAATTAGGCAGTGCCTACCTGGTAAATGAATTAAGGTAGGCAGTGGGCACTTACAAATGTGTGTTATTGACGAAATCCACTGACTTTCCTCAATAAAACGCATCTGTAAGTATCTACTGCCTACCTCGAAATAAAACCAATGCCCGCCACTGCATGTATCTTATGACGTATTAATCAATCTTTGCGTAATACGTATGATTTATATCTAGTTTTGTGTTTTCAAGGGATAATTTAATCGAATAATTCCAACATTTGTTCCTATTTGGCTTAACCTGAAGAATACACAGACGTAGCTAATTTTAAATGAATTTTTTGCGTAATTTAACCTGCATTTTTGTTTTAGGCTGTTATATCCTCATGTCGTTGACACACAGATAAGCCAGTTCGTGGTATAAAAAGGTAACTAGGCACCGACCGACAATAGAACAATAGGACGAAGATTTATATGCAAAAATTTACATATCACGCGAGCACACTGCCACGCCGGCATCACGGTGCGAGCGATTCAATCGTTAGTTGGGGGATTGTTGCTAAAATTGACGCTTCTGATATTTTTAAAGCTCGATTTAATTCAGACCTAAAAACTAAAATGAAATTTTACAGGTGATTTTTTTTTTATATTTTTAAAATAAAATTAAAAAGTGTTTTTTTATTCTTAAACCTCAAATTAAAGAGAAGATAGAAGCATTCTAATTCTGTGATTCTGTCATCGAAACGCCTGGATGAGGGATTCAGGTAAGGATTTGTAGCTAAATGAAAATATAGTGGTCCATAGATATGATAAGAAAAAGAAGAAAACTCCATTAAAATTATAAAAAAAATCATATTTTTTGGATAATGGATAACACATTGAATGCCAGAGGGTTAATGACGTGCATTCAGTCAATCTTTATTTTTAGTGGATTTATACGAAAGGTTAACAAACAAACCCCGTCAGGTGTTGCCAAGTGCCAAACGAACAAAGAAAAACATTCAAACAACGGATCTTGTGATCTCGGGCGTTGACCCCTGAACTTGACAAAGCTTTTGAAATCCAGTTCAAACAAGTCAAGGGTGTATTGCTGTTTGTAAATTGCGAAACCAAAAAAACATTTATTTTCATCGTAAAAGAAAGAAATGCGAGCAAAAGTGGTAAAGTTTATCTTTTCAATTACATTTTGAAATTCATACGTGAGTTAGAGCAAGGATGACTGGATTAGACTTATTTTTGATGTTACCAGCATTAAATATATCCAAAACTACCAATTTGTAAAAGTTGTAGACACGAGTCATAGAAAATCAATTTACTGCTACTATGTAAAACTACAGTCGTATTAAGCTAGCTAACCTAACATATCTGGACATATCTGGACCTAGGTCCAGATATGTCACTGTAAATCACTGTGTCAATGCATCTTTCGCAGGCAGACACTATCTCCCTTATTTAAAAAAAACCAACTGTATAAATTGGAGTCGCGCACCAAGAAACCCTAAACGTAGACTAGGCTAACTATACTTAATAAACTCAATTTGAAATGATTATACATCAGACATGTCTCTATCATGTAAGATAATACACCATTATATTATATTCCTACCTACCTTGACGACCTCCGTAGCCAAGAGGCGAGCACGCCGGACTGTAAATGGCGCCGCCATCTCTGAGGTTCCGGGTTCGATCCCCGGTCGGGTCAATGTAGAAAACGAACTTTTCTATATTGGCTCGGGTCTGGGTGTTGTGGTACCGTAGTTGTTTCTGATTTCCATAACACAAGTGCTTTAGCTACTTACCTTAGGATCAGAGCAATGTATGTGATGTTGTCCAATATTTATTTATATTTATTTAATTTAAACCACTATTATTTAATTCAAACCACTTATTACCTTTGCATATGTGCTAATTCTTTGTTAAATGTTCTTATTCAGAAATCACCACGAGACATCGTAAACAGCTTGTCATAAAATAATCTGCTAAATATACAACCTGAAGTTTTCTCCTTCACTTAACGTGTTAGTTTCGAGCGTGTAGGAAGGAAATCGCGCCGAGAGTGGAACTATTTGCATGTCACACTCGCGAACACTGAAATGCATAATAATTTGTAACAGTCAAATGTTTAACTCGGCCAATCAGCTGGAAAACTAACCGTCTAATTTATTCACTAATCACTATTATAGTTGGAAAACTAACCGTCTAATTAATTTGTTATGTACGTTTCATCAAAACCTATTTGATTCAATAAAGACAAATTTACTAATTAAATAGCCGTTTGAATAAATGGCTCAATAAACCACGTGGCTGTAACTTATTTACTGCATCGAATAAATATACACTTTATATCGTGACTGTACGCCTAATTTTATGCAAAATATCCTTGTATTATTTCTTGCACACCATTTTACATTTTTAGTCAATCAAAAACAAAATTTTGAAAGATGTGAAACTATAAAGTTTTCTAAAGAAACTTATTTATTTTCATCAACATTAGCACACGTCAGACCACTGATAGACATAAGCCACTCTTAATTAGGGATGCCACCCGTACCTACTTTAAAATACAGTATTGACCTCTTTTTCATGTGCAACATTAAAAACACTAAAATACTTTATTTACGTAAAACTGATTGTTATTGCTAAATTGCTAATTTGCTAAAACAAATATTTGCTAAATGTCGCAAAGAGCAACAAAAAATACGTTTATAAGGATATGAATATGAATGAATAATGAAAAATATATATAAATACTCTTTTTTATGTTGTGTACTTTATTTTTGCTCTACCAAAATGAAAAAAATACTTTATTCGCCCTAAAAAAGGTAGCAACCCTAATGCACGCCACTGAACCCGATCTTCGACAATGCAGTGTCCACCTCGTAGAAGGGTATTACTTACTAATCGTGGTATCCATTTACAAATACCTACTCTTAACTATATGGAATACCTCATTCCTTATTATTTTCCTTTAGAGAACTCCGGAGTACACATCTGTAGCAACTGTGCTGTTTTCTAATTCGTTCTATTTAATCTTAGAGTATAGTTATACGCAAAGTGAAGGTAGCCATTTAATTTATGTAGGTATAACGATTAGAGTTTTACATTTATAATCCTGACAGAACCAAAAGACTGTTTAGATCATGGCTAATGACTGAATGTTGTAACCACCCGCCTCTCGCTGTCTTTGAATTAAATGAGTAAATATATTGATTAAGATCGAAATTGACTACGTAAATAAAGTTGGCCTGTGATAATTTAAATTGGCTGTGTGATCGTCTAGTTTTAATGGTAGGACCATACGTTGTGTTAATAATAGTAAACCAAATTCTTTTAGAGGTACGTGAATGTTATAACTAAGTTTTCGCCAAAGTTTCCTGGGTTTGTGCGCATTCAAGGAAGAGGAAAAGGAACGCCCCGAAGGGCGCCTGATGAGCCCCAACACCAAACGCCCATCAGGAGTGGTGGCCATGTGATAAACAAATATCGCCAAACAAACAATCTGCCACCTCCGGGAATAGGACCTAGTCTGAAACACGCATTTAGCGTAAATATGCGCAACTAAGGGAACGACTGAGCCTAAGATATTTAATATAAAATACCAGACTAACTACTTAAACTAAAACCTACCTACTCGACTTCATGTAAAGTCAACCAAGGGTTTTGGGGTCATAAAATTACCTAACCGAAATAAGTAATCTGAATCCTTTAGTCCAATATAATACCAAGATGACCCAACAGTATCTATGACAACTTGTAGAGGACGGGGTCCTGAAATCTGCATTGTGTCCTTTGTGAAGTCATCGATACTCCCACATCAACCAGCATTATTCGGATTAAAGATTCAGACCACTTTTCTAAATAGTAAGGTACCGATACTCTATACAAAACCCCTCTATATAAAATACAGATTGACCCAACAATATCCATGACATAAGTAATGCCAGATGGACATTCCCACATCAATCAAAACCGTTTGGTTATGAAATAAATGTTGTAATTAATTCAATATAATACCAGGTTGATTCAACAGTATCTATGACAACTTGTAGAGGACGGGGTCCTGAAATCTGCATTGTGTCCTTTGTGAAGTCATCGATACTCCCACATCAACCAGCATTATTTTGAATTTGAACTCTATTATGTATAGTTGACCCTTGGTAGCCTATTCATGATAGTCGGAAGTAAGCAGTAAAAATGGTATTTTATAAAATACTTATATTTTAATTTAATCACAAATTAATATGAAATTCTTTACTCAGTCTTGAGGATAAGGAGTTATGAAAAGGATTTAATAAGGATGGAAACCTAAAAATAGCTCATTTCCTAACTACCTAATTACTACGTCCGTTAACCTAAATAAATGAAGCTATTTTTAGAGGATTGGATTAGACAGGTATCAGGAAGGATATGATTTTAAGGAAAAAGGGTTTTCTCTGCCTAACGGTACCTCTACCTGACCTACATACTTAAGAACCTAGTAACCTTCAAACGAACTTCCTAACTGCACCTATTACCTATAATATATAATAATTAAGTTTATTTGATTTTGATTAAACGTATAATTTGGAAAGTCAGATGTCACAACGTCAGAACGTATACCTGCCTGTCTAATTGTAGTTAAGTATCTACAATAAATTATAATATCAGTAGGTACACAATATCTCCCCAAACGTTAGTTAAAATAGGTCAATTAAGTTAATTTGGTAAAGGTAAAAGGTTTATAAGTCACATATTATTATGCGTAATGTTAGACGTAAAATAAAGATAGGTACGTAATAGGTAAAATGATGATTTCAAAAAGCTGTTTTAATTTGGATCAATTAATCGAACAATTAAGTATTTAAAAGATAAATGACAGTCATATTTATTAAGTAAAATCACTAGGTTTTTATGTAAAACAAGATCAAATGACCTTGATTTAAACCAATCAAATTGATTTACCGTAGAAATATGTCATAGGTAAATAGCTCAAATGAGCGCAAACCGTCACGTTTTGATACGTAAATCGTATTCAAATCTGTTAAATGTTTTCTTAGAGTTTTAACACGTAAGATAAGCTCAAATGAACTTAAATAATCCGCATTAATTTAAGTACCGCAAATAAACACTCAAAATAAAACACAACAAAAAGTCAAATAAAATTAACATGCACTCAGAATCATGAAATTGAAAATGGGTTCATACTAAGATTATAAATTAATGCACACATAATGTTACCCAATAATCGAAATTAGGTAAATTAGTAGCAAACAAAACTGTTAAAATCCTGATGAAAAGGAATGATGTGGGATAAAAGAACATTTAAATTATCATAAATCAAGTCTAGAATTACTGTCAATTACTGGTTTGAAAAGGATTTTGGCATTAAATATTTGAATTAAAATACACAGACTTCTTAAAATCTATAACTCACGTTCTCAGCCGTTGAACACTCGCGAACACCACACCCATCCAGGTGCAATCAATGCGAAACACCAACTGTCCTCAAACCTAACCTGCTAAACTATTTAAACATAACATTTCTTCCCTGCGTCCCACGCCCCATGTCTTAAGAGCTGACGTTCGAAATCTTTCAATTTGCAGGGGTACTCAACCTTCTATGATCCACGAGCCCCATTTCAGCATAACACGGCAAATATTCTAACACATACTCTAACCTTCCTAAATTCCTATTATTTTACTATATTTTACTATAACAAACATGACTGTCTGTGAATATATATTTACTTCCTTTTCCTTCATTAGAAAATATATGAATATTGCGTGTCCATGTTTACTTACGTATATCAAATTATTTGACATAATGTAAATTACTAAACTAAACTAGCTTATATGCCTAGGATAGGAAGATTTGATTTGTCCGTACATTATTGAGGACAAATCAAATCTTAATATTTTTTTATAATTAAGATCATTCAAAAGTTGACAACATCTGACTTTAAGCATAGTAGAAACAAAGCTTTAAGTGCCCGTTCCGAAGCGTATGGCACATGGGTTTGCCTGCGGTGTTTATGATAATCCTAGCGAGTGAAAAATTTAATATTTATTTTATTAATTACTTAAATCATTATTTCATTTTAAGGGTATGGTCGTTACAATGTGCACAATGCTTTTAAAAATAAAATCCGTAATAGATCTCTTATAATCCAAATAAAAAGAGTTAAAATAAATAAAATACTATTAAAGATAAATAACACTTGAAAAAAAAATCATCGACCTCAGGTGGGTCCCACCTGAGGTCGATGATTTTTTTCAAGTGTTATTTATCTTCAATTAAACCTTGCATGGAATTGCTAAAAATAAAAATTTACAAAATACTATTAATATTAAAATATTTTGAACCACAAGAATTATTCTGAAACATTCAATATAACTAAAATTTAACAGTTACAATTAGAAAAAAATAAAAAACGTTGAATAGAAATAGATTCCATCAAACTCATCCCAAATACTTTTGAAAGCAAACGAGATTGAGCTGAATAATTTGGGACGAAACAAAAAACTCCAACGTATTTCAATGAAACCTTTAAGGATTGCTGATCATTACTTACGTACCAACTTATAGCCCAAGGGACTGCCCCAATATATTTACGTCAAAATTTTTAGAAACTACTCAATAGTACTCAACCTAAAACATCTTCGACGAACAACAATATATAAAAGAGACTACTCACATATTATCAGTAAACTGCATTTATGTATCCTTCCGATTCTATCACCAGAGTCCAGACAAAACAAACTGACAGTTTAATGGCATTTAAATCTAAATTTCATTTAGGAAGATTGTAAAAATGTGCCTCATTAAAAATTCTGAACACATAAAAACAGAAAAGATCTAATGATATGCATACTTAAACCTTCTCCAGATTGTACAAGTTCTTTTCTGAAAACCGCATCAAAATAGGATGAGCTAAACGCGAGTAAATCGCGAACAACATACATACATACATTCAAATTATAAATATACGGGTCAAACTGAGAACCTCCTTATTTTTTGAAGTCGGTTAAAAAATATATCAAATCTTTCAGCACGTTTAATTTTATTTTACGAAATCTTACGGTTCGCTTGTAACCATACTTGGCTGTACATGATATTAAGATGTCACCGTTTTTTTTTCTTCCAAAAGCCTAAACCGAGAACCCCATTTTATGAATCCTAAACTACCCACATAAGTTCTTACTAGAGTAAAACCCAAGATTTCTACTAAAATACAAAGACTAAGAACTAGCCGTTTCGAGTTGATAAGTAGTATGTTATTGTCATAACTTCGGCTCTTGGACTTAAGCATTTTTGTATTTTCACAACGTAATAAGAGCAGATACGTTTAGGTCTTATCTTCAAAATGTGCCAGCGTTTCTAGAGCAGAAAGGGCACACTGCAAACGGAATAAGCACAGAGTACGAACATTTGTATCTAAATCATGGATGTTTATTGTTTATAAACATATGTACAACTAGCGGCACAGATGTTAAGCGCTATAAAGATGTGCAGAAAACCATTACGATTAAGTGATTGGCTTGTAGGACGACGCCGCCGGCCGTGATTGGTTGTTAGCGCACACGCGTCTCTGATACGATGATCGTCTCGTAACATACGCAAAGCCATCCCTACTCTTCTACTCTTTGCTTAGAAGCAGAACATCAGCAGTTTTTTATAGTTGAGGTATGAAGAGTAGTCTTAAAACTTGTATACGGACGTTATTTCTATGCTTATGTTCGTTCTCCAAATACATATGACAAAGGAGGGTTCTCTTTATGAAAAAACACTAGCGTTCTATTATTTAGTATGTAGAGACGCTTGCATTTTACCTTATTAATGAAATACTCACGGTTTTACAAAAAACGTAATAGAACGTAGCTAAGGCGTAAGTATAATATTATAGTTTTCATTTTTGTTTAAATAAATTAACTCTTACTACCAATACCGAATCATTGCTATCACCACCTTATTATTTGTTTGCCTATAAATTGTCAAAATAAAAAATTAAAGGTGCCTATAAACTAGTGATCTGCGAATTCGTTGCATGGGGGGTCATGCAACGAATGCCCCCCCCCCCTTTTCCTTGTAATTTACCCAACTTAACTGCCTATTTTTTATTGATTGATTAAAAAATCAGGTTTTTTAATAAATCATAACCTATCCGTGTTATCAGACCTAAAATGCGGTGTTAGTTTTAATACATAATGTTCAAGAATTATTTACAAATAGTGTCAACATTACAATTGAATATTGTTTTTATCTGATGCAATCGCAATCATTTAAACTTTCTATCAAAGTTATACTATGACAGTCACTTATTGAGGCCAGTCCCGATAAGTTAATATGATGAATGACGTCTTCGAAGCATAAAAGATCTCGAAAGCATAACCGATCGTCAAGATTTGCCGATGAAAATTGATAGAGCGATTCAGATTCAAACTTATTTATCACTACTTTATCAATAGTTATTTCAGTATAAGGTCTGAATATTTTCTGAGTGATAGTTATATCAAGTTATAAAAATTATAAATATTTTCATGGAAGATGTACCTACTCTCTCTCACACACACACTCCGGCAAAGAGAGGATCGTTTTGCGCATATTATTATAGAGACGCATATGCGCGTGGAACAAACAACCAATCATGTCGCGCGACTAGCCAATCACGTAATCGTACGTAATTGTGTTTTGCGCATCTTTTACTCAGCACTCAAGATTCGTGCCGTTATATTCATAGATAATAATACGCAATTTCACTGCTTTTACTTCTGAGTAAATGTATTTATTTGCGCTGTTCGTAGTCGAAACTCTAGTGACATTCCGTAATAATATTTGTACAGGCTACATTTTTTTATCATTTCACATTATAACAAAATTGCCTTTTACTAATTTGGGTTTTTAAAAAAAAGCACTAACCGCGTCTCAAAGCTTTTCGGTGAAGAATCAAGATCTGGTTAATAAAATCTTGTTATTTAATAAACGTCTGGAAAAAAGTATTTTGAAGCATTCTAAATTTAATTGAAGTCCCTACTTAACTCTTGAGATCGAGTTTGAGTCTTTTTGATATTAAATGGTTGTACTTATCCAAGTAGAAAGCCAAATCGTAAGAGAACAATTAAGAGTTCTTCGTTTTTAGGGTTCCGTACCCAAAGGGTAAAACGGGACCCTATTATTAAGGCTCCGCTGTCCGTCTGTCTGTCTGTCTGTCTGTCCGTCTGTCACCAGGCTGAATCTTATGAACCGTGATAGTTAGAGAGTTTTTTTTTCACAGATGATGTATTTCTGTTGCCGCTATAACAACAAATACTGGAAAACAGAATACAATAAATATTTAAAGGTACAATAAATATTACAACAAACGTGATTTTTTTGCCGTTTTTATAATAATACGGTAATGGAACGGAACCCTTCGTACGCGAGTCCGACTCGCACTTGGCCGGTTTTTTATTTCAGATCATCGGGGTGTATCAGCAGAAGGCATGAAATTCTTACAAGAGGAAGATTATCAGATACGTTTATGAATCAGAACTTAGATGAAACGCTAGGTTTCGCGCACAAAGATCGAGTCTACAATATCTACAAAATAGACATTAGGTACTTCTTTCTATCGTACCATATTGTCTGCAGTAAACTACATCTCATCTGAAAAGGAGACGACGAGCAATTTTTCATTCGTATAAATGAATAATACCCTTATGACACTCGCCGTAAACCCCCCCAATCCGGCAAATGGTGGACTGAGTGTCGATAAACGTTTTATTGTAGTGCACAGTATCATTTTATTATATTGAAACAGTGATGGAAAACCTGACTCGAGTAATAAATCGATTGTCATTAGTTTATTTTGGTATTTATTGAAATTAAGCTGTTAATACATCACGCAACAGTTGCAAGCAAAGCCAACAGGATCACTGCATATCATTTGGTGATGAAAAGTAACAGTGAAACATTCATTGGTTCTGGCTATCGCAGTAGTAAAACAACTATTATGAGGGTTTTTTAAATAATTACCCAAAAATAAATAACATTATTATGTCTAGATTCGATGCTAGAACAAAGTGTTTAGTAGTTATTTTACAGATGATCTCTTAGCTTAATTCCAAATCCATTATTGGTTTTAAAGAAAAAACATTTGGCAAGAAAATAGTTTTGTTAATTTTTCAAATGTAATCTACTCGATATATTCTATGTATCGACTAATCACGTCACTATTTTAAATAAAAATAACCTATATTTCAGGTGGATCGCTCCGTTTCACTATATTACAAGATTTAGTGCTCATAAAGACATTTGTCGGGTATTGTAGACCCTACATCAAAGTATGTCATGAAAACAAGATTATCTCTTATCAGATGGACTTGTTTTGATGACAATAGATATTGTAGTTTTTATATCCCGGATTTTACTACTTTATTTTCTTGCTTTGCGGCAAGGAAAACATCAGGAACATCGGAAATGCTTAATGAAATGGAGTGGATGGAGCATGCATATGGTGAAAGCCTTTGTTTAAAAAAATGATGATTTGTTGTATATTCTATAAATATATATTCTATGAATTTATTATATTTTTCACAACAATTAATTTTATAAAGCGTAGTATCAAATCGAAGCTCTTGGAAAGCTAATTTTAAATAAGTAATAATTGTCTAAACTGTTGGTTTTTATTGACATGCAGTTTTCGCAAAGTATGTTCCTATGGTTGTTCAACCAATTTTTTTTTAAAAACTTATGATATCTTATGTTATTTTTACAAAGATTCAAATACGATAAGCTATTTATTGTTTAAACATTATAAGAAATTTATAGTTTATTATAAGAAAACTTTTAAAAATTTATTGTGTTTGATTTTTTAAATTGTTTTATTAGTTTTTTACCTTTGACATTTGGTAATAGGACGTAAAACTATTGATCGATCTGACCCGTCCCTAGCAGAATGTAACCAAACTTTAACTTCTTGGAAGGAAACGATCGAGGATAATCTCCACAGATACGAGGTCATCAATCGACAGAGATAGAGGGTTTAAACCAAAGTCTTTTAATTTTACCGTTGCCATTTAGTTCGCGAAGTTCCTTTGGATCGTTAAAGCCATCGTTAAAACTTCCCTGTGATTTTTATAATATCTTTTATTATCGTTGCGAGATTTTTAAAGTTTTTCTCCAATAAATCTTAGACTTAATGTAGTTCTATGCGTCCATCTTACTTAGGTACCTTTTGCGGGGTGCAATAATGATAAAAAAATATGAGTTTAATAGATATCTTGAAACTATATCAATATAATTTTACATGCTTACTTTTTTTAGCAAGTAACTCAGGTTTAGCGTCAAAAGAGCTACTCAAATACGAACTTCTAAAAGTACTGACTTCTTTTAATTTCAAAGCCTAGCCATAAAACAGTTTAATGAAAGGCATTAGTCACGATTTTATTATTTTTAATCGGGCTTCCTTCCGCGTTAGAAGACCTGCTATACTTCACCGCAAAATTAAAAAATCTAGAGCGGCCTTATCATCTAGTATAAGTTGACCTTTTAGTAGTACGTGAACCTTTCCTACGGAAGAACCAGGATGGAGGGTGGTTACAGCGAAATATAACGAAGAGTGTTATAAGCTAGTATACAAGAACAATGAGTTTCCTCCTCACGTCCACAACAGGTTTGTCATCGTATTTGTCAGAGGAAAGCGTAAAAAAGATATACTTTTTAAAACCATAAGTCTCGAGTTTGCATCCAAGCACGTACTTCTTGATAATTTAGAACGTATATGCTGATATAAACTTAGGGTCCTACTCGGTATTATTGCTACAAAGATGACAGAAAAAGCGTGAAAAGGTCCAAGAAATCTTTTGTAAGTAAGTATATTTTGCGGGGCTTCAAATATGGAAACTTGATAGGTGATAAAAGAACGCATATTAAGGGAATTTGCGTAGGGAATTTGCATAATTGTAGGCCATGGCCTAAAGTATGGTTCCCCTATCCTAGGTTAAGGAGTTATGATGAAAATCGCTCATGATGTGAAAACTAGACTTACTGCATCTCTATCGATCGCATAGTCAAGCGTAACCCCCCCGACTAAAATGGGAAAGATCTAGGAAATAGGTAAAATAAAAACAAGAAGACAAAGCTCAATACATTTTTTTCTTGTACCGAATGACCCCTAAAACCATTTAAACCGGCGAAGCCTTAAACAATAAACTGGTACAAAAACTACGGAACATTGTTGATCTACGAGTCTACGGAAGTAGGTAATTTATTCCGTTGAAAAACCAACTAGAGGCAAAATTAATTAAAAGGCCCCCCTAGTAGTGGCCATAGTTCGCAAGATAAATAGATGAAACTTTCTAAAAGTTGAATCATTTTAACCGACCTCTAAAAAGAAAGTTCCATCCGTTTGTAGAAACGGTAAGGGTGTCCAAGATTATTTCTATAAGTAAACTAGAATATTTCCTCTTTGCACTACTGCAAAACAGTAGCGGGGTAGCGCCACTTTACAGAATAATAGAGCTATAATTTATAGCTTCAGCTTTCTCACTTTTAGGGTTCCGTAAACAGGACCCTTTTACTAAAGCTTCGCTGTCCGCCTGTCTGTCTGTCGGTCTGTCTATCTGTCTGTCTGTCTGTCCGTCTGTCACCAGGCTGTATCTCATGAACCGTGATAGTTAGATAGTTGAAATATTCACAGATGATGTATTTCTGTTGCCGCTGTTACAACAAATACAAAAAAATAAATATTTAAGGGGGTTCCCATACAATAAACGTGTTTTTTTTGCCGTTTTTATAGATAATGGTACGGAAACCTTCGTGCGTGAGTCTGACTCGCTCTTGGCCGGTTTCTTTATATTTAATACAGGTTGTTGATATAGTCCGTCTTAATATTTAAGGAGGCGAATTCATAAATCACAAAATCATTTATATCGCAAATAGGCTATTACTAACACGTACTAATATTCTTATTTTACCACTGCCTCGGGTCAATGTGTGCTACTGCCTGGAAGATGGAAAACGTGAAAGAAAAATCAGGTTTAGTCAAACTGTAGTAAACGGTGTTGATAACATATTATTGTATTGTAACTTGTTTGGACTTTTTTTTATTTTTTACTATCATCAAAAAATATATTGAGATACTTAATCAATAGCCTTTGCATTTAGGTTTCGTAATAAACCGATCGCCGACCAGCTGGACTAGTGGTTTGCGATCCGGACTGCAAAGTCATGTGGTTGCGGGTTGAATCCCTTTAGGGCACTTAAATTCGTCCCAAAAAAAATGATAGCCTGTAACACGGCTTACGGACGATAACTTTACGTGATATCGTCTAAGAAAACATTGATGCTACTCGGACGCATCGGCCGATGGAGTGGAAGGGAGATAGATGCGTCACACACAAGCCATGTAAATAAATGAATTTGAATTTTGAATTTGCCAAACGCTTAGGCCGATCGAGCCTCTCTTTCTTGTTCTGTGCTCTCGCTTGCACGCGGAACGTGACACTTTTTCGTGCGTGCAGCCGGTGTTCATCGATTTATAAGACGTTATCAAGTCAAAATATTATGTACTGATTTAGTGAGAGTGAAAATCTGAAATCAAACCTAAAGTTAAAACAATAATAAAATACATAACATAAACCAGATTGGTGTTGTACCAAAGTGATTAAAAAATTTATCGTATATTGCATATTTTTCCCAATCCATCAGCCAGCGTCTTGGGAAATAACATCGTGCTAAATATTCAGTCACATTGAAAACCACTTCGAGTAAATTAAAAGTAGGCAGGTATTATTGGCATTTAATTGAAAATCGTAAAACGTAATATTTTCATCGCAGATTGATATAATTAAAGATAAATAACACTTGAAAAAAATCATCGACCTCAGGTGGAACTCAAACCCACGTCCCATCGCATGCCGGGCGAGTGCTTTACCAACTAAGCTACCGAGGACGTCACATGGCATGATGAAATTTCTCAAGTGTTTCTTATCGCTGTCGAAGCCAGCGTATCTCTAAACAATGTTTTTTTAGGGTTCCGTACCCAATGGGTAAAACGGGACCCTATTACTAAGGTTTCGCTGTCCGTCTGTTACCAGGCTGTATCTCACGAACCGTGATAATTAGACAGTTGAAATTTCACAGATGAAGTTGCCGCTATAACAACAAATACTAAAAAAATAAGTTTAAAAAACTATAACCCGACTACGTAAGAAAGTGGTCTAAAAAGGACGAAACAAGTAAATACTTAAGATAGAAATCCAGAAATGCACAGGTACAAAAATGGTCAAGGTAGAGCCGTGGTCGCACCCACTGTATGTAACCTACCATCACAGTACCATTTCTGTTCAATGGAAGTGTTCCTGGAACCCACAATATCATAGTAGGTATACAGTGGGTACGACCACGGCTCTAGCTTGACCATTTTTGTACCTGTGCATTTCTGGATTTCTTTTTTAAGTTTTTACTTGTTTCGTCCTTTTTAGAGCACTTTCTTACGTAGTCGGGTCATAGTTTTTTAAACTTATTTTTTTATTTAATATTTTTCCGTTTCCCGATCGACATAATACACTAGCTATTTAGTATCTACATGGTAGCATTCTAAGAAAAGAAGTTAAGGTGAGCTACACGCGCGCAGCACGCGATCCGTTAAGCCTTGAACAAAGCAACGCGTTCATCCTGCGTGCGCGATGGCGTGCACGGTGGCGTTAAGATAGTTCATATTCATATATTCATATTCATTTATTTCATCTTTTGATAATAACATGACACTTAGATACGTCATTTTACAATTTAGAGTCAATAAAATAAAATATAGATCAATACCATTTGTAGCAACGAGTTCAAACCGGTGCGTCCCGCGCAGCTGCGGCTTGAAATACAGCGTTCGCACGCGCGATCGGGCGGCCGCGTTCATTTGATGTCATGGACAGATATGATAGTATGATAATATCCATATTACTTTTATTGTAACGTTTGATTTTTTACGAATTGTTTGAAAGAAACCCGCGTCAATAATGATTACCAGATTGATTATAAATTAATTTATTTCAAATGATACTCATTTTTTTTATCTTCAATAACTGCTGCTTATAGAAGCATATCAGCTTTGATTTTAGTTTCGCTATCTTCCATTATCACCAAATTTATTAGGTAGGAGTATGTTCGGAACGGAAGGTAGATGCAGATTGGACGAAACGCGTACCTAGGCCGCGCGTTTGATGTACACTGGCCTTGCCCGCGAGAAGTCGCCAACGCGTATGCAGGCTGAACGCGTTCGTTTGGTTAAAGCTTAACTGCAATTGTTTGGTGCGCCTCCATAGCGCAACTCATGCAAGGCTT
The DNA here is from genome assembly GCA_950371115.1 of Anania fuscalis. NCBI lineage: Eukaryota > Metazoa > Arthropoda > Insecta > Lepidoptera > Crambidae > Anania > Anania fuscalis. Next base: position 5,320,413 of record OX493334.1, on the reverse strand, counting down.
TAATCAGCACGCGTGTATTTATTATTTATATTAGTTCACTTTTCAGGTAGCTCACAGGCCGTGCTGCGCGCGACCTGCGCATTCACGGCGCGTTCGCCAGATCTGGTCTTAACCTAAGGCCGCGTTCAAGTCTGGCGAATGCGCCGCGCGACCTATGAGCTACCTGGAAATGCACGCGTGCAGATCGCGCGCTCTGTACAAGCCTAGCATGAGTTGCGCTAAGGAGGTGCACCAAACGATTGAGTAACGGAACGCGTGCTGCGTGCGTACAGCTCACGAGCGGTGCGCGCGCGGCGATACCTATCAGTATTATTGGGGTTATTTCCTGTAACGGCAGTGTTTGTAAATAACAAAGTAAACTAAGTAAAGAGCTAAAACAAAATTAAAGAAAATAAATTTATTTTTAATTATGTTCATAAACTAAACATAAAAACATTTTACCCAGGTCCTTACTCAATACTTAAAATTATAATTAATACATCTTTATTCTCATTACAATTTCTGGTCTAACTTAAACCTTAATATTTGCTGTCATAATGCGATGTTCTACTTAAACCTGAAAATGGATGGAAAAGAATAGCCGAGGATTGGGATCACTGTCGTGCATTTGGAGAGGCCTCTGTCCATCAGTAGACTGACGTCATCACATCATTATCACACCATCTTTGTCTGTAGGTACAGTAGGTATCTTGGCTTGCTGGTATGCTATATCAAATCTCATTCGTTTTAGTAACGTCTCTTCTGTCATGTTCATGGTCAGAATTAACAGAGCGAGGCTGCAGTCCGTCTTATTTTACTTGGCTAGCCCCAAATGATAATTGCGTCCAAATACATTATCCTCAATGATTGCGTCACCTGCTCCTGCTTCAAAAAATGGTCTCTAGACTGCCTTTTACTACCTCCATCGCACCGTCAGAACTTCATTGTAATATAGAAATCTTGTAGTTCCAGTCTTCAGATTGTTAGTTTACTTTAATTAATAACTAGCTGACCCGGCGAACTTCGCAACGCCTAACAGTTTTTTTTTCGTCAGCTTTTCCATTTTTTAATTATTTATTCTACTATTCAGGGCGGAGACAAATCCAACAAATTACAAATCATGAAACTCGGTCCAGCCGTTCTCGAGTTATAAGTGTTGTAAGAAATACGACTTTGTTTTATATAATTATAAAGAAGATTACATAGATATGTAGCGAATCCTAAGTTTAACGAAGCTTACGAACATATTTTTTTCACTTTTTTTTTTTTTTTTTCTATGGCAACCAATCCTCTGTGTGTGAGGTTTATTCCTGCCAATGTCGAGTAATATTTTTATTAGTGTTTACAATAAAACAGGGGTGTTCAGTGTTTTATTGCCTTTTCTGGATTCCTTGAAGGCTACTCTTCACTTAGAAGCAGGTTTCAAACGCCATCGTGTTCAAAGCAAGATGTCTACGAGACAAGTCACTTGACACTCGATGCGTGTTGAATACAATCGTATTTCAATGGTTCTGCATCTCTATCACTTCACCAAACTTAAGAACACAAACTACACCAAACTTGCACTCTAATGCTCTATAAATGATAAATAAAAACCATTAAAACAGATCGACCATGCTTTCCGTTCGACTACCCTTCATGTTCATGACAACCGTCTTTAAAATAAATTATTTTTAATTCTTCATTTATAGCACTAAGGAGTGTGGATATCAACTTCGAAACAAATCACCCCCAAAATAGCTTTCTATCCCTATTTAACCCCGCTAGGGGATGCATTTCAATAAAATACAAAATATGTCTTCCGTCAATGCTGTTAAGGAATGTTTATGCAAAATTTGAAGTAGATTGGACCATGGAATCACGTTGTCCCATACAAACTTTGCCCTTCGGTTTCACCCACTTTGGGGTTGAATTTCGCAAACTCTTTTCTTATCGAATGCCTACGTCATACAAAAAACAGACACTCCAAGTTTCCGGTCTCTACGAACAGCGGCTTAGGCTGTGCGTTGATCCGTCAGGCAGTCATTCAGGACAAAGCATTTAAATGTATTGATTATAACTGAAACAATATGATATATATACATATTCGTAATGTGCTAGCCAAGAACTTACTTTTGATACCAAACACGTGATGATTATCACAATTTAAGTTTCTTTTAGGTTAAAAATTGACGTTTTAATTCCGTCCGAGACAATGTTGATTAAATTTATACAGCCTATTTTACCCCGGCCCTTAATACAAATCTATTGACACCTCGTTCATTAAAATCGGTTCAGTAGTTTAGGTGCTACGGTGGAACATACAAACATACGTACATACATACATAGACTGCCAAAATCATCACCGTTTCTTGGCTTCGCCGTAGTCGGGTAAAAACCAGAATAAAATAAATATTTAAGGGGGCTCCCATACAACAAATATGATTTTTTGCTCGTTTTTATAGATAATGGTGCGGAACCCTTAGTTCGCGAGTCCGACTCGCACTTGGCCGGATTTTTACTTCATATTTGATACCGTAATTATTTCTACTCTACTAAATGACTCAGTTGTTACGATTTGTAATATTTTAATTTGATATTTCTTCGTTCCTTTCATATTGCAGTTCTCTAAAGCTGTTGCATTTAACCGCAAGGACTTTATTGCGTGAACAAAAACTAACGTTTTGTATGCCATTTTAATAAGTACCTTTCAAAATAGAACAACTTTACCTTAAAAAGTACCATAAAAAATACGAAACGGATTTGTAAACCAAGCGACAATCCAACTTAATCTTTCAGCATTCAAAATAGAAAGATCTAGGTTTCTATCCGGAGTAAGACAAAGCTCCTATCTGAGTAAGCTTAAACTTTTACAAAGCACACTCGACGGATTTAGCTTTCAAAAGCTCTACGGCGAAAGCTCTCCAAATATATTTATTTGACCATTTTAGTTACAATTTATTGGTAAAACAATAAAGCTTAAAAATTAAATAATAAATGTATTTTAAAGTAAACTACCGCATTTTGAATTTCATATTAGCACTTTTGGGTTTGTGATTGTTTTATTTTTACTTTGCAATGTTTACTATCTACCTATCGTGTTTTTTTTTTCATTTCTATTTACAACCCTTTAGCTCTAGGCATAATTCGAAGTAACATGATTAACAAAATTTTGCACTTTAAAGCTTTTTATTACACTTACAAATTCCTGAATTGAAAAATAGGTTTCACACTGTAGTCAGATGGACAGATGGCAAAAGTATAAGCTTTATACCGTGTGGTTACACAACACACGGTATAAAGCTTATACTTTCGCGGTTCTACAGAGCCCTAAAAACGTTCCTCAGCAATTAAGCGTTATTAGTATACTGAGGCAATGAGTATCTCGACGCAGATTTCCAGATGACACCTTCAAATAGCAAACGTAGTGTAGGACGCCCCCGAGCTCAATGGACCGACGACCTTTCACGTCCAGCAGTGGACTGTAATAGGCTGAGATGATGATGATAATGATGACCTTGAAATGTGAGTGGAATTATTATGCCGAGTATTGCCTCGGATACTTATTGGAGTATCGCGAAGCTGATTCGCAGACACTTTAAAATGAAATTGGGCAACTAACAGAACTTTTTTATTCACCACTACCGCGCGCTCAAATGCACGTTTCTGAGTATCAAAGTACCCTTTAAGTGCTAATGCTTATGCATCGCGGAATCTATGCAAATGAACCCAGTCTTGGTTCTATACGTGAAGTTCACTGGAAAGTTATTTAGTAGGAATATTACCTTGAATCACTAGATCTAGATTTAGCTAGCTTACCACATATTCTTGTAGCTAATCGATTTAAATTTAAGAGTTGCAATAGTCATATTTATATTTGAAATCGATAGTAATAATATATTTTAATATAATAAAATAAAATTTCCTTTATCGGTGTATGTTCTTAAAGCACTACAACAACCGGTTTAACCGTGTGCTGCTGAAGCATCTCGCATCGGCAAGAGCAAACGTAATTTTGCCGGCACACTGCGCCCGCTTCCGGCTGAGTCTACCGCCGCCGCGCTGTAAGGGTTAATTACTATATACATAAGTGGAACCTATGTGAAGCTTTTGCAGAAATAACACTTGGTTTTTTTTTATGTAATGTAAATTATGCGTAGTGGCAAGCTGAACGAGATCAGGTGCGCTGATTTCTTGTTTTGAATTATCTTAACGATTACCTACCTAAAACACATAAAAATATAATTCTGTAGCAAATGAATTAATATTGTCCATATAGATATATAAAAGGATTAATATGAGCAGGACAAACAGAGTTCTCTGCTGTTCATTCTTTAAGAAATAACTTATACCCTGCAGTGAATAAGGAACCTTTATTTGACAACCACATTGACGTATTGGTGCAATAATTTGTCTTAAACGCAAAGGATCCAATTCCTAGTTCGTTTTTGATCAGTTTACGAACTTTTATAAATTGCTCTTGTCTCAGTATGCTGATTAATGCCAGTGGCAAAATATAACTGATACCTTGTTAACCTTGTAACACAGCGTTAATTCATTGATTCGAGAATATGACTACCTATGTGTATTTTCTACCGCATAATATATTGTACAACGTAATAATCGTCAATAATCTGTTAACATTACCTGCTGCGGAAGCATCAGTAGGAGAAAATGTAATTTCGTGGACGCACTCCGCTCTTTAGGCTCCGACTAATGCTACCGCACTCGGAGGGTTAATTGCTTGTTTGGGATCTCATATACGAGTGCATTATTAGTGAGCAGGTAGAAAGCGTTGTTGTGTTAATCCTTATTATTTTGGCAACAAATTATTTATCACTAATATTTAACGGACGATGGATTAGCAAGCTAAAGTGGTATTGGGCCCGCCCAACACATAGCACGTAGAACTGACGGCCGATGGAGCAGAAGGTTCTGGAATGGAGGCCGCGTACCTACCGGCAAGCGCAGCGTGGGAATTCCACCCACAAGCTGGATAGACTACCTGGTAAAGGTTGCAGGAAGCCGCTGGAAGAAGCCTGCAGCCTCTTCCAACCGGCCAATCTGGCAGTCACTGGGGGAGGCCTATGTTCAGCAAGCAGTGGACGTCCTGGTGTCTGAAATGTTAATGATGATGATAATAATATTATTAACTTGCTACACCGGCAGACGTTGTCTATTTATTTGTTAACCAGCTATAAAACGACATTTGCGACAGTAAAAGAAAAATATTCAGCTTTTACCGAATATAAACATGGTATTTTTCTTTACATAAAAATCTTGCCCTGCGAATTATGATCAGGAAATTATCCAAATTAGTCGAACCATTCTTGATTATTAGCGGGACGGCAACGGATTAAAATCCGTATCCGGATTAAATTTCCTAAAGGAAAGATGTGTTTTTCTTTTAAAAAGAAGTTTGTTTATTTGTTACTTGTTTGTTACTTTAATAATAAAATCTTATGGTTAACTCTCGCCCGTATTCTGTTAGGTACGCGCTACACTTTCTTAGCGATATTGCTTAGGTACCACAAGTAGGTATGATCACTGCTGAACATAGGCCTCCCCCAGGGACCTCCAGATCGGCCGGTTGGAAGTGACCTGCATCCATCGGCTTCTATACCTTTACCAGGTCGTCCACCTTGTGGGTGTCCACAACTTTTTTATTTATTTATCTACGGATTCGGATATTTGCTTTCTTACGGACTTCTTCGCGGATTATTAAAAGAGGCGATACCTCTAAAATATTCAGAAAAAAAACATTGTTTGTTTAAATGTCCATAGTTCCAACGGCGAAACGCCTTAAATAAGATGAAAATATTTTTTGTCTGTTGTCTTTTGTAGCTACGAATTTAATAATTCATCCCGATATCATTCCAGTGTTGCCAAGATTAAAGTATAAATTGTAAACAGAAAACATAGCTCTTTGTGACCTTAGAATTTTTGCCTTGATTGAATCCTTTGATCCTAAATTCTGGAGAAATTGTAATTTTACTCTTTAAGCTTAAATTAAAAATAAGTCTGTATCTTTAGACTAAAAGTGTTCAGCGAGACAACATCTTGTATTACGATTAAGATCCAGGTATATTTCAGATAAACGTTTTTTGACCGTTCAATTTTTAAAGCAAAACAAAATTACCTATCGGGGTACACTACAAACTTCTTAATCGGCGGATAATTTAATCCGACTTGCAACTTGCAATGCGTTTAGTGAAAACGATTTATTGTGAGTCGATTTTTATAGTAATTCAAAGAACAAAGCAAACTATAGGCCGATTAGGTCTGTAAGAATGTTTTCTAAATACCGTCACTCAAAGTATCATTCGAATCTTGTGTCTGTTTCACCAGCTGTCCAGCAGTCGCTACCTGGCAGTGGCTGCCGGGTCATGAGTTCAAACAAAGAAACCGGCCAAGTGCGAGTCTATTATCTATAAAAACGCCAAAAAATCACATTTGTTGTATGGGAGCCCTCTTAAATATTTATTGTATTCTGTTTTTTATTATTTGTTGTTATAGCGGCAACAGAAATACATCATCTGTGAAAATGTCAACTCTCTAACTATCACGGTTCATGAGATACAGCCTGGTGACAGACGAACAGACAGACAGACAGACTGACAGCGGCGACTCAGTAATAGGGTCCCGGATTTTACCCTTTAGGTACGGAACCCTAAAAATGGACAGAGCGTAGCGTGTCTTACCTGTTCTGCGAGTTCAAACAATTTTAGCATGTGGAGCGTGACTCACGACACTCATCATCATCATCATCATCATCATCATCATCAGCCCACACTAGTCCACTGCTGGACATAGGCCTCTCCAATTGCACGCCACTCCGCTTGTTATAATTATTTTCTTAACATCATATTATGACTTCAGCCACAGGTAGGGTTGCCACCCGTCCTTTATAATAAAGTATATACTTTATTTTGGGGTGATTGTACTCTATACTTTATGAGGAAAATAAAGTACGTGAAAATACTTTATTTCAAATGGCTTGTTATTTCTCGATGATATAAATAATTTATTAATTTAAAATATTCAAGAGATGCTGTAAACTTATTTAGCAGTGACAATAATTTTGCCCAGAGTAATAATAATAAACATACCTATGTTTCAAAGGTAAAAATACATAATTTACACTTTTAACTTTATTTCCATACAATGTACTTTTTTTCTACCTTTAGCAACCAATATACATTATTTGTCCAAAAAAAAGGTGCCAACCCTAGGCACAGGACATCCACTGCTGAACAAAGTTCACCCAAGGTGGTCAGACTACCTGGTAAAGGTTGCAGAAAGCCGCTGGATGAAGGCCGCCGCTTCCAACCGGCCGATCTACAAGTCATTGGGGCGGGGGCTATGTTTCTTAACATTTTTTTCAAAATAATTACCAGTATTCAGTGTCTAATTCAGCAGACTGTTACAATACAAAGTCTCTCTAAAATAGAGAACGGCAAGATGTAAGTGGTGGAACACCTAACATTGCTTTTAGGATTTTTTTTGAGCAATAAAAGCTATGTTAATATGAGGGCTATTTGCCCCATTTCAGTAGCCCATACCGTAATACCCTACATAAGCGTGGTAGGCCGTAATTGTAGTAGTTAAGTTTGTAACCGATCTGACACACTTGAGAGCATATACAAATGAATTGATTCGGTTACAGATTTTCTAATATGAATTTCCCAATTTAGGTCTTTGTCTATTGTTATTCCAAATAAAATTATTTGATACACTTTATTAATGTCAATGTCTTTATATTTAATTACTTAAAATAATTTAGTTTTCTTACTTCTAAATAAATAATTTCGTTAAAAAATTTCAAGAAAAACGGAATATTTTATTATAGCTAGACATTGGAAAATCCGGCATTCAAATCCCTAGCGGTACGTCGTCGCGACCGCCAGGCTTCGAGTGGTACCTTCAAGCAAAAAGTTATTTAAGTAAAGTGGTAGAGTAAAGATTATTTGGTATATAAATATTTAAGCTACACATAATGATATTAATAATGCCTATTTAAATCATTATTTACAAAAGAAAGAAAGCGACAATAACATTTCATAACAATGATTACCCCGCCAAATTATTTAATACCTATAATGTAATCTAGTAATGCTTGCGTTTCTTATAGTAGCTCAAAGGTAGCTCAGTAGGTAGTCGAGTCTCGTCTCACATCTGTGGATCGTGTGTTCGCGTCAGAGCATGTAGGTAGGTACACATCTCGATTTTTGATAATTTGTTTACTTGTTAACTAAACTGAACACGCACTGATGAGGAAAAACATTGTAAAGAAACCAAAATAAATACCTACTAGCATGGTTTGGTTTCCAGTCCATGGGAAACAAAGGTCCGATTGTTATCGCTACGAAATAAGAACAGTGTATTATAGTAATTAAAAAATATAATTATGCTTTTAATTTTTTTCAAAAAGGTATTTACGTTTAAAATATCACAAAGGAAAAATGAATCAGATAGGAACATTTTTGAACGAAATCAAAAACCCTCAATTCCAACCAGGAAAAAGGTTGTGTAACTTATCCCCATTGAAGGGGTTATTACTGAGTAATACTGAGTATTAACGTTTCGACGGCAACTCATTACTATTTGGTTCAGGTGTATGACGATGTATTCATATGTATCTGTTGCGGCGAGATAAACTTGACAGCACCCCTACCACGGTGCAGCAATAATTTGCAATAGCAATTTCTAGAATCTGTAAAATCTACTTAAAGCAAGCAGGGAGAATGTTTAGAATAAATATAAATTTTACTAGATTAGATATTTAATAATTAAGATATTTGATAATCTACACCAGTTTTTAGTAATATACCTATATATTTTATGTAAATATGGACCTACCTAAAACAAAAAAAAACAATTAAGAAATGAAATGGTCTTACTAAAATTCAATCCTAATTATTGATACTAATTTTTTTCCAAACATCCGAGGGAGGTCAAAGTCATTTATTCAGTATAATGAAATTTAAATTATTTATTTGGTAATATAGGCCCTCCTTCGGGCTTTTATACACGTCCCAAAATATAACTTAACCCTTTTACCCCTTTGGGACAACATATCGGCTGGTGATGAGAAGAAATGGCGCGACAAACCAACTCACCTTTGTCAGCCTGATTTTAACAGAAAATACATTTTGCATTTGCGAGCTACCTAGGCAGTAGAAAAAAGTCCATGCACTTGATCTTGACGTTTATATGGTCTTCTAATATCCTTTTTTCATAAGGATATTTAATGTGGTTTTTAAACTCATGAACAGGTAATTCAACAAGAGTTTGTGGTATTTTATTTAAGAACTTTATACTTAGGTGATAGGTTTAGTAGGACCCGCTTGATTAAACGGCTTTTGCAGCTGTGTTCCATCAAGGACTCAGGATGAGGAAGAGTGATTCTGCACTTTGTAATACACTTTATATTGGCATTTATGAGTGTTGAAAGTAACAACTCTATCGAACTTAAATCTAAACGTTTCAAAACTACTTCTCTTTTTCCATTCATCAACAAACTACAATTTGACTAGATTCACGGACAGACAACATACTGGAATAAACCAGTCAAAAAGAACGGTGGTATCAAATCAATTCGAATTATGCCAACTGGCTAAATATTGACACGTTTTAATTTCAAACCTAACTGTAACATGAAAGCGAGAGAGATTTAAAAATAAAAAATAAGGCAAATAAAGAACGGGAACTTAATTAAGGAGCAGCTTACAACTTCCTTTAATGTTAAATAAGACGGAAAACACCTAATTTGTGAAGAATAAGACATTGTTTATACATTATTTTGGGAGTTAGCGCTTATTCCAGGAAAATAAATATTTTTCATGATTTAAGATGAGATCAAAAGGAGAGGTGACGTGTTTCCGCAAAATCCCGGGTTCGATTTCTAATTCAGTAAAATTTATTAATCAATTTCTTTTCGATTGGCTAAAGTAAATTTTCAGGCAAAGTTCATTCTTGTCTACCATGCATGTAGTAGTACCCCACTGTTAATGTATAGGGAATAGTAGCCTAGATGCTCGTACACACATCAACAAAGCTCTTGTCGCATTAATATTGGTGTTCACACACTACAGAGTTTCTGATCTAAGCCAGGAATGGAACTCGAATGAAGGCCAAACTATAAAAGTTACGTGTTATCTATGGAACCCTAAAAAGCTGTTAAGCCTCCTAACGGCAAGGCAATAAAAATAAAATCTGCATTAAACTTTACTTTGAAAACAGCATGTGAACTAGTGGTTCAAATGGTGAGATTAGTCTATGCTAGCCAATCTAGTCATAAAGCGGCCATATACATCAATGATCCTAAAATACTGAATAGCCAAATATGCCAATATTCTGTCAAAAAAGGAACATTCGCCACAGTTCTATTCATTTTTCAAACCAATAGTAACGGCCTGTGCTCGAAAAATTGAGTACACATTTCGTCTCCAACGCCTGCATTCCGAATGGTTTTTTCCGCGTACATTTTTAATATTGAGCGCGAGTGTACCGCTGGACGCTGGTGTCATACCATCGCGTACAAGAGTCCTATGCGCAAACCGCTCGAAAAATATTTTCAAACAAATACTCAAGCATCTATTTAGATGTCTAATTTTTAAAATTTAGGCGCATTGTATGATAACATGAAAGATACTCGTATGTTGTGACTTGAAACTATATATTGACCCGTTATTTAAACTATAGACTCATATCCTATCATCATAATTGGACATTGAAGGCTAAAAGCTAACTGGTTGGTTTTTACCAGCGGGGTTTTGGGTTGCGTTCAAGATTTACCTAACAATCTAGTGACCATTTACCAATAAAATAACCTTCATTATTTCAGACCATAGACGCCCATAGCTGCATTACACTTCGCTTTTGATCTGCAGGTTGCTTATCCGCTATTCGATGATCGGCTTGTTGGTTACGGCGCATTGAAGTGACCTAATAACCTCGGAAAGAATCATGGTCTCGTACCAAGTAATAAAAATTTAGAGATATGAAAACAATTGTATGGTCTGGAGCATAGTTATTTAATAATTCTTTGCGAAACTATTTAAAGATGAGAAGTTTTGTATGTTTGTGATGATATGAGAGAGATATGAAGGTTTTTTTGGTTGTCTGTCGGCAATGCTTATCAGTGAAATGAAGCTCCTCAAGATTCGGAAACGAGCCCGTGTAACGAGAAGAGCTGGTGTGGGCAAAGAAGAATACAAAATTACGAACCCGTATCAGCGGTTAAAAACTAAGTCGTGTATTCTTCTGTATTCAGTTTTTAACAAGGACTTTCTCGAGCGATGCAGTGATTAGTCGTTTGTTTGCTCGTCCCATGCGGCTGCGCCTGTTCTATATGGATAGCCGAGTCTCCGCGATGACTCCTGTTTATAATGAAAGTATGAAAGAATAATTCGCGTGCTTTCGTTTCTTGGCTCTAATCCCTGAAGTCCCGATCTTAATCATTGCCTATATTTTTCATAAATCTTAGACAGAGAGGCGCAGTTATTTAAGAAGGAAGACGTGATCTTCAATCGTGCAACTAATACTAATGTTTATTATAAACTGGTACAATGCGTGCCAGACTAAACCGAGGGTTCCGTGCCGTTTATCGTTTTAAGGTCGACCTAACTTTGAGCTATTATCGTTTTAATTGAAGATAAATAACGATATTAGACGAATAAGAAATATTTTTACAAATTGTTGACTATTGGTTAAGATCAGAAATGCTTAAACATTGTATTTTTTTGTTTTTAGCAATTCCATGCAAGGTTTTAATTGAAGATAAATAACACTTGAAAAAAAATCATCGACCTCAGGTGGGACTCGAACCCACGTCCCATCCCAAGTCAAAATTTTGGTAAAGCACTCGCCCGGCTTGTGATGGGACGTGGGTTCGAGTCCCACCTGAGGTCGATAGTTTTTTGTCAAGTGTTATTTATCTTCAATTAAAACCTTGCATGGAATTAATAAAAACAAAAAATAAAATGTTGCATTTCTGATCTTAACCAATAGTCAAATATTTGTAAAAATATTTCTTATTCGTCTAATATCGTTATTTATCTTCAATTAAAACAATAATAGCTCAAAGTTAGGTCGACCTTAAAACGATAAACGGCACGGAACCCTCGGTTTAGTCTGGCACGCATTGTACCAGTTTATAATAAACATTAGTATTAGTTGCACGATTGAAGATCACGTCTTCCTTCTTAAATAACTGCGCCTCTCTGTCTAAGATTAATAAAAAATATAGGCAATGATTAAGATCGGGACTTCAGGGATTAGAGCCAAGAAACGAAAGCACGCTAATTATTCTTTCATACTTTCATTATAAACAGGAGTCATCCCGGAGACTCGGCTATCCATATAGAACAGGCGCAGCCGCATGGGATGAGCAAACAAACGACTAATCACTGCATCTGCAAAAATTAGAATGTTTAAGCATTTCTGATCTTAACCAATAGTCAAATATTTGTAAAAATATTACTTATTCGTCTAATATCGTTTTTTATCTTCAATTAAAACGATAATAGCTCAAAGTTAGGTCGACCTTAAAAACAATAGTCTAATATTTGTAAAAATATTTCTATAGGGTGTTGACGGTAGTATACTACTCAGCTCTACATATAGCTACAACATTGATCAGAATACGCTGGCTTTGACAGCGAGAAAGAACACTTGAGGAATTTCATCTTGTCACGTGACGTCCTCGGTAGCTTAGTTGGTAAAGCACTCGCCCGGCTTGCGATGGGACGTGGGTTCGAGTCCCCTGAGGTCGATGATTTTTTTCAAGTGTTATTTATCTTTAATTAAAACCTTGCATGGAATTGCTAAAAACAAAAAAAAAATACACTATTATCGTTTGTTGTTTTTCTTAAGAATCTTAGAAATTAAGCAGGGGCCGTTCTCAGCCCCTAGCATCCAGCATGCTAGTCATAAATTTTATGGCTACTAGAAGACATAAGTGAAAAATGTTTCTAATACCTTGCAACACAGGAATTCTTTTCTGTACTTGAAGACTATGACAATGGGTGTGTTTCTGGCGCGTATTCATATCATTTCTAAGGGTGCGTACAGATCTGGCGAATGCGCAGCTCTGTGCAGCTCGCGAGCCACCCGCGAGCGTGCATTTTGTGTTCGTGCGCTGCCCGCGAGTACGCGTGCAAACTATAACGCGCCGTGCGCGAACGACGCCGCAAGAGCCGCGCGCTTGTGACCTGTGAGCTACACCTATTTCCTAGATCGTGAACTGGAACTGCACGCGGGCAGATTTCTCGCTAAAGAGGTGCACCAAACGATTGCAGTAACGGAATGCGTGAAGCTCGCGAGCAGCTCGCGAGCTGCGCATTCGCCAGATCTGGACGTACTCTTAGATTAATAAAGTCAAATTATTATTTTACTATTTAGTAATTTTATTTCAAAAAATCGGTCCCGAATATGATCTCCTATACAGAACATCAAGACCAACAGGGAATATACAGGGAAAACAATATGTACGTATTGTTGAATCATGATTGTACTACATTTTCAACCTAAATAAACGTTTATTTTTGACTTAAGAAATACTTAAGAATAACCGTAAAGTCCTTTAGTCTCCAATAAAATATCTCATCTGTTCATAGCAATAAAGGTTGATGAAAATATACCCACTTTTCCTAAAATTATTATAATACTTATCTCACAAAATGCGGATAACAGAAATTCTTTTCATTTTCTTTACTACCCTTTTACAAAGAGCCATTTTAAATGGGGAGGTAAATATTGAAGGCAATTTTAATAATGCCGAAAATTTGACACCTTTTCATCATAATAATACTGTTTTAGTTAATATAAATGGTATCGGGATAAAGATACTGAGAAATAAATTTACAGAAGTGGCACCTAATAAAAATAAGAAATAAAGTCAATTTGAGTTTATAACAATAAAAAACCGGCTAAGTTGAAGTTGAACTCCAACGCCAAAGTTTCCATTCAAACTTGTAGGCTATGTAAATAATTCGTGTATAACCGAATCATGTCCCAAACATTTTTACTACTTTTTCCGAGTTCGTTCATTAATTGATGTAACTACAAATTTACAGTTTTCGGACTTTTTTCTTTACTTTTGCCATAAGGCATTCTTCTTTTTTGACCAGTTTTATGATTCTGGGTCAACAGGAGGTATACTATGTATTTTATAGGGTTCTAGTAATAATTTGCGGTATGTAACTGGCTGTAAGTTCTGATTGCGTTGACATAGAGGTTTGTTTTTTTTTTTAAAACCAAACCTCCAATTCGGTTGAAATTGGCTGACATTTCATAGAGCTATGTAATTATATTTTGCAATAAATGTATGTCTAAGAGTTCTTGGTATTGCTTGTGCCTGTATAAACTACTTAATGTGAAGACGTCAAATCAGGCGCTGATATAAAATGTGAACATACTTTAACCCTGAAGCACTGTGTTTTACTGTATAACAGTGAAATGTGTATACCGTGTTCCCACAAAACATCAAAAGAGAGGCACTTCAATTGATTACTCCTAGCAACACATCGGAAATCGGTGGAGTTGTCACACGAAAAAATGATACAAACCATCGCGGGACATAACAACAAAATGGGGAAAACGTGTATTGTGTTGTATTTCATTGGGATCGTCTATTCAACCAAACGGTCTGACTATAGTACAAGTAGTTACAGCAAGCTCAGATCGAATAACGCTCAATATAAGGTCCTTAATTTCTTTTACTAACATTTTTCTACTGCTCAAATACAGATATTTTTCCAATGGGAAAAATAGTTAGTGTAACTTTTAAAAATTAATCCGAAGCTATGTACCTCTTTGGCGCCCTTTGGGGCAGGCTTGCGTCCAGGAGTGGACTGCAATAGGCTGAGATGATGATGATGATGGACCTAACTTCGAGTATTTTATTTATAACTTATGTCCCTAATTGCCTGAAATGAAGAATTTTAACTATTGAAGAACATTACTCGTAGGTAGGTGTCAAAATCGGTTACCGATTCTAAGTCCGAGTTTTATTAGTACCTACTATTAAAGGGATCTTCTAAATAAAACGGTACAACTACTAATAAAAATATAATGATACGGATTAACGCGCGAAAGCACAAGGACGATGCGTAGTAGAATGACGTCCCGATGACAGATGACCGCTAGTGTCGGGAACCGCTCATAGGGATGCTCCCATCAATCGATTCCTAGCTAACAGTTCGGCCATCCTGCAGCTCCTTCGTCCCGAAGGAGAACTCGGTCCGCCACGACGTGAAGTTGCCTCTTCCTCCGATGTATCCGTGGGCGCCTGGTTGTTCGGTTACCATAGCCACCACGATAAAGTTGTTCTCTTCTTCTCCCACCAAAAGGCGGCGGCTATTTATCACAAAGTGAAATTCGGAGATTACACTTAGCGTAGTTGCTCAACCACGAAATACGACAACAAGCGCCTCAGATAGCATGTTTGTTTACTCACATGGTTAGACTTTGTACTGTAACATAGTCAAAAGTAGATTAACTAACATCTCATTCAGCTCATTGTTCACCCGACAACAAGAAAGCGTAGGTTAAGTTATCATAAACAAGATTAATCATTCTACCAGGCGAAATCTCACACACATGGAGCGTCACATCACTCATTAAGTTAACTCAAATGTTACATATCCTTGATATTGAACTGAATTCGTTTTACTCCACATACACTAACCTGAGCATAGAGTTACGTCAAGTGTTCATCTAAAGTCACAAAACCCTATTATTGGACCAATTCAGGTTCTACTCCCCATTCACTAACCTACCCCCAAAAGTAATTGCTTTACGCCTTCATTCAGTCATAGTGTTATTGGTTACCTCATACCTGTTGTGTTTAACATAAGTTGACTTTCAACTGTCCTTGGTTAAACTTGAATGTCTTGAGCGACACAGGCACCCTCAACAATAACATTGTTAAGGTTCAGCGCGGTTCCAGTTAGGGGTGTGGAACTGCCGGCACCTTCTCAGTATTCTCACGTCATGATTGTGATGACTGATACAACATCCACCATACCCCATCGGTGAAACGACATCGCTGGTATATGTCACCTCTAGATAATATTTTAAGTAACTTACAGTCATCGAATCAAGTTTTCTGTCAACAAGTCCTTTGTCGGCCATCCGATATCTTTATGCATTCCGTATTACGTTAGCAGATCCCTATCGATCGGCCACCTTTGTATTCGTCTACTGATGCAGTGTTCTGTCGGCGATTCATCAGAACTATGTTTACTGAAAGTGCAATGCAGTCCCCAGTCTCATAGGTTACACTTGCTCACTGACGCAATCCCCTAACAGCCTGCGTTTGCGTCTCCCTGTCAATATTCTTTGTGGATGCTCCTGATGCAATCCCCTGACGGCTATCATCAGAGGTACCTTCTTGCATAATTTAGTGATAACGCTTTTCCCTGTTGGCGATTATTGTTGTACTCTGGCTACTGATGCAATCCCCTGACGGCTATCATCAGAGCTACCTTCTTGCGTAATAAATATAGTGATAACGCGTTTCCCTGTCGGCACTCATTGTTGCACTCTGGCTACTGATGCAATCCCCTGACGGCTATCATCAGAGCTACCTTCTTGCATAATTTAGTAATAACACTTATCCCTGTTGGCACTCATTGTTGTACTCTGGCTACTGATGCAATCCCCTGACGGCTATCATCAGAGCTACCTTCTTATGTGATATAGTGATAACGCGTTTCCCTGTTGGCGCTTATTGTTGTACTCTGGCTACTGATGCAATCCCCTGACGGCTGTCATCAGAGCTTCCTTCTTGTATGATATACTGGTAATGTTTCTCTCTACACTCATTGTTGCACTCTGGCTACTGATGCAATCCCCTGACGGCCATCATCAGAGCTATGTTTTTGTACGATATACTGGTAATGTGTTCCCCTCTCTTCACTCGCTATTGCACAAGGGCTCCTGATGCAGTCCCCTCACGGCAATCATCAGAGCTACTTTCTTATGTAACGTAGTGCTAATGCGTTCCTCTGTGGGCAGTCATTGTTACACTGTGGCTACTGATGCAATCCCCTCGCGGCCATCATCAGAGCTAAGTTCTAGTACGAGTATAAATGCGTTCCCCTGTGGGCAGTCATTGTTACACTGTGGCTACTGATGCAATCCCCTCGCGGCCATCATCAGAGCTAAGTTCTAGTACGAGTATAAATGCGTTCCCCTGTGGGCAGTCATTGTTACACTGTGGCTACTGATGCAATCCCCTCGCGGCCATCATCAGAGCTAAGTTCTAGTACAAGTATAAATGCGTTCCCCTGTGGGCAGTCATTGTTACACTGTGGCTACTGATGCAATCCCCTCACGGCCATCATCAGAGCTACGTTTTAGTATGCTGTAGTGCTAATGCATTCCCCTGTGGGCAGTCTTTATTTTACTGTGGCTACTGATGCAATCCCCTCGCGGCCATCATCAGAGCTACGTTTTAGTTGGATGTAGTGTTAATGCTTTCCCCTGTGGGCAGCCATTGTTACACTGTGGCTACTGATGCAATCCCCTGGCGGCCATCATCAGAGCAACGTTCTAGTTGGATGTAGTGTTAATGCATTCCCCTGTGGGCAGTCATTGTAACACTATATTTGCTGATGCGGTCCAAAGCTCTACCAAAAACAACGCGACCATCGCCCCGCTCGGCCGTCGCATAGTCGGAGCTATACTCCGGCTCTGGCCCCGCAGTCAGCCACGCAGCCGCGACATCCCAGCTTAGCCCCTGAGGCAGCTGGCGAGCCACGACTCCTCCACACCAAGACATCTGTTCACATAATAATAGCATGGATAGTATATTACGACATTAACTTTACAGTTTACAGATGAAGTAGACTTTATTGACAATACACATTTCGGACCATCATGACCATTAACCTTACTGTTTAAACGACAATATGTCAAATGCCAATGCAAGTATTTGCGACAACTTGCCAACAGTACAAAGTGATTGTTCTCATAAACCACAGTTACTCACCCTGTATCTATCAATTTATGTTATTCACTAGATTTTCCAATAGTCCACATAACAACACATGTTGTATGCTGGCAATACAAACATGAGAAACATAATAGTACAACATGACAACCATAATGTGTATCATTAAAATTAACTCTTACTGTCATCCTCCAATACTCAAAATATAAGTTTAGCATCATGAAAAGATGCATGCTCCCAACATACATGAAAATAGACAACTCATAAGCCCTGAAGGAATCCAAATGACATTACTGACCTGTTTATGTTTTTATACCAAACCATTTTACTCTAATAGGTCTTAACTGCATTAAACCTCATATCCATAACTCCACCAAGGTGGTCTTCTTAGTCAGCTAGTCATAGATCACAGCTCTTTCCTGCAAACAGGACTCCATCCCATGCATTTATTTTTTTGTCATAATGCATCAGCCTTCAATACTGTTACAGTCTTTCTCCATGCCATCGCCTGCAAGCCACAACAATAAAACACAGAAACAAGATCTTTATTTGATCTGCTTCCCCCTTAAAGCAGTAAACCCAACATCCATCACAGATAATTTATTCTAGTTTCCTTTACATTCAATCAAGTTATTTCACATTAGTTATGAATGACACAGCCTATAATAAGTAACTTGTTTAGCTCAAAGTTCTATTAGGTTATTCATTTCTTCATATAGTCACTTGAAATAGAATAAAGCTCTAATCAGTTTTCAGTCAGTCAGTAGTATCAGTGGTTGACTGGTAGAGGACACCACAAGGCATTAGGTCCTTTTGATCCAAAAAGGTGTCATTAATCATTTGTCAATATTTGACCAGTAAAGCCAAAAGTCAGTATATCCAAACCTAGTAAAATTCATCATGCTAATTAAGAATGTTATAGTGTTTCATAACTTTAACAATAGATAACATAACTTTCAAAGACAGGCGAACACTTTGTTTTAACCTTGATCAACTTGATGACCATTAGCAAGATCAAGTCCTCACTATCATAATCTGGCAGGAGCAATGTTTTATTTGCCATTCTTTGTCAAACTTTAATAAGGATATTGCAGATCATTACAAGATCCAGTAATAAGACAGCAATATTTAATGATACTCACCAAGCATTGCGCTTCTCTCTATTTCAGAACTCACTTACAATAAGTTTGAGTGACCTCACATTAACACTGTGCCAACCTTCAATGAATTCCTGTACAGTGTTAAAATCAGCTGCAGGTGTTAGTCATCATCCATGCAGATGCAGCATCACAGTGCAGTTGCACATGCACAACTAAAACTTAACATTTATCATTAAAATATGCACAGAATATTTATGCTAACAATCACCAGTCAGTGTACAATATTGGCTACCAGCACTTCCAAAGCAGCCAAGGGGTGCTGACACACTACAACACAGACCCCGGAGGAGAGAATATTTTAGAAATTAATTCAGTGCTTGTGAATCTTACAATTACTTTATTTCAACAATGCAATAAGATTTACCTTGCAGAAACTTTATTAAGTTTAGGATTCATTTAGTTTGCATTTTGTAACTGATCAAGTTGTTATATTAACCAATACCTCATATCCTTACACTCTGATGCTGTTCCTTACACAATTATTTAGTGTGATCAACAATTCATGTTTACCAGTAGAAACTGTAACTCACAGTAAGCATCAACACTGCTTACTTCAGTAACAACCTCTGTTTCCTATTTCAACCTCTAACCCGTATGCTTAACATGTATTGTATAAATGCTCATATACCATAAAATCTTGTTACTTCTGCGCATCTGGTATCAGAAGTTCAGAACCCATCTGGCATTTCCCAACTACCATCATTAATACTGTATGCTAAGAAATAAGCATTAGATAAAGGTTTACAAAGCTGAGAGCTTGGCTCATTTAAACATCAACCATCAGCATCATCAAATATTAGTAAAAGACACAATCTGTTATTTCACCATAATGTTAGTAAAGTTATAAAATAATTCAGTCTCTGAAGCAGATTGCAATTCAAGACAGTACACACACATGAACAACCATTATATGACCCTAAGCGCAGCCCAGGCATATAATTAACTATTAATTTATTACAAATGCATATTGGTGTCCCTTAACACACACTCACACAACATAATTTAATTCCACACTGCACTGCCTGTTTTAAATAAAATAAGGAAATAATAAAGTCAAAGCAAGAACACCTTGATGCCAAAATCATATTCATGTTTAGTGTCAATTTTGGTGCAAATCACAAACCCTTTACACAGATATTCCTTTAGCTTTTAAGTTAATTAAGCTCAGCAGCTGATAGAACAGTATGTCATGAATACATTGTCCTTCAGCCACTGCTTTTCACACACTTATTTGTTTACTAAATATTTCACTTATCTTGGTTATTTAGCTCAAAACCTCATGCAACTTAACCATAATTAAATATTTAAACCTTCGTTTCGTACAGACAACTTCAATTTGTCTACAAAAGGCGCGGTGTTTGCGTCTACGCAGTTAACAATAAAAGGTACTTACAGTCGATATTTTTCGTTTTACCTGCGGGTAACTTGGGTTCTCGGTTTACCTTTCAGTAAGTTTTAACATCCCATCACCCTTCCATTGCACATGCATTTGTATTTCCAATGTTTTTAGATGGCATAGCGTCACAACAAATAACGCTATCGGACGCCGGGTTTTAATCTGAAATATCACTAAAAGGGCGCGTAAACACTCGCGTCGCGTGAGTAACTATCTCACTTCTGAACTATTAAAGGGATCTTCTAAATAAAACGGTACAACTACTAATAAAAATATAATGATACGGATTAACGCGCGAAAGCACAAGGACGATGCGTAGTAGAATGACGTCCCGATGACAGATGACCGCTAGTGTCGGGAACCGCTCATAGGGATGCTCCCATCAATCGATTCCTAGCTAACACTACCTACTTACGAATTTCATTTTTCCGAAAACGTTTTGCCACAAATTTTGTTTCCATATTTATCGAAAACACGATTGACATATTGCTGATATTTCGATTTTTTGTGTTTTTTTATTCTATATGTTTTGAAATCTTACTTAACATTTCGAAAGTAAGATAAGTCACCGTTAAAATCAGGATGACAACTTCCTTTGTAACAAAGAATATAATATAAAATAACAAACAACAACGACAGTTAAAATAACACAAAAAAACATTTAAGTAGCCTGCAAACTACGACAAGAGAAAACATAAGTCAGTTTACAAGATATTGCTGAACATACATGAGAAGTTTAAATATAGTACGACTTTGAAATCTACAAAAAATAACTTTACTGTTTGGGAAATCCTGTACTTACGTACCTACTACATCTGTCTGGGTTGTGGCACTGTCCTCAGAAGTGTATGAACGTGACTGAAATTTAGCTGAAATCTGTTATGTGTCTAGATAGTAACTTGGTAATGGAAAAGGTATGTTGGATAAAAGATAAGACCTTTTATAATTTATTTTACGTTCATTTCTTAAACTTGAGCCTTAATAAAACCATGAAGATTTCGTCTTTTTAAAGTTCATCTATAGTATTTCCCACAAAAAAAAATCGCAGTTTCTATCAGTTTTGTGGTTTGTTTACTTTGCTTTAATTGGCATATCAATGTCAATGAAATTGTTTTTTTGGTAATAATAAATAGTGGTTAATGATTTAAATGCATATAAGCACCAGCGGCATAGTAGAATCAGAAAAGTACGCCATCGCCAACGCCAACGCCCCGAGCGAGCGATAATTACCTAAACACGTAGGGCTGTCGCTTATTAAAGTAATACCAAACCCTTCTTCATAATTTATTGATGTTTAAGTAGTGCGTGCGTGTAGTTTAAGTAGAGATGTTAAATAACTGACGATGATTCATTTAATAAATCTGTTAAAAATGAATTAACTACAAATCGGTACATATCTGGTCAACGAAACCCGCATCAAATATTTCCTAATCATTTTCGACAAATAAGTTTCAGCTAGAAACAAATTTATGAATGTACCTACGATGATAAATGTATATAGATTAGATTACTCACCGTTCTGGTTCGCTAGGTAATGTGATGAAAGACAATTCCGGTTTTGATAAACTGCTATTCAGATATCCATAAACACTGCAATATTTTCTACTCGAATTGTTTCCATCTTCACGAACCTACAAAATATTACCTCGCGACCGCGCGCGCGGGTATTACGTACGGCGTAGCAGCCACGACTGGCGCACCGTTATCACCGATAAATTTTGTCAATGTGTGCGTGCGACGGCGCATACGCACTGGCACGCTCATAAACAAACCGGGCTCAGTGCGCATGTATGAAGTCGACCTACTTTTCTGATTCTACTATGCCAGTGGCGGGCATTGGTTCTATTTCGAGGTAGGCAGTACATACTTATTAATGAGTTTTATTGATGGCTGGTTTTCATCAATAAAACACGTTTTTGAGTACCTACTACTACCTACCTACCTTATTACCTACCTCAAAAAATTTTTCAGGTAGGCACTGCCTTATTGCTCATATGCACAGCACCCTGTTATGTACATATTTTATGTATTCACATGACTTAAATTATCTCTTATACATACAATACATAAACGGATGTATATCCTTATTCACATCGTGAGCGCACAATATAAGCAAATTATATTCAAGTTCGAAATCTCAAGGCGCGCCTGTTGTTTATTAAAATAACACATTATTGTTACATCTTCACGGAAATGCCTCCCTAAGCTACGAAATTCATCAAAGTGTGATTAGATGTCCCTATTCTATACATTAACAGAAAATAAACTTTAACAAACATAACCCTCTTTTGGCAGTCACGTAAAAAGTTTTGTCAGATATTTTTTTATTTTTTGTTTTTAATTGTCATCTTTACAATTTATAGCGCACACACAGTTTTTGTTTCGAATGTACTAGATTACATGGTTTAGAAAAACATGAACTTTTTAATAAACCTCACAATTAAAAGCTACTGTTTAGCCTAGTAGTCGATGGAACGCGTCAACGTCACTTTTTTACTATTTAATGTGTGCAATAAAGTTTAAATAAATAAACAAAAAGCACTGGGAGAAGAAATATATAAATAAATCTTAGTTAAAGTTGTATTCTCTCTTATGTTTATTTCGGATAGTTCGTCAAGAATACAAGAAAAATTATGTGTAAGCCATGGTAATGCAAAGTAATTTTAAATGAAATCAAAAGAGGTAACAGTTTGTACCTAAATTATGATCGAGTTAATTTCCGTTTCATTAAGTTTAAATTATGTAACGCATGAAAGCTTGCTAATTTTGATCTGTAAGTTACCTAAGTTATGCATAAAAGGTATTATGGACAAAGTTTAAAAGTCATCATCATCATATCAATCTGTTGCAGTCCACTGCTGGACATAGGCCTCCCCCAAGGCGCGCCACAGCGCACGATCTCCCGCCCTTTGCATCCAGTCGCTGCCAGCCAGCTGCCTTCTTCAGGTCATCGGTCCATCTAGCCAGGGGGCGTCCTACACTACGTTTGCCTAAGCGTGGTCTCCATTCGAGAACCTTACTGCTCCACCTCTCGTCGGTTCTGCGACAGAAAAGTTTAAAAGTAATTAATTTTAAATATATTTTTTAATTTTTTAATGCAAGGCACAAATGGCAAAAATAAAGACAGCTTTATTAAAGAATACAGTACAAATATATGAATATCCATACAATTGGAAGTGTCGTATGAGCACGTGCGTTTCCGGCCCTCCCGCTGACTTATTGCCTTAATTATAAACACTTCGCTGCGAGTGGCGCCCTCTGAGCGTGGAGTTACGCAATGTAAGCTTTCCCTTTTAAGGGTTCCGCGTACAAACAAAAATCCCTTTGGATAAAAAAAAGTGCATAATAACGAAAAACAATCATGGCTTGGCTACCCTGTATAAATGAAGAACAAAAAAACATACGGTCAGTCGAACAGAAACTCCTCCTGTTTTTTGAAGTCGGTTGATAAAGGGGATTGTATCTTTATCTCAAGGAAGGTTTGGTCGTTGATTAAGTGCAAAATATGATAACATTTTTGAAGTCATGTTCTGTTTTTTAATGAATAATGTTTTAAAAGTGACCGTTCTTTATTAGATTTTCATTAAAAAAATGGTTGTCTGTAATCGGTTTACGGATATTATTTTTCCGTGAAAACCTCATAAGAATACATTGATGCTACTCGAACGCATCGGCCGATGAAGTGAAAAAAAGATAGATGCGTCACATGGCGAACGCTTAGGCCGATCGTGCATCTCTATCGCTTTTTCCGCGCTCTCGCTCGCATGAGGAACGTGTCATTTTTTCGTGCGTGCAGCCGGTCATCGATTTATAAAACGTTATCACGTCAAAAACAGAGTACCATTAGAGCCTTAGTAAACACAAGCAATAATTATTAGGAAGTTATCAGTCTCCATAGTTAAAATAAAAGGTAAATCTCTTTCTGCAAGGTTAAAAGTAGGTTAACCTACCATTATTTGTCATTCTGTCTTCCGCTTTGCACCGGTAAGTCAACACTAAGTTTCGAACTCCTCTTTACTTTCTGATCGATTTCGTTGCGGAACCCGACGCTGTTAAGTTTTTCCCTTAGGAATACCTAACCTTAAGTTGGGTTTCATTTGCGATCAAACTGAAGATGTTAGCTACACAGGAATTGGAGTTAAGGACAGTATTGATAAGAGAAGCTGGAAGCTATGTTAAAAAAAAATTGTTTCGCAATGGGCTTAAAAATAAAATTTAAAAGCGTCTTGCATGATTGGTTCCTTCAACATAATTTCTAAGCAAGTGTTTTAATTATAAGGTCTAATAGCTTTGACATGTAAGTTATAATCACAAAATACACACACCGGCACAATTACGGAAACACAAAAAAAGTAATTTTTTTCAATACCTTCGGATATCTTGACAAGTTGTTATTATGTATGTATTACTACCCTCTTTAGAAATAGACTTGAGCACAAATTTCTCATACACAAGTATGAGAATTGTTTTTATGGCACTTTAAGAATTTGCTGACACTTAGCGTTATTATGCTTCTGATAAGAACTTTGTTGGGTCCTGTGCATAGTGACTGTGGCTCATTCAACTGTTTATTTTTTATTTGTGTACACATTCCCGATACGAAATGAGTGAGTTGCTGGCAACTACAGTGGCTAGGGCTATAACCATGATCGAAGAGGGGCATATCTACCGTTCAGTAAGTCGAGCTTTGGGTGTATTAACTTCGGTGGTTCATCGCGTTTTTAACGCTACAGGGAGACAGGATCTTGCGTGCGGAGGCGAGGACAAGGCAGAAATCGGGCTACAAGCGCCGTTGATGACCTTTTCATCGCCTTGCAAACTTTGAGGAATCGTCGACAGACCGTGGTTCAGACCCGAAATCAACTGGCTGTCCGTAACGATAATGTTAGTGAACGAACAGTTAGGAGGCGTCGTAATGAAGTAGGCTTAAGATCTTATCTTATCTTGACGAAGTTGACGACGGCCAGTGGCGTAGTCGTTGCTTCGAGGCCGGAGATTCTTTCGGAAATTGAAAACTTCTACAGCCAGCTATACGCCTCGCATGCATCTCAACCTGATCCCGAAAATGAGGATTCCAGACCCATATTGACCCGCCACTTTACCGAAGACTTGCCAGAAGTCAGCCTAGGCGAAATTGAGATGGCTCTTAAACAGCTCAAAAACGGAAAAGCCCCTGGTGAGGACGGTGTTACATCTGAGCTCCTGAAAGCAGGCGGTAAACCTGTGTTGAAGGAACTCCAACACATCTTTAACACTGTTCTCTTTGATGGGAGAACTCCGGAGGCGTGGAGTAGGAGTGTTGTCGTGTTGTTCTTCAAAAAAGGAGACAAGACCCTATTGAAGAACTACCGACCCATTTCGCTCCTAAGCCACGTCTACAAGCTGTTTTCTAGAGTCATCACAAACCGCCTTGCGCGAAGACTCGACGAATTTCAACCACCAGAGCAGGCCGGGTTTCGAGGAGGATACGGCACCATAGACCACATCTTCACAATGCGGCAGATTATACAGAAGTCCGAAGAGTACAATCGACCCCTGTGCTTAGCATTTGTGGACTATGAGAAAGCGTTTGACTCTGTCGAGACCTGGGCTGTTCTAGAATCCCTGCAGCGATGCCAAGTCGACTGGCGATATATCCAAGTGTTGAGGTGTCTCTACAATGCAGCCACAATGGCCGTCCAAGTACAGAACCAGCAGACTAAACATATCCCCTTACATCGAGGTGTGAGACAAGGGGATGTTATATCCCCCAAATTGTTCACAAATGCCTTGGAGGATGTGTTTAAAATGCTGGACTGGAAAGGACAAGGCATCAACATCAACGGTGAATACATCTCACACTTCCGATTTGCGGACGACATCGTCATCGTGGCCGAAACGTTGCAGGATCTACAATCCATGCTGAACGGCCTTGCTGATTCTTCTCAACGCATCGGTCTGCGGATGAACCTGGACAAAACCAAGGTTATGTTCAACGACCACATCATTCCGGAACCCATTTCAGTGCAAGGCAGTGATCTCGAGGTTGTTAAGGAATATGTCTACCTCGGGCAAATTTTGCAGTTGGGCAGAAACAACTTCGAGAGAGAGGCCAGTAGAAGAATACAGCTAGGCTGGGCAGCATATGGGAAATTACGTCGAGTATTTACGTCGCCCTTTCCACAAAGTCTTAAGACGAAAGTTTTCAATCAGTGCGTCCTACCCGTCATGACATACGGAGCCGAAACGTGGACACTCACGATAGGGCTGGTCCACAGATTTAAAGTCGCTCAGCGAGCTATGGAAAGGGCTATGCTCGGAGTTTCTCTGAGGGATCGGATCCGAAATGAGGTAATCCGACAGAAAACTAAAGTCATCGACATAGCCCATCGAATAAGCAAGCTGAAGTGGCAGTGGGCCGGCCATATTTGTCGCAGAACCGATAACCGCTGGGGTAAACGAGTTCTTGAGTGGAGACCGCGTGTCGGCAAGCGTAGTGTGGGACGCCCTCAGACTAGATGGAGTGACGATCTTCGCAAGGTTGCTGGCAGGAGCTGGATGAGAGTAGCCGTGGATCGTGCAGAGTGGCGTGCAATTGGAGAGGCCTATGTCCAGCAGTGGACTAGTGTGGGCTGATGATGATGATGATGATGAAGATCTTATGTGCCAGAAAAAGCACCTAAACTCGAGAAAACTCATCGTGTGGCAAGGTTAGCGTTCGCCCGTGCGCACCGAGATTGGACAAGTGAGTGGAGTCACGTTTTATTTACCGATGATAGTTTTTGTGTTAATTTCGTGGATGGACGGGAGTGTATGTGGAGATATCGTGGAGAACGATATAACCAAACAAACTTCACAGAACAGTGGCATATGGTGGAGGATCAGTAATGGTATGGGGTGGCATAAGTTTGGAAGCTTGCACAGACTTAGTGCTTATTGAAAACGAATCTCTCACTGCACAGTGATAAGTAACAGAGATCTTAAAACCATATAACATGCCTTTTGCCCCATTCATAGGCCCACATTTCGTTTTCATGCACGATAACGCGCCTTCCCAATGCGTAAGTGTACATCAGCAACTCATCGTATTGGTGTCAAAAGTAACGAGCCGTTATAGTCTACTATATAAAATTCTAAACTGGTTGTTGGTCTATCAACACACAGCCCACACCGCTGAACATAGAGACTTGAAATTTTGCACATAGATACCTTATACAGTGTACGCATCCACTAAAAAAGGATTTTTGGAAATTCCACCCTTAAGGGGGTAAAATAGGGGATGAAAGTTTGTATGAAAGTCCGTCAGTTTTGAAGTTAGGATCTCCACATTTTGTGTTTAGGCTGACGTATGAAAATGAATTAACACGTGTCTCAGCGTTTTTGCTAAATTAACCCCCAAAGGGGTAAAAAGGGGGATAAAGTTGTGTATTGAAAGTTCGCCGTTTTCAAAGTAAAAATCACTCAAATTATTATTTAGGCGTACGGTTGGGAACTCAGTCAAAGTATATCGTTGTTGTTGGAATTTCAACCCTTAGGAGGTAAAAAGGGGATTTTTGTATTAAAAGTTCTTCCTTTTGTAACTAAAATTCACTCAATTTTTTACTCAAGCTTATAGTTGGTAGCTTACGCAAGGTATATCTTTGTTGTTGGAATTTCAACCCTTAAAGGGGTGAAAAGAGGATACATTTTTATTTGAAGTTCTTTATTTTCGAAGTAAATAAATATACTTATGGTTAGGCACTCACGCAATCGGTGATACCTACAGTGCAGGCATCCACTAAAGAAGGATTTTTAGAAATTTCACTCTTAGGGGATTAAAATAAGGAGTAAAAGTTTGTATGAAAGTCCGTCAGTTTTGAAGTATGGATCTCCAAAATTTGTGTTTAGTCTGACGTATGACAAAAAAATTAATAGTGTTTCAGCGTTTTTTTTTTTATTTAACCCCCGATGGGATGAAAAGAGGGATGAAGTTGTTGTGGAAATTCCTTCGTTATAACATATATATCACAAAAATAATATCGCTTCTAGTTTAAAGCTCTGGCAAAGTATATGGATGTTGTTGGAATTTCAACCCTTGACCCCGTGAAAAGGGGGTTTAATTTCGTATTTGAAGTTTATTGTCAAACTAAAATTTCTGAATTTATTATTTAAATATTTAGGCTTATGGTTGGAGTCTTACACAATAAGAGTTTTCTGAATTTAAGCACTTAAAATGGGTTTCAATGTATTTGTAAAAATTATGTATTGTCACGTGTTTCGTGTTATTACTAATTCTCTAATCTCTACTTCCGCAAGTCTATCCGTCTGTTTGTCTACGACGAGCAAATATCTCAGCTGTCTAGAAATAGTTGAGGTACTTTTGGATATGGAGTATGGCTTAGGAAATTTCCCGATACCTCACATGAAAATATTTATAAAACATGAAAGTTTACAAGTGTAGCAAGTCAGCGATACCTACTGTGTAACATTGAAGAGAACTTAAATCGAAAAATTAAATAAAATTGACCTTCCCATTTATCTACCCCTACAGCTGATCGGACACTGTATAATTATATAAAATGGCAAACTGACTGACTAGGTGATATAGAAACGCGCAGTCTTAACCACTGGACCTAGGGACTTGGGATTTTGCAAATGAATAACTTATAACTAAGCAAGATGTTTTAGAAATTGTGGGATTAGAATAAGTATATACAAACTTCAATCCTAACTAATTTTATTTTATAAAGGCGTAAGTGACTTTGTTTGTTGATTGTTTGTTACGCTTTCACGTCTTACAACTCTACCAATTATCATGAATTGTAACACAGATGTTGTCTACGGTTCAGAAAAGGACATATATCCAGAAAAAAAAAAACGTTTCCGCGGAAGAAAAATATCTCTGTAATGGTCGTCCGGCATAACAACTCTGCTTACTGGATGTAAATAAATTGCAACATGAAGCCTGTACTGAAAAATGAACATAGTCCAGAAGGAAATCTAAAGTCCCTTATAAAATATAAAAATCGCGAGTTATGTTAGGCAATCTTAAAATAATTACTGTAAGCTAATTCACCTTTGTCTATAAACTGTAATTTTATGATAATTGTCATAAAATCTTACTAAAATGTCTTTTATGATTACTACTTAAGTGACACTGCAATGAGCACATTTTAAAACGCATTTCTTTATGTTATCAGACTAATAAAAAGTGCATCGATGTCTCGCGCTTCAACCTGCACAATAAGCGTAGCCGCGGGCAAATGCTAGTCGTTCCTATAATATTTGACGAAGCGTCATTTATAGGAACACTTTTGAGTATGTCAAGTTGACAATTCCTACCATCCGTTAGCAAAACCAACCGTTTCTCGGATATAGGAACCGGGCCTAAGCTCGCGTCGCGCACAAGCAAGCTTGTGTGCGCGGGTCCATTGTTATTCAATTGTTTTCTTTCGAGCATACGGGTTAAGGCATATTACCGCACACCGGGTTTCCAAAATATGAGAGCCGCTTCTCAAAAAAAATCGATACAGTGCCCTCGGGTCCTTTTAGCGAGAATGGATCGGGTTTTTATTTTTGCTATGCTTCACTTTGATCTGATGACAGTTTATTTTTGTTTCTGCTTTCCTGTTACTGGATTTCTTTGTGTAAATCTTTATTATTATTCACTAGTGCCAGCCCACGACGAAGTCTGCGTAGACTTTTGAATTTAACTATAGAGGCATGAACAATCATCACATCATGAACAATCAATTTGTGCACAGGTGTAGGTACAAGATCATATATGTAAATTATATTAAGGAACCTCCAGGTCTGTTATCATACCGATCTAGTTTTTAACATGTTTGTATATGACTGTATGAGTTCTAAATAAATAAAATAAAATAAAAATAATAAAATGTACTACACGTGTGCACAAATTTAAAATAATTCCATCATTTAACAAAATATCAAATTTGAATTTCAATGTAAATCAGGCTGATACTATCGCATTAGGGTTATCCTGTAATGATAGTGTAAAGTGGTGGTGGTTAATAAACATTAATAATAATTTATAAATTAGTAAGGCTCTATCACTTTCTTTGGGCCATAAAATTTTATCCCAATCCCATACATTTGACTCGCTAATGCAGCTAGCGAAACCACACTACGGAACCATACACAAGAATAGCTTAGTGCTCTTGGCCGTTCCTCTTAATATCGTTAGGGACTGCGATCACTAACCCGAAGTTGGTAACGTAAGGAGGACCTTTTCCTTGGTAAATATTAAGCCATGTATCCACTATGTTTGTAAACCTCTTGCGTTACGCGCTCTTGCAACTGCTCCACATAATGGATAAGTTCGCGCTCCTGGAGCGTGCAACAGTGCGCGCTCCGCGCTCGGCGCTCCAATCAGTGGTGGTTTTTGGGCGAACACACCTTTGTGTTCGCCTAAAAACGAGCGAGGAGCGCGATCCGCGTTCCCATTGAAGCAGTTGCAGGAGCGCGGAGCGTAAGAAGTTCGCGAACGTAGCACAGTGGATACATGGCTTAAGGAGGAAAACTACAGCACGTGGTGTATTTCCTCCTAAGAACTGTTAATATGCGCCAGACAAATCATCTAATTGAGATGTTGACACCATTCATAAATAATTCTAAGGCATCCTTTTTTTAAACTAACTAGTAATTTTAGGCCCTATCACGTGCTACATAATCATTTATTATAAAAAACTGAGTTTTGATTGCTTCAAAATCAATAAAAAGTAAGGGAGTTGAGTTAGGTAAACAGTGACGTCAACATTCGATATCGCCATACAAATAGTTCGCCATAGCTTAAGCACCATGTATTACAGAAATCAGCAATAACGACGGTATCACAACACCCAGTTTAGCTAGTCTCAGCCCCCCTAGCATGACCAACAAAACATGATATGATATGATAATTATAGCGATTTATTGACAGGCAACTGTATTTTTTTATTTTTTTTATTTATTATCGTATTTTGTTGGTCATGCTAGGGGGGCTGAGACAATGTATAAAAGTTAGTTTTCTATATCGACCCGACCGAAAATCGAACCGGGGATTATCCAAGCTACGTCCAGCGTGGAAGCCTTATGGCGGTCTCAATCTAGCACTTCAGAACCGAGCCAATTTCGAAAAGTTCGCTATCTACAAAATGAAAATTATTTATTTGTATAAACATAGTGATACAAAGGTTTCAGTTAAAGGACCCCAAATGGGAATCGAACCCAGAGTCCTTTGAATTTAAAACGAATAACCGCGCTAATACGCCAATTGGGTTGCGGTACTTGCAGCGGCGAGCGTTGGTTTTATTGAGATACTTACTTGGTTTATTGATAAAAAAAATATTTTATTTATTTATAAATTATTACACAATAAAAATGTTTGATAAAAAACTAAAAACCGACTTCAAAATGAAACTAAAAATCGAAAAATAATATTGACTAAAACATACCTAATCAGTTCTTTTTGGAGTCGGTGACAGCCATCGAGAGTTAAAATGTGTTCATTCGCACCGACTGAATGTATCATCCTATTTATAATGTTTATGGTTTCAACAATGCATAGTCCTTGACCGTGCCGCCTCCACGCGTGCAGCACCATCCACGTAGACTATCATATCCGTGTACAGGATGTTTCAAACTAATTTTTGCTTATAATTATTTATTTTTTTTAGTTTTTAAATAATTAATAATTACCAAGTTTTATTATACAAATGACATGTAGGTTTTGGATACTTTAAGTGGCCTTTGGCTTTAAGACGGTTAAAAAGCACGGTGTATATATGGCGGACTTAATGTCAAAAGCATTCTCTACCAGTCAACCATAGGGTCAGATAAAGATGGTGTACAAAATCTGTGGTTTTCACCAATGACTCACATTTAGCAGTGCCTATATTTGCCTATCTTATATTATTTAGGTAGACAGCTTAATTGGTTATATGCAGCGCATGGGTACTTGTACCTAGAGGGTAATGTTTTACGAAATTACATTTCTTAGCTACGAGAAAAAAAACAACTTTGATTGATGAGGACCTTGCCCCAAGACCAACAAATTCTCTTTTAAGTAAAATATTGTAGATATTTTTCGCAAATATATTTCTACTTTTAGCTTATACGAAAATAACATCAAAAATGTGAAAAAGAGTACAAACAAAAATAATTTTCACTCATACGTTAAGCTGTAGCTATGAACGTGACAAATAGTGACGTGACTCGTTATAATATGCTACTATAATAGACTATAGATTTTCTGGCAATAGTATAAATTTGGGGCTCCCTCTATCTGGCAGAATCTTGTTGCTCCGAAATTCATTTGGCATAACACACTTGACATAATCTTCTTTAAACGAATATTATTAAGGCATAATTTTTCATGAGCATAATTATTGTTTGGCCGAATGTTTATATGTCCGAATTCACAATAGCATACTTTTAAGATGGCAGAATTTTATTAGGGATAATAACATTTAGCAAAATTTCATTCTGCATAATTTCACTAAGCATACCGTTTATTTAGTGCGACGAATATTTCGCACAATTTTACTATGCATACTATGATGATAGCAGAGTTTCGTTTAGTATAATTTCATTAGGCATATTGCTATTTTTATAAATTGTTTGTAAAATGTTAATTGAATTAGGATATTATTTTTAGTCAATATGTAGAATTACAAAAGTCTGTGACGGACCCCTAGATTGTAATTTAAAACCGCGTAGGCGCGGAGAGGCTTAGGCGGCCCGCGATCTGAGGAGCAGGTGGTGAGAGAAAACCATCTGCGACGATAAGCTTGCGTGGGACCGCCGGAGCCCTGCAGCGCCGGAGCCGTGACAGAAATGCTGCATGTTGCATGCTTGCATGCCGTATGCAAGCTGCTGCATGCTTTCCTGCATGCATGCATGTTATATGTTTACCATGTATGCTTCACGCATGATTGCTTCTATGCTGCATGCTTGTTGCGTGCTGCATGCTTGCTTGAATGCTGCATGCTTGCTTGCATGCTGCATTTTTGCCTTGTAATGCATGGTGTACGCTAGTATTGCTTGGGTGTATCCTGAATGGAATAAAAACCATAATATTAAAAAAAAATTTAATGTGTTTTTCAATTTGGTACTAAGGATATGAAATGTATGGCAAACGATGATTTTAAATGTAAACATTCTGAGGTATTATGATAGTTCTGCCTATTAATGACTATAGATATGAAATGGGTCTACCTTGTATCGCAGAATTTTTAATGTCATAATTTTATTATGCATATCAGCGGATAGCATCAACTTCATTTCACAGAAAATCATTTGGCATTCGCTCATTTGTCAGTCGTTCAAAACTCATAATCTCGTAACCCAGAATCATCTTTAGGCATAAATTTATTATCGAAAATAATGAAAAAGCAGAACCATCATAAAGCAGAAAGTTCACAGCCAGAATCATCTTCTGGCATACAATTCATATCTATAGTCATCAAAAGGCAGATATAACCTCCTATATTCTAATCGGTCTCTTTTAGACCTGCGACTTCAGGAGGCCGTAATATGTTAAGCCTAAGCCCACCCACCCAGTCACCACGTAACAAAAATATATATTTTGTGTCTTGTTTCGTGGCCTAACGAGTTAAACAATAAATCAACGACGTAAAACATTAGTCATGGTAGCTGAATAATTTAAAAGTATAACAAACGAGATGGAACGCTAAATATTCTTTTCCTTTTTATTAAATTGCTAAGAAATGTTTAACGATACTATGAAAACGACAACTATCGATAGCTCTAGCATCACTAGTAACAACGCGAGCGAAGTACAGAGCTGTGTACTACAATCGTACATTAGCACCAAACAGCACGTACTAACTACTAATATTAGCAACAACAAACATTTAAACAGACTTTGGGAGAATTTAGTATTGTTTTAATAATTTTGGTATAATACGATAAGCTAAATGTTTAACCGTAGGTTGGACAACATTTGATGAAAACTAAGAAATGTTTATAAACAAGGTTCAATATTCTAAACAAAGCTTTTACTTTTATAGACCAATAATGATGAAAACGAGGTAGAAAATCAGCAGAATTGGCTGTTTTTAGGGTTCCGTGCAAAAAGAGTGCCAACCAACATAACCTTCTTTCTTTGGCTCCGCTATCTCTCTATCTGTCACAGTACTTCTTGAACCCTAATAGGACAGAGTGTGTACGGCCGCTGATCCAACAAAATTAAAAAGATATAGGTAGGTAAAAAAATAATGGATACCTATAAGAAACTCGTTTTTTAGAGAGATAGACGACAATTCATAAAGAAAAAAAAACGGAAAACATCATACACAAAAAAAAAAATCTAACAACTTCATGCTACGAAAATCCAAAAAGGACGAAAAGAAACACCAACCAAATACAGCCGACCAAATACAATCGAGAACTACCAAATACAGCTATTACTAAAAATACATGGGAGTGATTCAAATAAAATTAATATTTATTTGCCTTCTAAAATTTACATTTAGGAGGTAATTATTATGGAATTCAGCTTTTTTAGCCATCTAAGAAATATATATTTTTAAATAAGTTTTATTAAATTACAATATCAATTTTAATTAGATTTATATATGTATATAAATATATTTTTATATGTCATGTAGTAATACTTAATATCAATTTCATTAATAATGTGTTACAAGATATAAGGTACGATCTCAAGCAAATCAATTAAAATACAAAATTACCAGTTCTAACAGATCTGATTTAAATATTCATTAATATTTTAAAAACAGTGTCATTTACCTTTAAATGTATTTAGGGACAAGACTTTTATATCTAAGGTTATGCTATTAAAGATGAGTATACATATCCAAGCATTTTTTTTAAACGAGTACTCTTTGGTTTAATAAGAAATAGGTCTTGATATGACAAACTTTGAAATACTGTTTTAACCATTGACTTATATATTACTGGTTTTAACTTAAATTTTTCGGCCAGTCTGTTCAAAATAGTATTTCCTATCGATGTATTCAATTCCATTACATACAGGGTGACAATTGAAAATCATCTTTACAATAGCTATTCCATTTTCGAATGGGAAATCGTTTTCTAATGCAGTGCCATTTTCGAACGCTCCCAGCTTAGCACAGATGACATATGTAACGAGAAACCATTATGCATTTCAACGAGTTGTTGAAGTAAATGTGATGCTACTTTTATGTCAAATATATACTTTTATGATCCGTTTATTGAAACACGAGTTTGAAAGGCTTTTTCCAAATTAATTTAGAATTTATTTAATAGGTTATAGTGGTGACACTATAAATAACTGTCAAATTAGACGCAATCTAACTAAGAAAAACTACATAATGATGGATATATATGCACATAATACATACGCTAGTCGACAGAACCAATCGAATGACAAACTTTTCGTGAGCTGTCAAAATCTGTCTTAAAATTTGTATGACGATAGTGAACTATGACGTCATCGTTTACTTAACTGCCTAATTCTTCATCGATTTGGAAGCAATCAACAATCATATGTTTTCTAATTACATGATAATGTACGTACCGGGTTATCAGGATTAAAATACGATCAAAGAATGGTATCAACATTTCAATTGAATAAGTGGGAAACCATCAGTCAAATTATATAGCAATATGTCTTTAAACATCAAAACTGACCTAATACTTTTTTTTTCTTTTTTTACCTCCACAAACTTAATCACTTATTTTCGGTGCTTATTAAACTATAACCTTTGTTTGGCAGGCACTGACATACAATATACGTAATTAAGTAAGTGCACTTACATATGTATGTTTTTTTAAGTGTAACAATTGAGGATCTCCTTTTTGGAAACTGTAAAAAACTAAAAAATATTTTTAAAAACATGTGATATATTAGAATACTCTGAAACCTCTTCTTCTGTTGCGCTAAAATTGACAGGATCAGACGAGTGCAGGTGGCCCGTATCTACAATCCAATTTGAAAACCGCTCGAAAGCAAGGATCGCGTTGGAAATATTGTTAAAATGTTGGAGAGGGAAATGTGACGTCTCGATAAGGTATTTTATATGTAACAGGTGCGACGAATAGGTAGGAGAATTGAAAGTAAAATAAAATCAAACAAGGCTTTTCCGAGCTGCTCTTTATTTATAGGCGGTTTCGTTGACAAGACACCAGAAAGGCTTGCATTGTTATTGTTTTAAATATTTTATCTACTGCATTGTAATGTTTTAAATGAAGTAGGCACGAGCTTTACAAAAACTACAGTTTCCTCCTCCAGTGTGTCTGCCATATCTGATTTCAAACAAATAATTTACAAAACACAAACTCACCCCTAGTTAGTTAGTAGGTACTATTACTAAATCCTACTTTCCTTTATTATTATTTTTTAACTGGAAACCTCTTAATTCCCTAACGGAATTCAGCACACTGCAATATAAAAACCCAGTAAGTGATTGTATTCTTCTTGTTTCTTAAAACGTTGTTTTTTTTTAGCCGAACCTCGATGTTAACTGTTTTAACTTGTATCGACGAAGCGCATTTTAAATCCCGAAACCTCAAAAAGTTCCGACCACACTCGCAGGCGTAGTCCAAATGCATTAGTTCGATTGGATACCGCATCCGATCTTTTAAGATTTGATACATGTGCTCGTAATCTTATTTAAAACACACGGGAAGTTTGGCAAACACATTTCATTAGCGAAACTGGGAGCTACTCGACATATTTTACCAATAGGACTGAATCTGAAACGTACGATAAAGTTAGTACGGTCATATTCTTAGTCTTAGTTTGCTCTTAAAATAGGTCTTCCGTGGTTATAGCACACGCAATTAATAATTGTACAGAGTCGTATAATAAGAAGTTCATCCAATTCTAAGGAAATTTACAGGTGGCACTCCTGAGTGGTATATTATTTTTGACATCAATCCACAATTTTAGTTATTCCTATGTTTTTGTTACTTTTCACATAGCCATTAAAAAAAAATACTCAATTTCGTATCTCAATTAAGTATTTGGTTTTGATTAGAAAAAAACAATCCTCGATAGCAATAACGAAACATGCATGGTTCTCAATCTTTACACGACAAATCTAATTTTCCGAGCCATCTGTATAAATAATTTCAAGACAAAATTATACCACATAACTTTTTTAACACTGCTAAACATTAAATAAGATTTAAGTCAAATCAAATGATCTCAAAAAAAAAACTTTGTAACTAGTTTAAAATATTTCAAACACAAAATTCAGATATCACTGTTTGTTAAAAAAATCCTTTTGTTGAGATCTTATGAATGCGTCGCATCGCATAACAAGTACAGAACTTCGAGTACGATTTAAAATTAGCACCACAATAAAAACTCGACACCTACGTTCAGAACTTTCGCCTTTGCTCTAGCTGAATGCCATTCTTTTCAATGCTGAGTCCCAAGTTTCACAGGTTTCCCGAGATAATTCAGCCTCGTATTATCTTTTTCTCGATTTAAATTTCGAAGCATGGGAGTTAACATTTTTTTTGAACTAATGAAGTTGTCCGTGGCTGTTTTAATAGGCATACTATTATCTTTCACAATATGTTCATCATCATTTTAGCCACAGGACGTCCATTGCTCAACATAGGCTTCTAGACTTCCAGTGACTTCCAGATTGTCTTCCTCCAGAGTGGCTTCCTCCAACCTTTATCAAGTCATTTGTCTACCTTGTGGGTGGTCGTCTAGCGTTAATATGTTTGTAACGTCAAATACTTGCATTTGTACCCACGATATATAGCAATAAAGATATTTTTTAGGGTTTCGTCAAAACGGAACCCTTATATTTTCACCACGTCCGTCCGTCTGTCTATCCGCGGCTTAGCTCTCTCTTTTAGTACCTTTAGTTCCAATACCTTTTAGGTAACTAAGTTTTAAGTACTGCACTGTTGCATATGTACCTACCTACCGCTTAAGGACAAAGCAGTACAATAAAGATTTGTGACGAGAAACTACGAATCCGTACATTTAGCTGTTTTTCTTTTTAATTACGTGTGAAATACCATTTTTTAAAGAATAATATAATCTTACCTACTGTTTTTGTCCTTGTCTGGAAGGTCATCTCTTCAGTGTATTTCTTATTTATCTATTTACTTTATGTGGTGCGCAACTAAAAGTATGTTCTATCTACCTTCTTGCCATTACAATCACAGCCTTCAATTTTCTTACTTTAAAAAAATGCATATTTCGATAACCAAGTTTTTAGTAATATTAAATCTGTGTACATGTCGCAATGCAATCGAACTAATGCATCCGAGACTCCCACGAATGCGGTAGGAAACTTTCCCGGCGAATTTAGGATTTAAAATGCACCCGGCAACAAGTTTTAAGTGTTTAAACAGTTTTAAGCAACATCGAGGTCCAGCTTAAACGTTTTAAGAAACGAGATTTTTATTCAATCGCGCTCTAGGTTTTAAACTGAACTGAAGTTTTTATCGCACGTACTTACTGGATTAAAAGGAATAATAAAAATTTATGATCTTGAATATTGCCTAGCTACATTTTATTGTGTTGTGTGGTGCCGGCACGTTAAAAGAATTGCACAACCCCTTCTCTTCCTATGGGCGTCGTAAGAGGCGACTACAGGAGAACCGCCACAAGAAGACTGGCAGCAGCGTCTCCTCTATACCATTGGCCAAACTGCGATCGCCAATCTGCCTGCCAAGCGTGGCGATTATGGCAAAATCCTCCTTTTGGAGAGGCCTGTAACCAGCAGTGGATTGATATAGGCTGGTGATGATGATGACATTTTATTTGTAACATACTGTATAGAGAGAGAGCCTGATAATAGTGCCCGATTTTGCAGCACTGCTAAAGTACTTGTATCATAGAAACGGAAACCAAGACGGTATAAACCACAACACCCAAACTCGAGACAATATAGAAAAGTTCTTTTTCAAAAATAAGGTTTAAAGTTATGGCAACATGATTATCGTTGGAAGATAAAGGGTTAACCAAACAGGCCAAAATTAACCTAGGGTGCTAACAAGACACTCTCTTTAACACCAGTCCATTGTAATTTAAAATTATCAACAATAATTAATCACGTTTGATGACGCAACAGTTTGGATTATTCCTGTTCCACGGTCTCTTGAATTTTCAGCGGTAAAATCCTGAAAGACATTACCGTATTTCACGTTGACATGAAGTAAATGAGGTTTAACCTTAGACATAGCACAGAAAAAACAGGCAGTTTAATTTAGGAAAGAGTTCGGGTTAAGAACTCAAGTCTGGAAGTCTAAATTCATAAACTCCGCTCAATTTTAACGGCTAGATACTGATTGCACATAACTATAATGTTTTTGTGCTATAAAGTGCATCTACCAACCAGTCTTGGTTTTGTGATAAGAGTCGAGACATACTCCTAAAATGTGGCCTCCCAGATTCAAGTTTTATACCTCTAATTATTTATATTTTGTAACGTTGTGCGTTACATGCCTACTTATTATGACAATAAAAAATAATAAAACATACAAAATAAAACATATTACCTATATATTACCTAAATAAAATTTCTAAAATAAACAAGTCATTTAATATTTAAAATATATTATTTATATAGTTATAATAATTTAACTTAAAACTATTCACAAGTAAATAAATTAAACAACATGTAATTACAAAAACAACTTATACCCAGACATAGTAGTTTAAAGAACAACACAAAACATAATAGAAAAGGGTTCGCCTACATGTCGCGCGGTACCCTGAACTGGTGTCTATTCAATCCTTTGTTCGCGACATCGTATGATGTTTGTGGGCGGGACTTACGGCTGCTGCGTCCGAGGCGCCCGCGGCCCGCGATGTCCAGCAAGCGAGCCCCACACATAAATTGACGATACGAGTAGTAGCACGGATACCTAGTATCTACTAAAGTACGATAGTGCCTACTTTTAGTTATTATAATAATAAGATTTACTATCTTATTGAAATTATTTATTAATATTGTGCAGTGCATTATACTCCCCGACAGGGGAACACTGTACGGGTTCCATTGCGTTGGCTGAACGTCGGTCGGGCTTGAGCGTCGTACTACGCACCCGGTCCGCTTCGCAACGTACTCCACTCGCACCACCAGCTGCTGCTCGTCCATCATCTACGGCCACCGCCCACCTTCGGCCACCGTCAGGGGAGTCTGGACTCCGAGAGCAAACCACCAGTTAGGCCTACCTACCCACGCCCGCCGGCATTGTACTAATAATTATATAAATTTTAATAAATTAACTTTTTTTTTTGTGTATGCTGTGGGCTTCTTATTTATAATATAACCCCAAACGCGACAATTTTGAATACTAACTTACACTAATACCAACCTTCTTTCTCTACTGATCATGGTTTAAGCTAAAATGATTACGGAACCGGGTAATCCCGGTATTTCTCGCTACTTCGGAGTTAATAAAAGAACCGGAAATTGAAATGAATACCCCGAATTTTCGAACTTTCGGTACTCGTGTCTCGTTCACTCGTTCATTCGTTTTATTTTGTAGAGATATTAAAGACATTTAAAATGAAAAAGATCGGTCTTGAATAAGCATTATTTATTCCTAAATATTTGGTAATACTACCAGCATAAGGAGGAAGCGTATCATGCAGCAGGTCAGTAATTCAAACGTTCAATTGGGATACCTACGAACTTATGAGTCTGTCGGTCGGTAGTTCACCTTTGAGTGTCTCCAGAATTCTAATTCACTAGCTAAACAAATACAGACTGTGGCCGAATCCACTAGGGGATTTTTGGTATTCAGCTGTCGTCTTGTATTCCATTTCAATGGTGCTGTAAGCGCCAAATAACAGATTAACACTACGGGTCACTATTACAGAGACTTTAGGGTATCCTACTTCTTTTTAACTGGCTTCAAAATCGAGGAGGTTTTATGTTCGACGGTAAACATATATTTTTGTATGCTATGTTAAGTAGTTACCTCCGCCAATTGTGGATCGAATTTCAAAATTCCAAAAGTGTATACTCTCAAATTGGTTCCATCATCACCAAGTCAGAATCTGATCCAGCCAAAAAGAGTTAAAATGTGTTAAATTTAATGCGCACCGACTCAAAAATAACTGATTAGGTATATTTTACTTAATATAATTTTTCGCTTTTTAATTTATTTATTGAAGTTGGTTTTTAGTTTTTTACAACACTTTATATTTAACTGGTTTTTATTGAGTTCTTTAAATCTTCCTTGGACTCATCTAACTTTGCTTGACAAGTCTCATTCATGCATAAAAATGTTTCATATATATTTTAATTTAAAATGCTTATCTGGACGGCCCAGGACCACTCGCTGTGGTGTTCTATAGTTGTAGCCTATTCCCAATAGTGGGCTTCCAAAGGCTGATAATGATAATGATAACCTTCCTATACTATAGTTAACCAACAACCACTGTTATTGTCTTTCTTGTTGCGATTTCTTTCGCCTATAACCAGCTATTTCTTGGAAAAGACTATCACTGTAAAAAAAATTGGTCAATTCGTTTGAATTTAGCTCGATGAACTATTTTAAGTTTACTTATGAAAGGAAAATGAATTTTCTGTATAAATCACACTTGTTTAGTAACGAGAAAATGGTTTGGTACATAACCTAACTTGATACTGATCTACTACTTTAAAAACTGACTAAATGAAAATCATAAAGTGTTTGTTTGATTTAAAAAAAAACACTTAATTACACAAACAAGAGATATTTGTTTGTAACAAGTTACCTACATTATTAAATCTGTGGTCAACCTAGCTTTATTGACAAAATATTGATGACAGCGTTTTTTTAGTGTATACCGTTCTCATTTAGCTACACTATAAATGCGGGGGATTCTCAAATGAGAGCCTTTCATGCCATTTTATGATCCGCCGTGTTGACATTGTCTAAACAATTGCTATTGTCCGTGTCACAGCACTTTCGCATAATTTCGTTGATAATGTCATCGTTTTATCGGAGACGGAAATGGCGGCGGCGCGAGATAGGCGGTAATCTTGAATGGCCCACAATTGCGGACACCTCTTATTATGTTTATTTCATAATTATTGTGGCTACTGGCTGGAAAATAAAAACGGAACAAGTTTAGTAAAGTTCCAGATAATTCCAAGCGTTTTATAAGTGTAGAGAGTGTAGTAAGTAAGTTGAAGATTACTTGTACGACAAGAGTGCATGAACTTAATAACCTGCCTAGCTCGCACTTACACCTTATCTTGTAATTGTATTTCCTGTAATAAAAACAGGCTGACAAAGGTGACTGTGTTTGTTGCTCCGCTTATTCTCATCACCAGCCGATATATAGTCCCGAAGCGGTGGTAGAAAAAAAATTGGGGCATGTAAAAGTATTGATGGCCAATTCGCAGAAATAAATGACTTTGACTTTGAGTAACTAATGTTGCTATTCTACTCCAGGCACTCATTCTACAGTTATGTAGAGAAGAACAGTTTTATATCTTCAAAAATAACAATACCACTCGAGCCCTAAAAACGGACACATACAATAATTCAGGAGAAACATTTAGGTATGTTAAACATGAGTAGGTTCATGTTTAATTTGAAATTTTGTGATGTGGATTGAACCTCCCACCTACTTATTTGAAATTTTGTAATCAGGATGCAAATTATCAAAACTTTTAAAAAATCTAAATCTAATGTGTTTGGCCCCGACCACTTTACACAAAAGAGTCCACAGCAAAATAAACTAACGCGTATGACTACAATATTGTCTAAAGAAGAAACTCGTTAACAAGTTTTGGAGTGCCTAAATCTAACAACGTTTTTTCTCGCCAACTGTAAACAGCGGCCTAGGCCTACCTTGAGAAGATTGTATTAATTTTAAACAACAACACCACGTAAAAGCTTTTAAACAAATCCTGAACAACCGCTAACACTAATGATGAAATTATAATAGGATTTTAATGGCGGTTTTACTACTTGACGGCGGTTATTAACGTTGAACAGTTGCTTAGAAACAGCGTTAGCATTTTATACAACTTGTCAGTCTATAATATTCGAAATCATTGCACCTATCTTTTCTAACGAAACTGGTAACCAAGCATGAAGCCCAATCAATAATAAGTCTATTTTTTTTCGGGCACGTATAAAATTACAGATAGGTAATTTATATTGTTGTTTTTTTTAGCACGATTCCAAGACGTACCTCCAGATTTTTTAGAATAAGAACTTATTTGACTACTTTCTTGAGTATCAACGGGAAAATCAAGAGCATATTCAAATAACACTGGATATGTTGTAAGACTACTTACAGCCGCGATTCAAATAGCCTGATTCCCCAAGTCCTGACTGTCCAAGGTTTCTATGGTTAGTTCAGTCTCTCCAAATGCAAAACTTATCGATTCAGTACCATAGTCGTGCTATTAGAAACGACGGAGTGCCATAAAAATAAA
Source organism: Anania fuscalis (assembly GCA_950371115.1). Classification (NCBI taxonomy): domain Eukaryota; kingdom Metazoa; phylum Arthropoda; class Insecta; order Lepidoptera; family Crambidae; genus Anania; species Anania fuscalis. The sequence goes on along the minus strand of OX493334.1, from coordinate 5,276,592 downwards.
GCAAGTAGGTTTGCAAGTAGGTAAGAACACAAACACTTTATGTTGCCATTGGTAGAAATCCAACGGCCGCGCCTTTTGTTTTCTGTGATAAGAAACCAGTTTTATTTTCTACTACAGATAAAACATCGATTCCCGCATGATATCTGGGCCACGCGTAACGTAACCCTTCAGCTAACTAGGCCGGGCCCATCTGGCCGAAGAATGTAAATTGATAGGAAACAGCCGCCAACAAATTGCAAGAATTAATAATATACCGACCGGGAATATTACGGTTTATATGCCCGGTCTTCAGTGAGGGGTTAATAGTGAAAGAGGAGTAAACTTATACGCTCTTGCAAATAGGAAAAAAGTTTCAATTATGTACAGCTTCGTTATGCTAAATCAGAATCGAACGAAATCACTTATCCTTAATTAATAGAATAGGTATGAATTTTACACTCGAACTTGAGTTTTAATAATTATGAAGAGATTTGGTCCTACGTACATGCTACAATGCAAATAATATTTAAATTGAAAGCGTACATTTATTTGCACTTGCAACCTTTATTCACCACATCTTACGCTACTAAGAAACCCTAAAAATCAAACTAAGAAACCCACTTCTATAAGAACGTTTCATAGTTATTTTTACGACCTCCGTATGGCGCCGCCATCTCTGAGGTTCCGGGTTCGATCCCCGGTCGGGTCAATGTAGAAAACGAACTTTTCTATATTGGCTCGGGTCTGGGTGTTGTGGTACCGTCGTTGTTAGGCCTAACTATAATATAATAGAAAAACACTATATAAATAGGAACACTAATATACTATATAAAACACTATAAATAGGAACAGTAAGTCCACTCTGAAGACTCACACAACCAACGAACCAGAAATAGTGATTTCTATAAATAAGCCAATATATCGATAGACTCCCGAAGGTCAAGAAAGCAGAGGTCTAAATCCCGTTATTTAAACTTAGCCTAAATCCAGTTTCAATCTGGTCCCATTAACACTATTATCAAAAGAGATTGAATCTTAAATATGTGTAACGTAATTTACAAACAAAAAGTTTAATAAAAAACTAAAAACCGACTTCAAAATGAAACTGAAATACGAAAAATAGTATTGACTTAAACATACCTAATCAGTTCTTTTTGGACTTTTTGGTTTTATTGTAGGGTCTTGGTGTTGTGGTACCGTCGTTGTTTCTGATTTCTATAACACGAGTGCTTTCGCTACTTACCTGAGCATCAGAGCAATGTATGTGATAGTGTCAAATGTTATATTTTTATATAATTAAATAGAAGTTAATATGGGCAGTAAAGTAATAATAAGACTAACTATCGCGGATCAATATCTACTGTTAACAGTACGATTTGCATTCAAAATAATATTACCAGTTATCGATATCCTAGTATATTGAAATTTCTACATCTATTGCAGAACTACCCACAGATTCCCATCACTATAATAATACCGGGTCTTCTATATCGATTTGTTTTGTGTGTGCAAAACTGGCTATTTTAAGCGTTATCGACAATTAGGCCACCTCGATAGGCACCGCATAGTGCTCAATGATGTTGAACACCTAAGCAACGGCTGATGCGGTTACAAACTGTATGGGTTACCATACTAACGTGATTTAACCGAACTAGTAAAGAACAATGGCAGCAACTCCTGTATTTTCAGTACCACATACAAGCTTTGCGTGTTTTGGAGTAGTTTTGATTGAAACAGTATAGTTGTTGTCATTATCGTAGGATTTATATTGCAGTTGGAAGACAGTTGATTTACCAAAAACTTGGTCACATCAAACAGACGATTGATAATTCTTAGAGAGTTTTTTTTTTCAAAATAAAACTTACTTAACTATAATGTTTGGTAAACTTTCAGAATTTTAATGGATAAATCGGTTATAGTCTGTAAATGCAGCGATCTCTTTCAGCCAACTTTCAACAATTAGACAACTGTGGACACATGATGTGATAATTTTAAGGTTAAGGATAATTTATTAATCAGAATTATTTTTAAAAATTAATTCTTTATATTAATACAGATTTTTATTATGAAAGCAATAACATTTTCTCTGCTCAACCTAAAGACTAGCTAGTAAAAGATGTCAAGAGTTTTATTTTATGCAATAAAGTTAAAACAATAATACACGTTAAAATCTTTGTAATAATCGTTACAACAATTCGAAGAACCTCAGAATCTAATTACCTTAAAGTGTTCCTAAGAGATATTATCTACGAACGCCCAACTTTACGGGCTTTCTGTCAAATTACCAAGATTCAGATTGTACTGTGGGACCAGGACGATTTGCCTTGGAATTAATTTTAGTCTCGAACTCAAAAGTGTATCAATTATTTTTAAAGAGATTGGAAGTTCCAGCGTATTTATTAAACTGAAGAAAGAAAAAGGTATCAAGTAGTGCAGTCCCTAACTTAGGTTATCACTAAACGCTGCCGCTACTAAGCTTATACAAGCACCTATAAAATATGTCATAAACTCACATTAGCTAGTACTTAAATAATTAATTATAAAGAGAATGTGTGTTCCTTATTCAGTATATTGGACAACATCACAAAATTGCTCTGATCCTAAGGTAAGTAGCTAAGGCACTTGTGTTATAAACGACGGTACCACAACACCCAGACCCGAGCCAATATAGAAAAGTTCGTTTTCTACATTGACCCGACCGGGGATCGAACCCGGGACCTCAAAGAAGGAGGCACCATTTAAAGTCCGACGTGCTCGCCTCTACATATGTAAACACAGCTTGAAACAAATATAGTGTAATATAGCATTAATCCGGTTAAAAACTGGATAGTCTGCTCAGCTTAACAGCAGTTATCGTCTAGTGTGCTTTCCATAAAAAGTTTATTTTTATTACACCTGAATTTAGCAAGCAATACCAACAACCAATCCACACACGTACAAAGGAGACAGCAACACTATCATATTATTTAAATTTTAATTGTAAAGACACACATTAGCGAAATGCGACCGAATGCGCTTTGAATCAATATGGCTCGCTATTGACTTAAATAAAGTGTTGTCAAACCAATGAAACATCAATTTTCAAAGCTAAAGTGGCTTTAGTCGTTACTATAAACATTATAAAAAAAGTTTCTCGAGCGGTGACCATGACCACTATCTGAAAGGCGCAGCGTGGTGAGGCTTTCCACCCGGCGGACTTACGACCTAGTCAAGGTTGGTTGGGTGCCAACGGCCTCAGCAGCTCGCTGTGGTGTGATGATTAAGATGATGAGTATTGTAAGGGCACCCTAATAATGTCTGCATCACCAAAATCATGCGTCTTCAAATAAATATTCATTATTATAGAACAATAAGGTATCTACAACAACATTTCTTTTTGGTGTAGATATCTTGAGGGAAAAAAAGGTTGACTACATGTAAACTTGAGTAGCATTGAGCAACTTTCTGTGTCATTCTTTGTTTTGCCATGTTGCCCACTACCCAGTAACACTTGAATACGTTGCAATAATCAAATGATCTATACCTAGTTACCGAAAACATTATTATTTTCATCAATGATTTTGTTGATTGCAACTATTTCATTAAATTTTAAGACTTTATTGGAGTTCAAACGTTCGTGCTCGCTGCAAATTCAATGTCGATTGTATCAGTGTGTCCATGCCTTATGAACCTGGCATCTTTATAACTAGATTACTCCGTAATTATAGGGAAGCCTACTCGGTGTCGGTGTGCGACATATCTTTTTATTTCCTTTGACGGGGGTAAGCCGGTAATGTGATATACAGGACCTTTGGAGGGGATATCTTGGCAGGGTGATAGTAAAAGTCGTTTAGTTTCAATAGAGGTTTATTGGTGACCGAATTACTACGGCCGGTGTGATGGCCTACGGTTTAAGGGTAAATAATAGAAGAATAACTGGAAATTTTCACGATGTGTTTTTCCAGAGTATAAAAGGTTTAAGTCAAAAAGATCGACAGAGCTATCTATTGATCTATTTGTATTAAGTAATTTAAAAAAATACAAACATTTTATTTTTCCTGAGCTTTGGACATAGGTATCATTATCAACTGAAGCTTTATAGCATGAAGCATATTATACTTTCTTATGCTTCAGTTATTTAATTCAGAAAATTAATTTTAAATGTTATTTATAATGACACGCTTGCGTATCCTAAACACACCCTTAAAAGAGGATTATGTACAGTTTTATGGACACGACCAAATCCTGAATTATGGCTGCACCTTTAAGTCACATTAGCCCAGATTTAGTGGCCGCCAGTGTTTTTTCCACTGTGCCTATTTCTGAATTAACAAGCTTAATAAGAAAGTCGTTTTTACACGACGAAAAAACGGAGGAGGTTTTTAAGTCGACGCGTATATATTTTTTTTGTTTTTATTTTTTATGTATGATCACACATAACTTTGTACAGAGTAGTCTGTTTTTTTTTATATATATATAAGTAAGGGTACAGCCCGAAATTAACTAATGACGAAAGTCTACATACAACCAGTGTGTGTTACCAGTGATGACATACGGACGAACAGAAACGTGGCCTCTTACTTGGGCCTTATAAGAAAGCTTAAAGTTGCACAGCGCGCTATGGAAAGGGCTATGCTCGGTGTTTCTTTGCAAGATCAAATCAGAAATGAGGAGATCCGTGATCGAACAAAAGTCGCTCACATAGCTTGACGGATTAGCCGGCTGAAGTGGCAGTGGGCGGGGCACATAGCACGTAGAACTGACGGCCGATGGGGCAGAAAGATTCTGGAATGGAGGCCACGTACCGGCAAGCGCAGCGTAGGACGTCCACCCAAAAGGTGGGCAGAAGACCATCCCCTCTAGATGTGCAACAAAACACGATATGATATAGCGATTTATCGCATATTTTTTGTCAAAATATGAAATTTTATCAAAAAAGCGAGCATAACCATGACGTCGCCGGCACGGACATCCTAACTGTTTCAATAAAAATTCAAGGTGGCGGCTATATTATCATATTTTTTTAATTAATAGGCGATAAATCGCTATATTATATCGTATCATATCGTGTTTTGTTGATCGTGCTAGAGGGGCTGGTAAAGGTTGCAGGACGACGCTGGATGCAGGCCTTCCAATCGGCCGATCTGGAAGTCACTGGGGGAGGCCTATGTTCAGCAGTGGACGTACTGTGGCTGAGATGATGATGATAGCCCGAAATTGGTCCAATATAAATTTGGAAAAACAATTACAACCTTAGGGTTAGGTTAGGGGTAGGAAAACAGGGGATGATTGATTGTTCACTCACTGATTGTAATGTTTGACCACGCATAACTTTTTACAGAGTAGTCAGATTTTGATAATTCTTTTTTTTATTAAATAGGGTATACCTCGAAATAGGTCCCATATAATTTGAAGAAAAAAAACTTACCCTAAGGGTAAGAAAATGGGAGTGATTTATCGTTCACTCTCAGATTTTAATGCTGATCTTATATCCACAGAAAATCATTAAATAAAAACTTGGAGTCGGTGCGAATGAATACATTTTAACTCTCAATGGCTGGCACCGAGTCCAAAAAGAGCTGATTTGGTATATACTTACATTAGTTAAGGAACTTAGTTATTAAGGTTAAATGAAAAAAAGTTTATTATTTTTTGCTTTTCAGTTTTTTGGCGGTAATTTTTTTTTTGTTAAAAAGTTTTTTAGTTTCTAAGTGACATAAAAAGGAGGCGTTCTCTTTGGTATAAACTTTGAACAAGTGTTTGAATTCTCACTTGAAAGTTTGACCTCGTGTAAAAAGGTTGGGTCTACTTAGTTTAAACAAAGTTTTAGGCTTAAGGCACTACAGAAAACATGCTAAAGTCCTAAACTCCAAAGTGCGTGTATAAGTAGATAACTTAGAATTTACGTGAAAATCTAATGAATTCCAGAGTGTAGGCCGCGGTTTAATTTTGATCCGTAAAAGTTTTTCAACCCTTCCCAGCGGTGAAAATTTGCAAATTGACAAAGTTGCGGTAAGAGTTAGAATTGTGGTTGAAATTTAATTGGCGTTTTAGGTGTCTGGGTCCAGAATTACATAAAAATAATAGATCTAGACAAAAAGCTTTAAAGTAACTCAAGAAATAAGACTTTTAAGCTTTTATTCAGTGTTATTTTTATATATCGTTTTTTTAAACTGAAAGTAGCATCTTTAAAGGTATGTGGTGTAACTTCAAAAAATAACTCTCTTAAGGGCTGATTCTTTTGTTCAACTAACAATAATATTGTACCAAAATGTATTGCTCTTGTTAATTCATCATCTACTTGAACTCCTTTAGTCCTGATTTTCGTCATGTATTATATATATATGTATCATACCTGTAGTATATGTATGATAGTATTTAGTTTATGATTTTATGAAATAATCCTACTTAAGATTTTTTTGAATTTGTATGTCCATTATCGCACCACCTACAAAGCATCGCTGTTTAGCCTAATGGTCGACTGGTAGAGAATGCCTCATGGCATTAAGTCTACCTATTGTATGATTTTTATTCTGGGCAATAAAGTTTAAATACATAAAAAAACAACAACGTGGCGTATGCGATCAACAACTAAAGTTGTATTATTTGAGATGTTTCTCCATGTTTACGAGTAATGCAGAATTTTTATTATGAGTAGACATAGTTACTAGACAGAGCTAGACATATTTATTGTATAAGATATTAAAGCCCATGTGCACAGCTGCGGGCTCGTAATCGAGGTTATATTCAAATTACTTTACGCACTTACTTGTAAAAGAGGTCGGCGATGAAGTTATAGTGTTACGTACAAAAAACTTTAAAAAATCGCGATGAGATAAAAGCGACTGAAAACTTATGAAACTCGAACACATTCACTTTATATAACTACACATAAAACGTTGTTAATATCGTAAATTATGAAGTCCATTACTGTTCTATTATTTTGTCACTGTTAAAACTGTTACTAAAATTATTTTAGGCATATTAACACGTCTACTGCTAAACATGGGCTCGCAATGATTTCTAGATTGGCCGGTTGAAATATTAATTATATGATTGTCTATTATTACCATACTACTCGCGCCTCTCCTCAGCTAGGCAGCTTCACTTATTCTTTGGCTTCATACAGATATTTAGTAAATTGAAAAAAAAAACATTGTTAATCTCATTGACGTATATATTACATGGTTAATCTATTTCTTTATGTTTTCTTTTTTATCTTCAAAAATTTAAATTTAATAAAAATTTGGAATTATCAAGCATTGATGTTAGGTCTCCAATTTTTTTAGTTGCAATTACGAGACTCCACATTACCTATAACATTCACGAACATAGATTATTCGTTAAGGCTGCACAAACTTCTTCTATTTATTAAGACAAGCCTGAACCATTAAGTCAGCAAATGGCAAAGAGCAGTAAATCAGCCGACGCAGAAGCGACAAACGCGTGACAAATGCCTTTTGTACCTGTGCCTATTATGAGCGCTGGCGACGCGACGTAAATAAAACTACGTTGGGCGTGCTTATTCGATAAAGGTGAGTCTACACTACATTACAAGTTAGTTCTTTCAAGCGCTTGGTCCATTTTGGATCAGGATATTACGTTAACTATGGAATAGTATTAATATGATATTGGAGCAATTTCCATGGAAAACGAGTGCAGCTGCGCTTTGCACAGTTGCTGCACACTTGTTGAAGAAGAGAAATAAAGAATGAACGTTGTTTAGCTCATAAACTGAGTAAAATATTTGACGTCTAATTTGGATAATAACAACCATTTGAATCCCCTTTTTAAAGACCAGTCAAGTAGCTTATCCAAACAAAGCTTTTTCATCATCATAATTCAACTCTTATACTACACAACATCTTCTCAAAACTACTGTCTAAAGACGACAGTCTTCAACCAGTGTGTGTTACCAGTGATGACATACGGAACAGAAACGTGGCCTCTCACTATGGGCCTTATGAGGAAGCTGAAAGTCGCACAGCGCGCCATGGAAAGGGCTATGCTAGGTGTTACTTTGCGATATCGAATCAGTGAGGAGATCCGCGAACGAACCAGAGTCGCTGAGATAGACCAAAGGATTAGCAAGCTGAAGTGGCAGTGGGCGGGGCATATAGCACGTAGAACTGACGGCCAATGGAGCAGAATGGTTCTGGAATGGAGGCCACGTACCGGCAAGCGCAAGCGTGGGACGTCTACCCACAAGGTGGAAAGACGACCTGGTAAAGGTTGCAGGAAGCCGCTTGATGCAGGCCGCTTCCAAACGGCCGATATGGTCACTGGGGAAGGCCTATTTTCAGCAGTGGACGTCCTGTGGCTGAAATGATGATAATGATTATGAATTCAACTATAATCAAAATATAATTTACCAGCGACACCTTTGCTGATCAGATTCTAGTATAGGTAGATACCTACAAAGTTTTAAAGTTAATAAGTCTAGTATAAAGATGACTATCAGATCCTGACCAAAACGCAAAAAAATTGCCCAAATCCTTATGAAGTTTTATATTAGCTTAAGTGACATCAATTAATTACGTAAAGTTAGCGATGATGAGCCACAGAGCTCCTTCTCTTTTCGCTGTTTTGTAATATATTTTTACAAAGTAACTCAAAGAAAAGCAGTGTATATACATACCCTTACGATTTTCTAAAGAATTTACCGCTAGCTACCCAAGATTTATGACTCTTGTAATGTTAATTAAGGTAACGATTACATCCTATTATACTGTTTCGGTCTCATAAGGAGCTTACTTTAGGAATGTTTTGTTTTATTAATGCTAATTAAAATTTTTGGGGCACATTTAAGTTCATTGGATACCTAAAACGTCACAGGAAGGTCTTATCAAGGAAAAATGGTTTTATTCTAACAAATTGCGACGAAACAGAACGAAAACAAAAGACGAGTTTAGCTACGTAAAATAAAAAGTATTGCATAATAAGTTCTGAAGTATAGAACCAATTTTATTTGTGTGATAAGATTTTTGAAAAGCTTTTTCACAAAAGACCAAATTCAGTAAAGTTTTTCAAATCGACATAGCCATGAATTGAATCCGGAAACTTTTCCTGAGTCCCTCAAACGATATTTCGAACCAACAATGTTTGGATAAATCCAAATTGTCAAAACGACCAGTATAAATAAGAAGTTAATTGGCAAATTCAGCCAGCGATAAAATGGAACACAACACTCAGGCTAATGAAAGCCTGTATATAATTCTTCCCCTTTAAAGAATTATTCGCTTATGATATCGTCAATTGGACTGACTGGGTGCATTAACAAACACAGCTGTGTGTTTATTTAACCAAAATATGTTCAAATCATAGTTTAAAAAAAAAATTGCTTCGTACATGATTTCGTACGAGATTCGTTCTGTTAGGCCGGGGCCCTTGAGTTGGTTTTTAAAAAAGGAATTTAGCTTATGCTAGGATAATTAATAAAACAATTAATTAACTTTTGAGAATAGGCAGCGGTCCCGCGCGAGTGTTGGAAAGAGACTGGTGAGCCCGTGAAGCGGGCGAGCCGATACTGACCAAAATGCTGATGCAGCACCCAGACATGGCTGTTCAGCACTAATGCCAACATATACAGGGTGTAATAGTTCGTTAAATCAAATGATCTCAAACTCATTGGTTGTAAGAGTTTTATTATCTATCTCCTGGCTTCATCATTAAAACAACTCGATGACATCAAATTTTTGTGTTACATGTCGCATATTTCTTAGGTTTCAAATTGATACCATAACTAAATAGATCGATATTTAGCATAAATAATAAATAATTAAGAAACAAGTGAAGCCGAAAGCAAGTTAAAAATGTTTCACAAAGTTTTACCCTAAACAAATTGTAACATGTAACATCTGTGAATTGTGTAGATTAACAGGCCTAATAGAAATCCTTTTGTTATTTTACATATTGTACGAATAGGTATAACAAAGTCTCAGGGTCGTGCAGTGCATATAGGTAATTAGGCAGTGCCTACCTGGTAAATGAAATAAGGTAGGCAGTAGGTACTTACAAACGTGTGTCATTGATGAAAACAACTGATTTACATCAATAAAACACCTAAGTATGTATCTACCGCCTACCTCAAAATAAAACTAATGCCCGCCACTGCATAGTCTATCTTCCGCTGTCGCTCGACACTCAAAGAAGACTTCATATGACAAAAACAAGCCTAGTAACCGTGCAATTTAGTATATGAATAAAAGGGTTCCGCGATTTACTGCTTGTATCGATCTTTATGTATTGTCCGGCAATTCAATAGAGTGATACAATGATATATGTGTTGGGGCTATTGCTTGCGACTCTTTCACGAAACCGTAATATGTTGCGAGCTAAGGCTTCAATGCGGCATCAATCTTTTTCGACATAACCCACTATTGTACGGATTTTATAGGAAAAAGTTATTTCCGAGATAATTGTGGGTATGCTATTATTTGGATGGGAATAGGAATATTATTGGCAATCTGTTTATTATCCGGTGTTTTTAGGCAATCTATCAAATATGTTTTTTTAGGGTTCCGTACCCAAAGGGTAAAACGGGACCCTATTACTAAGGCTCCGCTGTGCGTCTGTACAGACAGACGCACAGCGGAGCCTTAGTAATAGGGTTCATGAGATACAGTTTGGTGACAGACAGACAGCTGTCTGTCACCAAACTGTATCTCATGAACCGTGATAGTTAGATATTAGTTGAAATTTTCACAGATGATGTATTTCTGTTGCCGCTATAACAACAAATACTAAAAAACAGAATACAATAAATATTTAAGGGGGCTCCCATACAACAAACGTGATATTTTGCCGTTTTTATAGATAATGGTACGGAACCCTTCGTGCGCGAGTCCGACTCGCACTTGGATTTTCTATCTACATCTTACATCAAAACCATGGCTGTGTCACTAAACAAATGAATAATATTTTTTTCTTCAAAAAAATAGATTTAAAATCTATATTTAAAAAAACATTATTAAGAATTTGAGACGATATCGACAAGGTCAAGGCTTAGTCATCACACCACAATCAATCAATCGACTCAGTTTTCAATTAAGCACAGAAAAATGGGAAAGTCAGGGGGGATGGAAATGGGGAAATGCCTTCGGAGGAGGCGACGGCACGTATTATGAAACTGTAAACAATCTGGCGGTTATGTATTGCGCTGCTCATCAGAACAGTAACGCTACAAAATTATTAGTCGAAAAATAATATGTAGTAAGCCGTGGAAGTCTGTAATTAGCTGTACTTAATTGTTAAGAACTTTTAAGGTAATTTTCTTATGTATCGCCGTTGATTTCCCAAATAAAATAAAAATAAAAAAAATATGTGAACCGAATTTTAATGCCCAAAATGTTAGTTACAGTTTGTATGGAAACGTGTTTTATTTTATCTGACGAATTTTAAAATTGGTATTGATAAAACATCCTGTTACAGCGAATCAATAATTTAACTTATTCACCTGTAGGTATACATACACTCAAGGCGAGAACGCTGGACTTGGCGTCGCCAATAAATAAATAAATAAATATTGGACAACATCACGTATATTGCTCTGATCCTAAGGTAAGTAGCTAAAGCAATTGTGTTATAGAAACCAGAAACAACGACGGTACCACAACACCCAGACCCGAGCCAATATAGAAAAGTTCGTTTTCTACATTGACCCCACCGGGGATTGAACCCAATATATTTGGTCCCAGGTTAATTCTGCCTGTCCGTCTGTCACCAGGCTGTATCTAATGAACTATGATAGTTAGACAGTTGAAAATTTCAAAGATGATGTATTTCTATTGCCACTATAACAAACAAAAACTAAAAAACAGAATAAAATAAATATTTAAAGGGGGCTGCCATACAATAACCGTGATATTTTTGCTCGTTTTGTCAGATAATGGTATGGAACCCTTCGTGCGCGAATCCGATTCCTAATGGGCCGGTTTTTAAACAGATCAAATCGATACAACCAGTAAGAAATACCTCGTTAAAAGCATCTTCCAAGATGCTGTGATGTGTGATGTGACTTCATACTTTTAATAGTTTGCTCTTAACCTTAACTAAAGTATTATTAAAACTAGTGAAAATTTCGTTATACATCTTAACTAGAATTTATGAGTAAACTAACCCCACCACTACAAAGTAAGTAACAATACAACTCTACTAGTAAGAGATAAGTACAACAGAAATTGAAACTTACTGCAAGCTAGAACTTTAGAGAAAAGTGCTAGCTAAGCTGAAGTTGTTTCGTGAAGTTAGCAATAGTTTTCAGAATACTTATGAGAAATACATACAGTACAGCATTGTTGTGTATCGGATGTTGGTACAAGAATGAAAACTGGAAATGTTGGAAAGTGTCGTTCACCACGGAATTTAGAGGCAGGACGTAAAACACGTAGGTATATTTTTTTTGGGTTTGTCCACTATGTTAAAACAAGAATGAAAACTGGCAATGTGTGAAAGCTTCATAGACCCTGAGCACTGATCAGGCAATATTCCTGAAGTTTTTAATTTCGAGATTCGGAATTAAAATATGTTTTAATTTGTCAATTCATCAGTCTATTGAGTAGAGATAGTTAACTAAGAATCTCTGATTGAACTTGTACTATATTTGATCCCAAACTACAATTTTCTTTGTAAGTGATTCGAATTCATTTCTCTCTGCTAACGGAGGTCGTCAACTATAAGTCCTATGTTTTTATATTCTAGCAATACTTTCAAAAACATCGTACAAGGTATTTCCTCTACTTTATTTAAAGCAATCATAATTGAAACAATAAATTTTATCGTACACCAAACGAGCTCCCAAACCGTGGGAATATGAATGAATTTAACATACTAGAGGAAAGCGACGCATTTGACAGCTATTCGTCGTTCGTATGTATAGGGGTTTTTTTTTTATTTTTCACTGCATCCTGCAATGTATTTTCACGTACGCTTATTTTTAATGTCAAAACTATTAAATAATGATCACAAAAGAAGTTAGTATCGCAAAATACACTGTCGCGTGAAATAAGCTACTTAAACTTAAACTTTCTTTACTTATATTGTTTAGAAGAGATTACTTTCGGCGATAAGACCGAAGACTGATTGTGCATTGGTGCCTTGTTTGTAAAAACCTTCATTTTATCTGTGCAATAGAGTGTGTATTAATGTTTTGGGTACCTGTTATATTGTAAGGATGCAAATACTTAGATCTGACGAGAAACGCACACCTTCACGTCAGATCTGTAACCACCCATTGTAGATCCTAAGATGCAATTGAAATAATAAAACACAAAAACTATTATTATTATTATAGTATTATTCGACGTCTACCTGACAAAGAGTGCGACATAACCTTATTCATTCGTGGATACACAAGCAGTTAATATAGACCTTTATAAAACCAAATGAAGCCATAACTATTCTCGCGTTGAAAACGAGATGTAGATATTATCGCCAATTTAATATCCCTAGGTAGGGAGGTTTTATAAGTTGTGCGGAGTCGGATTGTACGAATATGATTGTTGTTTATGGGCCAGTATTATTAATTTCCGTATTTAAAATTGGGTCATCGATTTTGGATTCCAAAAAACTTCAAAGTCTACCTGCCTTTGAAGTTTTATTGGTCTCGTAACTCGACTCGATTCGGATGGAAAAAACTCGTTTTTTTAGGGCTGTTAGATACTTACTGGCTACAATTTAAAAAAATACAGCTAACGCTTTACTTTTTTTATAGTAGCCTAACGATATTGGTATTGTATAAGTAGCCATGGTCTAAAAAAGATCCAGTTTCCCTGCCAAAAAGGTTACGGAGGTCGGTGGGAATCGCAACAAATATGACTTAGATTATAATGTCATTAATTTTTGTTAGAAGATAAACTTACAAACACATTATCAGCCCTAGCCCTATTTATAGAAGGAGATTGAGGATTGGTTCGATTCCCATAACGATTTCGTTCGGATAAGAATTAAACACAATGATTTCTGAATAGCAAGCCATGCTTTGAGTGTGATGGAAGACGCACTGGCAAATTTCACTATGCAGTAAGTTACTTAATGCAGGAACGCCTTGACCAACAGACTATGAGATTTCCTTATACGAATTCCTTACTTCCAGACCATGGGAATACTTCGCATACAGTATAGTGTGTTGTCTAACACAAAGGGCAACATAATATCTACACATAATAAACATATTAATTAAGTTTCATCTTCATAATAACCGTTTTCACCTATTACCGAACCATTAAAACAGTTCGTTTAGAATTTCCGACACCGATACGGCCAGGCTCGAAATAATTACCGTAATTAAATGCTTAACACGAGTAATCCTGTTGAACGACATAATAACACTTATGTATTCCGTAGATAGCTATCGGAGAGAATAAATTCTGGTCCTATCGCGTAATTAAGAAGGTCAGGACCTTTAATATAGCTCGACCCGCCTTAACTAGTGCGTTACAGTACAATAAACGCGGGTTCAGTAGTGTCGCTCTCTGAGTGCACTGATGCCTTTCTTTGCCAAAATAGACGGATCACAGATAGGATCTAGTCAAGGTAGTAGCTAGGTAGTCTAGACATGATTGGTTTAGTTGGTATCTAACTAAGTAAGCTTTTCTGCGCGAGCCTAACGAGCAAAGTGAAAGAAGTGACTGATTCGATCAGCCAAATATAGTTTTAACTGTTACATTATTGTAAAAAGCGCGCGATAGTGATTATGACAATGATACTCATATTAAAATTGTTAATGAAATTGCTCTCGATTTTTTCTGCCCCATCGGCCTTCGGTTCTACTTGGTATGTGCCCCATCCACAGCCATTTTAGCTTCGGAATCTGACGGTCTATTTAAGCGAGACTGGGCTATTAAATAAGTAAGAATTCAACGCAATTTTTATGATAAGTAGGCAAAAGACTACCCTAAAACACGATAATGTTAGGGTACATGTCAGGCTCTGCCTATCGGAACACTGGAATGGTTTGATGATTGAGGGTAGAGGCAATCACTGATAACTGCAGATTTCCGTTTAAAGCCAAACGTATTTAGACTTTTACAGAGAATTCAACATTTTATAGTTATTTGCAGTTAGTTGATAATATTATCCTTATTAGTCAAAATCACGCAGATTTCAGAGGGCCTGGTGTGAGTACCAATAGCATCGATTAGCTAAGAAAACACTAGCTTCGATTACTTCAATCGAAGTAAATGTAACGTAATTACGTTTCGATCGATTTATGCGAAGTGGTTGTTTTGTGGCACTCACACTAAGCACTCTGGTACCCGTAATCAAAATCTAAATCTATGTTGGACAATATTACCTGCATACATTGCCTTAATCCTAAGGTAAGAAGCTAAAGCTATTATATAAATCAGAAATAACGACGGGTTGACCCGACCGGGAATCGAACTTCCACCACGGACTTCAGAGATGGTGACGTCAAGTCCGGCGTGTTCGCCTTTTAGCTACAGAGGTCGGTGCGTGTGTCGCAGTCTCCTTCCTAAGTATCCTCCGCGAGATTACTGTTTATTGTCTTGTTATGGAAACAGCAGTACAGACATTGTTGAGTGTAATATGACTTAAAATAATAGCCGTCCCAAGTTATACAGGCATTCAAACGTTAAATACTATAGTTTCGCGGAGCCTAAGCCTTATGAAACTGAATAATTTAATCCTAGCCCTAAAACTCGCGAAACGGCCTTGAATCTAGACGCTTGTAAATTTGAATATAAATTTTAATTAAACGACGACAGAGAATTGTAGTTAAATACCTACGTAACAGAGACTCAAAGAAAATATAAGATTTAATTAAATAGGTATTTTAAGTTTTCCCCATAAATTAAGCAAAATATTCGTAAAAGAAATTACGAGATAGTATCTAAGAATGTTTTCTCGTTATATAAGTAACTATTGCGTAATCTTTTTAACACGCTTTATTAACTTCATATTTTGTCACTAACAGCTTATGTATATACAGTAAGTAACTATATAAGGTGTAAGTGAATTAGTGTCAGATATTTTTAGGAGTAACTTAGACTATCACATGGATCACATATAAGATAAATTTAAAATTATAGAACAAACTTTAATTCACGCACCAAGTAATATGATATTATGATGAACAGTGTAATATGATTATTTGAGTGCATGAATGTAATTCTGGAGAGATTATGAATCGGCTAGCGTTGTGTGAGTAGTCTACTTGTGGTGTTTGGGTACATGTACAGGATGATATAGATTATTTATTTTAAACTTTTTATTTTTTTCGATTTTTTAAAGTTTGTTCTATAATTTTAAATTTATCTTATATGTGATCCATGTGATAGTCTAAGTTACTCCTAAAAATATCTGACACTAATTAACTTACACCTTATATAATCAAACTTTGTAAGACATTTTTAACCTACTTTAATCGATTTGAAACTATGTAACATTCTTCAATGTTCAATGACGACCTCCGTAACCGAGAGGCGCGCAGTCGCACGTCGTGCTTGGCGTTGCGTCGCCATCTATAAGGTCCCGGGTTCGATTCTCAGTAGAAAACGAACTTTTCTCTAGTGTCTCGGGTCTGGATGTTATGGTACCGTCGTTCGTTGTTTCTGATTTCTATCTATAACACAAGTGTTTAATTAAGCTACTTACCTTAGAATCAGAGCAATGTAAATATGTGATGTTGTGTAATATTATTATTTATTTTATTTATTCTGCTTTTTATGAGCTGGCAAAACGCATCTTTTTCATATAATTTGTATGACGATAACGAACTATCACGTGTCACTGTTTACCTAACTCCAGTATCTCCAATGCCTGACTTTTTATTGATTACAAAAGCAATCTTTTTTTTTTTTTAAATAAATGATAATTTACCATGCTTTCAGGCCTAAAAAGGTGCTAGTTTTAATAAATGATGTTTTAAAATTCCTTTATAATGGTCTCATCATCCCAATTATTGCTACGTCGTAGCACTCGTTCGTAGCAAGCAAGGTTCAGTGACCGAGCGAGCCTTCGTGATTGCAGACAGAAGAGTAAAGCTTTTATAATAGCTGCTACGAATTCTTTACAAACTTGGGACAGCATTACCATTTATTGATAGTTATTATATATTGCAACAAACGAAAAAATATGTGATATATTTTATACAAGGAAATAATTTTAGGTTAGTTTATTTTTGAAAGACCTCCGTAGCCGAGAGGCGAGCACGCCGGACCGGATAAATTAATATGGCGTCACCATCTCTTAGAAGTTCCGGGTAGGTATATGATATTAGAGCTGAATTTGGTGCTCAAATACAAAAACTTTGACTAAAGGATGAACATCGAAACCTCTTTTTAAGAAATATAAAAAAACCTTGTAATGTTTTATTGTGATAAGTAGGTAGTACGCAGTGTAGACCGCAAGATAAAATAAACCTAGTGTAGGTACCTTACTGGTTGGTTTATTCTTGCATAGGGTCTAAACTGCCGACGTAACTATTTATTATTTTCTCAGTAAATTTAAACAATGCTCGGCCTTGGACTTACGAGACTTACAAATTAGCAGTTAAGAATTAAAAATTAATCTGCAGCGTTACTTTGCGGAAATCCTTAACCAAATAATCACACTTTCATTTCTGTATGTTGTATCTTTAAAGATTTTGTAACAGTATGAAGGATTTCTATCACAATACTTTGCTCAGGCGATTTGGTTCGAAGCGAAATTGAACGAACGAGGGCCCAATTGGTACTGCATTTTACATCGCGCTGGTGTCTGCTTATTGAATACTTTTCTAATGCTTGGCTGCTTTTACACCGTCTCGTAATGTTCGGCCGCTATTTTATAAAATTGTTTTTTTGACGATTAATGATAGACTCCGATTGTCTTGGTACGGACATGTGATTAGAAGGGAAGAGGAGCATATTATGTAACGAGGAGAGTGATGGGTATGAGATGAGTATTAATGGATGGAGAGGTAGAGGACGACCTTAGAAGAGATATATGGATTGATTGTGTGAGCGCCAATAAGTACTTATGTCTGCGAAGGAAGGAATGACTCGATGACGAGTGACTGTAAGTATTGCATGAAAGAAGAAAACATACTGCGCCGACTTCAGATAACCTGGAAATAAGGCGGGTATTAGCCCAGTGATCGGTTTTTAAGGAATAAATTATTTCCACGTTTATTTTATTAATTTAGGTACCTATTGAAAGAACTTTTTATTATTAAGTACTTTTAAAACAACAATAATGCGCAAGTTGTCAAAATTAAATATAAAAGTAACTTAGTACAAACAGGTTTAACCAAATCAAGTTAAATTGAACGAATAAATTATCAAATCAATTGAGTAACTCTAACACCAAGCCTTTTTTGTGCAATCCGCATAAGTTTTCATGATAAAAAAAGTAAAAGATTATTATAGATAAGTATTATTATAGAAAATTAATCTAAACAATAACAAATGAAAAACATCTACGGTGTAATTGGGCACGTAGGTGTTGGCTACATGAACGCAGTCTGTTCCCAAGGAGGCGCGTATAAATAAAAGATTGGATTACACAGAGACCGTACCGCGAACCTAAGGGCCTAAGGGTGCGTCCAAATCACTGACCTGAAATAAATACAGACTGGCTGCTGTCAAATTAAATTCATTCCTATTTGATTATCAACATTTGGCGCTGTTGGCCACCTAGTTAATTGCGGCCATTACTAATTTAGTTTCCTGTACTCCCGGGAACTAAATTAGTAATGGCCGCAAGATAGGCAGCCATATGGAAAAGTATTTATTTGGTTCTTATCGGGTATGAACCAAATAAATACTTTTTAAGTTTAGTAAAATCATAGCATAAAATAATAATTAGTCAATACAGTATACCTACCTCGAAATTTGTTCTCGGTACCTACTCTTGCTTGTGGCGTAAAGCGTACACAAAATTAGCTGTAATTTATAAGGGACAAAATTTGTCCATTTAATAATCCATATTTATTATTGGTCAGTGGTCTAAATTGAGGAAGGCGGAGATCACGTGCAAAAAGTGACACACAATCATAAGATGTGCGAACGCCAACCGCGTAGGACAACTTAAATATAGACGTAGGTATTACTAAATTATTCAATGAGGAAATGTATCGAGGGTGCAGGCACAGAAAAATATAGTACCTACATGGTTATATGAAGACATCGTAATGGAAATTTACTTAATATTAGATAAGTTTTTGCTATGACATATTTGCCAAATTATGGAGGCCTTCAAGTATATTAGTTAAAAGACGGATAGCTGGTTGAAAATTTGTACAATTTGCTACAACATATTACTAAAACATTTTTTCATATAAACGAAATTCATAAACTTAGTGGAATGATTTTCATTTATTTATTTCAAACAAATACATGAAATACAATTGGAAGTATTTTACTACTAACGAGTCTTTAACTCGTGTTCAAAGGATCTATTTTGAATACGGATTTAAAAAAATGGATTTTGTTAATTTGACACTCGGTCGACCCGGTGGCGCCATTCAAAATCCATACAAATTTACATTAATCTCAATAATCTCATATTACCCTCCGTGTCCCTTTTCCCTCCTCTATAAATTGTCTTTTATTTACTAATGACTACTCAATATATAAATCTATTACTGTATTTTTATCCAATAATGATATAAAAATTTAATGATATAATTTACTTCATTATTATTCTCTCATTATCCTTTATGTAATCCCAATGTAACCTATTGTCCCTTATAACATCCCATTACTACTATCCTGATCCTATCCTAAATTCAACACCCGGTATTTTCCTTAATCGTTTCCCTACCTTTCACGTCGTCATGGCATAGCACAAGCCGAGCAAGGCCAAATGCTTATTAAAAAAATAATAATAATAATAATCTCATAACAAAAGGTTTTGAGTGAAATCCGATATTATGTCCTTTTTCCACCATGTGGACGCACCCTTAAACGCTCGTATTGGAAATCGGGTAATAAAATCGATGTTCCCCACGCGATTTAAAATCCAACTCATGAATTAGATATAAAATCGCAGCATTTTGATTGCTTCTATTTGATTGTGTTGAATATTTCAGTTGACACTTTTCGAACGGAATAGGTGAGGAGGCTTTGGTATCGCGATATCTCGCGGTGAAACCAGTTTCATTAGATTTGTCCTTTCAGTACACACTTTCATAAATGTTAATTTATATGTGAAAGTATGGTTTATTAAAATATTTTAAAGCCTATCGAGGAAGAACTGTGAAATTCTAGATTTATATCTAGTAAGGAATGTTTTTTTTTGTGAATTAAGGTCTGTTTTTTCTTGCTTGTCCATATATGGTCCTAATATCTTGACATTCCTTTTAAACGTAATTATTCATTTTAAAATAAGATAGACTCAAAAATGATAACCTACGACAGTCAGTCAGTACCTTTTTAATATTTAACACAAAATAGTTTTTTTCTAACAGTTCGGTAATTTATTTTTTGTAAAAATACATTCAAATTTGTTTACAATTTTTGACAAACAACGAAAAACGAACTTATGAACGATTGTTATCACTTACTTGACGACCACTGTATCCTTTGTCAATATTACTTATTTTACTTTGTTTTCTTTTTTTAGAGGTTAGAGGTAGGAGGTAGCAGGTAGACACATTAGTGCAATCACACTGCATCCATGGTAGGAACCCTGACCGTATCTTGCAAAAGCAATGCAGTAGCGAAAATCGAGAAATTCTGGCTGAAAAATCGAATCGCAAATTGACAGCAAAAAACGAAAACAAAAACAAAGCAATCTACTGACAGTGCTGCCAATAGATTTTGACACTAAGGATCAACCGGGCGATGACTGCGCGATTATTGCTGATTGCTAATTTTTAGGGAATACCTAAGGGTGCCGATTTGTTTCTCAGTGCACGAACCCACCCCTTAATTCATGAATGAATACAGAATTACCTTCTTATACTTAGATATTTATTTCACCTTTAAAATATGTAGGTATGTCTATATAATTAGGTACATATTAAACTTAAAATTGATGCTACGGAATAAAATATACTAGACGTTATTTCGCCCATAGAACAAGTAAGACTCGCTACGTTCCGTGGTTTCGCCCCTCTCCTACAAATGGTGAATCAAAGCTGTCAAAATATCTGCGCACAGGACGATCGCCTTTTTCTGCTTTCTCCCACACCGCGTCCTTTAACTGTTGGATTAGCTCCAAAGTGTTGCCAGTGATTGTCACCTCGCGCGTGAACCCGAAAAACGAGGAGCGCTCTTCTTCTAGTACATCGGTGGTCTGAAATGGTATCGTACTTAAGGTCTCCCCCACACTAGGCGTCTTTCGAGCGACGACGTCGTGGCAGTGTCTAATCAGCGTTTAGTAAATGCCGCTGCGCAAGCGTTGCGTCAAAGGTGATTGGACGCTAGTGTTTAGACCCTTAGATCCCTTAGACCAGTTTCCCAATGTTCGGACTGTAGATCCCCAGACAGGGATTTTTGGGTAAGTATGGTTTAGACTATTGATATATAAGTACAGGGTTTTTAAAATGTACGAGAACAAATTTTAAAGAGTGCATCCGAGTTCAGTCAAGGAATCTACTGTACTTAAGTCTAAAAAAATGACGATTCTTTTTTAAATTAATTTCTAAGTCGGAACACTAATAAAATAAGAAGCGAAATTAGAAATACAAGATGCAGGTAAGTAAATGACCGAAAGTAGTCTATGTTAACATACGCAGAGATAAAATAAACTACTATGGTGAGTCAAAAATTAAATACCATCATTTTTGAAAAAAAAAACTAAAATTATTCAAAGTTCTGACTTCATTATTATAAGCAGCAGGGGTGAAAGCACTATCAAGGCCTAAAATACTGACTTTACTTACTGACCAAAACTTAATGACTGGGCACACTGACCAAATACTGACTAAAATATGACCAACTAGATTGAGTTGAAGTCATATTTTATCAAAGCCGTGTAAAAAAACCGACCGTTTTCAATTGTTCATAAATTGACAAAACTATGATACAAGTGAATGGATATTTTAATTTGATCGCATAATACGACCGAACGAACGATACGCTTTCGTATTACGCCTCCTGGTCAGACGGCTCAACAAATTAATAAACTCGAAATCCCTTCTGAGAAGAATGATAGACATTTTTGAATAAGACTTTAGCGCTAAGATCCTGAAAACTTAAAAAACTGACATTTACTGACTGCCAAAAAACTGACTTTTACCATAGCTTTTACTGACTTGCTTCCACCCCTGATATAGGTGACCAAGCGTTATTATATCCTCATCAGCTATTTAGTCAAATTTAAAAAAACATCCATGGCTGTCAAGATTAAAGTTTTTAGCGCGAGCAAAGAGTTACAAACTAAAAGAGAAGCGTTGTGCGCACCACTCCATACGACAGACAAGGATGCAGAAGAGACAGGTGTGCGCCATCATGGCCAGGTAGCCGCCAAGTGTAAGAGAAAGGACATCTCCTTACTCCGTGTGATAGACAAAGATGACTTGATCGTCTGAAAAATGTGTTTAATTCTCAATTATTATTTACTTTTTGTTAGCAATTGTATCATGTTTTGCGACTTTTGCGAGGATATCTTAATTTCGCAAATGGCCCGCACCCTCTCTTGTATCTATCTTGTAACATTTAGCTTTAAGGTGAGTGATCTTGTTGGTAGTCCAAAAAAAATTAAAAAAAACAATATTGGCGTCCATCTGTTCTAGAACTTAACTTCTAGATACTTATAATTATTTACAGTAATGTTTTTCATGGACTCACTGCAACAGTTGCCGTAAAACAAGCTAAAAGCGCCAAGAACTCAAAGATGACCATTTTGGATTATAATATTAACAATAAAAATAAAAAGGATAGCCTCTTTCATTTGAGAATTTTTCTTGCTATAAAAATTCAGTAATGCGTATATAATACGAAGTACAATTCCACACAATTCGGAGTAACACATAAATGGCAGTTGACGTGTTATTTCGAGAATGTAATTTCTATAAACATAAAATGTTATTTCACGTGTCACTTTACGTCTTACACGTGAGGAAATGTACATGTACATTCTATTATGTTCACATTTTCACTGTCGAAAACACTACTGAGTAAGAGCGAGCTTCTGGTAAATAGTACCTACCTAGTTCGAAGCAATCGCATTGATGATAAGTCTAAGTTAAAAGTCTTAAATTTGTCTATCCGGTTATCTATTCTACAAACTTTGCTTAGTTTAGGGCTAGACGGTTTGTGTGATTTATGGACGAACTTATTACATAAATAATGAAAATACTGAGTCCGTCCGTATTAACGTTTAATACTAACATAACAAAAATAAAACAATCTTCGACTAAGTATTGTAGACAGATCGGATCGGCCCAGTGAAGAGACAGGTGCAAAAAGGAGCCGGCGCGGGCGCAGCCCTCGCAGATTTTCGTGCTTCGTCGGGAATGCTCGTAATCAATGGGGCTAACAGGACTAGACTAGATAATAAAATGTCCTGTTAGAGTGCTTTTCCTTGGTCAGCCTCGACCTCGAACTGGAGGATCCCGAAGCCTGTTTGCAGATTCTACTAAATGCTTACGTTCACCTATCTTTGGTCAAAAACTGTTCCATCAGCAATAGGTTTTTTAGTAATAATAAAACCTGTGTCGAGCTTCAAATTTGTGCCATTACCAAAAGCTGATATCCTTGTTTACGACTGTGAAGGTGTCCTTACAGGTTTCGCATTTGGATCTGACGACGTTTGGTGCGCCACAACCAAAGCAATGGTATTTCGGCGCCGACGGTGAAGGGGCCTGCTTTGCAGCGTCAGATTGTGGTGGTGTTTTGTTACCTTCAACTTCATGTGACAACTGGAATCGAAACATTCGGAGCTGTGTTAGGATTGTTAGAACTAGCGGCAGCTTCAGCATTGGCCTTTTTTCGGCATACCTGGATTGTGTGTCCAGGAATCCGACAATAATTGCACCGTTTCCTTTTTGATTTGCCGCGAGTCTGCTGCACCGGGGCATCAGGGTTTTTCTCATCAAAAAACTGCTCGACGCACTTGGCTGCCTCCAACAATCCGTCATATGTAGCCACCGATTCACGAGGTATACTTTCTCGAATACGTGAATCAAGAAGATAGTAAATCATGTCCAGCTGTTGCGATTCTGGGCGAGCTGATGTCGGCAGCTGAGCAAAAAGCGCCCGCTTCTTAACGACAAAGTTCTCTGTGAGCTCACCCGTATCTTGTTTTGCTGAAAAGATGTTCTCGTATATAAGATGAGGTGGCCTTTTGGGAGCAAAAGCATCGCGGATACGTTTTTCAAAATCGGCCCAGGTCGAAATCTGATCCCCAACTTCGAGCCACCAGGTAGCAGCATTTCCCCTCAGTGTTAGCGGTATGGTTCTTAAAGCTTCTGCATCGCTAATATTTTTAGTAGATTTGTACAATAAAGCTGCACTCAAAAAGGTATCCAATGTACCCGAGTCCCTAGTTCCATTAAAAGTCAACTTTGATAAAGCAAAAGTTCCTCGTTGCTGCGAGCATGCTGCCGATAGCAGCCGCCGGAATGGGGAGGAACACGCAAAGCTTTTTGTAGATGGCGCGATCGGCGCTTGTACCTTGTTGACTGCTAGTGTCAAGTGTGTACTTGCGATTTTTTCGCATTTAAAGTTTTTCAGCGTTTAAAATGTATTCATTAATGTCTTTTTCTGAGCTTCAAAGCGGACTTCGTAAAAGGACCAGAACAATTAACGGAAACGTTGTGATTTGATAGAGAGGTAAGCATTGAAAATATTGAAGGGTACATTCTATTTCCTGTGCATAATTCTAGTTAATTTGGACTATGTCTGTTATTTCTTCTAGATTGGAGGCTTATGAGCGGAACCGAAACTTTGGCGCTGACTATAACATTACAGATGATGTTGCATATGCCTCTCTGGCGATAGAAAAATTCAGAGACATTGATGCCGATTTTCCACTTCTTAGCTTAAGGAAACATGAAATACATCGTTATTTAGAAAGGTAAGGAAGTATGAACTTATATTCAAATAATTTCCTGATATTTATTCAATACACTTTTTAAATAATAAGTATTTATCATCTGATGCTTTTTGTTTCACAGATACAACAGCAAGCAAGAAAAAGTTTTGTATGAATGAAGCATGTCATCTCCTAACTGTTCACCTCTACTCTGCTGGTGATATCCCATACATGAAAGGATAATGTAAAGCAAGGATGGAGAAAGTTAATTTTATACCATTGTGAGCGCTGCGGATAGTGGCATGTATGCATGATGTAAACATGTATCTCTAATTCAATACCAGAGGTCATGAAAGTTCTCCAGATAACGTGAAGTGTATTTAGGATATGTGGTGGACAAGCGTGGATTGGATTGTGAATTTCTAAGGAGTCTTGATAAACTTCTAAGCAAAGATACAATAATTAAATTAAGCACCCGTATAAAGCTAAAAAAAAAGCTTGATATATGAAATTACTGTGCCTTAGTTAAGTATTAGTGTTAGAGAGTTGTCCTTTAAAAAGAAAATTCCTTACTACACACAAACCCATAGATATTTATTTTGGACTGGTAGGAAATTCTGCAATTTGATTGATGCATAGAATGTAGTCGTGATACTATTTCTTTATTAATAAGTATGATACTCACATTTGTGAAATGTTAATTTTTTTTATAATCATCATTATGAAGTAATGGTATATTTAAAGTAAGTAACATGTTTGAAGGTTATTTGAAAATAATAATAAAAAAACAGATATAACTTCCTAGACTTTTATTGATTTTTTTTATAAATAGATTCCCTAAAATTGCAGCACTTGAAAGTTTCTCAGTTCTTCATAATAGTGAGGCCTAGTAAGTAATTGAGATTTTCCTTTATGAAAAGGAGGTACCTGTTCTATTACATTTCTTTCTGTCTCTTTTGTAAATCCATTATCAGCGAGTATATTGCCTCCGCTTTGTCATTTAGTTAAAAGTTCACAGCACTCTACAGTAGAGAGACAGGCAAGTAGTGGAGTCCTTCATAAATTCAAGAAGAAGACAGGGTAAAGCACTAACTAATATTTTCAATGTATTAGTATGTTTAAAACTGCTCCGTGATGCTTGTCATGATTTGGGCTTTTTAGGTTTCTGTACATTTGTTTCAGTGCCAGTGAATTCACTAAACTGTTACCCGTTTAGTATATTATACTTTTTCCAAAATAGTCTTTTTTTAAATATGCTGTGAGTAATCGTGCAATTTTTAATCCGTAAAGCAGATTCCCACTGATTTCTGCGTCTATAGTCCTTAGGGAATGAATGAACTACTTCAATTTTACAGTTTAAAGCACCACACTGTTGCATTGCGACTTTAATCCTCGAAAATATGGTAAACAAACAGAAATGATTGCAAATTTCCATACAATCTGACAGATGTTATGTCAGATCTAGGTACAAGACAATAAGCGCCCCTGGCGTGATAAAAAGTTAGTTTTTCTCCCCATTGATCCATTGATAAGTTGATCTTCATTTCAGGTTCCATCTTCGTCCGTCCTTTTATTCCGCGTGGCGTTTTCCAGGGGCCTTGAAGCTGAACGTCAAATTGTGATGACGAAATCACTGGGTCCGTTTTTTCGTTTATTACAACAATATCAGAATACAAGCACTATTGTCGACCAGTATGTGATCTAACGGTCCGAGACAGAGTTCCAGTATGGAAGCAACGCCCGTACGCGTCGGTTAGTAGACACAGACGCCTACCTAAAGAGTCCAGTCAGTGTCGTTCCGACCGATATGGAAGCGACGCCTGCGCAAGACAGACTAGCCTTGAACGGGGACAGTAGCGGTATTTATAGCAGCCAGCAGTTGCGCTCGGGGTATTTCGTTATAGCTTCGGAATTTTTCGGAGTCAGTGGGCGAGTAGCGAATATCGACAGGTTTGACGCATTCTGTTGACGCGCGAGAATTCGAAAATGGAAATGAATCATTATTCTTAAAACCTCGTAGGTTTATGAGTGCGAAGTTTTTAAGTACATACCTAAGTCAGAATTAAAATTTAAACAAATAGCCAAAATTATTAGTTCGTTTTTCTTTGCATATTATACTACCTTGACAATTATTATTCTTGACGATAATTTTTCATTTTAAGTAGGTTTAGAGTACTTGTACCACATGAGTAAAGAAACGGAATAGAGACAAAGCTACATACAAATGCGCTGTGATAGGTACATCACTACAAGTGCAACGCGTGTGTGTGCGTGTCCACTGGCCGCTTGTCACGTATGAGCCGAAACCGCTCCAAACTAGATCAGCCAGTGGTCAATCTCAGGGCTTGCAGGCGTGACTGTGAATGTCGTGCGTGTTTTGTTTTTGTTATCGAGTTTCTCACATAATACGTAGTAATATTTTTGTTTTAGTATTTAAAAAGTGTTGTAAATATGGTTGTACATTGTACTGTGTGTGATAATACCTCCTGACAATTTTATTGCATTTGTTAAATTGCTTGAGCAAAAATTTTGCGAATATTTTGATCTTCATGTACAAATTGTTAATATTGGTAATGACATATTAGCACGTTTGCAAGATTGTACATTTCATATGCCATGTGATTATTTCCCATTGGATTATTTGAAAAAAACTTTATATTAGATTTAGAATTTATCATTCGATTAAAAGACACAACAAATTATTAAAAACCAAAAGTAATAAAAAAAATATTTAGAGTATGTAATTTGTAAAAAAATAACCTATTTTAATAAAAAAATGTGTCAAAAATTACATTTATATTTTTAATTTATTCAATTGTGCCAACCCTACCAAAATAGGTATAAATTTTGCTAGCTCTTTAGAAGCTTTGTCTCTGTTCCGTTTCTTTACTCATGTGCTTGTACTATGTATGTTTATTATGTAATTTAACACAAAATCTTTTTTAACCGTTTGCTGATTTTATACTGATATTTTTGACTTGTCAATTGTTTACATTATTGAATAAGGTAGAACGGTTTTTACCTTCTCCTGAAGGTGGGCGGTGTCTATCAACACTGCAGTACGCAAGCAACGGCATTAAGCGGCCGCCGTTAGACAAATATTAACCTGTGGGCCGCCACGCCGGTAGCGGGCATTGGTTTTATTTCGAGGTAGGCAGTACAGCAGATAATTAAATATGTGTTTTATTTATGAAAAACGGTGGTTTTCATTGATAACACACATTTGTAAGTACCTACCTATTAGGCTGCCTACCTCATTTTAATTATCAGGTAGGCACTGCCTAATTGCCTATATGCATGCACCGCACGCCACTTGCACGAGATTCCTTACGATTTCATACAAAGAATTCTTGAATGCAAAGACTACGGTGGTACCCTATTCTATAGTACCTCTCCAGATATTGAAAATTGGCTGCAACTCCTGAGACCTGAAACATATCTTTATTTTTTCTAACTAATTACAATAAGTAAAGTAAATCAATCTAAGAACTAAAATAAAAGCCAATATTTTAAACAAATTAATTTATTTACAAAATTCGGATAAGACACTTTAAGATTTACATGATATACCTTTTGAAACGAAGTTTATATCTCTTGCCAGTGGGTAAAATACAATTGAACATGCCGCCAGTAGAAAACTAGTCAGGGGTTTTTGTATACAAATAAACGCTTCAGAATGTCCCAGTTTCGCTATGTTCTAATGGAAACTCTCCTGCGCACTAGAATTTTCAATAAACATTTAACATTCGTAATACATGACAAAATCATATAACGAACGGTTCACAAAACCATTGCAATTATCAAATTAATTATCACTATGTTATAGTAGACAGAACCTACTGAAAAACTAGCCTGAACAATTAATTTTTGTGCCAGAACGTCTTTGGCCTGTAAAAAGGTTTTGCTCGGAAAAAACTCGGCATACCTACTTTAATAACTTAAATTCATTTTCTAACTTGATTAATTATAACATAACATAAAATTAATTATAACATAAAATTGTAATACCTCCTTGTATAAATGACTTACGAGTCTATACGACGAGTATTACGAGTACAATTTTAATCTGTCCAATTAAGTTTAAATAAATAAAATATAAATAAACGAGCAGAGGGCAGCTGACTAGCTCGTCAACGCAGAAATGTATTATATTTTAATAAGTACCGTGTGTTCTAAAAATAGTTGCATGTCTATTTGACAAATTACAAGAAACAGCTCATCAACCTACCTACCAGAAAATCACAAAAAGACAACCAATTCAAAAAAGGTAAACTAACGTTTATTAAAAACAAAACTTAAATTGGTATTGTGGTAGGTTGATAACAGCAATAACCAGATACTGATTTCAATCGCAGTATTAACAGTGATGTAAGCAATAATATAATATTCGAAGTTTGAACAAATAATAATACCCTAAGCATGAAATAATTAACCCGTTAGCTTCTTAAAAAAGGGACAATAAATTTTAGAGTGGTCACATGCGACTGCACGGCAGCCAATAGCTTAAGATCGGATCATCTTAAGTCGATTTCTAGACACACCACTAAAATTTGTTTTAATGTGTGTGCCTGACTTATAAAATCTTTATATCTCAGAATAATGGTAAGGTTTTTTTTAAGAATTGCAATTATTTTTTTTGAATAAGCTAGTCCCATCGCTTGTAATTTTAATTCGTACGGTGCATGCGTACCTTATAAAGTGACGTACCGTAGTCACCCGCCATATGCGAAATCATAAATACACCAATAATACCGCATTCCGAATTAAGCTAAGAGCGCGAAACCTACACAAATATAAAAATAGTCACAAATATTACACAAAATAGGGTTCCTTATCTACCTACTGCATTTATATAGATTCGTGCTAATAGTGCTTTTAGCGCAATTCGGAACAAGGGGTACAATCGGCCATTTAACTGACAAATCAACTATGGTAGCTTTAGCCTTGGTCCGAGACAGGAATGGTGCGGAAAACTAAAATTAGTCTATGTCAACATCTTTGAGTAATACCGTGTGATAAAGGCGAACGAAAGCAAACAATTTCAAACAAATATTAAAAAAAAAAATATTTAACATTATGATCAATCTATCTGCGCATTGGCCGCATTAGGCGTTTTGCAGACGGCGGGACGGGCCGGGCCGGTCGAGGTCACCGCGAAGGATAGCGCAAAGGGAATCCTATACTACCAACGCACACGGAGGGCAAAAAGACCGCACCGCAGGTGCCCGGCGGTGTGCTCTGTGTTCGCGGTGAGGGCAGCCGCGGGCATCGACGGGCAGACGCGGTCTTTATTGGTTCGCGGTCAGACCGGTCCGGCCCGCCCCGGCGTCTGCAAAAAGTCTTACTGGTAAAAACGTATTGTTTCGTTGCTTGTCCAATATTGTAAACAATCTTGATCTCATATCAACGAATTATTCATTTAAGTCAAATATAATAATGATAAACAAAAAAATAGTAACCTATTATTGTACTTAATCACAAACAGAAAATCCTTTAAATTCTAACATTTCGTTAGTTTTATACACAACTTGTAAAAATACATGCTAGGATTGTTTACAATATTACACAGAAAAAGGTCGTGAAGTAAAATTCAGCGAGTACGGCGCAGACATCTGTTTGTTTACCATAGTAGTGAAGTCTCTTATAAAATCTATTGTTTTTCGTTCATCAGTGACCCGCGTGATGTTTAGCGTATTAAAAATCAGTTAATCCTAGGCCTCCGCGTTCACAGCGAGCAATGTGTTGGCATATTGAAACTCGGGACTGTTCTCATACTCCGACATATCGAGCGCCACCTCGCAGCTCTCTCTGACAACTGGGCGAGGGTCGTTGAGATACCTATAATGTATTTAAAAATATATATTATTTAATTTAATTTGCGGGTTACAAATATATAATATAATATATTTTTTTTATACCCAAAAATAAAAGTCATTTCCCAGCAATTATTTTTTTTACATTCTACTTGGTTTTATGTATAGAATTCGTGGTGTAAGGCTTCGTTAAGCCTTTTTTTACACCCTGTATAATGTTATAATTATTATTCGTCATCATCATAACCATAACAGCCACAGGCTGTCTACTGCTGAACATAGGCATCCTTCCTCTATTGACTTTCATATTATAGTATAATTACTACATTATTTAACAACTTATTAAGATAAATAAATAAATAAGTTGAAGGGCCAATCCAATTGTTTTTATAAAAAGTGGAAAATCAAGATAACTGAATGAAGCACTATTGTATTTATAAGATCTGTAAGTGAAAGATATACTTGATTATTTAAAATAGTTAAACAACTTTTCAAACTAGTTATATTTGTAAATAAATAAAGTCAAATCTTCAAATTTATAAAGAATTTCTTTTTCTTTACCAATTAATATTTGCATCTAATGGACCAGCTCACTTAGGGATTGAATTTATCACATTTTTTTTAAATCCATATGCAAAAGCCCACCTTATTTTTTTTAAATTACTTTAATTAAGTTACTTGTTATTTGCAGTATTTAATAATGCAGACAAAGACAAACTTACTTTCTTAAAACCTCAGTGGATTCATCTGTAGCTATAGAGCCCAACGCCTCAGCAGCTTCATGCCTCACCATCTCATGTTCCGATGTGTCTTCCAAAGCTTTCTTTAGAAAAGGTATGCTTCTCTCATCTTGCATCTGTCCAAAAACAAAAGCAACTTCGTGACGGAAGAGGGCGCTGCTTGCATTTAGACCTAGAAATATTAATAAAACATGTCACAACACAAACTTAAAATGTAATCCGTCAAACTCAATGACTGGTGGTTGTGCTACAATAAAAATTTCATTGAGTATAATTTCCATAGCCTGACAGGTTGAATGCAATCAAAACAACCTTCCAATGTTAAATTACCAGTCAGGACTATTCGTAAACAACCTTTTTAAATGGGCTCATGTTTAAATGTGCACTTCTCTTAACACAAAAATGTTATAAATAGATAAATAAAAAAATAATACTATATGATTGCTGTCTTATTTACAGTGCATTTGCTAGAACAGGACTAAGGTTAAACCACTGACCTGTGGTTAAACCTAAGTCCCGGACTAGCAAATGCACTCTGAATAAGACAGTTGATGTTTTAGTAAGGAATTTAATTACCTTCGCCCAATGCTTTAATACTGTCAGTAGTCGCCATATTTCTTAAACTAAACATTGCTCTGTACCTCTCATACAAAGGCTTTGACTCATCCATTAAAGTCTTACTCAATATTTCTACGTCATTCTCACCGCTTGGAGGTGCGGGATCTATAGAGGAATATGGACTCTTTGAAAGTTTCTCACTAGCTCCATCGTTTGCAACCCAGTTCAACCTTTGTAGTGCTATCTGGCATGTCTCAGCTACTTCTACTGCTGGATCGTGTTTGTATTTTTCAAGTAATTCTCTGAGATTTGGGTCACCAATGGCTCCTAGAGCTTCCCCTGTAATGTGTGAAATATGTATCTGTTAGGTATAGAACAGGGATGACAAATTTTCACTGGTTACAGTAAAAAAAACACTATTAAACAAGTAAAATTAGTTAAAAATGTGTTGACTACAAGTGAACTTAAACTTTGTATTCTAAGAATCATGCATCAACTCTTCACAGTAAAATTACTCATCAGATCACGAAGGTAAATTAATGTGTAAGTCATGTAACTGAAGTTGACAGGTTATTACGATTTAATATTTTATTTCTGGTACAATCGTTATCAATAATATCGCGATCCGGGTATAGGTAAAATATAACTCATTAATGATTCCACTTCACTGTTTTCAAGTATACGTGAGTTCAAACACGTGATTAGACCAAAATTACTCACCAGCCTCATGGCGTACAATAGGGTCTTGATCTTTATCTTCTAAGACACTTCGCAGGACAGGAATAGACCTTTTATCTAGCATTTGACCTAAACAATAAGCCAATTCATGCTTTAATAACACAGAGTCATCTGTAAAACAATCGCTAATACATTTTATAGCCATTTCACCGCCTAAGTTTCTTAGAGTGAATAATGCCCTGAAGCGCTCTTTCATAGGCCTTGTTGGATCGTTCAGGACTTTTCCTATATTTAAAAGGACTTTGTCGCCAATGTTAGACATAATTTTAGTGAAATTTTTCAAGATATAAAATGATATAAAAATTCGTGAATAAATCCACACCATACAACACAAAATGACAGGAGGTGACTGTCAAAGTCAAAACTGTCAAAGGTTGTACGTGTCAGTGTCAACAAATTGTTCGGATACACACACGGTGTGAGGTAAACAGACAGACAGCTAGCCATTCTAGTTCACCTTCCCTGTCCTGCTCTCTTGCTTTTTAGGGTTCCGTACCCAAAAGGTAAAACGGGACCCTATTACTAAGGCTCCGCTGTCCGTCTGTCTGTCCGTCTGTCACCAGGCTGTATCTCATGAACCGTGATAGTTAGAGAGCTGAAATTTTCACAGATAATGTATTTCTGTTGCCGCTATAACAACAAATAGGTACTAAAAAACAGAATACAATAAATATTTTAGGGGGCTCCCATACAAGAAACGTGTTTTTTGCCGTTTTTATAAAAAAAATGGTACGGAACCCTTCGTGCGCGAGTCCGACTTGCACTTACAGCGATACAGAATTTCACTACTACATGCTCTTTCTTCTCTCGTCTATTGCGCGTACCTACTATAAATTATTCATTGTCAACCAATGTCCAGTACGCTACGGTAATGTTTGTATTTTTTGTGCTCGTTATATAAACACGGAATGGATTTTCCTTTGAGTACCTATTTAACCAACCGAAGACGACAAGCTCACTAATTTCTATTATATCGAAAAGTCTTTTTTACGGGGGGAAGGAACTAACCGCACACAAATTGAATTAATACTAACGCATTTTCGATGACGTTGCTACTGGATTTTCTAATGAATAGATCGCATAAATCGATCAATTAGTTAGTAGTACCTAAACGTTATCGGCCTTACTACAAAAAGATAGACTAGGAATAAGAATACTTGTCCAAAGATTATTCAACCAATTAAAAATGTTTATATTACCTATATGTCTCGAAAATCTGATGTGTCAACATTTCAAATTGATCGACTAATTATATACAAGTGTTTATCACTAGTCTATCTTTTTTGTCATAAGGCCATATTTGTTTTACTTTTCGATCTCAAATGCGAAGTGATTGTTAAGGCAATCGCGCAGGCTCTCTAATTCTGATCAAATATTTACTATGGGAGGGAGCAGAAAACACAATGCAACAAATGGAGGGACAAAAATGTGCAGTGAGCTTCCCAAATCCTCATTAAGCAAATAGTACGCAAGTTTGTTTTAAAAACTTATTTTACCCATTCCACATTGTAAGTATCTACTTTTTAGGGTTCCATAGTACTGACAAGGAACCCTAGTTTCGTCATGTTGATGTCCGTCTGTCTGTCCGTCCGAGGTTTTGCTTAGAGACTGTGGGCCCTAGAAAGCTGTAACTTTGTGAAGATATGTATTTATATCACGCCGACAAAGTGGTAGAATAAAATTTTAAATTTTTTTTTTAGCGTAACAGCTCCCATTGGTTACGTAGGGATGTTTTTTTATCATCTACCCCATCGCGTGGGGTATCGTTAAATAGACTTAGAGGACTTAGACTTTTCTTCGATTTAGGGATCCGTGTGCGAAATATTAAACTTTAAAGTGCAAATTTTTGTTCGAGTAGGGCGTGTATAATTCATGATTATAAAAATGTTCACGAACTTTAAAGGCAAATCATAACGGTCAAGACTCAAGATAGATCAGCTTAGTCGTTCAAAAATTTCTTAGAGGAAAACATTAAAGGTGAAGTAATTGCTGAAATATAATGCGGTAACGACGGACAACTACGGAACCCTACATTTCGCGTTGCACGACACGCACTAGGCCGGTTTTTATAATCCAGGTTTAATATTTTGTGTCCAGGGGTGGCTTACATTGTTTACATTTTATACCGGAAACTAAAATAACGTGCAATTTTTAGATTAAATTCATTGAAGTACTCATCTACAGTTTTTTTGGTTCGTGTGATTTTGTTTTCAAACGTGTTGATTTACGAATCGATCTTAAAATAAGTTAGTAGGTACTAATATTACAATTTATCAATAGGTAACGAAATTGCAATATATTAAGTACGTTTTTAATATTTACGGCTTTTAACTTTTCCATAAAGTTTTTTCCGTACCGGCATGGTCTGTGGCTTCGTAAACAATAAGTAACGCCATCAACTGTGCGAATCTTAAGTCTAATTAGCGAGAATAAATGAAAATAGATAAATAAATAAATATTGGACAGCATTACATACATTGCTTTGATCCTAAGGTAAGTAGCTAAAGCACTTGCGTTATAGCAATCAGAAATATATGAAAGCCTGAGTCGACACGCAAAGAAGAAGAATCAGAAACAACGTCGGTAGCACAACACCCAGACCCGAGACAATATAGAAAAGTTCGTTTTCCACATTGACCCGACCGGGGATCGAACCCCGAACCTCAGAGATTGCGAGGCTCCATAGTCCGGCGTGCTCGCCTCTCGGCTACGGAGGTCGTACAATATTTAGTTTAACAATAACATTATGTAAATTTTCTATGGATGTTGGTCATTTTCGAAGATAAAGCCATCTTTGTATTAAGGCATATCTGGCATATAAAGCATATAAGGCATATCTGGATAAGAAATAAATAAATGATTGGTGTAGCGTTTTTGAAATCCCGACCTTTGTAGGGATAGAATAGTAGATGAAAGGTCGTATGAAAGTCCAAAAAAAGGCACGCTTTTACGCCTAATTCCGGAACCGATTTTGGTAAAATGTGGTTTATGGATAGACAGAGCTTGGGTATGAATAAATGAGTATTATTGAGTATATTCAGGACCTCACTCGATATAGTGGCGCCAACTATGGCGAGTACAAAAGCGGTAGCCCTTATTGTTAACACAATAACATGTAATTAAACTTGAGGTTTGAGAAGCGTGGAGAGTTTAATGTTACGTTAAGTATGTTTTAATTAGCCTATTTTACATAAATATGTAAATTATTTTTCTACAACATTCCCAAACTGTGCCCAAACCCAAACTTAGCAAGTAAGTATTATAGGTACCTACATAGGTATACTAATGTGACGAAAAATTAACTATTTATAAAAATCCATGATAAGTAGGCACGAAAATGCTTGTGCTTATCCCAAACGTTTGCTTCTTCGTGATTCGAACCGAAGACCGCTGGCATTGTAGGTAAAACGCGAACCACTAAACCGTCGTCAACATGTTACTTAACACGTAGCTAATAATATAACAATGAATGTGTAATACTAGCAAATGTTAATAGGTATGTTATTTATGATTGATTGATGCCTGAAATAATCATGGCAGAATAATGTCCATTTGTTTTGCGAGGCACCAGTCAATTGGAGTCGAACGCCTATAGCCAGCGGTTGCGCATAAAAAATACTTCTTAATAGGTAAGTATTTACATCTTATTTACCAAGTAGCTTAGGTTAGTCGTGTACCTACAAATGTTTTTTCTAACAAGTTTATACTCAGTTTAACAGATATTTCATGGAAATAGGTGCGACCACCACCACAGAACAAGTAAGACTCGCTACGCGGTGCAATTTTTTATTATAAAGTGCTCGTTTAATTATATTAACTGAAAAAAAAAAAATGGAGCAGGTCCTATTTCGACGATTTGACGAGTGTATTTTTTATTTAATTTAAATGTAAGATCACGCTTCGAAGGAAGTAATTTTTTTTTTGTGTCATTTCACTGCAATCTGTCGCCACAGGGACATTTATCAGTGTGTTGGTTGGGTTTGAATTATGGCATGCTCGGTATGCGACCTGATACGCATCCTACTCTTCTTCAATTTTGTAATCTAAGTATGTCTTGGGGCATCTTTCGATCTTCGAAGCGCATTGTAGTCTTCCATCAAGGTATTGGTTAGGCTGTTCGGATAGTTTATAAGTCGTTTCCCGTACTTGTTCGTATGAAAGAGTATTTCCTGTTTGATTGTGGCAACGTTGAGGTCGTGATGGAGTTGTTCATTTGTGACGTACCAGGGGGCACCAGATGTCGTTCTCAAGACTTTGTTTTGGAATCTTTGCAAAATTTCAATATTGGAATGAGAAGCTAAGTCCAAATTGGCTTGAGGATCGTTTTGTAGAGTAGAAGTTTGTTACTAAGTGACAGCTGTGACCGGCGACCCATAAGCCAATACAGCTTGCGCAGTTACGTTAATATGCTTTTGCCAAGTGAGGCGCTTATCAAGGTGTAATCCCAAATATTTGACATGGTCTTGTTGTGGGACGTCTAAGTTATTGAGTTTAACGGGTGGGCAAACGCCTCGTTTCAGAGTAAAGGTTACGTTGACAGATTTGGTTTCGTTAGCCTTGATTCTCCATTTTTTTAACCAGCTGGATACATTATTAAGCCCACACTGTATGAGGCCTGCTACCTCCACTGGGTCTGGGTGGACTGCTAAGATCGCTGTATCGTCAGCAAAAGTACCGGTGGTGATATTTTCTGAAGTTGGTAGGTGAGATGTGTAGATGAGGTATAGCGACGGGCCTAAGACGCTACCTTGCGGAACTCCTGCTTTAACAGGGCAGAGCTCTGAGAGATCCTCGCCGCACTAGACTAATAAGGTAGGGAGTAGAGACTTTATTTTGAACAACAGACCCTCGTGCCAAACCCTGTCAAAGGCCTGTGATATGTCCAAAAAAGCACTTGCACAGTACTTTTTAGTTTCCAAGGCCCTGTCAATTTCGCTTATTAGCCTGTGTACCTGTTCAACTGTGGCGTGCCCACGACGAAAACCAAATTGGTGATCAGAAATCAATTTGCGCTGTTCTATCAGTGGTGTCAGTCGGCGCACTTAAGGTGCCCAACCAATTAGAGATTCGTATAATTTCGCTGGTATGGGTAATAAACTAATTGGCCTGTATAATTTCGAGTCCTCCGGTTGTTTATTTAGTTTCAGCAGCATAATAATTTGTGCGACTTTCCATTGTGGTGGGATGAAACTTTGTTGGGTGATAGCATTATAGACTGCTGTGAGAAGTGTTATCCTAGAGTCTGGTAGTTCCTGTAAGACTTTGTTCGTAATTAGGTCATACCCGGGCGCTTTCCTGGATTTTGCTTTTTTAATGATTTGCTCTACTTCAATTTTAGTTAAGTTTTCAGGTTCGTTATCATTCTGGTCGGGGGAATTCATAAATTCGATAACTTCCTTTTCATGCTCAGGTGAACCCTCATATGGGTGGGGTTGGAAGACCATTTTTAGATGCTCTGCAAAGGTGTCTGCTTTTTCCTGGTTGGTGCGTGCCCAGCTAAGATCTGGTTTTCTAAGTGGTGAGCTCGCTACTATGGGTCTTTTTATTTTCTTAGTAGGCCCTGTAGGTATGCCTGAAAGGTAGCGTTTCGATCTTGTTCCAGGGCTTGCTTTAGCTCTCTTACTTTGTGGTTAAATCTTTTTTTCGTATCAGGACATCTGTCTTGTTGCCACAATTTTCTGGTCCTTCGTTTTTCTTTAATTAAGTCTAATATTTTTGGGGTGACAGGTTGGACATCAGGCTTGTATTGATCTAATGGAGTCGAGTTCCATGCGGCATTTTGTATGTTTGTATTAAAGAATTCGACGGCATTTTTGATGTTATTTTCTGTCTTAAGTGGCGGAGGTACCCTGAAAGCCTCATCTACGAGGTATCGAAAAAGAGTCCAATTAGTTTTCTTATTGTGCAATGTACATTTTCTCATGGTCTCCTTTACCTTATATTCAATATCAATAATAATAGGTAAGTGATCTGCAGATAAGTCCCAGCAGCTTTTGCACGATACAATATTTTTCGCGATTCCTTTGGTGACACAAAAGTCAATGAGATCAGTTATTTTACGTTTGTCTGAAGGCCAATATGTTGGCTGTCCTGTAGAGAAAACATTCATACCATTCATCTGAATACATTTCAAAAGTTCTCGGCCCCTAGACAGAGTGAGCCTAGACTCCCGAAAAGTGTGTGCATTGCGGCTATGAAGCGATGGCCTAATGTATTAAAGTAGTCGCAAAATTGGCTTTTTTAATTGTGTGTCTTGGCGGGCAATATAGAGCTGACACTGTGATGTTGCTAATCCAATCGTACACTACTACGTTGGTTGCTTGGATGTAGTCCTCCTTCCATCCTTATGACTGGCCTTAAAGATGTTTGATATTGGCTTTGATAAGGATAGCTGACACTCCGTGTGCTTTTCCATCAGGATGCCTAGTATGATGTAAGTTTATACTTGGGTATTTTGAGATAACTCTTAGACGTGAAATGAGTTTCCGATAATAGCATTATGTCAATTTTATTTATGTTGAGAAATGTTTCTAGCTCCTTCGAGTGTTTGGTTAGCCCATTGGCATTCCATGCGCATAGCTTTAGGGCAGCGTACTTAATGGCATTCTTGACATGAGTTCTACTGAGATTTGAGTCATGTTTAGCATCTGGTTCATGAGGGTTTGCATCGTTGCATTAAAAGTACGATAAACTTCCGATATATTCTGTTCATTACTAATGGATTGTGACTTCGGTCCATGTTGTACTGCTGCAGCATAGGATTGGTCCGAAACTCTAGCGTGATTCGATTTGTTGTCATTTTCTTGTGTGGTTTTCCGTTGCTGGAACTCATGTTTGGTTGACTGCTGCCCTTTGGGGCGAGGACTTGGGTACTTTATCTTTTGTAACTCCTTATACACAATACAACCCTTATAGCTGGCTGGATGATTTCCTTCACAGAGTATGCATTTGACTTTGTCAGAGCGTTCTTTTCTGGGGCATTTCGATGTATGGTGTGATCCTGCGCATTTTACACACCTGGGCTGTCCGTGACAGAAGTTTTGTGTATGTCCATATTGTTGACAGTTGGTACACTGAGGAATATTAAGTTTGGGTCTAGGTAGTTCAATATGTATACGACAATTTAGTAACGTTTGTAAGTTGTAGACATCTTTGTTATTATGGTTGGGCAGTAGGTCTATAAAAAACATTGGCAATGGTTGTTTTGTTTTGTTGTTTTGGATATTCCAGATATTGGTAGGCTTGTGTCCTAGTTCTTCTAGAGCATCCTTCAGCGAGTTAGTGTCAGTTGAGGGGTGGATGCGTTTTAGCACTACTCTAAACCTCCTTTCCTGCTTTGTTTTATAGGTGAAAAATTCGGTATCTCTACACTTTAATTCCTTGTAAATAGCGGAGTATGCTTCGTGGGCTGTAGCTTGTATTTTTACTCGTTCCCCTTAAAGGATTTTTATCTCATAGTTGCCATGTGCCACTTTATCTAGCATTTCTATGAGGGGTTGGATGTTGCTAACTTTATCAATGAAAAATGGAGGTGGCTTGGGCGTTATTTCCGCTTCCGGTCTTGGTTGGTCTATGTTGACGAGTTCAGAGAATCTATTAAAAGTTGGTAATGGGGTTGCTAGCCAATAATTAGGTTTGGTCTTCTTGGGTTTTCAGGGCTACCTCTCATTCTTATTTTGCGATGGTTTACATCCTGCCATTTGTCATGTTTGGTATTGCAAGGCTGGTGAACTTCTGAGTTTTCAGGTTCCTTTTCTGTAGGTGTCTGTTCTGGAATATTCCCAACTGACGGAGATCTAGGTCTCGGTTTAAGCAAGCTCGGGTGGAAGACTTGCTGAAAAAGTTTTTTGTTGGTGCTGCCAGATGCATTTACTGACACAGAGGCCTGGTCGCCTACCCCTGTGGAGTCTTCGGTAACTGATTTCACACTCGTGGGCCCGGGTACCCACGAGCGCCGGGTGTTAGCCGGAGCGCATGACATAATATCTCTCTTATTAATATACGACATTTTCATACAAGTTGGGGTTGAAAGATACATACAGCACTTTTCCAAGGTGCCACAGTCACCCTTTTGGAGGGCATTTAACTCCCCCAGGCTTGTGATAGCCTTTGACAGGTTAATTCACCGCCGCCTGTGACTCGGCGTTGTTATCCGTTTTGCACCACCCGGGGGATACGTGTAGGGGTGGGCCTCGTAAAAGGTGGATAACACCAACTAAAATTTAAATGTAACTTTT
Source organism: Anania fuscalis (assembly GCA_950371115.1). NCBI lineage: Eukaryota > Metazoa > Arthropoda > Insecta > Lepidoptera > Crambidae > Anania > Anania fuscalis. The sequence continues at coordinate 5,235,624 of OX493334.1, read as the reverse complement.
TTATTTGGCCTTAGTATTTACGAAAAGAATCCTTGCTGCAAATATTTAGGCTTGTTTTGATTTAAATATAGGTACGTATGACAAAATATCTACTGTGTCATCCAAATACGAGAGTGAATGAGTGACTCTCCATAATCCATCATAATTTGCTCTAATAGTCGCAAATTTATACCATACGGAACAAATAAAAACTAAATCAAACAAGTTCCTCCACTATACTCTCAAAGGAGATATTACCTAACTGGGCTTCTAGCTCAAATAATATAAACTATTACTACGACATATTATTACTAAAACAATTTGACCACACCTAAGTATAGGAGCTCGAACACGCTCTGCCATCGATACTAACCTAGAGGCCTAATACGAAAGCATATCGTTTATTCGGTCGTACTATCCGATCAAATTAAAATATCTTTGCACTTGTATCAAAGGTTTGAAAATTTATGAACAATTGAAAACGGTTGGGTTTTTTACACGGCTAGATTGAGTTGGTCATATTTTGTTTTATCAAATGATTGACACATGAGACTGGCTATTTCAATTTGGTAGGTTTATACGACCGAACGAAGGATACATTTTCGTGCTATAGAGACTCTTTGAAATCGATCGCTATATAGCATATCCGCGACCGGTGACTTAGCGGCTGCATCGCATTTTCGAAGTTTTGATTGATAAGTTAATGCTAATTTAATAGTCGCAGTGTGCGCAGGCTCTAAGTTATGATAATAAGTACACAGAATCAGACAAACGGTCATAAACTAATAATTATGTCATTGACAATTGTCGTTGAGGCTCCGTTGTTCACTATCATTTAGTTAAAACTTCAAATGTGACTATAAAAATGAAGGCTTAGCATGGTTGTTTTAAGGTTTATTAACCCTACAAAAAAAACATTGTTGAAGTAACACCTACTCAAGATCTTTTTGAATGAGTTTGGTCCGAAGAATTTATTAAAATTCTACTACGGTCAAATTGACGTTAAGAATGGCAAGGGTTAACGGGTTACTCGATCACTGGTTAAAGGGGCCTTAATTTTAAGTCTCGTAGTATACATAAACGAGATAATAAAACTACATATTACTCGTACATTGAAATACATGTTACATGATGTGTAGTTACATGAAATAATATGTCGTTTTTATTTTTACTTGTTTGTTGCGGCCAGCCTGCAGGAGTATATAGATTAAAAAATCCGACCAAGTGCGAATCGGACTCGCGCACGAAGGGTTCCGTACCATTATCTATAAAACGGCAAAAAATATCACGTTTGTTGTATGGGAGCCCCCTCAAATATTTATTGTATTCTGTTTTTCAGTATTTATTGTTATAGCGGCAGCCGGCAACAGAAATACATCATCTGAAAAATTTCAACTCTCTAACTATAACGGTTCATGAGATACAGCCTGGTGACAGACGGACAGCGGACCCTTAGTAATAGGGTCCCGTTTTACTCTTTGGGTACGGAACCCTAAAAAGCATAAAACCCCGCCCATGTACAAGTATTACCATGGGGAGTGAGTTAAAAAGTTGCTAAAAACTTCAGGTGATTAATGGACGTTTTAATAACAACAACATATTGAGGTGAAGTCTCGATTAATTAATTGTTGTAAAAGAAGTGTGTTCCTTAAATATAAATAACCAAAACAACTGCGCATCTTATTTTAATTCTCATCTATGAGCAAGCAAAATCAACGGTTAAATAGATTATTTGCGTTCACGTAAAAACATGATTCACATCACATCACATCACCAGCCTATATTAGTCCACTGCTGGACACAGGCCTCTCCAAAAGGAGGATTTTGCCATAATCGCCACGCTTGGCAGGCGGGTTGGCGATCGCAGTTTGGCCAATGGTGGAGAGGAGACGCTGCTGCCCGTCTTCTTATGGCGGTTTAAAAAACATGATTGCGTAGGTATAAATCTTAAATATTTGCGTATTCTAAAATCTTGCATTCTCTGATGGAGGTATTAACTTTTTCCGGGTATTGTTCCAATGGCTTTGTAGGGTCAATTAGAACCCAATTCAATCACTTTTGAGCACAAAAAGGTATAGATTTTGTTGTTTTTTATATTCAATTTAGTTTTTACCGTTTTCAGTACAAAGGTAGATAATAGAGTCAATTTTTATATAAATAGTGCAACTGTGGCTTTTATTAACATTCTTAAATGGTGAATCATTCATTAATAACCAGGGTTTTGGACAGTTTCTTTTAACTCATGTGCGCTCTACTTTAAGAACATCGGATTAAATTGCTTGTCACCCTGTAAAAGTAACCAAGGTTCAAGCACAAGGAGAAGCCTTTGTCTAGCGTTGGCGAAGTCTAGTTGCCTAGGTCTAACTGACAGACATGTATCAAAATCAAAAATCAAAATAAAAAATCAAAATCATTTATTTCTGTAAATTGGCCATAAAAGGCACTTTTACATGTCCCAATTTTTTTTTCCTACCACTGCTTCGGGACTATTGTGGGCTAGTGCCGAGAAGAAGCAGCGCAAGAAACTCGGTCACTCGGTATACGTCTATAAGTTGATTTGAGATAGAACCATCGCGATGGTTGCGTTGGAAGCAGTATATTCCGGGATTATTGGTGATTTTTATACTCTAAGTTCAAAACAATAACATACGTGTACCTAACCTACATAGGTACTTAAACGTCAAAACTAAGTGTTGCAATATCTATTCTGACTATAAACAACTGAACTGTACACAGGGTAGGGTATTTTTAACTGTTGGTACATGTATACAGACAGGGTGTCCTAAAAAATGTTTTAGAATTATAATAAATAACTTACTTCAAACTAAGCAAAACTTGCAGATGATGAGACGACTAAGTGATGGATAAACATACGTAAACACTTTTATAAACATTAATGTCATATTTACAGTCAACAGCACATCAAGTTACCACAAACTGACAAATTTCCCCAATAAATATTAAACTCTATTGCTAAAATATTGAGATAAAATTCGATTGAAGTAATTTGACAGTTTTGGACGCAACAAGACCGTGGAAATCACAAAAACATTGGCTCAGGATTCGAATCCTCAACCTTCTGTCTTCATATTCCGAAGCCCACTCACCAAACAGACGTCAACGTTCTACTAAGATAGTTCCACTTCTCTTTTCTCTTCCACAGAAATGTCGTTATGGAACAAATTGGCATGGGGTGGAGATCCCGAGGAAATCAATAACATCACGGGTCTCTCACGCCGAGATATCTTTAACATCAAAAAGAGCTGGAAGCTCATGTACGCCGAGTCAGAGAAATACGGACTTCTATTGTTTTTAAAGTAAGTTATTATTCCCATATAATCGAGCCATATAATAGCAGGCCTCGATGCGGGTGGGCACCGCATTGAGGCCTGCTATTAATATGTATCGTTCGTTCGGACATAAAACGTAAAAAAATAAAATAACCATCTAATTGTATCAATCCTTTGACAAAATTATGACCAACTCAAACTAAGTACCTAGCCGTGTAAAAAAACCCGTCCGTTTTCAATTATTGTGCAAAAAATGTCAAAGGTTTGATACAAGTGAATGGTTATTTCAATTTAATAGAGTTATACTTCCAAACGAACGAAACGGCTCATAAGTCGTGATCCTTACATCATTTAATACTTTTATCGAAATCAAAAAGTTACTATGGCATTTCTCTACTGGTGACTAAGAAGTTGGCCAGCAATACCTCAATTTAACCTTATAATTTTCCCTCAATATGCGATAGACATTGCTCCCTCCGACAAGGTGCAGCGAGGATATACGCAAGGTTGCTGGCAGTGGATTTAAAAAAATAACCGAGGATCGGGTTCAGAGGCGCGTGCGATTGGGAAAGGCAATATTTTACCTCCGCAGCCGAGAGGCGAACGTGCCGGACTTGGCGTCGCCATCTCTGAGGTTCTGGGTTCGATAACCGCGTTGGGTCAATGTAGAAAACGATCTGTTCTTATTATTTTTATCTTCACAAGTGCTTTAGATCAGAGCTTTGTATGTGATGTTGTCTAAAATGTATTTATACAATATGTGGACCTAATGCCATGATGCATTCTCTAGCTGTCGACCATTAGGCTAAACAGATGTGTTTTGTGGGAGGTGCGATAAAGGAGATACAATTTTTCAAAAGGTTTATTTAATATGTTTTTTTAAACATAAATTACACACACAAGACAGTGATTTCTACCGGGGGCATCTCCTATCACAACTAGACGCAAGTCAATTTAAAAAGATCGTTTTCTGAATTAATCAATAATTGATAAATCTATTTCCAACTTCCAGATTTTTCCGCCTGAACCCAGACGCGCAAAAGTACTTCGAAATGATCGAGAACTTGGACGAGGTGGGTATACCCAAAATCGCCAGGTTCAGAGCCCACGTGATCGACGTGATGGCTTCCATAAACTCAGCCGTGATGAACATTGACCACCCAGAGATCGTGATGGTGCTGATGAACAAATTGGGATCGAAGCATATAAGTAAGCGAGTTGAGAAGACGCACTTCGATGTAAGCACAGTAACTTATTATCTAATACAGTATGGAAACCAGGCCGAGATCGCGCGAACTATCAGAAGCGCATGCAATAGAAATAAACACAAACTAAGGTTAAGGTTAAACCACTGTACTAACGTACATAAATCAGTGGTTTAACCTTAGTCCCTTACTAGCAAATGCACTCTGAATAAGACAGAAATCGTTGACCAAAGAGGATTTAAACACTATAGCCTAAAAGCCCGTGACGGCCAGACCTTTGTTATTTTATAAAAGATGCAAGTTTCTGTATGTTTGGAGTACAGGTAAGAACGATCCATGCTTATGAAAGGGTTGCGGTGGCTTCGGCGGATATGATGTAATAAGGTACAAAAAAATTGGGTCTAATTTTCGTCATAGCATAAAGCTCAGTTTTAACATATTTTATATGGATTTACATTAGAAATCGTGTCGTAAAATGTCCGACACTTGTACGGTTGCGACCACTTTCAAAATTTTACTAGACGACCTCCGTAGCCGAGAGGCGAGCACGCCGGACTTTAAATGGCGCCGCCATCTCTGAGGTTCCGGGTTCGATCCCCGGACAGGTCAATTTTTTGTACCTTTATTACCTGATATCTGCCAAAGCCACCGCAACCCAAGTTTCATAAGCGGGGATCGTTCTTACCTGTACTATAGGGGTCATACATACAGAAGCTTGCAGCCTTTATAAAATAACGAAGATCTGGTCGTCACGGGCTCTTGCTCTACCTTTTTTTATGTTCTGACAATGACAGTTGAAATCATCTCGACTCTCAGTACTCCTAGTTATATACTGTGATTGGAGTGTTTCGAAATCATTCGTCAGTTGTTTAAGCATTATCTAACACTACGATGGTTTTCAAAATGTCGATGGTTTTTCAAATAACTTACAATGGATAAATGAATAAAACATCGAATAAACGATATAACAAACGTTTCTACCAATGCGAATTATGACAACTTGAGCGCAGTTTTGACCGGCTCTGCTCGGGTTTTGTTTGAAAAACAAAAACAAAAGTTTAATTGACTTGTCTCATTTTTCCTGTGCCAACAATGCACGTATCGGAAATCCGCCACACTTCTTCCATGCTTTCGCCCCATTGGCCATAAGCAGAGTGGCGCAGTGGAAGCGTGCTGGGCCCATAACCCAGAGGTCCGTGGATCGAAACCACGTTCTGCTAGAGCCTAACAATCGATATTTATTGGTGTTTTTTGGGATAACTTTTTCTTATTATTGTCTGCGCATATTACTAGTAGCCTCCGAAGCTATAAAACATGCGGGGCAAAGGTTAAGTGAAATGTCAATTTTCTTTTATGTGTCCTCGTATCGATCGGACGGCGCCGTAAGCCTAGTCCATATATTTAACATAAGATGTATGGTTAAAACATCTCTAGCATTCAAAACCAGTTGTCTCGAAGATGCATTGTTATACGAAACATCCAAATCCATTTTTCCTGTGCCAACAAATACTCGGATCGAAAAATCTGTCACTGTCCTTTCATGCATTCGTCCTATCAGGCATAAGCAGAGTGGCGCAGTGGAAGCGTGCTGGGCCCATAACCCAGAGGTCCGTGGATCGAAACCACGCTCTGCTAGAGCCCAACAATCGATATTTATTGTTTTTTTTGGGATTCTTTTTCCTTAAGATGTTGCAATTTCTTAATTATTGTCTGCGCGTATTACTAGTAACATCCGAAGCAATAAAACATGCGGGGCAAGGGTTAAGTGAAATGACAATTTTCTTTTATGTGCCCTCATATCGATCGGACGCCTTACGCCTAGTCCATATAATTAACATAAGATACATGGTTAAAACATCTCTAGCAAAACCAGTTGTCTCGAAGATGCATTGTTATATGAAATATCCAAATCCATTTTTCCTGTGCCAACAAATACTAGGATCGAAAAATCTGTCACTGTCCTTTCATGCATTCGTCCTATTAGGCATAAGCAGAGTGGCGCAGTGGAAGCGTGCTGGGCCCATAACCCAGAGGTCCGTGGATCGAAACCACGCTCTGCTAGAGCCTAACAATCGATATTTATTGGTGTTTTTTGGGATGTCTTTTCTTAGGATGTTGCAATTTCTTATTATTGTCTGCGCATATTACTAGTAGCTTCCGAAGCTATAATACATGCGGGGCAAAGGTTAAGTGAAATGTCAATTTTCTTTTATGTGTCCTCGTATCGATCGGACGCCTTACGCCTAGTCCATATAATTAACATAAGATACATGGTTAAAACATCTCTAGCAAAACCAGTTGTCTCGAAGATGCATTGTTATATGAAATATCCAAATCCATTTTTCCTGTGCCAACAAATACTAGGATCGAAAAATCCGTCACTGTCCTTTCATGCATTCGTCCTATTAGGCATAAGCAGAGTGGCGCAGTGGAAGCGTGCTGGGCCCATAACCCAGAGGTCCGTGGATCTAAACCACGCTCTGCTATAGAGCTCAATCAATCAATAGTGATTGATATTATCTTTTTTTTTGGTATTAGGATGTAATTTTCGAAATGCTTGATGCTCTCTTTGGGCTTGAGTTGAACCAAATTATTGTATTGTCATCGCTAAGACGAGCAAAAACAAACGAAAAGAGACACAGCAGCCGTAAGGACCATCATTGTCTCGAAGCCATTCAGGAAATTTGCGATCTTCAGATTGCACATTCTACCCAATTACTTACTTTCAAGGTTTCAAATGGATGAAACGATAAAAAGAAAGTTTTTTTAAATCGACAAGTTTTGATCCCATTTGGTACCAGTATTAATTACAAAGTAAAATTTAATGGTGAAATATTAACATACCTTTTTTCTTTGATGAATGCAAATAATATTGCACACACTCGTGTACTGAACGCTGACTTACACTGTCAAAATCTAAATGAATGATTTTTTAATAATAGTACCTCTTTTTTGCAGGAAGTGAAGGTTTGTCTAGTAGATATCCTGAAGAACCATCTCAAAGTGAAAGACGAGGTAATAGCATCGTGGGCGAGATTCGTAAACTTTGTCTACAATCATATATTTGAGACACTCTCTGATAATTAATTTAAGGGCTGATTAAACGAGTCGATTTATTTACCCTCCATGTGCGGCGATTTCGTCAGGTGCATCTGCTTAGTTAAAGTAAACTACCAGTCTCTATCACTCTGTTTAGTACTATAGTAGTTCTTATTTTGGCCGAATTTCAGACATTTGTATGGTCATCTGTTAGTGTCAGTTATACAAGATTTATTTATATTTACATTAGTAAAGGTACCAGATGCCTTAGATAAAAAAAAATTACCTACCAACCTGTTTATATACAGTTATATACCTGTTTATATAGTTTATAGTCAATAAGTCGACTAGGTTTAGAATAAACAAACTATTTAAAATTACTTACTAGACATTATGCCAAAAATACAGGAAAAGTGTAATGTACCTAAACACCCACAGTAAATTGTTTAGTTAAATCGTAGGTTTGAGGTAAGTGTTAATATGTAGAGCGTTTTATATTATAGATTTTGTAACAGCCTACTATATTCATTTCATACTTATGCGTTGAAGCAATTGTCGATTTGTCGTCAAACGGTCAATTTAGCTTACAAGTGTGGCTAGAAAGCGCATTATGGGCGGGTAACACAACTGAAATCGACCAGTTTTAATAAGCCATATTATTATTTGACGAATGAATTATTATAACGTGATGGATATCTTATCGACTGAATAATGTTATGATAATGTCTACTCGTAGTTGGTTACTATTGTAGTTAAGTATTCTTGCATTATTATTGTCCATATAACAAAAAAATTGCAAGGCAGAGACTATAGAGAGTGCGTTGGTGGACGATGGTTAATATTTTTTCCGAAATTGGAAAAACCCCGTTATCTTCCTATAACAAACAGGTAAACAATGGATAATTTAAAAAAATACAGTTTTACAACCGATCCCTGCTTTCTCTCTTTCTGCTGTGAGTAATAATGTGCAAAATCGACACGCCTTTAAAAAATTAAACAATAAAAAAACAGTCAAGCTTGCGTTGCAATCGCGCTTATCTCGGACTGAATGAAATCACAATGCTACGGAAACGGAATCCACGAATGCGTATCCAACTCACACTCGGGCGGTTTTTTGGCCATCATTTCAGCTTGCTTGTTTCAGAACTGACTCCTCCTATAAAATTGTATAACCAAACTGCTATTGTGGTGTTTTGAGTTACGCATCGTAAGGTAAAACAAAATTTTATTTTAATTATTTTTTATAATAATAATGATTACTATTCTGTTGATAAATAAAGGTTAATCATCAACTTTGAAGAGTGTTTTAGTACTACTCCTGCTAGCTGTACTAGAATTAGGTATAAACAATATTATTATGTAAATACCGGATTTACTGTAATAAAAAACTGTAGTAAAATACTGCAAATTCTATTTACGGTCCCAAACGACGTTTTTGTCTTTATAATAACGTTCTCAGTGTTATTTGTGTTAAAATTAAAACGAAAAATATTAATAAATACTAAATAATAATGCTAAAACAACAGACAGTTGATTATTCTACGTAGTAGTACTTAACCTTACCGTGTAACTCGTCTACAAAAATGTCTTCATGACATTTACAATGTGCTGGCATTTACTATAAGCTATTTTCGACCCACTTTCCTTGCGTAAAATGATCAAGGTAAAATGAACATGACATACAACGTAAAGCTAGAGCTTGCTTTGGTACAATCTACCAAGTAACAAGACAATAATATGTACCTACTTAGACACAAAATGCACAAAATAACAATTGTGGTTTTAGGCGACGTCGACCCTTGTAGTTTTTACTCTAAAACTCTAACTCTAAACAAGAAAAAATTGTTTTAAATTATTGTCTTGTTACTTGGTAGAAGTTGCTTTTCTCTGCGGGGTTACCATGAACTTTTAAAATCAAAATCAGGCATGTTCACTAATGCTCACACTGATGGCTTCCATGCCATCCTCCTTTAAAGAGCCGCCTCGGTGCTAAGCCGTGTTCGTGGGAGCTCCAATAATATTCTGCGTGTTGTGGCGAGGCGTGTAGATTGCTCATTTATGAAGCATTGGGTTCGGCTATGTTAAGTTGAATTTTGTAATTTCTCTTTTTTCTATGGACCTTTGGTCTGAAATAAACGCTTTGAATTTAGATTTAAAACAATCTCAAATCCCCCCTGTTATCTCACTCTCTTAATAATAACTAAAATTTTATCTTCTCTGTAATGGCATTTGAAGTATGTATTTTTCTTCAGCTCCACACCAAAGAATCTATGCGAATACTAATTGTCTATCGAGGCGAAATAAATATGACTCTATGTCATAAATATTTTCTTTTTTACAGCGGTCTCAGTCATATATTTTATATATATGATGTTTCCTATTTATAAATTATCTGACTGCTTATAAATAGTTGTTACATATAGTATTTAGGGTTTAAGTGTTGGGTGAATAATTTTTCAGATGCCCCTACATAATTATCGAGGCATACGAGTGTTTCTATGGAGCAGCTAAAAAATACGATTTCAATGTTGCTCCCATCAAAAGAGTAATGATATATGACCAGCTGCGTGATTAGCTTCAGGTTAATCAGGTTTTAAGGAGTGCCTATTCTCTTGTACAACTTGTATAGCCCCAAACTAAGCAGAGTTTGTACTAAGGCGACTAGATAACAGATAAACATACTTAAAATATTTATAAACATCCATCACTTACTTAAAAATGCTCGTGCTTATCCCACGACCGATTCCTCCTGCGGGATTCGAACCCGCAACCGCTAGACTTGATAGTCCAGAGCGCGACTCACTACAACAGTATGTCGTCGAATGCCAGATCTCGATAATTAGTGTTGTAAATTATCAAATCAATCAGTCTTTAAGCGGACGTCGACATTCACGATCGCAGCGATAAATAAAGGCTACACTGCCTTATTCGATAATAGTATTACTACTACTTATGAGCCATTGTCCACACTCATTGTGATAATGCCGAAGAGCCATAGAATACTGATCATAAGATAGAACAATGCCCCGTATCTTATTTATGCGACGTCAATTATGACTTGCATTAAGACGCATCGCATACATATTGCATGAGTGCACTGTGACTTTTTGCACCAGTGCGAGAAATCGAAAATTAAAACTTCCACAGAACAGGACCTCAATTTCTATCAAAAAGTTGCAAGTACGATGCAGTAAACAAATAGGTAGGCGTCGTCGATAGTGTTGCCCACTAACGATAGTTCAATCAATAGTAAGTTATTAAGTCTAATTACTACGAATAATACTATTGCTATACTGTGACTATCTATAGTCCAAAACTATCGATATTTCGACAACACTAGTCGTGGTTAGATGACCGCAGATTGTGAATGCTTAAATTCGCAATGTGCTAGCTCTTACCTTAATGTGCAATGCTTTTTCTGCAAGTAGGTAGATCGAGCTGGGTTACTACTGTTTTATGTAGAACTTTGGAACGCTGCAGACCCATGCAGTGTTTAATAAATAAGTAGATGAAGATGACGACTTCCGTAGCCGAGAGGCAAGCAGGCAGGACTTGACGTCGCCATCTCTGAGGTCCCGGGTTCGATTCCTGGTCAAGTCAATATAAAACATGAACTTTTCTATATTTTCTCGGGTCTGGGTGTTGCGGTGCCGTCTTTTTTTCTGATTTCTATAACACAAATGCTTCGGCTTCATAACTTAGGATAAGAAAATTTATGTAATATAGTCCAATATTTAAGAAAAATAAAAATATATTTATACCTACATTAATAATATAATCATCATCTGTTGGAAGTAGGGAATTGTCGCCCTTGGGTTACGATGTAGTGTCAGATATCATTTTCGTCCAATAAAAAGAACGCTGAAGGTGGCGCTACTTGTCTTCACCGAAAGTTTAAGCTGTACTGAAAATGATAGTTCCTATTTTGGCCACCGCTCTTTTTACGTGACGCCCGTATAGTTCATTTTGCTAACGGCATCTCGAAGCTCACCCAGACCCGAGCCAATTTCTAAAATAACGTTTTGTGAAATGAACCAAACTTAGAATCAAACCCGCCTCTACGCTACGTAAGTATTTTAAACAAAGGCGCAGTCCCATCTTTCAATCCGTTAGACCCTAGTCAGGGATTATTTAAACACTGTTTGCAAGAAAAGACGCTAAATAAGATCAAATTCAAATTTCCGGCAGCAGCGTATTATTCAAAGTTCTCGTAAAATATTCAAACTGTTTTCAAGATGCGAAGGGTTAGGAGCAGTTAATTTTCTTATTCTATTGCTTGACTCTGTATTTTTAATTACTAGTTGGTACTTGTAAATAAAGTCATTTACGCTTAGTCATTCATTATTCTGATCGATTAGAAATAAAAAGATTGGGGTTTTCTAATGTAAGTTTGTGTTCAACAACACCAAGAATGACATGGTTTAAGATGTATTTTTTGCGATTTTTGTAACTGTTAAATGTAGTAATTGACAAGCACCAAACAGCACCTCTGACAATTAATCAATTAGGTACCTATTAGTTTATCAGTAAATAAAATTAGGGGTGTGCTAAGGCTTACCTTACTGTTAAATGTAGTAATTGACGAGCACCAAACAGCACCTCTGACAATTAATCAATAAGGTACCTATTAATTTATTAGGAAATAAAATGAGGGGTGTGCTAAGGCTTACCTTACTTACCACAAGGTGGGCAGACGACCTTGTAAAGGTTGCAGGACGACGCTGGATGCAGGCCGCTTCCAACCGGCCGATCTGGAACTCACTGGGGGAGGTCTATGTTCAGCAGTAGACGTCCTGTGGTTGAAATGATGATGATGATGGTGAAATATACTAACTCCATCGAATAACCTAACAAAAAAAACAGCAAGGCTTCTTTTAAACACTTGAGTCGGTTCGATTTCTAGCTCAAGTATTTAAAAAAATGGTTTATGTAAAAATTCAAGAAAAAGTAGTAAAAAACATTCGCTGTCATCAAACCTTAACATCCAGAGTCAGTTATTTTTAATTTTAATATTGGACAACATAACATACATTGCTCTGATCCTAAGGTACTATAAGTACCGAAAGCACTTGTGTTATATAAATCAAAAACAACGAGGGTACTACAACACCCAGACCCGAGACAATATAGAAAAGTTCATTTTCTACATTGAACCGACCGTTTATTTTACTTATCCTATAAACTATTTAATTTAAGATAATATTTTCCCAGTAGAACTGCATGGATTATGGACTTATAGTAGGTTATTATGGTTAACACTGCTTATCATGTTGTAAGTGTAAGTAAGTATTTGAGATAAACGATCGTTAGCGTAACATACAACTCGTCTCTATATTTTTGTGAAGTGGGCTTAAGTATTACTTTCAAATCGGACTGAAACACGTAAGTAAACTAGACAGGATCTAACTACAAGTGACACGTGGGATGATGACTTAACCAGATTTATGTTAAATCTAGACCTACTCGTAACAGAGTTATGAGATTTAGGGCCTGTTCCACAGTGTACGGATAAAGTGCCAAATAGATACGTTACATATATAAATATGTAGAGGATAAATTGCTTGAATTAATGTGTCTTAAAAAGCGCTATTTTATTCTAAAGATAAGTAACAAATAGCCTATACAGAACTTATCCGTACATTGTGAAACATAAAACTTGGACATCAAACAAGGTAGAGCGTTATGGTTGTTAAAAAATCTAAGCCAACTCTTAAAGGTTGAACTTTAAGATGTATGTTTTTTATGAGACTAGGTACCTAAATTACAGTAAAAATATATTTCAAAAATCCACTGTAAAAAAAAATTAACGTTAAATCAAAATTTACCACCGAATCCTGGAAGCATAAAGAGTGTTGGTATGAAAGAGTGATGATTCAATTTATCTTTTCTTATAATTACTAAAATAATCCGGTACAAAGAATGGAATGAATAAATGTTGTTATACCCAGTACACTAGACTCGTTTCATTTCCAACCTTTCCACAACCTGTACAAACATCGCTAAGTGCAATTTAGGTTTGCATTTCTAAAGAGTTTCTTGTTTCTAGCTCATAACTTAGCTAACGTGGATGGGGTGAACGACTAACCCTTACTCGATAGGGTTAGGCAGCAGGGCGGGCGGGTGTCGCGTAAACACTCAGTACTTCACCCGGCACGGAGCGCGTCGCGCGTGCCAAATCACCTCGTAATACCGCGCGAAAAATAACACCTCACTCACAACCAATTATTTGTAAGTATCAAATATCAAGTGACAGATTCGCACCTGTTAAAAATACGGCCGGTCAAAGTGTTGTGATCAAAACGTGTGTTGTCTTATCGAATTAGTGCATGTTGATATTTTATATTGATTTGTTATCGGAGCTGATAATTTGTTGTTGATTGTTTGTTACGTTATCGGAACATTGAGTTTCGGAATAATTTGAAATTAATGTATGTTTTATAAACTGAATTATTAGAAAATATTCGTTAAGTACTGTTAACAGCTACTGCAGATACAAAACAAAGTTACAAGTGACAGTTAATAAAGATAACTGAGACCTATCCATGAACTCTGAACTGCGTAAGCAGTGTTGTTTTTAAGGTCAAACCACTCGTTTATAGTAAAAACAAAACACGGTAAAGTAATAGTGTAAGAACACATAGTAAGGCTTCCTTTAAATCTAGACTTTTTGATTTCTTAAGTTATAAAATGCAATAATAGTTTTAAACCAACTAACTAATCAAAAAACTTGTTGGTAAACGTTGTAGTATCGTCGTTTCGTTTCGTAATATAGGCGACCTTGAATTTAAAATGCGTATACTCAACACGTGGATGTATTGTAAAAAAAGTAAGAGAATCGCAAAAAAAACGTGTTTTATTGTAAAACGGAAATAATCGTTCACATTTTAGTAAATTATGGAATAAATACTATTTCTGATGCTAGAAGGACAGTCATACGTTGACAATCTTCGAAGATTCTAGCGAAGATTTTTTATAATAATATTTAAAAATAACAAAATATATATTACTTATATATGATTCCTCAAAGCGAACCAAATAAGTCCAACCAAAAAGGTTGTAGGTAATAGAAGCCATACTTAGAAGAGTTACGAACTATACTACCCTAATAACTCGTTATTAAGTTTTTTTAAAACAACACACCTATTTGTCGATATCCCTAAGGAACAATTTTGCCAAGGGCGTCTGCCAGCACACGATCCGAATAAACTTTAAACAATTACTGCTAATTTGACCCCAGTCAGTGATCAAACCCGGTACGTTTTTAGTTCAAAGCGAATCACACCGCCACTACGTGATGATGATGATGACCAGATTGGCGTACAAGTGTACGCCAATCTGGTCATCATCGGGGTATTGTTAATTACCTTGGATTATGGATACTTGTTATTCGATAAAGTGCACTACCGAAAGAGGGCTAAACTAGACCAAAAAATATCAATCTTTTTTATTATAAATTTACATACATTAAGAAGTTACATACATTATAAAGGTAAAAAATAAACTTTTTACTATAGACTAAATGCAATGTACGGTGGTCAACGTTTAAATTTCTTACTGCTACTAAAATTTCTTATTAAGCTGCTTGTTTTGTTAAATTAAATCTGAAAGCAGATGATAAATTTATAATAATTTTAAATTGTAAATATTCATTGTAAATTTTTGTTTTTAGCAATTCCATGGAAGGTTTTAATTGAAGATAAATAACACTTGAAAAAAAATATTTCTATAGGGTGTTGACGGTAGTATACTACTCAGCTATACATATAGCTACAACATTGATCAGAATACGCTGGCTTTGACAGCGAGAAAGAACACTTGAGGAATTTCATCTTGTCACGTGACGTCCTCGGTAGCTTAGTTGGTAAAGCACTCGCCCGGCTTGCGATGGGACGTGGGTTCGAGTCCCACCTGAGGTCGATGATTTTTTTCAAGTGTTATTTATCTGTAAATATTCATTTCTCATTTTAGTATAAATATTAAATATTCCCATTTTGCCACTTTTATCTTATTATTATTGTAGTTTTTTTAAAGATATCGACCAAAAAACCTGTATGAAATCAGGTAAGTAGCTGAAGCACGTGAGTTTCAGAAATCAGAAACGACGACTATACCACAACACCCATACCCGAGACAATATAGCAAAGTTGTTTTTCTACATTAATCCGACCGGGAATATAAACCCGGGACCTCGGAGATGGCGGTGCTAAGACCGACGTGCATGCCTCTCGGCTACGGAAGACGTAAATACAATCCTGTTAATAATTTATTAATATAAAAGCTACAATTATTTTTAAGTGATAACTTTTGGTCTAGTCACCCCTTTTCAGTATTTCACTTAATTCAGGGATACACTCTTTATTAAAAATCAATCATAACTAATATGTTTATTTCCTAATTATAAATATAAATTATTATTGATTGACATCTTTTTACCAATGTTTTTCTAGAATTCCTCGTATCCATATTACGTAGTTTTCGTTACGGCTCGTAATTTTTAGAGTTCACCGCAAAATTCAGATTGCCGGGTGCTAATTGGAGGGCAGCGCAGATTATTCCCGCCGAAATATTTCGAAACTAACGATCGTCACAGGAGGCGTATTTTTGAATCATTCGAATTCCAATTTATTCTAATATATTTCACTAGTTCATTAAGTAGCGTGCCTTTGATCCGATTTTGGAACGGAGTTTAGTGTGACTAGAGCAAGACTTTCTTGATCGGTTGCCGCGGCAACACGTGTCAGTAGGACACTACTTTTGTAAAAATGAATAAGTACCTCAAATAAAGTAAGCCGACATAATAGAGATGTCGCAGATTATTGTTTGCCATAACCGCTAGCCGTTTTGTTAACTGCTCCAAAAAAATGTATCAAGTGGAAGTCCTGATAAAGACGACTCTTACAAAAAGTTCGTCCTACAACGAAATTTACACAGAGTGTACAGAAGAATATGAATGAAACTCCTTAAAACCACATGATGAACTGCTCATATACAACATTTTTTTTGAAGTAATATGAAAGCATCATCGAAATCGCCATTTCTTAGATGCTCCAAACTAACGCGCTACCTAGATGAAAATGTATGAAGGATCTGAAGAAAAGAAAAACACATTTTCGATGTAGCTCCCATAGTATAAGTTGTGTTTGAGCAATCTTTTGGACATCCTGTATTCGTGATCTATTTATGTCCTTTACATTTTCAATACTTTTACCCACTACGTACGTCGTGTTAACCCCCCCTATCAATTAGCTGCAGTTTTAAATTCCCCGCAAAGCGAAGTGTAGCGCGGGCAAATTGAGAGCCGTCGGCGTAAAACTTTATGGGACGGTAAAACACGCCGCTGTCGGTCTCGTATGAAAATGAACGCGCAATTTATTTTTCTATCTACTTACATGATCAATTTTATTCAAGTACTGTAGGTATAGTAAAGTATTAAAGGTGTGTGTACCCAATTTTTATTATCAGAAATTATGTTGTTAATCGGTCTCAATGAGGACATACGTTGTTTTTATCTTGAATTAATTAAAACAATTTTTAGTTTCTTCTAACACGACTTTATATAACTACTTTTGCAATCAACATCAAAATCTCAAAAAAAAACACCGCTTCTCCATTCAAACTGATGTCATGTATCGGCTCTATGGGAAGACAACTTTTTTGCGATATTCATGTCCTCAATAAAAAAATATGTTGTATTTCAGCATTAGTTCCCATAATATCAAACAGAGTTTAAATTACACCTTAAATAGATAATTTTTAAAATGTTATAAAATAATTTAGAATTTTATAATAGAAACAATGGGCTATGCTGGTTATGCATAAAAAATTTTACACCTGGATACACACTATTGTATTGTATGTAATAACTACATGCTGGAGTGAAAATTCAATTTCCATATTGCTAAGTTAATACAATGTATGTAGATACACTTGTAGTACTTCCCGCAAAGTTCAAGGTTGCCGGAAAATTGTTACTCTAGAGTCAGCCGGTAAATTTGGGCAAAATAAGCCTCCGCTCCATTTCCGGGCGCTTCCATCTCGGCTCGTAGTAGTGCTGCCAATTCGTCCCGGTATTTATGGGACGTCCCGTTTCTTACATCAAGATTTATTTATTTCTCAGCTACACTAACGTTTAAATTCTGATTCAATAAGTTCGTATTCTTAAAACCTAGTTTTAAATCCATGTGTTTAATACTTTTTAAAATAAACATTTTATTTAATAAATTAATAATATGCGCCAAACAACATTGGTCTCGAATCACGAGAACATACTTTATGTGTTTATTCCAAATGTGAGACAGTTAATTTTGCCAGGAACGTCTCCGTCTCCCAGATCTGAGCCAATTTAGAAAAAAAGTTTACTAGAATTACCTGAACCTGAAATTAAACCCGACCCAGATGTGCTCTATACAAATTACACTCAACCTGAACAATAAAATAGACCACCTCATTTTTTTTTTGAGGATTCCGATTATGAGCTCGTACTAAAAGTGTATATATTATATTCTATATTGTTTATCAAATAAAACACTTTTTGTTCTTAGATTTATTCGTATTGCCTAAAAATACGTCTGTTCCCTACCAATTACTACAAGATGTCCCATATTATATAATTCTGTCCCGAAATAAAACAACTGAAGTCACACTGGAAGTGGAAACACTGTTTTACAGGGTCGGAGTTCAGAAATTTTTTACGACTACGGACTGTGGGTACACATCAAGAAAATTCGTAAACAAAGTTATTTACCTTCTTCAATACCTGGTTACTAAGTTATGGATTCTCTGACGGAGCACCTGGAGGACGTATAAACCTAACAAATTAAAATAAACAGTCTCATGTGTCAATCCTTTGACTTCGAACTTATCCTTAGCAGGTTAGAAGTATATAAAAAGTTTAACAACACCAGTAAAAAGCTATAAGTCAAATTATAATAAAAATTCAAAAACAAATACCATCGAGCAGCCACCTTATTCACCAGATATGGCTCCAGCCGACTTCTTTCTTTTTCCTAAACTCAAATTACCACTTCGTGGCACCCGGTTTCATTCGGTAGAAGACATAATGGAGAATTCGCGGCGAGAACTGAACTCGATTCCGGAAAAAGCGTTTAAAAAATGTTTTGATGATTGGATTATTCTTTGGCGTAAGTGTATCGCTTCTGAAGGAGCATACTTTGAAGGTTTTAGAGTAAATTTGGATGAATAACTAACATTTTGTGTATTATCAATCTTTTCCCGGTACTTTCTTGACAGAGTAGTATATAATTGGCAAAATGTATCGGAATTTCTATTCTAAAAATATTAAATAATTACACACTCAATAAAATTGACGATAATAGAACTTGGAACAATATTTTCGAGTTTGTGTCGTTGCAATTAGTCTATCGGTTGAGTCTATAAATTGTATTCGTTAAACATACCCTGCGATTATCGTGATTTATCGTTTGACAAACGTACCGATCTCACGGTATTTATTCAAATCCACCTAATAAATCTCGACGTTTCAATCAAATTCAAATATCACAACCTCTCAAAACCGCATCAATACGCTCGTTGTTCTTTTCTTTTGTCTGTTTCTCTTGAGATATATAAACCACGGTCCATTAGTAATAACACAGTACATATATCTATATATACAGGGTGACTGGTACAGGACCCGCCATAGAAAAATCTCGTATAAAGGAGGTCATTTGCTACCTATTGAAGCTTACTTTCCCTAACTAAAGTTTTATAGTTTAGAGGATAGGGTAATTATTCATCTCTTTTACGATTTTCCCGAAATTTGACCTTAATGCTGCTCTAACTTTTTTTATTAAAAAAAAAATTTTAATTTTATTTTTTATTTTTTTTATTAACTTTTTTTATTTTTTTTAAGCTTCAATAGGTTGCAAATGACCTCCATACGAGATTTTGATGGCGGGTCCTGTACCAGTCACCCTGTATACTGTGGTAATAACGACATTACATACAACCATCAAACATGGTAAAACATCATTATAGTGCAAACTATGAAGAACAACAATGAATTCTAAAAACCTATGAATATGGTTCTGTCCATTCTGAACTGAATGGAATAAAATACCGTTACGGTATCCTTAGTGCGTATGTTCAACTTACGATTAGCAGTTTTTTATTTATTTAATAGACAAAAAATTGGTCGTAATAATAGAAGGCAACTTTTTATATTGACGCGTAGGTAATGAAATACTCGCATTTTCCTCATCATTTTTATTAATCAGTATGCTTTAACGGTTGGTTTACGAATTAATGGAGATGGATTTCTCACATTAATAAACACCTTTGAAGTTCGATATCCCATACTTAAAATAAGAAAACATACATACAATACAATAATACAAAAAGTTTCTCTTTGAAACTCATCGCATATTATTAGTATAAAATATCTCTTACTAACACATAAATACATTGACCGTCAAATTTTAATAGATTGATAATAAAAACAAACAAACAACACTCGACTTTGACCTTTGCGGTAAAAATAGTTTAAGATGGGCAAGAAACATAGTAAAGGTAAATAACTATGTTATAAGCAATTGTAAACAATTTCTCTAGAAAAAAACCAGAGCTTTATGAAGTAAGTCAAAGCATTTATTTTCAAAGAATAGGTCCAGAAGGGTTAAGGACCAATAGGATTACCCATGCTGTATACAGGGTTATTTTAAAAACATCAACAACCTCGCACGACTAGACAGCTAACATCATAAACAAGAACATTTGTTCTACGAATTTTATCATAAGTCAATACATTAATTTAATGTATTGACTTATGATAAAATCTATGTTCCATTCACTATGAAAAGGCGAAGCGCGCGGCGCGCGCGTTACGATGCGCATAGAGATAGGAGCATTCAGACGTAAAATTAAATTGATATTTAATTTATTTTTGTGTGAAAGTGAAATGTGTCAAATTATCAATAGTCGTAAAACAAATGTTTTTGTTTATGATGTTAGCTTTCTAGTCGTGCGAGGTTGTTGATTTTTTTCAAATTACCCTGTATATAAAGTACTAGATTTACCTCCTAAAGAGAACATAATAAACGCTATCGTCCGGATCAAAAGATCTTTATTATCCAATATCCATAAAATTGCTGATGTAACTGCTTTTGATCTTTCCTGAAAAATTTCAGTCAATAACACCTTTATGCTAGAAGGATAAATCTGATATTCGTGCGTTTCTATAAAATCACATACCAAGTGAACTGCGAGGAATATTTCATTTTCATGCCAAAGAGCTGGAAATCGCTTAAATATTTACAAACTAACGTTTAAGTATAATTAGAACGGTGTCTTGGCCGCCTTATTTCAAAACATACTTATAATTTGAACACGAAAAGTTGTTAAATAAAACTAACTGTTTGTTTACAATTGGATAAAATAATTAATTGATAAACTTATTTTTTTCTTTAATTTGAATTTGTTTTTAGAATATGTGCCAGACTGTTTGTTTCGTCTGGAAGTAAGGAAATATATATATTTTTGTATTATGAGGTACTAAACAGTATTTTTTATTGCCAGGGCGCCCCTTGCCACACGAAGCGAACCAATTCAGACGTTGTTTTCTGAATTTACTTAAACCACAATTACCGGGCCATACCATAGCATATAATGAGTACTGCCACTATACAAATCGTCAATCAATTTGCTATCGACCGGTTCTAAATCGGGAGCCAAATTGTCATTTTCGTCGTTTCCTAAACAGTCAAAATTTTGCCATTGGTCCGAAACACCGTGGCCTTATTTCCCACGTCGGCTCGTAAAAAGCTAATTGGTTTACAAGTGCTGTGCACGCCGCAATTATGCGCCTCGGATCATCCGCTGTAAGCCCATGCGAAAAAATACGGGGAACAATTCTGTTCTACTAACGCTTTAATAAAGCTAATTTAATATTTTTTTTAATAAATATTTTCAAAGTAATATTGTTGTTTTGGTTATGAAATTATAAAATAATTGGTTTTATTTAAATAGTTTTGCTAATCCAGTTGCAATTGTTGCAATGCATTTGTAAGTATCTTAAAAAAAACCCCTTTAAAATAATATAATACCACTTCTACGTCAAAAGATTCTGCGTAAGTTTGCTCGAACGGAAACCACACATCGGCAGACACAGAATTTGCTACACCAATCATTGTGAAAATGTACGGATTAAAGGATTGAATTGAAGGATTACCACTTACCGTTACCACTGAGTGCAGTTGTTTCTTCTGGGGAACAATATTCAGAAGTGGATTATAGGCTGAAACAAAACTAGTAAAAACGAGAATTATCAGTTCTCGATAAACGTTACGGCCACCGTCGTATTCTTAGCTCGTATGTCCCCAATCATATATACTTTGTTTTGTTTCGGTAAACTATGACGTCCCAATTTAACCTAATTGGCGCCTCTATCAACGTATTTGATGTCATTAGAACCAATTTGCGAGCGCTATTCGCTCCAGGATGTCGAACAGTAATAGAATAGTGCCTTCGTGTTAATTATGAATGCAATGTGGCAATGTGTTAAACGTCTAAATAGAGATCAAGTGATAGATAAAAGTAAAACAAGCTATAAGAGTCACTATTAAACGTCTGATTAGAGATTTATTTATTTATTTGCTTATAGATGAAGTGAAAGACAGAAGTAAAAAAAACTATTGCAACCTGTAAATTTTTGCAAAGGCCGCAACTTTTCAAAACTACCTATCAGTTTTGTCCTTCTCTTAAAAGTGTACTTGGTTACTTTTTTCGAATTTTCTCTCTCTCGCTCAAATAACAAAACACTTAAAAAGGTTTAATTTGGCCATATTCTTAAACTGCAAAAGCTTTAACTTTTTGGATATTTGATTTAATTGGTTACTAAGCAGATCGCTTTAAATACATTGTATAGCAATATTCATATTCTCATTTTCATTCAACTGGCAGGATATAATATTTAGATCGTGTTTGTGATAAGTGCACGTTCACAACAATTTGCTAATAAAATAATCAACATTTGACTTAACATTGTCTATTAAGTGACAAGTGTGAAGTATAGAGTACCTAAAATAAAATAAAACACCAAACATGAATCTCATAATGACGATCGAATTGGTTGGTAGTCTAGTGGTTCGCGGTCCGGATTACAAACTTAGAGGTCGCGGATTGGATTCCCACGTTGGGCAAGGGTTTGTATGATGACTCTAAGTACAGTCTCAGATTTGGCCCCTAATAATTGTGTGATACCGGAATTCATTATTTTTATTTCTTTTTTACGGCTTTTATTGCTTGATTTTAAGAAAACACGGGCCTAAGTAAAGTCATTTAGGTATTTAGTTATTATATAAATTCACAAATCGAAACAAAATGTTCATGGATGGATTTATCTCATTGCGATTTCAATATCTAAATTCTTAACTTTGGTAGGGCTAGCCGATGAACGATGATAAATTGAAAACGTATTGACGATATAGATCAATCAACCGCAAAGTTTTCTTTTTTCTCCTTTGGGTTAAGGCCTCCTGTCCTGTCTTCTGTGAGTTTTAATTATCATAGTAAAGTTAAATTATCCACTTGCTTGATGGTGAAAAATCATCTTGAGGAAACATGATAAGTAGACTAGTTTCCCATGTCTATTCATTAGGGTTTGGAGGTACTTTAGAATCGCTCTAACTAAAGTAATATAATTAAATAGAGCTTGTTTCAGCATACCCTATAAGCGAAATCAACCATTCATCCGATTTCAATAAAACTTTTTTGAGTTATTGTGCGCACGCCGGAGAAGGTTTCAATTGAATTGAATTAAGACCTGAGCTTGGCTTAAAAAGTAATGGTGGATGCGAAAAGTTTATTTTAATCAAAATGTATATTTCATACGCTGTAAGAAGCAGTATGTATGCGTCTCACGAGTGGCGATAGTCTTATTAAAATGTATGCGACGGCTGTGAGGTACTGCCTCCGTCGCATACATAAACCTTTTACATAACATGTTGCTTCACAGTTTCAGGCGGTAGTAATAGAAAGTAAGCTAGGTTTTAATTAGGTTTATTCACAATTTACACCAATCTTCTTCTTCTTATAGTACCTCTTATAGCCAACCTTCAATTATTGGGAAAGTCGCTTTTACATGAGTGAAACCAACTCCTGAAACTTGTGCTTGTTTTTTGCGAGATGGAATAATTGGGTTGCGCATGCACTCTATAATCCTCCATTCGTGGCTATGCGGGAAACACGGCCTTCCTCTGCGTCCTACAGCCTCTTCCCCTTGTTCGTCTCATCAATCTTAGAACGTGGAGGGTTATATTATTAAGATGATTTCCCGAGTCTGACATCAAAAAAGCACCAGATATAGGAACTGACGATCAATTGGTGACACGGCTCCAGAGTTAATGCAATTATTGAAGTCCAATAAAGCGGTCGACTCCGCGTTACCTACCGGCCGAACCCAATTAATTTGGCAAACCATAGGTCATAGAGAACAGACACGGCATTAGTTATCGGGAAGATTTCATGGTAAGTTTCCATACGTAAGTGGAAAATGTCTCGGCTTGGTAAAATAAATAGTCATGAAGCTAACTAGAACGTCGCCAAAGAAACATAAGTCGCAATATTTTTTTTTAATATAATATACTATAGTATAGGGGAAATAAAATAGTTTTTCGTATTTTCTCTCTTTGCGAAACTTGTTCAATTCTTAAGCACAAAACAACCTTATCGTAAGTACAATATCATATTACGATTGAATTAGTTAACCAGAACATAGCTCTTACATCGTTTTAATAAACACAAAAAAAACTTGGCGCAATTCATTTTAATAACAAATGTTTATTACACATTTGTTAATAGTCTTTCTGTCTTTGTCATTGTCATACAAACTGACAGCTTTAAAACGTTTAATACCGTGTTAGTGGATTATTCGGAATAAAAGTCGCTAATCCTGACATGCGCAAGTGAGCCTTAGTGGTCCAAGAAAAGAAGGTCTCAATTCAAGCAGGCTAGACTTCAAATATATTTTCCAATATTTGTTACATTATAGTGAAGCTATCACTTGCAACTTATTACACACACAAAAATGAGTTGAAAATTAACGTGTAGTCGTTAATACCTCTTTCATTTTTAAATAAATTTGAGTGAGTTTCCTGTTCTCATAGAGCTACGCCGAAATACCGCGCGAACCGCCCGCCGTTACTCACAAGGAATTACGCTTTCAATTTAATTAACAATCCCAATATTGAAACAATTAGAATTTTAAATGGATAACTTTGCTGTTTTGTAATAGACATATTAAGAAGATTGCCTCTTTGTCAGCTTCGTCTTAATTAACTCATAAAGCAAACTCTCTTAGTTTCGTAACAGAAGTGATTTAACTTTTGGTTTGCCTTTAAATTTTATTTCATTACTTTTCATTATAAGATGTTTACTTGTTGGTATTTTCTCCCAAAGATTTTTTTAAGAATATGGTTTTAATTTATTATTTAACTTTCTTTAAAAGGCTAGTTCTACTGCTCAAATACATAAACTTTTTGTTTAGAGACCAACAACAAAATAAATATACTCAAAATACTTTCTCATACTAAACCGACCAGTTGACATGAGTTTGTAAGGAGAACTATTTTTAGGGTTCCGTACACAGAGGGTAAACGGGACCCTATTACTAAGACTCCGCTGTCCGCCTGTCTGTATGTCCGTCTGTCACCAGGCTGTACTCATGAACCGTAATAGTTAGACAGTTGAAGTTTTCACGGATGATGGATTACTGTTGCCGCTATAACAACAAATACTGAAAACCAGAATAATAGAAATATTTAAGGGGGATCTCATACAACAAACGTGATTTTTTTTGCTCGTTTTTATAGATAATGGTACGGAACCCTTTGTGCGCGAGTCCGACTCGCACTTGGCCGGTTTTTTTATACTCGTATTTCGATTTAGGTCTTATACTCGTAGATAAAGGTATTGAACTTAAGCAATTAAAATCATCTGCTAGAAAGATGTTAACTAAATAATTAAGACCTTATAATATATTATGTACGAGTTGAATAGCCACCACGGTGGCTGGAGTTGCTGTAAAGAACCTGGAAGTGCCGTTTCACGAGGCATACGGGCGCAGGATCGGGATGACTGTAGATAGGACATCATCCACCCGACTTAATAGAAGGGATCACCACGGCCCTTAACCGCTGAGGGATAGCCTATAGAAGAGCTGAAGACATTAGTGACCTTCAAAATTCAATAAACGTCTACAAAGATGTTTAATAGCATACACTTGTTTTTGCACAAAATCTTTATGAATTGTAGCTTTAGTATAACCTACATTACTGTAAAGTTACATCAAAGTTCGTAGTAGTTTTTGCGTGAAAAAATAACGAACATCCATCCATCCACCCTCACAAACTTTCGCATTTATAATTACAACATGTTACTTTTAGTAGGATAGTATCATAGATAGCCTACCTGTACATGCCTCTCTAACACGAGCAACAAAACACGATATGATATAGCGATTTATCGCCTCTTACTTTCAAAATATGATAACATAGCCGCGATCTCGAACATTTATTGAAACAGTGAGCATGTCCGTGCCGGCGACGTCACGGTTATGCTCGCTTTTTCGATTAAAGTTCATATTTTGACAAAAAATATGCGATAAATCGCTATATCATATCGTGTCATATCGTGTTTTGTTGCTCATGCTAGAGGGCCTGAATCTAATAGTTGCATTAATTCTATTAGAATATCTCAATGTTTAAAACAAATTATCGCTAAGTGGCCACCCATCCCTTTGGAGACACGCCTTATATTCGTTTTCATCATTCGGTGGAAACGACTCAAAAGCACGCTATGTTTGTGTGTGTTAACTAGTTAATTTATTTTACACAAGAATATTATACATTGAAAACATATTTGTATATCTTGTGTAAGTATAAATTTAATGGTCAAGTAATGAATAACAACAATAAGTACAATGAATAACGAAACATTGATTTGTCATTTCAGAGGAAAACTTTTGTTGGTTTTTATGTGTACATTTAACGTTTTTAACTTAAAAAGTCATGTAATAATGTAGTACATAGCAGGGGCGTGCGGTGCATATAGGCAATTAAGCAATGCCTACCTGATTAATGAAATGAGGTAGGCAGTAGGTACTTACAAATGTGTGTTATTGATGAAAACCACTGATTTTCATCACTAAAACACATAAGTAGGTATCTAATGCCTACCTCGAAATAAAACTAATGCCCGCCACTGGTACATAGGTATATCTAACGAAACAACTTGGACCTTAAAAGAGAACAACAATATAAAAAGTTTTGTTTTTGTTTACAAAATAATAGAAAAGCCTCAAACAAATAACGACTAAGGTTGGATGTACAGGCTAAAGACCATATTGACTTATCGTTGTGCATGTAATCAATGTGTAAGTTAATTAATCTATAAAATTTATTTAGAAAAAAATATATATTAAGCGCTGGGGCAAAGAGTGGGGACCGCTTTGCGCTCATCGTATCAGAGACGCGTGTGCGTGGAGTTGACAATCAATCACCAATCACACCCGGCGCTGTGCAGGCGCGTCGCCTAGCCAATCCCGTAATCATTATGGTCTTCTGTGCATCTTTTACCCAGCGCTCAACATCGGTGCCGCTAGATAGTGCACTGTTCTAAATGCCGGTTTATCGCTCAGAGTTCCAAAAAATAACTGGTTGATGTAAAAGAGCTTAATTCAGGCCTATTTGTATAAATTGGTTTTAATGTTTTCTATTGGTTTTGTGTAAGTTTAAATCTTCATTTAAATAATAATTTGTGCAATTTGCAAGATTTGCGTAACTAGTACAGTGTTGTAAGGCACTACCTTACTGTAATATTTGCTGCCCGTACGTTGCTCCGCCAACAGGCGCTAGTCTAAGCAAATATTTACTCCGTGGACTACTTCGAAGCCCAACTATTGTTTGTAATGTTAACAATACACATGATACTACTTCATTTATTAAATTAGTTTTGCGACTTACGACAGTAATGCAATGGCAACTACTTATTCCCAGAATAAACATATTTTGGACCGCGAGATTTGAAACGTATCGTAAAATATCTTCGATACCGATGTATCGAGAAATATATGTTATTTTCCCTATTTTATGGGCCTATAAAGTTATGTAAAAGATAAAAATATGTAGATAATAAAAGTGCTTGAAAATTGTGTCAAAAATCGTGTTTATTTTTCAGATAAGTAAAAGTTTAGTTTATTCAGAACTAATTCAGAACTTGGTACATAGTGAAACAGGTCCTAAGTTTTTTTTTACAAATTGTTCGTTTTAGTTTAGATTTTCATTATTTTGTGATTTAGGTTTATGTACTACGAGTATATTTAGTCTGTGGTTTAGGTATCCTAGAGTATTATTACACGTGATGCATTTAGAAACTGTTATTTGTTAACATGACTCATAATAACATTAATTAGATAAAGTCACATGACTGATGAAGTGATGAAATAAACAAACGCTTAATACGGCCTGATAATTTTCCTCGTGACTATCTTATTTATTACTATTTGCCGTCTAAATCGAAAAGACGATATTTTTATTAAGTCGTAGTTTTTTTTACTGACTTTTGACTGGACCAGATAAAAGCCGGGCTTAACATAAAAAATACATTGAATCTCATTTTGGTAGTCAATAAAAGTATTACTTCTTTACATAAAACTTCTTTTTTGTTTAGTTATTGAAGTAATTTTCTATGGGAAGCTTAATAATTTTCATGCAAGTTTTAAAAATACAAAAGAGTGGTTACGATGACGTTCACGTTTTTTTATGGCACACCCTGTATTTCAATCATGTAGGCTTTAGTTTTCTAGCACTTAAAATCTGCACACCTGGTTCACTACGCAATAAGTATTTTGCATTTTTAACAAATACGCAGTCTATTTCTAAACTACCTGTCACAATATGTGTGTAAATTTAAATCGCATGTCAAAATGATTAGAATAAGTAACATAAAGAGCTTTAAATAGTTCATGACTATTTAAAATATAGTAATGTACAGTGTGGCATTAAAAACTACCCTGCTCGCAACATACTTAATTAAAAAGAGGCTTAGAATGTGACCGAACTTTTTTGCCCAGCCTCTACTCGGCGCTCTACAATATTACCCCAAAGCAGTGATAGAGTTAAAAAATGGGACCTGCAAGAAATGCACTTAGTTCAGGCACAGATAAGATAATAATAGTTACTGTTCAGGCATAATTAAAAATTTAAGGTTTTATTGGTAAAAATACGGAACCCCAAAAATGTTACATCTTATCTAGGGAATGGTCACCTGAGTTAGGTTTTATCAGTATTTTTACAAATGATTCTTAGTCAAATATTTAAGCGCTCCCATGCCGCCAGTATATTGTAGGTTAGTTTAAATACATGCTAAGTTTATGTTTATTAAGTAGGTGAGATAGGGCGAGATAACTGCTGTTTAGCGAGCACACAAGCGAAACTAATATCTAACTAAACTACAGTTGAAACAGTGTGTTGTCTACTCAGTCGCTATAATCAGGTTAGTGTTGTTTTTAACTAGCTTTCGGATTCAACTTTAATAAAATATGGTATGAGAACAAATATTTTATGATTATTAGGCATATTTTATAAAAAAAAACATGTATATCTATAAGTCATGTCTCTGCATCTGTGACTAATAATGTATATTGGCAAGTGAAAGAAAAAAATACGTAATAAGTAATTAAACATATAATTTCCTTAAAAAAATTTACTACAAAATCGCAAAATTTAACTTGAGATTAAATCGATTATAGTTACTTACTCTCTGGACATCCACTTGACTCTATTTTTCTAATACCTTGATACCATTGATATACGACGTTGCCGACGATGCCAACGTTTCTATTTAGCTATGTTATGGTTTGTCAATTTAAAAGAAATCTAAATTCTGGGGGAGGACTAAAGTTCAGCAGTGGATGTCCACTGCTGAAATATCTTCATCATTATTTAAATTTCTTCATCATTATCATTTTAGCCATAGGCTATGGCTGAAATGATAATGATGAAGAAATTTAAAAATGACATGTTTTCCTACCTCCTTCAATGACTGTTGTAATAAATCATAAAATTCTTTTAAACCTACACAACCTAAACATGTTTCCAAAAATATTGTTAAATACGGACTTTACATGCCTAATTTCTGTTGAATAAAGTCAAAAGTGTGATACAATCTGACAACGATATTTGCAACGTATTAGGTATGTAACGATTTTTTTCGTAGGCCAAGAATGTATCAGAACTCTCTTATTTAACACAGTCAAGCAGACCAAGTTATTGCTCTAGTCTGGCAAATATTTGAGCTTAGTGCGAAATGTTGCGTTGTTTAAACAATATGCAATGTCTGACAGAATCTACAGACTTTATTTAAACTTGTCATGTACCTTAGATAATTTCTCCCCGTGTTTGGAGAATACACAGGAGAGACAAAACGTTCCAACTTATTCTATTCCTTACCAGTATTGTATAGTCCTTTGTGGAAGTTGGTCAAATTACGAAAAACTTAAGACTAATTTTAAAATAAAATGTTACTTTATATTTATCTGTCTTCGATATTTATGCTACTGACTGCGATACTGGTGTTGAAGAAATCCAAGCATCCCAAGGTAAAATAAACTTTAGCAACAGACATCCTTGTATTACTGTACAGGTGACTATGAAATTGTATTCTCAAAATAAGATGTTCGAAAACCTTTAAATCAACGGAGCGAGAGTAGGTTTTGTCTAAATGTATGATCTACATCAAGGATCATGCGGAAATAAATTATTTTCGTAACGAAGTATATCGAATACTAATTAGAAGAGACCGAATTATAAAAGGTGTGAATTGGTAGCGAATCGATTTACAGGCGAAGAATCTTTCGTAATTTTTAAATTCATTCTAGATTTAGTGTCTTAATAAGAGTTGCCCGTGTTTTTTATATTTCATTATTTTATTGGTCTACCAACAATTGTACAACATTACCTACATGCTAGGTACAGTTTAATCAAGATGTAAGGAACTAAGAGTACAATATTTCCTTGCAATTATTTTAACAAAGACTAAAAGTACTAAATAAAATTATTACCAGCTAGGTACTACTGCTAAGGTGTCATGTCAAGATTGTTCTGTGAATAATTCTTACTATAGGATAGCCAGTATTAACAGAACGTGTGGACAAGACACCCTGCATTTTTCACTTCCCATAATTCATAAGGTCAAAACGAAAATATTTTTTTTAACATGATTTTGACTGATTTACTTTTATAGTTCAGATGGTTTGTGAATTACTATAGAACATCTAAATATTTTATTTTATTTATTCTAAAAACCAACAGCGTATACAGTAATTTTAAAATATAAAGGTAAGTAGTATAGCCAATAACAGGTTCCCCTAAATTACTTGAATGTACAAATGTTGTAAGAAAACAAAACACTTAAAAACTAAACATAGAATAAAGCTAACAACAATTCATTGAACAAGTAATGCATTATGTAACACTTTATCATCATTATAATCATCTTACAGAGCAAAACAAACTTTTAAAAGAAAAAAAACACAGTATAAGGAGTTTTTTACGAGTTTCATGGTCAAAGTTTTTATTTATCAGTGCTTAGCTGATTAAGTGGTGTAAAGAAATGTCCAATAACACCCTGTTTCGTTTTCTTTAATGGGTGGATCCGGAATCGACCCATGACATTTGATAGTGACATACACTTCGTTATCATTTATGCTATGAATTATGTGTACCTATGTTATCAAGTTCAAACAATGTATTATGAATACTTGACTTTAAGAAGGTACTGCTCTTAGTTGCCAGTAGAACTCTGAGCTCGCAAGGAATAGGTTCAAATAAAACAATAAATAGATCAAAAACACATTATCAAATATCAAATCAAATCTTCTTTTATGTGACGTGTGTGATTATTTCATCGTGCTACTTTGGATTGACGAGTAATTACTAAAATAATGTAATGTTTTTTTAGTTCTTAACATACAAAACAGTTTTTACAAATTGTATTTATTTAAATAACGTGTTACATAACTGTGTAAGTTTCCTCACGATGCTTTCCCGAGAAAGTGGTATCCGTATATATTCATGCATAGGTTCCTAAAAATATAAAGTATTTTTTATAAGATTGCATCACATGGTAAATGCTCTGTTCTTACGGTAAGTAGCTAAATCACTTGTGTTATATAAATCAAAAAACAACGACGGTACCACAACACCCAGACCCGAGACAATGTAGATAAAAACGTTTTTTACATTGAGGGGCCAATGTAGAAAACGTTTCGGGAATCGAACCCGGGACCTAATAGATAGCGATGCCAAGTCGGGCGTACCTACTCACTTCTCGTCTACGGAAATGTACCTTTGTACCTATTTTCATGCCAAGATGCTTTAATAATTACACTATCTTATTTAGAGTTAATTTCTTGTCCGCTGTGTGCCCTTCGCGCAACTGTGGCGCTTCTAAACGACTCTTTGAAGGCTCTATTAACTCTATCTCTGAGACTTCGGGTTGGATCCCCGGTCGGGTCAATGTAGAAAACTAACTTTTCTATATTGTCATGGTTCTAGGTATTGTGGTACCGTCGTTGTTTCTTATTTCTATAACACAAGTGCTTTAGCTACTTACCTTAGAATCAGAGCAATGTGTGTGTTGTTGTCCAATATTTCATCATCGTCATCATCACCAGCCTATTATCAGTCCACTGCTGGACACAGGCCTCTCCAAAAGGAGGATTTTGCCATAATCGCCACGCTTGGCAGGCGGGTTGGCGATCGCAGTTTGGCCAATGGTGGAGATTAGACGCTGCTACCCGTTCTCTTATGGTGGTTCTCCTGAAGTCGCCTCTTACGACACCCATAGGAAGAGAAGAGGTGGTGCAATTCTTTTAACGTGCCGGCACCGCACGACACCCCGTCGTCACGACGTCCAATATATATATATATATATATGGGCTTACTCTTGACCCCAATCTTCCTCTAGAGCATAGATGGGATCTACGATGGAGCGAGCTTGCCCAGAAGATGCCTATTCACTCTAAACTTAAAGAGAGTCAGGTTATATGCACTCAGTCAGGTTTATTTTATATCAATGTTTTTTTCAGTTAACAATGGGAGCGTGGTTGAGCTACATCTGGTGGGGTGGAGACCCCGACCAGGTCAACCCAGTGTCCGGCTTGACCAAGCGAGATATATACGCCGTTCAGAAGTCGTGGGCACCTGTCTACGCCAACTCAGTAGCTAATGGAACAGAACTATTGAGAAGGTAATTATTTTTTAACTGACTTAAAAAAGTAGGTTCTCTGTTGACCCGTATGTTCTTATGTATGTATGTTTGTCCGCGATTTTCTCGCGTTTGGTTCATCCGATTTTGATGCGGTTTTCAGAAAAGTATTTGTTACATTCTGGAGGTTTTAGTATGCATATCATACTGCTGAGATGATGATGGAGGCTACAGAACTCCTTAACGGTTAGGAGTCAATAGTTATCTATTGGCTTATTTTTTTGTTTATTTTGGCTGTTTTTTTAACTATTACTGCGATTTGTCGACAGAACGTATTTCGTAGTGTATTGGGCAGACGTGGCGCTTATGAGGTACCAAACAGTAATTTTATTTACTGAGGGCGTAAACCAGTACACCCAGAAACGAGTTTTTTTTAGTTCGTTTTTAAAATTGACTTGGTATTGAACGGTTATCCCATGGTTACGACACTTCTGTTGATAACGATCTTTTTAAACGACTTCTATAATAATAGATCCTCAATTGAAGTCCTAACACTAAAAAGGGTAAAATAAAAAAAGTTTTAAAAAACTAGGAACCGGCTTCAAAATAAAACTAAAAGGCGAAATATAATATTTTCTAAACTAAACATAAACCTAATCAGTTATTTTTGGAGTCGGTGCGAATGAACACGTTTCAACTATTCATGGAGCCGCGACTCCAAAAATAACTGATTAGGATATGTATAGTTAAGAAAATATTATTTTTCGCCTTTTAGTTCATTTTTTTTTTTGAAGTCGGTTCCTACTTTTTTTAAACTTTTTTTTTATAAATATTGATTGTTACTATTCAAGAGAAATAATGGTTGCCTCTACAGAATGTACTAAAATATGTGTCTAATGAAAGTCCAGGAATAGAGCAATCCGGAATCTGAATATATTTAGGCTAGTATTAGACTAGTAACATTAACTAACTTTAGGATTTAACTTTTCTTAGAGCAATAGTGTCAGAC
The DNA here is from genome assembly GCA_950371115.1 of Anania fuscalis. NCBI lineage: Eukaryota > Metazoa > Arthropoda > Insecta > Lepidoptera > Crambidae > Anania > Anania fuscalis. The sequence continues at coordinate 5,201,881 of OX493334.1, read as the reverse complement.
CGACTTACAATTGTACCTGTTTCTACATACTTAACTCATGTCTCTTATAATATAATTAATAACGTCAGCTTAATTTAGAAAGAACATTTTTACAATACCCAGTTTACATTAGTCACTAATTAGCTGATTAGAAGGTAAACTATGATTACAATTAATTAACAAATCATAGGTGCATTATTAAGAATTCCAATTGTTTACTGAACCGAAATGCTATTGTTTCATACCACGTCCGTCGAAGTATGGCTGACCGATAGTAGCGTTATTACCATTGTTTTTAAGATATTACGAGTAATTAGCTCATTCAACTTGTTTATTTGACCTTAAAATCTTTACCTATTTTCATGTAAAATATTAAAAATATAAACAAATTTAATTAAATTAAAACCTATTAAAAAGACGTCAAATAATAAATTGTAATATCTAGTGTTATACATATTTAATGATTCAATAATTGACCTTCCTTATGGTCTCTAAAACAACTGAGCCTAAAATTTAAAAAAAAAACAGAACGTAGATCTATATACAATATTACAAGAAAAAATATAAGAAGTACGGAACCCTCTTCACGCTAGTTTAACTCGCACGTGTTCTGTATATTATAATATTTGCACGCTCCCAAGAACTAAACAGCAAAGGTGGTGACTAAAGTGTAACTAAGTTTATGACAAATTAATGTACCATACCTATTGGTTTCAAGAAACACGCAAATAAATATAATTTTAATTTAAAAATTTCATGCTTAAACAAGAACGTATCAACCATGATAGTTACGATCGTAGTATTACGAAACGCAGAAAAGTTTACAGAATTAAATGCCATTGTTTCCCAAGGCGAGTCCGGCCGATGGCAGCATCGTAAAGCTAAAAGTGTCGCTCGACCGAATCAATACGACTTGTTCTGGGGAAATTAAGCTGATTTACAGCGTCGCTGCAGTGCGGTTTACATCCACCGACCTTATAGACCACATAAAACTGAGCGCTTAGAGCGAGTGCCTCGCATAAATCGATCGAAAAGACGATACGAAGACGAATACAAGTTAAAATTGCAACAACATTTACTTCAATCGAACAATTTTTCGATCTATTTGACTATTCTATTCGAAACGATCGTTTTGTGGCACTCACACTATGCACCCTGATAAACTATATAGAAGAATTTCTTAACAGTTTTTCTAGTTATGAACCCCTATCGAATTCCAACGAGCCTAATATCAAATACTTAGATCTTCAATCGGTAAATTGGAGCTGAGAAAAATTCTACCATATCAAAACTCATACTCTTCCCGTTGACCTTAAAATGAACTTTGGTAAGAAACAATGTCGGTTAGCAGGGAGACATCCCAAACCATTTTATTAAAATAACATCACATAAAAAAACTATTTTCCAAACTAATCCAACAAGTTTTTACGTAGGTAGGGTAACTTAGCCCGTTTTCGGACAGATAAGCGGATTCCTGACTTTGACATTACACCTAGCAATGATCTATTAATCAAAGTCTGGTCAACATTTTTTTTTTAAACAAAACAGGTATTGCTCTCTCATTTATTGAATTCATTTGCATGAAAATAGCACCTATAAAATTACAAAATATGTTAATGTTCATAATTAGCGATTTTGTCTGTTTTCGGACACTTACATTAGTTGTCGGCCGCCAGTGTGTTAGTTTTCGGACGCTAATTTTGAACATCGAAAATGTCTTTTGTAAGGTTGTAAAAAGGACTATAATTGAATACCAACCACATTATTCATCTTAGCTTTCTTTCACCATTGTTAGATGATTAAATTAGAATTTAACGAACTTTTGCTGACTGTTAGGATTAAACTGTAGATATTTAAAATAGTTTTAAATATTTGTAGTGCGAATTGACTTGAAAAATAAATAAATAAATAAAAAATATTGTAATCTTTATTTAGTTGAGTACGAACTGAGTGATATTAAAAGTATTCATAAAAATCTATAAAAAGTTGCCTGTTATAAAAAGTTTAGTCTTTTATAAATAAAAAAAAATACTATCACTGTCTGTAAAATTGTAGTTATACTTAATGATTGACAAAGCCTTTGAAACACAGCCGAAACTTATAAGCTGGACGAATATAATTTAAATCTAAAATATATTATCCCAAACTTAAATATTTGTTTTGGTGTATTTTATATAAAATATACTTTGAAAAGTAGCTTTAAATATAAAAAAATCAAATAAAAGCATGGGTACCTTTTCAATGCTCGATATTGGCCGAAAACTAAACAGCTACTTGTCATTTCTCGGACATCGATTTAAGGTATGTCGAAAACCAACTTCAAAAAATTGAGTTTTCGGCCTTCAAATACCTAATAGGTTAATGGGGTTTTCTGCAAGTTTTTTGTCAAAATTTGCGTCCGACTGTTAACCTCTCGCTGTAGAAATGAATAGAGTTTAAGAAAAAATAGTGTCTCTTTAAATAATTCTTTCATATACATATGTACAATTTATTTGATTTAATACATTACATTTTGGTTCTCGGCCGGCCGGCCGAAAACTAGATAACTCACTAATTTGTACGTTGGTTAGCCGGCCACTAGATTTAGTTAACACGAACTATAAATATCACTTAGTTGGACCAATATATCATTTACTGAACCAATCCACAATGTCCTAAAACATTTTTAAAACATTATATACAATAATAAGTACTTTTACTTACCTTGCAAGTAACTCCTGCGCACTATTTTTTAGCTATGTCTAGGCACACCAACATACTACTTTACTCTTTAGAAGCCCACTCACCAGGCGTATGAACTATTAATATTATTTGTCGAATGTACCCCACATTCGACAAAATCAAGTAAACATTGGTTTTTGAACGAGTAAGGTCTTATTTTCTTATTATTGCGACAAAACTGAAAAGTGTCCGAAAACAGGGGGTGTCCGGCAAACGGGCTAAACTACCCTACGTAACCCTCGGTGCACGGAGTTCATCTCCCACTTGGGCAATGACCCGGTCATTCAAATTAAATATGACTTATTTCAAAGATATAATTGGATCGAAATAGTTACCAATTTAAGGCAATCTAAGTAGGTATGTAAATAGAATATAATTCGTCGTAACTTCATAAATAATATCATTTTTACATAAAACGCGTGATAATGTAGCCCAAGTTTGATTTTGACACGTTAATAAAACGCACACAAAAATCTGCTACGAAGGTCGCGCATAACTACGGAAAGCTTCTTACTACGAAATATTTTGGACTACGAAAAGTCGCTACAAGCGGGAAGTTTTTCATGACAAAAATGTAAAAGCTAATGGCGGCAATATAATATACAGGGTGTCCAATAGGACACTCCTTAAAACCACGTATATAAACAACAACTTTTTCTATGGGAGCAACATCGAAATCGTTATTTTTTTAAAGATGCTTTGTACATTATCATCATGATGATGTCGTCCGCGTCGTGTCCGACGATGGCGACCCTGGTTTATCTTCTGGCGTGTGCCCGTAGATGGCTGGCAAACCCGAACTTGGTCTTGAACACCCGGTCACAGGGGGCGCAGTACAGCTGGCCCGCGCTGTTGTATGTGTAGTTGTAGGAGGGTTTAGGTTTATTCTTAAGTCTTTAAGTCTAACTCAGATAGGCGAGTATTCTCGAATTGGGTGACTCCTTTCTTAACGTTTGAGCGCCAAGTGTATCTGGTTTGTGCGTCTTCCTCCCACTCCTCAGTTGACAGCCCGCAAGCCACCAGATTACGTTTGAACACGTCTTTATAGCAAAGGTACTGTCCGCCGGAATTACGCTTTCCACTGGAAAGCTCCGAGTAGAATATGTTCTTCGATAGTCTGCAGTCATCCATACGCTGAACATGGCCACACCATCGCCACTGACCCATCATCAGCAAGGCTTCCATTCCGTTGGTTTGTGAGCGACGAAGAACATCCGCGTTTGTTATACGATCCTGCCACTTGATTTGGAGAAGTTAGCGCAATCATTTGGTGTGGAAGGAATCCAGTTTTCTTATATCGGCCTTTTACATGCACCAGGTCTCGGAGGCATACAGGAGAATCGGCAGAATTATAGCACGATATACTGCCAACTTCGTCTGGAGTGTGAGATCGTGAGTCTTCCATACTCGCCGATTTAATTTCCCAAAGGCAGCGGCCGCTCTTGCAATTCGCGCAGGAATTTCGGACACAAGACGGTTGTCATTTCTTATCTGGCAACCCAGATATCGGAAACTAGTGACTTCCTCCAAGATTGTGCCATCAATGTTGATATTATTAGCATCCGCGTTGCAGCCTCTTGGTGGCTGTTTGAGTATCTGGGTCTTGGTGACACTTATCACTAGTCCAAACCTATGACATGACTCTTGTAGAGCGTCCACGTACCTCTGCAGAGGTACACACATCTAAACACATCATCATGTTTTTTTATTGCTTTTCATCTATAAATTCACAGGTTACCAGGATGTACACTAATAAAATCGGACCTTATATATACCTATTATGAATATTTAGATAATTTCTTTTTTTCTAATCATAAAGAGACCATAAATAAAAGTTTTGTGCCATTACTCTGTCATGTAACTAAAGTAGGTACTCATAGTAAATTTTCAAATAATCGCAGCCAGTTGTGACAAGTATTTTGTTACGGTCTCTTTTCAACACACGCAATCATTGTTTATCTTGAAGTGCTAGTAGAGCTAAAAACCAATATTGCATACGCCAATTACATTCAACCTCGACACAGCTATGATACAGTATCGTAAATGCAACTACTAACTAATAACACATAGTCGGTCAGTCAATTGACGATAGCCACAGCCCACAGCGCAATAAATTTGAATTTGATTGAATTTGTCACGGTGCACACATGCAGCCATGTGGACGATTCAATTTTACGTGCAATTATACTTGGATTTAACATTGCATTTTAATCAGATTACACAGATCCACAGACCAATTAATAAACGCGTTGGCTTAGGATTAATTTTATCACAAAACATGTGTTGAACCTTGATTGGACTAAATAAGAAACAATTTCAAAATCCTGTCTAATTCATGTCTCTATGATTTCAGCCAGACAAAACATTTAATAACCACTAAATTACTTTTGTAACTGTCAGTCATGAGAGCTGTCGCCCCGTGTAAACCAGGATAAATGGCACGGTCTCGAACGCTATTAGTACTGAAATTTCGGGATTGGACCTGGATTGGACTACAGAAGAGACAATTTCGAAATCCTGTCTTGTCTTGATGATTTTAGGCAAACATAACAATACTTGCTGTGCCTGCAACTTCGTTTGCGTGGACTACAGGATGTTTGGTATGATAAATAACGCAAAACGTTAAAATCAAGAACAAAATATAAAAAATATCCCTCAGGAACATTTAAATAGGATAAAATGTATCCTGTATGTTCATCCGGATCATATTATGTGACCAAAATTTCATCCAAATCCGTTCAGCCATTTACGCGTGACTGAGTCACAAAGGTGTAGAACGACCCCTAGCCCGATGGACCGACGACCTTAAGAAGATGACTGGCAGTGACTGGGTGAAAAAGGGGGGAGATTGTGGTCTTTGGCGCTCTTAAGCCTCCCCTTACGTCCAGGAGTGGACTGCAATAGACTGAATAGATAGATAGAGTCAAAAACATCCAAAAATCCTCACAAACTTTCGCATTTATTATATTAGGGGAAGTAGGTACCTGTAAATAAATAACTGTCGCACCGTGTAAACCGGGCTCATAAATGCCATCGTCTCGAACACCATTAGTACTGGAAGTTTAGAGCGCTTGGCACGTTTCTAGAGAAACTATTCCAAAAACGCCTGCCGCCGGTTTGATGAAATAATTCCAATGTTTTGACGGAGGTGGAGCATATGGCGGTTTAGTGCTTTGAATGTTTTCTGTTAAAGTTTCATATTAGCTATTGTGTGAAATCCAATTTTTATTAATAAATGTTATTCGTTTCGTCATTTATTTATGACAGTTTTTCTTTTTAAAAAAATGAAAAATATAGTAGGTAAGCCAAAAAAGTCTATTTCTTTGGCGCTCTTTAGGGGAGGCTTACGTCCAGCAGTGGACTGCAATAGGCTGAATAGATAGATAGAATCTTTAATATCATAAAACGTATAACCAGGGCTTCGCATTACCGTTGGATTGTGGTTGAATAGTGGGTAATTCGTCGACAATGCCCCAAAATACATATTGAATTGAATAAATCCTGTCCATCTGACGAGTGAATGTAGATTCAATTTGGATTCATTGCCCGCTGTGAATGACTGGTGCGGGGCGAATGCACTTTACAGAAACCTAGGATTTTTATTTACATTTTTTTTAAATAATAATATTTTATTAATCACCTAAATTTTACAGTCACTTTACTATAGAAACATTTATGAAAATAAGCAAAATTTAAACATTCAATAGGAATAAAACTAAAATTTGCGAATAGGCTCGAATAATATTGGCTTTAGTAACATGAGTGCCATTGGTTTTAGTAAAATAAGTGTATCTATATCTAGAGTTTATGTGTTAATTTTTGTTTATTCTTAGTTGCAACATAACTGTTAACCTAAGCGGTCACGCAAGCGTTTATGACGCATTTAGAACAAACAGTTATTTTAGATACTTACTCACGTAAAAAAAAAAGTCCAAAAAGCTTAATCAGTTTAACAACTTTAAATGCTTAAGCCAAATAACGAGCGTGTGTATTGTTAGAAATGTATTTTATGTTTTAGTAAATGCTAAATGTAAATGTAAATAGCTAGGTCCTGTAAAACATATTGACACAGAGCAAGTACTTGAACTGCTAAAATCTCAGAAAATTACTCTAATACGTATAAAAAAGGTAGGAGAGAGAGATACACTTTGGATATCCTAGGAATTTCCATCATAGAAATCGCTTGGTCACCCCACAACAAACGCGTGTCAGCGTTGTTACCGCGGCTTTCAGAACATTTACTGCGATTCCAGCTGCCGGCTTGTCTGGAAGTAATACCAACTGTATCCAATACCACATTCGGAGACCGAAATTCTACTGCCATAATGTCAAAATGTCATAAAATCATTAAATATTCAGGATGAAAAAATAGGACACTCTTTACCACTGAACACGCGTGTCACTGGTGACCGGTGAACAAAAACAATATATATACCTTCTCGTAATCAACTGCTCATGCACAACAACATTTGCAATTGAATGAATTTAGTTTTTAGGTGCTCCATACAATAGTAGCCGCCCTCTTGTTAAGGAATCCCACATAACCTGCTGGCATCCCCACGACAGCAGGTATGCGAAAAGCATATCCTCCGCAAAAAAAAGCTGCTCCATACAAACTACGTAACCTCGATGATAATGTAACAGCTAAATACGTGTTATTAGGATTGTCCATAACCTGTTTTGTACACCATGTAGTAAGAGAGAGAAGAGAAGGTACAGGATAATCAGAAACGGCACAAACATATACTTAATAAATAAAATATACTTTAAGTAGTATTTTTACTAGGAGTCTAGGATGTCTGTGCCATGAATCACATTATCAAAAACAATGCTTTTGACTTTTTTAGGTAGTAATTAGTTTTTTACGTACCTACTCCTGGCTAAGGACAAACATTCCTTTAGGAAATAAGTTAATAAATAAATGTTTCGTCATCCATGATGTAACGCAAATTAACATAGCCTTGTGCAAATTTTTCCAGTATTTAGGTGTGACTTACCCTACTTGTTGGCAGCTAATTAGTTAACATCCCTAAAGAGGCATAAATATTATAAGGTAAGGGTTCCACACATGAACCATTGAAACAAAATAAGCGACCGTCAGAGGCGCTTATATAAGACCTATATAAGGTGAAGGTGCATTTATACAATAAATGACTTTTTAACGACCCGTTTTTTTATCCAAGCTATATAATACCTACGGGTAGGTCATGACATAGCCCCATAAAGCCGTACAAATACACTGAAACACTATGATGAAGTACCTACCTAGATTATGATTTGAGAACATATCATCATCATCATCATGTCAGTCTATTGCAGTCCACTGCTAGACGAAATACTACTGAGAACATATATTTTCATTACAAACAATTCCCTTAATCTTGTAGGTAGGTAGTACGTTTTTTTAACAAGATTGCACCACATTATTTTTAATAATATGTTAGAAATACGGATTGTTATCAGCGTAGCCCAACACAAAGTAGTATGTAGGTATACGAACACCTACTTACATGTCTACCACCTGGGTCGTAAATCCTAACAGCAATTAAATAACAAATCATCTAACAAAACAATTACTCATTCGAAGCAATCAGTGCCATCATGACGACATTATCAATTTAACATTAATAAAACTTAAATATGTTGATGAAAGGTTAATTCGGAATGAACCCCTTTAATTTATCGAATGTAAGACAAAGTCAACCTCATTCCTTAGATCTATTCGTATGTTTTGCAGTATGTTGGTAGAAGGAGGCAGCTTCTGGCTAGAAGTGGTACCTACCTCTGAACCTACTTATCCATTTTTGAAAACATCTCAGATAGCATTATTGTCTTGTAAAATAAGTATTAAGTATTCGTTCACTTAAAACTTACAACACGTGCAGAAAACTATCACACAAACTTGCCTTTTAGATTCGCAGTACCTAATAATGTAATTTGTAACCATATATGGGTATTAGTATGGGTGTAATGTGAATAAAAAATATCGTAAAGGAACGAAATTAATTTCCTATCAAACTCGACATAGTTTGTAAGTACTTTACTGGGTATATATTTGATACCTTTACCTATTACCTACATTTAAATGTCCCTGTATAAAATATGCATCCAATAAAGATGACTAAAGTATTTTGTTACAAACCAAAATTAACGACCGTTAACTGCGAGTAGGTAAACTATTATTTAAAAACTCATGGTTTTTACTAATATTTGACAAACATGATCAATGAATTTTCCTAATTAATGAATATACCTTAGTGTAATAATTCCAAGAATTTTCTTTTAACATTATAATTCATAATTCTTCACAGACTATTCACAACGTATCCAGAAACGAAGACGTTCTTCAAAATGATCCGCAACATGTCTGACACTGAGTACGCGGAAAACTTCCAGTTCAAAGCACACGTGATCAATCTAATGTCATCGTTGAATCTCGCCATCGCGAACCTGCACCAGCCAGAGGTGGTGGTAGCCATGATGGTCAAGCTCGGGGAGTCACACAAGAGAAGACAAATTAAGGAACAACACTTCCACGTAAGTGTCCATTTTTCATCCAAGGAGTAAGAGATCCTGGTTAGTTAAGCCAGAAATTTTGATTCATATCGATGAGTTGGGCCTAGGGTCGATCAGATTTCAAGTGCTAAACTGTTTCCCAAAATATGTCTTGGTCTATCTAGCATTTAAACAAAATAAGCAATAATAACTTAGCCTCTTCCAACCAGCCAATCCGGAAGTCAGTGGGTAGGCCTATTTTCGCCAGTGGACGTTCTGTGACCCAAATGATGAAGTAATAAATAGAATAAGTTTTGTCATCCTCGATAGATTAATTCACCACACATCACTTCTATGTAAATAACGCGACTCTGGACTAATAGCAGGATCGATTGGATTTTTAACCGACTTAAAAAAAAGGTGGAGGTTCTCAATTTGGTTGGTTTTTTTACGTAAGTTCTAGATGTCAAGCGACAAAATTCCACAACACGCACCCTGTGGTAAGGCGACCTTTATAATTCCTGGGAGAGTGTCACACATTGCTTTCTGCCTGTTAACTAAGGCAACGTGTCATTGTGTATGAGTCATGGTGGAGCGATAGTATACGCAAACCTGCGGGCAGTGAGTGGATGGAAAGGTAGAAAGAAGAGTAGATCAGGCATAATGGCCGGCATTGGGAGATTGGAATGGGAGATGCCTATGTCAAGCAGTCGAATGACTTCAACTCATTATAATGTTGATGACGATGTTAAAGATGGTAAAGTACCTTTTGCCATAACACGAACCACACGACACCGCACGCAAATTTGTTGTTAGGTATAGGTCAACCCTACTATTATTGTAGCAAAATAAGATTGTAACTCTACATTCTCCTCATTAATATACTGTAATACCTACCTACTTATGGAGTAGGTTGTTAACTTAATGGAAAACATCTCATTAAATTGCCCGGCCAGTTGCAAGAATAATAATAAAATGTTAATCACACATTAACACATAATAACCACTTGATTGAAATCCTATGAGCATCGTAGATACACTGCTAATTTAATGACAAATTATTATGTGCTATGCGAATGGATGTACTATGCCTAGGCCATTATCCCGTAATTAAATATTATAAAGAAAGTCATAATACCTCGGTAGGACTAATTTTTATTACGTATAGGGTAAAAAGTAGTTATTTCCCTGATAGAGCCAAGACTTATAATAAATATTTTACTGAAATATGTGTAATCGAACTATTTAGTAGGTAAAGAATTAAAGCTACAATAGGTTATTAATGTCCAAACTGATGATGATTAATTAACTGAATTGACTATAATTCTTGTAACTGATATAGTTTTAAAACTACTTTATAGTTTTTACAAGACATAAAAACTGCAATCAAGACCAAAAATCACTTTAGCAAATGAGCCTCTTCCATCGTTTCAATTCATCGTTCAATTGCGGACTCAACCTCAACCCTTTGTTTGCAGGACTTGAAAAATGTAATAGTGAAGATGTTTATTGAAGTGCTCAACCTCGATGGAGAGACCCTGGGATCGTGGGGCAAGACTGTCGACTTCTGGTACAAACACATATTCCACTCCCTGAACGCTGAAGAGACAAGATAACATTGTAATTCTTGATTTGACGTGACGAATGCGGCTCACTCTGCTTGTTGTATGATTTTTGACAGTGTTAATAACAATAAGGTCCTCTTGTGCATCTCAGAATTAGCGAATTTAATCCCAAACTGTCCATTGACACTGACGCGGAATTTAACCATTCTTTAGCTGTCAGTTTCTGTGACGTTGAAGACAAAATGATGTCTAAGAATCTCGTATAAGCTATTCTGGTGGTGCGTAAGTAGACCTTAGGGTGCCTTCAAAGAGATGGTCTGATTCTGCATACGAGGTATCGGTATCAGTTAGGTTCCAGCACAAAAACTATGATATACAGACATCGTTATCTAAAGGGTGTTAAAATTAATAGAGCATTTCTTAAAACCACGTATTCAGCTAAAAAACTTCATATAAGGGAGAAATATTGAAATAATAAGAAAATACCTTATCATAAAGGTAGCGCGTGAATTATTATGTTTACTTACGTGGACTTGGGGTATGTCCTAGACATATGATGTAGGTACACCCTGTATGTTTCAATGTTAACTTTGGCTCATTTCTATAATTAATGTTTTCTTTGTTACTTGCTTAATTCAAAGTAAAGCGACCTCAGACGTCACCTTGTTCCAAATAATTGAACTCTTCAGAACCGGACATTAAACAAGCATTAAGTCCTCCGCTCTCACTTTCTTCCATGTTTATTTAAGTTATGAAGTTTGGGCTAAGTCTCACCTTAACGATACTTTCAAAGTCAGTTAACAAACTCGGAACAACTTGGCTTGTTAAATACTAATGGACGTAGCTACTTTTATGTACCTCCTTAGGAGTTTGCTCTGAACAAAGAAAAACTTATGTTCTTTGAAATAAAAACATTGAAATTAGACGTAAAGCTTTAAGCTACATCAATAGACAACCTTACTTAATGCTATTCAATATTTCGATCACAAAGGCACATTTTATTTTTTAGATAATTACACGTGACGTAGGATTCTATCATATTGGCTATTGCTGTAAATATTTATGTACAAATGAGGCAGACTAGCAGAGTAACCGTACGATAATTGTTCACTATTATTCAATTCGACCAATTTTCTATACCAAATAGTAAGTAGGTGCTTTACCAAGCTATAGGCATTTATAAGATAATTATTTTTTTTTTTTTTTTTAAATTTATTATGGTACAAACAGTCATTACAAAATATAACTTAATTAACTTTACATAGTTAATAGACAACGAGTACCGAATAACATGTTTTTAGATTAACTATTACTACAAGTAAGCCCGTTGAAAGGGCCGCCGAGCCACACTCTTTATAAATATAAAGATAGACTTAACAAACTAACGCCAGTGTACAATTAAAACAAACAAGTGAGTGCCATGGATCACACTTCTGCAAGGAAAACAATTTTGATTTTATAATGTTACCTAAATATTATCTTAAAATGTGTCCCAATAATAGTACAGTATAATAGTCTACTTTAAAGAATACGGTTGTCAAGTATTACACCTTGGAGTATTTGCTTAAATAGTTTTTAAAAATTAAATTTTTAAGTTTACTTAAGGAGCCACTAAATAGATCAAGTTTCATAAATTCTTTATTATATGTTTTAATCGAACGGGAAAGAAAGCCGTTTTGAGTATATTTTTTTCGAAGAGTAGGTGGTACGAATGTTTGAAATATACGCTGGGGGCGAGCAGGAAGACGGTATTTACTTTTGATGTCTATTTTAGCCAATAAAGAAGGACAATCAATTTTATTATTAAGAATTTTATATAAGAAAATAATGTCAAAATATTTACGACGATCACAAAGGCTTAATAATTTATGTTTGAAGAGGGAGTCAGTATAATGATCACTATAACGGTTACACCGATAGTTTAGAATCTTAATAAATGTTTTCTGGACTTTTTCAATTCTGTCTATATGCGTTTTGTAAAAAGGGGACCATACAACACAACCAAAGTCCAGGATGGATCTTACGAATGAGAAATAAAGGATCTTAAGAGTGATGGTCTTACTAAATGGTTTAGTTACTCTATTAATAAAACCAAGGCTTCTGAAAGCTCTTTTTATAACGCAATCTATGTGATGGTTGAAAGACAGCTGATCGTCCATGTTAATACCTAAGTCTCGAATATTTTTTACACGATTAAGAGTGTTCTGACAAAGAGTATAGTTATAACTTAAAGGCTTAGATTTTCGGGAATATGTAATTACAAAACATTTGTCTGCGTTTAAGTAAAGTTGATTTTGTACACAATAACTTGCCAACTTCTCAATATCTGCCTGTAGTTTCCTACAATCGTCAATACAATTTACTTTCCTAAAGAGTTTGGTGTCATCTGCGTACAGTAGATGATAGCTGTTGTCCAGAGCATAGCCTATGTCGTTGATATACAGAGAAAAAAGAACAGGACCTAAATGGGAGCCTTGAGGGACACCTGACGGGACTGCAAGAAAGGAAGAGCAATAGCCATTCAAACAAACAGCCTGGCTGCGATTTCGTATATATGATTCTATCCATCTGAGCAAACTGCCGTGCACACCTAATCTCCAAAGTTTATCCAGTAGTAAATCGTGATTAATTTTATCAAAAGCTTTGGAGAAATCGGTGTAGACGACATCTACTTGGGCATCACCATCCATAGCGTTAAGAAGAAAGTCCGTAAACATAATCATGTTACTGTCCACACTGCGCGACTTTATAAATCCGTGTTGGTTTTCATCAATATGATTACGAACAGCATATGACAACTGGCTAGTTACAATCCGTTCAAAGATTTTTCCGAACACACATAGCTTAGAGATTGGTCGATATTGAGTTATCTGATCTTTTTGTGAATTCTTGGGTATCGGAGTAATAAGAGCCTGTTTCCATACACTAGGAAAAATGCCAGTTTTCATTGAGAGTTGAAAGATGCTAGAAATCGGTCGTAATAACTCTTTGGCGCAACGAGAAATAATCACTGGATGCACACCATCAGGACCAGCACCTTTGTTGATGTTCACAGTTTCCAGTTCCTTAATAATTATTTCATCGCTTAAATAAATGGTTTTAATATCAATATTTGAGTAAACATCATTACTGTTAACACGTGATTTTGAGCTTAGACTAATAGTACTATCAGTTATAGGCTGAACAAATACAGACTGAAAATAAAGGTTAAAAGCAGTGCAAATATCGCTGCCGTCAGATAGGACTTCATCCTTGTAAATCATTTTTTGAGGGATATTTCCAGACATTCTTTTTGATTTAACGTACGACCAGAAGAATTTAGAGTTTGATTTGATTTTTTCTTCGGAAAAGGTTAGATAATTAGAGTAACATTCACTTTCCATCTTACGTAGTTTTGTCCTAAGCATAGAAAAAACCCTATAGTCAGCGTTATTACGATACGTCTTCCATTTTTTATGATATTTACGTTTTTCGTTATTAATCTTAATAAGGGCGCGATTGTACCATGGAGGGTATTTACTTGTATCGTGTACAGTTCGCGACGGAACATGCTTATCTAAAAGTCTATTTAAAATTTCGTAAAAATATTTAGTTCTGGCGTTTACGTCTGGCAAAGTAGAAAATTTTTCGTCCCAATTTACGGAGTCTAAGCCCTGTCTAATGCTGTCGAAATCCGACTGAAAGAACTGTTTTTTGCTGAAGGTATTAATTTTGAGAGATTTGGGCAAATCAAGAGGTAGTTCAATACATAAAGATTTATGATGTGCGTCTTCGACTACTAAAGGATTATCACAGGCTCTTAAGTGGCAAGATTTAGAACAAAACACCAAATCAAGAAGTCTATTATTTACATTAAACTCACAGTTAAATTGTGATAAGAGTGACAGGCTCATAAAGTCGCTCGTTAAGGTAATCAATGGATCATAACTTGTATTCATATTCATGCTACCCGTATCGTCATCATAAAACCACTCCGCATGTGACACGTTGAAGTCGCCTAATACGAGAAATACATCACTCGGGCTTGAGTTAATTAAATCACAAGTTCTATCGTAGAATGCTCCCAGTAAAGATTCATGGCGTGTGCCGTGTGGTATATACGTACATGCAAGATGCAAATACGATGTTACGTCATTGGCGGCATCAGTAGGTATTGCCCGGGCGCGCAGCGGGATGCTCACCCACAGCTCGTCGGCGGGGGGCGGCGCGCACCAGTGCGGACGTAAGCTCGGACACAGCTCGCGATTCACGGCTATTATGACACCGCCGCCACGCGACGTCTGCGTGGAGACTGAATCACGGTCGCATCTAAAGATTTCGAATCGGTCATCAAAATATTCAGAACTGAAAAAACTATCATTCAACCACGACTCGGTGATGCATATCACATCGTAATTGCAATTTAAAATGTTTTTGAGAAAATCATGAGATTTGGTTCGCAAGCCCCTAACGTTTTGATAGTAAATTGATATACTATTACAAGTAGCCATTTACATAAATAAAATAAATAAATGATAATGTGTAATATTTCATAAAGTATTCGTACCACGTATTATTGTGTTCGAATTTGTCATTGCATAATGATAAGGTAATTTTATATGAATTACAGTGAGTGCAACCATGTAGATACTTATTAATGACTCCTTTAGAATAATTAGTTTTTAATTTAAGTGTAAACGAATTTGGAGAAATTAACAAAACACACAAAATAACAATCAAGTGAACATTTTGTTTAATAGCGAAAAAGAAATAACATAACAAACTACATCCACGGTGCAGTAATGACAACGATACATTTTTATATTGTTGAGTAGATTTTATGTTAGAATAAGTGACTTTAAAAAGAGCACAACATCCTGCAATTGACAAAAATAATATAGTTATCTGTGGGATGTAAACAATATAAAGTTTATGTAACATTTGCAGTCATATTATTTTATTTAAATCGTTATTATTGGATATGTGTATTATTTTAGATGTGTCAGTTTTGCGTAAAAACATTTTACAATCTCGTGACCAAATATATTTATAACAAAGATCCTTGCCAAGCTTCCGTGCTTTTCCAAATAATGTTTTATTATGAGGAGCCAGGTGATCATTCACAAAAACCGGCCTAGAGGCGCCGTCCATGCCCAGATCAGCTGTAGTCAATCCGCGGCGGGCGCGCACTGCCGCCAACATATCAGATTTTATCTTTCTTTGGGTGAACCGAACTATGATATTTGGCGTATCAGGCGTCTGCTGATGTTCTGAGGGATTCTTATCACTGCGAGGATATCGCCTGACTCTGTGAATGTAGTCGACATCGGATGTTGTCAACGAGAATCCAATTTTAGCTGATATGGAGTACAGGATAGAATTGAGATTTTCGCCTTTTTTAAACGGAACTCCGGAAATTTCTAAATTATTTAAACGCCCTTGTTGTTCTCTGTCTCCTAGCTGTGAGGAGAGAGACGTAATCATTTGTTTACTTTCTGTCAATTCTTTTTCTAGGGCACATACCTTGACGTTTGTTGATTTGCTTTGTTCATCTAGGGCCGATTGTTTCAGTTTAACATTGTTCAATTCACAATACATGTTTTCGGAGGTTTTACTCAAGATGGACAACTGTTGCTTCACATCAGTGACGTCGTCACACAACTTGCTTAGTCTGTCACTCTGTTTATCGAGAAGTTCTTTAAGCGAAGCCATCATATTATGTTGAAAACTAGCTAATGTCTCGGACATTTCACGACGATATGTGGAAAGTGAATTGCACAACTCTTGACGAAAATCTGCAAGTTCGCACTCTGGGGATTTTTTTTTTCTTAGCGTGACGCCGACGTGTGAGGAGTCGGATTCCCGCAAATTGGTGAGATCGGGGTGAGACCCCGTAGGTGGACCAAAATGGTAACTCATTTTATGGAATAATTAGTGTTCGTTTACGCAAGTCAGTACACGGTATAGTAGGTAGATTTATTACTATGATGGTATTACAAGAAAGGTTCTCGATGTGATCCGATATGTACCGATTAGCATACGAGAACGGCTGCAGGAGTAAGTGAAATGGAATGTCAGCTGTTTCCCTCACGCACAAGCGAAAGGATCGTTACCACTGTCACTAGACTTATTGCACTTCACTGGATATTGAGCACTGTTACTAAGTTTTAAGGTAATAGTTTACGTGACACTACTGGTGTTGAGTGTTAAATAAAACCGACACAGGTCCGCTCTTCAACAAGCTTCGGACGAGAATGAATGAAAAATGAAATGAGAATGAATGATAATTAGTTGTAGTACCCGTTCAAAACATAATTATATGTACATAACATACCTTGTTACCTAACCAAATCAAAAATGATGACGAGTAATATTCATGAAGCAAACAATTCCAAAGGTCTACCTAAGTTTTTATGACAAAACTTATTTGTTTCTTTATGTAATCGTTAGTAGGTAATAGTTTGAACGGGTAATAACCTGCTTTAAATGTTTAAACCAAATTGTTACCAAGTAATAATATTGTAAAAAAATATTATCACACACTTACCGTAGTATTTTGACAAGATGTAATTTTTTACGCACTTATTAGGCTATAACCACACCAAATGCTAAACTAAGTTACCTTTAAATTAAGTGTAAGAAGAGTTGCAGAGAAGTAGTTTGCTACCAATATTTTTCTATTAACAATGACTTTTATCAAAACGATCCATGGGACTTATCCGGTATCCTGTCAGGTCAGTCTGGTAAACGTACGACCTGCGTCTTGTCAAATTCAACTTGAGAGCCATTCTCATTGTACGGTCATCTTATTACCCTACATACTAAATGTCTTTGTACACCTTTATTACGTAGGCTGCTCACCCACGTCCAATTATCGGTGACCGATTTTTTAGGAGAAAAATAGAACGTTCTGATATTGCAATACTGCAACGCACACGTCCTACATAAAGTACGTCAGAAATCCTATGAAAAATCGGCCTGCTAAAAATAGGCCTGACTACCGGTCGAACAAAGTCTGAGGTGGGCGACCAGCCTTAGTGCACCTACTTAATAGCTCTGACTTGCTACTCAGTGGTGTGGTCTAGTCTTCTAAACGCGTTTATCGATTTAACGATTGTTGTTACTGAATGTTTGCATTACATGCGCATTTAAAGTACAATTTATTATTCAAACTTCCATTTTGTAGCGACGAGCGATGTATGTAAATAGGTATTCATATGAAATGTAAATAAAATTGAGATTTTTTAACATGTGTTTAATTTTCAGCCCTAGTAGTAACATTTATTGCTAATTCAATTATGCTAAGTTCGTTAATCGTAGTGAATAACAATGTCGACATCAGGGCGGTAACCACGATAATCGATAGTTATGAAGCCTGTCATCATCACCAGCCTATATCAGTCCACTGCTGGACACAGGCCTCTCCTAAAGGATTTTGCCATAATCGCCACGCTTGGCAGGCGAGGAGGAGAGGAGACGCTGCTGCCCATCTTCTTATGGCGGTTCCCTGATGTGAGTCGTGTGGTGCCGGCACGTTAAAAGAATTGCACCACCCCTTCTCTTTCTATAGGTGTCGTATGAAGCTATTCCTCAACTTAACTATAAATTATTATACAACTCTCGTTAATTCAAGTCGCTATGCTGTTATATCGACGGTCTCGACAGCGTTACATCTATAGAGTTCAATACTATCGCACTTGCAATTCAATAAATAAAATGTATAATATCTTGCAATCGATGTATCTTCGTTTCCAATAGATGTATTTTTGGTAAGTACCTATTCGTTATCAGTGTTACATACATAAACATAGTAAAAGCTCTACTGAATTTGACACTACATTAATAAAATGGAAATATAAATTATCAGCCCCTCTAGCTTGAGCAACAAAACACAATATGATATGATACGATATAGCGATTTATCGACGCCCAACATTCAAAATATGGTAACATAGCCGCCTTAAACTTTTATCGAAACAGTGAGCATGTCCGTGCCGGTGACATCACGGTCATGTTCGATTTTTCGATAAAAGTTTTACAAAAAATATGCGACAAATCGCTATATCATATC
The DNA here is from genome assembly GCA_950371115.1 of Anania fuscalis. Classification (NCBI taxonomy): domain Eukaryota; kingdom Metazoa; phylum Arthropoda; class Insecta; order Lepidoptera; family Crambidae; genus Anania; species Anania fuscalis. The sequence continues at coordinate 5,183,071 of OX493334.1, read as the reverse complement.
ATATCGTAATTACTTTTAAACTTTCGCGTTGCATAATTTAAAACTCAATGGCGTCAACGTCAGGCAAAAGAGGTAACATTTTGTACCTAAATTATGATCGCGTTAATTCCCGTTTCATTGAGTTTTAAAATATATCATATCGTGTTTTGTTGCTCATGCTAGAGGGGCTGGTGTAATAGTTGTAATAATTTTTAGTTTATTAATTCGGATTATTGCAAGACCATTGACTGACACCTAGTCTACTATTCATTAGTGGCCTATCGATCGCCCATAGCTAAGGGCCAGAGCTCACTGCGACTCTTAGTATCCGCGATCGGCGATTTTGTGACTGCATCGATGTTGGAGGCGTATTTTTTTAAGCCTTCTTGTGAATGACTATTCTTGTGAATTAGTATGCAAATTTGAATTAGAATGCTTAAAAAATACGCATCCTGCATCGCGTTTAGACAACGTTTCAAACGCTAGCATCCGCGAACCGCATATAGGCGACTGCATAGCATTTTCGAGAACTTTTGATCGAATTAAGTTTCAGCGAAGAATATATTAAATACTTACCTAATAATGATTCAGTTCAGTTTTAATTTTCGGTCGGGGATACTAAAATTTGCAGTGTACGCAGCCTTGCCATTGCCTTTAATCTAATTCTCATTCATAAATTAGCTTAAACCGGCGTAGTAAGCTCGTCGACCTCGATATTGTAACGTCACGAGAATGTCCCAGATACAATGAATGACTGAATTTAAAAATATTAAGGTAAGTTAAGTATCACTTTCATAAACAAACGTCTGTTAGGTTTCATATTGGTTATTTAAATTAACTGGCACCTAAGAATTAGTTAGAAGTAAGTATTCGGTAACATTTTGTTGAGGGTTCTTCTAATATAAGATGTGTATGAAAAATTCTGCTAACTTTCCTCGAAAGTACCGCAATCAGCTGCTGTTGCTGTGATCTCTTTTACTAGATAGTTGTTCAGTCTACTACCACTTAACCAGTTTCAACAGTTTGATTATATATAGTACAATTGCACAACTCTTTTAACTACCAAAATAAGCGATTTCATGTGTATATAAACTAACTACAGAGGCATAATAATAAGCGCATATTTTATAAGTATTTTATTTTATCATACGACCTTACTACCAACAGGGCTTCATAACTTACCTGCATAGTAATCTTGATTGAACTTTACCTACTGTCCTATCCTAACCTATTAAAAGTTTTATTTGTATTAGTTGCGACCGCGACAGCTTAAAACCTAATCATTGCTGAGGACACCCTGTATAAATAAAAAACCGTCCATTTACCCTTCATTGACCTAGTTAAAGTAATCACCGGGAAATCGCAGCGAGATCGTACGTGACCCCTCACAGGGCGGCTGCATAACAAACCCTGCATATTTTAAGAGCTCCACACGTATTTTGATAGGCTTTAATTTTGGCGCAAACAAAGGGAATGTTGCTATACAAACGTTATTCTTTTCTCCACAAACCTCGATGATATAAAACAAGGATGTAAATGTAACAAGTTTTGAACGATGTCTGTAAGTGATCTTAGCTCCCTATTAGGTACTAATAGCTGTGCCCGCGACTTCGTTCGCGTGGACTACAGGATAATTTGGTATGTCTCATAATTCAGCAACATTGTGCTCTGCGCTGAAGCACGCTTTATCAAAAATGAGCTTTTTACCTTGGATTTCAAACTCTTAGCTTGTATTTATCAAAAGACAAACAGGCGTAAAAGCGTGACTGTTTGGCCTTCCATACGACCTTTCATCCCTATGCAGGTCAAAATTTAAAAAAAAACCGGCCAAGTGCGAGTCGGACTCGCGCACGAAGGGTTCCGTACCATTTTCTATAAAAACGGCAAAAAAAACCACGTTTGTTGTATGGGATCCCCCTTAAATATTTATTGTATTCTATTTTTAGTATTTGTTGTTATAGCGGCAACAGAAATAAGTACATCATCTGTGAAAATGTCAACTCTCTAGCTATCACGGTTCATGAGATACAGCCTGGTGAGGTGACAGACGGACAGACAGACGGACAGCGGACCCAAAGGGTAAAACGGGACCCTATTACTAACGAGTAATAGGGTCCCGTTTTACCCTTTGGGTACGGAACCCTAAAAACGCTATAATTGTTCTCTTATCAGTTGCTAAGTACAAAGTTTCATTTCAAACCCTTCAAGCCTTTTTTTATAGCTCTAGCTAGTCTATATCTGTAAATCGGTTCAAAACCTTCGGCGTGAAAGCGTAACGGATAAACAGACAACGTTACTTTCGCATATAATATTCATCGGGATTTAATCCCCACACAGGTCAACATTTCAAAAACACTTCACAAAGTATTTAGGTAGGTATTTATTATATATTCAAAGATGATTAATTTCTATACCAACATTTAACCCATTGATGTAAAAAGTAAAGATACGGCTGACAGAACAAATCGCCTTGCATTTCCTCCATGCATGGCACACTAACCCCATCTGTTAGACTTTGATGTCAACTGTCAAATAGCAACCTTGTAAGAGCGGCTTAAAACGAAAGAGGAACTAAGAAAAAAAGTTTTTATTGCACAGATGTTATATTTAAAGTAGTGTCAGAGTAAATATAACTTTTTGCTTTTTCGTATTAAATACGTCAACATAAATGAAATAAAATAAAATAATCTTTATATGCTTAAACACGGTATGCATAGGTGTTTTAAAATGAACGTGCCAAGCATGTTTAGCCAAAACAAGGCATGCAAATTAAATATAAAATTGAAATAAAATTAAATATAAAATTGAGTCTAAAATTGCATTAAATTAAATTACATAGATGTCAGTCATATCATAATTATGTTAAAATTAATATTTATTATTTAAAAAAAGTCCTTTATGGTAGGTATGTGAGATTAGCCACTTATTCAGTTTTGTTTTAAATTGATTATTATTCAATGTTTTGAATTCATTAGTAGGTATATTATTGAAGATTTTTTTATACTCATTGTCATGCAGCTTTTTTTATACTGCATTGTTATTGAAGTTTTTAGTAGTACCAGGATATTTTGATTTCTTGTGTTCCGTGGATAAATGTCAAATTCCCTATTAAAAATATGCATAATTTGCATTATAAATACACATGTTTCAAATATATACAGGGACGTCAATGTTAGTAATTAAAATTGTGCAAATAGAGGACGACATGATGTTCGTGGAGGGACACCGCATATTGATCTTATGCATCTTTTTATGGCAATAAAAGCTCTATTTATATTAGTGCTATTGCCCCACATCAGTAAACTGTAGCGTAATTTAGAACCTACAATGCATGATAGGTAGCAATCACAGTTTTTGTTACAGATCTAACCTGCTTTAAGGCATAAATTAACTTGATGACTCTGTAAGGATAGGTCCAGATCTGGCGAACGCGCCACGAATGCGCAGGTCGCGCGCGAGCTGCACACGCGTGGCACGCGATCCGTTACTGCAACCGATTAGTGCGTCTCTTTAGCGCAACTCATGCAAGACTTGTACAGTGCGCGCGAGCTGCGCGCGTGCGGTTCTGGTTCACATTCAAGCCAGTTTAAAGGTCGCGTTCGCGCGGCTCGCGCGCAGCTCTTGCCTGCTGTACAAACATTATCTATATGCGTTTTCCAATTCGTTTGTTTTACTTCGTTAATTTTCGTGTCTATAGAATGAATATCAATAAATATAAATGTATTTAAGTATGTTTGTAAATGTATTTAAGTATGTTTATAAATGTATTCAAATATGTTTATTATCTATATCTAGTCGCAATAGCACAAGATTTGCTTAGTTTGGCTAGATAATTGAGTGTTTGTGGATACAATTTATTTTTATATACGGAATCATACCTTAGAACTTAAAAAAAAAACTATATCAGATAATTTATATTTTTATTTATTACATTTCACTGTCCTTCGAATAAAACTTTTTTTTTAAACTTTTGCCTTTTGTTATTTTTGCATGTTTTAAATTTTTAACTCATAGTGCATCACGTAAACCTAAAATAAGTATTCAATAAATTATCATAAAATAAAATATTTATATTAAATCGCATGTACTGGACTGCACTTAGTGCACTGTGAGCACTATTATGGCTATACTATAACCATACAACTAATGCACGCAGCTACAAAGTTGTATCGATTTTGCGCGGTAAATATGGCGTTGCTTCGTAAAATTGACAAAGAAGTAAGAAAATTGTTAAAGTAATGTAAATAAGTTTAGTGTTTATCAAATATGTGGCTTATTGGTGAGAAGTAATATTAGAATTTGTTTTAACGACCTTTCTGTCGTAATTTAAGCAACCTTTCAGTGAACATCTAGGCATTTTTATTTTTTCATACAAATGTCAGATCCCGATGACCGCCGACCACTGACTACGTCACATCGGCCTCGGTCGGGTCATTTTCGGGTCTCTTTAGGTCCAACACCCAGACGTGTGGTCCGCCCTGTCCTTACGAAGTAATATATAAGTCAATGATTTAACCCCTATTTCCACCCCTTCCAGCCTTTTTCGCAAAAAAAGGTAGCCTATGTCCTTTCTCAGTCAAGCTCTAGTCTATCTCTGTATCACAATAATCAGTTCAGTAGTTTCGGCGTGAAAGCGTAACAGACAGACAGTAGACAGACAAACCTTTCGTTTAACCCGTTCGAAGATCATTAGCTCATTGCCTTCTTTTTTTCCTTACTTTACCATACGGAAACATCTGTTACAGTAGATAAGGCTAGGTAGTAAAAACATGTTTAGGCTCACTCGAGAAAGATCAAGCAAGCAGCTAGAAAGAATGGTGACCATAAGCTCAGACGCAGTTCACTATACGGGGTGTTAGGTATGTCAAGCTGTAACTATGTTAACATATGCATGCATATTAAATACTAGAGTAAAATCAGAATAAAGAAGACTCAATTTTTTTTGTACGAAAAAAAAAATAAGTATCAAATTTCTGACTTCACCATACTATTTATATGCATATGTAGGTGTCGGCCTGATATACCATTTACCTAACGCGCTGTACTGTGATATATAAGCTCGTACAAAAAGGGTGGTCACAGAAACACCTAGCATATTATTTTGGCACTGTCTATTATTATACCTTCTGACAAAAACATTGTGCTATTTTTTCCTCTTGAACATCGTACGGAATCATTTAGGGCAAAAACACCTAAAAGCTTTTTTCCCAATGGCTAATTTAACACGTAAAAAGAGCTAATTACTTTTCAACAATAGTCTACGGGATTGGAAAGAGGAAGGCTTAAAATAAAACAGCAAATTTTTTAATGATTTTTTTTTATTTTTTTACAATTAATCAGATAACATACATATCAAACCAGCCGAAGTATGGCTAAACCCATTTATTATCTAAACTTAAGAACAATACATGAAATTGATACCTCTCAAATTCACCTTAGTTTAAATATATAGATATATTATAATATAATATGCATTCACTCTACATATAAATCTACAACCTACTTATTCATAATCTAAGTTTGCATAATAAATTCAAAGTAAATATGCCCAAAAGAAATATTGTTGAACTATGAATATACATATAACTTTTTGGCAATTAATTGAGTATCATTTCTGTGCATAGCAAAATTAATTTTCTTTAACATGTAACTTAGATCTTATTTATAAAGAGGCCACAAATATAACATGCGTTTCTGTCGTCAGTTCGATTATATAGGGACTTTTTGTTAAACATTATTTATTGCCTATACTATAAACATTACTCTTATCGAAATGTAAGAAAAATATCCTTACGCAATAACTGAATTAGTCTAGCAGTGCTGTGCAGTGAGAGTCTCGGGTCTACCGGTCGAGGAGGGAGGGGGGACTGGTACTGGTACCGGGCAGGGTACGTAACGTAGGAAGCGCCCGCAGCCTCGCTCGACCCGCCTCACCGTTGTGCGTACACATTGCGCTAACGATACGATACAATACAACACTTCACATAATGATCAAAACAACTATTTGTCGTCTACATAAAATTTTCTCCAAATGTTTATATTAAAATATGTCTACTTATTGTAACTTCTAATTAGTTACAGCCAACTTTACAAATAATTGATACATTAGACTCTCAAATAGATCTCTACTAACTATTTATTAATTAATGGTAAAAAATAAAGATAAAATACTTCTAAACATTGCATTTCAATCACATAAGGTTTAGTTTAATTATAGAATAATAACATTTTTAAAACCCGAACATAAGTTTTACATGAACATTGATATCGTTGAGTTCTGGAATGGAAAATAGCACACTTAAATTCACTAACTGTTACACTTACATAATAATTATTGTTCTCCTGCTTTGTTTGTAAAATACATTGCTTTTAGGTAGTATCAGAAAAATAACAGGAAAATATATCGAATATCTGATAAAATTTACGATAAACACCCTTAAAGTAACTTAAACAGAAGTAAAGTGTGTACCAAATAACAGTGCAGTGCGCGCGATAAGTACAGAGTCGATAAAATAATTTGATATAGGACACACTATGTGAGGTTATTGAATGAGGTAATACAGACCAGAGCCGGGGCGGCCGCCGCAACCATCGCTACGTCACGTTACCAATTGGAACTCGAACAAATTAAACTAATTTATATACCTACTAAATGATATGAAGTTGGTGCTATATCATCAAACATATCGAGTAAAAAAATATTTCACTGAATTTTGCTTACATATATCTGAAGGCACTTAAGAATATTTCAATTTAACAACGTAGCACAAAAGATTGTTCAGGCGGCATCAAAGTTAAAAGACCAATAAAACAAAACGAAAAATAGTTATGCTTGAATAGGATGCCTCTACATGTCCGAGCATTATCTATGGGAGAAGTTTCTTTGTCGCCACTTTCTTACGATTTATTTAAGTTCACGTATCACTTTCCCCCCGTACTGAATAATAGAACGAGATACAAATTTTAGAACTGCCAAACAACCTTTGATTCCGTTATATATTATAAGCCCGATGTTAAAATCATTGCTAGAATTGTTCAGAGTGCCATGTTTGACAGGTTTTTAGTTTACATCTCTTCAATTTACCTTTTTTGAAGAAGAGATAGAGACAGGTGATCTTAAAAACGGTTTGAAAAGTGACTCCAGTGAGTGTTCAAAAATCAAATGAATCAAATCATTGAAATATTGGTCACAATTTAGTGTGATATGATGACTGAGCATAACCATTTGTCAAACAAAATTTATCTTTGCGTAGACGCGGGACATGTTAATGCAACTCTATCATCGATGATCTACGCACACGTAAAATACCTGTTATTTCGGGCATTTTAAAGAGTATCGTTTACAGTGATGCCGTTTGTACAACTGACTGGTTGCTTAAAGGATGCACTCGAGCACCCGCGGCCGGCCCTGGCTCGCTACTCCATTATTTGGTACGCGACGCGACCACGGAACATGTACGAGGATGGTGTACAGATTGTTACAAATATTACTATTATTAAGGCAGCCGTTCATACACAATTTTACTATTACAAAATTTACGCTCGCCTCGTATTAAGATTACATTTTAGATATTAAAAATACAAATTTCCAAATAAATACCCAACAAAGATAACTTGAATAAGAAAATAAGGAACACCACAGCAGCAATCAAATTGCGAACACATTTGTACTACATAAAAAATAATACACAACCCTTTGCGCGAAAAGACTGAAAGATCAACTTTTAAAGTCGTTATGAAACTCGGGCCCGATTAGACTTCGAGACTATCTTTCCTCAAGTTATAAAAGATTTACTTGTGAGTATTAATAGCTGTATCTTTATCCAACGCAAGGAAATAAGTCTACAGGGCCTCCGTTACATTTTCAGTTAATACTAGATCTTTAGAATAAATTTTCCCATCACATAGTTTTGCACAGAAAACTTTACTTTTTAAACTTTAGCCTATTGATATAAATATGACATAATTTATTATCTGCCTATTATAATTGTGTTCCAATACGAATATCGAGGAGAATTAATTATTAGTTGGTGTAATAATGTGAGACGAGACAGCTTAAGTCTAGACTAACTTATCAATTACCATTATCCTGATATTGTTATAATGAATACGTACATCAATGAAACACGCTTTATATAACTACGTTGTACTTTAACTCAAAGGTGGTACCAAAATATTATTTTATTATTGTAACGCCAATCACTTTACTATTTTAGAGAGATGTCACTCACTACAAAACTACGGGCATTCAATTTAGTTTCAATTATTATGATAACTTAAGACTTTTATAAATATCAAACTTAACTCATATTTGTGGGAATTACAGATATGAATACAACAAAATAATTCGAATTAGAAATGTAGTAGATATGCAACGTTCAAGATCAAATATTTAAGAAAACATTTCAGATGACATCGGTGGTATGATAGTATAATTTCTCTTTTGTCAGTCTCTGCGTACAGACGTAGACATGGATGTCATGCGGCCTACTTTGGATAGCTACTCAAATGGTGGGGTTGGGTGAGGCTTGTTCGTATATTGTACAACTCGACCAACAAAAGGTTCTCGTCGACAATGGTCATTGAACATGTATCCAACTCGATACATCACTAAGGTAAAAGAATATACGAAGCAGTTGTGTCTCGTCACATGGTATATGCGCCGACGGTATTAGGAAACCTCTAATAAAATAAATATTCTCATCCGACTCACTGGATAATATTTAAAAATATTTTCTTAATCACAGATATCAGTCTGTCAAAATTTAAATTAAGTATATTTCAGAATTGGATTAGTCGTTCCTCACTTACTAGGTTATTATTCAAGTACAATCAAGGTACAAAAGTGACTAATTTAAGAGCACAGAGTATTGATTTAAGACGCCAATAGATATGGACATAGTGAGAGGTTTGTCGTTTATTGAAACTAAGGATTTGGTCATTAGTACTACGTTACGTATATCGAGTGAAGCGCAGTGCGTCGAGACCGGTGCGCTTCTTAGCGTACAAATGAACATTGAATATAAACAATTTCAAACAGGTACAACAGAGATCTAATGAAAGAATAATACGAATATAAACTAGTCATATTAGGATATGATCGTTAATTATGCTCGATAACAAAGGCTTACTTTAAAGCGATGTTCGAATGCGAGAGAGACTAGAGAAGCAGTGTCGTGCAGTTAGCGAGCAGCACCTGGAGTCTACTGCATCAATTAACATGGTGGGGGGTTGGCCTTGATACACATACATATATACATAAACGCTAGATAGTCCTCGAATAATGAATCAAATGCAACTTTACTGAATAACTAGCACAGAAGGTACGCCGCGTGACGCAGACGGCAGACGCTAGAAACTGACGGCAACGAGACCGAAACTTGCACTCTTGCATCGGCCGTCTGCATCGCCCGACTCATACCAATACAACAAATAAAATATATCGGTGTGCATATACTTCGATACCGCTCACTGAGCTAACGGATAAATGGCGACTTACTGATCTATAATTACTATACATATAGCAGTTAAAAATATTCTCAGCAATCACATTTAGTTAAATTACCATATAGAGAATTTAGCTTAGTTCAACGTTTTTATCAATGGCCCTCTGTTTACACGTAAAGTCACTCAGTTCATTTTTTTTTACTTTGTATTTAATCAGTTGTTTGTTGTTTATCAAGAACACCCTTTAACTTACAGCTATATACCAATAATACAAAAATCCATTCACTATAATTAAGGTAAATTTTAGATATTTAAACACTAAAATGTAAAATATGAAACATCCTAAATAAACTCTGATATTCCAATTTTAGGCATTAGCTCAATTAATTAAAAATATACGCTTGAGTGACTATGATAAAAGAGAAATAAATGCATTATTATAATACTACCCAACCATTCCCTTGTAACAAGTCACAGGGTTCCAAGCTGCTCGGGACGACTATCGTTACCTCTACACACTACGTCAAAAGCCTTCTTTATTTTATATTTGGTATTCACTTAATCGCACCACATAACAAGACTAGAGGAATGATTGCCTCTTGTGCCGACGCCGATCACCACGATCCCTCATAAATAAGGAAGACTAGTTTCTTTGTAGATATCACCTAATGTGCTCTATTGTAGGACACCTAACTCTATTGTAGGACGTCAACGTCGTCATAACGTACAAAAATATATATAAATAAAGACAACAAGCAAAAACGTTAACCTTATTTAAATTAAAAGGCCCTTCTGAATATTGTACACTATCACTACATAATGTCATAATAACTTCGTCATAATGATTTATGCGACGGCAAACAATATTAATAACAATGGAAAATGAGAATGTCTTTTAGTATGCGTTGAGTCAATTCAGCCGTGAGTGTTTAGTTCAGCAAGACACGATATTTCATACATATTTTGGTCCCTATATCTGAGATAGAAATAAGTAACATGTGCCGGAAGTACATTGCGTTTGTAAAATAATCGCGATTGTGACCAAAAGGATTACATACAGTCGTTGGCTGGTTGCTAAGTAGGTCGACTCATATAAGCTCGATGCTTCAACAGTCGTTGTCAGTTGCGACAGCCGTATAAATATCAACTGAGATTTATGCAATACACTAATATAAAAAACGATGTGACAGTTAAAATAAATTATAGGCGGCATACCCAACTCACTGAATACGTCGACTCACGTATGGTCTCACAACGTTACTAGCTAATGGAGATTACACATTATTTTTTAGAATTTCACTCCACTCGAATGGGAAAAGCGTTATTAGTGTCGGCGACACACAGGGCCAGTATGTAAGCTTCACCGATCCAGTTAACCTCTACCACTACTCAATTATATTTGAACTTCAGTCAAGTAATCACAGCAACTATTACTTCCTCTACATTTTTATCAGGTGTCAAAATGTCAAAAGACGACTTCAAAAGACAAGCCGACATACTGCTCCCGTGTTCCTCAGCCTTAATACAATTAAAAATTAAAATTAACAACAATATTATGAGCAAACTACTATTTGAATACTTGAGCTAATATAACCAGAGCAGCTTGGATTAGAACAACGACCTCCGCGGCAGCTGTTTTTATATTTTTTTGTAAATGGCTCGCATTTGTACGATCAATAGTTTGTTGTGATGTCAGAGATCGACGCAGATTATCTAAGAATATTAGTGGTCGTTAAATGGCATAGACATCGACTTTGGCATTCAAGTTATGGAATAGACACGAATTTGGATATGAACTCGCACGAATACCGCGCGTTTAAAAATTATACGAAACTGACTCGAAATAAAGCAACTAATTTTAAGTTACACGTTAATTCGGGTAAACTTCATGAAAAACCAAAATAAATAGATAAAAATATTTACACATAGGTATATATAAAATGTTGATTGACGACATAACACTTACAATAAAAGTAAAACATAGCTAAGCTCATTTATGATTACACAAGGCGTGGGCGCGGGCCCCGCAGCACGCAGCCTTATATTGTCTACACCTAGTCACGGCCGCTTCCCAGTGCCTACAGCACAATTCATTATAATACATTTTTGAAGGAAACGATTACACCTGCCATCTGTTACGGTAACGTACCACAGTTCATTGAGGCACAATCATTGGTTTCTTTTAATTGCTTTTCTTTTTTTTCATTTTTTTATGTTTTTTATTTATTTTCTTACATTTACACCTATGATAATTATTATAATTAGGTACGTAAATTTACTCTAAATAACAGAAACAAGTTACGAAAAATGTTAAAAGTGAAAGCGTGAAGCGTATTAAATTTTTTTTTTTATGAATATAAATTTCACAATATATACATATTACGGTATAGATGTAGGTAATAAATATACAACAACATAATAATAACACAGAGTAAATTGCACATGGGCAATTGTGTGCAGGAAATAAGATGCAGTCATTGAACCGAGAGGAGATTCAGATTCGCGGCGGCGTGGGCTCTCGTCACAACCTGAGCGTGCTCTAACGCCACTACACCACAACGCCTAACATTATACCCATTATTAAGTACTGTTACCTTTATTTAACTGACTAAACTCTTCAAGGCATTTTACTTTTGTCTTTAATCTATGGACAACGTATTCTACAGGGCACTGGATCGTTATACTTTCCGTTACTCGGTTTGTCTAACTTTAAAAATGGAAAACTCTTATAAAAATTATAATTTTATAATGACATTTATTGCTGTATTAAATTCACGTAATTCACCAGTAAACTACTGCGTCTGAGGCAACGTGAATATAGGTGTACGTGTGGACAGAATAACATTAAAAATTGTAACTTTTTTTTATTATTTTTTAATTATTTTATCGAAGAGATAAAAGAAACACCCTCACGTAAATTGAGCTTGACAACAATAGAATTGACATCGACCTGTTAGTAAGTGTGTACTATTGTTGCATAGATCACGTAACACGAATGATATAGGAACATCAGATCAATAACCCGTACCGCAAAATTAATTTTAAAATAATTTGGAAGAATCGTTACCAAGCATAGAGATGCAATCTGGTTTAGACACCATTATCTTTGATACTCATTCTTTGGCAATCTAACGCTATACGTCACGACAATATATTAATGGCCCCTTGGCGGAACAATGTTGGCGCGATTGCACATGCCGAGCCTTCGGTAATGTTGCGGTTCAGATGTTACTTGTCGACACTCCATGGAATTCACTTCCACTGTTACCGTCGTTAACGATTCGCAAAAAATAAGGCAACAAAGATTATGCAATTAAGAGAAACATCGTTCGTCGGTCCCTATAGTAAGTTATTAAGGTAGTAATGAGAAATGCTATTTTGTTTCTAAATGAACACATCATACATCGAAACATTTAGTTAACTCTAAACTACTACAGGTCCGAAGCGATCAAGAGTTCATAACGCACAAATATATATTATTCCAATATCGCGTTCTCCTAACTTAATTCATTAATTTGTGAAAGTTTTCGAGCGCGAGGCCCGACAAGGTACAGCGATTACTTATACACCTAACTTAGCACTAGTCGTTATGTTTAATTGTAAGATCACTGGAAGATGCACGAAATACAGATATAATGTACATTAGTCATTCGCTTTGTGTGTTCGATCGTGAGGATCGTAAAGCGTGGTGGGTCCGTCGTCGACGGTCGTGGGCCGAGGCCCGGAGTCTCTCGTCAGGGCGGAGGGCGCGTGCGCGACGCAGGGCAGCCCAGGGCGACCGAGGGCGACCGGCCAGGGCGACTGGTCAGGGCGCCGCCCAGCAAGCGAGGCCGGGAAGCTTCGAGCGCCCGGCACTCTAGTCGACGCCCGACGCCACTCTACTTAGCTAATCCCGTAATATATTGGTAATGATATATTTTGGCAGAGTATCTCTGTGGCACACCATCAATAAATTAAAAAGTAAATAAAAATGTAAATAAACTTTATCATAACGAACATTTACAAGTGCGATCGTTGCAGTTAAATATCAATAGTATTCTTATCGAAACCTACAATAGGACTTATGTGTATACTTATATCTACAATGATGTAATACCGACATGGAGCCTATGACTACAAGTATATTATTAACAGAATATCTAAAGCATATGTCACTTTGAATAACGTTCAAATTGAGCCTATAGAAAATACCACAAATCTTTTATTAAATAGATATTGATATGGCTAAATTTAAGTTAGAACTTTATTCTTACCTATACACAAAAGTGTAATATTTTACTGTCAATTATAGTACTTTTTAACATTTCTCACAAATGTATGTAATATAAAATGATAAAACAATTTTCAATTTAATAATATATTAGGTTACCCTTACATTAATCGTATAATCTAGATAATCGTTTCATATATTAAACATAAAGTGGCACTTGAATCACAAATACTGGAAAAAATTTGGGGAAACATCAGCAACGGCGGAGGCGGACCGCCGGCGACTCGCTCTACGTTGATACTCTCCAACAAAATAGATTATCCTTACATTAGGCAAGATAATTTACATCACAGGATTACTGGATTGCACGGGAGCGCGCGGTGCGGCCAAATGCGACCGAGTGCGGCCGAGTGCGACCGAATGCGGTCGAGTGCGACCGAATGCGGCCGAGTGCGACCGATCGCGACCGAGGACGCGCGACGCGAGCGCCGACGCCGCGAGCTCCTAACGTATATTTGTATATACTCATTTCCACTTCAGACTATACAGCTTAAAAGGAATTTACCACTACAAGAATGCACTTCGAATCTCATAATTTTCAATTTTTGTTATCTTTATAAAAATTACAAACTAATTGTAAATATTGTTAGTCTGCGAAATGCACTTACACATTTATTGCTGAATAAAATATCACTACTGGAAAACGAAAGGCTCATCACGAGTGAGAATTCAAAACAGAATAAATAATTAAAAATACATCAGTATGGATAAAACGAGAAAATAAAAACGAACACGAAAGAAACTCGGAACGCAACAGCTCGACGGGCGAAACAGCAACAGCCCTCGAGTGCAACAAAATAAATACAGACTAAAATAAGGCCACGGGACGAGTGACTGAGGTAGCCCGCGACGCAACTATCTACACCGATACTACGATTATTTGGTGCTACAGGAGCCAGGCGGCGCGGCGCCGAGCGGTCTCACCGCGCAGCGCCCCGCCGCACACTACCTACAACTTCATATAACCCGATACATTCTATGTCTGCCGTTGTATATGTATAATTCTTATGTACACTAAATAATCTACATGAACACTTACAACACAGTAGATAATAGTATTGTGGACAGTTGGCTACCGCGACCGCGTCGCGTCGCGTATCGACGCGACGCGACGCGTCCGACACGATCTGACTAGGCGAATAAAATTAGTCTGTCCCCTTACGGGGGACGATAAAGCGTAATTACAACTAGACACATAGGGCCGCGGGCCGGCGGGACTGGCCCGCGGCTGCGACCAAATTGACACGGTAGGAGATTCGCCGCGGTCAATCGGAGCCGCCGCAAGCGATTCGGACCGACCGGCCTCCGCCAGGTTTAGACGGGCGATCGTACTCGTAGAAGTCGGCTTTCCATAAAACAGTCGCGGCGAGTCGACTCGTACAAGTCGCACGTGATCACTTAACAACACTGAGTTTTTGTTTATTGCTTAAACGTATCGACGTGTGATCGTAAGGCTGTCGGGTTCGAATCGCGTGCGTCGTATCTGTTAGCGCGGAAGTTGGTGAACCGTGGATGTTGTGGTGGTCCTGGCCTTACCGTGGGGTTTGTTTAGATGGATTCCCCGCCGAGGAGGTCTGGCGGTAGGAAGGAGTTGAGTGAGGAGGGTGTGGCGCGCTGGTCGTGCTCGGGCCAGAGGCCGGGGAAGCCGCCCCAGGAGTCCTTGCTGCCGCGCCACGCGCCGCCGCCGCCGGAGCCGAGGTGCTGCAGGATCATCTGCACCTCGGACTCGGCCGGCGACTCCGCGAAGATTGTCGTGTTGCTAAGCACGCAGTTGTTTAACGCCATCTGAGCCTGAGGGGGTGATAGGCTAGTTAGATATAATAAGGTTTACCTGCTTCACGAGACGAATGACTTGCAGTTCCTATACATAGGATGCTGGAATGGATTCTTAGTTAAGAATTCGCTTTCTTCAAATACTTTTCTTATAAATTTTACCTTTATGTATCTTTATACCGAATACACTAAACTGCACTACTTCAATTTACAATAAATAGACATTTGAATTACTCTATGGTTTACTAAGCTACTTGTGTCTTGACTTTTGGTTGACATTTTAAAAAGAAACTCCGCGACTATAATGAACGCTAGATTATGCCGATAAACCTAGAATTACAAATGACCAAATGCAGAAACTCCCAACTCTGTATTTGAACTGCAACCTGGTAATATCCTGAAAGTGTAAATACTAATCTATATATTAAATTATAAGCTAAAGTACGCACCTTAGCTGCCTCCTCGCGTGTCGAGTAGCGGGCGAGGGCCAGGCCCTGGTTCAAGTACAAGTGGAAGTTCTGCAACGGCCCGTGCTGGATGCAGAGGGTCTTCAATGTGGACCCGTCGATCTGACAATAAAATATAAATATAAATATTGGACAACATCCACATACATTGCTCTGATCCTAAGGTAAGTAGCTAAAGCACGCGTGTTATAGAAATCAGAAACAACAACGGTACCACAACACCCAGACTCGAGACAATACAGAAAAGTTCGTTTTTACGTTGACCCGACCGGGAATCGAACCCGGAACCTCAGAGATGGAGACGCCATATACGGCGTGCTCGACTCTCGGCTACGGTGGTCGTCAACTAAACAACAATTAACATGATGATGTAGATATTTACTACCTTTATAGCTAACAGTTGGCACAGCTTTATGAAAAGGGATTAAAACTAACTACCTACATATTAATATCATACCTAAAATCCAAAACCCTTGATAACAAAAAAGCTATAAGTGGCTGTTTGTAGATTACTTATTTCTTTTTAAATGCATTTAAATTAAAAATAAAGGCAGTATGATATAATCGCTATGTCGGTCCGTGATTGCTAATAAAAGTGAAGGTCACTAATAAATAGGTTTGCATTGCAACATTATTGCAATGATCCCTGACATTTTAAATGTGCTTTATTGGTAAATGATTGTAGCATTTTGATGTCGCTATGTTGGTACTGCAAATTTTACAATGAGTTCGTAATAGTGATTTGGAAAGGTAGTAATGACAGATGTTAACCAAGACATAGCCATAGCTGTAAGGTGTTTCAGGTGCAAAAGGGCAATTAAATAAGTTTATTCTGAGAAAATTGGTAAGAGAAGAATAGGGTGTTAAATTGCTGAAGCTACTGGTCTAGGTCAATTAGACTCCACGATGACATGCGCCTCAACTTGTTGTGTTATTTTGGAGGTTGAGATGCCACTGACGAAGGTTTATTCCGACCAGGTGAGCTAGGCTATCAAACAGTACCTGAGCCATGAGTTTCTTCGAGAACAGCAAAGTAGAGTCCTGTCAGGACACGGGCTTCTGTTACGCGTGACACTGGTGGTGATACTAATCTGGGTATCTTGCCAGGCGAGCTAGTACTTAGAGGCTACCAAACAGTAAGTATTACCTGAGCCGTGAGGTTCTTCAAGAGCAGCCAAGTAGAGGCTTGCCACGATGTCACTGGCCTCTGCTGGGCATTATGGTGCTGCGGCCAGGGCTTGTTAAGTCCGGGCGGCGCGGGGCGCGGCTTGCCGGCCCACGTGTCCGCGGGTGGCTTGAGCGCCGCTGCAGCCGAAGTAGCCGGGGGCGCGTAACTCCACGTAGAGGACGAAAGAGACCTCTCGCCTCCAGGCGGAGAACTCTTCCCTCCAAGCATATCCGTGTCCTTGATCGCGGCTAGCGACAGCGGCGACCGGACCACGGACCCGGGTGTCATAGCCGGGTCGTCCTCGACGTTCTTCATCTGGTTACCCTAAATAAGATCAAGTTATGTTTGGAAGCTAGACTTGGTAGCTCCATTCGAAGCTGGTACGATCGATACGATTGAATAATTGACTGACCTCTGAGGCCGATCGAACTATAATTACGCGTATGTGTGTCATGTCAGGTGACATTGGTTTAGGTCGCCTCATTCATGCATACTATCATTTTTAATTTCAGACTATATTTTTCCAAGAATTACCGATTTAGTGCAAACATCATCGACATAGTTTTTTATGTGTACGACATACATTCTCGTAGCTTTATTTATACAATTACTTATACAGTTATTTATACATATTAGATACACAAAAGCAGCGCACAACAAAAAAAAACTGCAATATCAGGAAGTTATCTGATTAAAAGAATCACAGCAGTCATGCTATCTTTGTAAACTTTTCGATAATGCATGTTTGACACAAAAACAAATCATCGAAAACTACTTAGAAACAATGCATTATTTTGAAATAATATTTGGTCGCGTTTGTATCCTGAGAAAATATAATCAGGATAAAGGTTATAATTTTAACAATCTGAAATATGTCTGAATGAAATCAAGTGTTATTTATTAGCAATTATAATTTTGTAGTTTCTACTTATGAGTAAACAGCTTTTGCTACAGCTGCTGCGGTATAAATACATAATCAAAATATTTAAAAAAAATTAAGGACAGCAGTTTCATTATTGCGGCCATAGTAAAGGTTGTTCATATTCAGTTCAGAATTATACCTACTGCAAAAAAAATAGATAAAGGTTAAGTCAACCTTTATTACTAGATATTGTAACATGTTTCAGTGAAAAGGTTGCTTAGTTTTACTTGTTCATAAATATTTCTCCGATGCCTACCTTCCAGGGTTTGCCAGGCTCGAACTCGGGCACGAGGTCGTACACGGGCTGGTGCGAGGGGTGCGAGGGCCAGGCGTCCTTGCCGTCCGCCACGTCAGCGCCGGAGTCGCCCCAGCCTTCTGAGCCGCGGCCTACGCCCCATGTGCTGGTTGGACAGATGATAAATGGGTAAGAAATGAACTATTTTATTTTTTATACAGGGTTACTTTTGGACGCCGCGCCAAAATTAAATATAATTTAAGGGGAGTAATAAATATATTTAGTGAAAAAAAAAGATTTTTTTTTATGTAACCGGATTTTAGTCACTATTTAAATCCAAAAGTCCTAGGCGCGCTTGATTACCCACCCTAGCGGCTAGCGCTTGATACGCCGTGGCGTCCTGCCGCGAAACGTTCTTTGTCACAGAACGTACCTAGCGCATACGAACAAACGAGTGACAAAAATTTTGTTTTGTTTTATTTTATTTATTTTACAACTTTTTGGAAAACTTCAACTAATATTACAATTGAGTAGTGTTTATAGATGAAGTATAGCCAATTACAAGTTTTCACCTTTAGGTAGACACCTTATTTAACAGCGGGCAAAAAACGATAGTAAATTATTATGGGTTTAATTGATTACAAGATTATTTAACCAAAAAAAAACAATAATTGTTGAACAAACAATAAGTGTTTTTTATTTCATAAATTTGATTACTACTTCTACGGGATGACGTAAAAAATATGGTAGGGTGTCCAAAATTTACCCTGTATATCTCCAGCAAGGGATTTGGATTTGAATTTCAGTCTATAGTTTTCTTAACTAGTGAATCAGATCAACAAACTGTAACATGAAATTTTAACAATTACAAAAAAAAATGTTAAGAAGTAAAAATATCCACGTCATAGTACTTCACAAGTTCAAATGAACTCAAATTCTATTTGGTCAAAATATCTTAAATACATCGTTTTGGTACCTATTTTCTATGTTGATATGTTTGCTTCTATTATTCGTCACTCTAATCTAACAGAAGATAGAGTTATTTTTTCTATAATATTCTATTCTTTAGGATGTGTCAACAAGGCATAAATGACGACTATCGTAAAATAATTATTAGTTATTTTAATATGCAAACAAGGAATTTAAAAGTATAAACATACTACTATGTATTGATCTTATTGACCTGTGTGGGGACTTTCCCAAGTCTACTGACTTAATTAATTTCATCATCTATATTATGTATACTAAAATGCAATAAGAGTTGGTAAACAACAATACTACCAAAACAAACAGTAGTAATTAATTGAGGAAGGATAATGTTATTTTAATATAGTTACTAACTAAATATTACTACTAGATGATTTTGCATTTTAATGTTATTAAATGATTTACGTCCGCCGCACTGGGTACGTTTTCGTCCAAGTAAATAGTATGAACAAAAATATTAATTTTTAATGTTTAGCATCTTTACTTACGAGTCAGGCTGCAGTCCAAGCTGGTTAAGCTGAGGGCTGGTGGTGGACTTGGCGGTGCCCGGAGCCCGGCTGAACTCGGAGCCCTCTCCATCCTTGTCCAGGGAAGGCAGCTTCCACTGGTTCAATCGCGACTGCTGGTTGCCACCTGCACCATATGCCTGTCAGGAATAAAAGTTTCATTAGTCACCAAGTTTCTAGGATTATCACTAAAATAGACTGTAAATAAAAATCTAAAACCTTACACGAATAGTTTATGAATAAACCGACGCTTTAAATAGATGAACGTATGATAACAAACGATAAATGTAACTAACGATGGAAAACTTAAAATAGCATTATTTGTAATATGTGCTATAATTCGAAATTAATACCTTTTCAGACAGTATAACACTTAGGTATTAGGTAATAGTTATAGGTAATATAGTGCATTCTTAAGATTTTGGATATGAAAATTTATATAAAATGCCGTGCGGCGTTAACGCTTACTTTGTTTAGTGACTTGATATATTTTATTGCCTTATTTACTTCACAATCTATATCAATGTCAAAACCCAGTTACTCCGATATAATGCCTATAAATATTTTGCTATTGTATTTCATTGTTCAAACTTAATGTATCATTGCTTGCATGCGTCGAGACAATACGTAAAAATACACGCCGTGTAAACATGCATGTCATAAAAAAGGTTCTTGTTCTGATAATGTATAAAAATAATAGAAACAAAAAAGATGTAAGCTAAATTTTAAAATGAATAAAAATATCTGCTCTGCTCTACTTCAACGAAAATGCATCTTTTACTCAAAATGTAATACTGGGTGGTAGTGACCGGCGATACGGCGAGTAAAGTAACCTTCGCAGCAATTTTGTTATGTTGTGCCAAAATCCGTGTCAATCCGGCTCAACCCATACAGACTACGAATGCTCGCTTTGTAACAAGTTACAATACGCCCCGTCAGTGCCCGCCCACCTTTAGACGCCGTGAGAACACAATTTTGACCCAAGCGAAGTCAGAAAAGCTAAGTCTTGCTTTTTTGCATTGGATACTCGTCCAGTAAAGCTTTAAATGGTATCTGCGTTCATGAATACTAGCTCCAATATCAAATATATTTCAATCTATTCGACTTTATAAGCCGATCATCAAACTTTTATTAGTTTGTAGCACATACCGCTTGCGTGTCCTTAGTCATGCTCATCTCTCCGAAGTTGTTCTGTAGCTGCGAGAGCGGGTCGTGGCTGGGCTTGAACAGGTCGGCGCCGCCGGACTGCTGTTTCATGTACAGCGCTTGCTGATTAGCTATTTGGTTCTGTGGAAAAATATTACAGATTAGTACCTAATTATAAGCTGATTTGCTTATTTCGTGGGGCATTTTATCACCTACAGTATTAGCTGTTGTAGACTGAAAAGAGGAGACCTACCTTCTCTTGATGGTATTAGAATGGACTTACGACTTTTGAGCAAGTGTGACGGCATAAGACCAATATTTGTATCTGCTGAGTTAAGTGGACCACTAATTTCTGTTCGAAATAATTATAATTGTGTCGTGAGCTCGGGAATTTAGTAGGTGTAATTTCAGTAAAATAAACTGCATTAAGTAAAGGGTAACAAAGAAAGTAAAGCTGAAGATAATTTGGATGGATACTTGCATTTAAATCTAAAAAAATACTAAACTATCTAACTCAAATGAACACAAGTAGTGACTACTTATTTTCGGTTGAATTTAATTATTTAAAAACAAGACACATACCTGTAGAGCAGTAATTTGCTGTTTAGCCTTAGTTATCTGCACTGAGCACTGGAGCGCGAGTGTGGAGTTGCCCTTGGACAACGCCAGCGAGTGTTGTTGAACCAACTGCTGTAGTACTTTGATCTAGAAAAAAGGTTAAAGAATCAAGCACAAACATGTTACAATAATTTACAGCATAATTGAATACTGAGTGTCTTTGAATTTCATTACAACTTATACCAGTTTGCGAAACTAATGGGGCGTAACTAATTTATGATGGTCTGGTAAGTTCTAGACTTCTTTTCTAGATTTTTTAACCTTTACGATAAGATATTTGAACACTTAGGTAAACTTGCGCACAACTGGATTTGTTTAGTACGAGATTAAGACATCATTCTGTCTCTTGTCATCGTCATACAATCTGGCAGCTATAGAAT
The DNA here is from genome assembly GCA_950371115.1 of Anania fuscalis. NCBI lineage: Eukaryota > Metazoa > Arthropoda > Insecta > Lepidoptera > Crambidae > Anania > Anania fuscalis. The sequence continues at coordinate 5,161,173 of OX493334.1, read as the reverse complement.
GATGCTAAATACCGTGTTAGAGGATAGTTCGGGATTAAATTCTCTAATCCTGAGATGCGCAAGTGGACGTTAGTGGCAAATCTTTAAGATTTATTTTCTCTCTTCTCATTCTTTAGATTTCGGCCGTTCTCCGTTGGGGAACAAAGGTTGTCGAGTGGCGACCAGGAACTGGACGCGTGGGCAGGCCTCACACCCGCTGGACTGATGACCTAGTCAAAGCTGCGGGCCGTCGCTGGATACTAGCCAGAGCTTTGTATGATAAAGGAGGCCTATGCCAACCTCCGTAGCAGAGATGCGAGCACGCCGGACTATATGGCATCGCCATCTCTGAGGTTACGGGTTCGATTTTAAGTCAGGTCAATGTGGAAAACGATCTTTTCTATATTGTCTCGGGTCTGGGTGTTGTGGTACCATCGTTGTTTCCGATTTCTATAAAGCACTTGGCTTTAGCTACCCACATTAGGATCAGAACAATGAATGTGATGTCGTCTGATATTATATTTATATGTCCAGCAGTGGGCTTCCAAAGGCTGAAGTTGACTAAATTGGCGCCGGATCAACCCAAACATTGACATTCTAATTATGAACTTGTAAGTTTTTTTATTATTATTATATTTACCTGTTGCAACAGCTGATTCAAGAGTACAAGTGTCTGAGGTGCCAACGGCTGGTTCAGGATCTGGTGGTTCAGGTACCCGGCCGACACCGCCATCTGGATCTGTTGCACGAGCATGCGCAGCTGCGCTGTGCTGGGCTGGCCACTGTTGCCAGTTCCGCTAAAAACAAATGTCGAATTAACATTGGGGGTTTATTACGCACGATATCGGTATAGCCCGTTCCTTTCGCTTAGTTTGGGATGAGTGACAGAGACGGATGACGTTTGAACTTGAGCTGCTGTGTCGATCGATTTGAGTCGCTACTCGCTATGCCTCTTTACCATTTAATATTTACTATGAAACTAGTAAATAATTTAAAGACAAGGGTTGTAATGCAAATAGACTCGCGCAAATAAAAAAAATGTATTGAATTCAAGCAATCCGAATGAAGTTAGACGTATATTAAACATTTGGCAACTTGACAAATAGGACATTGTAGAAAAACCATTCTTAGAACCATGTCAAATCAAAACGTAGCGACAAACGTTTTTTTTTATATGACAAAAAAGCATAAAGTTTTTAAGGATTTTAAAAACTCTCGTGTGTCGTGTCGTGTGTTAAAAAATCAATTCCAATGATTGTCAATACATAATATAATCATTAGCAATATGTTTTACAAGATATATTTTTATGTCACGATGCGATCGATTGATGGTTGTCACCAAAAAGTCCTCTGTGCAGTTGCGGAATAAGTTAATGCAAGACAAAATAATGTTTTAAATACAATGTGAATGCTTTGTTTGTTAATTTGAAAATCTGCTTACGCATTTTACCAAAAAAAAGCATGCATAATATTAAATTTGCAATTTTGCAGGTATGTTCATTTGCGAAAAATATTTTTACATTTCAAATATTGCCGCCTCTGTTGTTAGTGTACTCTATAGGTATCGCGCTAAGATGGCGTCCGCGTAGACGCGACTTTCGATTTCAATAAGTCAATAAAATGGTGTAATGGATCTTTATAAATTCTAAAGCATTTGCAGTATTATTGACGACCTCAGCGAAAATTGATGTCTTTCACAAGACAATCAGTTGCTAACAAATCATAGAACAATATTCATTGTTTGTCTTAATAAAAAAAAACATAATTGGCTATTTGATGTAAATGTATTTTTGCGAGAGATATTGTTATAAACTTTGATTACATAACTTAATACATTTTACGGAGGACATTGTGTGGATTTTGATCTTAGGACATGTACTAATCTTGCGAGTTTACATTAATTACTTGGTATACTCTGGTAAGATAACTAAACGATGTATGTTTACGTCGTCATGTATGGGTTTAACATAAAATGTCAATAATTCCTCAATATTCGTTTGCACCGCTTAGCTTTACGGGGATTCGTTACTGACGTCGTCTTTATCATCATCATTTCAGCCACAGGACGTCCACTGCTGAACATAGGCCTCCCCCAATGACTTCCAGATCGGCCGGTTGGGAGCGAATTGCATCCAGCAGCTTCCTGCAACCTTTACCAGGTTGTCTGCCCACCTTGTGGGTAGACATCCCACGCTGCGCTTACTTGTACGTGGCCTCCATTCCAGAACCTTTCTGCCCCATCGGTCGTCAGTTCTACGTGCTATGTGCCCCGCCCACCATACCTGTAGGTAATAAAAACAGATGTTTCTTACCTGTTAGGGTTGTACGAGTGGTGGTGCTGTACGGTCTGCGGCGGCGGTTGGCTGAGTAGCTTCTGAGCGACAGCGGGAGACACGGCCGGCACGTTCGGCGGCGGCTGGAAGGGCTGGTGGTGGAATTGGTCGTCGCGCCTCCAACCATCGCGGGCGCCGTTGGAAAGCAACTCGAAAGCTTCTTCAGCGTTCATATCGCGACTGCGGAGGGCCGCCTCGGCCTCCTCTTTCTTGAAACCCATCTCTACTAAGAACCTACAGACAATGTTTTGTGGTTTAGTGGAAGCCCGTTTATTTATTTCTATGTAATTTTATTTTTTTAACTAGAAAAATAAAAGTTTTGGATCAATACATTGTCACATACTCCAACTACCGATTTAAAAGCTACGGCAAATATAGTTTTATGGTCAAATCTTGGCAACTATTTTTATTTATTAGCAATGGGTCTAACTTAGCTCCGATCATAAACAGTAAGTCCAGTGGTCCTAGAAGGGTAACAAACCTGAATTGCTTGCTGTTCCAGATCACCTCCTTCGGGATTTGTTTGCCGAGCGGTCCAGCCTGAGGGGGCTTGGGTCCGCCCCATTCGCCGATGTCATCAGGCCACCCGCCCCCAGGTCCGGTGGGTTTCGGCTTAGGTACGGGCCATAAAGCTGGTCCAGACTGGTCCGGCCAAGCGGCGGCGTCCCGTTCCGGCCAGGCGGGCGCGTGGGGTTCCTCCCAGGAGCCGTTGCGCTGGGCGTGGGCGCCCCACACCGCGTCTGGTTTAGTGGGCGTGGGCGGGATTCGCTGAGGGGCGGGTGGGCCCTGTGCGGCGCCCCGGCCCGCCATGCCGGCCATGCCGCGTTGCGCCCATAGAGACGTGCCGTCGTCGAAGCCGCCGGCTGCGCGTCTGGCTGCGGGTGGGGAAGGCTCCTCCCAGCCTGAAGCTTTGATAGTGTCTTTCGGACCCTGCGGATCGACGATTACGGTTACACACAAATTCAAGAAATTGCGCTCTACAATGTTACTCAAGTGCATTTAATAGACACAAGTATTGGAAAAATTGCGTTGAAAAATAACATGGATTCTCTTTCACTAAGTTTTTTATCCAAAGCATTTATTCCAAAATTCCATACTTGTTGTCAACAGTACAGGCACATCACATTATGGTGCAGTTGAAATTTAGAGCTATGTTTATAATTGGAATTACAAAGCAATTTAAAAATGAAATGGGATAGGGTACTGTTAACACCTAGTGAAGGCTGTAGTAAAACTGGTTCGACACAGCAGTTTGACCACTACCATGAGCTGACAAAATGTACTACACAACGAAGCATTTCTGTTATTACGATAAAAAAGCTACTTTACCTGCGCGCCCCACTGGTTGACTCCACCAGTCGGCATCATCTTATTAGGCCCAGTATGCTGATGGTGCTGGCTCCACATATCCCCGTTTAGGCGGCCAGAGATCCCTCCTCGCAAGTCGTGGCGCGGATCTGCGGGTTGCTGACGCGGGTCGGCTGTACGGCCATGAGGATCGAGACGAGGGTCGCCCCCACGAGGAGGTTCACCCCACGCGTTCCAATCATCTTTTTTAGGAACACCCCATTGTTGAGCGTGCTGCGGTGGCCCTGCCGGCCATTGCTGCGGCGGCGGCGGCCCAGTCCAAACATTAGCCGAATCAGCAGCATCATCATCCTCTCCCCACGTCCCACCGATGTTCGTCGTCGGCGTGTGACCCCACGGTGTCTTCGCCGCGGGCTGCGGTGGCGGCTGGCCTCCGTTCCTTAGATTAGCCTCCCAGAGATCGGTTCCAAGGAAAGCACCGTTGTTGATACTGGGCTTCCAGGCTGGTGGCCCCCCAGCTGTGGGTTCCACCTTTGAACCTGGCTCTGGTGATCCAGGTACATCCCAGTTTGTGTCTTGGTTGACATGTTGCTAAAAAAAAAAACAAATTAGATAACTATCCTTTTTTATTGCAACTATGTAGTCATCAACATAGATGTATATACTTACTCCACCCCAACCATCTTGACTGAAGAGAGCCTCCCTCATTGAATTGATCTCGATTTTGGCGGAAGATGTACTGTTGACATTATTCCCATTTCCGTTCCCAGCAGAGGGCCCGTTAGAATTCGCAGCCGGATTGGGAGGATTCGCCCCTCCATTCCCATTACCTGAGTTGTTCGTGCCTGGTAACAGAAGAAAATCGTTACATAACATAATCCAATGTGAAGTAAAGTACACAATTAGGTGTAATTCGTTTTATAATGACGAACCATTGCTTGCAGGCGCACCATTGTTGTTCGACTGTGAATTTGGCATGTTAGGCGGAGATGTCTGCCAGTTCTGTCCTGATGCGGCGCTGGTCGGCGGCATCTGATTGCCGTTAGCTTTGTTGCTGTTCACTGCAAGAAACAATCCTATCATCATAAAACACCTATACGGAATGCGAAAAGAAATCAACTACAAAAATGAGCAACTTAGTAGTTATTATCATTAACAAACAAGTTTTCTAATGACGACAAAGCTGTCTTGTTTGATTTAGGAACTTACTGTCGGCTTGAGAAGTCGGCGGCCGCTGAGCCGTATTATTCCATTGTTGAGTATTGTTAGATCCACTATTTGCTTGGCCACTAGAGTTGCCACCCCAATTCCCACCTACAAAAATAATAAACAAAATGATACTAATTCCTTCTTCCAAATTGATAGAAGACCTAACAAAAAAACTTTTAGTTGAATTTCTGTGGTAATCTTAATTTTTTGTTGCCAGAATTATACTAATCTTAGACCAAATTAAGAACTTCTAATTTGTTTTTTTATTATCTTAGACTAAATTAACAAGTTTTAATTTTTTCATGAATTACAAAAGAGATGAGCTTCTCATTGGGATAATACTGAGTTAATACAGTCTCTTGGTCTTTTATGGAATGTATGAGCCTATAGGACCAACATCAACACTAATTTTTTGCTGAATTTACCATCAAATTAACATCTAAGTCCCATAAATAAAGGCTTGGTTCTAAGAAACCTTGTATAATAAATATGGACAATGTTATTACCATTGTTGTTCGAAGCAGGCGGGCTGCCCCAGCCGGTGGCAGCGTTGAGAGAGGTCTCGCCGCCGCCGCAGAGGCGCAGGCTCCGCGGCACTCCCCAGCTGTCCACTTCGCTCCCCATACTCCTAATGAGGTCGCCTTCGTGTCTACTGAGTTCCAACATCCCGTCCAATGTGAGATCACCATTAGCGAATACTTTCAAAGCTGGCTCGGAGCACACAGCCCCAATACCAACTTCATTATTGTCATGGTATGTTCTTGCAGATTTGTCGCAATCAGTTATCATTCGAGTTTTCGTTTTGCATATCATATCACGAGCAGACTTTTCGTTTATTAGTTGCGTCTCGCAAGGCTCATCAAGTAAAATACAAACTGAGGATTTAAAAGCGTAATCAGACTTGTTCATATACTCTGGCGCTCGAAACGCCATCTTATACTTTAAGTTAAAGCTACTGAAATATGGGTCACTGTATGAGATACCCTGGACTGTTATGGCGTTAATCTTTAAAGGAATGCAGTAGTTAGGCGTATCGCCAATCATTTGGTTTTGTTGGATACTATCAACAAACTCTACATTATAAATATTATTATCTACCATTTTTACACTAACTCGCTGACTTTCATTCTTCTTATAGACTCGCTCAAAAGCACCAAATTTATTTGTGTATACCACCAATGTCGAGGTGGAGTTATTACATTGCATTGGTTCGGTAACAGTATCAATATTGGAGTAACAATTATCCTTAATTAGACGTGGAACACATAATATTACAGAAACATTAGACATCAGACAATTATTTATAAATAGAATAATTTTCTACAATATCCACCTAGTATTATACTTATGTTCACAGATTGCATATTGTTTCAATTATAGACTAAGTAACAATGGTTCGTAGTGATGCAGTCAATAAAGCAGGTAGCAGTGTTTAATGCCTCTTGTCAGAGGGCAGGGTGAGATCACCGCTGGAAGCTGCTGTGGACTAGCCTCCTAGCCCCGAGTGGCCCAGCCCTGAAACAATACAACACTTTCATATTAAATAGTCTCAACTCTAACAGATAACCAAATACATAATTTTGGCATAATTATTTTATATTTAAAAAAAATATATATATATACCTAAAATTGGAATTGGCCAGTTTATATTTTTATAAAAATAAAATTATGTTTTTTTTATATACCAAAAGATCTTGCTGTCAAGTAGAAAAATCGATTTAAAACAATCAATCATACTGCAATAATATAGACTATTTGTTATAGCATAAATTGAGCTATAAAAACCTCCTGACATTTTCTTTGCTCTACCAGGGCAATGCACACACATTTCCAGTAAACAAAATTAAAATAATGATCATTAGTTAATTAGGTTAGGAACAGGTAATATAAATGCCACAAACTATTATGTAGTTAACCAAAAAGTACATGAAATATTATTATTTATACCTAATTGACTCTTAATAAAAGCTGCAGCTTTTATTTCCATACTGATTATTTACCCAGACCCTTCTTCTCTGAGATTTAAAGTAATTAATAATATAATATTAATATGTGCCATAATTCTTGTTGGAGGTGTACTTCAATATATTTAGTACTAGCAAACTCAATCATCAAATGATAAGAACAAACAATAGGCTACATCTTATTGAAAAAACTACTATTCCTTTCCCTGGATACAGTAAATTAAACAATACCCAAGCAACTACTTAATAGAGACCTCTGTTAAAGTGCTTTTAATATCTACCACAAAATTAATATTGTCAGTTTTATCCATCTTTGTTTAGGTATACATAAACCATACATACAACTGTCAAACTTATTAGGATTTTAATGCAAACCCTGTAGAAAGACAATAAAAATAACCAAATGTCTCACACACACTAAGGATCCCAAGAAACATGGTTGTAATTAACTAGGTTTTTCACAACAAATAATTAAAATAAAATATTTATTTGCCAGGTATTACATTTTCATGTAGACTATCAGTACTATACAATTTTAGTATCAGTATGTATTTCAATAATGATGAATGAAGAAAATACTATATACCAATAGGTCATACAGGGCGACTTAGAAACATATTATAAAAGCTATAGGTATGTCTGTGCATAAAATGGGTGTGTTTAGGACAAATTATCTAGTCATCCAGTTGGAAACCTTTTATTATTAGGGAACTATGGGCTCACCTTATAGGACGGACGAGAGGCTGAGCTGTATATCACAGATAATGCGGGCTCGGCAGATCCTTCGCAGCTTTGCAGTCAGCTCGTACGTTTTAGATTATCTGCAGGGACAAAGAATTCCCGTTGCATCAACCATTCCGCAAACCGTAACATAGCACTACACGGTCATAGACACTGACTTTCTAAACACTCAACAGACTCCTCCCGATAGTAAGACACCAATTTTACATTGTTTTTGAGGTTATTTCAAGGACTACGTTCACCATACTAAAAAATATTGCCCAGTACGCAGGCACATACATAGCATCATCATGAAATATTTGCGCCGCGTCGATGCGATAAGGACACATAATTAACATTTATAAATAAGATTGAAATCAGGCTGGGGCTGCGATTCCTCCGTACGCCATTCGATAAACGTCGCAATACACAAGTACTTACTGCCACACCGAGCGAGAATAAAAGAATACGATAAGTACGATTCCACAATTTTCACATTTCTATCAAAACCAATATTCTTTTCTTACACCCAGGTAGGTAGCTACCTACCTATCTACTTATGTATTTGTGTATTTCGGCCTTGAGTCTCGACGACTCGATGTTGAATATCTACAGACTCGTATACATAAATATCTATACTCTACCATCCACAGTACCTATCTATATCTAGAGTGAAAGTTAGCACGACCCATATCACAGAAATGAAGCAGATATTTTTGAAACTAATTGTTGTAACAATGGCACAATCACTTATCAAAGAACTTCAACATAAAACATTTACGAAAATCATCTATTTTGCTAGCAAAAATACAAAAAAATCTTACGTGACACGACCGAGCACAACGGTGTTATATTACTAAGAGAGAGAGAGAAAGAAGATCAAGCATGTTGCTGACGTTCAACTTAATAGAGCGAGACAAAAGATCCGCCTGAGAAAGCGATGCCATAAATGCTCAAAACGATGGTCAACCTTCTCAAAGGCTATTATCTAAAAAGTATTACTTCATTAGACATACCTTTGTTTTGTATAGTTGTTGTTGGCACATAACTTTAGAGATTTATACAAAATCACAATCCCAAACCCCCGAGAACACGGCTTCGACGGCTGGATGGAATGATTTCGTCGTCGGGGTTCGCACGAAAAGCAACTAAACGCTTCTATTCGAGATGTAGGTTACGATCATAAGAATGTTTACTGACTTGCGTCGTTTTGTCATGGTCGGATAATAGCAATTTTCTGTATACGTCTATACATTGTACATATAGCGTTATACTTACTTTATATTGCTAGCTAGCAGCACCTCTATCTATAGCATTGTATTATAGGTACCTACGTGTAATATACCGTACGATTACATACCTATTTATTTTTATACAGCGTGGTTACAGAATACATTCATAAACAATATACCTATACGCACCTATCTAGGTTGGTTGCATTGCATGCATTGTTTAATGCGGTCATGTCAACAATTTTTGGGTTTACTTTCCTAGTTTTATTAATAGAAATTGTAAGGCATTAAGAAGGTATATAAAACGTCATAGTTTAACAATAGCTTTAAAATGATGACAAGAATAAATAAACTTTAAGTGTAGATAAGTACCTAAGTAGGTATCTTGAAATTTAGGACCGAAACACTTGTTATCAGTCTGTCCCATCTGCCGAGAAAACCTTTTGCTCGGCCATGGTAGGTAGAGGCAATGTAGGTGTTTATCAACAAGTTTTAATAATAATATCAATTATGTACCTATGTACCTGGTCTGTGATAAACAATATAGTTTTGGGCGGTTTGCTTACACCTGTCTTGATATAAATAATATGCACCAACTACACAACATAATGTCATGAGAATAGTTTGTTACGGGAATTGCTACCATGTACCTTATTTTTGAGTTCCCGATATTTCGGCACTGTTGCAAGCGCCATGATCACGGAGTAACTGAAGATCTTGCGGGTAAGTTGTTAAGGGCAAACATTTCGTATGTGCAAAAACCGGAAAAAACAACAAACTGCTGTTTCGCGGTCAGATACTGTTAGTGTTGTGTGTCGAGAACAGGTGCGAGAAAATAGTGAGTTTGTAGACAATGGTACCGACGCGTGCAATAAAAGACAGCGAAAGAGGGTAGACCGATATGTTTGCCCTTAACAACTTACCCGCAAGATCTTCAGTTACTCCGTGATCATGGCGCTTGCAACAGTGCCGAAATATCGGGAACTCAAAAATAAGGTACATGGTAGCAATCCCGTAACAAACTATTCTAATGTTAGTGACCATGAAAGTTTAAAACAATATATAATGTCATGATGTGTGTAGTCAAAGACATTTCAAATCAAATTTATTTATTACAGACTACATGGGTCCATGAGTTAGTACAAATAGCTTATAAAAATAGGGGTTAGTAAATACAATAAATAAGAGTGAGAATAATTTATTTTTTGATGTGATCATCACTGTACCATGATATACCTAAGTGGCACTCCGTGCGAACCGGACCCGAAAATGGTGCTGGTTGCGACTTCGGTCATCGTTCGCATGAAATGCCTCAATATAGGCGCATGCGGATCATCTGCCACAGTCCTCAGGATGCTGTTGTCACTTCCCCGCACTCGACTTATTAGTGACGACGCCACCTTCACTTTTGCCATTTCATGAAATTTTAATGTCTTTGGTGTTAGTAAGTTACGTCAACTTACGTCCGACGTGTCCGTGCCAGACAATCAATTTCACCAAAGGCACTTCCTAGCACACCCAGATACGTTGAAAAAAGTTTCTTAAAAATGACCCAAACCGGGAATCAAACCCGAGACTCATTGTTTTCAAGGCGATTATTTTGCGCCACAATGCAACGCCATGTGGTTCGAATCGAACATGTAATGCTGGGGCTTCACCTGCGTGACGCCTAACGTTCAAATAACAGCATGATTAGCGTTAACTAAATTAAAGCATTAAGCTACGCGCTAAGTGCGTGGCCACACTTATTTGACGTTTGATTCTAGCGTCTAGCGACGTAGTTAGCGTGTGTGATCTGTGATGTGTCTTTAAAATAAATAAAAAAACGCTTCCAAGAACTCAATATTTTTCTCATTTTGTATACTCCACCCTAACTTATTAACTATGCACTTTAACATATATTTCACAAAGAGTTTTTGAATGTGACCGTGTTTTAACATGTTTAGTGTAGTAGGTGTAGCCACAACAACGCACTAGACGCCCGCTTAATCCCTTTGATGTGTCAAAAGCTACCGCCGTCCGAGCTATCGCCTAACGTCTAATGTTATTGAAGTAAATTAGCGCACAAAGACCGGCCACACCTGCGTACTACATCAAATAGAGCACTAATTAACGACATTAGACGCAAGTGAAGCCCCAGCATAATAGTATTACACTATTTCTTAAAATGTGTCCTAATTTGATCCTTTACTATAGGATAATACTTAGGTATTCTGTGCTATAGAAGACCAGAATTTTTAGTCTACCTATTCTGCTACCATTTATATTGCGTAAAAAAGGCTTGACATATAACGACCTCCGTGGCCGAGAGGCGAGCATGTCGGACTTTAAATGGCGCCGCCATCTCTGAGGTTCCGGGTTCGATTCCCGGTCGGATCAATGTAGAAAACGAACTTTTCTATATTGGCTCGGGTCTGGGTGTTGTGGTACCGTCGTTATTTCTGGTTTCTATAACACAAGTGCTTTAGCTACTTACTTACCTTAGGATCAGAGCAACGTACTAGGTACTCTGTCAAGAAAGTACCGGGAAAAGATTAATAATACACAAAATGTTAGTTATTCAACCAATTTAATTTTATCACCTTCAAAGTATGCTCCTTCAGAAGCGATACACTTACGTCAACGAATAATCCAATCATCAAAACATTTTTTAAACACTTTTTCCGGAATCGAGTTCATCTCGCCGCGAATTCTCCTTTATCTCTTCTACCGAATGAAACCGGGCGCCACGAAGTGGTAATTTGAGTTTAGGAAAAAGAAAGAAGTCGGCTGGAGCCACATCTGGTGAATAAGGTGGCTGCTCGATGGTATTCGTTGAGTTTTTGGCCAAAAATTCGTTCACAATGATGACCTTGTGGGAATGGCGCATTATCGTGGTGCAAAATCCCAGAAATTTCATTCCACAAATCTGGCCTTTTTCGTCCAATTTGCTCTCTTAAACGCCGCATAACGCTTAAATAATACTCTTTTTTATCGTTTGACCTTCTGGCAAGAATTCAGTGCACAACACCGCGACAGTCAAAGAAAACAGTCAACATGACTTTGACTTTCGATCGAGTTTGGCGCGGTTTCTTCGGTTTCGGTTTAGTTGGAAGGCGCCACTCCGAAGCTTGTTGACTAGTTTGCATGTCAAACTCGTAAGCGTTGCGTTTCATGAATGTTGGGTCGGAATTGACTCGTTCTAGCATGTCCTCAGCGACTCTTTTGCGATTGAGTTTTTGGAGAAAATTCAGGTCTTTTGGGACTAGCCGAGCGGCAACATGTTTCATACCCAATTGATTATTTAAAATGGTACGAATCGACTCGTGTGACACAGAAAGTTCGACGGCTAGCTCTCTCTCTCTCTTGAATGAGGATTTTCAGTCACTATTTCCTTCACTTTTGCGATGTTATCTTCAGTAGCAGACGTTGATGGCCTACCAGAGCGAGGCAAATCTTCCATCACATCCCGACCGCTTTTGAACGCTTTGTACTACTAATCCCATTGGTGATGCAAAATTTAAGACAAACTTTTTGTTCGATGTTTTTGTCCATTATGAAATTCCCAAATTTCCCAATACACTAGATATGGTATACCTAAAAACAATACTGTATTTAGTCTAATTATCAGATGTAACTCAAACTCCGCGCCAAAATAGAAAACAGTTGTGCCAATCTAACAACAACAAAAAGAAATTGATTTTGGAACCATAAACAAATCATCAATTCCCGAAACTTTTTTGACAGAATGTATGTGATGTTGTCCAATATTTATTTATTTATAATACTACCACTAGGTGTGCCCGCTACTTCGTCCGCGTCCCCTACAGTATATTTGGTATGTCTCATTCATTAAGCAACGTTATGTTCTGCTCTGAACAATGAATAAGGAACTGTGATGTTGTCCAATATTTATTTATTTATATTTGGGTTTCTTTAGTCATTGGCGTTGAAACACGCTTATCAGTAAAGGAGCTTTTTACTTTGGGTTTGAAACACTCAGGTTGCACTTATCAAAAGCCAAACAGGCGTAACAGCGTGACTCTGTTTGGACTTTTATACGACCTTTAAGCTGGAAACATACTATCGGCCGCGGCTTACGGACGCGGCTTACAGCCGCGACTGATCAGTGTGCTGTGCAGTGTGCACGGTCACATCGGACGTTGCTTGCGGACGCCATAAGTGTGACCACTTTAGTGTGACGATGATTTAGTAGTAATTTCAGTAGAAAATCTGTATCGTTTAGTAGATTTTGGAAGAAAATTCTGAAAAATAGTAGCTAATCCAAAATACAATTCGCACCCTTAGAATTACAATGACATAAGTGCAAATACTATACACTTGAGAAAAATGCATTTGAATATTTTTTTTCGCTTCTTTCTCAATATATTTTTTTTACGATAATATTTAAGGATAATTAATATTAATACATATTAGTAGAACATAATGATTTTGTATTTTGTAGTTTAATTAATACAAATTTTCAAAATACAGAGCACCTACGGTTAAGTCATTGTCCCACTAAAATATATATAAAAGAGTAAAAAATAGTGACGAATAATGACGTAAAGGTATAACATAGGTAAAATTGAAAAATATTTTTTATTACTATCTCAATAATTATAAGTACAAAAAGCAAAAGAAATATTTAAAAGTTAGTGTATATCTTGAAAATGGCGAATGGAAATCATTGTTTCGTGTTATAAAGAACAACGTTAAAAAAATGCTCCATTAAGTTATAACCTAACACGCAATAACAAGTTATGAAATCTAGACGAACAACGACCTAAATTGTAATAAGCGTCATTGTTCTAATATAAATATTATATATTTTTTTAAATCTAAAACGACATAACATACATTTGAGTCAATGTTCTTCTTAAAATAGTAAAAAAAAATGGCCTTATTACCTTAGCGTCGTTGTAGCACCATGAAGCAACTAAATCGTCCCGCTCCTCGCGAGTAACTGACCAATCGGGCTTGTTGCTTTCAAGTCTCGCTCAATTTGACGTTGACGCTACTTCCATCTAGCGCCTTTTATTAAAATTACAAAAGAGTCAATGTTCCTTCCGATAATTTGTCACTTTTAACAGCGTTTTTTATACCTAACTCATTTTAACGATATTTTGCACTTGCGTCGTTGTAATTCTAAAGGTGCGAATTATCCAGGCCAAAAAAACCGACCAAGTGCGAGTCGAACTCGCGCACGAAGGGTTCCGTACCATTATCTGTAAAAACCGGCGAAGTGCGAGTCGGACTCGCGCACGAAGGGTTCCGTACCATTTTCTATAAAAACGGCAAAAAAACACGTTTGTTGTATGGAAGCCCCCTTAAATATTTCTTTCAACTTTCTAGCTATCACAGTGCATGAGATACAGCTTGGTGATAGACGGACAGACAGACAGACGGACAGCGAAGCCTTAGTAACGAGCAAAATAAATCACTTTGGTTGTATGGGAGCCCCCATAAATATTTATTTTATTCCGGTTTTTAGTATTTGATGTTATAGCGGCAACAAAAATACACCATCTGTGAAAATTTCAACTGTCTAGCTATCACGGTTCATGAGATAGACAGACAGACGGACAGACAGACAGACAGACAGAGAGACAGACAGACGGACAGCGGAGCCTTAGTAATAGGGCCCCGTTTTACGCTTTGGGTACGGAACCCTAAATAAATCTTGTCCAGGTCCCGGGGATTTCCTGTAACATAATACTGAATACGGTGATAAGCGGGTTTCTTTTTCGCATACGTTATCAAATCGCTAGCTATCTTATAATAAAAATGTTCATGCAATCAATAAGCACGTGCGAGCTCTCGCGCAGTCGGCGTCCTTCTGACGCTCGGACGCGTCCGCACCCCGTGCATACCGTCCGCGGACGTTTTCGGCTTACAGAAACATCCAGCGCGCCAGATTGCTGTCGGACGTCCGAGCGCTCAAGGTCAGCGAAGGTTACGTCCGCGACTTACGTCCGATGGTTTGCACACCTTAGTGTACATTCAATACCTAGATTCCTTTAAGTCGCGGCTGTAAGCCGCGTCCGTAAGCCGCGTCCGATAGTATGTTTCCAGCTAAACATCCAGCGCGCCAGATTGCTGTCGGACGTCCGAGCGCTCAAGGTCAGCCCAAGGTTACGTCTGCGACTGACGTCTGATAGTTTGCACACCGTAGTGTACATAAGGGTGGGTCAAAATTTTTTTTTTCTTTTTTGCTTTTGTAATAGTGAAAATATTATCTCTTACTGGATAAAAAACAACCCTGTAAAATATTATTGAAATATTTTTAGTGGATCAGCCCGTGCTTTGGTATTTTATGAAATTATAATAATGTTACTGAGAAAACAATACTAACATCTCTAAAACATTTTTTTTAAATAGAAATTATAAAAATATAAAAATAAAAACTTTTATTAATATTTGCTAATAAAATTTTAACTGATTATTAGCCTAGGTTTGTTTTGTTACATACTTTTAAAGAGGGTGTATTAATAAGAGGTCGTAAGCTTACTTCAGCACCGATTTACGCTCTTGTTTTGGTTTTACTCTTGTGCAAGTAAAACAATATCATTGATTTTCTGTTTTTTACTAAGTAAAACTATTTTAAAGTTGTCTAAATCTAAGTTTTTATAAATTTTGTTGCTCGTAACTTTAATAAACATTGATTTTATAATAAAAATTGTAGCAGTTTCTTTAAATAATTCAATTTGATTTTACCTTGTTTCATACAATATTTATAACTTTGAACCGCAGGCGCGGGCTAAAGATGCAACTCAATTTGACTTTTTTTTCGTAGCATTACTTGTATAGTCACAATACAGTAAAATATCACTATTAGAATGCAATCACAAAACTTTATTTTTTTTCCATACATGAGTGACCCACCCTAGTGTACATTCAATACCTAGATTCCTTTAAAGCTGGAAACATACTATCGGACGCGGCTTACGGACGCGGCTTACAGCCCCGACTGATAAGTGTGCACGGTCCTCGGACGTTGCTTGCGGACGCCATGAGTGTGACCACATTAAGTAGATTTCTACGTTTTTGGTAGGTTTGTGACAAAGAGGACGATGATTTAGTAGTAATTTCAGTAGAAAATCTGTATCGTTTAGTAGATTTTGGAAGAAAATTCTTAAAAATAGTAGCTAATCCAAAATACAATTATCCAGGCCAAAAAAAACCGACCAAGTGCGAGTCGAACTCGCGCACGAAGGGTTCCGCACCATTATCTGTAAAAACCGGCAAAGTGCGAGTCGGACTCGCGCACGAAGGGTTCCATTACCATACCATTTTCTATAAAAACGGCAAATAAATCACGTTTGTTGTATGGAAGCCCCCTTAAATATTTATTTCAACTTTCTAGCTATCACGGTGCATGAGATACAGCTTGGTGACAGACGGACAGCGGAGCCTTAGTAACGAGCAAAATAAATCACTTTAGTTGTATGGGAGCCCCTTAAATATTTATTTTATTCTGGTTTTATTATATGGTATTAAGCCTTTTTTTACACCCGATATATTTTTCTAGTAAAACCTGAAATATCTCTCTCCTTAAACTGCCGTCCAGCTGAACTAACCGTAATTTTATGAGAGATCAACAAGATCTTTAGGGTGATTTCTAAGGGTGGCCAAGTGATTTCTAGGATAGGTCTACTGACAAATAAATGCTTTAATCAATGTCTACTTTTGGGAAACAAGATTCGAAAGATTTATTTAACAAAAGCTCGAGCTTCTTACTGTCAGTAATACTAGCCACATCAGCACGACCACTAGCTTTAAGAGAATATCAAGAAATTTACTGTGTTTTGCAATTTCACCAACTTGCGTGCAGTGCGGTGCAAAACAATTGTTTTTGTGACCGGTGCTCACTTTTATAAATATTCTAAAATTAAAAATAAAATCAGTTTGATACCAGGTCTTTTAAATATTGTACGTACCTAGATTATTTAAAACAAAACACACTTCTAATTTTTATTAAAATTTATATTCCTTTACGGTCTGATTTCGTTGGCCCTCTAAAGCGCGAGGCCCGTAGCATTTGCTACTCTTGCTACGTGGTTAATCCGCCACTGGGTGCAGCGGGGACTGGCTGTTTGTTTAGTATTTTGCTAACATGATTTGATTGAAAATTGGCGCTAAAGCTTAGAGCATTGAATGCTCTAAGTATTAAAGATTCATTATTTATTCAGTGGTAGTGCCTGTGGGGAGGATGACACACGGTGATACCGTTCTTTTTCATTTTGTGTGATCTTGTAGGCATTCACACGATACAAGTGCAAAAGTACTTGGCAATAAGTGTGGGTGAACGGGCGCTGGTATTTTATTTTACGGGATAAACAGACAACTAGTTAGGCATTAATTTAACTTGTTACTTTTAATTTAGCTTGCCTTTTCTTAGTTATGTTTGTTAATATTCATTATCTATCTATATTTTATCAAGTTGTTTTCGAGGGTCATCACGAATCGTCTCGCACGTAGGTTCGATGACTTCCAGCCTCCTGAACAAGCAGGTTTCCGAAAAGGCTTTAGTACCATAGACCACATCCATACGCTGCGACAAGTTATACAGAAGACCGAAGAGTATAACTTACCACTATGCTTGGCGTTTGTGGACTATGAGAAGGCCTTCGATTCAATCGAGACTTGGGCAGTGCTACAGTCTCTACAGCGGTGCCATATTGACTATCGGTACATCGAGGTACTGAAATGTTTATATAAAAACGCCACCATGACGGTCCGAGTACAGGAGCAGAGCACGAAAGCTATTCCTCAGCAGCGAGGCGTAAGGCAGGGAGACGTTATTTCTCCGAAACTGTTTACTGCCGCATTGGAAGATGCTTTTAAACTCCTGGAATGGGAAGGATTCGGCATCAACATTAATGGCGAATACATTACTCACCTTCGGTTTGCCGACGATATTGTGGTCATGGCAGAGTCGCTGGAAGACCTCGGTACAATGCTCGATGGCCTTAATAGAGTTTCCCAACAGGTAGGTCTTCAGATGAACATGGACAAAACTAAGATTATGTCGATTGCCCATGTTGCGCCCTACCCAGTACCAGTTGGGAGCTCTATTCTCGAAATTGTTGACAAATATGTTTACCTGGGACAAGTGATCCAGTTGGGTAGGTCCAATTTTGAGAAAGAGGTCAATCGACGAATCCAACTCGGATGGGCAGCGTTCGGGAAACTACGCAACATCTTCTCGTCCAAAATACCTCAGTGCCTAAAGACGAAAGTATACAACCAGTGTGTGTTACCAGTGATGACATACGGAACTGAAACGTGGCCTCTTACTATGGGCCTTATTAAGAAGCTTAAAGTTTCACAGCGCGCTATGGAAAGGGCTATGCTCGGTGTTTCTTTGCGAGATCAAATCAGAAATGAGGAGATCCGTGAACGATCCAAAGTCGCTGACATAGCCCGACGGATTAGCCGGCTGAAGTGGCAGTGGGCGGGGCACATAGCACGTAGAACTGACGGCCGATGGGGCAGAAAGGTTCTGGAATGAAGGCCGCGTATCGGCAAGCGCAGCGTAGGACGCCCACCCACAAGGTGGGCAGACGACCTGGTAAAGGTTGCAGGACCACGCTGGATGCAGGCCGCTTTCAATCGGCCGATCTGGAAGTCACTGGGGGAGGCCTATGTTCAGCAGTGGACGTCCTGTGGCTGAGATGATGATGATGATGATTTTATCTATTTATAACATTTAATGTTTCAACATTAGCTCTAAGTTGCTCTGCCAAATTAGGCTAGCCTAAGTTTTAAGTAGGTATAGTAATACCCTGGACTTACGCGATAGGTAGTGGGATCAAGAGATAGCTGTGTTAGTCGAATTCGCGTAAATCGGGGTTCAAGTTTGGGTATAAATACATACGTATAAAGTTTGTGTAATCAGGATCAGAATCTAAAGAAACTGCACTTGCACTACTTAACGTATAATTTTCGTCAAATAAAAAGAACGCTGAAGGGTGGCGCTACTTGTCTCCACCGAACACTTATAGCAGTACTGAAAATGTTAGTTCCTATTTTGGCCACCGCTCTTTTTACGTGACGCCAAGTAGTACATACGTAATGTTTCACGGAATTGGAATTGTTATTCCACACGGAACACGTTCAAACTTTTCGTAAACGGAAAATCAGTACAGTACTCCAGGTAGGACTCCTGCCTTGAATCCTGCGGCAGGACCTACTGTTAGATAATCTTAATCTTTCGCATTGCATTATAACTAAAACTTACAATTACGGGTGTAATGTAAGTACTAAGTATTATGAATAGTCAATACTACTACATACTATGGTACGTCGCGTTTAGACCCGTTATTATAAGTTTTAGGACCTACTGTTGATTTTTATTCATGGTCATCAACGTCAAGCACTAATTTCAATAGGTTACTTAGAGATAACGAATTTTACTCATATTTAGGAGCATTACATAATCTAAATAAATAAATATTAGACAACATCACATTGCTCTGATCCTAAGGTAAGTAGCTAAAGCACTTGTGTTATAACAATCAGAAACAACGACGGTACCACAACACCCAGACCCGAGCCAATATAGAAAGTGCTTTTTCTACGTTGACCCGACCGGGGATCGAACCCGGAACCTTAGAGATGGTGGCGCGTTTTAAAGTCCGGCTGCTCGCCTTTCGGCTAAGGAGGTCGTCGTGTATAATCTGTATGTGTAAGAAACAACTTATGAAGAAAAAAAACACTTTTTTGTTCTTTTAAAAGGCAATCGGCGCCGCGGCGTGTAACGTTGTTTATAGGACAAATATTAAAACTAGTTAAAATGACGGATAAACAATTTTGTGCCTGGTTTTGCAATCGAATCATATTTTTTTGTTTTGAAAGTCTCGGTCTTACTGACTTAAAGTTTTTGTTTCATCGTTCGGGCTAAGGACTCGGACTCGGACTTTATGCTGCTGGAATCCGTTAGCATCCGCAAGAACCCGTTCAAAAACCGAAGGACCGAGCCTTACGAGGATAACTTATTTCAAAATATAATGTCTCAGAAACATGTTAATTTTCTTTAAATTTATGTGACTTGATTATTTTGTGGTACTCGCACTTAGGCACTTTGAGTTACTGACCATATGGCGACGCATTTATTATGGATATGGATTTTGATGTTTTTATTTTTTATTTTATATCTACACGTTGGTACTCTTGAATGTCATTCATCTGTCAAAAATTTCAGTACCACCAACTTAAATAGTAGTCTTTCTTTGGTACGTACTTCTGTGTGTGTACCAAACCAACATCATTAAATTTGTAAAAATCAAAACAACAAGACAAGGCGACTCATTTCATCTAGAAAGATTAACAATTTTATGTATAACATTTCCTATTGCTGTGTTGGCAAACTGTTAGCAATGTTTTGTTCATTCTTCTTGGTATGCCCCTCCGATTCCGTGCTTTAAGGAGTTTTTTTAAAAATGCCTCTGGCAGAGGCTGGAGATCAATATTCTGTTTGGGTTAGTACCGAGCTATTTGTTGTTATAGTTAGATAACTATCTATTTAAACAAACTAATTTGTGCTTATTTTAACTTATGATGTCTGACTACCAACAAGCAGTATGAGCTGCTGTGTTGGCTCTAAGTTTTTGAAATCTACCCTTTGTTCCAGTTAGTTTGATGACCTCATTTCTATTGAAACTAATCGAAAATTAATCAAATGTTTTATATTTACCTACAACTTTGTTGTTTATTAATTTGGGTTCAAGTGTAGCAAAGTGTGTGCAAGGTTTACTTACCAACCATCTTTTGCCCTCCTAGGCTAACAACGATAAGACTCCAGTTATAGTTTAGATAATTACAACTTTAAACAACAATACATATTTATTACATAGAATTATTGTACCTACTTTAAGTGCAGTTGCAAGCAGAATAAGTTTTTATCAATTATTGAATGTTAGATTTTACTAATTTGCTTGTGCTGTACCTGTAGGTAGCTGATCTCTTACTGGTTATTTGACTTCTTATTCATAACCATCTGTTACCAATATTAATAATTCATTGTTACATAAACAACAAAAAATAAGACACCAAAGAAAATTAAAATAGAGGACCTTATTTGCCATAGTTATTTTAGCAGAAACAAATATTCCAACTTACAAGTTAATATTATTATTATTATTTTTTTTGGTAAATAAATATTATTTACTTACTAAAATAACATGTTAATTACTTAATTTAGAAAGAGTATAAAAATATTAAACTTTTTAAATATGGCCCTCTTGTAGGGTGAAGGCCTCCCAACGAAGAATGTTCACAAATTTTTAATATTAGCTCTCCATAATCTCTGTCAAAAATAAAAAAAATAAGTAAAAGACATAATCTCACAACACTCGCTCAGTTCGCTCGCGCTCTCATCAGCATGGTGTCTGGCGACTTGCTCCTGATGGCGAGATTAAATGCCTGTAAAATCAAACTAATAGGTATTTTTGACTACAGCAAAAACTAGTGTATTTGTATACATACAAGCTTTACTGTAACAAACTTTGACCGATTTGGCATACCTATTAATATTCTCCATTCTTTTAAAACTTCCCTGTTGTCGTCCTTCTCCAACCAGTCCTTTCCTGCCCCAAAAATCTGGTCAGCTGCTCAATGCTCGTTGGTAAAAAAACTGCCAAAAACTTAGTATAACACAACACAATGCATTTGTCTAACCAAACATACCATCATAGGCTCTACAAAACTTTTAAATTATCTCTTCTAGGTGGGTTTGATTTATATCTTCAACTTAATTGTGGGTACTGGTGCCCTGACGCTGCCAGCCGCGTTTGCCCGAGCAGGATGGGGTCTCAGCACAATCTCGCTGGTTTTCCTAGCGTTTATGAGCTACATGAACGCTACTTATGTCATAGAAACTATGGCATGCGCCAATGCTGTGTTCAAGTGGAAGAGGCTGCAGTCTATTAAAAGGGAAAGTGTGAGTATTTATTTATTTAGATATGCATGTACTATCTAGCAGAATGTGTTTTTGTATAAAGATTTAATAAATAAATATCCTCTTTAGGATACCAAAAAGGTAAGTTATGGACCAGAGGATGGTAGATATGTGTGATGTCTTAAGCTGTTTATGCTAACTCCACTGTGTTTTTTTTAGTTATAAATAATTGTATAAATGTCAAGGTTTAATCTATTCAGTCTTCTTAATTAACAAAACTATGAACAAGTAGCCTCACTTATTCCACTTTGCCACTATGTTGCCCTTGCCTGCAAAAGTTTGCTTACCACTGTCTTAAATGGTACTTACAAAACAAAAAAAAAACCTTTTTAAACAATAAAATTAAAGTATCTTTTATTGTACTCATCGAGCAATTGTAATGTTACAAGAATATATAAAATGCTGTTCATTTTTATTTTAATTGTGTTCAGCAAGGCCATTTTGGTAATAAAAGCATAACTACTGAGTATAAAATTAAGTTGATAAGCTGCTGATGTAGCTTCACAATTTTTATACTCATAGTTTATTTTTAACAACACAGTTCATCATAATATTTGGTTATTGGAGTAATTGGAGTTAGATCTGTAATCTTCTAATAAATTTAAAGTGCTAAATTACATTAACCTGACGGGTATATAATTTAGAAAGTCTGTTGCTAAGCGCATTTGAGGTCTATGACATTTTTAATAATTATTTTGCAAAACAGACATTGGCATAATATCCCGTATTCCTTAACCTTATTATTATCTACGTATATTCGCAAACGACCAAAAGTTATTGTCAACAATATAACGCGTTAAGAGTAAAAGCGTATTCACACCAGATGACACTTAGCTGTCCGACACCCGCGCGCCTTGGTTCGCAAAGTTGCATTAAATTTTAGTTTTAGTAGCTGAGCTGTTTCCGCAGTTAGCCTTTTGATTGGTCCATTGTGCATCCTACATACTCGTTATTAATCCAACCAACCCAGGTCATCCCCGAAGGTCAGCCAGCAGCCTTTTCAGACTCCTGCAGGCTTTCAGGAGCGATCCTGGTGATTATAAAATAAGAAAGATATTGCATTAATAGTGCATGACCTAACTAGGCGACTGTAATGGATGGAGTTGTATGTAATGCATATGCCGATCGTCGTACTTACTTACTTCGAGTTTGGGTAGCCGAACTTGTGACGTCTCGCAAAACTCTCGCACTTAACGTCCATACGATACGAACTAAAGCACTTTGGTTGTAGAGTATTAACCGTCATACGCTGTGTATGTCGCCCCCCTCCCGTGCGCTTACATACGTGAAGGCGCGGCCAAGTCGCATAGTGTAAAAGCGCTATTAGGCAGAGCTGTTTCTGCTAACAACTAACTGCCACTAAGGTATTTTTTACACTTAAGAGTTCCATAAAAAGTACCTAAACGATTCACACACACACACACACACACACACACAGATTCTGGGTGGCGCGCCATGGCGGAACCCATTGATGACATGAGAGTGCAATAAACATTGACACTTTAATCTCCAGATCCAAGAGAACGATTCTGATGAGGAACCGTCGTCTCAGCACTACGGGGACATGGAAGAGCCTCTGGTCTGCGGTGACTCCATACCCTCGCGCTACTACAGCCTGGACCGCCGGGTGGAACTGGGCGAGATGGCTAACTTGTTCCTCAATAAGACTGGTGAGGGTATTGCTGATTATAATGGACTCGCTTTGGATTTCCGAGTGGCGACCACGAACTGGAATATGCGGTGGCGTTTGTCTAGCACTAGACTTTTAATAAATCAAATAAATAAAAATATTTTTTGATCAGATACCCAAAATCTTTAGTCTTAGTAACAGCAAGCTTATTAACTAGTACTTAATAGTTAAAAGTGGCCTAGTTATCGTACTTAGGTGCACGACCAGTGGACAGTCCCCACTGTCGGCTATGACCTGAACCTAGAACGTTGTTGCGGCTGCCACGAACTCGCCGTAGAAGTGAGCCGGCTTTTTTGCGCAGTATAGCCGGAAAACTGTCGACATCTGCGTACGCGAAGTCGCGAACATGCTTGAGGCACTACAGTATCGTAGCAGCCTCAACAATACCTGAAGATGATAATGAAACTTCTATTCTAAATTTATCGTTAGATGATTGAACCGTAATGCGGTATTCCGGTTTACTTACGCAATAACTCAAGTTATTTCAGAAAAGGTCCATTAGGAATACAAACACTAAAATGCATAGTATTCGTTTTTTGTCTTTTACCTTCTAAATAAATAGTGCCTTAGAGATATTTCGAGCTGCATCCACAAAATCGATTTAAACTTGTGGTTCAACATGTTATAGATCAAGAAATAATAACGATACTGAACCCTTATGATGAATAAAAATAAAGTGATAATAGATCCCTTGTGATTGTTGACAGGAAGGATCGTGTTTTACTGCACTCTCTGCGTGTATCTATACGGGGATCTGTCCATATACTCCGCAGCGGTCGCCAAGTCTATAATGGATGTTGTCTGGTAAGAATTTGAAATATTTGGCATCATTGTGTCGTAAGCTTACATTCTATTTTGTAAGTGTAATTTGGTTTTACTTTTGGGTTATAATATTATCTTTGACCAGCGCTTCTCCGCTACCGCGCATTGTCAAATAAACGGATGGTGGAGTGTGTTATGCAAAATGAAGCAAGTATTAATTTACTAACTGTTTTTTTTTTCAAATAATTACCAATCGGGGGCATGTTTTTACTATCGTAATCTGTATAAGTAATACTTTCATCCATAGCAGCCACGCCGCATATTTTTGAAACACATTATACATATTAACTAATCATCATCATTTCAACCACAGGACGTCCATTTCTGAACAAAGGCCTCCCCAAGAGACTTCCTGCAACCTAATTTGTAATAATTTGATGAACAAATTATGTAATTGTTTAAATAAGTTGCAGCATAACATTAATTTGTCTTAATTAATCTACTTCCGACTAAGACTTGCAACGAACAACTTCATCAATCTGAAAGTTTTGCGCAACCCATAAGTTTGAGTATAGATTATAATACAATAATTTCGTCGTCAAGAATATAAAAATAAGATGATTGCTGAAAAATAATGTATGTGTCTGCGCAAATGTAGAATTTGTAAATGTTTAATCAAGTGTAACCCGAGCCTGTATTGTTCTGGCTTATAAAATGACGCAGAAGCGCGACGCCAATTTTATTGAATACGTTACGTTGCTAACGTATTTTACCGGTTCGTATTATAAATAAATAAATATGCAACAGAAAACATCAATACCAACCATGGTCTCGAAGTAATTTACATACCCACAAGGTATGTAGCAGTCTACATGATAATGAATTTTGCCAAAGACATTTATTTCCTAGCACACCTATTTATTAGACTTAAGCAAAATAAAAAAAAATGATCTGGTTAACCTGAAACGGGAATCGCACGCGAGAACTTTTGCATTCAAAATGCTGATCAAATCGTAATTTTTTCTACGAACGTTCACATTTTAACAATTCTACCACCGCGTAGTGCGTATACCAGCGCTGACCTATGTAAAACACGCTGGACTGGCTTTCCTTTATAATGATAGCTAATTTTAAACGCCACCCAATAGCCAACAGTGTCCCAAAACGCTGCTTTTCTTGCAGCCAGAAATTTAGGATAGTGGTTGGTTGAGTTTTGTATAAAACCGGGCAGAAGGAGGCAGTGGGCGGGGCATAGTACGTAGAAGTGAGTCAATAGAGCAGAAGGTTTCTACAATGGAGGCCTCGTAACGACATGCGCAGCGTATCATTAGGCTGCTCGCCCACGTCAGACTTTTTGTAGGACCGATTAGTCGGGACGATTTTTTGGAGATTGATTTTCCATAGCATTTCTGACCTACTTCATCCGTCCTACAAAGGACGTGTGAGTTGCACTATTGCAATTAGTACATTCTATTTTTTTCCTACAAAAAATCGATCACCGATTATCGGACGTGGGCGAGCAGCCTTAGACGTCAGATGCCGGCCAACCTACCAAATTCCAACCGGCTAATAGTAATCTAGAATCATTGGGAGAATCCTATGTTCAGCAGTGGACTTCCTATGCCTGAAATGACGATGATGATGAATGGAACTGCTAGATTGTGCTATTGCTCAAAAATAGTCTTTCAACCCCAGCTCAACGGTGCCTTCGAACATAACGGACCCTAAGCAGTGGGAGCAGCTGCCGTGCTTCAACAGCACGCAGCAGTACTCGCGCCTCGAGGTGTACCGCACAGCGCTGCTAACCTTCGTGGGGGCCGTCGCGCCGTTCGTCTTCTTCAACGTTCAGAAGACCAAGTATTTGCAGCTGTTCACGTCGGGAATGCGGTGGTTAGGTGAGTGGTAATTTAGACCGAGAATCAGGTGCAAGTATTCAAACCGGCCATGGCATGTGGCAATTGATACTTGTGAAACCCGTTGCGGGTTGGTAGGCACGCTGAGGGTTTTTTAAAAATCAAAAATAAGTTTATAGCTTTCAAGGAGTTACAAAACATACATTTTAATATTTTTCGATAATGATAATATGTTCTGCAGGGCTAGAATGCGCGCATCGGTCATTTTATCGATAGACAAGACAAATTTTGTCTTCGACGATAATTTTGTCGTTTTTCCTAACCTAACGGATCACAGACACAGACGTCTCGAATCCTATTTCTTAATATTTTCAGGGTCTCCCGTTGATCATAGCTGCATATTTTTACGTTATAACACGGCATTGCCATGATATTTTAGTTTTTTCTTTGTTGTCGTGGAAGACAAAACGAAATATTTACGTCAATAGTCGATAAAATGCCACGACAAAATTTTATCGTCTTGCGCATGCTAGCCCTACTGGTTTGGTACAAGCAGGCTTACATATCTTTCCTCCACAACCACAAACAATTATCTAGCCCCTAACTGAGCAAAGCTTGTATTCAGGCAACTTACTTTTAAGACTTAAATTAGTAGCAGAGTATAAGCGCGGTATATTTCAAATATGCGCAGTATCTATCGGTTAACTAACGTCACGTCGTAAGTTCGCGGCGTCGGCCGACCTTGAACTTGTATGCGACATTTGACTTGCTTAGATTTTTGAGTAACCGGCTTATGTTAGCTAATCTTATACATAATATAGGTTTAGACAAGTCAAGAGGCACGGCTTTGCAGACGTGTAATTAATAATGCTTAAGTTTTCACTATGCTGATGATTTCCTTATAACAAATATAATAGATTGGATTATAGCAGCTAATACCTTTACAAATATATATGTCTGATTGATAAAAACATGGCATTTTCTACAATATGACACATTAAGGTAAATCTTAAACAATCAATTCATTGTTTAAGATTTATATTTTTACTGAATTGAATGGTAAATTCAATTCAGTAAAAATATAATTGCTACACTCGCGAATTATATTTTCATCAGTAGGTAGGTATACAAGATAACAGAAGCATACTTGTAAAAAAAAATCGGCAGGCTGCCTTTAATGATCCTCTTAATTGTTTTTATACTTAAAAAAAAAAGATTAAGCGATTTTATAACAGTACTTTGAAACATTGCTTCTCTTAGCAAAAACTCAACCAAGCGATCGAATCTTAACGGTACTTAAATTAGCTGTACAGTACTACTCGTGCTTCCAGCAAGTTCGCGTAATAAATAAATGTACATTTTGTTTACAGCGTTCGCGATTATGATCTCGATGGCGATCCATCTTCTAATCGGGCGCGGACCGCAGGGCCACCCCCCGGCGTTCGACGTCACGGGAATACCGACACTCTTCGGAGCCTGCGTGTATTCCTTCATGTGCCACCACTCGCTGCCCGGACTCGTCAGCCCCATCCGCGGCAAGGACCGCCTCGGCCTCCATCTCGCTCTAGACTACACGCTCATCAGCATCTTCTATCTCCTTCTAGCGTTCACAGGAGCCTTTGCCTTCGCTCACCTAAACGATCTCTACACCCTCAACTTCATACCGAAGGACAACGAAAATATATTTCTTGAAATCGTCGAATATTTTCTAGCTCTCTTCCCCGTGTTCACTTTATCAACTAGCTTCCCGATCATCGCTATTACTTTAAGGAATAATCTACAAAGTCTGTTTTTAGACACCACGCGGTTGGAGTCGTACAATTTTGTTCTAAGGAAGTTAGTTTTTCCAATCGTATCGGTAACTCCGCCATTGTTGCTTACGTACTATTTAGAGGACATAGGCATCCTAATTGAGTTTACTGGGTCGTACGCAGGAACTGGGATCCAGTATCTGATCCCAACGTTTCTGGTGGTGTCCGCCAGGCGGCACTGTCACAACCTGCTAGGTATGGGCGTAGTAAATAAGTACAAAAGTCCGTTTTCTAACGTCGCTTGGGCGGTGTTTGTGCTCCTTTGGTCGTTCGTCTGCGTAATATTAGTTTCAGTCAATATTTTCCAGAAGAAGTCATGACAGTAATGTTAAAACAAAGTGGCACATGATATAAATCATGTCATTTTGTGCGTACTTTCCATCGGTTTTGATAAGACCGATAGAGATGCAACAAATATATATTGAGCCACACAACTTTTTAAATATTGAATTGATTTATTTTAAAGAAATATATCAAATGATGGGAGCCGATTTTCAACTATTTGTAAAAAAATGTAAATATGATCACAAATATATAAACAAAGCATTTGGTGACCCGAAATAAGCTATTTTTTTCCGCCCGGTCATCCAGTCAAAATGTACGCGCAGAATACACGGTCTTCCACCGAAAATTCGGCGTCTCATTCGCCGGGTAAACACTATTCGTTGCCTCTCTATTTTTCACTAATCGAGAATGGTGCTCGAGATATTAGTATTTCAATACATAACTATTTCCAAAATTGTGAAGTTGTTAAACTTCGAATATAAAGCTGGAAACATACTATCGGACGCGGCTTACGGACGCGGCTTACAGCCGCGACTTAAAGGAATCTAGGTATTGAATTTACACTAAGGTGTGCAAACCAGCGGACGTCAGTCGCGGACGTAACCTTCGCTGACCTTGAGCGCTCGGACGTCCGATAGCAATCTGGCGCGCTGGATGTTTCTGTAAGCCGAAAACGTCCGCGGACGGTATGCACGGGGTGCGGACGCGTCCGAGCGTCAGAAGGACGCCGACTGCGCGAGAGCTCGCACGTGCTTATTGATTGCATGAACATTTTTATTATAAGATAGCTAGCGATTTGATAACGTATGCGAAAAAGAAACCCGCTTATCACCGTATTCAGTATTATGTTACAGGAAATCTCCGGGACCTGGACAAGATTTATTTAGGGTTCCGTACCCAAAGCGTAAATCGGGGGCCTATTACTATTCCGCTGTCCGTCTGTCTGTCTATCTCATAAACCGTGTTAGCTAGACAGTTGAAATTTTCACAGATGATGTATTTTTGTTGCCGCTATAACAACAAATACTAAAAACCAGAATAAAATAAATATTTAAGGGGCTCCCATACAACCAAAGTGATTTATTTTGATCGTTACTAAGGCTCCGCTGTCCGTCTGTCTGTTTGTCCGTCTGTTACCAAGCTGTATCTCATGCACCGTGATAGCTAGAAAGTTGAAATAAATATTTAAGGGGGCTTCCATACAACAAACGTGATTTTTTTGCCGTTTTGATAGAAAATGGTATGGTAATGGAACCCTTCGTGCGCGAGTCCGACTCGCACTTCGCCGGTTTTTACAGATAATGGTGCGGAACCCTTCGTGCGCGAGTTCGACTCGCACTTGGTCGGTTTTTTTTGGCCTGGATAATTGTATTTTGGATTAGCTACTATTTTTCAGAATTTTCTTCCAAAATCTACTAAACGATACAGATTTTCTACTGAAATTACTACTAAATCATCGTCACAATAAAGTGGTCACACTCATGGCGTCCGCAAGCAACGTCCGAGGACCGTGCACACTGATCAGTCGCGGCTGTAAGCCGCGACCGTAAGTCGCGTCCGATAGTATGTTTCCAGCTTGACACGATAAATAGTGTAGCTTATTAAATGAATTCGAAGTCCAAAATGTTATTTACGATTTTGGCCTGCCAGTTGCAATGAATGTTGTAAAATGTTTTTACTTTTAATATCATCACGTCATGTGTATGAATGAGGGTTGTCTTGATGACTTTATACATTTTCATCCGCGGGGTTATTTTGCTATCGTTTTATTTGGTCTCTCATGTAGATAGAAACATATTTCGAATGTAAATAGTTACTAAGGGTTTGCGTAAAATACAAGGTGTTTGGGCGTTATTGCTTTATAACGTCTAACCATTAAACGGTTCGGGATATAATTAAATTAATATAAATAGCCTGTAGTAAGTATTTTTTACCCATCAACCCAGAAAAACGATCCAAAATCGTTTTTTTGTGTTACGCAGTCCTATAGACAACGGTTTTGTGTTACGCAGTCTTATATACAACGGTTTTGTGTTACGCAGTCTTACAGACTGTTATTTTAGGCATCCAATAAGTTAATCGAAAGAATACGTCGGCTAAATAACTGCGTCATAGTCTACAGCGCGTCTATGACAATCGCGCTGACGATCATTTTGGAGACTGACACCAAATGTTACTTTCGGTGACGGCTAAAAGACCTAAGCACGGTTAGATATCTTACTAGCTTTTATTTTTTTTACATATTTTATTTTGTTTCTAATTCTATGTTATATGTATACATTTATAACATGAACAAGTATACAGGTTGCTGAATTTTATTTTAGTATAATCTATTCGAAATCAATTATCTTTTCTAAACTATTTAAAATAGATAATTTATACGCACATTGCGATGCGATGCGACATTCTAAAACTGCACCTAAGAGCGCAGTAGTAAAAATAAGGAGTGTTCTCAGTGGAGAGCACACTTAACATAAGAAATATATACTGCAACCCATCCGCTCATAGTCGTGAGACTGATCGCAGATGAACACGGAAAAAAAAAAAAAAAAAAAAAACATTGCGATGAAAGTCTTCCTATTAGTGGACTTTTTATATTTTTAAAATTATATTTTTTTAAATCAGTCCAGCTATTTTTGAATCTAAATTAATTTCTGAAAATTGGTTGATGAATTAACTTAATAGTATTAAAGACAAAAACAGCCAAATTAGACATAATAATGTAGTTTTTTAGATGTTAGGAGGAGGATATTACACGCAGCTGTATTTTATAAATTGTAAGTTAATTTAAAATGTTGATGCATAATAGTTATTTGAAATATCAAATTAATCTCTCTTATCAGTGAATGCATTTTACAGGGATTTAAGCATTTTAAAATATAATACATTTTATTCGAGAAAGTATTAATTTCTGTAGATTAAGTATCTCGTGTTTGGAAACTTAAATTGTCTCTTGCCAGTAGAAATAGAATCAAATCCGTATATTATAGTAAGCAATAAATTAAAAGTATTTATTATATATAAGTACCCCATTTATTTCCATACTTTCGTCGAGACCGCTTTTGTTAGTTTAATACGGAAATAGGTATAATTTTACGGAATGCTTAAGTATGCTGCACGTTCTTATACCTGAGGATTTTATATCGGTGTTTATCAAGGTTTCGTCACGGCGTTGACTGCATCCGATAACAGAGAGTAAGAAAAATAGAAACAATAACTTACAATGTCGTTTTAATAGTCAGTTTTATTCGATAGCTGTTGATGAGAGCCTAAAGTGTACAACACATAATTATCCGAGAAATAGAGGCAAGTACTAATTTATGAAAATAAAACTTTCAAAACGAGGCTCAGATGCCATTTCTATCACGGTTGACGGAAGCAATGTACACGCGTTAACATTTAGTGGGTTTGTTCCTTAATAATAATATTCTTTATAATGCTTAATTAATACAAAATGTCGTACTGTCCGGCTCATTTAGTGAGACTTAAGACAAAGAACGTTCAAATGTGATAATGGAGATAATACATAGTTCAGTAGATTTTTATAATACCTATGTAATCGGTCAATATTATTTTACTGTGATAGCATAAACCATTTCATATGTAAGTTTTAAATGACTGAACATATTATTTTTTAATAATGCAGTGTATTTTGTAATGAAATAAATAATTTTATTTTGAGCGTTTTTCTTGGGTTTGTGTTTATTTATTCCTTGTTAGTGTTATGTATGGTAAGGGTGCCATGGTACCTTATTTGTTACCAAGGCCTCCGCTGCCTCGCTTAGCGCCCTAGCGACTAGGCGAGATGCCAAGAGAAAAAAAAATGTATTGACTAAAGCCGCGAATCCACTAGAGGCTGCTTGTAATCTTGTAGTGGATTAACGGCTTAACACCAGAGGAGTGGGGTGGGGGCCATAATGGGGCGTTTAAAGAATAGATATCCCACCAGTCTTTTGAGTCCCAGAAAAGTAAACCAAAAGTTAAGGTTGAAGAATTATTTATTTTTATCATCATCATTATACATAGTTGTCACTTATCTCGCGTACAAAGCGACAGAAGCCTTTCATAGCTCAATTGACTTTGGCATGAAGTTACATTGTATTTGTGCTGCCGCGGGGCGGCGTGGTCTGCGAACATCGCGTTCACTACAAGCACTAACCAACAAACAAGGAAATTTAACCCTTAAAAAGCAGGCTTTAGACCAGAAATTTTTATTTCACTAAATTAGCACAGAGCCACCTGGGCGACGATTTTAATACTTAGCAAAGATTTTTCAGTAAAAACCATTAGTACAGTCGTGTATAGAATAATGTTTAAGTTTTTTTAATCAAGTTTTGATTCCTTATTTCACATGCATAGCTGAGATAGAAATCGTTTTATTTACATTTAGAAAAATCTCAAGAGCCCGTAATATTAGTTATGTTATCTAAACTACACGACTGTACTAAACCCGTAAAAGCTTAACTAATTTTATTGACAAATTTTAGCAAAATTTTAAGTGAGATATATTTTTTGAGAATCAAGTGAACTAAGATGCATGGGATAGCAACTAAACCTAATCTAAATTATATGTACTGCATTTAAAACATCGAAATTTCCATAAAGAGTGTGTATAGCTCATTATTACAATATAAATCAAATAATCCCGCTATAATAAAACAAAAATAAAAACTATAATTACATAAAAATTAGTGAATGCTTTTTACACACATTACACATATAAAAATAATAATTAATGAGACATCCGTAATATTCATACATTCTTACAAATGATGAAAGTTTTTATCGAGTTTACCAAAACGTAATGTAACAGGAACAAATATTCTACACGTACGACTATAAATATTACCTGTCTTTATCGTAATAACAATATTAGTGTAGCAAAATACCAATGAGAGCAATAGCTTCGGCTTGAAAATATAATTTCAATAAGTACTCGTAAAACTAACTGCAATAACGCTGTACGATGAATTAAAAGTAGACAAAACGTTACTTTTTAACAAATAAATAATATTATTAATCTATTTATTAATAAACCTAATAATCATATTATTCGCATAAGATCGAATATTTCATTTAGAATTTTATTAAATACAAGTGAGAGCTGGTTGGGTTCGTATTAGCCGGTAATACGAAACAACCGGACGGTCTCGGTCGACTAATACTCAGTGAGACCGGAACGTGAAGTTCAATTTACGAGAGAAAACAAGAAAATAACAATAACTATATCTACCCGACCGGCTCGAACATCTATAATATTCCTATCGAAAGGTACATCACAATAAATACTATGACTACGATATTAGATTTGTAACGAGTTCAGCGGTCGACGCGCGCTCGACCGCACGAGTTCTACGATGTCAAACGCTGTGCACGACACGACTCTTGATTTTCTACTATGCTTGTTGATCTTGTCTCAGTGGCTTACTATGTTTATGTATGTTTTAAATTGTCTATGAAGCACAGTTCATTAATAATAAATAAATTAATTAACAATAATGAATAATATACATACTTTTTGACGGATAATGTTTTTATTAGATTCATGTTTTTAATGCTGACCTTTGACCATAATCTCACCTTCAAACCTAGATGTGGTTTCAGTTGGTATTACAAGTCAAGCTATACTTTTTTTATACTGACAGTT
Organism: Anania fuscalis; assembly: GCA_950371115.1. Taxonomy (NCBI): domain Eukaryota; kingdom Metazoa; phylum Arthropoda; class Insecta; order Lepidoptera; family Crambidae; genus Anania; species Anania fuscalis. Next base: position 5,127,440 of record OX493334.1, on the reverse strand, counting down.
TTAAAAAGAAATCCACGTCTATCTGTTCGCATCTCAAAACAAATACAGCAACCCACGTCGATCAGCGGCCGACAATAACTGTAGACAGCCTTTGTTTCGTGGTGAAACTATAATCAGTGAGATACGTCGATCCAGCGGCCGACGGTAGGCAGCTTTTGTTTCGTGGTGAAACTATAATCAGTGAGACACGTCGATCCAGCGGCCGACGGTGGACTCTTTTGTTTCGTAGTCAAACTATAATCAGTGAGACACGTCGATCTAGCGGCCGACGGTAGGCAGCTTTTGTTTCGTGGTCAAACTATAATCAATGAGACACGTCGATCCAGCGGCCGCTGGTAGGCAGCTTTTGTTTCGTGGTCAAACTTTAAACAGTGAGACACGTCGATCCAGCGGCCGACGGTAGGCAGCTTTTGTTTCGTGGCCAAACTTTAAACAGTGAGACACGTCGATCCAGCGGCCGACGGTAGACTCTTTTGTTTCGTGGTCAAACTATAATCAGTGAGACACGTCGATCTAGCGGCCGACGGTAGGCAGCTTTTGTTTCGTGGCCAAACTTTAAACAGTGAGACACGTCGATCCAGCGGCCGACTGTAGACTCTTTTGTTTCGTGGTCAAACTATAATCAGTGAGACACGTCGATCCAGCGGCCGACGGTACACAGCTTTTGTTTCGTAGGCAAGCTATTATCAGTGAGACACGTCGATCCAGCGGCCGACAGTAAACTTTGTTTCGTGGTCAAACTAAACAATGAGACTGAGAACACCGTGCGTGCGGTCGCGGGCGCGTCGGCCTACAGAGTACGGCTGAGAGAGTAAAGCTAGGGCGCGGGGACTCGAGGCTATAACGTGGAAGGCGGTACGGGGATGTCGTTGCGACGCAGCGCGTTGCGGAAAGCGTCAAGGGACGAACGTAAGGTGAGACAGAAACCGCGCGAGGCAGGCACGAGGGGGTAGTCTGGGGATGCTGCAGGGGTAGTTCCACCCCCTGCAGATAAAGCTACCAACCCTTCTAAACGGTGGCAGAGGGCGGCGGCCGATGAGCGCAGGTGTCGGAGTATCTCTTCGCGGAAAGGCTCGGGCGGGTTCATCACCATTTTGGTCATGGACTGGACGAGCTTGAGGAGGACCATCTCGTTGTACATGCGCGAGTTTTCTTTGCCTTGTTGGGTACCTGTGGTGGGAGAATTTTGTTAAGATTAAGAGCATTGTTATATTTATTATATTGATATTAAATGACCGCCTAACTTTTGCATCTTTCTGTTAACATCAACTGTAACTTCTTTGTACGGTGTGAAATAATGAGTATCTACTCTACCTGAAGGTCTGACTCAAAAGTAGTACGTCATTTTTTAAACAATAAATAATTTGCCTTGCATGGTATGAAAGAGTATCTGATCTATTCTATCATTGCACTATAACTTGAAAACTATAAGCATAGCTATGAATGTCGCCTGTCCGACTGATAGATAAACAGCTGTCGATCGTTATCGATCGTATTCGTTAATCGCTGCCAAGGGATAACTTATACTGTTGAACTCGTTTTCGAATTAAAACATTATTAATTCGAAAACGATACAGGTGTCTCGGTATAACCTTTCTGCTTCTCGTAGCCGGTCTCATTGAAGTAGGGCTCGGCGTTGAGGATGAGCGAGCTGTCCTTGCCCCACACCTCCACATGCCGAGCGGGATACGCAAGCCTACGACATGTTTATATTACCTTTCTGCTTCTCGTAGCCGGCCTCGTTGAAGTAGGGCTCGGCGTTGAGGATGAGCCCCTGCAGCGACACGATCACCTGCAGCAGCGAGCTGTCCTTGCCCCACACCTCCACTCCGCGCCCTGACCACGTGCCGAGCAGGGATACGCACACCTGCAACGGATTCACACGTTTTACTAACAAATTATAGTGTGTCTACACTCAGCGGGATCCCATGTCTGGGAGGCTTATGAGTGATACAGAGAATTAGATCTGGATTTGTTCTACTGAATTATGCTGAAAACAGAATTTGTTCCGTATTACAAACGGAAATATAAGCTTCTCTAACCGACCTCCAGCCAGCGGGATATTTACCAAAACTATATGCACCCAGCATTTAGATTTGCTCTTTTACGCCGGCACGGCCGGTGCGCAAACTGAAGATTACTCGACACGTGCACATAATAATATAAAGGTACAGAAGGCTCACTTCTGGAACAGTTGTAATAAAAAATCAATCTTTTCAACGCGACAATAAGGTCTAAAATAATTTGCACCCGCACGCCTACCTAACTGATTTAACTACCAACTACCGTTCACTACAAGCGAAAATGAACCCTATCTATAGGTAATACGATACTACTCACGAATAAGCTTAAGCCAAATTGGTTTTGGGTGGTTTTGGTTGCCTCACTAGGGTCGACTGTGCAATGTAACGTCGAAATCCTGTGTCTAAATTATTATTTTAAGTAAGTAAAAGGAACAATAACCGTGCCACTATACAATTGCTAGATAATAGCGCAAATTATTTTTAAAAGGAAATTCTAATTTGAATACGAAATGGCATGATTCGCATACGAATGACTAAAATCCCTATTTTTGAAAATTCATTTCATGAAAATTCTGCTACGAGTGATCAGTATTTACACATTCGTATTTTGATTGATTTGAAAAAGTTCGGAAAAATGACATTGACAAGTAAACAAATGATTCACAGATTAAAACCCTTTTTTTTCTTCATTCTGTTCTATGCGATTCATATTGTCGGTTTTAAAATCAATAAGTTTTTTCATTCTGGATTTTAATATTTTCTGAAATATAGTAACAAGAATTTTACTTTAATAGCAACACATAATTCAAGTGATTAAAAAAATGCGTAAAATCGGGAACAATAGAATAGAGTTCGCACACGAATCGTATTCGAATTCAAGATTCATTTCGAATGCTGCAAAAACACGTGTCCAAGTGTCTCCCTCTCTCTCTCTCTCTCTCACCTTGCCGTCCTCATAGAGGTTGGGGTTGAGGCGATCCGTGCAGTAGGAGTGGTAGTGGCAGAGCGGCGGCGCGCGCGGATACTCGCCGCCGAGCTGCACGTCGAACACGAACAGCCCGCCCTCGTACGGCGTCTTGGACGGGCCGGCGATCATCACCGATAGCAGATCGATGCGGTCCTCGAACGCGCGCACCCACACCTAACACATAAAAAAAACACATTACCTAAGTCTAACAATCTTTTGGCTCAATCTAACAAGAACAGGTAATGTGTATAGTCCTAAAGTCACTTTTATTTTAGAAGTTTTCCAATGAACGCTACCCGACAGTTTTCAATTTATACAAAGTTGCTCAGCAAGCCGTAGAGATAGCTTTGCTTGAGATTCCTCTGAAGAATAAAATAATTAATGAGGTTATCCGAGAAACATTAAAGTTATCGATTAAAACGATAACAAAGTGAACGACGAAACGATAGCGAAGCAGCATGTGCCGTAGAACCGATAATCGATGACCGATGGATTATTTTTAAGTGGAGACAGCGACTTAGTAAACGGACCGTAGAGCGTTGGTAAACTCTGAGGTGAAACGTTGATAAACGCTGAGGCTGGTAAGTGGATGTAAAAAATAGCCGAGAATCAGGCTCAGGGACCTATGTATGATGATGCCAACCAGGGACATATGTGACATATGGGTTGATGATGGTAATGTACACTCACTCCAGGCGGCAGATCGCTCTTCAGCAGTTTGATCTCGCGCTTGACAGCCGAGTAGAAGCTTCTAGGCTCGGACGGCTGCAGCATGGACAGGTGAAAGCGGTGGGCTACTGGCGCAGACTCGAGCACGCAGAACCCTTCCCCGACGGTGGAATCGTCATCCTGCACAGACTCCGCTTCGGCTTCTATTTCTGAACCTTCAGCTGTCGCTAGAGGTGCTGTTTCTGTCGTAGGGACTGTGAAGTAAATGAATTATTGCATATAATTTTTATGAGCTGTCAAAACGCATCATTTGTTTGGCGATAGCAAGCCGTGACCTTACTGTTTGCCCAAGTTATTTGACTAACAATTTATTGATTTAATTTTAAAGGCATTTAAAAAACTAGTTTACAAATAAATGAGAATGAACCGAGTAGTGAGGTCTCAAAATAAGGTGTTACGTATCTAACTATTGTGGGTCTGCACTACAGAATGCAATCTCGGTATACCGAAATTTGCACCAATTTTGAGATATTTATCTTGCATGACAACTATTTGCAAGATGTCACTAGATTTGCTCTCGTCTTAATGGCACAACAAATTGTGATTCCTACGATAGTATAGTTAACTTCATCAATCAAATTGATATTATTTATTCGTTGAAAAAGATGATTATTTGCCTTTTAATTTATAACTTTAACAAATTCGTACCATTCTATTATAACTCATTATCTATAAGATACAGACTTGCCCAACATCAAGCAAAGTTGTTGTCCCTAGTCTGCAGTTTGGAATACTAAGATGTAGCCTTTACTTACCAGTGCCTTCTGGATTGGTAGTGGTTGAGGTAGTAACATCTTTGACTTCCCCTGCCGACTTGGCGCCTTCAACCTTCTCGTCTTGGTCAGCCATGCTCACCACCAGCGCGCCGTACTGACTGAATTCGTTAAGTGGACCGTTTTAAATCTATGTTTACATCGATGAATTACAGTTTGCAGTGCGAGAAAATGCAGTTACGATTAGGGATTAGAAGAGTTAAAGAGTCGATAGATAATGTTATGACAATACAGAATGGCGATCAAAATTTAATTGTATATACAGGGGACACCCTGTATATACAATTAAATTTTGACAAGGTAAAATATTGAATATACTTTTACAGGTTCTTCTTATGATTGAAACAACCATACCGACCGACCCAACTCAAGGACTAAATGGTGAAATCGAGACAAAAATATACCTGCTACATTAACATATTTTGTTCGTGTAGCATTTAAACTATCTAAAGTTGCATACTAATGCAACATTTTTGGTTTTTCAATTTTACTATTTGGTCACATAGTAATAATTTATTATAATCATGAGAAATACCAAGTCTAGAAGTATGTACGTCGTTTTACCTAACACTCTGTATAGTAACGAAAAATTATCTAATTTATCCAAAGAAATAAACTAAATTTTGAATAAACTTGTTTTTTAAACAAGCAAAAACAAGGAAATCCTTTATTCAGTATATATCTACGAAGAAAGTAGCATAACTTGTATTCTATCGCACTTTATAATGAAGTATATTATGACTTTTGTTTGAACGAATTTTAATTACATTTACTTCCACCACGTTACGTTACTTACTTACTCACGTTTACGAAGTTGATACTAGCTAGAGACAGCGTTTTATTGCACCGAGGTTTGTATACGTTATTAATGTTTATGCAAAACACAGACACTATCGGGGGAAAGAAAAGACATGTTACTGTTCTTCTTGACAAATCTTGGAGGAACTCCTGTTCAATAAGAGATACGTTTTTTCTTTACCAGCCAATCAGATTGGGCTCTGTAATGTAAATTTATAATTACCGATATTTGTATGTTTATTAATGTTTCTGGCCGAGACATTTTTTATTCTGTTTACTATAAATGCTGCTTCCTGATTTTCAAATGTATTTCTACTTCCATCACAGCAGTCGAAATATATATTTAATTAACCCTTATACCCAAACATCTTTTATAAGCATATAACAGCTGATTCTGCTACTCAAATAAAATCAATTTTACCTTAATTGCTTCAGATTTCTAATAAGGGGTAAAAGTTGTTTTTTAAAAAAAACATCCTTCAAATTTTCTGTGTTCTTCTGGTATTTTCTGATACCGTCGGTTGTATACTACTTCAAACAAAACTTGACAACTACCTACTACGGCACTATCACTATTGTAACTTAAAATCTTTAACACAATCCATTTAACACGAGGATAGGCCGCGTGACAACGTGGCTTACCGATAACTCCCAAGTCCCAAACAATAGGTTTTTTATTGGTCTTTTTAAGCAGTTTGACTTGAAAATATAACGCCGTCTCTTGCGAGTATCGAACCATAAACGTAAGTAATGTATAGGCCTATTTCTTGTGAGACAAAGTTAGTATGAGATGGGGAAAGATTACTGAAATTGGGTTAGTAACAACATAAGCTAGGTATACAATGACATATGACAGACATAGTACCGACCACACTATGACAATACCATGCACAGAGTAACACCTGCATATGCGGGGGCTATGTTACAGAAACAACAGGTCACGCAAACTTACATTAAACAAACTATCAATAAAACTACGCGCAATCAAATTAACTTTACAGACATTTCACAAAGTAATATATCGGGAAACAGAGAAATTAGGTTACCACTTTTAACAGAGTCATCTACTAGATTAAAAAAAAATAATAAATAAACGAAAAGATATATTGTAGGATAAACCAATTAAAAAAGCAATCAAAAAAAATAGTTTGAAGGCACGAAAGGCGCCTGTGTTTTAAGAAAATGCTATATAATTTAGGTTCTGCGATTACTACGTAATAAATCAAAACAGATACATTTTTAACAAAGGGTTGTTGAATGTTAAACTTATATAATGATAAAAATCTATATTTCAATAAGATGACCCAAAATGATATGAAAAATAAATATAAAAATAATAAAAACTTATATTCGGTGAAACGAAGTAAATTATATCACTTTGTTTAATATAAGTGTTGCGAGTTCGTTCGCTAAAAGTATAAGTTTGGCTAAACTAAAAACAGTAACAAGGGTACGACGATTTTTATAGGAGTATTGGGTAAGGTATCGTAGTATATACGAAAAAGCTACATTAAATGGTACTAAAGTATATACAAATATACAAACCCAACAAAACGTTAAGGTTTGCGAGAGCGGGAAAACATGAAGTGTGAGGTCCCATTCACATTTATAAAAAATAAAAGTGAGCGTGATGAGAAAACAAAAATAATATGAAAATAAGTGCAAATAAAAACAATCAGGAACTTTGTACATGTGTGAATATGAAAGTAAGTTAAATATTTACAATCTTTGAACGGTTTATTTTATATAAAAGAATGCCATCTTATACTATCTATCGGCAAAATACTTTGAATATAGTTAGTTATTTGTAACCTTTGAGTGAAATCTAAATATTTTACGAATAATGACAAGAAAAACTTAGAGACAAAGCTTAAATGTCCTCAAGACCCACTTGCAAATCCCTCATAAGCAAAGGTTTGACCTAAGCCGGGCTTTAAATATCACACATATCTGTCTGTATGATAACATATTATGTTGGTTACAAAGTTTTTTAATCTGAATTAATACAAGAAGCGCAAGTGGCCCTGAATAAACCAGCTGCTTCCATAATAAGTGCTATAATAAGTCAAATGATAATGTAGTAACACATGTACAAAATTGTTCAACATATAAAACAAATAATGGTTGATGGGTGAAGCAAAACAAAAAGTAGGCTCACACTGAAAAGTGGTATGGTAACTTCTCTTCGGTCGCGTTTTGCTTTCTCATTAAGCTGTTTAGGAATTCGGCCAGCTCTTGCGGCCTTCTCCTGCGAATATAAATGAACACCCTTTATTTATTTATCTCTAACGAGGGTTCAGTATTGTTTAAAATTGATTTTTAGTTTGAAGAAATAAATATTAAAAGAAAAAAACATACAGACAGGAACTCCTCAGTTTTTGCAGTTGATACTTTGTCGTGATTTCTGTGTGACATGCTTATTTTAAACGATTGAGAAATGCGATCATTGCAATGGTAGGAGTCGTTATGTGCATTGCAGGGCATTTGAAATTTGTGTTGTTTTTCAACTCATTTGTTAATGTCGGACTGTACTATCAGGGAATGCCTAATATATGACTCGCATTTATTCTACTGCGGTCTGATTTTGTCAGGCTAGCCCTGGAAATATATAGGTCTCCTATAGAAATTTGGTCAATAAGATGGCGTCTTATATCTCTGGTCAAACCTCAAATCATCTAAAATTTACTAACTAGGACAATGTAGGTAAGATTGTAATTTTGCCCCAGTTGGTACTCGACATTTTTCGAAGTTGGCAAATTAGACCATTATAAGCAATTGAAAATGAATTTGAAAAATGAGTTTATTGTTTTCAAGAAGTTACAGACACATATGAATATATTTTTTTGCATTTCAGGGGAGCAATAGGAGGTGACCCAGCGCTTGGTTTTCAGCCACTTCCACTTCTCTTTTGATGTTAGGCGAGAACCGTTATTTGATCATTGGGATTGCGGGTTAATTAATTGTCCAAATGCCAAAAGTATAGCCTCCTTGGCTAGTGGTAGGCTACGCTGCATATGACCTTTAGCCGAAGTTAATAAATGAATTCCCAATATAACTCCTCTATTCGTGTAACGTACGACACGTCCTAACAACTACTTTTGCAACGATACACTATTAAAAAATCATGTGCCTGTGAAACTTATGCTAGATTGCGTGTGTGTGTGCGTGTGCGTCTTACCGGCTGACTTCTGCGTGGGCCTTGACAAGTTGCGAGTGTATGAGCGAACACAGCTTGTAGCATACGTTCCGCGTCGTGCCATCCACGTCGCCGGGCTCGTTGGGCTCTACAATACATAAGAAATAGATAACTCGGCTATCAAACGATTCAGTTTCATATCGGTCGATTTCTGATTTTATTCAACTCGATTGTCATTTTTGAATAGAAACGAAATGCCGTCACGCCTGTGACAAACTGACAAATAATATCATATAAAAGTTTTTTAAAAATATTTCGATAATAGACTACGTGAATGCAATATGTTATCATATCAAAACCAATATCGTACTCGAGAATTCGTAATCGTATCGTACGAAGTTCAGAATATGTAAAGCTAAAACTTTTGATTCGACAATGACAAGTTCTTTTGATTTGAATAAATTATTTAAAGATTCTCAATCGAAGCTCTGGACATTAATTGTCACCGACTGACTTGTTAGTTAAACTCGAAGAGTAAAAAATAATTATTTATTTTGGCGTTAATAAATTTTTAAGACATGAAGTTTAAAACAGAAATGTTACGTCGTTAGCTATCGTCATTAAAAACTTACGATTCTCCTCTGTGGCATTTTCATGAATTATATTAGTTTCCGATCCTGACGCCTGCGCAGATTCGATATTCAAGTGTAGCTGCTTCTTAGGAGTATTCGCTTCAACCTAGACAAAAATAAAGATATTTGTTTCATTATTGATTATTAACTCGTTTATAAGTTCAAACGAACATACAATTTTCGTAGTAGGCTTTTTGCTTCCGTTACATAACTACATCTAGCGACAGTGCACGGATCTTGATCGCTGGATGATGCACATTAAATAAACAATGATGTACAGAAGACCATTAACGACTATATAATGGGCTAGTCGCGAGACGCGCCTGCACCGAGGGCCGAGATTGATTGTTTGCTTCGTGCACACTTGTGTCTGATGCGATGATCATTTCGTTCGATGCGCAAAGCGATTCCCACTCTTTGCGCTCGCGCTCAAAATCAAGGCGCAAATAGCCAGCTGTATACACGCTAGTTAGTAGAGCGCGACGTACCTCCATAGGCTCGACAGTCAAGTTGGCGGTGAGTATAGCCAGCGGCGGCGACGCGCGCTGCTCGTCGACGAGCATGGGCGCGGCGTCGAGCGCGTCGGGCTCGGCGGGCCCGCTCGCAGCTGTATACACGCTAGTTAGTAGAGCGCGACGTACCTCCATAGGCTCGACAGTCACGTTGGCGGTGAGTATAGCCAGCGGCGGCGACGCGCGCTGCTCGTCGACGAGCATGGGCGCGGCGTCGAGCGCGTCGGGCTCGGCGGGCCCGCTCGCAGCTGTATACACGCTAGTTAGTAGAGCGCGACGTACCTCCATAGGCTCGACAGTCACGTTGGCGGTGAGTATAGCCAGCGGCGGCGACGCGCGCTGCTCGTCGACGAGCATGGGCGCGGCGTCGAGCGCGTCGGGCTCGGCGGGCCCGCTCGCAGCTGTATACACGCTAGTTAGTAGAGCGCGACGTACCTCCATAGGCTCGACAGTCACGTTGGCGGTGAGTATAGCCAGCGGCGGCGACGCGCGCTGCTCGTCGACGAGCATGGGCGCGGCGTCGAGCGCGTCGGGCTCGGCGGGCCCGCTCGCAGCTGTATACACGCTAGTTAGTAGAGCGCGACGTACCTCCATAGGCTCGACAGTCACGTTGGCGGTGAGTATAGCCAGCGGCGGCGACGCGCGCTGCTCGTCGACGAGCATGGGCGCGGCGTCGAGCGCGTCGGGCTCGGCGGGCCCGCTCGCAGCTGTATACACGCTAGTTAGTAGAGCGCGACGTACCTCCATAGGCTCGACAGTCACGTTGGCGGTGAGTATAGCCAGCGGCGGCGACGCGCGCTGCTCGTCGACGAGCATGGGCGCGGCGTCGAGCGCGTCGGGCTCGGCGGGCCCGCTCGCAGCTGTATACACGCTAGTTAGTAGAGCGCGACGTACCTCCATAGGCTCGACAGTCACGTTGGCGGTGAGTATAGCCAGCGGCGGCGACGCGCGCTGCTCGTCGACGAGCATGGGCGCGGCGTCGAGCGCGTCGGGCTCGGCGGGCCCGCTCGCAGCTGTATACACGCTAGTTAGTAGAGCGCGACGTACCTCCATAGGCTCGACAGTCACGTTGGCGGTGAGTATAGCCAGCGGCGGCGACGCGCGCTGCTCGTCGACGAGCATGGGCGCGGCGTCGAGCGCGTCGGGCTCGGCGGGCCCGCTCGCAGCTGTATACACGCTAGTTAGTAGAGCGCGACGTACCTCCATAGGCTCGACAGTCACGTTGGCGGTGAGTATAGCCAGCGGCGGCGACGCGCGCTGCTCGTCGACGAGCATGGGCGCGGCGTCGAGCGCGTCGGGCTCGGCGGGCCCGCTCGCAGCTGTATACACGCTAGTTAGTAGAGCGCGACGTACCTCCATAGGCTCGACAGTCACGTTGGCGGTGAGTATAGCCAGCGGCGGCGACGCGCGCTGCTCGTCGACGAGCATGGGCGCGGCGTCGAGCGCGTCGGGCTCGGCGGGCCCGCTCGCAGCTGTATACACGCTAGTTAGTAGAGCGCGACGTACCTCCATAGGCTCGACAGTCACGTTGGCGGTGAGTATAGCCAGCGGCGGCGACGCGCGCTGCTCGTCGACGAGCATGGGCGCGGCGTCGAGCGCGTCGGGCTCGGCGGGCCCGCTCGCAGCTGTATACACGCTAGTTAGTAGAGCGCGACGTACCTCCATAGGCTCGACAGTCACGTTGGCGGTGAGTATAGCCAGCGGCGGCGACGCGCGCTGCTCGTCGACGAGCATGGGCGCGGCGTCGAGCGCGTCGGGCTCGGCGGGCCCGCTCGCAGCTGTATACACGCTAGTTAGTAGAGCGCGACGTACCTCCATAGGCTCGACAGTCACGTTGGCGGTGAGTATAGCCAGCGGCGGCGACGCGCGCTGCTCGTCGACGAGCATGGGCGCGGCGTCGAGCGCGTCGGGCTCGGCGGGCCCGCTCGCAGCTGTATACACGCTAGTTAGTAGAGCGCGACGTACCTCCATAGGCTCGACAGTCACGTTGGCGGTGAGTATAGCCAGCGGCGGCGACGCGCGCTGCTCGTCGACGAGCATGGGCGCGGCGTCGAGCGCGTCGGGCTCGGCGGGCCCGCTCGCAGCTGTATACACGCTAGTTAGTAGAGCGCGACGTACCTCCATAGGCTCGACAGTCACGTTGGCGGTGAGTATAGCCAGCGGCGGCGACGCGCGCTGCTCGTCGACGAGCATGGGCGCGGCGTCGAGCGCGTCGGGCTCGGCGGGCCCGCTCGCAGCTGTATACACGCTAGTTAGTAGAGCGCGACGTACCTCCATAGGCTCGACAGTCACGTTGGCGGTGAGTATAGCCAGCGGCGGCGACGCGCGCTGCTCGTCGACGAGCATGGGCGCGGCGTCGAGCGCGTCGGGCTCGGCGGGCCCGCTCGCAGCTGTATACACGCTAGTTAGTAGAGCGCGACGTACCTCCATAGGCTCGACAGTCACGTTGGCGGTGAGTATAGCCAGCGGCGGCGACGCGCGCTGCTCGTCGACGAGCATGGGCGCGGCGTCGAGCGCGTCGGGCTCGGCGGGCCCGCTCGCAGCTGTATACACGCTAGTTAGTAGAGCGCGACGTACCTCCATAGGCTCGACAGTCACGTTGGCGGTGAGTATAGCCAGCGGCGGCGACGCGCGCTGCTCGTCGACGAGCATGGGCGCGGCGTCGAGCGCGTCGGGCTCGGCGGGCCCGCTCGCAGCTGTATACACGCTAGTTAGTAGAGCGCGACGTACCTCCATAGGCTCGACAGTCACGTTGGCGGTGAGTATAGCCAGCGGCGGCGACGCGCGCTGCTCGTCGACGAGCATGGGCGCGGCGTCGAGCGCGTCGGGCTCGGCGGGCCCGCTCGCAGCTGTATACACGCTAGTTAGTAGAGCGCGACGTACCTCCATAGGCTCGACAGTCACGTTGGCGGTGAGTATAGCCAGCGGCGGCGACGCGCGCTGCTCGTCGACGAGCATGGGCGCGGCGTCGAGCGCGTCGGGCTCGGCGGGCCCGCTCGCAGCTGTATACACGCTAGTTAGTAGAGCGCGACGTACCTCCATAGGCTCGACAGTCACGTTGGCGGTGAGTATAGCCAGCGGCGGCGACGCGCGCTGCTCGTCGACGAGCATGGGCGCGGCGTCGAGCGCGTCGGGCTCGGCGGGCCCGCTCGCAGCTGTATACACGCTAGTTAGTAGAGCGCGACGTACCTCCATAGGCTCGACAGTCACGTTGGCGGTGAGTATAGCCAGCGGCGGCGACGCGCGCTGCTCGTCGACGAGCATGGGCGCGGCGTCGAGCGCGTCGGGCTCGGCGGGCCCGCTCGCAGCTGTATACACGCTAGTTAGTAGAGCGCGACGTACCTCCATAGGCTCGACAGTCACGTTGGCGGTGAGTATAGCCAGCGGCGGCGACGCGCGCTGCTCGTCGACGAGCATGGGCGCGGCGTCGAGCGCGTCGGGCTCGGCGGGCCCGCTCGCAGCTGTATACACGCTAGTTAGTAGAGCGCGACGTACCTCCATAGGCTCGACAGTCACGTTGGCGGTGAGTATAGCCAGCGGCGGCGACGCGCGCTGCTCGTCGACGAGCATGGGCGCGGCGTCGAGCGCGTCGGGCTCGGCGGGCCCGCTCGGCGCGAACAATCGCGCCAGTTGTTCGTGCACGCGGCGCTCGCCCGCGCGCGGCGTCGTCGCGCCTCGCTCGCGGACGCGCTCGAGCAGGCCCTGCAGAGGTGATGATTGATAAGTTTCATACGATAGCGCGCTTGAGTAACGCGCACATATAAGATCCTAATTTATCTGTAACTGTCTTCTAGGGGGTTATTCCACTGTTCAAATGCAACACTTTTTCTATGGAATAACATCGAAATCCCCCTTCCCTTCCTATGGGTGTCGTAGGAGGCGACTACAGGAGAACCGCAACAAGAAGACGGGCAGCAGCGTCTCCTTTCCACCATTGGCCAAACTGCGATTGCCAACCCGCCTGCCAAGCGTGGCGATTATGGCAAAATCCTCCTATTGGAGAGGCCTGTGTCCAGCAGTGGACTGATATAGGTGATGATGATGAAAAAAAGTTGCTTTAACATGCATAACATCAGTCTTATGAGGAAGTGTTTTCTTTTGAGATTTATGTTTGTCCCGTAGAATTATTTGGTGTACTTGAGCACTAGAATCACCCTCTTTTGTATGAAACAAGTTGTTTTTACATACTTACTTTTACTGAATAAATGAATATTATGAATACGGCGGGCTGCCTTGAATAAACTCTTAAAAAAGCTGTGTATACATATGTTGGATACCATATTTTAAACCTTATTCACTTATTTTAAAGTCGAATGTAAAAGTTATTAATATTTATAGGCAGAACAATATATTAAGGGGGTGTGATGTGTTTTCATACAGTAACTATAGTGGCATTAAGTACGAATCTAAGTGAATTCTACTAGTTACATACCAAAAAGTGGTCTTCGTGGAAGAAAGACGTGCCCATCAAACGATCTAGGAACCGGCAGTCCTTGTACAAATTGAGTAGTTTTCGCATGATCTAGAAAACCAAAATGTTTCGATCAGATACAGCTAAAACTAAATAAGATCCATCGTTAACAAACTCATCGGTAAATAATTAACAATATCGGAAACATAATTCGTAGACTTTGTATACTTCTTGATGGAATAATTAAAATAACAAAATAAAGAAAAGAAAGCATAAACACACCTCCTGACTCTGCAATGTAGGATGCTTAGCGAACATTTCCTCTAACCGCCGCATAGCAACGCGCCCGCGTTCTATATGGGCAGCCACCCGCGGTTCTAGAAGCTTCGGTACCGCAGCCGCAGTAGTTCCTTCCACGGTCCCGCCGCTCGCCAACGCCGTCACTGTGACCGTGGTGACTGCGGACTCGGCCGGCGGGTTCACGAACACGAGGAATGCGCCGTCTGAGATAACTGATGATCGTTTATAAGTATCTCATCATCTGTGCTATCGTTGAACAGTGCTAGAAGCTACTTGAAGTGTTTTGATGAAAAAAAGAATCTATATTTGCAAGTAAACTTAGTAGGGGAAGAAGAGAATCTTGTTTGGCACACATTATAAACATTCAGTCTGGTAAAACGAAAATCTTATACAGCATGGTCTATTGGAAGGTGCCAAACATTAAAGCTTCTCAACTACTATTCTCTTGTTTTACCAGTCAAATTAATTAAACGCCACATCGCGCCTTTTTAACACTTGACATTGGCAGAACCAATTTGCCACAGCGCAGAATTGCTGCCAGAACAGAAATTTAATTGAACGAGCTTGAGCACGCTGTGCCGTCGCTAATGAGATTTGCGAGCGAGGCGACAGCTATTACAGTACGCGGCATCGCATATACTCATACTCATCGCATCATCGCTTTGCGCATCATAGGAGACTATAATTGTATAAGAGACGCGTGTGCGCGGAGCTAACAACCAATCAAGGACGGCGGTGCAGGCGCGGCGCGCGACTAGCCAATCACGAAAGTGAAATGGTCTTCTGCGCAACTTTCACCCAGCGCTCAACATCCGTCACGCTAGTTGCACATAGAGTAATTTGGGAAGATTCGCGGCGTGTTTACTGTGCGTTTGCCGCGAACATATAGGGCGCATTCCGAATTGCGCTAAAACATTGTCAGCGCGAAACCGACTTTATAATAGTCACAAATATTACAAAAAACCGGCAAAGTGCGAGTCGGACTCGCGCACGAAGGGTTCAAATCACGTTTTTTGTATGGGAGCCCCCTAAAATATTTATTGTATTCTGTTTTTCAGTGTTTTTGTTATAGCGGCAACAGAAATACATCATCTGTGAAAATTTTATCTCTCTATCACGGTTCATGAGAAACAGCCTGGTGACAGACGGACAGACAGACAGACAGACGGACAGCGGAGCCTCAGTAATAGGGTCCCGTTTTACCTACCTGAACGCAGTAGGCATTTATATGGATTCGTGTTAATAGTGCTCTTATCGCATTTTTTTTTTTAAACCCACAATATCACGAATTATCCAGCCCCAAACTAAGTAAAGCTTGTGCTATGGCGACTAGATAACGGATAAACATACTTAAATACGTTTATAAACATCCATGACTTAGGTGCAAATGCTCGTGCTCGTCACACTAACATTTGTCCCTCGCGGGATTCGAACCCGCAACCGCCAGGAATTGTAGTCCGGAGCGCGAACCACTACACCAGACGGTCGTCAAATTTGTCGCGGCTATTAGTGTTAGTACCTGGCTGCGGCACGGGCGGCGTGGCGGGCGCGGGCGGCGGCGCGTCCGGCGTGCGCGGCGACGCGTCGTGTGCGGAGCTCTGTGTCTCCCACGAGTCCTCAGACCCTGACCCTTCCGAGCCCCACAGTTCGCCGTCTTCAGAGTCGTATTCGCCCACCTGATGATATGTTTAGCTCTTGATAAAACGGCAAATATCTAGTAAGCGCCACCGTGTATGATGAAGGCAAACTATTGGTAGGGGAGCACGTTATTTTTTTATTGACGAGTTTGTACGCCTTAAACGCAAAGGGTTTGGTTGGTGTTTATATCAGTTCAGGAATCTTTAGTGGCGAGCTAAAAACGCAAAGGGTTTGGAGTTTAGATCAGTTCAGGAATCTTTAGTGGCGAGCTATGAACGCAAAGGGTTTGGAGTTTAGGTCAGTTCAGGAAACTTTAGTAGCAAGTTAATGCGTCTTGAACATAAAGGGTTTTGAGATTAGATCATTCCAGGAAACTATCTGTAGTAAAATAGCTGGAATTGTTGGAAGTCACCCCTAGCAAAATTTACTGTCAGGTTTGTCGACGATAGATGAATGTTAATTCCTTACTTCGAGACCAAGACAATTTGTTTTATATTAAGCACCTTTATGTCTACTGCTGGACATACATAGCCTCCCCGAATGCGAAACACTAAGCCCAATCCTTAGCTATTATTTTGCATCCGCTGTCAGCAACCGCGTTTAACATGTCGCTGTCTCCACTAAAGTTTATGTCTACTTCATCAATTATCTGCTTTATCACCACTACCAGACCACTAGCATTCAGACGGGCGCAAGATCGAAATGGCTGGAGACAGCTCATCATCCAGGCAACTAAGTAGACGGGGTCACGATCCTCAAGATCTCGAGGGAACGACTTTGGAGTAGGACCAGACTACTAGCACGCAGGTTGCCTTTTGGTCAAAATTTAAACATGCGCATTCCTGCCACGCAAGTCATTATTAACAATTAGCAGGAGACATTTTTCAAATGCCAATTTTTTTATGGTTGTAGAAAGATACATCATACTAAATAACATTATCAAAAACTGTTAAATTACTGTTAGGTTTAGCCGTTTAAATATATTTCTAAAAGTAAACTTACTTTGTAAAGGTCCTGTGGCCAGCACATACTCGTATGCCCATCTACCCACCACACTTTCACACGACCTGTTGGGAAATTGTCGATAACCTGAAACCAAATTATCATTATCAGTATAACATTCCTCTAAAAATGTTTAGGTAAATTTTGACTTTTGCTGAAGGAGTTAAAAATATGTATAACTAGCTGACCCGGCGAACGTCGTACCGCCTAACAGTTATTTTTTTTTTCGTCAGCTTTTCCAATGTTTTTATTATTTATTCTGCTATTCGGGGCGGAGACAAATCTAACAAATTATAAACCATGAAATTGGTCTAGCCGTTCTCGAGTTATAAGTGTTGTAACAAACCCGACTTTGTTTTACATATTAAAGATAATATTTTTTATTTTGCATTTAATGTTAGAAAATCGTTGGTTGCGATCTGTAGCATCGCCCTCTAAAGAAGTACACTATAGCCGGGACTAACTTACAAAAAGAACACGGGAGATGCTTGTGTTAAATATCACGAAATATGGTCTCAATGGCCACCTGTCTACTTACAAGCCCGGAATGGGTTGCTTAAGTTTATTTTTATCTGACATAACATATTGTACAAACTGATCTGAACCTACTACTTATAATATTTTACTGTCACAGAACTCATGCATATTCGAAAAGACTATAGTTTTATGTTATCAGTCATACCTGTCCAGCGGTGCAGTGAGCGTCCTCCCCAGTAAAGTTGGCGACGCGGATGACCACAGTCCCGGGCCGGTACTGGAAGTCCGGATGGTCTTTCAGGTCGTACACGCTCATCTCGCTCTCGTACAACATTTGGGGGCTGTAAGACAGAAAATACAGGTGTAATGTTTTTCTATTAAATAGATAACTTAACGAGCATATACTTGGTCACTAACCGAAGGGCAAACATCCGAACTAAAAGGTTGGTAAAAAGCCCATTGCTTTTTACCAACCTTTTAGTTTAGTAGCAGAGCATTCTGAATATAAGAAGGATCGACAAGATCAGGAATACTACAATCCGTACAAAAAAATTACTATATCAGGTATTATTCATTGCAGATGTAGTCACAGCCAAATTTAAGAGGCAGGATGCACCCAGATAGGTGGACGGACTATGGGTACTTCAAGACGGCTATGGCCGAAGTGGCAGACCCAAATAACGAGGGTGACTATTTGTCCTTGCAGGGAACTGGGAAACTTTGGCGCTAGACAGGGATCGGAAGATTTTGGGGGAGACATTTGCCCAACAGAGGGATAGCACAGGTCAGTAAAGTAAGGAATACTTACACAGGTTCATCGGCGCTGGTGTAGGTGCGGTACCAGTGCACGATGGAGGTGCGGCCGTGGTGATCCACGCGCTGGACCACGCCGTACTCTCGATGCTTCAGCTTGACATAGACATAGAGAAGCATGGTGTAACAGAGCAGGAGCATGGTGTTGTGCTTTATCTATCTCCTGTTTTACTAGCTCGTGGGTTCTTAAGCGCTCAGATACTCACACATGAAAACGGCTTAGGGCGTTACTTGCTTTACTTCAAGCAAGAATTTAAAAATAAATTATGCGCATGCTACCATGATTACTCGATTTAATCTTATATTTTGTTAAAAATTGTGTATTTCACCAGTATTAAACTGTATGTTGGCAATAAAACTTAAGGTTCACATATACTTCTCTGAGACAACTGATCTCAAGATTCTCAAGGCAGTGTATGTAAATTCGCACTGACAATAAGGAGGAATAATTACTAGATGGTAAATAGTAAATAACAAAAATTATCAAAGGTACAGATTTATCATATTATTTAAATAAGAGTAAGACGTTTTAAGCATGACGTCAGCCGTGCGTTTATTGTAACTTGGACGGGATATTGTATGATAACTGCGTTGGAAAAGAATATGACAACTATATTATATAATTAGTGTGCAATGTGCAAAACTGCAAACGACTAATATCTTGCTCAAATCGTCTTATTTAAAATTGCCTTACTCGATTTTCACGCTAGTCTTAATTTATTAGTTAACTTCTTAATTTCTTCACCAACTGATTGATATCATTACCACACACCCTCGAGCAACATAAAATTTGGTTTAAGGGTGTAGTAGTGCATCAAAAGGAAATCCGTTTCTAAAGAAGGTCAGTGGAGGATAAACGTTTGTAAATTAAGCATTTGCGAGATCTTAGTTGGAAGGAATCATTTCGGCAATGACGAGGATATCATTGTAACAGCGCAACAATGGTAAGAGCCCAACGCTTAAGCGCCCGCCGTTGTAAATTTAAAAAATAACAACGTACCTGATGGTTCTCCTCGACGTTCGCCGCGCCGCTAACGACAAAGTCCCCGGGGAAACACTCCTGCCCATCCAAGTGGTGGATCGGGTACAGTTGTGTTGATGGAATACCCATTTCTATTGTACCGTCCTGTGAAACAGTCCCATAATCAGATGGAATAGAATTGGTGTTGATCATAGTCAGAGATTTAAAAAAACACTTAGACTTTGAATACCACTTTGAAGAATTCTTATTTTTCAGTTGGATATTAGCTTAAGAATTAGACAGGGTTTTAAGCAAGCTCTAAGCTATATCATTACATTGTCAAGGTGATTGATCTCAAGAATTTTGCTTTAAAGACTGAGAAAGGCGACATGTGTTAATGTGCTCTTAAATAACTTTACGTTTTTAAAAATAAATTTTGGCACCAACTTGAACATACGTTTCCAACTTTGTGGGGTTTACAGTTACTAAGACAGGAATCAACTATGGCCGGCAGCTGGCAGTATTGCTGGAGCGGTTTATACTGTGTTAGGGGCCCATTTCTAAGAATGCACGCTTGTGGTTGTTTCCTGACCTATATCCCGCTCACCTACCACAAGACGTTAGCCTGCGACGTAGTGTGCAGGGTCACACGGTCGCTAGGTGAACCTGGTATTACTTACATCCTGAAGAAAGCTAAATTAACACGCCCAATATACAGGGTATATAAAAGAATGGGACACTCCTTAAAAACACGTAATCAGCTGGTCATATACAACAACTTTTTCTATGCCAGCAACATCGAAATAGAGATTTTTTTTGCTGCTCCATACAAACTTACTCGCATACCTCGATGATAATGCATGGAGAGCATCTGAAAATAAAATAACGATTTCGATGTTGCTCCCATAGAAAAAGTGGTTGTATATGACTAGCCGATCACGTGGTTTTAAGGAGTGTCCCAGTCTTTTGTACATCCTGTATATCCCGCTCACCTGCCACACGACGTTAGCCCGCGACGTGGTGTGCAGGGTCTCCACCACCACGCGGTCGCCCGGGCGCGGCGGCGGCGCGGGCGGCGCGCGTCGCACGGTGCGCTTGAGCCGCTTGCCGCGCAGCAGCCGCACGGCTAACTGCGGCGAACGCTTGCCGCGCTGCGACGCAGCTGACGAACAACGAGACGACCAGGTCGCACCGCTGTGGGGTACAATGCAATACTTAATGCTACAGGGTTAGGTTAGAGTTTAAAGCACTTAAAAGTTAAGAACGCTCATTCAGTTCACAAATACAAAAAAGCAAAAGATCGTCCACATATTATCAACATGCCAAACGTGATAGTGTGAGTTAAAGAGATGAGAAAAAAACGTGACATGGCGAGAGGTCAGGGGTCAACATCATCATTTTGACGTTTGCTACTCAACATAGGCCTCCCCAAATGATTCCTTCCAGATTAACTGTTTGGTTAAGGCCTGCATCCAGCGGCGTCCAGCAACCTTTACTAGGACGTATGTCCACGTTCAAAGCTGCAACGCTGCCGTCAACAATTTTGCTAACACTACGCTCAACATCAAAAACAAGAAAATTTTCGCTGCTTCATTGATTTTAATGGCGGGAGACCGTTAGCTTATACGGAGAAAAAAAACCCGATTTCGATGTTGGCCCCGTAGAATAAGACAATAAACACATTGACCTCGTTAATCTTGGCAAGTGCTTTTAAAATAGCCCTGTATTGAAGTAGTATCACGAGAACAATGGGAATCACTGGATTCAGTCAGCACAAGACCTTACAACATGGCGCTCTAAGTAGGAGGCTTATGCCCAGCAATGGTGTCAAAGTGGCTGGATTGATGTTTACAACGCAACTTAAAAGCTTAAAACGTAGAAGTATGAATGCAGAAGAATATACTCCATTATTTTGCCGAAATGTATCAGTATTTTACAGTTAACCATATACGCAGGCCAACCGATCTAACTAAACCAAGTTAAGGAAGCCTGGAGACGTATTTTTGAATCATCCGAATTCCTATACGAATACGAAATGGCAAGATTCGCATGCGAATGACTAAAATTCCAATTTTTGAAAATTCATTCCGTGAATTCTGCAACGAATGGTCCGACCCACTCGTATTTCGATTCTACTAGTAGAAAGAACGGAAGTATGTCATTGACAAGTCAACATATGGTCAAAGATATAAAACTTTATTTTTTGTTCCGTTCTAAGCGATTCATTGCCATATTTTGAAAATCAATATGTTTTTGCGTTCCGGTTTTTAATATTTTCTGTGTTAAACGAAAAAAGTTACAAGAATTTCACTTTATAGCAACCCTTAATTCGAGTGTTTGAAAAATGCGTGAAATCGGGAGCGATAGAAATAGAATTCGCACACGAATCGTATTCGTGTTTAAGATTCATTTCGAATGCTTCAAAAATACGTCGCCTGGACAAAAAATGAAGCTTGGGCACGAAAGTAAAAAAAATAATAGAACGGCCAGATATTGCCATAAGAAGTATATGTGGCCAATTCGTATTTCATTAACGAATTTTACGCGAAAATAGACGAAACCTTGAATGTTTGTAATTCGACATCGTAGATATTTACTACTCGTGGTACCCATGCAAAACTGGGCGTGACACAAGAAAAACGAAATAGGTAATCTACGTAAATAAAACGGCGTTCTTTTATTTAGAAGTAAAAAAACCTCTCCTTTTGGTTTCTAATAATTTATATTTGACTGATGACAACATAAAGGTCGTTCATTCGTTCTCGAAATAGTTTATTGACCGATCATAGAATAACATTTTAAGGTCAAGTACAAACTTAGTGCCAAGGTCGGGCAGACAAAGGCGCGTGGAAAGAAATGCGATTAGCGCTGCGTGACAACGCGACTTTTCGAGATACATTTATGACATAATATTTTTCTCTTATTACGTCGTTCGCAAGTGAGTCGTTGATATAAGATTTGAATGAATAAAACAAAGTTAAATCTTACGAACATTATAAATGTAAAAGTTTTAATGTTTTTTACTTAATTACGCTTTGACAGCTAAACGGAATCAACAGGGTTAATTTTAGTCTGAAGTCTATGCAGATGAAGTCGCTGGCAGAAGCTAGTAATACATCCTACTAATATTATAAATGCGTACGTTTGTTAGTATGGATGTTTGTTACTCTTGCGCATAAACTACTGAACGGATTTGGATGAAATTTTGCACACACATGGAATATGATCTGTAATTTTTATCCCCGTTAAATGTTCTTGTGGGATATATTAATAAACTAAGACTAAGCGAGGGAAGGCCTGGGCAACAGCTAGTTAAACATATTTAATAGAGAGCAGTTTTTCTCAACCTGTGGTTCCCGGACCTAGTTCAATCACATTAGGAACGTCGTAAATGTTCGTTGTTATAAGGCTTTGTCGTTCTATTGTATAAAATTTTATCATACAAGCGGTTTTTAACGAGGCAGAAGTCAGCCTTTTTTATGTTTTTTCGTATTTATTGGCGTGAGCAGTGAACATCATTTTCTCGCAATTAGATCGGCACCGCGGCCTCTGATTGGCCACTCTGGGTAGTCCGAAGCTCTACAGTTTGACACTTACCTGTCAGTGTCGCTGCCGTCGCTGCTGGTGTTCTCCCAGTTGTCGGAGTCGTCGTCGTTGAGCCCCGCCTCCGACTTGCTGTCCCCGTTCAGCAGCGACGTCTCCTCGCGCGTTGGTTCGGGGCTGTGGGAAATTATGACAGTTAGTATAAGTTATACGAGTGTTTAGGTGACTTTTTATGTGAAGGCATGTGTAAACGTTCAAAAATTCTTACGGCAATATGTGGCCAGCCAATCTTTGAACAATTACTGCCGCACTCAAAGGCGTCAATTAATAATTAAGTGTGAATTAAAATTTTTGTTTGTTCGACAATAGTCTTTATTCGTATAGACTAAGACATTAAAGTTAAGTGACGTCTCTGAGTGCGGCAGTTAGTGCTGTTTTAGATTTGGGACATACACAAGTGTCGCGGCGCAGATGTGGCGCGAGAGAAGCGTAGGTGTGCCGCTTCTTCGTATTTCTCATAAAATGTATAGAAGCGATGTATACAACCGTGACACGCGGGCGCCTGTTGTGTATGTTACACAAACCCCCGTATGCTAGAGTTTTGCTACGTATGAGAGTGTATGCTATTCGAACACGTGATCTTTACACGACACCGCGGCGGCAGCTTTGGGGCCATCCATAAATTTTATTAGAATAGAATAGAATTAGAATTTAATGATATTTAGACCCCCCCCCCCATTGTTTGTCATTCATCATTGTCATTGTCACAGGTGGTCACATTTGCAAGACTCCCTCTCCCTAGGGTGACGTAACATATTTTGTAATTTTACATCTAGACACAGTTTTATTTTCAATTGTGTGTTTCTACTATTAATATAAGATTTTTAAATGTGACACCTCTCCCACACCTTGTCACGTAAAGTTACACTTTGTCAACCCCCTCCCCCCCCTAACGTGTGGTGTCATTTATGGATGGCCTCTTTGAGATGTTTTATACGTAAATAACGGTTAACCAGTTGCCCAGGACGATTTTCCGAGTTCCCTGGGCTCGATTAGCAGTCGCTGTAATGTTAGATTGGTCTAAACTACTATCTAAAATTACAGCACCAGATCCTAGAGGACCGACCGACTTACAGTGAGGGTTAAGTAACTGTTCGCGGCTCCTGATGCCCGAGTCGTTCTTGTCCTCTGTTGCGGTGTCCTCTTGGGTGCTGGCCATGGGTCCTCTAGGATCTGGTGCTGTAATGTTAGGGTGGTCTAGGCTAGTGAGGGTTAAGTTACTGTTTGCGGCACCTGACGCCCGAGTCGTTCTTCTCCTCTGATGCGGTGTCCCCTGGCTGCTGCCCAAGGGTCCTCTAGGATGTGGTGCTGTAATGTTAGGGTGGTCTAGGCTAGTGAGGGTTAAGTTACTGTTTGCGGCACCTGATGCCCGAGTCGTTCTTCTCCTCTGTAGCGGTATCTTCTTGGCTGCTGGCCATGGGTAGAGTCGTGTCTCCGCTGGGCTCGATCTTAATGCTGGGACAGTTCGCGTCAGCTTTGAGCGCGTCATCGAGGGACTCCAGCTTGACATCCGCGTGGTCTACTTCCATGTCGTTCTAGAGACAATACAGTAAAGAGTGAGTATCAATTCGTAAATAATGTGTTGTTTTTTATTTTTATAAAGAACTTTTAACACAAAGTATTGATTGAAGTTATTGGTTTTGAAAAAGTGACACAAATCTTACGATTTTGTTGCTAGCAGTACAGAAGGCGCAAAGGTTTTAATCTTACGCAGTCAAATTTCTTCGATATTGCTCATAATTATTATAAAAACAAAAAAAGGGTTCTTAATCTGTTATTATGCCTCTCCTTTAGGTTTATATTTACGTAGGCACTTATATAAAGAACACCTTAAGCGCAGAAACTACTGAGGCGGAAAGCAGTGGAGTAGCGGGCCCGCAGGAAGTGATTGTATGATACCGCGAGTGGTTTCTGTATTGACATGGTGTGGAACGCTTTTGGTCCTGCCAACCAGCCTCTGTGGAAATCTATTCTATGGTCAGATGTGTACACTTACATCGGCCGCTTTTAGTTTGCGATGCGCCGAGGCCCTCTTCTTGGGCCGGGAGGGCAAGTGGTCCGACGAGTTGGTCTCCGACTTGGACGGCTTCTTCACGGGCCGCGTTTGTTTTCGTATGTTCCTGTAGTATTTACCTGGGGAACAAATAAACCAAATGAGACATACATTAGATCATCGTAACGAAACCATAGACCATAACCATAAATAGATAAGCAAAAAGTCAGGGCTCCAGGCTAAGAAACAAATGGATCATTTAAGTATCCATTAAATAAAATAAGATCTCTGAACAGGAATGTAAAAATATCATATTATTATAAAGTCTAAAGGCGCATTTTCATTGGTCGTTAGCGCCCGCATGAGGGTGCGGAAGATTTTTGAAACACATGCACTGGAGGGACCGTTTTTAGGGTTCCGTACCCAAAGGGTAAAGCGGGACCCTATTACTGATGCTCCTCTGCCTGTCTATCTGTTTGTTCATCTGTCACCAGGCTGTACCTTATGAACCGTGGTAGTTAGAATGTTGAAATTTTCACAGATGATGTATTTCTGCCGTTTTATAGACAATGGTACGGGTTCCCCTTCGTGCGCGAGTCAGACTCGCACTAAGCCGGTTTTTATAGATAATGGTGCGGAACCCTTCGTGCGCGAGTCCGACTAGCACTTGGCTGGATTTTATTAGTTGTCAGCACCCGTATGCGGGGTACGAGAGATTTTTGTAACGCATGCTATGACCCCGTTTTTATTGGTCGTTTTCATTACATTGGTCGCTATCCCGAATGCGGGAAACCCCCGCACGCATTAAATCTAACGAATTATCGACCAATGTAAATGTGCCTTAAGAAATAAGTATA
The DNA here is from genome assembly GCA_950371115.1 of Anania fuscalis. Lineage (NCBI taxonomy): Eukaryota > Metazoa > Arthropoda > Insecta > Lepidoptera > Crambidae > Anania > Anania fuscalis. Next base: position 5,101,814 of record OX493334.1, on the reverse strand, counting down.
AAGGCTTAAATATTCAATATAAATGTTACTTACTTTGCTGCTTGCGCCATTGCTTCTTACTGATGAAGGTATCCTCCGAACTGATGGTAAGGAAGTTCCTGTCTCCGACTTGCAGTGTGCAAGGTTCGAAGACGTTCAATAGCTTCAAGTTCTTTAGATCATCACCTGTTGGGTAAATATAAGCATTTTGAAATATTTTAAGTAAATAAACCTTAAATTCTTACAGTTTGGGTTTCAATGATAAACAATGTATGCTTGTTCTAGATTTGTGTTGTAAAATAAACAGAGCGTAAGGACTTTTCATGCGAATATGTGGGGTCTTAATCTGTTAATACTTTTTATACATCAACAAGAACAAGTACTAACTCAGATAGCAGTAAGCCTAAGCGTAAAAAACTTCAAACCATTTTATATCAGTGCGCTTGTTTAATATCAGCGTGATTGTTTAATATGATCGCTTTTTAGGGTTCCGTAGTGCCCGTCTGTCTGTCTGTCCGTCCGAGGTTTTGTTTGTAGATTGTTGACCCTGGAGAATTGTAATTTTGTGAAGATATGTATATCAATCACGCTGACATAATGGTAGAATAAAATATTGAAAAAAAATTTTTTTTCAGATAATTTTTTAATTACCCCATCGTGTGGGGTATCGTTGAATAGGTCCTTAACAATGCCTTAGAGGTTTGCTAAGACAATTTTTTGATTTAGGAATCTCCCTGTAAAAGCTAAACTATTGGCTTGAAAAATTTGGAAAAATTCATGAAATAGTGCATTTCATGAACTTTCAAGGAAAATCATAACGGTTAAGATAGACCAGTTTGTTTAAGAGTAATAGTCGGTGAACTTAGTTGTTCAAAAATTTCTTAGAGACAAATGTTTAAAGTGATGTAAATGAAGTAATTGCTGACTTTATTAATTCTGCTTATCATGAATTATGGACAATCGAAATCAATCCATTGGTTTAGGTTTAGATATAGTAACATATAGTTTACCGACACACGCACATATTGAGTATTGGTTATATGTAATTATGTCAACAAAAATACAAACCTATTTCATAACAAAACCAAAAATAAGTATTATCATTTAATTACAGTTCTATACAGATGGATCAACGGTAGAATCTATTTAATCTTACCTTCGACGAGAAACTTGGGTTGCTGCGGCGCGGCAGAGTCGGCGGGGTGCGTGCACAGCGCGCGGCACTGCCAGTGCACGCTCACGCTTTCCGTCACCACAGCTTCTACGGTGAACTGAGGGAGAAACGCGAAATTAGCGCAATATTTCATCGGCTTGGACTACATGCAGTCGGGATTTTTTTAGATCTGATTTCATAGATCTAAAAACGGCTCTGGGCAAGCAAGGATTCAAACTATCATTTAATTACACAAACATATTAAATTTAACCAGGTTCTGAAAAATTACGGCTGCCTGAAGTCCGAGCCTAAGACTGGACTACACTGAAAGTTATTGACGACCTCCGTAGCCGAGAGGCGAGTACGCCGGACTTTAAATGGCGCCGCCATCTCTGAGGTTCCGGGTTCGATCCCCGGTCGGGTCAATGTAGAAAACGAACTTTTCTATATTGGCTCGGGTCTGGGTGTTGTGGTACCGTCGTTGTGTCTGATTTCTATAACACAAGTGCTTTCGCTACTTACCTTAGGATCAGAGCAATGTATGTGATGTTGTCCAATATTTATTTATTTATATTTATTTATTTATTATTTATTGTGAGACATTTCCCCTATCCCTAGGATGACTCTTGTAATCTAACAACTTAATCGTATCAATAATACTTTTGACTAAATTTGGCGACTTCAATACCACGACATTGCTTGTCGTTCTGCTTAGGTTTTACGCCGTACTCTGTGGCTCCGCTCCACAGTTTGACCTACCGAAAAATGTAGTAGGACTTCGCTATACTATTCCTAAGGCGACTAAAGGACTGAAAACGTTGAACGTTTTCCGAGAGTTACCAAGGCTGTTCGAAATTTGGTAACAGGTTTCCAGTTATGGAGGTTTGGAGGGAAAGGTCTTCGATGTAGACCTACATACCTTGTGATCATGCATCTTGTGTTTCCTAGCCGCCTTCATCTCCTTGGTGACGTGGAGCCAGTTGGCGCTGTCCAGCGAGCCGAGCGGCCCGTACACCACCTGCCCCGGGTAGAACTCCGACGAGGAGTACGGGGTGGAGCGGCGCCGCCGCATGGAGTAGTCCTCGAGGGGACAGTTGTCTAGGTCCGGGTATTCTAGGCGAGACCCGTCGGCTGATACTAGGCGGAGTTTGCTGTGTACGGCCTGAGGGAAGTAATAAAGAAATTAGTCTTTCTTTATTTCTTCTTTGCCGAAGTAATGACGCCCACAGACATTGACAATACCCGGTATTAACTATGGTATTCATGATAACAATAGTTTAAATGGAATCTATAGTTTACTTTTTAAATATTTAATCCAAAAAAGGGATGCATCATATTTTGTATGGTAAATTTTGACACCTAGGATAAACACTTCATACGGTACAGACAATGTATTTAGGCACAGCCTCCAACAAAGAGACCTGTAGAAATAATTTCCACTCACCTTTGATGTTCCAACCCAGGAGTCGAGACAAACAGCCAGGTCTGGCGTGAACTCCTCTAAAGGTTGCAACCGCTCACTGGCCACGTTGGGGATGACGTGCTTCGTGCCAACAATCTGCAGGGCAGCGGTCATCACGATGTCGCGGCAGTACCCCCGCTGGGTGTCCTTGCCAGCTATCAGGCGGCGGACTACATCACCTGGCATTAGGGACCGATCCGCCAGACCAACCTAATGGTAGTTGAAGTGTTATTGTAATGTTTGTTATAGATTAATATTTCACACTCTTAAAATAATAATATTTCAAGGATCCATCCATCACATATTTATTACAAAGAAGTTTTGCAATATTTTCTATTAAGTCCTATTTTTAGGTTTTATAGCCTGTAATGTAAGTGTTTTAGAAATTCTGAGCTGAGATATAAAATTAAATATATTCCAAAATAAAGTTAATTAAAATTAAAACATTCTCTGCCATGTCGGTCAAGAGAACATGTTAAGGCCTTAACACGCTTGAATGACCGTGACGCGTCGCGCCCATACAATTTCGCGCGTGCTTCAAAACATGTATATTTTCAAAATCTTGTTTTGTGTGAAAACAGTAATGAAATAGCTTGTGCCGTTTAAGAGAACATTTGCAATTTATAAAAAAAATAGACACTTTTTTGTGCATGTTATTATAATCCAAGGGACTTAACGGAAAATCAAAATTATTCAATTCAAGATGTTTATTAAATCCTCTTCTAGCATATCGTATTTTAAAGTTTTAGATTCAAGTAACAGGTATTCTGACAATTTGATTTTCATATTCGAGATTTTAGGCACTTGGGTGGGTTAAGGCCTTAATACATTGCTTTGCAAATGGATTTATATACTTTATTTCAAACCAATGCAAAGACAACAAAAAACTTAATAAATGAACATGGATTTTTAGTTCCAAAGGAATAAATTCAATCAATCATAAGCATTTTATAAGCAATTTTTTGTTTACAATTTCGATTAGCAATCAGTTTATTTCTTGACTAATTACCCAGTTCATTCTACAGTGATACCTACTCAAAATTATAAGGATTTAAGACTTAAATCATATTGATTAATTCTCTTGCTAAGGTCAGGTCAGGACACATGTGTGTGCGGGTCCATTGTTATTCAGTTGTTATTTATTTTTCCAAGCATACAGGTTAATAAAATTTATTTTTGACCCTAGTTAGTAATAACATATTTGCAAGTTAAATAGTAGTAATAAAGATATTTATTAAAATCACCATTTATTTATTTATTAATCCTGCAACTTTGATAACTGGTTACGACACACCTACTGTTATTCAAATTTTGTCAACTAGACATTTTAATTGATATTGTTAAGAAAAGTATTAAGCATAGCTTTAATTTTTACTGTATGGACAAATCAATATCTATTAAGATATTTGACGACTTCCATAGTTGAGAGGCAAGCACGCTGGACTATACATATGTATATGGCGCTGCCATCTATGAGGTTCCAAGTTCGATCCCTGGTCAGGTCAATGTTAAAAAAAACATTTTTTTGTATATTGTTTTGGGTCTGCATGTTGTGGTACCGTTGTTGTTTCAGATTTCTATAACACAAGTGCTTTAGCTACTTACCTTAAGCTCAGAGCAATGTATGTGATGTTGTCCAATATTTATTTATTGGTTTGTAAAAGCTACATCATTTTACTTTACACATTCTGTCTGAAAACAATGCATTTCCTGTTTAGTAACACTTTCAGCTAGTGAATTACAAGTGGCTAAATAACCTTGCAACATGCTTGCTAACTAGATAGATTTCAAAGCATTTGCAACTTGTGGGTACTCTTTAAAACATGTATTTTAACTTTGCCTTCATGTACCCTCTCTACGGCAATAATTACAGTCAACTCATGATTTTTTAAAGGCCTAGAGGGTTAGACCTTGGCAGACAGGGTTGTTGTGCCCATTAAGGAGACCTAATTTATTATTGTTCAATACTCCGTCGTAGAACGCATGACTGGGCCGGCACCTTCTAAGAGTAGGTTTAGGAAACTCTCCCTACTTACCGACTTCTCGGATATGACTCGTTCAGTGCCGGAAGGGTGCCATACAACGCGAATTTCGCCTTTTTGCACTGCTGCTTCAATGTCGCTCTCTTGATCACTGGAGATGCCTTCATAGTTTTCGAGTACGAGGCCGAAGACCACTTGCCCGCGATTATTGATTTTATACACTTCATCCTCGTAAAAATACTGAAAGTCAGTCGGCGAACCTGGATTTTGCCCCGCCATATTGACGGGAATTATCTAAAGACACAAATAATTTTGTTTTTACGTGATTATGTTCTTTCTGACAGCTGATTGCAATGTGTGGCGCATGCGTCAAATAATTATGCAACGGAAACGCCATCTTGCGGATCGTATGCAAAATAGATTGCGTTCCGTTTTACATAAATAAAAAAAAAAATGGTGTTTTAGCCGTGGTTTTAGTCTAAGTAGTTTTGATCAGTGGTTTTAGTATGTTAATGTTGTTTTTTTTTAATAAATCGAGCAAGAATTTCTTAAAAAGTTTTGTATCATACAAACTCGTGTTGCATGTTTTTTTTGATCTCGGGCTCTATTATTTAATTCCGCCGCTGGAAATCCGTAATTTTTCAGTCAAGACCCGTTAAAAACGGCATTAGTACCGGATCGTGCGTAATCAATGCAAAGAATCTACAACGAAGTACACAATATTTAGATAACTCATGGCATGGCATGGAGATAACTTGAGCTAATGTTTGCTCGAACTACCGGATTGAATTTGGGCTTGTCCGGATCGGAGCCGTTTCCGGATTCGTGTAGTTACCCGTCTCACCCCTAATGCCTTTTGTATGTCATCATATTTAATGTATTAAGTGCATATTATCAAAGAGGATTTAAATACACTCATATTAATAAGTAAAAAAATATGACCTTGATATTAAATTGATAAAAGCTTTTTCAAGATACATACTCGACTCGACAGTCGACACGTTTAATTAAAGTGGTTGAATGGATGGCAACGGCCGCGGGTAAATAAATCTCCGGAGATGACACGGTTTCCATTCTATATTTTTTCCGTGCTAATGGATTACATGAACATAGCTACTCAAACTTATTCTGTCGTCGTCTCGTCTGGCTAAAATGCACTTCACTGGCAGGATGCTGTGCTGATCTAGCTTAGCGGTTTCCAGTTCATATTTTATATTTAGGTTCCTAGGTTGTTTGTTGTTTATGATTTTGATGGTGGAAACATAGGCGTTTCGACAGTAAAAACCTTAAAATTCTATACTTATTTAACAAAATAATCCATTATATATTTTCTTAATCTCCCTCCCCTCATTGTATGTATTACGTAAATACCGATACCCTACAGGTTTGAGAAAGCGCCTTTCAGTAATTTACAGGCAAAACGCGTCATAATCGTGCAATTGCCTAGCTTAATTGTGTGTTAAATAAAGTATGAACAATTTGGCTTCTGTCATATATTATAATAGTCAACTGATGACTTCGTTTTTAAATTAATAAATATTGGACAACATCACATACATTGCTCTGATCCATATTAGGATCATGCTATAGTTCTTACTTAAGTAGCTAAACCATTGGTGATATAGATAGAAGTCAGAAACAACGGCGACGATACCACAGCAGCCAGAACCAAAGCAATTAAAAAAAAACTACGTTGACCTGACCGTGAATCGATCCCGGGGCTTCAAAGATAGCGACTCGGCAATGGAGGTCGTCGATATCAGATAACAGAAATCTAGTGCTCCCTTTTTTTACCTACAGCAAAACTGTCTAAAGTTTTGTAGATATGTATAATCGCGTGAAGGCTGGAGTTCCTATGCTTCTATGTAATATTCCTATTAGGTTGGTAGTACTTATGTATTTTAGCCTAGTAACTGAATAACTTATATAACGCGGCCCTTGAAATCTCTTCCAGATAATCACCCCTTCCACCAATTTACATGGTTGGTTGGCTCGAGCGATAAAGCTTATGTAAATTCTCCGGAGTGCTTATTTTAGCTTATTGTACTTCAAATGTCGCGTTATTATGAGTAAAGCGTTTGAATTATTGTGTCTCACAGCTGTGACGTAGCCGAGTGCCGGCGCTATTTCGCTGTGCGCGATCAATACTGTTATCAACATAGCTGTAGGTGTTTACATGCGCTAGTACACGCACAGCGCCGCTTGAATGAGGTTGTCGCGAGTGATAACTCCTGTGTTTCGAATGCATTAATTAAGGAAATGTGAAACATCTAAGATGCCGCTGCCAGAACTAATAAAAAGGGCGTCAAGCTACTTCCTCGGGCTCGAATTTGAGGACGAGGAACCCCCGGATTATATCGACAATGAAATATTGTTTTGCAAGAACAACGTGTGCGTACATCCGCCGACTATAGCCAGGCACGAACTGGATATCGTGCATCATCCTGGATACCTCACCGTCACTACTAAAGTATTTACAGACCAACACAACAACGCTAAGCGACCTACGCTCTTTCTAAATTGGATACCCAATTCGACACTCAGAAAATGTCCTTCCGCGGTAGAGACGAGTCCGAGCGATGAGCTCGGATACAGTGCGCCCAAAGCAAACTTTAAAGACATACTGAAGGCACACAACGATGCTAAGACTGGTAAGATTGATTTAAACAACGAAAATGCGTTTTCCGATTCTTCTGAAACGACGAGTCTCAATTCTAACTCGGATAAACAAAGCATCAAGTCCTCCGACACGCGGTACACACACAACGACACGACACAGGACGAGTTATCGTCGAGCTCGAAGCCAACTGTGAAATCGGTGGAATCTGGTAAAGATAACGTGTTTAGCAGCTTCGAGAAGGACGAATCAAGAGATGAGGTGTTCATGTACGAGAAGCATGTGCGCTCACAGTCGATGACGTCTGTAAACATAACGATCGCGAATCCAAACATCGAGAATGTAGATTTGACGCCAGACTCTGTATCTGGGGACCGGTTCATTAGGTCATTGTCTATGAGCTCTTGCGACGAGGGGAATCCGAATTGGATGAGCACTCCAGAGTTCTTGGCTTTGAAGCACAACTTGGTGTTTCCTGACAGCGTCCAGAGCTCACCTGTTCCACAAAGAAGAGCCCCTATGAAATGCCGTAGGTAAGAAATTTGTAATCGAACGTTGGTATCTAATCTTACTCAATAAAATTAGTTATTCAATAAAATTTTCCTGTTTTGGTAAAATAGGTAAGTGTATATATACAGGAAAAATGATGACCTAAGTCACACCTTCTACTTACATATTCACCTTTGTATGTAGGTAAACAAAAACTCATGTTTATGTTTAAACATTAAAAGTCACATAACCCTGTAAAAATGCACATTATGCATTGTTGATAACAATAACGGCAGATTCACTTGTTGCAATTATCTGAAATGATTAATGAGTAGGTGTGTCAATAATACCATCGAGAAAGAATAATACTACGAAAAATAATACTTACCTACAAAACCGCATGGAAGCTTTTGTTAGGTACCTAAATTTAAAATGGCAATATTTAGGTAAAATATACGATAAAGTAGCTAGAAAGATATCTTTAACCCTGTAAAAAGCAAACATGCTAAACATATTTTCATTCGTTTTCGATCTTCTAAAAAAGTTAAACATAATGGTGCCCATTGTTCAATATAATAATATGTAAGGATATCTAAAAAATGTAAAGATACAAATTATTAAAAACAAAATATCAGATCTTTATAACGGGTAGGTACTAAACTTACCTCGAAGTTGAAATTAAATTCAAATGATCCCGTTTTTGCGGGCGGGATTGCGTCGCGTCATTAAGGGCAAATTCTTGGGAAATTGGGAGTCCCGCCACGTCTCTGGAATGCTTATTGCTTAGCAGTTTAGCACCCACGTCTCACTTTATTAGACATTCGATCGCCGCCCTGGTACTTACCAGCTGTACTAGTATTGCCAGGCAAGTCTAGTAGATTACCTATGCTGGATTTTGGAGGTAATTATCACTCACGCAGAATTTATTTATTACATTATTTCTGTTTTGTAATTGAAACCAACTTATCAAAAAAGAAAATTATCGCGAGTCAAAGTATCTAGTTACAACAAATACTTCAATCTATAATGACTTTTTGGAAAGAAAAGAAAGCATGAACGATCGCAAAGAATCAGAATCAGGCGACTTCTGGCGTACGAGTATATTTCGGAATCCCCTATAGAAAACGACGGGTGAAACAAATTAAAAAACTTTTTTCTAAAATAATAATTATCATTTATCTAAAATAGGTGGCTAGATTGTAAATTTTTGTTTTTAGCAATTCCATGCAATTTTAATTGAAGATAAATAACACTTGAAAAAAATCATCGACCTCAGGTGGCTAGATGTTTAAAGAGAAAGTAATGGAAACACACATCTTTTGCAACTAAAGCTAGTCTTCCTGGGCCGTAACTTCCTGCAACCTTTACCAGGTTCTCTATTCTATGTCTATTACCTTGTGGGTGGACGTCTCAACCTATGTTTGCCGCTGGATGTAGGTCGCCTTCCTGTTGCATGTCCTTGGGGGAGGATGTTCAGCAGTGGACGTCCTATGGCTAGAATTTCTCGACTTTAGTCACGTCTGATAAGTGAGAATAAAGCCTAAAGTAGATCACGCTTTGCAGGTTTTCAGTAGACCTGAGTCAAATGCGGTCACTGCGATTGTTCTTCAACGACGACAACTGTACGTGCGGTCAGCTGGTTGTGGCGTCCCGAGAGTCCCAGTATAAGATTCTTCATTTCCACCACGGAGGCCTCGACCACCTGGCCCAGGTGTTACATAGATGGCACTCATTGCTGCACAACATCAAACTTACTCCAGGTACCATTTATGCGATTAGCACATGAAGTAGGATAGACATCCCCAATTTAGTACTTCTTAGGAGTTAAGACAATAATAGTTCGTTGTTTCTAAATTGACCCCTATCAAAGAACATACAAGAATAATGCCTTAATATCAAAGCAGCGTCTAAAAATAAGCACATATTTTGACTAGTCTAAAAGTTATATTTTGTAGCCAAGGTGACATGTTTAAAATCGTGACGAGACATCGTAGAAAGCTAGTGCACCGCAGACCACTCTTTCCATTTTACACAGTTGTCCTAATTGACCGACATGTTATATCCTTGTGGGCAAGTTAACAACTAATAATTAGTTAGATACTATACTAATGGCCTGTTTCAAAATGAACGGAAGTTATTTAAAAGAGAAAAATATGTAGAGGATAAAAATGCTTTAAAAAGCTTGTCAAAAATCGTGTTTATTCTTACTGATATATAAAATACTTATAGCTTATTCAGAACTAATGCAGAACTTATACGTACATTGTGAAACAGGCTCTAAATATATTGTCAAAAGGTTCTAAATATACATACAAGGCAGTTTTCTTGCCCTATATTATCTCAATGAAACCATTTACTTTCTCTAAGGATTCATTAATGCGTGGGAGCTAGTTGTTACACCCTACTTAGTTCTCCTCATTACTCAATTTCAGTAATGAAGATAACAGTTCGTTATATCAAAGCAAAATATTACTCACTAAGTTTACTTTGTATATTATGTTAGTCTACGTACCTTTCTTCGTACGTTTTTGTATTTAATGTAAAATTATATTTTTCAGGTTCCGAGGAACCTAATTTGCCCTACCGTCATTTTATGGTCTGCCGCCCTGAAGTTCAAAAGTCGGAGCAGCACCCAGAAGAAGGCAAAGTCCCTAAAATTAGCCCTGAGCTGTTTTATGGCAAAATCATGAACAGTAAAGGAGTCATAGAAGACGATCTGTTCCTCAGAAAATGCGTTTTCTTCGGAGGCCTTGACAAAGAGTTGAGAAGGGAAGTGTGGCCGTTTCTGCTACACTGCTATCCTTACAACTCGACTTACGACGAAAGGGAGATAATTCTACAAATACGGACTAGGGAATATGAAGAAATCACACGGAGAAGACTTGAGAAGATGACGCCAGAACAGCACGCAAAATTCTGGAAGACAGTACAGTGCGTGATTGAGAAAGACGTTGTGAGGACAGATAGGGGAAACCCATTTTTCGCTGGAGAAAACAACTACAATATAGAAATAATGAAAAATATACTGTTGAATTACGCTGTTTACAATCCAGTTCTAGGGTATGTAACTGTTAACTGTTTTATCAGTGCGCAGATAAGAGAGGTACCGGAAAAGCTGGTTGGAAATTAATTAACAAGGTTATCTGTTTTTCCAGATATACACAAGGTATGAGCGATCTTCTGGCACCAGTATTATGCGAAATAAAATGCGAAGCCGAAGCTTTTTGGTGTTTTGTGGGGCTCATGCAGAGGGCAATTTTTGTTTGCACTCCCACCGATAACGACATGGATAACAACTTGGTAAGCAGCCTTTCAAATATGCATGGTCATGAAACAAGTGGCATTATCTAACTCTACTTTATCTTCTACTTATCTATTTTTTTCAGAGTTACCTTCGGGAGCTCATTAGGATTATGCTACCGCACTTCTATAAGCATCTGGAGAAACACGCCGATGCAATGGAACTACTGTTCTGTCATAGATGGATATTGCTGTAAGTGAGATTATTTTTAAAGGGGGTTTTATGTTGCTTAGCAGGATAGAACTTTTAGTCACTATATGGATCTCACTTCATGAAAGAACTAATAATGTGATTACAAAATAACGTCACGGTCGAAAATATTGTAGGATGCACTGTGAAAATCTGTCAAATGCGTTATAAAAACTTAAAAATAATATTAATGGTGTAGTAACTAGTAGCACATAAAAAAAATAGTAGTATCTTGTAGGGAACAACAAAATATTTAGGTAACCATCAGGTGTCCCAACTGAAACCAGATAATAAACACCTATAAATAAGAATAAAATGAATATGTTTGACTTACTCCCGATTCCAGATGTTTCAAGCGGGAATTCACAGAGGCAGTGGCGCTGCGCATGTGGGAGGCGTGCTGGGCGACCTACCAGACAGACTACTTCCACCTGTTCCTGTGCCTGGCCATCATCGCGGTGTACGCTGATGACGTCATCGCGCAGGACCTCAACACCGACGAGATGCTCTTACACTTCAGTTCTTTAGGTAAGAAAGAGAGTTAACGATGGACGCTGACCAAGGATTTCCCGTACCATCTTGCAACTAGTCAAGTCTACTATTGACCATTGTCATATCTTAACGTACCTACAAGAAACCAGCTCCAACTCTCACGATCAAAAGAGTAATGAGATGGAAAATGGAACCACTGCAGCACTGACAATTTAATCCAAGACAATTACTAGGTAGCCCCATTATTACTCCGAATAGACCAAGAGTCTAGACAGCAGCACAGCTCGAAGAGCTAAGTCAGAATGATTTTATTGATAGTAAAAGAAAAGTATTTTGTGTAGTAACATGCTCTCTCTTTTCAGCAATGTACATGGACGGCCGTCTAATCCTGCGCAAGGCGCGCGGTCTGCTCCACCAGTTCCGATCCCTGGTGCGAGTGCCGTGCACTCTCGCCGGCATGTGCCAGCGCTGCGGGCCCGGCATATGGGATTCCACCCACCGGCCCAGCATCGAATGCACCGCTGAACACCTCGTCTGCGAGTACAAGGCACAGTAGAACAGTAACTAGATAGAAATAAAAACAAAAGACAGGCGAAGATCACTTACCTATTCGACTCGACATTAGCAGAATCATCGCGCTGTCATTAGTACGCGGGATGACTCCAGAAAAACAGTTGAGCATCAATTTTTTAAATCAACAGCACTCTCTCTCTTAAGGCCATAAGTAGTAGGCCTAATCGATGCGTGTGGTAGAACATCGGACACGGTTATAACATAGAGAAAGAATTTATAAGGAGCTCTTCTTTTGTTACTTTTGCTATAGGTCCAATATTGAAATACAATTCAAGTCGATCCAATGCAGTCATTGGATTTTCTGCAGACATTATTTCACTATTTGGCATCAAACCATTAAAACCATTAAAACCAATTTATTTCTGTAAATAGGCTTAAACTAAGCGCTTTTACACGTCCCAATATTTTTTTTCCCTACCACTACTTCAGGACAATTTTGGGCTAGCGCCGAGAAGAAGTAGCGCAAGAAACTCGGTCACTATTGTCAGCCTCTTTTTAAATAGTATATATTTACATTACAAGATAAATGTACCTGTGCGAGCAGGGCAGTATTTATTTCCAAATATTTTTATCGTTTATATAATCATTTACAGTATAATATCCTTTTTTCATTAAAGTTGTTTTAATATGCGATTTAAATTTTAACAGGGGCAGTTCTACAATAGACGCTGGTAATTTATTAATTAAATTAAAAAAACATCATAGTACAAGTCTCAAAATCATGAGGGATACCCTAAAGAACGGCTTTGGCTCCATCAGTACCCTGTCTGTATGTGTTGAGTAAACAGAAAAGTTGAAAATGGTGAAGTAACTAAGTATTTTTTTTATTATTCTTGTCAGTAATTTAATTGAGTTGTCGATTTCTATTGGCCAAAAACCAAATACCAATGGCACTAACTACTGAAATGAAACTAAAGGAGAATTCCTTTGATGGTATTGGTGCCCGTCTTTAAATAAAAGGGTTTAGGTTTACCCTTTTTTTAGAAAATATTTAAATACGTATTCGCAGTACAAATTAACAGTATTATTACCGGAATTAATTACTTTAAAATAAGCTTGGTAGTTCTTTGTTCACCTACAAACACACTAAACATATAGGTAGTGCTTCAGCAGTATCTCAACTCAACTTTTCACAAAGGCCCGAATTGACTTACATAAGTCACACAGACACACGCGACAACGAGAATTGGGACTGCGCCCACTATTTCACCATTTTAATACAAATGCTATAATATTAAAGTACATTTCTATTTGTCACCAAAAAATGTATTGCCGTGTCGTCCCGATAATGGGCGCAGTCCTTAAGGGCTCAAACTCAAAACTGCGATGCGACGTCGCATCGCAAAAATCTTCGCACGAATGCATTTGAAATCTATTTATGCAGTTTTCTGCGTTGTAAATCCGCATCGCAACGATTCGCAGTTTTGTGTTTGGGCCCTTAGGCAGGCATCCGCTACATAGAGCGGGTCACTCAGGCTGGTACTGCGGCGCATCCACTGAATGTACTGGACGTCCTTCACTCGCAAAACCGTGTTTTAGAATCCTGTCGATAAAAACATCAGCTGTCGTGGGCACGTGCACGACGAAATTTCTGTTTTTTTGGCACATAGGTATTACTAGGCACTATTCTCATATGTTAACTGTGTCTTTAGTACAAATGCAGCCAAAGCACAGCATAAAATGACAAACATTTTTTCTTTACCTGTGATCATTAATTCCACAAAACTTATGAGTCCTAAGACTCACATCAGTCGTAAAGTTGAATCAAAGTAACAAGACAAGAAGGAACCTAGCGTTAACTTCCTAATTGCATAGGTACTATAAAATTATTAGAAATATCCCATCAATTGATAGAACATATCAGCGTGAAAAAAAAAATGAAAATGTGTATCGTTTTTAAAAAAAAAATGTTCCATCGTACAGTTTTAGAGTTTAATAAAATCTGTGCTAAGGTTTACAAGAGGAATGATTCGTTACATGTGGTTGAATGTAAACACTTAATATCGCGCACTTCATTACTTTAAAATATCACTTAAAAATCACCAATAAGTATCTGTATTGTTCTAAGTACTATTGTTATGATGATATGGGTTGACGTTGTACCTGTTTATAGAATTTATTCAGTATATTCTATACTAGGATAGATAAGGTATCCTAGGATAAGTCATAAAAATATTTAAAAATGCTAGAAAGCAAATGAAAGACGAGCGAGCAGAATAGAATAGTAAAAGACACCACCATTTCATCAGATAAAACTTACATACTTATTAAGTGTAGGCAAGAAGAATTCTCCAACCCCTTGGATCACTCCCGGAGGCATTCAAGAGCCTAAAAAGGTTGCTGACCTTCTGGGATGACCTGGGCTGGTTGGAGTAAGAAGAAAGATGCAACACTAACAAGAGGCTAAGTGCGGAAACAGCCCAGCTAAAACGAACAAAGTGCAGTCAAAAATGCGCGTGCGTTATGGAAATGTCAAACTATGACGTATTTTTTTCTCAATATAAGCTGACTATTTACCCCTGCGCGATACCAAAGCGCGGGTAATTTTTTCCTGCTTAGAAGTTTAGATTAGGACACTCCATAAAACCACGTGATCTGCTGGTCATATACAAGAAACTTTTTCTATGGAAGCACCATCGTAATCGAACAGTTTTTTTTAGCTGTTCCATACAAACATACTTGTATACCCCGATGATAATGTATGGACCATCTAAAGAAAAAAATAGGATTTCGCTGTTGATCCCATAGGAAAAGTTGTTTTATGTATCAGCAACTGATCACGTGGTTTTAAGGAGTGTCTTATTCGTTTGTACACCCTGTATATCATTCCACAAATAAAGATTAAATTGTTGATTTGATAATTATGTACATAAATATGTATAATGTGGGTTAAATTATATAGGTGAACTGCTTTATACTTACAAAGAAAACCTGTATCGTAGAGTTCAGCCTGTTTCGGCAGAGATTTTTGCCTTGCCATGCCTAAGAACCTACACTTTAATACACAACTAGGACCTTAAGCATATGAACTACGTATGGTTTTACACTTTGTAATTTGTATGCATAAGATCTTAATCCGAGTTGAAGTTATATCAACGTAATAATTATGAGTGTATTGGAAATGATGAGACAATATGTGTCAAGCTGAAAAGCTAGCTAATAGTGTAACATCTTGAATTTATCAACCTAGTCCAATTGAATATTGTTAGCATGCCTATTGGCGTTTAACACGTTCATTATTAATTATGATATAAGTATTGGTATTGTTTCTAGATTCTACATCAAGCTATTAAAATATTGCTCTTTGTTACGCAATCAAGTTTTGTTGTTTAAAAATATGTACAAAAACAAAATATCTATGTATATTACGATACCTATTATAATAAAAATATTATTTTCGCATATTGTGAATTGTTACGCGTACTGTGATATATAATGATCTGCTTGTAATATATTGTGTAAAAGTTATAATTAAAATATTGATATAAATTATATACTAGAAGTCATATCTTATTAGAATTAAATGTGCGAGCATTCAGTATCGTGGTTTTATTTTACGAGTGCGGATAACATGTCCATGTTTAAAAAAAAGTTTTTATTTGTTTTAAATCGTACCTCAAGTACCGAGTTAAAAGTATTTAACTGTTTGAGGCATCAAAACATTGGGGACTGCCCTACTAATATTATAAATGGGAAAATTTGTAAGTATGGATGTATGGATGGTTGTTACTTTTTCACGCAAAAACTGTTGAAAATTTTGGATGAAATTTTTGCACACGTTTAGAATAATATGATCTGAATTAACATAAAGATACTTTTTTATCCCGGGCCAAGGTTCCTGTGGGACATTGAATAAACTAAGGACCATCGAGCGAAGTCGCGGGCAGCAGCTAGTTCAAAATAAAATCCAGGCAATTACTTATAAAAATTGTGATTTAAACTGCGAATTAAGAATTTCAACCTAAACATACCAAATTTCGTCATGCTGTCATAAATTCGAAATGGTTGGTGTAAATACCTACATACCATATACAAGAACAAATGTAAATAATACTACAAGTTATCTATTTATAGTTGAAAAGATAATTTACGTAATATTAAAATGTTTGTATCTATTTTGTTTTATTATGACGTGATAGGGATGCCAACACGAAGAATTATTGTTTATACAAAAAGCTTTTAATAAGGTTACCTATCGTAAAATCGAAAATGTTTTGACCGAATTTCATTTGACGCAAAATTTTTTGACTATTTCCGTTTTGTTATTTATTACTTCGTCGCAATCACGTTTGCCACTAAATCATTTGACCTATTATCAATTCGTTTTTTTTCATTACTCCGACGTTTCATTTGGTCGATAAACTTTTTGCTGAAGTTATATTCGGCTGAAATAACATTTGTTCGAAGTATTATGTTACCGAACATTCATTGCACCACTGTTTTATTTGCCATAATTCCATTTCACCGAACGTTTAAAACTCGTGTAATTTTTGGTTCTCTATTGCATTTCATAATTACTTTATATATATTTTAGTTTGCCCGAAATTTTTTCCTCATAATTACTGATTTTCCGTACTATCGCTTACCATAATATTCAAATCCAGAATTTAAAATGCAATAAAATTATAATCCCAAAACATCATAAGGTCTAAATGTATATTCCATTAATATTATAATCCTTATTATGTGAACTCTATAAAATATATTTATCTAATAGTTTTGAAGCATAAACTTTTATGCACTTTATTACACACTAGCAGCCCGTCCCGGCTTCGCACGGGGTAGACAATTATCGCTAATAGTTTCGGCAGCGCATTCGACGAAAGACATTTTAAGACTCATTTTTCTACACCTTCGGTTACATTGTTCAAATTTTACCAAGGATCCCTAATTTTTTTCAAAATGAAATGTAGCCTATGTCAAATTGGAAGAATGTAGCATTCTATTGGTGAAATATTTTTTTTAAATCGGCCCAGTACTTTTGGAGCCTATTCATTACAAACATACAAAAATAGGTACAAATCTTTCCTCTTTATAATATTAGTATAAGTATATAGATAAAATTGTAATTTATCCTTGTAAACTCTTGGAAACAAATGTGGCAATATGTCAATTATTGCTACGAATCGATGCAAGTAACCACGCATGTAGGCATGCAGTAAGCAGCATGCAAGCAGGCATGCTGCATTCAAGTAGGCATGCAGCAAGAAACATGCAAGCAAGCATACAGCATGCAAGCAGAAATGCATCATGCAAGCAGGCATGCAGCATGAAAGCAGACATGCATAATGCAAGCAGGCATGCAGCAAGCAGCATGCATAGCTCGCCCCCTGTAACAAAGTTCTGGCAGGTGCCAGAACCAGCTCAGCCGCTCCAGTTCGCACAGGTGTGCAAGCTGGAGCGGCTGAGGCTGGTTGCCGGAGGCGACGATGTCTGCTTGGTTTTATTTTGTTTCAAACCTTATGGACGCTTATGGCTTTTTACGAAATGAATGGTTTCTAAAATAACTATAAATATAATATGTGGAAGAAAGTATGCATGAAAGCATATATGCAAGCAAGCATGCATGCAAGCAAACAAGTTTTTCTGAGTGTGCTCCGCCAGAAGACTCACTTTACAGAGGTAGTAGTCGTAAAATTTCTTAAAAAATTAAGCTTTATCATACTTGTGGTCAAAGAATATTCGGTAAAATTTTATTTTGGTGAAGTGAAAGCATGGCAAATGAATCATCTGGCAAATGAAAAAAGTTTAAAAGAGACTTCGGCCAATAGTAAAAAGTTATTTTGGAATTCAGTTAAACGTAGTTCGGTAAAATGATACGTAAGTCAAATTATACTTAGATGGTTTAAAAATGTGGCAAACGGTGCATTTAGATAAAAAGACTTTAATCAAATGTTTTCAGTCAAATAAAATTCGGACAAATAATCGGTTCCACTTTTAATAATACCACGACAAGATGAAAGTTATAAAGAAATACAAATTTAGAGTCTTTTTCGGTTTTGTGGAACTAAATGTAAAAGAACAAATATTTTGTTAACATACCTATTTAGTATGATGTATAAAGGGAACCCCCCTTACAAGGAGTTTCATTTTGTTAGAACATTCACCAACGGTACTTTCCGAATGAAAAATACTTACGTTTTATAGGACATTATGAAAACATGGCATTATTTTTTGTAATAATATATTTTTTCCTAAATCTTGGGTTATGACCCTAAGTTGGCAACTCTGGCTGACAAACCTTGAAGCGTTCACGCATAAATTGTGATAAAAATTCTGTGCAATCATCGCTTACGATGGCGTTACAGCGAGTGGCTAAAACTGGAACTAAAGGTGTTGGTATGGAACTTATGAACTAAATGAGAATACAGCGCCGCCGCGCGCTTCGGATTATTTTGATTATGTAGGAGCATTAAACACAGGTCGGAGTCAGTTTACACATGGTTTACACTGTAGGTGAAGTAAATATGTATTTCTAAAAGTGCGGTGTCACAGAGTATTTTGTTATTAGTGCATCTAAGCGCCATCGTTGAGAAAGAAAGTGTTTAATACATAGTACGCGCTCGAATTAAATAATGGCTAACAAATTACCGAGTGTAATGAAGGCGGTCGGCCTTTACAAATATTTACCCATATCTGATGTTAATAGTCTAGTAGATTTACAAGTGAAATTACCTAGTCCCAAAAAAACGGAAGTTTTGATTGAGGTAAAAGCTACGGCTGTGAATCCCATAGATACAAAGTTGCGAGCTCCGAAACCAGACATAGAAAGAACGCCGCGAATTTTGGGATTAGATGGAGCTGGTGTAGTGGTTGAAAAGGGGGAGCATGCTCGAACATACAACGTAGGGGATGAGGTTTTCTTTGTCGGAGACATAAGAAGCAAAAGCGGCACAAACGCTCAATACGTCGCCTTAGAGGAAATACTTATAGCGCCAAAACCGAAACGATTTACTTTTGAGCAAGCAGCTGCTATGCCTCTCACTGCTCACACTGCCTTCGCATGCATCCACGACAGACTGTTAATATCAGAAAAAGATAAAGGCAAGTCTATCCTTGTAATCAACAGTGCTGGTGGTGTAGGATCTATGGCTACACAATTACTGAAGAACTTGGGTCTAAAAGTTATTGGCACAGCATCGCGTCCTGAGACCGAAGAGTTCACGCGAAAATTTGGATCAGAAATAGTATTGAATCATACAAAGGATTTAGTACCGCAATTAGAATCAGTTGGATATGGTGGTGGTGTTGACTACATTTTGGTGAATTATGACCCAGTCCCATATTGGGCCTCCTTACCAAAACTTATTAAGGCACAAGGTAAAATTTGCCTAATTACAGAAGCTGCTACTTCTGTTGACATAAGGTTTTTGAAGGATAAGTGTATAGCACTAGTTTATGAAAGTATGTTTACAAGACTGATTTATAATACCGATGATAAGTATAGATATACGGAAATACTAAGAACTGTTTCTAAGTTGATTGATGAAGGGAAATTGGATTGTACACTCACTAAAACAATGTCACCTATTGATGCTGCCAATATGAGAGAAGCCCACAGAATTATTGAAGAAAAGAAGATGTTGGGAAAACTAGTTTTGTCAGGATTCTAAATGTATACTGATATTTTCTTTTCATCCTGTTTATATTTAAAAAGTTACATCTTGTTTATATTTACAATGCATTTCAGATTATATTTTGTTGGTTTTTAGAATTGTGTTCGTTTCAATTTACCACCGTCACTTTAAAGATAACAGACTGACTTGTTTACCCAAAGTATTAAACTAAAACTAAAATACAGTGAATATAATTTTTGTGTAAAAGATAAGATGTATTAAACTTTACTATTTGTGTATAGATGCAACATTGGATTGGTTGAGAATGCTTGGGTCGAATTCCTGTCCTTTGAATGGCGAGCCGTCCGCATTCCATGCTTTCTTCAGGATTTCAATGTTACGAAGTTCATCACTTGTAGGAAGTCCCTTTAGTTTTTGTTCTTGATTCCACTGCAATTCTCGAATCTGTGGAAATAAAGATATGTGATAAGAAGATAACTGATAAACTAATCCACCCCTTTTGTTTTTTTTTCTGGTTAGTTGAGTAAAAGTAGTTAAATTATGCAACGCGAAAGTTTAAAAGTAATTAGTTGAGTAATTTAAAACAATGACAAACAAAAAGTACCTTAGCAACATGGTCTTCAGGCAATTCATCCATAGGTCTAGAACAGTCTATTTTTGATAAATCAATAGCTTCTTCGTTATTTAGCAGCTTATTCCACCAACGCTCTTGAACCTTTTCTGTTAAATTAAAAGAAATTAAAAGTTAACTAGTCGAATGAACAAGGATTGGGTCAGGGTGCTGAAAACAATTGGGTATTATTTTTTTGTAAAAACTATAATATTATCTTTATATGAAAAACCAGACAAGTGCGAATCGGACTCGCCTACCGGGGGTTCCATACAAATTTGTAGGTACAAATTATAAAAAAAAACACGGTACATACCTACCTACTTTAAAAAACAACTGAGAATGTTTATTTTTTCATCCTTCGTCATAAATCGAAAACTATACAACATAAAAATAATTAAGAATCTGTTTATGCTTGTGCCAAAGAAGCCTTTTTATATGATACCCCACATGACACGTTAACACAATTAAAAAATTGGCAGAATGTGTTAAGTCTGTTTATGCGTAAGATCTTAAGCTACCACTTGCTGAGAAATAAATACTTTTGATTTGATAATTTGGACTGAGGTTTTTTGCCTAAGACCCTGTTTTATTATGATTCATTTAGAAATGTATATTATGTATATAAGTTTTCAGATTCTTCCCTATACTGTGCCTATACCTAAAGTATGAGACGGTACCACTTGCCAAATTTCATAGTTCTAGGTTGACGGAAAATACCCTATAATTTTGATTCCTTTGAGTGTCGAAATATACGTTTTTTGCGGCATAAACAGCCGTATAGAAGTTTGATTTTTTCACAGCTACAAGAGTCTGTGGACCTGAGTATATCGTTTTAATTTTAACTCGATACCTCCGCGCGTTCACAAGATAAAGGGTCTTTACAGACAGACGCGACGGATCGATGGACAATAAAGTGATCCTATAAGGGAACAGTTTTTTCCTTTTGAGGTACGGAACCCTAAAAAGAGAACATATTAAAGTGAAGTGTTAGTTTTTACTTGTCTCAAACTTATATTTAATTTTATTAGCAAGCTCTTTTTATGGTCAGCACCTGTTAAAATAAAAAGGCAAAAGTGGATTGGACAGGCAGAGCAAAATAATCACACAATGGTACCCAAGGGATGGAAAGAGAAAGAGAGGTGGACCACAGAAAAGGTGGGATGCCGACATAAGACAAGTCAGTCAGGAACTGCATGTGGTAGAGTGGCCATTGAAAGGGCAGAATGGAGACGATTGGAGGAGGCCCTTGCCACCTGGCAAACGGACACACAGAGATGGAATAAAATAGATATTTATGAATAAAAAAAAATTGTCATCCAAATAAAATGTATTATTATACCGGATAAAAAATAGTTCCTATTTTTGCTGGGTAATAAATTAAATATTTACCTAAATGTATCAAAAGTCGACCTTCACTGAAAGTCCAGAAGCTGTCCATTGTTTTAATCTTGTATGGCAAAGAGCCTTTTATAATTATGTCACCATTGCGGCACGCTACACAGATGTCCCCACTGTTTATTACCACCTTAAGTTCTTTAGCCGATTTAATGGTAGGAGGAAGAATTACTATGACATCTGAAAATAAAGAAGATTATTTATATAAATATTTTTGGGGTCAAATGATTGGGATTTCAATAATTGGTTGCAATTCAATTACAGGAAGTAGTACTTGTGCCTTGTCAACTTTGGTTAGGTAGAATATCATGTTTAATTATCATTATCATCAGTCCAGCCGCATGATGTCCACTACTGAACATATACCTCCCCCAATAACTCCCAGATAGGCCAGTTGGAAGCAGCCTCATGGGTGGACATCCTATGCTACACTTACCCAGTATATGGCTTTTATTCTAGAACCTTCCAGCCCCATTGGTTATTAGTTCTACATGCTATGTCCCTGCCCCCATGTAATTACCCCCATGTAATTAATTATATTAATTATGTCATAATTATTGATCTGTCTGTTGTAAGGTACCATAAAAAATGAATTCAAAGAGCTTGAAAAATAAAATGACACTTTCAACATAGATAGATACTCTTTATTGCACACCAAACAAAGAAGTTATAATTGATATTTACAGAAAGATGTACAATTTAGAATAGAATAGAATAGAATAGAAAAAGATTTATTTGACACACACAGAATACAAAAGGAAAAAAACATTTACAGGATAATTAAAAGCATTATGTGTCAAAAAGGCCCCCGCTCAGCATTTGTCGTGACAGTCAGGGACATATCACGATGCTGGTTTTCAGCAGGGTCGTAAAGGGTTGTAAATTTAGGTGGTCTTATCGCTAAAAAGTGATCTATTCCAGACAACCTTCAGGCAGAGGACAACTATAAAGAAAGGGGAAAGTGGTGCAGAGTGCTTATTGTGTAATTTTATATACATTCCTACAATTACAATATCAATAGGTATATAATATACCTACAACACACATAAAATACCTATAAAATATAAATGCTTAGATATAAACATACATACATACTTAAATATGATACATTAAAAATTTAAGGAAATAACATGACTAGCAACCAGTGATATTCCAGAAACAACATTTCTCAAACCAGAAATGATTTGTTTTCTCAGTGCAAGAAAATGTGCTTTGAGCCGACTTTTAAAATAGCTATTGACTCAGATTGCCATATTGCTAAGTGTAAGTAGTTCCATAAATAAAAAAGTTCCATACCTAGCTCCATGATAGTTTGAGACCAAGAATACTTGTCTGTCTCAGCACCATTGTATGTTTCACTGTTTTTCTGTGTTGGAATTATTGGAGGTGCAGAGGGGATACTTTTAGAAGAACCATCACTTTCCCTCAATATGTTTTCTTTACTTGTTTCTGCGTGAGCAGTTAAAATTGGAGAATTATATTCGTCTGTAGTCTCATTTTGCTCAATAGATAAGTTTTCAACATCAATTTCATCTCCCTCAGCTATAACCTCAACTTCTTGAGCGACTGTCGAGCACATAATTTCGTTGTTAACATCCGTAGGCTTTTTAGCTCCGTTGGGAGCCTTCCAGTTCTTAGGATCGCACTTTCGCAAAACTTTGATAACAAGTTCTTCAGCCACACCGGGAGGAAACCCCATGTTTTCGTAGGCACCATCAGGTACATAATAAAAATCCGTACTGAAAATGAAACGTTAAAGGTGAATTAGTTGTATTGTTGTTACGATAAATTCGATTGCTAAGGCATTCCTTACCGTCGTGCTAAGAAGTTGAAAATTGCCGAAAGAAATCCCAAGATAGATTTTTCGTTTACAAGAATTGATGTCAGTACATCGTCGTATTTTGTAAATTCTGTTGTTTCGGACATTCTGAAGCACCAAACTAGTTTTAGTTTATTTCACAATACGCTCAAAAAACAAGTAACTTTTCACAAAAACAGTCATGAAAAACAACAACAGAAACGTAAAAAAAAAACAAGCAATGTCAATGTTTATGTTTTTTTTTTAGAAGGAAATGTCAAAGTTTAGTTTTCTATTTTGCTAACATTCAAGTACTTATACTTATACAGCCAGTAATACCAGTGTTGAATTATTAAAATTACCATTTAATTACCATATTTTTTAAAGCTGGTATCCCTAAAACCAGTTCTTTAACTTACATTCCCGCCACTTGGCGGAGTTGATTCGCTTTCGAAAGTTTCACATCCGCAAGAGAGCGGCAAGGCAAGACAGACAAGGCGAAGCTAAGTAGGCAAAGAAGTCTCGCGCGCGAACTCGGTACGCTGCAGGCGATGACCGCATTCATATGAGTTTTTATTATTTGTGAGTGTGCTGTCGTGTTCTCCGTTCCGTTGAGTGTTTACGAAAATGCTGCATAGGTGAACAGGGAATTCAAAGTGTTGTGATTGTGATAAACGTATCTTAGCTCTTCTTTCTTTTACTGTCTTTCAAAGGTTGTAAAAATGCCTTGCTCTGCGGTAACTTTGTCTATAGCGACCATTACGGCAATCGTGGCTGCTGCTCTAATGGCAATAGCCTTTTCAACAGATAACTGGCTTTACATAGAAGTCAAGCGAAGCAATATTCAGGTAAGTTAATTTATAAGTTATTGCACACATGCATGGTATTTTTTAAATTTTACTTTGTCAGTCGAATAAAAAAGTAGATTAGAAATAATTACTTACTTACGTAGCAAGAGTTATTAAGATATTTCATGACCATGATGGGCAAACATTATTACAATGTCCCTTCTTAAGTTTACAGTATAAGATGCTTACTTTTCAGTCCCCTTACCTACCCGTAGCTATGGACAAGGTCAGCCAGTAAGAGTTCAAAGTGAAAACGTGAGAAGAAACGTTTCTCTGAATCCTTGAAGCATAGAACAACATAGTTAATTACGATACCTACTTTATACGTTTTAACTGGTTGTTGAGACGTATAGATGAAGGCTTATTAAACAAAAGTCTTTGAATAAAACTAAACTAACCTTGTTGTTGTTATTTTTATTACCAATTGTTTTGCAGCATCAACTGTTAACAATCCCAAACAATCTTGGTCGATGATAAATCTTGCACTTGCGACACTTCCTTCGATTCATTGCAAATAAACATACAATTTGGGTCGAAGGCTTGTGTGGTACTCTATTGTCATTACAGTAAAGTCTAAAATTGTTCCACGGACTCTTTACTCAAAACAAAATGTGGTCAATTTATCCAACAGAAAGTCAATGTAACACGTATTCTTTCGAGTCCTTGCTGGGGCACCGTTAGAGTAGACATGTTACGCATAAATATGCAGCATTAATGGCACGAACGAATGTGTTAGTAACTGTACTATACCGTGGCTCCAGCTATTCGACCAGATAAAGGAAAGAAATGTCAGCAGATAAGGTTTAAAGCGTCCCCAATAGCTATCCCGGTCCAAATTTTATTTAGGTCACAAGAAGCAGGAAGTGAGCTTAATTTTTATATTAGCATTTAAAATGATGACATTCATGTAGGTTATTATTAATCAAAATATTAGGCAATTTCAAAACTTTCACAGAGTAATCGTCATTCGGCAAAAACTGAAACATCCCACGCATAATTTGTTGTCAAAGTTTTTATGCACCAGGCTCCGGATTCTTTTTCTTAAGCGTTGGGGTATTTTTTTGCGTTATTCAACTTGTTGAGACACGCCGCATCTACCTGCCGCAAAGAAACTTTTTGCTTTTATTCCAAGGGGTTACTGGAAGGGATTTCAATAGCGGACCCTATTATACGTGACTGAAAAAGGTTTAAAACGAAAGAAACTGTGGTTGTGTGAAAAGGCACTGATACCCCTATTTGCAAATTAATCACGTATTACGTACCTACTGTAATTGTGAATTTCATTTATTTACAGTTAGTCATAGAAATATTATTTTATTTAAGTGTATTATTTTCCTTCCTGCTTTGAAAATATGTTTACAATTATTTTCTTCTATGAAAAAATTAAAAAAGTTTTTAAATCCTATAGAGGTAACCTACTGGGTGCATTTTGCTGACTTTTGTACCATCATGCTCATGCATCTAATAAAAAAAACACTGGTACTTTACATAGTAAATAAGAAGTAAACGAGAAAGCATAACACGGGATCATACCTACTCCTATGCTCCACACATACACAGGTACTATGTCTACTTTAGCCATAATATTCTACTATCCCACCACGTAATTATAAGAAAACTGGCAAATTACGTTTGTGATCTGAATAATTACTAGGATTGCGCTGTATAGATCACCTGAGATGCTACATGGAAAGCCCAGTGAAATCTGTCTCACCGTGAACGTGACGAAATCTATGAGAATTCTGAAGTCATGCAAGTTGTGGTATCGCCACCACTGCATTATGCAATTGGTTAAAAAAGCACAGATTTGCTATGTAATTAGCTATATGACACGCTGGCGTTATTAATGATGTATGAACAAGTAAAACCTCAGTAAAACTGATATGAATGTTTCGATATTCTTGTCTAGACTAGAAAAGATAAATATGATATTCTGTTGACGAAAGGTATGGAAATATAAGCACGTAATTTGAATACTGAATGCTTAACTCATAAATTCAATAAAAACTTCAGCAGGCGATGACAATGCGTAACAATAAAATTTCCCTGAAATAAGGGGGAAGTACAACTTTTCAAACATTCGACCCGGTAAAAGCATTAGAACAATAAAAAAAAAAAATTAAACTTAACCATGAACGCTAAACAGCACGTAAGCAGTATTGTTTCTACGTAAAACTCTATGCAGAAAAACAAAACAAGGTTGAAACTCATGGGCGTTAATTTCGTGGCAATATCTTCTACTATACGTAGTAGTACTATCATGGTGATATCAATTGACTCGATAGAGCGTGGACTTTGGCAAAGATGAAATAAAATAAATAAATAAACCAATCTGACTGTTAGATCACTGCACTTTCTTTTGGCAAAAGGCGCTGAGTGAGGCAAACTCAGCTGAATAAATTAACTATGAATACATAGACCGAACCGATGAAAGTAGTTGCTTAGTAAGCAGGTGCCGAAGTTGTTGCGTCAGCACTCAATTGGAGTCGTATACTCCAATTTTATACCTATGCTGCTGCCTATCGTAAAGTGAGAAAAAAAATAAGTTTTTTATAGCGGTTTCCAAGTCTTAAGTTGGACTTTGAGTGAGGCTGGACCGAAGCTATTGTTGCTGTTGTTTATACAACCAAACTGGTATTCTGGAAAGTCCAACCGAAATGAGGGCTTACCCAAGCTGGAGGCAAAGTTTGTAGTGTGATCATTGCAGCATTCAATAAATTAGTTCAGTTTTATAAATGGAAGCTTGGTATTATTTAAAAAGGATCATTTTATGAAGACAGCGTCAAAAGAGTAGCACCATTTGTCTCATTCA
This sequence comes from Anania fuscalis, assembly GCA_950371115.1. Lineage (NCBI taxonomy): Eukaryota > Metazoa > Arthropoda > Insecta > Lepidoptera > Crambidae > Anania > Anania fuscalis. Next base: position 5,074,533 of record OX493334.1, on the reverse strand, counting down.
AAGATGTATCATCAGTACCCATTATTGCAGCTACGCTGACTAATAACCATTTACTTCTATACCTGAGAGATTTGATTCTTAAGATACATTAGATTATGCTAATTTGATACGGGAAGCTGTCTAAGGAACTGTTTGTTTTGTTACCTGTCCTGGGACCGGATGTACAGTTTGTTTATCCGTCGAAAATAAACCATTTGTTGGGAGGCCCGTAAAACATTCGGGTAAAAAACCCTTTCTGTTTAAGGAAAGAATTCAACGGTAAACAACGGATGAGCTCACCCGCTAAGAAAGTTATTTTAAAAAGTACTTACAACTACGAGTATTAAGTTATAATACCTAGTTGCTGTTTTTATCTGACAGTTTCTAACAAATGCCATGTTATGTTTACCTTTAGACGTAAACGTGTCTTACAATGTTACAATCAGGTGAAATTGGTAACAAAAGAATATGTACTTAAACCTATTCAGTTTTAGTAAAAAAAAAAAAAAATTGTTTCATAATGTACACAATGCAGTAACTCCGAGGGGCGTACCAACCTGCTTTCTCAGCACTCCACCTACTTCTCACGACTTCCGTCTACCACTGACTTTACTCACCGCTTTCTTGGTTTCACAGAAAACTCGATTGTACAATTCGATTTGCGTCGGGACATCGGAAGCTATAGTTGTGGTTATGACTCTTACTCAACTCAATCCATTAATTAGGATTTCATAAATCTTATGACATTATAAATTAAAAATTCATTAGATGTGACGTTGTTTGTGTAAATGGTGACCAAACGTTGAAAGTTTGATAATTATATATTATTTAACTTTACAGGACAACCAAAAAAGTTTCTAATACAAGGCCAAAACTTCGAATATTCCTTTTTTTTTAAAAATGTCCAATATTTATTAATATTTATTTATTAACCTTATTCTCAATCACAAATAAACCCACACAGGATAGTAGGCTACTCATACTGGCAAAAAAAAATTTAGATCGGAGCGAAATAAAATTATTATGAGTACATTTAAGTAGAAAGTATCTGGAACAATTTGCAAGAGTAATAAGTACTGATGACAAGCAAAGAGATGATAGTCAGTTATTTCTTTGATTGACAGAGGTGTAGCCGGCCAGCGTGTGCGCAATCAACATCTTGCTCAAGAGTGCATGCGCGGATGTTGCACTGACATGCGTCAATGCAGCTCTTAATCGCCGTTCAACTATAGGGTACCTACCTTGTACACAGACATATTAGTACTATCAACATAGCACGGGAGAAAAATGATAAAAATTTAAATATTTACAATCCAATTAATATCTTACTAGTCTTTTTAAATAGTATATCGGAATAACCCAGTCCCACAAAAGCAGTCAACTAAGCCGGTAAATGCAGGCCGCTTCTAACCGGCTAATCTGTAACTCATTGGAGGCGGCCTTTGTTCAGCAATGAACGTCCTATGCTGAAATGAAAATGATGATGACCCACAAAATGTATGCACCATTACCAAAAAGTTTAAACAATTTCTATTTACTAGATCTTAGTGAGTGGGGAAAAACTAATAAGTAAATTAACGTATCTCTAATCTAAGTTGTCACTTGATGAGTTTGTACTTCGTTCAAAGTTTATTTCTTATCAAAGTACTTTTAGAAGCATTCCTAATGCGCACGATAGCACGGAAGTCATCAAAATTAAGAATGCATTTCAGTCGAATAAAAAATACCCCTATATTTTCATCTGCAATTACGCCTAGTCTACACATCAGGTAAGTGTGGGATTTAGAATGGAAAGTTAATCAAAACGTTCATGTCATTCGCTACATTTTGCTACTGTATCACGCACCGAGTAACATTTAAAGTGAAAATGGTGTAGTTGGATATCTTGCATAAGCTTAATAATCTCGTGGGCTTCAATGGTCGAAAACAAATAAAGCTAAATCTTGGAAAGTGTGGATAATCCTCCATCGTCCGCGCATGGCCGGCTAATGAAATATCGCCTTTCACAACCGCTCAGAGTTATAGTTTTATAGTTTTCCGGACTTTCACTAGTAATGAATGTCATCGTAAATTCCCATTGACATAAAGATAGTTTTTTAACTCTCAGCACTCCCAGACAATCTCGTCAAAAATTTGGGTTTGGTTGTATCATCGAGCACATACACTGCTTGATAGGTTGTGTCAATAAAAGGGATTCAATCTCGTATTGCGCTTTGGTTTTAGAGAGCTGGCACCAAGTGCAAACAATTGCGATGGTATCATTTTTGTTTGTTATGAGCATAGAGAAGATTAGAAGAACAAGAAACAAAACGTAACTTAATGAGTTTACACACAACATGGTCTTTTAGAATTCATAGAATAAGTGCCTGTTCTATGATTAGTGTTATTTTAATTGGATCATAAAAAAGGTAAAGGTTGCAGGAAGCCGCAGGATGCAGGTAGGGAGGCCTAATGTTCAGCAGTGGACGTCCTGTGACTGAAATGATGATGATAATAAAAAGAACTCTGGATTACCAAGCTCATGTTTATCGTAATACATTTCTGGCCGATTGTTAATAATAGCATTTGGAATATTTACTTCTCTGTTTATTTGAACTGAACTTTAAAATTCAATAATAAGCGTGGTCTTTATCTATGAGCTAACACGCACACAAACGTAACGTAAATTGCATGAGGTACGTCTAAGTAATAAACACTCTTGTTTTAGCTATTTGGCCTAAAAGTCTAACTATCTGTCAGACTTTCGTTGTATATCTCTTTTTCTTCACGTGTAAGTATGTGTTTATTCCACTTTTGTGACGGTAATTTCTTTTCTGGCTTTTTGTCCTACAATTCGCTTTATCCTGGGCATCTTCATCAGTTATATTGCAGCTTTCCATATCTTTTTTACGTTGTCCTCGCCTACTACCGGCTAAGCCAAAGTTGAGCATTAATTTACTGATTACTGAGCTTTGTATAGCTGCATCAGAATATTTATCATTATTGTATTTCAAATCAGCGTTTGTAATTTTAAACACGGTCCTGAATTCAATGTTGTTTTATTACATCAGCTGGAGCCTGGATCGTTATCGTTTGACAGAATCGAAATCATTTTGATTGCGTTCGCGTGATGTGTATCATCTACGTTCATGATTCTCGTGTGGTCTCCAGTGAAACTATTGTCAAACGTAATCGCCCGTAAGCGAGAGTTGGATCAGTGATGAAAGACACTCTTAAACAAACAACAATCATTAGAATATTTTCTTTTTCAATGACAACAGTTTTTAACGATCACACTTTCTTATCGATTATAGGCAAATTGTAAGTACTTATTCTTAATCCGAAACGAAATCATCAGGCAAAAGACCAAAGTAACGGACATAGTCCAAAAATGTAGCAAGCTTAAGTGGCAGTGGGCTGGCCACATCTGTCGCAGAACCGATGAAAGGTGGAGCAAACGGGTTCTCGAGTAGAGACCACGCCTTGGCAAACGTAGTGTAGGACGCCCCCCAGCCCGATGGACCGCCGACCTTAGGAAGATGGCTGGCAGTGGCTGGATGAAAAAAGCGTGGATCGTACACTCTGGGGTTCTTTGGGGGAGGCTTACGTCCAGCAGTGGACTGCAATAGGCTGAATAGATCGATAGATTCTTAATAGCAAAACAAAGTCAAAATATAATATTTATCTCTTGCTTCCTTGCTCTGATTCCCCAGTTATTGGAATCGTCGTAACATTTTTTCTGAGCAACATACACTATTCCTTCTAATAGCTCATGATGATGACGTTTTATTGCCTATCTTTGGTGGTTTGTCACGTCCGACTGCTCTCTTTTGAAATCGTGCCCGATATCCGAGAGTTTTTCAAAATTGTCACTCTCTTATAAGTACTTAGCTTACTCAACCTTATGAGAAGTACCAAAACTAAAGTTCCACCTTATCTAGTTTTTATCGCTAAAAACAATACGTTATCTATGAACAACATCGATGTTGCCATAGCTTAGCCTTCAAGTAAAGCTTGTATTGTTCTAAAGGTGTATAAAACTTGCTATTAAATTACCGGTGGCAGATGATACGATGATACTTGATACAGGCCAGGTGCGGGCTATTTCTGTTAGGAGCGCTTTGTTCCGTGGTAATTAATTTCCTTTTGTTCCTTTATAATCTACTTCTTTGGTATTATCATCATTACCTACTTGCTTTGGAGTTTTCAAGATGCGCCACGTATTGTGCAACTCAAAACTAATCCTTTTGCATTGCGTACTATTTTAGTTAAAGTACATACATTATAACATAGTTTGTTTTATTTTAGTCTGTTAATGTATACTTACGATTAAAATCACAAACTCTCTTACAAATTATACTGTGGTGACTTTAGGCCATCTATCTGGGATTTGGGTCATGTAGGCTGCATACATAAAGGGCCAATTCATAATTTGTTCTGGCTTGTGGAAAAAAGTAAACCTAGGTACCTAATACTTAATAATACCTATTACAGTCTTCCAATCCAAAATAAAGTTCTCCATCTTAGGCATTCAAGAACTCTCAATAACTCGTCAAAATGTTGTAGGTAAGTAATGTAATCATAATTATTGTATAGTGTCCGCAAAAAGTATTCTGATGCAAAAGGTTAAGAACGCGAAAAATGTATGCGGTTTTAACATCTAATACGTACCTATGTATAATGTTTTGTTGTAGATAATTTCAAGGTTGACGAGAATAACAACCATTACGGGCCGGGTGATCTTCCTTCTTGTAGGTATGACGAGCGTATGTATTATGTATATTACTATTTATGTAGTTTACCTCTATCTTATAAATTTGACGTCTAGCTTGAGCCTGGATGACTCACTGATTTAGTATATTCATTTCAACTTTTGTGTTGTACCTGATTAATTTTGGCTGTTTATGTCTAATATTGGGTTCATATAACTATTTTAATTTTCGTTGAAGATCTAGTGGAATTAAGTAAACCATTTTTGATAAAACTCAAGAAAGAAATCGAATACCAAACAAAATAGGTACATACTTTCATTTTCTGGAGAATCGCACTCTTTTTTTGTGTTTGAGTCAGGCTGAAATCTACGCAGAACCGGAACAAAACAGTAGAATAGAAGTAGCAGTGACATAAAACACATAGCAATCACACCGATTGCATAGCTTGCATGAGTTTGCACATATACTGTATATTTATCATATTGTACTTATAGTGTGCTGTGGTATTGCTCAAACAGCAGCCATACACCGTTAATTTTACGATAGCTAAACCTGTCATTCACATAGTGCATAATTTAGTTACGTAAAGTGCTCATCATATGATACTTATGTGACATATGTGACATGGTATCTTCTACCTTCCAGTGTAGTTATTTATTTATGCTTTCTTCAAGCATAGATGACATCATTTGCTTACGAAATAATACGCACATCGGTTTTTATGTAATAAGCTTCCTCGTGAATTTACTCTACAGTTTAGCAGTTTTGGGCACTCCTATTACTAACGTAACAGAGCTTAAATAAATAGTTCGCGATCAAAGAAAGCTTACTTATGTACCTACTTAGATTGCACATGTTCCCCACATGGCATGCCCTCACAAGTCGGTTGACATACGTATGTACGAGTATACTAGCTTAATTGTTAGCTTTCCTAATTTTTCAACTGTTCAACACAGAACCTGCTGGTTTTGTGTTTAACGCAAGTTATCGTGTTGTACAAAAAAGTGAATAAAAACGTTTTGCCTATACGTACGTATAATAAAGAGCGTCTGGGGTGAGTGGCTTGCGTCGACATTGCAAGGTGAGCGAGTTGCATCCGTGCGCGCGCGCAGCTCAGCGTTGCCCTGCAGGGTCGTCTGCCTCAAATAATAAAATTCAATGGCCTACCTACATTCAAATAAGCTTTTGAGTATTATTTTCGGGAATTCAAAAGAAAACGCTTTGATGTTGCTGGACCACTTGCACAAGCCATTCTGTTTTTTTTTTTATTCAAAGCAAAGTTATTAAGATAGACTACGGGAAAAAATGGCGTAGTCATTCCATTTTAATTAGGTAATTGTCTAAAATGCCATATCCTGGGTTTAGTTTTAGTAGAATGGTTGTTCATAAATGGCTCTTTGTAAATGGTTTATAAAACAGGTGTGTGTGCCTTTAATTAATTGTTTTATGTATATAACGCTATTCCTTGCATCAGTAGAATGGTTCTTCAACTGGCTTTGTGTAAAACATAAAACAGCGTGTTAGGAATTTGGTAAAGGGTATGTTCATGTGTGCATAGATTTGGGTTAGGTATACTGGTAATACTTAAGGTCTTTTCGATTTGATGTTTTTTTTCTATATGACCAAAGTCGAAATAAGCGAACTGATTGAACTTTTGACCGAACTATAAAGTTCTGTTTTTCCAATCACTACCTAGGTATAGTGTGGAATAATATTAATACGCAATATGATTGAATTATGTTTTAGATTTATTCCATAGAGCGTATTAATTAAATAAAGAGGTTATTCGTTTTAATTAAAATAAACAAATCTATTAATTAAAACTGCATATTTTTAATTTTAATGCGATAACGCTTGCCTGCTTGATTAATTAAATTAAATAAAGAGTTACAATTATTGCAACAATCACACAATTATTTACTCTAAAACTAATTACCTACGTGTAAGTAAATAAATAAATAAATATTGGACAACTTCACATACATTGCTCTGCGGGTCTAAAACGGCCGCATTGGATGTTTCATTTTTAATCTGATTCATTTAGTGAAATGTAGCGGAAATGATTTGCAAACCCTAAAACGGCCACATTATTAAATGAATCATATGCAATTCATTTCATCAAATGGACCATATTTGATGACGTTAAAAAAATTTACTGATGCGTCCAATCTTACTTTACGGTTTTTGTGAAAATGAATGTTTTTAACAACACAAAGGAACAAAATGTTTCAAAATACTCAAGTTTTGTGTGTTCTACAAATATCAATACAAAATAATAATAAAAATGACATTAAAATGGTGGTTCACCAATTTGACATTTAATATGAATTACTCTTTTCATAATAAGTGGACCATATTACGAATTTCCATACAAAACTGTCAAATTAGATGAACTGCAAATATGAAATGTTCGAGGCTCATTTTATGATTCATCAAATAACATTTCATTTTAAGATTTGCTAAATGAAACATATTATGAACGGAATATCCTAAGGTAAGTAGCTAAAGCATTTGTGTTATAGAAATCAGAAACAACGAAAGTACCACAACACCCAGACCCGAGCCGATATAAAAAAGTTTGTTTTCTACATTGACCCGACCGGGGATCGAACCCGGAACCTCAGAGAAGGCGGCGCCATTTAAAGTCCGGCGTGCTCGCCTTTCGGCTATGGAGGTCATCTAACCTAATAAATATAATTTGACGACCTCAGGGTCCCGTATTCAATTCCCGGTCGGATCAATGTAGAAAACTAACTTTTCTATAATTATTGTCTCGGGTCTGGGTGTTGTGTACCACGAGTGTGCTTTAGCTACTATTACTATAGAATGATGATGAATGGATTCGCAAATAAATAAATTACAAAATAAATACGATAAACTTGAAGTCATACTTGGCAGCCCTAATAGTCTGCAACCCTACCTGCAATGCTGCGAGCGATGCTACGTCTTTCTTTTTACTTTTCCTGCCTCTTTGTAAACTATAAAAAGGTGCCTATGGAACTGAGACTTTGACTTCTTTTATTGCAATTTCTGTACAGAATATTTTGTTATTGTAGTTGGCGTTTTTAAAATAAGACTGTTACACGAAGGTCATTGCTTCGTCTTAATAGTTAGTTCCGTGTAACCACAACTATGTCTACATCAGAGCAGGTAGTCTTCTCGAAAAGGAATTGCGTGTCTTCGCAAACATTTGAAGATTTATTATATTGCCGTTTTATTGTATTTTCAAATAAGTTTATCCTGTAACGCGTTCAGATTGATGTTAGGAACTTATAAATTAGAATCTCTTACGACAAAAAAAGTGTGCAAGTAACGAAACATTTTGTGTCCAAATCTGTGCAGCACTTACTGTACATAGGTACGCCAGGGACCTAACCATGAACGCTAGTAAATAGTATACCAAGCAGTGCGTTGAAGTGTGTAATACTTCTATAAAAGTTTATGTTATCTTATTAACACCTTCGTGCAACATTTTTGAAACCTTGTCAAAAAGCTTATGTTCAGGCCCAAGTAACTCACGTTTTCCCTTACAATCGTTTCATTCACTAATCTACTAGTATAGTAGGTTTACAAACGGAAATGCTAGGCTAGACACCGAACCGTCGTGAAAGTCACCACACAATGGACGAGTTGTAATTATGAGCGAACATGAGCCTAGCCCGCGTGAGGCGTGGCGAAAGTGGCCGAAAAACTGTGTGCATTTTATGCTAACTACAAACACATTGACGACCGTCTGGTGTAGTGATTCGAGCTCCGGACAACAGAGCCTGGCGGTTTCGGGTTCGATTCCCGCATGGGAAAATGTTTGTCTGTTGAACGAATATGTTTTGTTACCGGAATAAATGACTTATGAACGCGAGCATTTTGTATCTCAGTCATAGATGGTTATAAACGTATTATGGTATGTTATCATTATAGAAGTCGCCATAATATAAGCTTTGCTTAGTTTGGATAAATAGTTTGTGTTATTACTTTACCAAACATTTTGATTTGTTAATTTTTTACTAAAAGACCTTTCTGACTTCCCTAATTATGAACACGAAATATCGTTGTTAGTCAGGTATAGTGAAAACCCTTATAAATTACTATAATAATTACTGAGATAATGCAGATAGATGGGTTAAAATACAGAAAAATATGGTTTAGGTCTTTCTTTTTAATTTTTGTAAACAAATGTGACATGGTGTAAAAAGACTAGGTAGGTTAGACAACTAATTGTCAGAAAAGATAATCCGTTATGGAGTAGTGTTGGAAGCCCCTTAGCATGTAACTACATACTACGATTTAAATAAAGTATAGTAGTTACTTATAGGTACTATTATATATTTTTTGTCTATATTTTGAACTTAATACAGTAAAATAGATGAAAAAATTGAACAATTGTACCTTTTTTGAAATGGCCTTATAAAAGACATCAACGACTCAGTCGACGACCATGATAATATTATATGAGTAGGTATAAAATAATATTTATCTGATTTAAAACTTTAAAAGGGATTCTTCGTTTGAGTTTCCTTTGATAATTACCTTACATAATACAACATATTTATTTAATTTTGACTTAAAGTTACAATGTAGTCGTAGTGTAAAAAGATTGCAAAGTAAAGCTTTTACTTTGCAATCTCGTTTACGCTTCTGAGAAAATGAATCTATCTTAAGATAATTTGCTTATATTTAACTTAATAACGTATTAGCTTCTAAACCTCATACATAATACTTGGGTCCCGGAAATGAGAATGCGGGGAAACGAGATAAAGCATAAATGAAAGTCGTAAATACAAGTAGGAAATACTTTATTATTAACCTTTAGATATGAACCCACCCTATATGTAACTCTGTCAGAGAAAGTAGTATTCAATTTATGTTTGCTGTTAAATATGAAGCACGTTTAGCTAATACTTTCTTTCTGATTTCGCAAAGAGTAAGTAATTAAATCCCATTATTATTATTATTGGGTTGTATTGTTGTTTTCCGAGTTTGTGGGTGCTTTCCGAGTTCTCTTTCACATACATTTGATAGAGGATACCAAAACCTCTGACTTACAGACTAAAGTCATCTATTTATGAGTGCAGCATATTAGGATGGGTTAAGTTCTTTTCTAATTTTTAATGAGCTCTGACATATTTATAGTCTGATATCGAGCCTTTCTTTGGCTTTCCCATCGGTTGAGCTATCCGATACACAGTGGGTAAAAAACGACGAGCGATGAACCCTGCAAGTTGAAGGAACGTCATGCTCCGATGGCTGATCACCACCGACTGCTCACCCTCAATTAAACACTCTTATTGCAACTTATTAAGGCTTATAATTAACTTACATTTCGATGTTAAGTCACTCAAATCGTGCGTGCGTGGGAATGTGATCAGATTTTTCTAAATCGAAGTTACTTAATTCCCAAGTCGTATTGTAGTAGCGAAATTGACTGTCTACTTTTTGTTGATGCAAGAAATGTGGAGTGACATGTGTGTAATGTTTTGAAACTTAACTCATACAGGCTGTCTTTAAAGTACGCAATGGATAAAACGACAACAAAATATAACAAAAATACCAACGAATATCACAAGCAGACAATAACAGAGAAAAAAGTTTAATTTTTGACAGTTTTGTAAAGTTATGTAAGAGATACTAAATTATATCACATCTCATAATTGTTACAAATTATAAGTGCGTCTGATTTTATTTTATTGGATAATATTGAATAAGGTCAAATATATAACCTAAAAGTAACAACTTGTACGATACACACAGAAAATACTTGATCTAAAACTCGATGAATAACGTAGATTTAATCTTGATTGTGGCTGATTTCAATGTCCATCAAGATGCGAAGCTCAATTGCCCCTCCTCTCTTCACACGGGAAGTCATTATTATAACCCGTTTCTTGGAATCCCTCTGTCAATCGACTAGACGCCTCGAAACCACTGCTCAGGGAAATGCGTTTTTTCAAACGATCATCTTACTATTTAAGTTGTTATAACATGCTTTCGAAATATCTTTATTTTCATTGAAGTGTTTTGTTTCCTAGTTTACAAAGTGTACGGTCTACTTACTGTAAACTTTTGCTAGGAACATTACTACCAACCTAACTTATAACCTCTCCAAGATTTAGAAGAAATAGTATTTATCACAGTGATGTGGTGATTCGAAAACAAAAACCGATACATCGTTTTGATTTTGTTGTCCTTGATAAATCATCGTCTCAATACCATCATTATAGCAATAAGAAATAAATAAAAAAAACTCGCACTCGCACTCGCACTCGGACTCGTACCATTATCTATAAAAATGGCAAAAAACACGTCTGTTGTATGGGAGCCCTCTAAAATATTTATTGTAATCTGTTTTTTAGTATTTGTTGTTATAGCGGCAACAAAAATACATCATCTGTGAAAACTTCAACTGTCTAACTATCACGTTTCATAAGATACAGCCTGGTGACAGACGGACAGACAGACAGACAGACGGACAGCGGAGACTCAGTAATAGCCGCACCGTTACCATACCGTTTTACCCTTTGGGTACGGAACCCTAAAAATAAGTGCACAGCGCTTGGAAACAAGGCTCTCAATGGGTTTTGTTTTGTTCTCAGAATGACAGCGCTAGTTTGGAGAAGCGGCCATTGTTGTCGTAGGTTGTTACTGTTGTTACTTGTTTCTGATTCAGTGAAATTCTTTTTTGGTGCATGCACTGACTTTGGGTTAAATGTTTTTTGTCAGTCACAGTTGCTTACTTCCGTTTTCATTGCTAAAGCAAGATGTGATTCTACTCTTTTCGTAATTTGAGAATGATTTTTAAAATAAAACTGAACTGCCTATTTCCTTTTTTACTAACGAGTTTTAATGTCAAATTACGCATATCGAAAGTATCAGACGCATGATAAATAATGCTTCTATAAGAGGGATGTTATTGAATTTAAGTGTGTTCTTTAGTTCCATAATACAACATATAAAATCCACTAAAAGAATTGTACATTTATGCACAAAATTCACAGTAATATGAATATCAAACTGCCAATGAGTAACGGTACAACCGGTCGTGTAAGGTCGAACTTGTTTCACACGAATCTTAATGAGGTGACAAACTCTGATCTAATTCACAAAATTTCCAGGATATTTCATCAATAAATCGCACGTTTAGATAAAGATGATTCTTCCTAATGCAGGTATTGTTGCGTTGTGTTTTATTCGAAGTATCATTACATAATTAATAAAAATAGTTCGTAATCTGTAAAAAATGGGAACCAATAATTTAAAGTATGTCATGTGCCGTGGGTATCGTCATTTTAAAAAGTTCCAGACCATTTCGGTCTAGTTTACCACCGCCACAGAGGTCAGTTTTACAGACGAAACAATTCATTGCCTGAGTTTAAAAGAAAAAGCTCTATTTTTATTCTTCTGCCAGAATTGCTTTCATTTTGATAAACTAATATTCTTGCTGGCCAGTATCATCGCGGCGGTGCGCGTAATTTGTGATTAGACCACTAGTTTTTTTTAACGCTACGTAAGTATTAGTTTTGAATCCCGTATTCGGTCCGACCCTGCAGGAATGCAGAAGCAGGAATGGCCGGTTTCTTCAGTTAACCTTCTTATTAATTTGGACTAGTATTTTAATTGCATTTAATAATGCTACCTGTAACTATTGTCTACATCAAATGGCGCCATATTAAAATGGTTTAAATAATTAATAACAATTTCTTAATTTTCCCCGTTAACCTTTTCGATTGAGCAACATAGACCAATTAATTAATTACTTTGAATAATACATAAAACTTAACAAATAAATTGTATACTTGTTTATGAATTGATTAATTAAGTAAACATGTTTTTAGATTGATTCTGAATTCCTATCGATACTAATAATAAAATTATGAACAGGTGATATAAAATAATGTCATTTCTTAAAGAATCGAGATAGATGTAATATTATGTACGGACAACAGCACGTCGACCTACCACAAAATGTCAAATTTTCTCATTTGAAAATGAACTCTATATGTCAGGCTTAAAATTGAAAATCTATTGGAGAATTTTCGACTTTTGGGGTAGGTCGACATGCTGTTGACTGTACATACTTTTGGCATTTAGTCGCTAGTCAGTCACAGATAGATAGTTCCTGTTGTCAATATATTTTCAAAATAAAAACATTACTATTATTTACTTGGTATTTTCCGCAGGTGATGTTGAAGTTATGTAATTGAAGGGCATAGTTTGACCGATTCTCTTTTGTTTCAGAACTATGCGGCCGACAACTCAGCTGGAAATTCACAGGCCATCCTCGACAGCCTCAACAACAAATACTTCTTTTACACCCGGACGAGGGGGCTCTTCCGAATTTGCTACCCCAAAGAACGACCCCCTACAGGTAAGATTTTAATTTTGTGGTAAAATTTAAATAAGGCGGCAAAAGATCTTTCATTTTTTACAAGGCGCTACAAGACGATTAGGGTACAAGTATTTAAAAAAGGGAAATAGTTACTTTAGTTGGAGTTGAAGGGTATCGATAGACATTGGTGAAAATGTTTCATTTTCAACTTATCGCGTGTATAAGTTATGTTTTTGTCTATAACACTAAAGCCTATTTATCAATTTATTTATTTCAAGTGCCACTAATTGACACACAAACAAGACAGCAAAATAACTGATCGCCGATAAAACGGTGGCCGAATTCACTACTTAGCTTTTCATCCACAAACTGCACTAAATACCACGTGAATAATTATGTGGTCGTTTCTTGGTAAGCACACGAAACGGTTTAATCATAGTGTTTACCTTAATTGAATGTGCATGATTATGATTACTTCAAGACTCAATCCATTGGAGCGTTTACATGCAACTGTCGAAGGATAATCATTGCAATGTCTTAGTTAATACGATTTATAGTCGTGCAGACGATATGTTATGGTCAGTAGATCAAGCATACGGTACATCCATAGTTAGGGTATATCCGGTAGGCTTTTTCAAACCGCTAGCACAGAAAATCCAAAATTAGTATTTCTATCTCTAGTAAAGTTGCTCCTGATCAATAGATACGATCTTTGAGTATTATTTTATTTATAGTGATTTTAATTGAAGATAAATAACACTTGAAAAAAATCATCGACCTCAGGAGGATTTTTGTCAAGTGTTATTTATCTTCAATTAAACCTTGCATGGAATTGCTAAAAAAACAAAAATTTATAGTGATTTTGCTAAAAGAAAGCATCAATAGCTTGACTTGAATGCACACGCATAGATAGGGGTTGTAATTATGGCATACCTACTATTATTGATCCTGTGATATGAGTCCGGAAATGCAGACAAGCGCAGAAAATTCCATTGCTGTTGGATAGTGGGGATAAAAATGTGTTCTAAAAGATCGGATTGCACCTCAAAGGCAGGGGTGAGTTCGGCAATGTCAACATTGCGAACCGCTCGCGCTGTTGGGAGGCAGCTGATAGCGTTTCACTACCTGAGATAAAACTAGTACTCTATATAAGGTCCGATTAGGGCTTCTTATAGATGTATCATGCATAAAAACTGTTTAGGACATCCGTGTTTTAAGACCTGCATGATAGCTTATCGACTAGGTAACCCTAAACTGGACTATGACCAATATGTCAACCTGGCTGTCTGGTTTGCTGGCTCTCTGGTTATAATACCAGAACCATCTGTCACAAAGTTGCTGATTCCATGAGTATCTGTTCAATTTCCGCTCGTCTTCTTGAAAGCGAGCCTACTGACTATGGCTTTATTGTTGTAGTACACCAGGTGGGCAACAGGTGTCTGTCTAACTGTTGCAAAGAACACAATAAACATAATGGCACAATATAACGTGGATAGTGGCTTCGATTGCTTTATTATTTGCTTGGATAATGTTGAAGATGATGTTTATTACGCATTTACTGTAATTTACGTAGTTTGCCACCGGTTCCTTATCACGCAGATGAAAATTAATAGCTCTTCAAATTAAGAGGATTTAGTTATTAATAGATAGATTCAAGTACCATTATAATCCGTTAAATGAATGATTTCCCTGTGTGACTAACATTACAGACTAAATTAAATTGGTAGTTGGTTGGCTTAAGTGTGTAAACGGCTCATAATATTTTGGTTTAGAATTATAATACTCTATTGCCCAAGATGACTAACTAGACAAAATGATTACAATTAGGCGGTTCTATCGTCAAAAGCAATATTTTTTAGATCACGCTGACATGTTTTTTTTTAATGAGATTTAACTTACGATCTCATAACGTTGTTGCACGTAGGTATTTAAGAACTTTAATCCTAAAGAGACTTCACAACACCCAATATTTAATAGCCCTAAATATTTGTAATCTTATGACAATAGATAGATAAAACATGATGCTAGCTTTCGTGACGAAATCAATTAACTATTGAATATTATTATGATAACGTATACACATATTAGAAGGAAGGAAACAAGGGAAAACATGCAACCA
This sequence comes from Anania fuscalis, assembly GCA_950371115.1. Lineage (NCBI taxonomy): Eukaryota > Metazoa > Arthropoda > Insecta > Lepidoptera > Crambidae > Anania > Anania fuscalis. The sequence goes on along the minus strand of OX493334.1, from coordinate 5,059,421 downwards.
GAACTGTTTATCATACAGTAAACACTGATTATGTATTTTTAAACTTGTTTACCGATGATTTATAAAGTTGTGTTCCGATATTCTAAAGCACTTGTTACTATTTAGTGAATCATTACATTATAAATTAATTGTTCAGATCTGTCGTCTGTCCTGTCCGTCTGAACGGGCTAATGTAAAATGGTTGAGCGTTAAGTTGATTTCAAAACGGGTTTCCCGGTTGTTCAGGGATTATTCTTGTGATCTAAATACAAAAACATTTGTATGGGACAAACATAGAAATAATTTAAAAATTAACGCGATCAGCCTGTGACCACGGTCGGTGTAACCCATAGATCGTAGCGAATGCTAAGTCTATGGTGTAACCAGATCGAAACGTCAGACAAAATAGGTAACATTTTGTACCCAAAATCTGATTCCTGTCTTAATTTAAATAAATTCCCGTTTCATTGAGTTTAAATTATGCAACGCGTAAGTTTAAAAGTAATAATTTAAAAATACCCCGTATAAATTGTCTAACAACTGATTGGATATTTCGTACAGGGAAGATTTTTATGAGATTTCGATGTTAGCATGTTAGTTGAAATACAAAAAGTTGTTGAATTTGAGTACCTGGCATTAGTTCTTATTATTTGGGTTAGGCCGTGTATAATTTATAAGTATAACTTAGAAGTTTAGAATCCCATCACACTAGCTGTTTTCTTCAGAAATAGGCGTTCGTTATAATTGCTAAAAAAGAAAGTGTAATTGAGATTACCATAAATATTCCAAGCCTAGCGGCGGTATAAACACTTCGAGGTCAACAATACATCAAAATGCGATGATCATGATTAATTTCACTTTGTTAGACATTGCGCTGCGCATGCCGAAATAGTTTTGAAAATTAATACTTCAACCTTATGAATAAATCATGGCGAAGACACGCCTATGGATCGCGGTGAAAGACAAATAATTGAGCTATGAATATTAGAAACGCAGGCAAAATTAGTGGGCTTTGTAACTATGTCATTAACATAGTTTTAAGTACTTTATATCGGTATTTTATTTGCAAATGGTTAAGGAAAATTTACGACACATCCGCTAGTAACAGTTATAATTACACTTTTGTCGTCAAGAATTATTGATCTACGAAAAAGTCTTATTGGTTGTTATGTACCGGTAAAAGCTATGTAGGTTTTTAATTGAGAGTGAATTTTTTACCATTAAAACATTTAACGATATTATGTGGCAATTACAATTTTTAACGTACTATCTCTTATACTGTCGTAGCTTCAGCCAATAGTTTCAATACTCATATTTGTTGTAAATCAGCTTTTACTTACACCCATATAACCCTTGAACCTTACCAGCACGCATTCAATGTCGCCCGCCGTTTCCGCGTCATGGTTCCGTCTGTTGGAAAGTCGTCGACATATATTTCGCATAATTATTCAGTCCGAGTATGACTTGCCTTAAAAGCAACAGTTGAGCGCCTCACAAAGAGTATTTGGGACACGGTCTGTCTGGCCTATGTGTCGAAGGTCTAGGCCGTACGTGATGTGCTGAGGGTGAAAATTACAGTATTTCTTACTCATATTTGGATTCTAGCATCGAAATAGATGAAGCATCGCGGATAGGATGAATTTAGTATATACCATTTATGTAATTTCCAAAAGTGGAGACTTTATTGGTTTAAGAAATACAATTTGGACCTTCTTTATAGCTTCTACTTGACTTTGCTAAAGTACAGGAGGGTTCAAAGTTAGTGAGTTGGATGAGTACCAGTTTTAAATAATACTTAAAGTGTACAGAAAAAATACGTTTTGACTAACATTGACTTAAATTACTTATCTAAAAGTAGTTACCTATTAAGCTGATAAAGACATATGAGTCTTGTGGAAAATGCTGCACAAACCTTTCTATTTCTAAATATGTAGGTTAAACAAAAGAATACTAATTAACAAATTATCCATTAGGCTAATTGTTCAACAGATAAATATTAAAGTCATTTGGAACCGGTAAATAACAGATATCGAATTAATAAATATTTTTTTGTATGTCTTGCCTATAGAAATGTAACCACACAATGTTGTCTCTCACATGAGTCAATAAATATTCAATAGTCAATATAATACGTTATAAGATTTTAAATTACGCACTCAGCATCGTATTAAAAGGACGTGGGAAGATATTGATTCATATAAAACATTACAAACGACAACAGTCATACAAGGCTTAGTTGATCAGCATTTGTTTGGAAACTATAATGACGTTCTAAACTTACCATAGTAGGTATCTGTATACTATAGTGAAGTATAATCTAAAAGTAATTGCAGACGCAAAACAAATGCAAATTGTTAGATATCAACTGGGTTAATTATAATAGATACCATACCCGTTTTTTGTGGACTTGCCATTCAATGATAGTAGGTAGTATAATTTTTTCTCTATGATGATAGCGTGAAAATAAAACTCGTACTAACACTAAGAGGATTAAAGTGCTGCCCCTACGTGCCTAGCATCGTAGACGTCGAAGATATCTGGCAGATAGATCACGTATAATGATTGGTATTGCAAACACGCTACAAAGCCGAAGGTGCTAAATATCTCGCATAGCATATTGTGTTATTGAACGATGTTGACAGAGTTTTGGGGAAGGAAAACTATACTCAAATGATTGCAACACAAATTGACATTGAGTCACTTTGTTTTCAAATAAGTTTGTTTTGTATGTGATTATTTGCGAAAATAATTTTAAAATTGAGAGGCAATTATATTTTCCAATGCAAATATTTCTCCATTTAAAAACGTAGGCATCAAAAGTTCGAATGGGACCCGAAATTTGAAGGATATAAATGATGTGATGCGGTTCTTATTTTTATAAGCCTAAGTTTATCAGCTTTAACAATACTGATCTATGGAACATTCTTAGCTACTACCTACGCGAACATAAAAAACAATGAGCCAAATAAAATATCCGGCAGTTCGGAAACATCGGTTAGTTATGCCGGTGTGACTAACGTACAATGCCGCCGGAATGCAAAGGTCGTCGCCCACTACCCTCGGAAGCTGGTAACCTTGACCTCCACTATTTTGTTCAGGTAAATAAAATTTACCGTAAATACCTAAATACCAACGCCATGATAGCAGTTTAAGTATTGAACGGATTACGTGAGGATATAACAACTTGAGGCACGATCATTTCGTTATATTACTGATTTTTGCTTATGCAAATACTTGTAATGTCATGTTGTAAACTAGGTACGCCATTTAGTACTAAACGAATGACATGAGATATGCATGAAGTTACAGAATTTACGTACGATCTTGTTTTTTTTATGAAAGGCAAACAACGTGTAGATAAATTATTGTAAAGTAATAAATAAAATATCTAATATAAAATTTTCGGGTGACTTAGAATCTTGAATCGGTAATTTTAAATCAATTGAAAATAATATTGTGAAAAAAATTACAGAATTGTTTATTGCTACTTAAAGGCCGTGTAGTTACTAAATCACATAATTATGTAACTTGAGGAAGATATTATCGGCGTAATCTATGTTTCTTCAAGTAATTCTCACTATTACTTACGTTATAGATTGTCTTCACTACCTACGATTAGATTTATTATTGTCGCAATATACGTCAATCAGAGACATTTGTGTTACCTGTCCATTTTTCTTCATCAGTCTTATGTGGTCATTTTATCGAAGGTACAGAGAGGTTTTAGAATTAATTAAAGATACCAAAAAGTTGTTTATACATTCCGGAATACTGAAAAGGGTGCAAAGCAGGGTGAAACTCACGGTACGATTAGTAAGCCAGTAACAAAATACTTAAGTAATCGATGTACCTAACTCAAAGGATAAGAAAATTGAGTTACATTCGGCTGGTCACATTTGCCATAGAACTGATAAAAGACAGGGTAAATGTGTTGTTGAGCGGAGACTGCGACTTGACTAACGCAGCGTAGGACGCCTTTCGAAGAGGTGGTAGCAAAACTATAACTGATGGCTGATAAAAAGAATAGTCGATGTTCGGGCTCCTAGGCGTGCTTTGAGACAGGGCGTATATGTTTGAAGCATTCGAATTTCAATTTGCATACTAATTCACAAGAATCATATACGAACCCCTAGGAAATTTGTACACGATTCCTGGGATTTCGTATGCGAATTTAATTCGAATGCTTCAGATCTGTGTCCAGCAGTGGATTGACGCATGTCGATGATGACTAAGATAAAATTAACTTTTATGTAAGTGAGAGTAATTGCCTAAAGGTCAACTTTGTATTATTATCTTTTCCCAAAGTCATTGCGGTGGCATGGCGTGCGGCAAATGACAGCCTTGGCGGATAACCTTAACCAAACACTTAGAATTACGATTTTGTTGTTACTACTGACTGGTTATGCATTTTTCGGTAACGATTTAAATAATTTAGTTCTAGAGGTTGCGTTAGAATGTTTAATGCTAATAATGATTTGCTTCGTTTATTTAGTTTTAAAGTTAAGTGTTTAATTTTTTTATGTGATGTTGTTTTAATAAAATTGTGCGCCAATTGTTATTAGGATTCAGCAAATTTTGCCAGGGGCATTCTTTAGAATTAAAGAAATTAAAAATGATAGTTCTATTATTTGACCTAACTTGGAATACTTATGTCACAGTCAATGATCTCTTACTTTCTAGGCGTATCATCGCATTACTAAGCCAATCAGGTCTTCAAAATTATTTAAAAAAGTGAAACTCTTAGTGATAGTAAATGTTTTAAAAGAGCAAATGATAAGTACTTTTGCTGCTTGGAAAATGTGAATAGCTAAGTTAGACAATGTCTTTTTAAAGTAGGAGACAAGTAGTACGCATGATTTGACCACACATTCATTAATTGTCTCGACAATGCTCCTACGAGTTTTTTGCGAGTAAAAAGTAAAAGTAGGCATCGTTGGGCAATGTGCTTTTTCGGAACATACCCAGGTTCCGTGACAACCCGGTCGGTTAGGCAACAGCCAGATGTTGGCAACACACTGGACTAATAGACACGAGGCATGCAACCAAACAACCTGTGAAAACATTAACATTGCCAGTTCACACTAAATGTTGATAATTTCCGCGTCCGACGTTCGCAAAAGAATCAATTTAAAAACCCAGTAACATATTTTTAAATCTGTATGAATAAATGTTGGGCGATCTAGTTATTTCATTATCGCATTATTTAATCTGTAATTAAATAATACCAGTTTCTAATTTTACGGCATCTGTATCGTGAGACAATGTTGTAACGATATTGTGCAGTAATATTTTAAGTCTGCTAATTTATACTAACAGAAATTCAAATGAATAATTCAAACTAAAAAGTTTAATACAATAATTTAGAGATGCATTTCAGCTTTTACCTTACTGCATACGTCAAGTATTTCTAAAAGAAAGGTGAGACAAACTAAGCTTCATAAGCAAGCATGAGGTACTTATTTTTTTGTTTTTTATATTGGACATCATCACATACATTGCTCTGATCCTGATGATAAGTAGCTAAAGCACTTGTGTTATAGAAATCAGAAACAACGACGGCACCACAACACCCAGACCCGAGCCAATATAGAAAAGTTTGTTTTCTACATTGACCCGACCGGGGATTGAACCCGGAACCTCAGAGATGACGGCGCCATTTAAAGTGGCGTGATCGCCTCTCGGCGGAGGTCGTCAAATTCGTTAAATTAAAAAAAATACACATGAATGAGTTAATAATGTTTTGTTTTATGTTCTTACGATTTAGGTTTATCTCATCCGTATGTTGCTCGAAAATAAATCGATTGTGGATAAAACTCGACGATTCTGCGAACGCGTCACTCATTCTCGGTTACAAATTGTTGATTCACGTTACTTTCTCGAAGTCGGATCGGATTCGTGTCGTCTTACATTGGATCGGTGGTGGCCGCAGGTGAAATCTTCGTTCCACAAACCGAGACCGGTCCTAACCGGCGGATCGACATACATGACGGTGTAGGGTTATCACAACTACCTATGAAATAGATTTTCAAAATAGTTTTCTACAACATTCGACTGTGGAATGGCGACCTAGGCAAGAAAGTGGAAGGTGGGTAGCCGCTGGACGCAAACAGCCTAAGGTGCAGTGGATTTTTTGATGATTTGACATTTGTCTAGCTGTGGAGCTGCAGTGGACTTTCAAAGGATGATGACGACTAAAATCCACAATGGGGTTCGCCATGGCCAGACAATTCAGTTCTTTAAAAAAATATGAGAGAAGAACGTTCCTCCTCCTTTCTTCATCCTGAATCCTTAAATCATGTACATTTCATTCATCATTTCGTCGAGGAAATAACCCATCGACGATACGAGCCGTCGAGCTAATGACCCGTCGAGAAAATAAGCCTTCGAGCTATTGATCTTTCGAGCTAACGACCCACCGAGCTAGTGAACCTTCGAGGTATAGACATCGAGCAAATGAACATCGGCGAAATGTTATTCGAGCTAGAGTAGGGAAACCTCATTGGCTAACTCTAAAAAGTAAAAATAACCATTACCCTAAGCAATGCCAATGAGTAATACAGCAATAAGGTGATATTTGTCAGCCCTGTCGTGTTGCCCACCCGGCGAACCAATGCCCCCAGCGATGTTAGTTTGATGCTGTCAAATGTTTTGATGGCATTCTAAGGCTGGGAACGATCTGTGGATATCGAGAATAGCACTTAACGGCAAGAGAGGGGAATTCCTTACATACGCCAGTGAAACCAGTTTTGCGTTGGAACACAAATGTATAACGAAGGCAAACTTGAAGGCAGGTTTTGTAAAATACATTCCCCGCTGCTGATGACGGCTATTAAGCAAAATAACATTCAAAATTCGTTACACTTTAAGATTGTAGTAGAAGAAATGTTTTTGCCAAGATAAAAGAAAGATGCTTTACAGCGAAAAAAAAAGCTTCTGCTCAAACAATAATAACAGCTACACCAACGGTCATATAAGTAACCTGATAACATGGTTTATAATTCCTTACTATACGGTTCAAAGTTAAATGCACTCCAAGAACTTTTCCGTTCTTACAAGTGGATGCGCACAGGTATCTTGTTCTTGTCATTAACAATTTTTTGCGCGAGTCTGGAAGGTCGGCACTTGACTCGGAAGATGTTATCTGGTGAAAGATGTTATTTAGGTTACGGGGACCAGTTTCGGAGATTGGTGTGTCATGTTCAGCCGGTTAGCGCTTAGCGGGCGCGGCTGACATGGAAGGTCGAACAAAGATTGCATTTGCGAGTCGTGTACAGCTTTTAGTGGTTTGTTGATGTTTTAAACTATTAGCATTGAGGTTTCTGTGGCTATCTGGGAATGCCGAACATTTAAAATACATATAGTTATAATGTTGAAACAATTTAAGTTGTACTGTGGTGTTATGATATTTGCAAGTTTTGTAAATACATTGTGTACTAAAAGCTTGTATGTTGAAATGACGTTTAAACTTTAAGCTTGCCTAAGTACAGTTATGCTATTCAATCTGTGATAAACTATTCTTACTCAATTCTAGTCTTTGATAGCTTTATGACTATGATAAATCTTGATTTTACCTACTTATTGTAACCACGTTATAGCAAAATAATTATTTATCATAATTATTAAGCATAATGTTGTACTGAGCTGTGGCTCTACCAAGCTCTAAAACCAATATAACTTAACTAGTCGAGGCTTTATAACATTCTTAACTAAACGAACATCGTTAGTAAATCGATTTTGTTCATCTAAAATCTAAATTGTTCTATCTTCAACGATGTAGAAATTTTATAGCAAGTATTTTTATCTCACTAACAATGTCGATAAAACAGCTTTTTATGTAGACAGTATTAGAATTAACTTAGTTAATTTGTGAAGTATAATCTATTAATTTACAATGTAGTCGTCAATGAGCAGAAATCGGACAAGCTTGTAGATATTGTTAATATTTTCTATGATTAGTAGGCTTAGTTAAAGGTACCGAGATAATCAAGAGCCTGGGCAAGTACCTACTCTTAGGATTAGTGGATTTAATCCCGATCTATCCACTTACACGGTAATAAACATCATTCTATAGCTTTCAGTTTGTATAACGACGACAGAGACAGAATGATGTCTTAATCTCGTACTAAACTAATCTGGTGGTGTGCATGTCTTTAGGATTCGCAGAATTTAGTATTAGAAATCGCATTTATATGAGGCAATTGCCTTGCCCTGCTGTGCCGTCGAAAATCTTGGCTGGTTTAAAAAAAAGGGTATACTTTTTTATGCAGGGTGTTAGGTAAATGGCATATGGTAACAAAGGCTGGCATATGTAATGGCATATGGTAACAAAGGTTTCGGCTTGGTATATCATTTACTTAACACCCTTTAAAATAACAAATGAGATTATGATGTTTATTACTCATATTACTATAGAATATAAATAATACTCCTAGTTCGTATTACATAAACATTCAATTACAATGATAACGACGAGGAATTTAATAACTTACTTGTCTAAAGAAGCAATTAATTGTCTACAGTCAATATGGAAAAGGCTAAGGAATGTAGCATTAGCGGATTTGGATAGTTGTTATCCGACTGTAGCTATAACTAAGCCACATTGGAATTGCTGACGCGTTTCTTACATATTTGCAACAAAAGGATTCTTCGTTTTTATTTTTACATATTATTGAGAATTGATTTTGTTCAATCTTCGAAAAAAATATTATACCTATTATGCACCAGATATTGAATGGTCAATTATCTGTGATATTTTGAGACCATGGTCTCAGAATAAACAATCAACATCCCTTTGTCTGGGGTACTGGACCATGAATTCTGCCAGGGGCCGCCCAGGGACTCCTCCATTATAAGTAAACGCAAAGGGTTTCTGGTTAGATAAGTTCGTATTCTGATTTGACCTGAACCAGAAACCCTTTGCGTATACTTACTGTGAATTATCGTACCTAATAAACTTCGATTGCGCAGAAAATAGGACATAATGTATATGTATTTTATTATTTTGCTAAGTCAGACAGAACCAACGTTAAATATTCTAATCATTTTACTGATTCATCAGAAATATGACACAGTTACAAGAACCCTAAAGGAACGATCTAATGCCATAGATAGCTGGAATGGAAAAACATTCTACTAGCTTTCGGAATGCAACGTTAGCCTTGTTTCAGAGATTAACTGAGTCATTAACCAACTGTCAGTGGTTGACTATGCCAGTTACGTACGAACTTATGGGAACATTGCTGACGTGAAATACACAAGTGCAGAATTGTTTTTTTTTGATTAGAATAACAGGGTTTTATTTTAGTTAAGTGAATGGTAAAAGGGCAACATACCGTGTAATAGGAAGAAAGAAATGCTGGAGAAGTTTTATTTTATTAATTTGCAGATACTAAAACTTCATATTATTGAATAGTATGCCTATTCAAACGAAATGATGTTTTGCGAACTATGTACGTAATCAAGCCACAATTTAAAATTTTGATTTTCCTGGATTGACCTGGATACAAGTGACTCACTAAAATACAGAGTATACTCCTAATCGCCTTGAAATTGTACAAAGGGATTCGTTTATAATTAAGCCTGGGATTACGCATGCAGTCCTCATTGTGAGCGGAAAATTAATAATTACACACGTAGAAACGTATTGTGATCTGTGCCCGACTCCGATGACGACATACGATCGTGCAAAATGCGTGTTAGGTACCTATTCGTGTTTCGAAATACATCAAAGAGTATTTTTAAAATAATATTTATCATAAAGTCTTTTTAACATCACAGAATGGGACATTCCCAGGCCTTGTTGGTACTGAAAAATTATCAAATCCAAATTATTTAACTAACGAAAAATTAATTTACCAAACCCTTGCATACTACATGTAGTCAGTCTCATCGTACGATATTATTCATCCCATCCTTGATTATTATATCTCTAAATCCCTTTAGTAGAAACTTAATTCTGTGTCTCTGAAGTTGACACACAAGTTTTGCATATAGGCCTTAACCAAAAATTGTGTGTGTATACATATAAATATATATTATAATATTCCTTTATCATGACTCGCACATCTTTGCCAAGAATAAAACCGTGTGATTTTGATGTACGAAGGTTACCGCCGTTGCTACTTCCTTTATACTTCTGATAAATAGGCACAATATATTAATGATGCCATTCTGCCAAGCAAGCAAAGACAATGATGTCATGTGTATAGGTAATTGTTTGTTTGTCTGATTATGGCATTGTGTATAGTGAGCACACATTATGAGCCATAAGATACGTTGATATACGCTTCACCATTGTGAGATTAAGGTCGGTCTAAGCCTATGGCAATAGTAATTTTTTGCTTGATTATCTGGCTCTTCTGGGGATCATTGTAATGTCACGATCTAGCTAGGAGAATGTTTGAAGGTGACTGTCACTTATTTATGAAACCTGGGTAGTTTCGTCTAACACACATGTTTACTGTCACTTGATATTTTTGTTTGTGTGTGTTACCTATAAACAACATTTCGTCTCGTGTACAAATGGGCGACCATTGAGTTCTCTGAGACGATTTGTTTTTAAGGCATTTGATGTTATGAATATTAGTGTTAACTCTAATTGAGGCCATAGCTTACTATATTTCTTGTCGTTTAAAGGAATTACAAATTTTATATTATTGTGGTACTTATTTCCCCCCAGACAATAGCACATCTTCTAACATTCCCTGCGTGTGCGTGTCCCAACACCTGCACACGGGAGGATCCTTACAAGGCACACGGTAGTGTTATATCAGTGGCTGAGTTTTGGTCCAAACATTTATGAAAAGCCTGAGTCAACACGCAAAGAAGGATTTAATATTAAGCTTAAATAAGATTCTGCATAAAATCTGAAAATAGATTTGACAAACTGAGCAAAATATTTACCGTGTGTAGTTGCGCCTTCTGTCTTGTCTATGCACGTACGAGTCACGCGCAGGACCTCGAGCGTGACGATACGTCGTCATAATTACTCGTAGTTACACTTTTGGTTTTCATGTTTTTAATAAATATTTTTTGCTGGACATAAACATTTCAGGCAGTGTGAACGTTGCGCATGCCACAGAGCGTTCGAAACATTATAGAATAAAACTGGCGATGAAAGTGGTCACTGCGTGATTTAAGCGAATGCCGCCGATCGTCGAAAACCGGGTATCGATAATATTCGTATACAATAAGGTTACATATTATCTGATTGGAAGAGATGTCAAAGATATTTAAAAAGGTAACTTGCTTTTGAAGAATGATACCATCGTACTTTCGCCTTAACAGTGATGACTTTATCCCGTAATAGGCAAATCCAGTGCGTAAGTGTTTGTTGTTCCGGATATTCTACTCAAGGCAAATAATTAGTTTGTATAGAGTAACAAAAAAACAACACAATTTCGATGTTGATCCTATAGAAAAGGTTGTTTGTATTGATGACCTCATTTGCGTCTTTAATTTGACTACTTTTCAAAATCACACCCTATTTTCTCGATGATCTAGCCTTAGCAACAATAGTTAAATAAAGTCGAATATAATAGAGGTTTGGTAACCCCCACCGTACCGTGAAGGAATTTAGTCTACATCGGATGGGCCTCCGCTGTAAACAGCGCACGCGTCGATACGATCGAGCCTTATGCCGATTAAACAGTTAAAGTGCCATTAAGATTGTTGGATAGAGATTAATTAAAGTGATAACAAATTTACAAAATGAATAAACAAACGAATACCACCAAGAGTTGCTTTTGTTAGCTTTTCTTGTTGAAACAAACTAAGTACGTCGATGTGCTCGACTGACAGATGTACTTACCTGAGTAATCTAGTTTTGGAATACGTTTTTAACCTAAATAATTATCTTTTCATACTTAATTTCGGTTAAAAACGTTGAATGTGACATTATAACGACATGAATACTTACAATAATTTAATGCCACTAACTGCCACTTCTTGTGGTAAAATTCTTCAATGCCTACCATTAAAACCCTTGAGCTAGGGCTTCATAATTTTTAAAAAAGCCCCTTAAAAAGCTTATAATTTATTCTTACCGCAGCACTGTTAAATACATTCCCATTACCTGATCTTTCTTTCCATAAGCATGCTTTTTAGAGAGAGTTCAGCTTAGTTAAGTAGAAATGTGCAGTCAACAATGATACTGATGGTATATAAATCGCCATGCAAAAGTGTCGTTTTGATAGCAAAAATTTTCTACTCCTTTAACTCATGCTCAGATTTTTTTACATAATGTTAGGTAAACTATATAATCGTTCCTCTTCGATATGCTTTCAACTAATAAATAAAATAGAATGACAGCATGTAATCGTGTTTATTGTCACTGGAAGTGACAAAGGCGCGTTATGTAAACAGTGGACACAAATCCACTAAAGAATTGTCAATAGAAAGTAGCCACGGAGAAAGAGTGTTACACAAACAATGGAAAATTGACTGTTTTCTTTATAGCAAAGATAAACAACATTTAATAAGTTAAAGACAGTATGACATTAATAATTGACTCAAAATAGGTAAATATTATTCCTGTAGGAAGAGCGTGCGCTAAAATACATTGTCATCGGATTGATAAATGACATTAAATCGTGAATAGTGTGTTTAAATTAGTGCTTTAATTTTTATAGGGCTATATTTGGTTTGACGATGCAAAAGATTATATCTTATAAAGAGATGAGGACATTGTAAAATCAACAACATTCTTAGCCTTAAAGCACGGAGTTAAGAAATACTACGTACACTTAGGTATACAGGGTGTCCTGTAAATCATGGTCAACCTTGTAACCACAACCACATATTCTATTACATCATATTGAACAACTTTTGTTCTATCACTTTTTAAATTATGCATATGTTTTTCTTTACTGTCTTTACAAATCTAACTGACTAATTTGTTAATTTTGTATGGGAAGTCAATAAATTTTCATGCAAATTTGCAAAAGTGATAAAACAAAATTTGTTCACCATGATGTATAGAATATGTGGTTACAAGGTTGTCCTTGATTTACGGGACAACCTGTATATTCTGATTTATATTTGGAAAATCTATTTATAAAAGCAGACGATTTATTTCTTCAAAACAATGAATAGAAACTGTAATATTTCTCGTAATAGATTCAGAGTATATTCTTCTACAGAAGTCGGACAATGAAAGCAACGTAATTATAGTACACACACCTACCTACCTGCGTGGGCGCACAAACTTGTACTTACACGGTTAATGTCATGTAAATAGGTAACATATTACTGCAACTTATGTATCATAAAGTATAATTGTTTTATCATACCTGACAACGCTGACTTAGGGTTGGATTAAGTTAAACAGATTTATTTCAAGTTAGAAGTTAGGACGGCTTTTAGATCGAATAGAGGACTAGTTAAAGCTCGAATTGGATGAATACATAATTATGCTATGTAGCATAAATTATTACTTTCATTAAAAAATAATAATAAATTCATAAAAATTCTACCACAACCAAAAAAGCATTGATTGGTCCTTGTTACATATTAACGTTTATTCCTTGCTAAGCAATAGTAATTGGTTTATCCATGATGATTGTTGAGTTATCTGACGCATTTTATTTAGGTTATATTTATTCGTATTTTTATCAAATTAAGTAAGTATGCCTAATACCATAGAGAAAGAATAATACTACGTAATACTTTGGATATTATGTTCTTAGGTCAACTGTCAGTTGTGTATACTCAATTATTAATAACACAAAGAGTACTTATTCGTTATTATTAGATATCCACAATTATCACAAAAACATAACGTATAAATTTATTATAATTACTCAACACAAAAATTACATCTGGATATTATCTGACCCCTATGAATTAAATAAAAATATTGACTAGATTTATACCATGACTTTTGGATGTCACCATTATCGAGACATGTTTCTAATTGCATCCAATATTTGCCTTGGTGTAGTTATTCCGAGGATAAAACGGTAATAATTGTCTTTACCAGCCGATTGTTAACACAAATTCCATTGCGATTTTGACCCAAATAAACCTCTAAATCCATGAAGAAGCTATTTATTACAATATAATGAAAATTCCAAGCAAAGCATTTAGCACGTCATCATTACTCATCAGAACGTACTCTATTCTTGATAATCAGGTTAGATCGTCCAACAAGAAGTGTTATCGGATTATTTACCGGAGGAACATCATAATTAGCTCAATCATAGCAGTACAACATAGTAAACAGCCGTCACTTCATATTCAGAATGCGCGGACATCGTGCGCGCGCGCATCCGATACCGTTGTTTGACCGCGCATGCTTTGACGCTTGGCGTAAAATGGGAGATAGCGTAGTAGCATGAGTAGAGCATGGTGGTAATTAGTTACTCATCAACCAGGAAATATGGTATGAATTATATAAGGTGTAAGTGAATTAGTGTCATATATTTTTAGGAGTAACTTAGACTATCACATGGATCACATATAAGATAAATTTAAAATTATAGAACAAACTTTAATGCACGCACCAAGTAATATGATATTATGATGAACAGTGTAATATGATTATTTGAGTGCATGAATGTGATTGTGGAGAGATTATGAATCGGCTAGCGTTGTGTGAGTAGTCTACTTGTGGTGTTTGGGTACATGTACAGGATGATGTAGATTTTTTATTTTAAACTTTTTATTTTTTTCGATTATTAAATGTTTGTTCTATAATTTTAAATTTATCTTATATGTGATCCATGTGATAGTCTAAGTTACTCCTAAAAATATCTGACACTAATAAACTTACACCTTATATATTTCTCCGAAACACGTTACTGATTTTTGACTTAAATTTAGTGACGTAAACGTCCGACAAGCGTGGTATCAGTTACATAGGCCTATTTCATCCGGTCGGGTCAACGAAATTAATAAAGCGCTTCCACACTAAGCAGAAGTTCATTGTTTAAACCTCAGCATGGTATGCTTTTGAATTTAAGTAATTTGTTGAAAGTTCTTACTACATAAATTGAGTTGTAATTAGTTGGCTTCTTGAAGGCGTGATCTGACAGAAACCATCTTAAAGTTTCGATTTAGATACTAAGAAAGCCTCAAGGAACTTTCAACCAAATATTTCTCTTGGAACTAGCATATTATTATACCAGACTGACGAAGATCTTAGGACAGGAATTTACGTAGTCCTTTTCGCTTCCGGAGAATACGATAAACCAGTTGTCTTAGCTTAATGCGATAGAACATTCCAGTCTATGTCCCGTTTGTACCTATCTACGATCAGAGCTATTGTTTATTGTTTTCTGTACTTCCAGGGTGATTAGAAAATCGAACCTCCATTATAGACCAACCTAACTACAGTAATCCAATTGTCTGTTTCATGTTTCCAAATTAAATAAGTACGTCTCTTTATTTGTTTTTTGGTTTTCACCATCACCTTTGCCACTTTACAGCCTTATCCAGTTACCACAGCAGCTTTTACAATAACCTATTTTAAATTCTACTGAGTTGAAGTTACAACTGCTTCCTTTTCTTTGCTTAAGACAGGTGATATGAGGTCAATAACTTCTTCATACTATCCCCCGTAAAGGGCGTGGTAGGTATGCATATGCTAGATATTACTAAGTAAGTAGTGTTTAACATTCCTACTGCATCTCCTGCCGCTAACACCTTGACTTGATCATCTCGTTTTCGCCAGCGTCTCTCACCCGACATAAGCATCGCTCAAGAACTTGACGGGCTAAATCTATTTATTAAATTTAGATATACCTACCCCTATTGCTGAGTATAAACCTACACTTACATAAAAATTACAGTGCTTGCGTTCTTAAACCACTTAGGACTTGCGACCAACTTGATATCGTCTAGCTTTGCTATAGGTTTTTTAATAGTATATTTAAAAGTATTGGCTCCACTATAGTAATCTCTTGATACTTGCACCATACGTCCCGGTCTGCAAGTCCGTCTGTCCGGCGATCACGCTAACCTTATTACGTATCAATGAACGCGTGACGCTGTTCAGACTCGAGTTAACGCAATTGGTTTTATTGGTCAACGTATTTGCAACACCACTTTGCCGTTGTCACATAATACCTATTCACTAAATAGGGATAGCGTAGAGCATTGTTTTAACCGTATTTTGTTTCTTTTTTTAAACAGTTTGACGTAAAGAATTTATCACCAGTTTAAAGTCAAGCAAACTATTTATACATATCTAATGTTCTTAAGGAAATCGTCAAAACGAATCAAATAAAACCAAGCACGAAGGTTTTTATAATAGCCATTGAAGAGTTCCTCTATTCAACTCCTGACTCTATCATCAGATCAGCAGCACGCTAGTATCATAAACGATTGTATTGTGATATTCACTTGCCTACCTACTTTTCAAATTACTACACTACGACTGTTAGAAGTAGGTAGGGTTAACAACGACTCCCGAGCTAAAGATGCTAAATTTTAAAGTTAAGTTGTTCAGTAACTTTTGACTTTCAGCGGCACCTATCTTCCATAGTTGGCGGTTACGGTATAGGACGTCTAGGGCTATAGCATTGAAAATAAACACGACTATCTTGTTGTTATTATAAAAATCTTAATTCCAGCTACAAAAAGTCAAAACCGTCCAAACAAGTCAAGATAATAAAATTTATATGGTTTTTACCTATTGTATGCACAAGCTTAGGTACTCGTTCACTAATTTACTATTAAATTCTAATTTCAACCAACTGATAATGAAGTTGAGTCACAGTTTAATTAGATTTGCAATAATGAATAACGCGTATAGATTCAAGACAGTTTCGTCATTGATACTAGTCAATGGCTGTAGTTCATGTTTATTAAAACATCTTGATTGAACAATTAATTAACATTCTAAACAAATTAGTCGCATTCACGCTATTGATTCCATATTGTTTTTAATTGTTTAAAATCCGGATATTTCTGGTTAATTATTAACCAGAATATCCAGTAATAGGGATTTATCACCAAAAAGGCTTGTTTTAAAGATATTTCGCTTCAACTTTCCCTATTTTGAAGCCTACTCTCTCTCGCCAAATTGTTCTACAAATAATAAACAATTGAATATCAACAAACATTGGTTATATTTGCATTCCACCGTAAGTGGGTGCTATTGGAAAATTACGAGAAAGTGAAACTGGTCATAGGCAATTGGATGGAAAAGTGAGCCGTGGAAATACGAGACTGTAAGGGTATTTGCACATTAGCGAACCTTAACTTTGCACAAGGGTATACACGTTCTTTATTAGCTTAGTATACAAAATATCAGTCACGTACGTAGCTGTTACTAAGACCACTAGGACCACCAAGAGGCCAGGACTAATACATAGCTGGGGTCCTTTTTCGCATAATACCTTACTTTCTTCTTCTGTCATTGACTGAAATTTATAATTTTGTGTGCCAAACAACATCATTATTATTCTCTATAGTTCTTTTGTTCTGACAGAAATTTCAGAGACTTGTATGCACGGAACTGGTAAGACAAAAACAGACGCGTGCTCCGTTTGTATACTCGTAACTTAATTTTAGTTTTACATGGCCTATTTAAACTGCTCTTATAAAACTTAAAAGATGTATTTTTAGAGCATTAAAACTCAATTTTTGGTCCAATTAGTTCAGGTTCTTCTTAGGCATGGGGAACGAGGCCGTTTTCGGACCTCGGCTAGAGTATATCAGTGTTATCTGAAATTACTGGATTCGTCACGGTGTTACTAGCCTGTTATAAATAATACAAGGAAGAACCTAAAAGGTATTCACTGCATGAACTTTAAAATAGAGCAGGGCATGTTGACAAAAAGCAATAAAAAACTTTTAAAATGGTTTATGATTGTTTTTTGGTATGATCATCTATGAAATAAAATTAAAATATTGACCGTGAAACTAGTACCATGTTTTTTTTAAACATTTTGCCATCGCTGTCGTTTCTAGTGCTTCGTGAGTGTGTTCGCGCCCTGAAGTAAGTACCTACCTACTCGTAGATATTTTCTTTCCTGTCGCTGGGTGTTCGCCAATTATAGCAGTTTAGCTGGAGTGGGTTACATATGAAAGCGCGTAAAAGTGAAATACATAAGTGGAATTATGCAGTGGTTTTCTCTGGGCGTGTGACGGTCTAGGAGGACTAACTTCAGCCTGCAACTTCGTTTGAGTGGATTTTAGAATTAATAAATAGCCATTCCACGGGAACACAAAAACAGGGATACAATAGAATCTATGAGTATGTGTTAAGCTGCAATATAAATTTGTATGTCAAGTTCTAATTCCGTTTGAGTACAAACATACAGACTTTCAGGCTGCGACTTTCAGTTCGTGGTCACCTCTCTTCATCCTTCATCCCTAACTTTATTATTGTTTTAAAACTTAAGTTTGTAATAGACACGGTACCCTATATGCTTATTAGAAGAGGTGGATTAGTAGAGAATGATGTGGCAATAATCCAGCCTTTATGTGCATTCAGATTAATTGCTAACCTTTCATTCCGGTTCAAATATTAATGAATTAAGAGCTTCGTGTGATTTCCTATTGTTTTGAGCGCTTTATGCAACGCTTGCGTAAGGCGTAAAATGAGGAAGTCACTACATTTTGTTGTGCTCGAAATATTCCAACTTTTACGACTGTCGATGTTAAACATGCTAAATTAATATTTGCTGATGAAACAGCTGCATTACATGAGTCGTTAAGTTTTGAGCAGTATTAATTTTACTACTAATTTGTTTAAATAATTATTTTGAAAACTTTATCACGAGTAATTTCATACCAATATACTTATTAGGTAGTCCTATTTTAGCTTCCCTAAAGGGTATGATTCCACTGCTTAAATATCACAAATTTTACTAAAGAACTAGCATTATAATAGCAATGATTTATTCACTTTTCCGTTAAATATACGATCTGCTGTTGTGGGGTGTTTAGGTACTAAGAACTTAAATTGAGATTTAGTTGTTCGTTACATAGAAAAAGTTGCTGGATGTAAGCAGTAGATTTCTCGTATAATTTTATGATACGCTGAAATCGATATTCAAGTATTTATTACACAAAAGACATATTTTTTCATTTTATACTCAAGCAATTTCTCAATTTCTAAAACATACGTTTGGATTTTTAATTTACTCTCTTCAGTTTCTTCATGATCATTAAAACTCATTGACTGCAATTATAGAGATTTTTATTGCTTGAAAGTAAAACTTAATATGAATATGCAGCGTGCGTTTCCGATGACATTCACTATAGCCGACTATAAGGAAATTACAATTTCTTAGTAATTAATTTGCATGTTAAGTCATTACATCTAATCTGCAGATCTGTCATTCGTTACTTAATAGGAAATCGCATAATTAATTACGTAGAAGATTACCACATCTCAATTCAGTCAGATATTAATTGAAAACTCAATAAATATCTTAATTTTATTAATGAATTCTCGGACCTTATTATTGATCGTTTTACAGTGTGTTAAACAAAGATGTTTTAAAAGTTATGTCATCAGCTGCTGTTGCATGCATTGCAGAAATTCAACTTGAACAAGAAGATTTGAGACACCTAAATTCTTTGCTTTGTTTACATTATGATCTTAGTCGCGGTAAGTTTTACATGATATTAAAAGCATTGTCTCCATGATAAACCCTCAATCCCATAGATACTACCTTACCTACTACTGGGTCACATGAGCAAGTTTCATAATGTTGTCCCTAAATACCTTTGCGGGTTTGTAGTCAATAGTTAAGTTAATAAGAAGTGGATAAATGATTGATCAATGCTATCAATCTTACTCTAAGCAAAAATATTTGATGCGACAATGGCGGGAAGGCACCGACATGGAACAAGCTTTTGATACCGTAAACTTAAATGCATTGAAAGACATCTTCGTGTCCAGGACTAATAAGACTTTTACCAATAGGATTATAAAAGCTTGTATGAATGAATCAACATGCATAAGGCGGTTTGGACAACAAACACGGTTTATTAACAAAGGCAAAGCAGTCAATCAAGGTTGCCTACTGTCACCCCGTATCTTTACCATTCTCATTGACGACGTTTTAAAAACTCTAGAAGAAGAAGTACCATTCCTTCATCTCTATCAAGACCTAATATTATCCCTACCGATATCATTATCGCCTATCATTTGCTGACGATATAATTATTTTAGGAACAAACTTTAGACAACTACAAATAGTTTTATTTCCGGCTCAAAGAACTCCTCCTTACTGTTGGACTAAAAATCAATACTACAAAATCGAAAATCTTGATCCGTGACCCGACAAATACCTGCAGGCGCACTCAAATACTCCAAATTAGAGATGGTACTAATATCCAACCAGTCGAGGAGATAAAATAGCTCAGCACTTACATACAGCAGAAGAGAAACAATAAAATCCCGCTGCAAGCAAGGAGCTAAAAACTCCAAAATTCTAATCCCTTTTTATTAGAAAAACGAAGATGCGATGGCAAAACTATTGTATAAAATGATCATTGAGCCTACAATGACGTATGGACTAAAGGCCGCCGCGCTAACCAAAGCAAACCGATCCATGCTTAGACGGTACGAGCGGATCATTTTAAAAGACATACTTAGCCACAGCAAATCTTCACCGAAAAACCAAAAAGTACACCAAATTCTGATGAGCAAGAGAATAAAATTTCTCTTACTGTGTTACTACGGTCATATATTACGGCGAACGAAGCTGCACGTACTCCACAGCGCTATAAAACTCAAAGCGAATAGGCTAAAGATTGGCAGGCCCATATTTACGTGGAAGGACTCGCTCTCACATGATCTGAAATACTATAATAAAACCCTTATAGAATGTAAACACCTAGCCGTAAACAAAAATGAGATGAGACAAGCAGCTTAAACAATATTCGAAACGGAAGAAACTGACAGTGAATCCGACGCCAGGAGCTCATACGAAACAACAACACTTATGAAATAATGACGCAGAACAACTAGCAAGCCAAACCAAGTAACAAGATAATATAATAATCAGGAAAAAACCACAACACCCAAGGCCAGATTGCCCAACCCATCATCATCAACGCTCAATCCTAACAACAATAAACCCGTCTTTACCTATTTTCCTATACCAGGCTCAGGATGCATATCTACTTGGTTGTGGTCGATTGGTTTCAGCCGACTTGCGCGGTCGGTTGGCTGGTCGGCCGTCCTATCCCATCCCAGAGCGTGTCCCTCCTTATAAAATGTGCTACTTGGTATGCCGGTTTGACCGGAGCAGGCTTTGATCCTGGCTGGGCTAGTACCTCGTATCGTATCGTATCGATGGGTAACTTTATTATAGCTTTCCCTGGCCTTATAAACCTTGCAGAGAGAGAAGGAAAGTAGTTTAGATCCTCATGTAGCACGCAATGTAATATTAGACAAGTTCGTTTAATCTTATCTCAGATACTCTGAGTACTTAAAGCTAAATCTTTAAATTATTCTAAGTAATGTTGCGACTACCGACACACCTGCTTCGATTATGCGCCCAACAAGGACGCAAATCGCAACTTTCTATAAGGCCGCCTACGGACCGGCTAAATGTCGCACCGGGTCACCCGCTTGCATTCCTTTCATATTTGGGAGGTCCAATTCATTCAAAACGCAACGCATAGCGATTAGTCAAATACTTTCTATTGTTTCTATGGAAGTGATAACTGGAAAAATACGGGTAAGAAATATAAAGTCATTGCTCAAGAATTCAAGATCATGACTAAACGTCTTGAAAATTAGATTATATCTTTTTAATTAATTAACATGGCATTCCCCTAGACGTATTTCCCCAAATGTGGTGATAAGGTAAAAATATTTGCATACGTTAAAAGCTAACGTTAGATCTAATCTTTTTTTGTATTTGTGAGTAGATATTTCAAAAGTAAATAAGCCTAATCAATTATACTAGAGCGGCTATTTAAATATTTAGCCACCGCCCATAATTTTAGTAGTTCATTTGTCAGCCCGATTGTTGCATAGCATGTCCAATGTAGGCAGAACAATGCGTTTCGGTGTCTAATACCGGTGCCTATTGAATATTCAAAACGCCCGACATTGTCGTCACGCGTGTAGTCAGCCTTGCTGGCTTTTACCACTTTAAGTGACCAAAAATATCTTGATTAATTTAAATTATAACTCAATTGATTGGATTAAGATCTCGACGAAATGAGATATAACGAGTATGAATCGGATTTTAATATAATTCGATTATTATATAAATTAAATAATATTCATGTTATGCGCAGGTTGTGTAATTCTGATAATACAAAGTCTTACTTTAACACCTTCGTGTGTTTGGAAACCTGGTCAAATATTATATTTTAAGTTTTTTTTTTGTGAACATTAAGATAAGTAGTAATTAGGTACTTTTTATTGCTTTATAATAGTTCAATAAATTCCCATGTAAAGTATGTTACTCACGTTATTTTTGCAAACAATTTTTTTCAAGTGAAATCGAATCTCGGTCGTTTCGCGTAGCAATTGACTTAGCAATACCTGTCACTTTCATTACTACCTGTAAGTCGTTAGTTAGAAAGAGAGGAGAGACCAATTATTATGGCACTAAGTGAATGGGACTCCGCTGTGAGAACAGAGGACAGGTTACACACAATATGTGTAATTTTCGCATTATCTTCTAATTATCCATAGATACATATAACTACGTACCTACGTGCGCAAAACTAGGTTTTTGGGATATGTTCATTGTCTGAGATAAGTTCTGTTTAAAACTAAACATAACTTTCTGAGTCACCACGAGAATATAAGTATAAATTGAAAGTTTGTCTTTAAACTCTAGACATAGAAATATAAAGAATACTTATCTTTTAAGAAGTAAAGACAAATAAGTACTCTGTTCGAGTAGGCCAATCGAAATTCACGTATCAGGAAAATCCAGTGTATAATTCATCATTGCTATTATTAGATACCAACTTTATTTGTTTATCCACAAATACATATTTTGTTCTTAAAGTTTATTTATCATATTTTATGTTCGTAAAAACAAGCGTTCCAAATATAGCTGAAATACTATTATGTATGTATAATTATTAAGCTATCTGTTGCCCATAATAAAGGCGAAAATCATCCGTTTGATTTGTTAAACAGATTTGTTATTTTGCTAAGTATTAGTGCTGTTAATACAACTAAATGTCACAACTACACAAACCTCTGCATATGTTTTTGTGTGAGGCAATTTCTGAGCCGTTTCAATTTGTCCAGCACTTACTACATTTGCGTCGTAAACAATAGACAGGCTGCATCTCCGGGGTATTGTTGTGATCTTCCCGGTTCATCGCTTCGGAGACTATTCTGATGGCTGCTACAGATTGCGAGTGCAATCATGCGGCGATAAAGGCCAGCTAATGGGCTCTTGGTTTAATATTCGAGAGGGTTAAGTGTGAGCCTGGCTATGGTGGCACAGCTATGATTGCTGGTCTAGAGCTCGTTTCATTGCACTCCGCAAAAGCTTGTATGTTGGTCAATACGACAATACTTGATAATTTTAGTTTTTTGGGTTATTCTTTTTTATTAAAGATTTTACTTGATGTGTTTTGCTATCTAGTTGATGAATCTAAATGAGGCTTGTCTTTCTTAAATGTTATGTTTCTTATGAAATCTTTCAACGTTCTCTGCATTGTCTGCACGTAGGTAACTTTTATTTAATAATGTACTTATAAAAATGTTCCATTATAATTGTATGTTGCTAGTTTCAAAGTATGTGGTAATGTCGACATTGATTTGTAATGCAACCCATGAACTTTAGTAAGGTCGTATAGAGCATCGGTCTGACATATTGAATTATACAGCAGACGAAAATAATATTGACTTAACTCCTGGTGGTGGTATAAAGGTCACAATCTTCTGTTCCTTCCAGCCTAATTTATTAGATCTCCTTTCAACGACAGTTCGGATAGTTGATTATTTGTGGCTTCACTAGGTACAAAGTTCGACAAATCTTTTTTTGGCATAAGCGAATTTACTATGAATGACGTTTTTTTCATGCGTTTGGGATATTTTCTTGGGTCCGTGGCTTACGCCCCCAATGGTGTATGCACCCGTGGTCGTAGCACCCAAATCTAATAATTTTATGATTCATATGTTTTGTGCTTTTTCACGTAGTACAGGTAATGTCAAAAGTGTACCTTAACTAAAATATATATTTTAAACTACATAGTTTCAAATACTTTGACGTGTTAAAAAGTGATCAGTCAATTATTTGCGGTATGTATGTGTGTACCTGTAACGTCATGCGTCACACACAGCACAGCCGGTCACACCCCCGACAACGTCAACTGGGCCAAACCAGTTATTAGGACGAATTCCCGAAAGCAAAAGGGTTACATAAGGGTTAAGGGGATATTTTAATAACTATAAATTAACTTTTGTGATAAATAATTATAAATAGGTGATATTATTCTCATTACGTTAAGTTTGACAGTTGATTATTTTTAAGTATTATTATTATAGTATAAAAGAACATTTTAAATGGAGAAAGTTATTTCATCAAGACTGATTATGATAATTAGCATGTTATTACTTTAAAAGACTGATTGTCAATTAGGTACCTAAATTATTCTCAATTTTGTTTAAGTTAGTAATAGTTAATTTTTTAAATAATTATTATTGTCACAAAGCTTAGAAGAAAATTTTACTCGTAAAGTTTAGCTAACACTACTTTTTAAAACCAATTATTAGAATACTAAGCAATTTTTTTGATATAGGCAATAAAAACTGTCATTGGAATACCAATTTTTACTAGGGTATACCTATTAACTTAAAACGGTAACGTTTTAAGTTAATATATTATATGATTCAAAACATTTAAAAGTTTTTTTTTACTTACATCTAAGTAAAAGCATTTCTAATAAAAATCGTAAGAATAAATATATTACAATATTAAGCCTTTTATGTCTGGTACCAGGACATTTGGTAAAAAAAAATCTTCAAAGTCAATTAAACTGACCGGGTGCTACGACCACGGGCGCATACACCACTGGGGGCATAAGCCACGGACCCATTTTCTTAGCGTAGCTATGAAGCTATGTTTTTATAGCTTGAGTTCTAATGTTCAAATATTTTTGTTTACAGTTGAGATCTACCTGTCACCGGTGGAGACGCACTGCAGCAATGTGGACTACTTCATCCCCGACGAGAACAACGAAACTAAAGGCCTTTCAGACGACGCAATGAACAGGTAAAACATTTTGGGATTTACAAAAAGTTATCAGTATAATTGTGACGTTTTAATTATTTATACTAACATTGTTCTTATGGTGTACTTAATGCCAAGAACTATTTTCTACTAGCCAGAGAAGTATTGTGTCTGCTCATATGGAAAGTGGCGATAGAAATGATTAAGATAATGTTATGAAAAGTGTTACTGCTACTTGCTACTCACAGTTCTGTCTTTATTTTCACTCAAAAAATAGTAAGGTAATTTTGATTTTTGAATTAAATTTTGGGGAAATTTTTGAAACGTGTTTTCTAAAAAAACGCATTGTTGCTTAAAGTGGTAAATCTCACTAACGTGCACAATTTTAAATACATTGCTCCGTCAGATTTGCTTGCGGCTGGGGTCTCGTCAGTTATGATGATCATACCGTTTTGCCGGGGACGCTAATGTAACAACGTTTATTGGCTTTGAGCGTGGATGTCATAGCTTCCGTTTAGCGGTACATAACGTGTATTTTGATGAACCGTGACCATCGGCCCGTTAGAATCTGATATAATGATAGACATCGAAGAAAAACACATAAGTTATAACTGGAGATTATCAGTAGGTGCTTGAAGCTTAGAGGCGGAAGCGCTTTGATATAATTGAATTGAATTGAATTGAACTGACGACTGACTAGCTTAGTCGTCGCGGTCCAGGCTACAAATGCTTCAATGGCAGTGGTCGCAGATTGTCAGTGGCGAGTGTCAAATGTCAACCATATTCAATGACACTTCTCCATGCATCGGCACGTTAGAACCGTGTAATTTTACTTGGTTCTAGTAGTGACGAGTGGCCGGAGACCTTAAGCCTTAATTACATCTGATAGTAAGGTTTAGTCCCAGGGCCTAACATCATTTCATAGTTGAGGTAAGGCCTGTGCCCTGCAGTGGCCTGGCGTACGATGCCTACATACTCGTAAAAAATAAAACCTTCATTCATAGAGCCAACATATTCGGAAATCACCCCCGCTATGCTTCTGTTCGATTTGATCCATACCCCCAGGGACATCCGGTATTAATGTACTTAAATTTTTTATCTGTAATGATTTAAAAGGTAAAACATGAATTAAGACGTTTTTCATCCTCTATATGGTTTTTCAATCAGCTCTTATATAAGGTGTAAGTGAATTAGTGTCAGATATTCTTAGGAGTAACATAGACTATCACATGGATCACGTATAAGATAAATTTAAAATTATAAAACAAACTTTAATTCACGCACCAAGTAATATGATATTATGATGAACAGTGTAATATGATTATTTGAATGCATTAATGTAATTCTGGAGAGGTTATGAATCGGCTAGCGTTGTGTGAGTAGTCTACTTGTGGTGTTTGGGTTCATGTACAGAATGATGTAGATTCATTATTTTAAAACTTTTTATTTTTTCGATTTTTTTAAGTTTGTTCTATAATTTTAAATTTATCTTATATGTGATCCATGTGATAGTCTAAGTTACTCCTAAAAATATCTGACACTAATTCACTTACACCTTATATATTTACTTGTTACGAAAAATGAAATATATCATTAGACAACACTGTATAGTGCTCAAAACGTAATTATTACGAATACAAAGTAATAAGCAAAAACAAAAAATACACGTTTCGTTACAAAACACGTAAAAGGCTGATACCACAATTGAAGTACACACAGTAGGCATACACAAACAGGCTTATGCACAATAGGCAAGAAAACCATGATGGAAAAAGGTGCCGGCCGAACACTATTAAGTAGCCGACACGCTATACATTGTCAGGAAAAAACAGAATCGAGTCTAGAATCGAGTAGATTTTATTTTTATTAAAAACTAACTTCAAAATGTTTGATCTATCAGGAACAGCACGTTTGATATTTCAGATTTTACGACAACATTTTTTTATAAAAAGTACTTATTTCAAATATTTCTCTTGTCGTCCCTGAACCATAAGCTGAACCACCTTCAAAAATGTTTCTTGTGTTTTTTTAAAAGAATTTAGTCAATTAAAAAGTCACTTAAATTTCTTTTAAATTTCAGAAATCATATGTAACTCACGTGAGAAGGGATTAGGGAGATAGTGCCGCAATCAGAGACGTCAATTAACAATTAGGTGTGGATTAACATTTTTGTTCGTTCAATAAGGGTCTTTATTCGTATCGAATTAAGAATTACAGGTTTTCCTTAAGTAACCATTAAAGTTAAGTGACGTCTCTTGAGTGCGACAGTTAGTGATAGTGACCCTACCGTGCTGTCTGAATGCATTGTGTTGCTAACGATAAAGTGTTGCAATGACTGATATTTGTTGTTGCCAAACTAACGTGCCCAGGTTTCACAGGAATTTAACTTTTTAAACGTTAAGTAGTTAACAACCTATTTTTTAATGATTAGTTAATTGTGCACTTGTGTTGTGAATTTAAACAAATCTTTAAAATATTGCAGAACCTTCGTGCAATGATTTATTAAAGGACACATTTCTTTCTATATTCAATTATCACCTGGCAATGAAGAACAATTAGTGCATAACTCATACACTCACACCTAATAACCAAAGTAGAAAGAACACATCTAGCATGAAGTCCATCTTAAGTACACTATCTTTAAGTTTTGTGCGGCTAGCTCATAAAGTTAAAATAAATAAATAAAACAAATGTTTACGTCATAAATAATTTTTGGCATCTTTATGTATGTTTATAAGTAATTTATGTCGTTCCCTAATGAAGCTATATGCACAAAACTTTCTGCTGTGTCACTTCGAAGCTAAGAGTTATAGCTTAAGGATTTATTCATGGATTATTCTAACTTATAGGAGGATGTGCAGTAAGTAGTTCTTAATTTTCATTGCTCTTGCCTTTGTTTTCAATGGTGCATATCGTGATTATTATCTATCGATCAAGAGTTAAATTTTATGCGTGAGGTGAGGTTAATTAATGTCCAAGACATTTAATTGAGTTTTTTTTCCCAAGATATACATTGTTTTGCAAATTATCATTCGTACATCTCTAGAATACTAGAGATGTACGAATGATAATTTGGATCTTTGCGGTATATGTTTGAGATTAAAAGTCACTGAACGATAACTGGCTTGTAGCTGCTGTAGCTTAATTTATGACAATTGGTGTCGGCGTGCTAAATCAATATAAATCTGTTACCAGAGTGGCAATAATTTGTCAAGTCAGTTCTTAAACCTTGTGCTCGATTGGCCCAAGTGGGTCACCAGCCTATGGTCTCTAAATCGATACAAACCAAATTGATTCATTGTCTCTCTCGGTCCGCACTCGCGGTTAATGATACTGTTATCTCGATTTGAAGACGGAATTATTTGATTCTAAAGCTAAATAAAAAACGGACAAACCAAGGTTAGGTACCTATGTTGGATGCCCATGTTGCGCCCTAACAACTATCTCGCAACTGAGCACTATTTTCTAATTTGGTGACAACCTGGGATAAGTGATCACTTGTCAGTTGGATAGGTCCAATTTCGGGAAAGATATCAATCGTCAAATCTAACTGGGCTAGCCTGCATTCAGGAAACTAAACAACGCGAACGTTGAGACGTTGAGACGATGAGTCGTCCAAAATACCTCAGTGCGTAAAGACGAAAGTTTATGACCGATATGTGTATAAATGTATATTACACAAGTACATATTAATAACTTTTGAGAACAACTTTTAACATCATATGCCCTCGGTTACTGAGTGGAAAAGCAGTCACCCGGAAAGCAGAGACGAGGTTTTGATTCTTAACTGAGGCAGTATTTTTTTTCCAAGTGTACAGTACGCGGCATCGTTGTTGAGTGTGGGGCAAAGAGTGGGGATCGCTTTGCGCATCTTACGAGACAATTCTAACAACCAATCGGCTGGCGGTGCAGGCGCGTCACAAGAGTAGCCAACCACGAAATCGTAATGATCTTCAGTGCCCAGCGCTTAACTTCTGTGCCGCAAGTTGTAATATTGTCATAATCATAACCATTTACATATACACATACTTTAACATGATATCTTTATCGTTTTCAGGTTGCACATGGCGCGGTCCACGGTGGCGCTGTTCATCGTGGCCTTCCTGTCGCTGTTCATCGCGTTCTGGACCGGAGTGGTGGGCTGCTGGAAGCGCAGCCCCGGCAACATCACCGCCACCGCGATCCTCATGCTAGTCACATGTTAGTACTCTTTTCTTACGTTTTGCGAGGTCGTATAAAGGTGTGGTTTTGAACAATAGCCAAATTGAGGAGGCGAATATGATCATCAATACCTCCAAACAAATTTTGCTATTTTGGTGTGGAACCTACACCTTGACCGCCACGCGGCTCACTGGTGAGCCCAAAACAATAGATTTTCTATTGTGCCTAGTTTTTTGGCAGTCAACGACTTAAAAAAGCCAATATAACCACAAGCTGTATAAGGTGCTATAAAAATATCTGACGCGGCTACATTGGGAGAAATAATTATATAAATACAGCAAGCAGCAACTATTTCTATGTATTGCAACCTTCAATAATTACAATTATTGTCTTGTCTTCAATTGTTTTTCTTTAGTTTTTGTTGAATCGCGTCAAACGCGAAACACAAAATAAACGTTTTTTGTTTTTGCATTGACCTTGGTGTGGTTATGAGTAGGTAAAGTTAGGTACCGTAAATGTAAAAAGCACAAATTAAACATAAATAAACAGGTATAAATAAATACAGCTGGTCTATGTGGATAGAGGATCGGATAAAATTATAAAATATCACTTGGGGTAGGGAGGATTGTAGTGAGTTAAAGCATAGAGAAAGAATAATACTACGTAAAAGTTATAGTGTAGTTATAAAAAAATTTTCATTGAACGTGCGATTTTTATACCAAAAAGCGATGAATGACTTTTACTTGCCGTTGCTTATTAAAAAAAAATAAACACACCAAGTATCATCACCTTGGGGCTTAAAATAGCTAAAAAACATCACGTGGTTAATTGTTCAAGGCGTAATGTAGGTACCGTGCGACAAACCGCGTCGCTATATTCAGCTGCTGAAAGCACATTTGCAATAATAACACCATAGCAGCTCTGTCTTCTCTTATCAGTAGGCACAGTCTCCCGTAATTTGACCCATTATTCCTAATTTCCCTAATACTGACGTTTCTATTTGTGTTGGATATTGCAGGTCTGTTAGCGGCAGGCGCGATGGCGTTGTGGCACGGGGTGGAGTTCTACGAGAAAGAGAAGGTCGTGGGCGAGGAGTACTACCAGCAATGGCCAAGTGTAAGTTCTTCAGTCAATTTGTACAGAATTGAGTCTAGATTACAGTTAAAATATTTTGTTAAAATCACTTAAGTGGCCGGGACGGCAACGGCAGTTAATATTCACTCACAGTAAAAACCACCTAGAATTTTAGCAATACTTTCACGATTTGAATTTTACAAAATTACCCGGCAAACTGGTCACATACCCTATGCCTATGGCATGAAATGAGCCGATTGCGCTGAGTTTTATTATCTGGTTAAATGGTAGGAATTAAACTATAACAGACTTATTCTACTTACTGTTTACGAGTGGTGGTAGCTCAGTAATAATAGGAGTCTCTTAGAATAAAGGAAAACATCCTAATCTGCGCATTTAGACTCACTATAAGTGTGTAGCCATGGTCCAATGGTCTGGTTCCTCTTTTAATGTAATAACCAGACTCACCGCATTACGTTCAAGCGTGATCCAACAAGGATCTGTACAAAGCGCTGGGAAAAAATAAGCCCGAAGTGCCCGAACTGTATTATGTTATTAACAAATTCCGCCACGGCACGGCAGGTATTAAAAAACAACTCGTCAATCTGGTACGACTGGTCATACATCTTGGCGTGGCTGGCTGTCGGGGTGTCTCTCGGGAGTTCCGTCCTGTTCTTCTCAGCTGCCGTGTGCCTCAGCAAGGAGAAGCAACGCGAGCAGCAGAATAACGTGCAGTACATAATGCCAGGTTAGCTCGGCGGCCATATTAAAGGAGGCCATTTTGGGGAGACGGCCATCTTGTGGAGCATTTGCTGGATTAACGCTTGGTTTCGGCGATATTTCGTTTCAGGTTTTTTAGGTTCTATTGTACATTGTCTTTCCAAACCCATGATTATTATCGGTGTTTTGTATATCTCATTATTATTTGTATTTTTATGTATGTTTATAATAATAATAATATAATATTTCAGACTTAATTAGGATTATAATGTAGGTGTCCTTAAACTTTATGCATTTTCATAGTATAGGTATTTGAATATGTATGTACTACAAAATGAGATATTGTTCAAGTTTATTTATTAATGACAATAATATTTATATATTTCCGAAGAATATACAAGAACATTGACATTACTTACTTAGTAACTTAAGTTTATTCTTATTGCACAAAGATTGCTGATTATTGGAAATTTGAATGTTTGTTAAACATTTTGGCGATGCCTATATCGTTGTCAGTTTATGTAGTTATTTATTCAATTTAATGTAATCCGTGATAGCAATTATTTATATGTTTATAATATATTTGATAAACTCAATTATACCGCCATAAGCACCAATTATATCTAATCTTTGAACGCAGTTATTTACTTATTTATTAAAGTAGGTACATAATAGAATTATCCCAACTGTTCAGAAAACTCATGTAATTATACCATACTAACAAAATGCTTTTCTCTTTCTTTACATGTTTCTATGAAACTTGGCTACGGCGTTTTAACGACGACGATACGGCCGGTTAACGCACTTTATAACGCGCTATTTCCTAATATCTGGTTTATGCCAACGCAATACTAACTGCTTACGACGATATTAACAAACTATGGTGCTGTACTATACCTACTACAAAACAAACACGATGTACATACTCAAATCGACTTATCTTCTGTATATAAATATGAAAAAAAAAAACTTTATTTGTCAAATAATAAAATGAATATCATTTGTAAATTTCTGATAACCGTTATTTTGAAATACCGTTAAAATTTGTAAATTTTTTCCGTACATATCACTCACACACGGATCATCTTAAATATTTTTTTACATTATACATGAAAAATTATATTGAAAACCACAATAATTCGGCTGAAACCGGTATAAACCAGATATTGCGTGATAACGCTCGCGTGTGGTACGACTGGTCGTACATGGTGGCATGGTGCGGCGTGGGGCTCGCGCTGCTGTCCGCCATTTTGTTCTCATCCGCCGCCATTTGCTTGCGCGGCGAGAGGGAGAGGGAAGAGGCGCTTAACATGCAGTACCTCATGCCTGGTACGCGCTTCTCATTTATATATTTTTTAATCATTATGTAACCCTGGGTCCACACTGAAGTTCTATTTAACATGAAGTTTTGTTCCGTCCATCTCAATCACTTCTTCTAAAGTACGAAGAGAAAGAGTTTATAACGCAAAATATCTTCAGTGTGGCCCCAATCCCATTCTAAGCAATAGCGAATATTTTAACATAAAACGAATACCTACACAGGATCAAGAAACACATTAAAAGGGAATCTTTTGTAAATATTAATTTCGAAATGGGAGCTTTTTGAAATGCATGATGGGGAATGGATGTTGTGATGTCCTTTTTCTTACTTAATTAATCTTTTTTAATCAACTAAAGATAAATTTAGATGAAATAACTAAACTTTTTTTTAATAATCTGTTTTTTTAAATGAAAAAAATAATGTTAAAGTAAGTATTTCAACTCACCTGGACAGCACTCAAAAACATAAAACTAATCCAACATCCCCCACTTCCAGTGTACCCCCAGAAGCAGCAGTACGCATACGCCGGGTACCCGCCGCCGCAGGCGTACCCCGGCCCCTACTACCACGGGTCCCAGTACGGGCCCTACAACTACTGAGCCAGCGACCAGATGAGGGACCTCGCGGCGGCGCACTTCGCGAACGCGGCCGCGCCGCAGGCACCCGCGCGTAACCGACCCCCCTCCCCGCTCTCCTACAACGTAACGACCTACAACTCCCACCGCCGCGTGCGGCCCCGCCTCGGCGACCGCCGGGTGTACCGGCCCGTGCGCCGGCACACGCTGTCCCGCATAGACGAGACGCCGCCGCGCACGCTGCGCCCGCGCTCCAAGAGCCTGCAGCACTCCGCGGACTTCTCGTCTACCCGCCCCGCGCAGCGCTCGCGCTCCAACATCTCGGCCGACACGAGCCGCAGCGTGCCCGTCTGCAACCAGAGCCACGAGATCGAGAACCAGCTCGAGAGCAGCAGTCCGCAGTACGCCGAGCCGCGATCCGACTCCGCCTCGTCGTACGACCGGCCCGTGTCCATGTCCGACCTGCCCATCATGGTCCCCGTGGACCCCGCCACGGGCGCGTACATCCCCTACCCCGAGTACACGTACTACCACGACGACGGCTGCAGGCTCAACCGCTTCAAATTCAAGAAGCGCAAGTTCTCGTCCAAACACAGCAATCTATATTTAGCGTTCATGTACTGAGCGCGGGTGTGCCGGAATCAGGATCCGATCAATGGTTACGAGTTTCGATCGACGCCGTTGCAGTATGACGACCCATTTTTCCAAAGTTGTGTACTACGCTGTTTTCCGAAACATTCATACGTTGTCTTTTAGATGGGTTGCCCGAATCTGGTTAGAATGATAGATCTGTTCACTATTGGCACATTTTTTTTGCGGAGCGAGTTTTTCGATTAGTTCAAGAATACATTCGGTTTCATTTAGTTCAGAATATTCGATCCGACGCGACCCGAACTCGAACGACTCGACGCCCGCCTTCGAGCACGGCCTCCGAAACTCTGACTCGTGATCTTTAGAAACTTCCGCGTGATGTTTCATTTCCGATCAATTTTAATGAATTTTTAGTTAATAAAGGTATTATAACAAGGTACTTATCAGATATGCGTGGATACCTATAGTTTAGGAGTAAGTAGAGGGTAGATGTGGACTCTGCCATAAGTGTATGCGATTCAAACAAACGTTAGTAATAGGATCATTTGTAAGATGAGTATCGAACAACTTGTCACGTGATGTAAGAATGATAGTAGCAGTATGTCGAACAAATTCTATGTATATTGGAATATTGTGCCTTTTGTAACGTAAAGAGAACAAATGCTCACTTATACTGTATTAAAATTAGAATATACATATCTTCAAATGTAACTTTAATTAATTTTGTAGAATGATATTTTATATACCTAACAAAATACATAAATATTCTACATGCAATTTGTTAGGCTTTATTGTCGGTATTTAGGGCAATTTTAAGTACCTATTTCGGACTGAAGTTGTAGGTATACAATAATCTTTCTTATATGCGCACTAGGCGCAGACTATGTATACCTCCTACGTAAAATCTGACGAGTAATCCGTCCTATGGATACTTTTAGTACAGGAATTTTAATAATTTTCAATTACTATTTAATAATTGTTGTATTTTAGTCAGAATGTCGAGGTACTGAACCAATAATTGTGTAAATTAATGATTTAGTTTAATTAATCGAATACGATATTAGAGATTTTTAGAATATTTTTCACTTGAAATGTATTTAAAATTTAAAATAAAAATTGTAAAATACTTTTTTGTTTATCATTTTTAAAATCCGCTTTTGATTTAGAATTACGTAAGGTTTACAAAATAAAATGCAAATCGAAAAATTATACAAAAAGTACATTTATTTATTAAAGTTTGTACAAAAATATTTAATATGGCGATAACAGACGTTTTTTTTATATGGATGGAATTAACGTTTCTCTTATTTATCACATTTCATTAGCATTGTTTTATAACTCTATGGTAAATGTTCCACCTACGAAAGATATAGATATTAAATATTTACTTAGATTCAGTGCACGATAGGTAAGGTAGGCACAGTTGCTAACTTTTAATTTATGTAATAAAAACAGATTTTAAAACGCCTTGAATGTGAATCCAGAAGCTAAGAAATGTATTGAAATCGATTAAGAAATAGTTGAAATTTAAAACTCATTCATACATAACACACAAAACAAATGGTAAAAGGTAGTATAAGTCACGAAGCTTTCTTAGATGGTGCCTGTAAAACTTTTAAAGGTTCTTTTGGAATACACCCATTAGATTTGAAAGTTCATTTTTTGTATATTAAGGACAGTTAAAATAATCTGTGTAATAATTGCATTGTCATCTACACAAATCTCCAAAATACCCATTGACCACCAAGGTTGGTTTAAGATGTCAGATTAAATACTTTTTACTTGTTAAATAAAATTACTCATGACTAAATACTTTAGTGGGTATGTCAATGACAGAGCCTGGATTCTTACGACTTTAGACCTATAGGACGGTCTATGGACTCAGCCAGACATGACTTCAAACTTAAACAAAACACACAAACTACATAAATTATGGTAAAAAGTTTGCCTTAAATAGCTGTGTCGATGATAGGCCCAGGGTGGGATAAGGCCTGTTTTCTTTCTTGAACTGCCGTCACTAGCTTCCTATACGGTCCTAGAGGAAGGCCCAGGGTCTTCATATCGCTTTCTGTGAGCAGCATAAGAGCGTCCAGGTCTATTTGTTCGTCCTTAAACTTCTGCACGTATTGCGAAAGGCCCCAAGCGGTGAGGAAACGTTCTAGAGACGCGTACGCCGATTCTTCTGTTTCGCCTTCTTCGTCCGATGTTATGGTTGAGCTTTCTGGAATACAAGAAAAAGGAATAACGTTATAATTTACTTGATAAACAGGGTGGGTGAAAATACTGTCCGGTGCGGAAGTTCAGAGATATAGCAAAACATGAAATTAAATTATTGAGATACAAACTTGTTTTTTGCGATAAAGGTAAATAGTGGTTCATACAGATTCAAAAACAACAATTGGGCGATATGATACCTGATACCAGAACGTAAAAAAAAACTGATTGTGATTTGGTTACTCAAACAACCCCTAGGGTGATAGACTTACGACGTTTGACACTAATTTAAAGACACAGCTTGTGTAGTGTAGTATACGGTGTATGCAGATTATAAAGACCGGGCAAACATCAGCCTGATAGTCGTGACGATATTATGAGAGTGGCACAGTAAGGAGATAAGCAATATGCTATAAATATAAATAAAATAATTTGGATAAATAGGTACGGAACAAGTAGAGGGCCAAATACAGAGCTTTTTATCATCTTTTGGTGAGCTTCGTCTGTACAATAGGTACGTCAGACATAATTCCCAGGCTGTATACTTCGTCTTTTCCTTGTAACTACAACATACACACATACAAATCCTCTCTCCCGCAGGGTTTCCTGTTTGAATAGTGTTTATTTTAGATCCATTGTTCGTAATCAGTAGAACCTTGATTTTTTGTTAAGTGTTTAAATTTTCACTCACAAAAATTGTCATGCTGTGTACACTATTTATGGATTGCAGTCTAGCCTTTAAACTTAATATTAAGTAACTCAGTCTAAACTTGATTGTAATCTGTCAGTGTACCTATCATTAAATATATAAATAAATACAGACTCTATCGGACTTATTACAAAAAAGATAGACTTGGTTTAAACCATGTCTGAAGATTAGCCAACCATAGTGGTATCGGTGGCTGAGTTTTGGTCTTCACATATATGAAAGCCTGACTCGACACGCAAAGAAGAAGAAGAGCCAACCCATTTAAATATGGGTCATTATTACCGAGATTCGTCTGATGTGTCAACATTTAAATTAGTTGGTTATTTTTTAGACATGGTTTAAACTTAGTCTATCTTTTTTGTAATGGCCATATAAGATTACCTTCATTTGTTCAAGCGATTTGCATCAATTAGTTTCTGACGAATCTTCATCTCTGCATCATCATTAAACCATCTCCTTTTTCAATATCTGCCAAAAAAGCGATAACAACACACTACCGTTTCGTCATCATCATTTTAGCCATAGGACTTCCAATGCTGAACATAGGCCTCCCCTGACTTCCTGATCGACTGGTTAGAAGCGGCTTGCGTCCAGCGGCTTCCTGCAACATTTACCACGTCGTCTGTCCACCTTGTGGATGGACGTGCTATAAATATATAAATATGAATAAATATTGGTGGACAACATCACATACATTGCTCTGATCCTAAGGTAAGTAGCTAAAGCACTTGTGTTATAGAAATCAGAAACAACGACGGTACCACAACACCCAGACCCGGGCCACTATAGAAAAGTTCGTTTTCTACATTGACCCGACCGGGGATCGAACCCGGAACCTCAGAGATGGCGGCGCCCCATTTAAAGTCCGGCGAGCTCGCCTCTGGGCTACGGAGGTCGTCATATATATTATTCAAGTATGAAAAGTATCAAACCTGAGTGCGCCGAGTTCCACTCGGTGGGCTGGTAGGCGTGGCGCGCGGCGAGCGAGCCCGCCGACCCGATGGAGAGATCCTCGCCCACCGCCGCGCCGGCGGGCAGCGCGCTCAGAGTCGCGGTTATAGAGCGCCTGCAATGGAAGAGTTACGAGCTATATCCACTTTGAACGTCCACCGCGCCCTAACCAGTGCCAGGTCCAATGCTATACAGGGTCACTTTTGGTACCCCCGCCAAAATTTAATATAATTTGAGGGAAGTATTTAAAAAATATTTTAGTTTTGCTTTTATACAGTATGTTAATTAACGAAAGGCGTTCCCGTTAACCCGTAACAGTATAAAGTCAGTACATAGGATAGTACCTAGCGTATTTGCGCTGCTCAAATCCCATTCATAAGTTCGTGACGTTGCCGTTTGGCGGTATTGAGGGAAAGTGGGGATAAATAGAACCTAAATAAATTCCTACGCTCGTTTGATCACCCTGGCGCTTGATACGCCGCAGCGCCTACGCGCAACACGTTACTCGTCACAAAACGTAGCAGCACATACGAACAAACAAATGGCAACAATTTTGTTTTCTGCTTGGAAAAATATAAAAAAATAGTTAAAAGAACAATGTTTTTTATTTCATATGATTTTTTTGTGCTGTTTCTACTGGATGGTGGTACGCTAGTACATTATACCTCAATGGGATGATGTGAACAAATATGGCGGGGCGTCCAAAAATAAAATAACCCTGTTTAGCGGTAGTGCTAAGCTAAGCGCTTCGCTGTGATAGAGCGCTTATAATGAAAATTAGACGTGGTTTATTTTATGTAATAGCCTTAATAAAATAGTGCGTAGAAGCGAATAAAATACACACGGCAATCGAACGATTACAGAAAGACGTACCGTATCATATTATTAGCTTGTTTATTATTTAAAATCACTATAATGCAAATACCACTGATCAAATAAACTACGTACAGGGCGGTAACCACGAACTCTTAAAACAATCTCAAATCTGTCAAACAATATCATTTCTTTCAAATTTTGTATGAAATGACGTACCAAAATTGACAGATTTGACAACTTTGAGATTGTTTTAAGAGTTCATGGTTATGGCCCTGGAGCCGTAAAATACACTGATCAATCAGTCAATCAACACTACGTGTCAAATATATCATGTGACAAATGTCATAGGTTGAAACTTCATGCATTTATGTAGTGCAAAAGTATGTGTAGGACCGCGTAGCGAGTCTTACTTGTTCTGTGTGTAGGACATCTACCTCAATGGTGTAGGATGTATGAATCATGTACTTATATTCATGTAGGAACATTTGAGCCGTTCGGGGTTGAGACTTGCTCTAAGGCACAAAATATACGCCGCGCCGATATACGTAATTTGTGTCCAAGGGTTGAGATGCTTGGACCGTCGGGCTCGGGGCCCACCCAGCGCACGAATATGTAGATTTATGTGCAAATCATATTATGTGTTGATCTAGTTTGCATTCGGTGATCGAAACATGTGTTGAGTTGGAATACGGAGCGTGGGCAGGTCTCAACCCGGTAGACCGACAACCTAGTCAAGAATGCTAAAAGCTGGATGCAAACTGCCCAAAACAACTCGGTGTGCCGTTCTATAGGGAAGTCCTATGTCCAGCAGTGGTCTTCCAAAGACAGGTGATAATGAAAAAACCTTCAATAAGGTACTCACCTAAATGCGACACTGCCAAAGCCCGGCCTGTCGAATATACTGGCTGGTTCCTGCAACAGCACCTCCTGGCCGATGCCGCTGTCTTCGCCAGATGGCGCTGTGAAGTCTGGCTGGCTGGCAGACCTAGAACATACCAGGAAACCTTTTTGAATTGTATCTGGTGGAGGCAGCTGAGATCTAAATAAAAAATCCAGCCATGTGCGAGTTGAACTCGCGTGGAGAGGGTTCCGTACAATGCCAAAGTAAATGTGTGCGCCTTGCCACTTTATTTTCAATTGATAGAATTCTTATAGATTTTCCTGTAATCTAAAAGCAATGAACATTATTTGGTACTTTTTTCAAAATTCTGGATCAGTAGTTTCACGTGTCAAATCAAACCTATTTATTTTAAAATAATGAAAAAAAAATGATATCCTCATAACAAGCCATTTCATTTGATATAATACGACACAGTAAGGTTTGCAAAACTTTTTATTTTATTTCCTGATTTGTCCCCCGAAAATGATCCTTATTTAAAAAAAAGATTTATTTAATTTGCACATCTGTGTTTGGGTCATAGGATTACACCACTCTACTAAATATCACCTGATTTGGTCCAGTAGATTCGGAGCAAATTGGCTGTGACAGACGGACGGACAGACAGACGCACGAGTGATCCTATAAGGGTTCCGTTTTTTTTAATTGTACGGAACCCTTAAAACAAAGTTATATTTGCGCGGTGGAACGGTCCTGATCGTCACAAAAAAGACTGATGAAGATTACAGACGAACTAATTAAAACCGCCAAACTGAAGAAGTAGCCAGGATGAGCTGGCCATGATTGTAGAATTCATCCTTGGTAGTGGTCGCGGGACTTCACTGAGGTTCAAGGTTGTAGGAAGCAGCTGGAACAGCCTAGAGCAGCTCAACGTGGTGGTTTATAGGAAGGCCAATGTACAGCAGTGTAGTTCTAAAGACTGCTGATAATGTATATTGTAGATCAGTCAGTCAGTGGTTTCTTTATTATGCGCCAGTCAAGACACCCACTCTCATAGGTTCGAAGTTATGAAACTGCGTAGGTAAAACTTGAATTTCCATTCAGTCTAATTTTCCGGGTAATTTTCGAACTAGACAATGTGTTTTGCCCAAGTCATTTACCAGCACACCCAAACTCCTTGATTACGATTAACACTTACCTAAGATTAAAATACTTCGGTGCGTAAAGACGAAAGTCTACTCTACAACCAGTGTATGTTACCAGTGACGACATACGGAACAGAAACTTGGCCTCTTACTTTGGGCCTTATAAGTAAGCTCAAAGTTGCGCAGCGCGCTATGAAAAGAGCTAAAAGCTTGGTGTTTCTTTAAGAGATCAAATCAGAAATAGAGATCCGTGAACGAACTAAAGTCGCTGACATAGCCCGACGGATTAGCAAGCTAAAGTGGCAGTGACCAGTGTACATAGTAGCACGTAGAACTGACGGCCGATGGGGCAGAAAGGTTCTGGAATGAAGGCCACGTACCGGCAAGCACAGCGTGAGACGTCCACCCGCAAGGGGGGCAGACGACCTGGTAAAGGCTGCAGAAAGCCGCTGGATGCAGGTCGCTTCCGACCGGCCAATTCAGAAGGTACTGGGGGCGGCCTATGATCAGCAGTGGACGTCCTGTGGCTGAAATGATGATGATGATGAACACTTACCTCGTAAGTTGCGGTTTCGTCCGAGGTTCAGGCGCTTCAGCGAACACGTCAGCGACGTTCCCGCGCTGCTGCGGGCCGGCGCCGAACGTGCCTACGTACATCACCTCCGAGTCGCGCC
This sequence comes from Anania fuscalis, assembly GCA_950371115.1. Taxonomy (NCBI): domain Eukaryota; kingdom Metazoa; phylum Arthropoda; class Insecta; order Lepidoptera; family Crambidae; genus Anania; species Anania fuscalis. The sequence goes on along the minus strand of OX493334.1, from coordinate 5,018,535 downwards.
GCACGCCGCTCAGTGACGTCACTGAACGACGACCGGTCGACTCGATTTCTCCTACCTATTAATTAAACATTTTTGTCTGAGCATATAATAATAATATATCAGACATAGTGATAACTTGATCAGTACAGACGGCCTTCGTAGCCGAGAGGTGAGCACGCCGGACTTGGCGTCGCCATCTCTGAGGTTCCGGGTTCAATTCTCGGTCAGGTTAATGTAGAAATGAACTTCTGATAAATCACTATTATTTTTCTTCGATCTGAGGAGGTGGTTGGGGCGAGATTCTCTTGCCACAACTCTCGTCAGAAATATTTTATTTCTTAAATTAATAAAATTACACTTTAAAAAAGCCAGGCAGCGCCGAGCCTAACACGTGAAATGGTGAAAAAATAATATCTCATTCATAGTGCATTACCATATCTAACTAATTTTAGATAAAGATATTTAAAAAAAACATCTATTTAGGGCTTTAACCATAAAGTTTTACAGTTGTTTTTACGCTAAAATATACAAAACAAACAGACCAATGTTAAAGTAATACTGCTATAAGAGTTCTTCTTTGTTAGGTTTCAGCGTTCATCAGGGATATAAAACTTGTTTTAATTGGCTAGATTAGCAATTCTAATCTAGCTTGCACCGAACCGAAAGTCATTGCTGTTTAAAATATCGTCCTTGGTATCAGCAATCATATAAATATGTTTATACGGTCAGTAAATCAATTACAGCCATGAAGGCACTTATCATTAGGTAATGCAATAAAAATACGAATCAATATCCTTGCGTTTAATGATTGTTGTACAAAGTTCTGTGAATTTTCTTTGCCTTTTCTAGAACGATTAGTATGATGGTGACTAATATTAATAGCGAGTTTTTTTTTATTATAAATTTATACTGATAAAACATCTTGATTGAATAATCGGTTCAAATATTGAAGTGTGTAAGATGGTTTGTTAAAAAAAAGTTTATTTCGAACACTTTAAAAATGGTTATTTTTTACCTACCATCTTGGCTAACGCATGTAATATGATAAAAGCTGCTAGAAACAAATACTGTGTTTCAACTTACTTTCCTATAGTAAAATACATTCACTATGACGATTTCTAAACCCATTTGTAGAATATTGCGATTAAAAATAAGTATTTAGCACTTTTTCAGAGTTCCTTATGTTATGTGGTTTCTCACGATAAGCCTCAAAAATATTATTTGTGCTAATTATTAGCGTTCTATTGCCTATGTTTAGCTGTGGTCGTCCTATGGCTGATATGATGGTGATAATGATAATAATAGTTTTCGCTGGAGATCCGTGGACGCTGATGTTCTTTTAGCAGTACCGTCTGAACTGATAGTCTAAAAGAATAATGATGGTGATCTACCTTAAAATCGTCGTTGGGACCAGCTCTGCCTACAGTGCCGTTCTTCAGTTTGCTAGCGAGTGCCTTCTTGTAAACAGCTCCTCGGCCCCTGACTCCAGAGTTGACCGTGCCGACCAGGGCACTGTATGTCGGTCGTGGCTGCTCGTCGGTTAGGAGGTTACCTGTGGATGTTTGAAGAATGCAGCATGAAAAACTAGCCAAGTGTAAGCGTCAGTTCACGCGCAATGGGACCTTATTGGGCAGGAAGGGTTTAAGAAGTACAATATAAATAAATAAATATTGGACAACATCACATACATATTGCTCTGATCCTAAGGTAAGTTGCTAAAGCACTTGTGTTATAGAAATCAGACAGAACGACGGTACCACAACACCCAGACCCGAGACAATATAGAAAAGTTCGTTTACTACATTGACCCGACCGGGGATCGAACCCGGAACCTCAGAGATGGCGGCGCCATTCAAAGTCCGGCATGCTCGCCTCTCGGCCACTGTGGTCGTCTTATATTTAAGTTTATCGACTATTTTAACTTGTATAACCTATCTTGCTTTGATTATTTACCTGTTAACTTTGTAATAGTCCCGTGATTTTTTTTACATTATCAAAAAGAAAAAAAAAATGCTGACTGGCAGGAGAGACACTTGCCTTAAAACAATTACACTTTAATACGTAAAGAGATGTCTTACACCGGGTTTCTATATTGTACTATGCGTAAGTTTTGTCTGAGGAGTTGCCTGTTAAGAGAGGTGTAATTCAGGGTTCTATTTTGGGTCCAACTCTATTTGCAATTTATACGGCTAAGATTGTTGACGCTATCAGTCATTCTAAGTACCATCTTTACGCTGACGACACGCAATTGTACGTGTATATGAAGCCCAGGCAGGACAGCGTAGCTACGGCCATAAAGAATCTAAATTCCGACCTTGAGGCAATAGCGGACTGGTCAAGGAGTCACGCGCTTGTGCTTAATCCAAAGAAAAGTATCTTTATTATATTGGGTACCCCACATCAAGTACGTACTATTGCAGAATTTACTCCGGTTGTTGGAGTGGGGGGTGACCTGGTGCCCCGCGAGGACTGTGTGCGAAATCTCGGTTTGATAATGGACGAAAATCTGAGGTTTGAACGTCACGTTCTAAGTAAAATTGGCCTGTGTTTTGCTTCTCTAAGAACTCTATACAAACTCCGGCCCTTCTTGTCGGAGGAGGTTAGGCTTTCTCTGTGTAATTGCCTTATACTATCGCACCTTCAATACTGTGATATTGTGTATGGACCTTGCTTGTATAAAAAAACTGCGCTTCGCGTACAGAGAGTTCAGAACGCATGTATGCGCTTCTGTTATAGCATACCGAAGAGAAGCCACATTTCTCCCGTGCTGGTCAGGTACAGATTGCTGAATATGCAAAACACTCGGGCACTAAAATATGCCTGTTTTGTGCAGTCATTGTTCAAATCTCGCTGTCCTCTATACCTTTATGAAAAATTAAAGCCCAGAGCTAGTCTGTCACGCTTGAGACCAAGAAATGTATCTTTTAAGCTTCCTAAATTTTCCCTTGCTAGCACGAAGGGTTGCTTTAAATATGCCGCTTCCAAGATATGGAACGATCTGCCGCCTCCAGTCTCAAATGCTCTGTATTGTTCAGTCACAACCTTTAGAAAACGACTTTTAAACGTATTATTATCGAAACAGGCAGAGAGTTTAGGTCTTCCAAATAGTGCTAGCGGGAAAAAAAAATAATATAGGAACAGATTTTAGTCTTTAAAATTAATGATTTATATAATATACTTATTTTATACTTTTATAAATGTTTAGGGTGTTAGGTGCTTCACACATTTTCTGAAAAATGAATTAATGTTTAACTGTATTGTTATGTAAGTTTTATGAACTCATTATAGCTATAAAAGGCTACGGCAGAATACCAGCGATGCAAGGATTTTCTTTCCTAGCATTATTAGCTGAGTCGTAGACCCATTTGTCTCATTAATTACTTTTATACATGTTTTGTTAATATTTCTATGTATTTTTTTTTGAGACAAATAAATAAATTTTATTATTATTATTATTTTGCAATTTGTATTTTTACAACTCGATGTTTGGAACATCGGTATTTTCATGATATTCACGGGTCGAAACCAAGTGAATACCACGTGTTTATAAATTTCATGGTTTTGATAAAATATTGTGTAATCAAGAGTCCGGTGTAGCTTGTAAAAATTTTCGGACAATCCTGCAAGTGTTGAGAATGCTGGCTTTCTGTAGTATTGTAAAGATACAATCCGGTAGGTCTAAATTTCTGAGAGACGGAACAAGTTGTATAGGAATGACTCCTGTCGTAGAAAGCACTATGGGCACCATAGAAACTTTATTTAGTTTCCACATTCGAGTTATTTCGTCTTTCAGCTCTACGTATTTTGATATTTTTTCTGCTATAGTTTTTTGGAGGTTATGCGTGTTTGGTATTGCTATGTCAATGATGTGTGCTGTTTTATTAATTTTGTCTATTAGTGTTATGTCTGGTCTATTGTAATGAACTGTTCTGTCCGTTAATATGGCGCGATCAAAATACAGTTTGTGTGTTGAGTTCTCTAAAATACTCTCTGGATTGTATTTGTAGTATGGAGTGGGTGGATGTTCTATTAGTTTGTATTTTTGTGCAAGTGACTGGTGAATTATGTTAGCAACCTGATCGTGTCTATATTTGTAATCCGTTTGAACTATTGCTTTGCATGCACCTGTGATATGTTGTATCGTCTCTGGAGAACTATTGCATCTTCTACAGTTGTCTGACCGTAAGTTAGGCAGCTTCATTATATATCTTTGATAGTTTCGGGTTTCAATTACCTGGTCTTGAATAGCCATGAGAAAACCCTCCGTTTCTGGAAACAGCTCGCCTCTCTTTAGCCACTCGTTCGACGCTTTACTGTCGACGTTGCTGTGGCAAAGATCTTGGAGATGTCTCCCATGGAGTGATTTTCTCATCCATTCCTGCAGTTTTGTAAGTCTGTCAGTCTGTCTTTCAATGGGTAGTGTATTGGGATCATTTAAATTTAGTGGAGTTAATTTGACGTCATTTTGTGTTATTATCTTGTGTAGCGTAGATGTGTTTGCTTTACTGTGAAAGTAGGTTCGTAAATTAGTTATTTGTTTTGCGTGTAAATTAATCACATCTATCAATCCTCTTCCACCATCTGCTCGAGGTAATGTCAGCCTTTGTACACATGACCGCGGGTGGTGTTTCCTGTGTTTTGTCATACTTGTATTTATGGTGCGCTGTATAGATTTAAGTTCAGTTCTCGACCAGTTTATAATACCAAAGGAATAGGTAAGAATAGGTATAGCGTAAGTGTTGATGGCTTTAATTGTGTTCTTAGCGTTAAGTTGTGCAGTCAAGATTGAGTTAAGTCTGATTTTAAACTGTTTCAGTAGCTGAGCTTTAGTATTTTTGTAGTCTATTAAGTTCGACTGGTTGTAGCCTAAGTACTTGTATGTGTCGGTGTGATCCAAAGAAGTAATAATCTCGCCTGTGTCTAGTTGATATGAGTGTTGATAATTTTGTCCACTTTTTATAGAATTAATTTTACACTTATCTATTCCGAACTCCATATTTATATCTTTAGAAAACTTCTCAGTTATGTTAGCTTGCTCTGTTAGGTCCTTTTCGGTAGATGCGTAAAGTTTTATGTCGTCCATGTACATAAGATGGCTTATATTTTCTGTGTGTGTCTCAGTATCCGTTTGTTGTTTTAGTTTGTACCCTAGATTTGCGGAATTTAGATTATTGGACAGTGGGTTAAGGGCTAGGCAGAACCACAGTGGGCTTAAGGCATCCCCTTGGAAAATACCGCGTTTGATTTGTATAGTTTCTGAGTGTAAAGTACCTGTGTTTGTATTTATTTTTAACTGTGTTGTCCACTTTTGCATTATGTTTTGAAGAAACTGTATGATTGTGGGATTGATTTTATAAATATGTAAGATGTGTAATAGCCAGCTATGGGGTACCGAGTCGTACGCCTTTTTGTAGTCAATGTACATTGTAAACAGGTCATTTTTGTATTTTTTTACTTGTTTATGGATCACTGAGTCTATTGTAAGCTGTTCTTTACAACCCCGAGAGCTTTTTTTGCAGCCTTTTTGTTGTTCCGTCAATATGTTATTTGGATCTATGAATTTGTAAATAGTATGTGTAAGGCAAGATGTTATTATTTTATACAAGGTTTGTAAACAAGTTATTGGCCTATATTTTGCGGGATTTGCAGTATCAGTTCCATCTTTTGGAATCATAAACGTTAGTCCGGCTGTTATATAGTTTGGTATGTTATCAGGTTGTGCAATGAAATCGTTAATGAAGTGGTGCAGATATGTGTGTATGAAAGTGTATTTCTTGTACCAGAAATTATGAATATGATCTGATCCAGGTGCTTTCCAGTTATGTGTCTTATCTATTATGTGTTTGAGCGTATCTAACGAGATGGACTCGTACTCCATTTCACATATATGTGCAAATTTCTGCTGTTCGTTTTTAATCCATTCAGCCTCGTGGTTATGCTGTGTAGGCCTCTCCCAAATATTCGCCCAATACATCCGTAGTTCTTCAGGTAAAGGTTTAGGAGCATCATCGTTAGGTTGTATATCAGGTAAATTTTTACTCTTTAAGGTCCGATAGAATAGTTTTTCGTTGTTCATGAAGTTTTTGTTTTGTATTTTACGAAGTGTGCATTTTAAGTATCTGTTCAGTCTGCTGCTTAGAACCGAAAGCTTTTGTTTTAAAGTGTCTAAAAAATGAGCTAGCTCTGTGTTCTTTTCTTCGTGTGTAGAGTGAATTTTGTAGTCATTTAATATTTTGTTAACGTGTTTTATAAGTTTTTCGCGTCTGTTTCCATTCATGTATTGTGTTAGTCTTCCAATTTTAACTCTTAAATCTTTGATTCTGTTTTCTAACCTTCTTTGCCATCGTGGTTTAAACGGTTTCTTCAATTTAGCCGTTGCATCGGGCGTTACCAGTGCTAGTTTGGTTCCGTTAATCTTTGCAGCAGTCCACGCAGCACAGTACAAAACCGTTTGTAAAGTGCTAAAATCAGTCGTGTCATTAATATGTTGTGGTAAAATTACTTTGTTAATGTATTGGATAGCTTTACCTAATTTTCTTGTACATTTTTGTCTAGGTATGTAATTTCTGGTAGTGGGGTCTGTGTTGGTGTAGTAGTGCAGCGCATTTTGAAATGTACAATCGATTTCCGGGTTATGTTGTGTTGTTGTGTCAATTTGGTTAGAATAACTATCCTCTACCAAGATATTTAAAATATCAGCATTTGTATGCGGTGTATTTCCTGTAATGGAATTGGATGTGTGTGGGCTTGGTGATATGTTAAGAGATTGTTGCGAGTTTGAATATGAGTTATTTAGTCTTAATAGTGTATTCTCTAAATTATCGTTTGCAGTTAGACTAAGTGGAATATTAATCGACTCGTTTAGATTTTCTGGGTTGATCCTGAGTTCAAATGCAGCTTCCTCTTTGATTTCATTTAATCTTTTGCTATTTATCCATTTATTATTTATTATAAGTCTCCTCTGATCTGCTACTCGTTGTTCAGTTACGTGTGAAAGTTCAGGAAAGATATTTATGAAATGTTGGTGTAGTGTTCGTCTGTATACAGTTTTGTTCGGTTCTATTTCTGTTATTTTATAGTAAAGTTTCATAATTGTTTCATTATGGATGTTAGACCATCTGATACGTTGGCCTTCTGATTGTGAATTTGCAATATTCGCTACTGAACGTGATGAATGCTGCGGGTTTTGTGTGGATGTGTTGCTTAATTCTGCTTTGACCTCGCGGTGAATTTGATCAATAGTGGTCTTTGGTATTAGCCTATTGTTAACTATTGCCCTACGTTGATCTCCTAAGCGCTGTCGAGAGGCTTCAAAATTCGGATATTTATCAGAAAACCTTTTATGTAATGTTTCTAGGTAATTTTTTGTGTCAGTTCCCAAAGATGTAATTTCCAAGTATGTGCGTAGAATGAATATATTCATTTCATCGGTCCATCGTCTACGTAAAGGTTGAACACTATCAGTGGGCACGGTTCTAACGGTACTTGGTACCTTTCGTGCAACATCCTCAAGTGCTTGGTTGTAATAAGGGGATGACGAAGAAGCTCTTTCAACTTCCGGTTGATAAGAAGATGAGCTTTTTGAAAATAAGGACTGTGTGTCAGAATCCGGGTCTTCATCGGCTGTAGTATTCTTATCGACGGGAGCCCGCCTGCTCAACTCCTCGTCGCTGTTGGATCGCATGCTGAAACACCCAGCAACAGCTCCAGGTGCGCCCCGGCGACCCCCGGGCAGCGGCCGCAAATTATATCTCATATTGCTCATTTCTCCATTACTGATGGGTTTGCCATTGCCCTGTTGGTGGCCCGCATGGTTGATTCGTTGCGGGTGTCCGCCCCCTACGTGGCTAAGATGTTCAAGCACGGACGAAAGGTTGGGCTTTAGGGGGCTATTATTATTATTATTAAGTGTACATCAGCAACTGATCGTATTGGTGTCAAAAGTAACGAGCTGTTATAGTCGTTCCTATAAAATTTGACGAAGCGTCATTTATAGGAACGCTTTTGAGTATGTCAAGTTGACAATTCCTACCATCCGTTAGCAAAACCAACCGTTTCTCGGATATAGGAACCGGGCTTTAGTCAAAAAATGGTTTTCTTTCACACACCCACAATTTTCTTGAATGACTGATTCAACTATCCAACAATCCCACATCATGGGATAGACAATAAAAAATAACATACTTATCTTTAAAAATATATATATTTCACGTAGGTAATATCAAATGCTATCTATCTTTTACAACCAGTTATTGTGTAGGTACTTTACATGTGTTGACTAAACTTGGATGCCATATTTCTTCCAATCAGTTGTATGTTACATGTATTATTTTAAAAATATTATTTTACTCTTAACAAAAATCTTACTTTAGTGGACAACAAATACGAAAAGTTGTGAATATGGTCCTTTTACATCGTAGCACTCGTACGATACTTAGTAAAAGATGAAAGGGGTCTGTCAACCATATTATATTATATTATTAGGATGTGGGTGAAATGCTCGTTAATAAACTAGTTTCAACAGCTGCCCTACCGGAAATAATTGGCTAAATGACAACTATACAACAGTTGTAGGTCACTGGATATTTTAAAAATCATTCAATGCTGATGCATGCAGATAAGTATCTACTTAAAAAAATCAACAGTAAGTTGCGGAAAATATCGATGAAATCTGAAATTGTTCGTGCAACCTTCCTGAGTGAAGTAAGATAGGATGGGTTTCAATTAAAATTGGGTTTTGGTTGCGTGTAAGTTAAGTAATTAGCGCATTCTTATGACATATAATATTTTCTACATTTAAAGGGTTTGGTACGTCAAAAGGGACCCTTATAATATGGTATTTTCATTGTGCATCGACTGTCTGTCTGTCAGGATCCTTTTGTAATTTTGAGACATTTAAATAATATTAAATCACAATGTTTGGAATCTTTTTAAGCTGTGAAAGAATCAAAAGTCTAACCTTAATCATCAAATTTACGTCCTTTTTATATTGCTCGAGTAGTGCTTGTACGTACAACTAGTGACACCGATGTTGAGCGCTGGGTGAAAGATGCGCAGAAGACCATTACCATTACGTGATTAGCTAGTAGTGCGCCGCGTCTACACAGCCGGCTGTGATTGGTTGTTAGCTCCGCGCACACGCGTCCTGATACGATGATCGTCTCGTAAGGTGCGCTAAGCGATCCCCACTTCCAGGGCTCAACATCGGTGTCGTTAGTACTAGATAAGATATAGTATAGTAATACTAGCTAATCGGGGTTTCAGAATATGATGCTATAAAAACTTAAGTATTTTATAAACTATGACATACTGGACTGGACGAAACTGGCCTGGGATAGGGACATATTAATGGCGGGCTACGATTTAACAAGCCCAAGATTAGAGGCCAAGATACACTTCAGTTGACCCAACGAAGTAAGTAACATGACATACCCTGACTCGTAGACCTGGTCATCTTCTGTTTCAACGCCAGCAAGACGTTGCTAGGCCGGTGCGGCATGGTCGCCATGTCGTCGTTGTAACCCTGATCCCACTCCTTGGCCAACTTCTTTAGCTCCTTCTCAGCTATCAGCTCCGCTTTGCTCTGACGCTTCTGATACTGTTTACTATACTTCTCGTAGTCTTTCTTCGCTTTCTCTTTGAGGCCTTTGGATTTCTTTCTGTAATGAAAACATAGCTTGGTGTCATAGTTTGTAAAATTTAGATAATGTATTACGAGGTAGGTAAGAGGTACCGTGGCCAACTTCTGCGTGTGTTTTTCCACGTCCACAAAACAGAGTTTCTCCTTTAAAAAGGCATCATAGTTTTGTAGTACGAAATGATTTTTTTCAATTTATTAGCTGTGGATAGGAACCATTAGAAAATAGATATGCACGAATTCAGTCATGAAGTAAGGAATTTACAGCTCAATGTTATGATAACGAGGTACCAGACAATTAAATTAGCTAAACCCGAGTCAATTTAAAAAGCAACGCTTTCTTAATTAATAATAATCAAACACTTTACGTTGCAAATATTGATCGCCTATGCCAATATAGTTATTAAGATAACTTACTTGTCATTATTCTCCAGCTTCGCTGTGGCTTGATCCAAGTACCGGAGTATGTCGTCACGGCCGTTGATGGCAGCCAGCTCTTGCGAAGTATGGCCGTCCACATCCATCGCGAATGGGTTGGCCCCGAAGTTGATGAGGAAGGTGACGCACTCTTTGTGCCCCCGGGCTGCGGCCAGGTGGAGAGCTGTGTTGCCGAAGTAGTCTGCTTTGTCGGGTTCTCCCCTGAATAAAGGCACATAGTAAAAAAGGGTAACTGGCAAGGTCATCTGCATCTATCATACCCCTAAACGAGCAATTCTTCTATAAATAATCTGAATCTCGGAAACGGCTCTAACGATTTTCATAAAATTAAGTATGCATATTCGGGGGCGATAAATCGATCCATCAATAAAGGTTTCATTTTTAGAAGAAAAATAAATACTGAGCAAACCTCGGTCATCCAGGTTAGTACTTGTATTTATTAGTGCAATAAAAAAATATAAGGATTATGTAGCCTTTTTTATGGATCAGCTAAGACAGTGAAACTGATTCCTATTACATGATATGTAAAACATTCCTATACATGTTACCTACCATTCGAGATTGATTTTGAAAAGATCAAACAACTAGATAAGGTGACAACCACTTGTGTTTCCGGGTTTAAATCCCGCAAGGGGCTAATTACTAACCCTGCCACTTGGCAGTCAGGGTAATTTAAAAAGAAGAAAACGGGAATGGCATCTTTGAAGCTATTAATAATATTAAAAAAAACTCTGATTATGGAAAGTTACATAAATGATATAACTACAAGTATGTAAGAAATAATAATAAATGAGAAACTATGAAGGCTTTAACATTTTAAGCTAAGCAAGAATTAAAATTAGTAGAAATAGAAAAAAAAATGTCTGTTCTCATCAGCATGTAATAATGAGTTATAAAGAAATGCAGCAAATTATATCATTAAATATTTTAGCACGTAATATCAAGGCTGCTTAATTGCACAATAAAGTAAGACCCAGCAGGTTTATTTAATACAAATCACAGGGACAAACGTACATAGGATTGGAACGCATTCTCGTTATCGTAATATCATTGTTTGTCCGTGTATGTTATATTAGTTTTTTTTTTGAAAAATATAAGAATTGGATTGTTATCTAAAATTTTTATACCGATGAGATCTAAACTTATCATAATAAAGGGCCCAGAGTTCAGATGGTCCACGGCACGATACTCTCAAACACTACGAGGCGTGACCTATTCAGATATTTTTGGCTTCACTTGCATTTTAGATATCCCTAAAGGCTTTTTTTATAAACCGTACCAAGTCTCCAGGTCTGAAGTGCCTATGGACTTCCGGGTTAGGAAACGCTATCCCTTAAAGACTCTGGATTCACCCAATGAGTGAAGTTTTGTATCAGTCGATCACTAGATCGACTGATACAAAGCTTTATTTAAATTATCCATAGATAATTAATATGTGTCACTCTCTGCAGTTATTGACTAGTAGTACCAGATTCGAAGACATTTTATTAGTAGCAGAGTGCCATGTTACATTGCTCGTAGAAGGAGAAACTACCTTTGCTTTTGGTGCCTTCCGAAATCCTGACCGCAGAGGCTTTAGAGTGCTTATATGATATCGTGGAGATACGCATTTTCTATGTATTTAATGGACCAAGTGATTAAATGGGCGTTGTGCATAATGCCGGACATTTTGAAAAATGACAAATATCAAAAGGAAATACGAAAAAAAAAAGAATTTATGAATAACTTGTCGTTCTCCATGATCTATATGCTTTAGCGTAATAAATAATGCACTAAATAATTACTTGATTTGGTCCATAACTTATGTTATCCATCCATAGTGGTTATCCACTATACATCTTTTGAAGTACTCTACTGACTCTATTTTATTAGTTAACAGCTCTCCTAAGCGGCTCGTTTGCTCAAGTTATTCTAAAAAGTGAAAGCATGCCGCTAACAGCGTGAAAAACGGATTAAACGGCGTATTTATAAAATACCAAAGTTCGGTAGAGTTGGCCTCGGAACTGCTCGATATTGCGAGAACAATGTGAGAAAGTAACAGTAACGTGATATGCCATTGTCTCCGTTTAGTATTGATACAAAACTATTCATTTCTTTTACATGGATGTGGTTGAGAATTGCGACATGTTAACTAATATTGTTAGAGTTATGAATGCACGTGTCGCGTGGTACCGGCACGTTAAAAGAATAGCACCACCCTTGCTCTTCCTATGGGTGTCGAAGAGGCGACTACAGGAGAACCGCCACAAGAAGACGGGCAGCAGCGTCTCCTTTCCACCATTGGCCAAACTGCGATCGCCAACCCGCCTGCCAAGCGTGGCGATTATGGTAAAATCCTCCTTTTGGAGAGGCCTGTGTCCAGCAGTGGACTGATATAGGCTGGTGATGATGATGATATGAAAGCACACACAGCTATTTATAGTATATATATAAGTAGTAATAAGATATTTTTGTGCGTATTAAATTATTATAATTATTTCTTGTCGGTTCTGCGGATTTGCGCTAGTATAGTAGCAAGATTCCAATAGAAAAATAATGTTATACCTATGTGGTATTCAGTTTTTCCTGAATATAAAATTTTACTAATTTCACTTTTCATATAAACCTTGTCCCGTCGTCATTACGAACAACAACAAGAAAGAAACTAGCTAAATTGTTTGACCCATTCTCGAGTTTCGAGCAAGATTACCGAACAAAAATTAGTTTTTATATAGAAATATATATATAGATTTTCAATACCATCCTATGTAAGTATCTTCATGCTGATCATAATGGCCAATAATATGGATTTAACTTATACTTGATAAATTTTATCGAACGCGATTACCCATTATCTAAATAATGTCGGTGACGAATATGAACGTCATCTCATCAGACTTTTTTATTAATGATAGTGAAATTCCTATTGTGCTTGACTGTGACAACATTAGTCATATTTAGTTAGATCTTTGGCAAGAAATAAAGAAAAAGTACAATATAGACACAATATTGGTTCTTTGTGTTTTTTTCAGTAGTAGAATCAGTCCATAAAATGAAATTAACTAATACATTATGAACTGCTCTCACTCTCATCATGACGGCAGTGTCTTAACTTCATACACACGACACGTACCTACCATTAATGTATGTAATATATCCACAACGCACACGCTACTAGACCAAAAAAGATTAAGAAAGGCCCAACCTTAACCTGGTATTACACCGTTTTTATGTCTGTAAATTTATTTTGGTTGATTTTTTAAATTTAGATAAAGGATAAGTAATTGTTGTTGAACAAAATAAATAACATTTTATTTCTGTAGGGATGTGCTCAGTACCTACTTATGACAACATAGGTACTTCGTGCAAAAGAATTCAACCTATTTTACAAATAACCATTTGAAAGATTTCTTCGAGTTGACTAACGTCTCGGTAGCTTAGTGGTCAAAGCACTCGCCCGGGATGCGATGGACGTGGGTTCGGATCCCACCTAAGTCGGACGATTTTTTTTAAGTATTAAAAATCTTAGATAAACCTAGCATATGGTAATAGCTAAAAACAAAAAATTAAATTGTTTAAGCTTTTCTGATCTTTACCAATAGTTAAATATTTGTAAAAATATTTCTATCGGGTGTTGACGGTAGTAGTATATACCGCAACATTGATTAGAAAATACGCTGGCTTTGACAGCGAGAACCACTTGAAAGATTTCGTCGAGTTGACTTACGTCTCGGTAGCTTAGTGGTCAAAGCACTCGCCCGGTATGCGATGGACGTGGGTTCGGATCCCACCTGAGGCGGATGAATTTTTTCAAGTATTAAAAATCTTAGATAAACCTAGCATGGTAATTGCTAAAAACAAAAATTTAAATTATTTTACAAATATTCCGGTATTCAGTGCACTTTATAGTCAGTCCCAAACTGCGATGACTGAAGGCTTATTGCTAATTGGAAATTTTTATGGAATAAAGGGGCTCTTTTACTAACCCTCTCCCACATAATAGTCGTAGAGCCTCTATGTGCCCCTCGAAGGCAGCCCAGAGGGTCGGGGTCATTCCAGATTCGTCTTTGTTGTTGCACTCCTTCCTAGTCGCCTCCCGAAGCACTTCCAGAAGACCATCTTTGGCTGCTCTGAGAACATACAAAATGTCGTTTTAATTTAGGTTCAGTTCTTAATGCTGGCTCTTATCCTTTCTGCAATGTCACGGTCAGGTAGACTGGCGTTTTTTATATATATTTTTTTTGTCTTTGTCGAAGTTTAATATCATTTATCTGAGTAGGTATATAAATGTGGGTGAAAAACAAAAAAAGTCTAAGCCTCGGACTACATTTCTTTTGTTTTTTGCCGTATATCTGTCATCCGGAATTTTTCAGAACCCGCTAAAACTGTTCTGGACAGCCTCGGATCAAGTAAACTTAGGAATCATTTCTGCATTGACTACAAACGAAACGATCAGGTATCGGAGGCCGTTTACGGGTTCTGGAAAGTTCCAGCTGCATGTATTCCAAGCCTTATACGTATACCTATCCCACTTCCCACTAATAATATAGAGAAAGGTGGTGAGGATGTTTGTAACTCAATAACGTGTTAATGGCTGAACGGATTAGGATGAAATTTTGCACGCCTAAAATATAATCTGGATTAACATATATGATATTTTTTATCCCGGTTAAATGTTCCTGTGGGATATGCTTTTATAATATATTGTTCTTTATTTGAACGGCTTGCGTTATGTTTTCATACCATACATTCTGTAGACTACGCAGACGAGGTTGCGGGCACAGGTAGTTATATCTATTTTAAAGTAGCAGTATTCGTAATATCTTTCAATGTTCTATAACTCTGACCGATTCCAAGATACCCCTTTTATAAATGAAAGTAAGATATTATTCAAAAGCTTTATAGGTTTTGTGGAATTCTGTAGGATCTAAAATTATCAATTTAAATCGTTATCGTAAACTTATCGGTTTATAAATTATTGCAGATTACAGATTCGCTTGTCAAAGAAATAGCAATAAAACCACAATAAATATCCATATGGTGTAACTTTATGACTGATTTCGTAAGGCTGTTGGTAAGTAATTTATGTTTTAACATTATTTGGAAGTCACTTACATATGACAATGGTGTACAAAACATTTTGATTAATTCTGTTAATAAAGAAGGCATAAAGGTTTATACTTGTGTGTAGGTAGTTCTGCTTTATTTTTGCTGGTTCCAAAGGCGTAACTATGAACTCTAGAGTCTAGCTAGACGTACTTAAGCAGTTGTTTGACGTAAAATTTTATGGACATAACAAAACAAGGTTAAAGTAAAACTGTTTTAAGAGCTATAGATGCATAGAGCATGCCGAAGTGGGCGGCGCCATCTCTGAGGTCCCGGGTTCGATTTTCGGTCGGGGCAAGTACAAAACGATTTTCTCTATATTGTCTTGGTGTTGTGGTAGGGTCGTTGTTTCTGACTTCTATAACACAATTACTTTAGCTACTTTAAAAAAATGATACTTAGGCCCTAAATTAGATAAGCTATTCCTACATAGACCTTTCCTAGTACTTAAATGTAGGTTTAACTTTGCAGGTTCGTAGAACTGAGTGCATATAACCTGACTCTCTTTAAGTCCAGAGTGAATAGGCATCTTCTGGGCAAGCTCGCTCCATCGTAGATCCCATCTATGCTCTAGAGCAAGATTGGGGTCAAGAGTAAGTATCCCATCCCATCTCAAGTAAAAAAAAAAAAAAAAACTGAAATTAAGTTTCTTGGAGATGGAAAGTTATGGTGCTTTTTTTATTTAAAAATCTTTTAAAAGGCGCTACATGACAGCAACCGTCATAATTATAGTCAGTGTCATTGAACTACCACATGGCATCGGTCACCACGGCAACCTTATGCGTGCAACCGACGATCGATGGGATGATAACACCTACAGATTCAAATATAGTCGCTATAACCGTGGAGTAAGAGCCGGGTTGTACCGCATTCACCCTCTGTTTTGACCCTGGTCGCCGACCGTGAAGGTGTAACCATAATGCACCTTTTAGCCGAGTCATTGACATCCCTAACATTCCTGTGCTAGCAAAATCCACTTTTTATGTTTAGCAGTGGACGTCCTACAGCTAAAATAAATATGATAATAGCACAGTTATGAAATCAACTTTACGAAATTTTCTATGGTTTATTGAAATTGTTATGATATGACATTTTTTTAAGAGAACTTCGGTGATCTTAGAGGAATGGCATTTGTGATGGTTTTTTGCTTTCTTTCAACCACATTAAATAGATTGCACCACTGCTGGAAAAGATTTAGCACCATAGCTCGTAGTGTGGTAGACTGGCGGTGTTATAAAGCTTCGGGCTTTTTGTCCGTCATTTTCAGATCGCATCTATCTTTAAATACTATCTATCTTTTAATATGTTTCCTTTTCTGTTCAAGATAGTCGAATCTCTCACTTACCTCGCAAAAGGTGTTAGCGAGTCAAATCAGGGAATATTACCGCAAATACTGTCGTAAGTAGTTAATATAATAGGTTACAAACATTTTATGGTTTACCTTTTGAATTCATATGGACAAATTCATTGAAATCGGTTTTCAATCCTGCTATTAGCATTGTTCGTTGGGAGGAGACACGGTTCGCGCGCTATCTAAATAGTTCAACAGCCCGAGTGGTTTGCGGAAAACCAAATATGAGAATTAGTTATGCGGGTGAGCATCATGACACCGCATAAGTGGACGTGTACCTAAAAGTACTGAGGAATGATAAGCGGGGGCTTTGTTGTGTTACCGTGGTCTCTTGAACGGTTTGTTGTTATGCATTTTTGTCTGATACTACCTAATTATTTTTATTATTACTTAAGGCGGCTTGGTTGCATCTCACTGTAAGGTTTAGTCACTGGCCTTAAAACACCCGTCCACCAATCCGCACTGGGCCCCCGTGGTGGAGTATGTGTACGGCCCACAGCACCTCATAGTTGAGACGAGGCCTGTGCCCTGCAGTGAGACTTAAACTACGTATACGTACTTTACTTTTAATTAAAGAACAGTGTGCCACACTGACTGACTGATAGACAGCGCTCAACCTCAACTGCTTATGATAGAAACATGGGATTTAGACAGTATATTATTTAAAGGACACTCTTATAGAGGGTACTAACAAAAAAAATAAAAGCCAACTCTGAGGTAGCACCTTACAGTCTCTCTTCACAACCGTGGTGAGTTAAATCTCAGTACGCATTTACTCCCGATTTTACGGAATCTATAGTACTAATATAAAACAGTTGCTTTGTGATGAAAATATCGTTACGAGGAAGAACGCTATAGTTCTAAATGCTCTGGTTTCCTTGTGTAGAGGTCTGGAGGCAATTGCTCCATGTGTAATTAATAGGTTTACTTAAAGCTAGGATTGTGGTTAAGCATAGGCCGACAAGCAACAGCGGAACCGCTAGAACTGTTTAGGCTAGGCAGTTTAAAAGCATCATAGGTATACGAATACAACAGTCTGTAAGCAGTTCTATGTGAATTAATTTAATGCAGCAGTACCCAGCTTTGATTGTGTGTGTGCCAAAACATGACAATGTTTTCCTCACTAAGGTTCATAACTTTATAGTAGAAGAGAATATAATCATTTTAACGTTTTTATAAAATTAAGAATACTTATTTAAAAACACCTAGAGCAAGGCGATAGTTAGAACCAGACTCTTGTATGCCTGAGGCTTGCAACCAAATACATCCTGCATCATTTATGAGAAAGGTTGAAAGAGAAAGCTGAACAAAGGAGGCCAAAACCAATCCTCCAAGTAGAAGTAGTACCTCGAGCAAAGATATAAAAGGAAAGAAAATATTAATTCAACCAAAAACTACGAAAAAAAGCAAGCAAAGCAAAAAAAAACATTCAAAAACACAGATGTGATAGTCAAGGACTTCACAACGCCAATTTTCGGCTGGGCTTATGTAGTTGTACGGTGCCTATCATATCTCTGTATTATTAGCCAATTAAATTAAGTAGGAGATAGGTTCTGGAAACTGCCTTATACTTAACAAAATTGGATAATATATATTTTTAAACCCTAGTCGCAAATTAGAAATAAGGACTCAAAAGGAAAATATTTTTTCTTTTGAAACGAATTTGATTGCACATGCATTTAATTCGTTAGGTAGGCTTTATTCAACTTTATGATAAACTAAGTACTCAGTCGAAATTATTTGATCGGGTATAATGCATGCGGTGCTTAATAAATTATGTAAGTAGTTTTATGAAAGTGCGTAATCGGCTGATGATCAATAACGTTTATTAAGGGAGTGGGTACATAACATGAATGACGATTCTATAAGTTAATAATTATTTTCACGATTTTGATGTTTACAACAATGTTACAAGATGTTAGGGATATTTTATCAGTAGCTAATTACGTTCTTTTATATAATGAAATCGTATTCTTATCGTGATTGCAATAATTAAAAGCAATGAAGCAGACAGAATTTAGGCTTAGGCGTTGTTAAAAAGTTAAAAAGCAAAAACATGGGTCCAATTCCATCTAGCATTAAGCTAAATACAGGTTTAGATACCACAAAGAGGAAGCAAATGGTCATTGAAAGTTGTGATTAAAGTAGATTAAAAGTTATCTTATCTTTACCATTCCCAACATGCGAATGATAAACATCAAAGCAATACTCACTTGTGAAATCTGTCGGTGGTCATTGTAGAAAATTTATAATTTAATAATATCCTCAAATACTGCCCCAGTCACTGCACTTATAAAGTTTATTCAACTCATTTTCAACAATTCGTTCACATCAAACAGCGCGAAATTGATAACTCGAGAAAGTTTTACAGTTTTGTCACACTTAACACACAAACTTGATCACGAAAGGTATATTGTCATAAAATGTTTTATTCGGAAAAGTGAACACAACTTGTTAATTTATCAACAGTAATTTAAGTAAAAAATGTAGCGACGTGTAATAACAACAAACACCTGTCTCATTCAGGTGTGAGAACGGCCTAACAACTATTGTTGAATGAGTGTCATTGTATGTTGATTGGCCGGTCACGACGTAGACTAAGCGCGTTGGTTGGTTATTGCGAAAAAACAAAAGAACGAATGAATGATGCTACAAATAAGAACTGTGTGAATGAGCTACAATGCAATGTCCTGTTAGTAGCGACATCTGTTGACGGTGGCTAATACTAAGTATTTTGTTGATTCACTTTATTAGCGCTATCTGTCGGTGAGTAGATTTTTTATTTTATTTTTATTTTATTTTTTCTTTATTCAAAATCCACAGCTCTTAAAAAAGTAACAATTCACATATATACCTAACCTACAGCCAATAATGGATTCTATATTTATTAATAAACATCTTTAAAAAACAACACAGTCAAAGGGATAATTATTAAGACAAATATTACCTATATAAGAAGAAAAATAAAATCAGAGAGAATACTTGCATGTAGGTGAATGTCTGGCTCTGAATGAATGGTGTAATGAGTACGAGTGTGTACGAGTGTGTACGAGTGTTAATGAGTGTAAATGAAATGTGTGTGTGTTTGTGTGATGTAGATGACCTAAATATAAAAGCAACTACACGCTAGAGGGCAGCAGTTAACCGTTTTCAATGTGAGACGATTCAGCACGAAAATTTTATTATTTTACGCTTTTCATCCACTATGGTACTGTTGGGCTGATTATTTTTACTATCTTTCTGGTAGTACTAACTACTGTACACATTTTTTACCGTAATATACCTTGTTATAGCCATAAAAAACGAGGTTACTTGTTTTAAAATATGTAAAAAGCCAAACCCTTCCATTGTTGTAAAATTCGTCTGTATGTCTTAACAGTAGGAATAGAAAACCTAAATTAGGCAGAATTATAGTTGTTGTCTTCAATAAAGTTATAAAATAAAATTTGATAAGTATTACCTACTGACATAGAACCATTTTTGTCTTCACAAAAATCTTTACTATCTCTAACTCTTTATTTACACCATAGAGATGGATTACTCTAAGGCTTAGGTACACTGATTGTTTTGTAACATTCAGTTCAGAATACTGATCCCTGTCATTTGTGTTTGGACTCGTGCTTGGTCTTACTATTCAAGGCTTAAAAATTTCCAACAGGTGTACGATCCTTTAAGCTCTGTACGCAAACAACTCTAAAAACATTCCATCATAAATCTTAAAAAACTTAACCTTCTTTACAATAGGTAGTGAAGTACTTTTATATTATTTAAATACACTATTTATTTATAGCTTTTTATAACTGGAAGTCGTGTTTTTTTTCGAGTTTTTATATTAGAGAGTTTTTATAAACTGTTTTTTTTACATTTAACTGTATATTTTTACTTGCTTACTTTATTAAAGATTCACTTGAAGTGGGTAAGTGTCTAATCTAAGATTTGGATAGGGCCCAAAATGGCTAAATCGGTCATCGTCAAAGTGGTAGAGCCAAGAAAAGAAGATGCAATGATTTGGTTGACCTGACGAGGGGTATGATCATGATTATTGGCGATGGGTCGGGCTCCGTGAATAAGTTTATAGGAGACCCACCCTGACTTACCCGGCAGTGGGTAAGTCAGGTAAGTCAGCATTTCTATTTCTATCACAAAAAGAGAGAATGGAAGAAATAAAAGAAACCAGGAACATTATTGTTGCCACTCTACGGCTACGGCTGTTGGTCTCCAAAATCTTTTTTCTTTGTTCCCTTTTTTCTTTCGTAGGCGTTAGAGGTTCAAATTGATATTTAATTAATCCTCTCGCTCAATTCGCGCACACATTTGTGGCGCGGCCATTGTTATTCAATAGTTATCTTTTTTCCCGAGAATACGGGTAAAATACGCTCTACAGTCCCTTGAAGGATTAAAAAATTCGAGAGAAAATATTATGGTGGTATGGATTTAGTTCAAAGTTAATAAAACAATTAAAATCTGCATAAAACTAGTCTTTTTCATATAATAGTTTATTTTTTAAATTATTCTAAGTTTAAAACCAGAATTTTCTTAAAAATAGGTTCAAAATGTCTAATGATCGATATCATACATAAGTACACTACAATATACTCATTTATCTCTAATAGGATAGCTACTTACAAACACCAAGGACATAATGTACTTTTTGACAATAATTAAAGTAGGATACTATGTTATGTTGTATAGTGTGTTGTGGATTCTAATGATATCACCTCACGACGTCTAAATCGGTCAAACTTCTAAAAGTTATGGTTATCAGTATACCTTTTTCCAGTGACTTTGTCTGGGTAGACTACAGAATTAAGCCTCATCGGCTACGGTCCCCGTAAGATGAATATTCATTTTGAGCAAAATAGGGAAAAATATATACTAAATATGTTTTAATCTTAATATGTATGGGTGACTTTTAACAAATTCTATTTTGGCCATTCCAAACATACAACCTTTCTTATTTAATATAATTTAATTAAGATAGAACATAAATAAATATAGGTATATGAACAATGTTAACATACATGTTACTTTCATTATTTTTTGAAGTCATGAAAAAGTGTGAAATATTATAGCATTGGTTTAAAATAAAGCTTATAAAGTCTTGTAATGGTAAAAGCTATTAACAACGGCACGATCCATTAGCTGATAAAAAATAATTCACCTAGCCAGCAGATAACATAGGAACGACGTACTTACAGTCAAATTGAAGCCGCTATACAAATATTTGGGATCCATTAGTACGTTATCATATAATGTGTTTCGCATGTAACTCTTGCGATGATCTGCCGCCAATATAATTCATTTGACACTATCGGCTATCTATTGATTATGGCTGCTTTTGATCAAAGAGATTTGAGAAGCTTTTATGATTATCAAATATCAATATTGATTTGAAAGTGACGCTTTATGTAATTTACTGAATATAAGTCAGTTTTTACATAGGTACTTATGCATATTAATACTCCTATGATATGGAGATATCCTATAAGTGCCTAAAAGTAAAAAAAAATCTTTAGGAACCAGCGATGTTTTTTGCTGGGCAAACTTTTCTTCTTCTTGACCCCTCAGCAGCCTAGGAAAACAAGTTTAAGTGGAGCTTGGCATTTGAGTGTCGTGATTTTTTTTATTGAATTTCTACGATGACTAATTCAGCCTGCTTAACATTTTTACATCACGGATCGCAATTGTAAGTTTGGCGTCGAATGTGGACCGAGCTCAATGCGCATCGGTCTTTACCTATTGGTTTCTTCCCTTTGTACTAAATTGGTTTTCCTGGATTGTTGCCTGATTAATGAGAATAAATTGTTACGAAGCAAGAGCTTCCAAAGATAGAAATGAGAATATCTACATTAAGTCGAGTTAGCCTAAAAGGGCAAGCAACTATTACCCTAAATGAGGTATCGGTTGCTGCTATCATACCCCGCAATGTTTATTTCGGCCGGCACAGTCATGTCATGCCTGGCCGTTTCTCCCCTGTCCACCCTTCTGGACGACAGCCCAAGCCGAGGTCCGAGCTTACAGAGGCGCCCTTGAGGCTCGAGCCTAGTCCACCCCTAGATCGGGCCCGCCAGAAAGGAGCTCGACAGCGGTTCAGCCTGTCTAGGCAGTTTCGGTTGCGTCGGCGTCACCACTGGCGGGTTCGCCGCTAGGTAGGGTGCCTATTGCACTCGACACTGGCCCGATCAGTATGGGGCTAATAGCCCGTTAGTATGGGGCCCGACACGTACGAGCCTGAGGCCTCACACTCAGCCAGGTCGTGGAGACCGCGTGGGGCGGACCTAGCTGACCGCCTTCAGCGCTCGCCATAACTGCCTGGTTGTGTGTGTGTGTGTGTGTGTGTGTGTAAGAAGTCGTAATGTAGAGTAGTGTTTTATTTTGTTCCACAACTATTCCGCCATTATTATATAATCGGTGACGTACCTACTTTTCATGTAAGGGAAGGGTGAGGCTATAAAATGATGTGCTCACCCGTTTTGTCGATTTATACCTAAAACGTTTATGCAAAATAGATTTCAGTTATCATTTCGGAAATAAATGGTCTTTTTATGATCTAATTACCACAGAAGTTTTTTTTTGGGTATCAGAAGTTTAGCTTTATCTATAGACTAACGCCTAATACACGCTAGACATTGCTTCTTCTTCTTAGTCGTATACACTCCTGACGGAGTTATCGTGGTCATGGATCGTCGTGGAAGCGGCTTTTGCGATGCTTACGGACAAGTAATCTCGGAACGTTTGGGCTCGAAGAACGGTTCCGAGATTTCGTGAGCGCATTGTCAATGAATGAATGGGTCAATGAATACCTAAATGACGATCTCGACATTGAGAGGGAGCGCAGGGCGTTGGCGGTGAAGTGTAATATGGAGGTTTGTACGGTGTACGCAGATATTTAAGGTTACTCTTTTCAGAGCCTATTGCCAGTCATTTTATACCTGTAGCCTGTGAACCTCATATACACAGAAAGCCTTCAATGCCTTGCATGTACAAAACATGGGTTCAGGATGCTGATAGAGCTGCTGCGATCTTGCAGTACATCGGTGATGTTCACTGAATCCTATGTAGACGGCTTTTATGCAATTGTGCGTAAAAAAATCTGATCCCTGATGCGTCTATCGCGTGGTAGTGTCAATGACGTCCTATAAAACAACTGGTGTAAGGGAAGACAGTCCTATGTTGAAGCACTTTTTTGCGTCACGTTGAGGTTGCAAGGTTGCGACGCATTTGTCGCCTAACGTCTCGAGTCGCTATCCCTATTAGTGCTAACATTGAAAATTATTTATTATTTATAGAGAGTCAGCTCAACGAGGGGGATCACTAATTCTTATTAAAAATAATATTAAGTCAAAAGATCGCAAAGACATCGTGGCACTTTCTATAGAGCAAACTATTGAACTAGCGTGTGCTGAGCTGGAGCAGTATATTATTGTTAGTGTATATAAGCCCCCAGCTGCCGATTACCTTCTTTTTAAGTCCACTATAGAACAGGTATTTAAAAAAATTTATCAAAAACGAATAAGAAGATAGTTGTATGTGGAGACTTTAACATTGATTTATTTGAGGTAACTCAAAACTCTATAAGGTTCCTAAATCTTTTTAAATCCTTTAATTTAATTAATCTTTTTAACGAACCTACACGAATTACTCCTACAACAGCTACTTGCTTAGATAATATTTTCTGTAATTGTAAAGTTATGCAAAAATCTATTATAAACTTTTTTTGAAAAATTTACAATGTTTAAGCATTTCTGATCTTAACCAATAGTCAAATATTTGTAAAAATATTTCTATAGGGTGTTGACGGTAGTATACTACTCAGCTATACATATAGCTACAACATTGATCAGAATACGCTGGCTTTGACAGCGAGAAAAAACACTTGAAGAATTTCATCTTGTCACGTGACGTTCTCGGTAGCTTAGTGATCAAAGCACTCGCCCGGTATGCGATGGGACGTGGGTTCGAGTCCCACCTGAGGTCGATGATTTTTTCAAGTGTTATTTATCTTCTATTATAAACTGTCTTAGATCAGATCATAGTGGATAAATAGCCACATTTGAGCACCATCATGTTTCACCAATAGTGGATATTGTTTGTAGACCAATAAATTAGATAGATTTAAGAAAAATATTGATTATGGAATAAATATATTGCCATTCAACAGTGCTAATACGGATGTGTCATATGAAAATTTGTTTGGATTGGTTAAAGATGAGTTTAACAATATATTTAAGCAAAAACACCTTAGATAAATACAAATAAATGTAAATTCAGCGACTGGGCCACAACCGGTATTCATAAAAGTAGGAGAAAATTATATGAATTATATGAACTTAAAGCTCAAACTCAAGACCCTTAAATTCAGTCAGGAAAATTGTTAGAGTCATACCTCACAGACAGAACGCAAACAGTTAATGTCAATGGAACTGACCCATTACGCATAGGTGTGCCCCAGGGCTCTATATAGGGACCTTTATTATTCCTGATATATATAAATGACCTTCCTTACTTTACTAAAGATCTGTGTGAGATAGTATTGTTTGCAGATGATACGTCATTGATTTCTTAAACTGACAGAGGTAAAGCAACCTTTGACGATGTAAATAATGCTCTCTCTCAAGTACTACGATGGTTTACTACTAACAATCTTTTACTTAATGCAAAAAAAAACCAAGCTAATCAAATTCACTATGCTCAATGTGAGGCAGGTCAGCCTACGCATATTAATATGTCAGACGATCACATAGATGCAGTCGATTCAACAACCTTTTTGGGAATTACTATAGACTCCCGACTGCAATGGGGTCCCCATATAATTGCCTTGTCAGGAAGGCTCAGTTCAGCGGCTTATGCTGTGAGAAAAATAAGGCTTTTAACTGATGTCGAAATGGCAAGACTAGTATATTTTAGTTATTTTCATAGTTTATTCGTATGGTCTATTGCTATGGGGCTCAGCTGCTGACATCGAATCAGTCTTTGTGTTGCAGAAAAGAGCTGTACGTGCAATATATTGTCTTGGGCCTCGCGACTCTCTGAGGGAGGTCTTTAAAGATATTAAAATATTAACAGTAGCGTCACAATACATTTTTGATAATATTATGTATGTTAGAAAAAAACATTAGTTCGTTTAGCCTTTAATGTGATTCACATCATTATAATACTAGAAATAAAAATAAACTTGCCGTTCCGAGCTTCAGATTAAAGAAAGTAGGTAATCCATTTTTGGGAAAATGTATAAAAATATTTAATAAAGTACCACAAATTCTTGTTGACGTGCCTGTTTATAAGTTCAAAAACCACATTAAAAAATCCTTATGGAAAAAGGATATTACAAAGATGAAGATTACTTGAACGACAAAAGTGCATGGACTTAATAACCTGCCTAGCTCGCACTTACACTATCTTGTAATTGTATTTCCTGTAATAAAACCAGGCTGACAAAGGTGATTGAGTTTGTTGCGCCGTTTCTTCTCATCACCAGCCGATATGTAGTCCCGAAGCGGTGGTAGGAAAAAAAAATTGGGACATGTAAAAGTGCCATTGATGGCCAATTTGCAAAAATAAATGACTTTGACTTTGATTAATTATTTAATTAACTAACATACCTAGTATACAAGAAAATTATTACTAACAACAGAATGGACCCTGCCCCCTAACCATGAACTCTAAAAACAATCTCAAAGTTGTCAAATCTGTCAATTTTGGTACGTCATTTCATACAAAATTTGACAGAAATGATAATGTTTGACAGATTTGTGATTGTTTTAACAGTTCATGGTTAGGGCCCTGGTCTAAATTAAATGATATTTAATTTAATTAAATTGTGTATTATTTTTATATTTTTATTCAGTGGCCTAACGTACGTTGACAAAAAAAAATTGTCAAAATATTATAAACTTTTATCGAAAAATCGAGCATGACCGTGCTTTCGCCGGCACGGACACACTCAATGTTTCGATAAAAGTTCATAATGTTATCATATTTTGAAAGTTGGGTATCGATAAATCGCTATATCGTATCATATCATATCGTGTTTTGTTGCTCATGCTAGAGGGACAAAGCGCTTGGAGGAAGACGTTTACTACGACGCGTCGTAGGCCAAGCGGACGCGTCGTAGTCAAAAAATCGTAGCACAAAAATGAAATTTGAAGGTAATCAGGATTATGTAGGCACTTATATTTTCACAGTTGCATTCGATTACATTGCTAGTTCAACATCTATTATTTTTGCCATTGAAAAGTAAAAATATTTTCTACTAAATTTAAATAATTCCATTATGTCAATTTTTTCTAGCCCCAAACTTAGCAAAGCTTTTCTTATGGCAACTAGATAAATACCAAACATACTTAAATATGTTTATAAACCTCTTTGACTTATATACGTGCTTATTTAACAAACACTTGCCCCTCGCAGGATTCGTACCCGCAACTGCCAAGGTTTGTAGCCCGGAGCACGAACCACTACACCGGCCGGTGTAGTCGTAATAAACGGATTAGTTCTTCAGTTGAAATGACATGTTTTATCCAATCCTAGAAAAGCAAAGAAGAAATCCTTCCTAAAAATTCCCATTAACATGTCACACACACCCGCATTCAGTTCAGAAATCTAATTAACTGACACATCCTCGATAAATCCACACGAAACAGTGTAATATCGGCATAATCCCAGCGAGATGATTGCCTCGCCGATATATCTTTTTTATGCCCGTTTATCGCCCGATAATATAATAATCATATCACGCTGACAATAATGGCATGCCAAATAAAATCTACCTACCCTATATTCTACGCACTGGCACGTTATTAAAAAGAAGTTTCGTCTATTTTTTGCTTATCAAATACGAACTCTATGCTCATAATAATACAGTGCAATCCTGAGGGATGAAAAAAATGTGTTTAAGCTTGTTTCCAAAAACAAATTGGTGCTGTGTTCGAAACAGGAACGTGTACAAATTGGGTGAAGTCCGGAGCGCGCGGGAAAGCAATATGTTTTTATTTCTTTTTAATTTCCGGTTCGTTTTAATGGCGTCGAAATCAATATAATGGTGAAGCGTCCAGCGCCATTTTCGCATTTTGTGGTTTTGCTCATTTAAAGTCATTGACGGTGGGGTGAGCAGTAAATGACTCGTCATTACCTACTTCGGTTTCCGATAACTTAACTAGGTGCAAGCGGTGCACGTATTTTTTTTGTTTGCCCATCATTTGTCAAAATCAATAAGTGGTTTACATCATTTGCACCATTATTACAGTAAAATTATTACCTAATTTGGTTTTTATGCGAAAATACTTGTGACAATTTGGATTAAGATTTAGGTAGATAAATATTACTTTAGTGCTTCGTTTAGGTAGGTTTTACTAGGACGTATTAAGGTTAAATATAAATTAAATATACTTAATATAAAAGTTTCAGTAAGTATTCCATTCAAATCGTCATCATTAAAACCGGCCAAGTGCGAGTTGGACTCGCGCTCGAAGGGTTCCGTACCATTTTCTATAAAAACGGCAAAAAACACGTTTCTTGTATGGGAGCCCCCTTAAATATTTATTGTGTTCTGTTTTTTAGTATTTGTTGTTATAGCGGCAACAGAAATACCTCATCTGTGAAAATTTCAGCTCTTTAACTATCACGGTTCATGAGATACAGCCTGGTGAGAGACGGACAGACAGACAGACAGACGGACAGCGGAGCCTTAGTAATAGGGTCCCGTTTTACCCTTTGGGTACGGAACCCTCACTATCAATAACGGCCCATGGAAGTCCACAGTTGGATATAGCCCTGCTGCGTGCTGCCGAGTTCGGAATCATATCTTTAGCCAAATATACAGTTTTTCACAATATTTTTGAGAGACTCAAATTTTTCTTCTCCTGAAGATTACGAACACAAGGAAATCAGACGAACCACGACAGCACGAGCAACGCACGACCAGATTGGTAATATTAATTTTAATTTGCCTAATGAAAGTTTCCCGATCTAGATATTTCGACGTAATTCATATTATTATTATATTCATAGTCGTATATTTGCAGTGTCGCCAAATCATTTATCGTGCCGATTATGCATTACAAATTACTAGTTCTTCAACATAAATAAATCCGTACTAATATTATAAACGTGAAGTTTTATGGGCAAAACTACTAAACGGATTTGGACAAAATTGCACACATGTAGAATATGATCTGTATTAACATATAGGATACTTTTATCCCGGTTAAATGTTAATATTTTTCTATATTATGTTCTATATTTTACCGTTTTTTGTTACATATCATAACCAAACATTCTGTAGTCCACATAAACTAAGTTGCGGGCAAAGCTAGTAATTTATAATAAAAATATGGCGGGCCAAGGATGCTGTTATATTTTCACCGCGTACACGCCGCGTCACGGCAGTTTACCTCGAAAGTGTTTATGAATGATTCCCCACAAATCAGCTGAACAAGGGGCTCGGCATAGTTCAACGAGAACAGCTCGTCAATTCTTTCTTGATAACAAAATGTCATTTCAGCGCTCGTTACCTACCGATTCTTATTTCTCATTAAGATCGTATTATAACTTCAAATTCACAAAACCTCCTAGGGATTGATTAGGGATGCTTCAGGTGATTAAATACAACTCTAGATTAATATCGAAATGAAAATGTAAAAAATAGATGTCCCATGACCAACAAGTTTTTATGGGACATTGATTTAAATTAAGATTTTGTTTTTAGGAATCGTTTAAAATAATCAAAATAATCATTTATTTGTTCGGACATGTGTACATAGTAGATGGGATGTTAATTTTTGTTAGCAGTTAGCGTTATTGTATGTTAGCAGCTGAATCATGCTATAGAAGGTTTTGCGTATTTGAAGTTAAACGTATTTAATTACCTCCGTAGTAGAGAGGTTACCACGGCTGAAGCCGGACTTTGTGTCGCCATTTCGGAATTTCAGGGTTCGATTCCCGGTCCATACGATATGGAAACAAACTTTTCTACTTTGTCCCGGGTCTGGGTGTTGTGGTATCGTCGTGATTTCTGATTTCCATTACACAAGTGATTCAGCTAGGTCTTACTTCATGATCAGAGTAATGTATGTAATTTAATATATGTATTATTATTTATATGATCATAGGTAAGCATGTCTTGGCTCACGCTAATATTAGCACGCTAGATTGTGATGAGTTAGCTGTTATATTCGATATGTACCCAAGTAATATAATAAAAATATCGGCGTGTGTCTGTTTAAAATTCCAGCGGGCTGCCGGCGATCCGTCGGGCGATTGCGCCGCGCCGGCGGACATTTTGCTTTTTGTTTTTGAATTTCGAACCGCGGCGCGAGAGTGCGGAAAATCGATGCGGTCAAGCTGTTCGAGATACCGACGACGGTATTACGGAAATAAAGCATTCCTCGAACTACTGGCGACTGTCTTTGTGTTTGATGGTGATTTTGATGTGAAAGATAGCCGGGAAGACGCATGACAATCGCAGAAAGAAGTCGTGGCAATATCCGGAAATCGATAGGAATAAAGAGTCTAGCCCAACTATTCCTCGTCGCCAAAAAACAAGGACTATTTCTACGAGTTGGTAGCCAACCTTCAGTGATTGGAGAAGTACCTACTGTAAGAACAAAGTCGCAGGTTCAAATCCCACAAGGGGAAAGTGCCTATACGATGCGCATGAGCTTTTATCATTTGCACCTAAAGCATGAATGCCATTAATGTTATTTAGTACCTACGTCTTATAGTCGCCGTAGTAGTTCAGTCTCTGCACAGTTTGGGGTTCAATAATTTAGTGAGCTGGGAAGGAAGACATTTAAATTTATTTGAAATTTGTCAAGTGTCTTTTTCTCAGTTACCAAAAATAATATCTCGCACCAGCACAACCGGAGGTGTAAGTCATCGTCAGCTCTGTTGGCAAAGGTTTGGCTTTCACTTGAACTACAAGTACTAAGCGCATTAGGAACACTTACGACTCAAAAAATAATGAAGTGATAACTACTGTTTGAATATCTCATGATTAGACCCCGCGAATAAGTCTAAAAATGTAGCAAGCTTAAGTAGCAGTGGGCTGGCCACATCTGTCGCATAACCGATGAAAGGTGGAGTAAACGGGTTCTCGAGTGGAGACCACGCCTTGGCAAACGTAGTGGTGGACGCCCCCCAGCCCGATGGACCAACTATCTTAGGAAGATGGCTGGCAGTGGCTGGATGAAAAAAGTGGGAAAACGTGCTCTTTGGCGCTCTTCGTGGGAGGCATACGTCCAGCATAGGCTGAATAGATAGATAGATATTAATTATCCTTCGTATACGATAAAGAAATGTACAATCTAGTAAACTTTTGTTGGGACCAATTATGGGTGTAATAATTACCCTAATAAATACTTACCACGCTGAGCAAGCGGGCTGGTGGGCGTAGTTAGAATCTCGTACAGACAACGCTTCTGCCCGTTACCGGCCAAAGGTATGTGACTCGTCACGTAGATAGTTATCGATCGATTCGGCTATCAGAGCCTTAACAGTCAGCAAGGTTCACATTTTTAGTGCAGGGCGTAAGAATGACTCCTTACCCCCTCGGGGGAAGGGCTTACGACCTGCAGTGGACTGAAATAAGCTAACATGATAAATTGCAGTTAGCTAGCAATAAAAATCCCAGTTATCACCAACCTCTAGCGAATCATTTCGCCCCTATTAACCCGATAGCCAAGAGTATAATTTCAAGTCACCATTAGCAAGTCACCTCTTGCAGGGGGACGTTTCCGCCACTTCGCAATACAAAACCATCCTTGAATTATTTTGGTGTTAATAGCAAAGATAAATCAAATTCGTGCCTGTGGATGTAGTGAGAAGAAATTGACATCATATTTCTATGCAAACCCGCATGGAAATATGATGTTTCAATTACTGTTTAAATTTAACTGCAAATAAATTTAACTAAATTGAAATCCGTCACTGTGCAATCCATCCGCTTATGGAATTCCTTGCCGATGTCTAATTCGGCAGTCTGAATCACACACAAGCTTTAAAAGTAGACTCTAAATCATCTTCTTTCCCTTTAGTTTTCTCCTGTCTTTTCTTCATGATTCATTCATGTTAACTGGGTTGTTATTTTTAAGTATAGGGTACTATGTCCTCTACGTGAAGGTTGTCTGGAAGAGATCGCTCCTAGCGATAAAACCGCCTAAATTGTACCATTCTTTCAAATGTATTTTTTCTTTGTAGTGTTTTTTTTGTGTGGTGTGCTATAAAGAGTATCTGCACTTCATATGTATTACATACTTCACGCGAAATAGCGCCCTTATCAATTAATAGTGCTTCATCACTAAATTGTGTCTTATTTATTACCCATTTTATTTTGTTTTTTTTTTTACCTACCTCAAACCTTACACGGTTCTGAATAAAAACAGCCTCAACAATCAGACATTATGTCAACTTTGCAAACAAAAACGAATTAAGCTTTTATCATGGAATTGTTACATCATCGTTCATCATTACACGACAAACAAAATAAATAGTGAGCATTAATCGCCTCCAGCCGTTGTCAGCGAACGCCGCACCGCGGCGCTGCTAGCGCCGGAAGTTGCCAGGAAATGGCCACTAATGGCCGCCGCACCGGAAGCAACGCCATTACCGGCTAGTGCTGCTCAAATAATTACCTAGCTTAATATTGTTTATATAAAAGGTGTTAAGTTACCGGGCGATGAGGCAACTTGAGATAAGGAGTTACTTAAGGATAACATTTGGATTGTGTTACATTGACATAAATATCTCTGGAAGCTATACAGGGTGTCCCTGGAAGTATGAATCAAATCGAAACAAATATGGGCATAGCGGGGGTGATTCCGGAACTTTTTGGCTCTATGAATGTATCATATGTATCATAATCCCGAAAGTTCATAATACCTACAACTGAAATACCTACGTTTGAAACGTCAAAACTTAAAATACTGTATATATGAAATACCTATAACCGATATACCGAAGCTCAATATGCCTATTTGCAATCCCGTAAGTTCAAAATCCCGAGAGATTAAAATCCCTAAAGTAAAAATCTCAAATGCTTAAAATCCCGACGGTTTATATTTAGTATTCCGAAGTTCAAAATCCCGAAAGTATTTATTATATTAGGCAGACTTGGAAAAGAGTCCTCGGCGGCCGCTGCCGCTACCGCGGCTATAAAATTCGGTATTTTTTTACTTTCTGGTTTTGAAACTTTCGGTATATTGAACTTTCGGTCATATAAACAGATTCGGCATTTCACTGAGTTTGTTGCGCCGTTTCTTCTCATCACTAGCTTATATGTAGTCTCAAAGAGGTGGTAGGGCTAAGTTATATTTTGGGACGTGTTTAAGTGCCCAGAGGAGGGCCTACATACAGAATAAATAATTTCATTTCATAAAATAATTTTATTTCAATATTCGGTGTTCCGATCATAGGTCTTATGAGATTCGGTATTTTGAATTTTCGGGATTTTGAACTATCGGTATTTAGAACTTTTGATCATATAAACATTCGGCATTTTAATTTTCGGTCTTCCAAACGTAGGTCTTATAAAATTTGGTATTTTAAAATTCGGGATTATGATACGTACCCCACATTCATAGAGTCAAAACGTTCGGGAATCACCCCAGCTAAGCGCCTATACTATTTGATCCATACTTCCAGGGACACCCTGTATTTTGAATTCGCACTAAGTGAGCACTTGTCATTAAATTATCATTAAAATCACCACAATTCATCGAGTATTTTTTTTTAAGTTAATTTAAATAATCAATTGGGTATGAAACATGTTGCCGCTCGGCTAGTCCCAGAAGACCTGAATTTTCTTCAAAAACTCAATCGCAAAAAAGTCGCTGAGGACATGCTAGAACGAGTCAATTCCGGCCCAACATTCATGAAATGCATTGTTACTGGTGACGAGACGTGGGTTTACGAGTTTGACATGCAAACTAGTCAACAAGCTTTGGAGTGGCGCCACGTGGCGCCTTCCAACTGAACCGAAACCGAAGAAACCGCGCCAAACTCGATCGAAAGTCAAAGTCATGTTGACTGTTTTCTTTGACTGTCGCGGTGTTATGCACTCAAAATTCTTGCCATAAGTTCAAACGATAAAAAAAGAGTATTATTTAAGCGTTATGCGGCGTTTAAGAGAGCAAATTGGGCGAAAAAGGGCAAATTTGTGGAATGAAAATTCTTGGATTTTGCACCACGATAATGCGCCTTCCCAAGGCACACATTGTGAACGAATTTTTGACCAAAAATTCAAGAAATACCATCGAGCAGCCACCTTATTCACCAGATATGGCTCCAGCCGACTTCTTTCTTTTTCCTAAACTTAAATTACCACTTCGTGGCACCCGGTTTCATTCGGTAGAAGACATAAAGGAGAATTTGCGGCGAGAACTGAACTCGATTCCGGAAAAAGCATTTAACAAATGTTTTGATGATTGAATTATTCTTTGGCGTAAATGTATCGCATCTGAAGGAGCATACTTTGAAGGTGATAAAATAAATTTAGATGAATACCTAAAATTTTGTGTATCATATATCTTTTCCCGGTACTTTCTTGACAGAGTAGTATAAGATAATGATTTCTGACGATTAACAAGTGTGGTCAAACTAAATCGAGTTAATGTGTGGGGAGCATCTTAACACCACTCAGGATCAAGCGTGTACTATGAAAAACTATGAAGATTGAAGACGGTTGTATCACCTCCTCTAAGTTTCTGGAGTGCATTATAAATAACCTTCGCTGACAATCTGCGCCGCGTCTCGCGCCGAACTTGGCCAATAAATCGCGCGTCAAGTGAAAAGGTTCTTGCGCCAACGACTTCCAAATTGGAAATTGTGCTTGGCAAAACTTTGACGATGCTGTTGCTCGATTTTGACTTAGAGAATTTTAAATTCGTGATTGGTTCACTTTTAAGGTGG
The DNA here is from genome assembly GCA_950371115.1 of Anania fuscalis. NCBI lineage: Eukaryota > Metazoa > Arthropoda > Insecta > Lepidoptera > Crambidae > Anania > Anania fuscalis. The sequence goes on along the minus strand of OX493334.1, from coordinate 4,984,141 downwards.
ACAGACCTGGTAAAGGTTGGAGATAGCCGCTGGATACAGGCCGCTTTCAACCGGCAGATCTAAGTCACTGGGCGAGGACTATGTCTAGCTGTGGACCACCTGTGGCTGAAATGATTATGATGATGATGGTTCACTTTTCACCTGCGTTTACATGAGTGATTTGTTAACTAGTGACCTTATAAAAGGATCAAGACACATTTCCAGTAATCCTATATACAGCAACTTTTTATTATGGGACCTTAAAATAAATCTCCAAAAAAAGTTCATTGATACGATACATTTTGATTATGGCATTAGAGCGTTTCGCACTTCGTCCGAACCGAATCCGAATTGTATGAAGGTCCTCGGATTCGGATCGCATTCGGTGCGTAAGGGGTATTGGAGTGTTCATATAAATAGTACCTACTACGTCTACTTTGATCCGACATTTCTCAGATTCGGATTGATAACGGATCTGATGTAGTGCGAAACCGCTCTTACAATGCTACTTATACTTATTCGTCTTGGCCCTATTTCTTGCACTTTCAAAGTTGTTTCGATTTTTTTGTCCGTTTAAGCTAATAAAATAGGACATTATAAAACACAACGTGTCCTGTACCTAAAGTTTCTATCTGATAAGTTTGTTTCTGTCTATTTAGTCGTGCGTGTTCGTATGAAGGTAATATACCACTAAATAAAAGAAACACACACAAGTAGTTTGACCGTTAAACTTTGCAAAACATGCTTACTAAACTGTAGTTGTGTAGCTTGTCTAAACATAATTTACTAACTATGCTATTTGCTAATACTTACATAATAATACCTAAGTATATACTGAGAAGTAAATACCTAAACGTGTCACAGTAAATTACCCCAACAATCCCTATTGTTCATAAAAGTAATTACCACTTCAACACAATGTGAATGTGTTAATATTAAACTCGAATGCAAGTAGGTCCACAGATTAAAAAATCATCCAGGATAATAAAGAACTTATCGGCTGTGAGATCTGCGGCCGCTCTGCCTAGCGAATGGAAAAAAGTAAAAAGGCGGGAATTTGATTCATAATGGCATCAAAAATGGCGGCACTGATTGCGATCTGAGCGGGAGATAAGAATGGGGTGGCTAGCTTTGTCTTGCGGTTGATTATTATAATAGAACAGTCATCAGCTTGTGTGTTGAATGTGTTGATAGAGCAATTTATTGCTGGGAATGTAACACGTTTTTAATAATCGCCATCTGTCTGTTTAGAAATGTTAATTTATTTTAATGAATTAAGTACTTTATTTGCAGATTTTGTGTTAATCTTGCGGATAATTAATTGGATTATTCTTTACTATTGAAAGACTAACTGCTGCACTCAGACACGTCACTAAATTTTTATGGTTACTTAAGAAAAACTGGTAATACTAAGGTCGATACAAAAAAGACAAATCTATTTATAAAGAAGTCGGTTTAACGTAATCTACACTTTCCTGTTCAATTAACGTGTCTGAATGCGGTAGTAAAACACGGTTTTCATAAGACTTACTTCTTATCTCGGCCTATTGCAGTCCACTGCAGGACGTAAGCCTCCCCCTAAAGAGCGCCAAAGAGCACAATATTCCGCATATATATTTTCATTCATCCACTGTCAGCCATCTACTTATGGTCGTCGGTTTATCGAGCTGGGGGGGCGTCCTACACTACGTTTGACAAGGCGTGGTCTCCACTCGAGAACCCATTTACTCTACCTTTCATCGGTTCTGCGACAAATGTGGCCAGCCCACTGCCACTTAAGCCTGCTACATTTTTGGACTATTTCCGTTACTTTAGTCCTAGTTTTTTTTAAATAATTCTGGCTTTATTGTAAAAAACAATACGTAAATAATGTAAATTTTTGTTTTTAGCAATTCTATGCAAAGTTTTATTAAAGATAACCACCTGAGGTCGATGATTTTTTCAAGTGTTATTTATCTTTAATAAAACCTTGCATGGAATTGCTAAAAACAAAAATTTACATTGTTTAAGCATTTTTGATCTTAACCAATAGTCAAATATTTGTAAAAATATTTCTATCGGGTGTTGACGGGTAGTATACTACTCAGCTATACATATAGCTACAACATTGATCAGAGATACGCTGGCTTCGACAGCGAGAAGAAACACTTGAGAAATTTCATCGTGTCACGTGACGTCCTCGGTAGCTTAGTTGGTAAAGCACTCGCCCGGCATGCGATGGGACGTGAGTTCGTGTCCCACCTGAGGTCGATGATTTTTTCAAGTGTTATTTTTCTTTAATAATACGTAAATAATTATCTTTCGATCGGTAAAGAACTTTTCTTCTAAACGTCATCTTACTATATAAAATTCTAAACTGACTGTTGGTCTATCAACGCACAGTCCAGACCACTGAACCTAGAGACTTGAAATTTTGCACATAGATACCTTATACAGTGTAGGCATCCACTAAAGAAGGATTTTTGGAAATTCCACCCTTAAGGGGGTAAAAGTTTGTATGAAAGTCCGTCAGTTTTGAAGTTAGGATCTCCAAATTTTGTGTTTAGGCTGACGTATAAAAATGAATTAATACGTGTCTCAGCGTTTTTGCTAAATTAACCCCCAATGGGGTAAAAAAAGTTGTGTATTGAAAGTCCGTCGTTTTCAAAGTAAAAAACACTAAAATTATTATTTAGGCGTACGGTTGGGAACTCAGTCAAAGTATATCGTTGTTGTTGGAATTTCAACCCTTATGGGGGTAAATATTAAAAATATTAAATATTATTTAAGCTTATAGTTGATAGATTAGGCAAGGTATATATCTATGTTGTTGGAATTTCAACCCTTAAAGGGGTGAAAAGGGAATAATTTTTAACTTGAAGTTTTATTATTTCTAAGTAAAAATCACTCAACTTTTTATTTAGGCTTACAGTTGATAACTCACGCAATGTATGTTGGTGTTGTTGAAATTTTAACCCTTAAGGGGGTGAAAAGGGGATACATTTTGTATTTGAAGTTCTTTTTTTTCAAAGTAAATAAATATACTTATGGTTAGGCACTCACGCAATCGGTGATACCTACAGTGCAGGCATCCACTAAAGAAAGATTTTTAGAAAAAAATAGAGTATTGTATGAAAGTCCGTCAGTTTTGAAGTATGGATTACCAAATTTTGTGTTTAGGCTGAATAAATTAATGTTTCAGCGTTTTTTAATAAATTAACCCCCGATGGGGTAAATAGAGGGATAAAGTAGTGTGCGGAAATTCCTTCGTTTTCAAAGTATAAATCACAAAAAATAATATCGCTTATAGTTTAAAGCTCTGGCATAGTATGGATATGAATATATGGATGTTGTTGGCATTTCAACCTTTAACCCCGTGACAAGGGGATTTAATTTCGCCTTTGAAGTTCATCAACATCTTACTAAAATGTCTTTCATGATTACTACTTAAGTGACACTGCAATGAGCACATTTTAAACCGCGGTTTATTTTTATGTTATCAGACTAATAAAAAGTGCGTGCGTCGATGTCTCGCGCTACAACCTATACAATACGTATGTAATATAAGTTAAGCGATTTGCTTAAAAAAATATTTTTACGGTTTAGTTATGTGCGTCAAGTTTTATTTTAATATTGTAATTGGATTAAGTTTAAAGTTTATATTGTCCCTTATTTTTAAATCTAGATTAGCGCGAGCGAAGCCGCGGGCAAATGCTAGTATTTAACAAAACATTTCTCAATTTTCAAAAATGTGTATTTGTTACGACGAAAACCTCATCAAAATGCTAGTTATTCAAATAGTCACCAATCCCTGTAAACGGTGCAATAAAAAAAACGTCCCAGTTCTGTATTGGTGAAAAAACGAATTACGCCGTGACTATAAAACTGAAAAGGAAAATTTATACCGCGACCCTCGCGTGAATAGTATAAAGACCGAAATTGGTCAAAGGGTAAGGCGTGAAATCACTGTCTATTTGGGGAACGGGACAAGTTCAGATGTATTGACAACTATTGGTGCGTTTACCATAAAACACGATGCCTTATCGAAAGGAAATAGAGTTCTTTTTGTTTTTGTGACACCTTTTCCAAGGGAATATACACATTGCAGATCCATAGGTATTTGAACACAATACGAAACGTAATAAAATAAACTGGTCACAATAATTTTTATTGTAAGGAGAGCCCTCGAATTATCATTTAGATGGGGTGGGATGCAATATAGCGTGAATTTGGTTCGCGAATACATCGGGTCCTTGAATTACGGGGTGGCATTTTGCAGGTTGGCTTTTTTGGAATTGTTAGTGTTCCGAGGGTTACGTACAGTTTGGAAGAAACAAATAACTTTTGCGACAAATAAAGTAGGTAGGGCCAAGACTGTAAGTGGATATGTAATTTGTAAATAGTATTCAGTGCGAGAAGTTTAAATAAAATATAAAAGTAATGATGTCATTTGAGGTCATCCAAGTCATGGTTATTATTAAAAAGTGTTGGAGCAGAAGGCAACGGGAAACCACTGCTACTATTTTCCCATAAGAGTTAAGGATAATAATTAAAATAATTATGAAAATGTAATTATTTTGCTTACAACTTCTAGATGACTATGTCGTCGAAGCGCAGCCGAGGCAACAACATCTCTCCCGATGATGCCACGTGAAGTGGCGAAACGCGCGTCGAGGTTTTTATGTCGGTGTTGGGTACTAACTTTTGCATTCGTCTGTTTCGAATGCGATTTGAGGGATGGAGGGTGCTCTTTGCATGAGCCTGTGTTTGTCCTCATATTGTGGGTTACAGGTGATGTAATTGGGGTTCCTATGCCGGCGTAACTAAGCGGAAGTTGTAAGCAAAATAATTACATTTTCTGATTCTATCAATTTTTAATAATTAAAAGCTTGCGAAGTAAAAAAAAAAAAGAGATTTTTTAAACAACCAAAATATGTACCTGTGTACTTCAAACCATGTAAACGATGACGTGGCAAATAATTTGTCACGAAAATATTCATTTTCCTTCAACACAAAGAAAATCAGTACTTTATTTATCATATCAGTATACTTGTTTTTACTTTATTGAGTCGAGTAATTTTGTATTCATAGCTGGTCCATAGATTTAATACAAATATTAAATTTTAATGTAAGTGTCGTCGGCTACGAGTATTAATGACGATCTCCCCACAAAGACGTAATTCCCTTGAAACGCATTAGGTATAACGAGTGGTGATTTTAGGGGAATACCCTGTAGTAAGAGTTAGCGGATACAGTGGCTGGAGACAAACTAGCGATTTAACAGTTTCGCTTTAATTGACTAAGAAAGTAGATACTATTTTAGATCTATACAGGATGCTAGGTAATGGTATACCTATCATCAAGCTGAAACTGCGTGAACGTCAGGATGGCACATGTAGTTTCTGTATCTTGATGAAATATATTATAAACAATAGTACCTAAACTGTACTAAACAGTACCTACACAGAAATGAACAGTACCTAAACCCTTTTAATATAAATAAAAATCTCATACAGCTGCCATTCTGATGTCAGTATGGCCGGTGTATTGTCGTAACATGCTTACAGCTACAACTATCATTATGGAACCTATTCCAATTCACTGTACCTAAATAGTACCTACTCAACCATACAATAAAGAAATATCATTTTTAATGGCAATTTCAATTTCAAAAGTAGATGAGCAAAACTTAGTTTTGTACGTTTAAATTATTTGCTCACTAACTTTTTGCAGGCGTAACGACTTAGGGGCAAAATTGAAATTGCCTTTAAGCAATGATATTTCTTTATGTATTGTATGGTTAAGTAGGTCCTATTTAGGTACAGTGAATTGATCAAAACTTAGTTTAGTATGTTTAAATTATTTGCTCACTAACTTTTTGCAGGCGTAACGACTTAGGGGCAAAATTGAAATTGCCATTAATCGCAATGATATTTCTTTATGTATTGTATGGTTGAGAAGTTACTATTTAGGTACAGTAAATTGGAATAGGTGCCATAATGATAGTTGTAGCTGTAAGCATGTTACGACAATACACCGGCCATCCTGACATCAGAATGGCAGCTGTATGAGATTTTTTATTTAACATTAAAAGGGTTTAGGTACTGTTTATTTCTATGTAGGTACTGTTTAGTACAGTTTAGGTACTATTGTTGGGTAATATATTTCATCAAGATACAGAAACTACATGTGCCATCCTGATGTTCACGAAACTGCCTATGTTAACATGTGCATCTATATAGTATGGTGAAGTTGATATCATTATTTGAATTTGCATACAATACAAAAATTTTATAGTCAGATTTAATTTAAAAAATTTATGATATTTTATTTCTGACTTAACTATAGTATTAACATTTACCTACATGCACATAGACTTGTTTCGGCTACTTACCAATGTAAAGGTATGCAGATTTGATTTTACCCTTCAGTCCCATAACGCCTACTGTATCAAAATGTTCACAATATCAAAATGTCCACAGTATCGAAATGGTCATTTTAAAATGTCCTATTATCAAAATGACCACTTTATCAATATGTCCACTGTATCAAAACGTCCAAAGTATCATTATGACCACACCTCTTAAATTTTGCTTTATTAATTACAACTTTTAAGTGTCTATTTACAGACTGTCCCATAAGTAGTCTTTTACGATTGCACATGAAGATTAAGAATACAAGTAAGCATCGAACAAAACAAATGACAATCAGTTAAACAAATAAAGATTGGGAAAAGAAAGGACTATCAAGAAAACAACTGACAATCGATAAAACAATTAAAAACAATCAGGAAAACAAATCAAGATTAAGAAAACATGTGAAGAAAACAAGTGAGCATCGGAAAAACAAATGACAATCAGGAAAACAAACGAAGATTAAGAAAATTGTCATTTGTTTTCCTGATGCTCACTTGTTTTTTCTTGGTTAGCATTTGTTTTCCTGAATGTCATTTGTTTTGTCGGTTGTCACTTGTTTTCTTAATCTTCATTTGTTTCCTGGTTGTCATTTGTTTTCTCGATAGTCACTTGTTTTCTTAATCTTCATGTGCAATTGAAAGACTACTTACGGGACACCCTGTATATAAACAATAAAAAGTTGTAAATGAGGTGTGGTCATAATGATACTTTGGACGTTTTGATACAGTGGACTTTTTGATAAAGTGGACCTTATAAAGAATGGACATAGGTAATGATAGTGTGAGAGCATAATGATTCTGTAGACATTTTGATACTGTGGACGTTTTGATACAGTGGACATTTTGATACAGTAGACGTTATGCGACTAAAGGGATTTCACCATCATGTTAGTGCAAGAAAATAATGTATTGAGCTATGATAAAACTCGTAGAACAATGTTGTTTTTTACCTAATAGTCGTAAGAGGTTGTTGATGTTTTACAAATAACCCTGTATTGATGAATATTGTTGTAGACCATATTTTTTTATATTCTACCAGAAAATAATATTTAGAGTGTAATAAAAAGGCAGTCTAGATTTGCTCTAGTATTTTAATATTTGTATAATGTTCAACTATTACCACGTTTTTCTAAGGCCACGTTCATGGAGACGCAGGGCGTCGGGCGGCGCGGTGCGCGAAGCCGAAAACACAAACATACGGCGATGTATGAAACGTTCAAGGATAAGCGTTTTTGCACGCGTTTGTTTGAATTGTAGCGTCGTATGCGACGGGCGACGTTGCGTCGGACGCGGCAAATGAAGCGGCAGGCGACGCTGCGACGGACGCGGCCGGTGAAGTACCTATATAGCGAGTGACGTAACGTGGAACGCGGCGGGCGCAGTGCCGTAAACCGCTATTCCATACGCCCCGCTTCTTTATAAACGAAACAACTATTTCCCATATGTTTGTCATTACACCTCCAATGCGGCGAGAAGCGATGCGCGTTGAAGCCGCACACCCACACCGCGCACCGCACCGCCCGACGCGCCGCGTCTCTTTGAACGTGGCCTAACGCTTTCCGCTGTCACCATAGCTAACTCTAAAATCATAGGGTGAAGACTCGGTGGTCTAGGGGCGCAAATGGTAACAGAGTCAGCGCACTGATAAATGATTCCGAACAAATGTCATTATGATCTTTAGATACAAAGGATTTGTTTAGGGCGTGTGCAATGACGGGTTTATCTTTCTCGCTGTTATTATTGCTGGTATGCGGAAGAAAACTCAAACCGATTTAAGTGACATGAGAAATGAAAGTAGAAGTACTTACTTAAATAGCAAAAAAACGTGTGATTACGGTATACTGTTTCAGGTTAAGGGATTAGTAAAACGACGGAATAATGACATAATTGTACTTAAACAAGAAAATGGTGTCAACTTAATGTAACTTAACTTTAAAACAAAAATGAAGTAACTTTATGTTACCTATGTAGATAAAGTACATAATAAAATATTTTTAGTCGTATTAGTGTGCTACAATGGCATAATAGACACAGTAACGGTAGGTTATTTCCACCAAACCTACCCACAAAACAAACGCTAAACATTCTACAATCTGCATTTCAGCAATTTCTATGTTCTCATTTATCTTTGGTAATGTTCAAATATCTTTGCCCAAACCGAATATATTCGGACATAGATATTCAATATTTTCAACAGTACCAGTTTTCGTATTTTACGCCTTCACATTTTACAGGAGGTTCTTTGATTTTTCAATACAAATAAAAATATTATATCCAGTCCCAGCCAGATAGACCGCCGTGTCTGAGCAGCGTTGTTGAGCAGATTTTTAGCAACATGGAATCAAATGGATTTTTTTTCAAATTATTTGACATTTCTATACCTACTTAGGGTAAGTTCTCCTTAGGTAGTTTCTACAACCATTTGGTTTTAAGCTTGGCTGCGTGACAAACTAAAGGTATGATTCCAAATTCAGCGGTACGCAGCAGTGCTGCCTCAGCACTGCTGCCCCCCATATATTCCGCGCGGCAGTGCCACATAAGTAAAGAAACGGAACAGAGACAAAGCTACATACGAATGCGCTGTGATAGGTACATCACTACAAGTGCAACGCGTATGTGTGTGTGTCCACTGGCCGCTTGTCACGTATGAGCCGAAACCGCTTCAAACTAGATCAGCCAGTGGTCAATCTCAGGGCTTGCAGGCGTGACACGACGCTCGAATGTCGTGCGTGTTTTGTTTTTGTTATCGAGTTTCTCACATGTAATATTTTTGTTTTAGTATTTAAAAAGTGTTGTAAATATGGTTGTACATTGTACTGTGTATGATAATACCTCCTGACAATTGTGTTGCATTTGTTGAATTGCTTGAGCAAAAATTTCGCGATTATTTTGATCTTCATGTACAAATTGTTAATATTGGAAATGACATATTAGCACGTTTGCAAGATTGTACATTTCATATGGCATGTGATTATTTCCCATTGGATTATTTGAAAAAACTTTATATTAGATTTAGAATTTATCATTCGATTAAGACACAACAAATTATTAAAAACCAAAAGGAATAAAAAAAAATATGTAGAGTATGTAATTTGTAAAAAAATAACGTATTTAATAAAAAATGTGAAAAAAAAGAACATTTATATTTTAAATTTATTCAATTGTCCCAACCCTACCAAAATAGGTATTAATTTTGCTAGATCTTTAGAAGCTTTGTCTCTGTTCCGTTTCTTTACTCATGTGGCAGTGCTGCCGCTGCATTGCTGCGTAACTCGGAATGTAATCTTACATAAACTCATTGATAATGTATGGGGACCAGTAATAGTGCTGCGGCAGCACTGCTGCGTGCTGCTGAGATAGGAATCATACCTTAAGACCGAAAGAATCTTGTAGCATATCGCAGTCACTTCGCTGGTCCTGCTGGGTCGAACTTTGCCTTTTACCGCCACTTCCTTCACGGCCACCTTACTAGCTAAATATAATAATATGAAGTATCTGAACTCTGAGGCTCGGGAGGAACGAATTCTACGGAATTTTTAGCCTGAAAATAAAACAGAGATTTAACTGGCGTAGTGCTTCGTTTTGAATACAAAGATACCTGGTTTGGATTATTTCCGAAAATGATCTTTAAACTTTGGGGTCTGACGAGTTTGACGATGACGTCGCGCTGGAAAACATCGTTTGTTATTTTATATATATTTTTTAAATCCCAACTTTAAATAGTGTAATTTATGGCGAGATTTATTCTGATCTATAAATAAGGTAAACAAAGTCTCTAAATGTCTCTGAATGTCGGCCACTCGGAATAATTACCGTATAATACAACGATTGATTAATTTTTCACAATTTAACATATGAATTGTTGGATGAATGTGCCATAGTTCTATTGGATCCTTACTTTTAGAGTCAACCTGTATAAAACCAATGTATACTCTTTTAAGTTAAAACACTAGTCCGCCCAACTAGCGGTCTCCGGAACCCGGCCGAGTGAGGCCTCAGGCTCGTACGTGTCGGGCCCCATACCAGCGGGCCTGATCTGGCCAGCCATTATAAAACTAAGGTTAAAATTAATAATTAGGTTTGTCTTAGCATACCGCGGCTTGCTGTGACCGACCACTATCATTACAATTTTGATTCTAGTTATATAATAAATACATTACTATTTGCCGTCCCGTCGTCATGTGTGCGCCCTCCCTGATGATTTAAGATATGGTGGAAAACTTTCCAGCACATTGTTTTAGAAATATTTTCCTTTCCCAAGTATATGCTATCCAGGCCAAAGTGGTGTTTTTTGAGGCGTGGTCCCCTATTGAGTGTAGAACGTAATACCGAATCACGTTTGACCGCTGTTATCTTTTACAGAATGCACTGTTGACAGAAATATCTATTCCTAGAAAGCACGGTCGTCGAAACTCTGTTCATAGAAAGCACGCTCCGTCGAAGCGTGGTCGGCGGAAAGTATTTTTGACAGAAAGCTTTTTTACTAGACAACATTAGGGTTTGGGTAAGCCAAAACAACTTTTTGGGATACGTATACTGATATACAAGATGGGCTCCTTAACGGATCGACACTTTTACGAATTCGCTACTTTAATTAATCCACTACTTTTCCTAATTCGACACTTTAGATCATTCACTACTTTCTCTAATTCGACAGTTTCTGGGATTCGGCACATGTCTTAGTGGACACAACTTAGAGGAAAACAAATGAAGATAAAGAATACAAGGGACAATCAAGAAAACAAATGACAACCAGGAAAACAAATTAGATTGAGAAAATAAGTAATCATCGAAAAAAAAAAACCGCAATCAGTATTGTGTATGTGTGCGTATCTGTGTTTGTTGTTTGTGTTATTATCTTAATCTTCATTTGTCTTCCTGACGGTCCTTTGTTATCTCGATTGTCACTTGTTTTCTTAATCTTCATTTGTTTTTCTAATTTTCATTTGTATATGATTGCAATATGTATCCCAAAAAGTTGTTGCGGCTTACCCAAACCTTAATGTGCCAGTTAAAATGTTGTCTAGTAAAAAAGCTTTCTGTCAAATATACTTTCTGCCGACCGCGCTTCGACAGAGCATGCTTTCTATGAACAGAGTTTCGGCGAAACGTGCTTTCTAGGAATAGATATTCCTGTCAACAGTGCATTCTGTAAAAGATTACATCGGTTAAACATGATTCGGTATTACGTTCTACACTCATCCCCATTAGTGGGTTCATTTGAGCTACGTACACAGTGAACCAACTAAGGCCGACGCCGATGAAGTACCTATATAATGTGATAGGGGCGGTAGTTCTAACCCGTTAAGGCTAAGTAGAATATCTAATTTTATCGACAAAAAAAAAACTTGGGGTGTCAAACTCCTACCCTCAATAAATAGCAGCCATTTTGTTTTTTTCGAATGAATTCCGGTCTGCTAACACTTTAGACTATAACTAAGGTTTCATGTGCCGTAGAAACATAAGAGAAATAACAAAAGATAGCTTAAAGAACAGAGTAACTGACCAACAACTTAATTTTTGATGAGTACGTCTTTTACAGCTAGTAAAAAGACCATTTATAAAATTATTTTCGAAACAAAAACTTGATTATTGTATTTTTTGCAAATAACATTAAAATAACCCCCATTAAACAGTTTTTTATTCGCATTATTTTGAAAGTATTTGAGTTTACCTATCTAACAATATCAAAATTGTCACCATACATTAAAAAGTTTAGGATTTAACACTACTGACTTGAGAACCCTATTCAAGGCTAATCAACGCATAATAAGAAGAAGGTAGATTTTGTGTGCTAGCAAGACGTAAAACGATATCAGTGCAGCCGATAAGGATAGAAAATACGTACAATGCACCAGAGAACCTATTATCATAGTAAGAAAGGCCCCTGATGACGTTATCAATCGTTTAAAACGTGTGTCTACAAACTTATCGATTCCATTACTTCTTTCGCAATTTACCTAGATAAATAAGTTAAACAACCCTTATTAAACAGTGTTTAGTTTGCATTGTTTTGAAAGTATTCGAGTTTACCTTTCTTAAAATACCAAAATTGGCCATACTTACATAAACAAAATTAAGAATGAACGGTCGTTGTTAACGTAAAGTTTTTAGCTTTAAATAAAAGGACAAAAAACTTATTTAAACTTATCAAAATGGCTGCTATTTATTGAGGGTAGGAGTTTGACACCCCAAATTATTATTTTTGTCGATAAAATTAGATATCCTACTTAGCCTTAACGGGTTAGAACTACCGCCCATATTACATTGTATAGCGAGTGAAGCAACGGGGAACGCGGCGGGCGCAGCACCGTAAACCGCTATTCCATACGCCCCGCTTCTTCATAAATGAAACAACTATTACCCATATGTTTGTCATTACACCTCCAATGCGGCGAGAAGCGACGCGCGCCGCCTCTCCTTAAACAGATAAAAGACTTGAAGCCGCACACCCACACCGCGCACCGCGCCGCGTCTCCTTGAACGTGGCTTAACGCTTTCCGCTGTCACCATAGCTAACCCTAAAATCATAGGGTGAAGACTCGGTGGTCTAGGGGCGCGCTGATAAATGATTCCGAACAAATGTCATTTTGATCTTCAGATACAAAGGATTTGTTTGGGGCGTGTGCAATTACGGGCTTTTCTCGCTGTTATTATTGCTGGTATGCGGAAGAAAACTCAAACCGATTTAAGTGACATGAGAAATGATAGTAGAAGTACTTACTTGAATAGAAAAAAAATGTGTGATTACGGTATATTGTTTTAGGTTAAGGGATTAGTAAAACGACGGAATAATGACATAATTGTACTTAAACAAGAAAATGGTTTCAACTTAATGTAACGTAACTTTAAAACAAAAATGAAGTAACTTTATGTTACCTATGTAGATAAAGTACATAATAAAATATTTTTAGTCGTATTAGTGTGCTACAATTGCATAATAGACACAGTAACGATAGGTTATTTCCACCAAACCTACCTACACAACAAACGCTAAACATTCTACAATCTGCATTTCAGCAATTTCTATGTTCTCATTTATCTTTGGTAATGTTCGAATATTTGCCCAAACCGAATATATTCGGACAAAGATATTTATTATTTTTACCAGTACCAGTTTTCGTATTTTACGCCTTCTCAGTTTTCAGGAGGTTTCTTTGATTTTTCAATATAATAAAAATATAATATCCAGTCCCAGCCAGATAGACCGCCGTTTCTGAGCAGCTTTTAGCAACATGGAATTATTAGATGACATTGAGTAATTTTTTTAAAAGTTTCTTTGTTTAGAATGTTGCCAAGATACACTTGGAAACGTTGCGTAACATATCTATAGACAGCAACAAGGATCATGTTTCCTCGAAACACGTTAATGATTTTTCACTTACATGAAGTGAGCGGTCACGTTATATTAATAAAAACTAAACCTCCGGTTTTTTTTCGAATTATTTGACATTTCTATAGGGTAAGTTCTCCTTAGGTAGTATCCACAACCATTTGGTTTTAAGCTTGGCTGCGTGACCAACTAAAGGTATGATTCCAAATACAGCGGTACTCAGCAGTGCTGCCGCAGCACTGCTGCCCCCCATATATACCGCGCGGCAGTGCTGCCGCTGCATTGCTGCGTAACTCGGAATGTAATCTCACATAAACTCATTGAGAATGTATGGGGACCAGTAGTGCTGCGGCAGCACTGCTACGTGCTGCTGAGATCGGAATCATACCTTAAGACCGAAGGAATCTTGTAGCATATCGCAGTCACTTCGCTGGTCCTGCTGGGTCGAACCTTGCCTTTCACCGCCAATTCCTTCACGGCCATTTTACTAGCTAAGTATCAGAATAATAAGAAGAAGAATCTGAACTCTCAGGCTCGGGAGGAACATATTCTACGGCATTATGACCCTGAAAATAAAACAGAGATTTAACTGGCGTAGTGCTTCGTTTTGAGCACAAAGACTTACCTGGTTTGGATTATTTCCGATAATGATCTTTAAACTTTGGGGTTTGAGTGTGACGTCGCGCTGGCAAACATCGTTTGTTATTATGTTAAATCCCAACTTTAATTAATATTATTACGGTTTGTGGGAGTTAACAGAATTAATTGTCCTTTTTTAAATAGTGTAATTAATGGCGCGATTTATTCTGATCTATAAATAAGGTGAACAAAGTCTCTGAATGTCTCTGAATGTCGGCCACTCGGAATAATTACCGGATAATACAACGATTGATTGATTTTTCACAATTTAACATATGAATTGTTGGATGTATGCGCCCCAGTTCTATTGGATCCTTACTTTCAGAGTCAACCTGTATAAAACCAATGTATACTCTTTTAAGTTAAAACACTAGTCCGCCCCACTAGCGGTCTCCGGATCCCGGCCGAGTGAGGCCTCAGGCTCGTACGTGTCGGGCCCCATACCAGCGGGCGTGATCTGGCCAGCCATTATAAAACTAAGGTTAAAATTAATAATTAGGTTTGTCTTAGCATACCGCGGCTTGCTGTGACCGACCACTATCATTACAATTTTGATTCTAGTATTATAATAATAAGGTACATTACTATTTGCCGTCCCGTCGTCATAGTGTGCGCCCTCCCTGATGATTTAAGATATGGTGGAAGACTTTCCAGCACATTTAGTTTTAGAAATATTTTTCTTACCCAAGAATATGCTATCCAGGCCAAAGTGGTGTTTTTGAGGCGCGGCCCCATGAGTGGGTTCATTTGAGCTACGTACACAGTGAACCAACTGTAAAGAATTGAATGCAGTAAATATTTAACTTCAAATAATAGCGTCTCCTGGCCCAGGTAATACCATCCCAGTAAGTGACAAAGAAGACTAGTAACTATAAGAAAATAAAAAACCGGCCATGTGCGAGTCGGACTCGCGCAAGAAGGGTTCCGCACCATTTGTCTATAAAAACGAGCGATAAAATCACGTTTGTTGTATAGGAGCCCCCTTAAATATTTATTTTATTCTAGTTTTTAGTATTTGTTGTTATACCGGCAACAGAAATTCATTATCTGTGAAAATTTAAACTGTCAGACGGACATATAGATGAGTACGAAACCCTAAAAGAGTAACTATCGTATGCTTCAATACCCCCGACTGCAGGGCACAGGCCTCACTTCAACTATAAGGTGGTTTGTACCATATTTACCTACTGTGCCACGCGGGCCCACTTGGGATTGGTGGAGGGGTGTTATAAGGCCAGTTTCTAAACATTACTGCCAGATGTAATCAAGCCACCGTAAGGTCACTGACTAGTATTATTAGGCGCACGCAACCAACTTTTAACGTGCCTTTCGAAGCACTGAGATGCTTTTGATAAATGTCTCAAATATGGTCAAAAAGGTTACCTATCCACTCAGGCGTGGCTTGCAATCACTACCAAAGCGCTCCCGCCACTAACACCGACCAATGCTAGACACTAATTGATCATGCTAGGAGAACTCCCTTGCATGACCAACAAAACACGTTATGATAAAGCAAATTAGCAATTTATCGACACCAAACTGTCAAAATATGAACTTTTATCGAAACCATATACCTTGACTTTCCATGCCGATGACGTCACCGATGACGTCACCGATGACTCGCTGTTTTAATAAAAGTTTATGATGATCATATTTTGACAGGGTGTCGCTAAATCGCTATCATAATACATAGGTATCATTATCATATCGTGTTTTGTTGGTCATGCTAGGGCGGCTGGGGTTTACTTGTTATAACATCGGTAATACAAAAGTACCACTTTTCATAACGTTTCCTACGTGCAGTTTCAGAGATGCGATAATAACGTATTATAGGTATTATATTTATTGTGAAAGGACAATAGTAATCTACTCAGATAAATCCATAATATAATACCGAATATAAAATGTATACTTACAGTATCCAACAAGAGAAAGTGGTAATCAATAAACAGCATCTTATGAGGCTGCAAAAGGGGAAAAGGAGATTAGAATTTCATATTTTCCTACAAATCCTGATAATGTTAAATATTTGCGTTCGTTTTTTCAGGCGCTGGCCATGAACAAGAGTTCAGTCATTCCAGCTCTGCGCCTCTTTTGTATGTGTTATCTAATCTTCACCACAGTTTCAGGTTAAAATAAAATTAAAGTGTACCCTTGATTTGGTCCCTTGCGGACAAATAATGGACCGAATATGAATATGGCTCCAAAGAACCCAGTCATGACGTAAATCGGCAGATAAATTTGCGGATGCTTTTCTGAAATGAAACGGCTATAGTCACCAGAGCCAGAACCGCTACCAGAACCGCTACCACTCCCATAGAATGGGATGTCTATTAATGAAATATCTTCTGCCGTTTCCATTTTTACAATTTTATCAAAAACTATAAACGACAACTTGATGAATAAAATGACTTTGGATGACTCACAATTTGATGGGCATTGTCCAAAAAAAAATTATTATTGTTTTATATTTTTTTTTAGAAAAAATAGAGCATTATATGAAACCAATTTGAATATTTCATTAAATTGATGCGTAGCTATTTTTAATTATTTTTTTTTAATTTTAGGGCTTGTGACGTCATCATTGGTACGATAAGGCGTAATGAGTTTTACTTGAAAAAAAAGAGGTTGTGCTTTGAGATCTGTCAACTTCAGATGGGATGTGTCAAAATCGTAAATAAAAATGTGCGGTGAAACACACGTTCCAGGGTATTACTTTATTCTATGCACACGTTCGTAGCTATAAAAAAAGAGAAGAAGAACCTCTCTATCTGGTTCTCGTCTTCAAAGTCCAACTGTAAAGTTTTCCAGGTTCTCATTGTTTGTTCCAACTGTATTTAGTATTTCTTTCTTAGATGTTATTTATACCTACCTTCCTATGCCTCAAAATATGACCGATAATTTCGTTAAAGCCGACTCCCGTAACAACTTACCCAAGGTTAAAAGTGTGATGCTTTCTGAATACATTGCTTATCTAGCGGTAAGCGCAATGTGGCTTAAATAAGAGGAGCTAAAATGTTTATGTAAGTACAAAGAATCTTTTATGTTAGTAAATTATAAATATAACACAACAATTTAATTGCGTCATGTTAAACTCTTGAACTAAAGTATCTAGGTAATAACACAATATTATGTACTTTATTGTCAATGATCCAACCTTTTAAACTGTTAGTCTAACCCACTATAAACTAGAACCAAATGTCACATGTAGTCACTGTAGTGTAACTGAATTATTCATAAACATTGTCTTGTTTCAGGTCTTCTTGAGATTCTTACCTGTAGGTGCTGCCATTGGATATTGTGTTAATGTGAAGAGGACTAGCAGTGAATGTACGTACAGTCAAGGAAAAGTTGTTTCTGAACACAAAATCAGTAATAAGTTGTACATATTTTGTGGGGAGATTATGATGAAAATTATAACCAAAATGCCATCAAAAGGCAAAAGGTTTTTGGGTGGATTACATATCTATCAAATTGTTAGAAAGTGCAAAATCAAATAAAACGAGAAAACGAGTAATTTAAACGAGGAAAGTTTATTTACAGCCAAACCCCAAACCTGATCACGTGTTGTTTTTTCAATTTGTTTGTTGGTACTAGGTATAGTAGGTACGTTTCAAATTTCATTAGGGCTTATTACATAATAGATATATAGCAGTTGGATTGTATAATCCGCCGTATTGCAAACCAACTAGCTGTTTTACAAAACGGAGGCGTTATGCAATACGGCGGATCGACGATACGGCGGATTGTCATTATGATGTGTTCTCCGATATGACGTCTCACGTTTAGCCGCATTGTACAATTCGCATTTTGTAGGGTGACGGGTTTTTTGTTAACATAACGTCATATTATTACAACAACAATTGCCTTATATTCCACCATACACCATACCTATACTCTATAGCCAACTTAGTGGTTTTGACGTGCATATTATAACCTGTGAATGAATCTAGTTATTATATCTACGGCTTTTTATAGTTCAATATTGCGACGTATTAAAATTATTTAGCTGCACAATCATTAATTTCACAATAATTTAGAATGTAGTTGTAATCCAAATCACTATATAGGGTCTGGTTTTATTAGTGTACAACCTGTTAACCTGTGACTATATAGGTGAAAAGTAATTGTAAAAACCAATTTTCAAATGTGTACCATAAAAACTAAAAAAGTTAAAAGTCAAAATCAAAATCAACAACATTGACTTCATATTGCATAAACTCGTCCTATCTTTGGTACCTTTAACCATCTGATTATCCGTCTTATTCTTTCCCCTTGTACAGAGCGAGAAAGAGTTGAAGATAGGACGTGCTTATGCAATATGAAGTCGATGTTGTTTGTAATTTATTTTTAACTTTTTTAGTTTTTATGATATACATTTGAAAGTTGGTTTTTACGATTGCTTTTCACCTATATGGTTAACAGGGTGTACACTAATAAAATCGGACCTTATATACTTTTACACAAGGTAATTTGTCTGTCCGACGCCATTTTTGTTGTTATGACTGGCAGCGCCGCGAGTGTTGAAAATTGGTATTATAGAATGCCAAAGCGGCGGCGCCGAATTACAAAACGCCTGGCGTATTGATTAACGTGAAAGTTCGTATTCAATGCAGCGGACTTTCATTACAGCGTTATGCAATCCGCCGTTTAGTCGATCCGCCGTATGGCAAAACGCCTAAATCTAAATAAAACGTCTGTGGTAAGTCTGTGGTAACGACGTCTTACAGTCTACGTAGTATTATTTGATCAGTGTCTTACAGTTTATAAACTAAAACACACACACTAGGGAAAAATGGGATACCTATCATATTATGTATTCATATAAAAAGAAAACAAATAACAGATTTACAAACATTTTGTAGAAGATCAGCAAATTTAAAATCTAAAAAATAAATAAGATAAAGGTAGGTAGTATTAGGTATTTTAAACACTTCTTTGTTTCTACTGTTTTTCTCTATTAATAAAACAAAAGTTAGGCTGTGTTGTTTTGAATTTGGTTAATTGACCCACAACAGGTGTGCTGGAGTAGACGATGAGGATTAAGATGCAACATTTACGTGTGAATTTTGTCAGAACTATTGCATTAGGGTTTTTATACTTCTAGCCTCTAGCAGTACCCTATCTCACCTTACCCAGGGGGCAGGACGGGGAGATGGGTGGAATTTTTTTTGGCGCCGATTACAAAGAATTATTAGATTAAAATAAAACGGATTATTAAAATAAATTATTGACAGTTTTAGGAAGCTTTAAATGTTAAGTACCCCGTCTTACCCTCTCTTCCCCTACTCTGTAACTGACAGCCACGGCGGGCGACGCAGCGAATGACGAAGCGGGCGCCGCTCGTGAAGCCGCTGCGGACGACGCGGCGGGCAAAGCGGCGTTAACCTTGAACGGATAAAACACTTGACGCAACGCAACCCGCACCGCACGCTGCGCTGCACAACGCGCCTCGTCTCCTTGAACGTGCCTTTATAGTGACAATAACCACTGACTGATTAAGTAGGTAGGTACCCTACCTTATGCAATAATTATTTTTTCAACACAGTTGCTCGTAAATTGACTGTTATAACACCGTTTTTAGTTTCATAATGCATTATATTACGCACTTGTGCTGTAATAAAATTATCGCACTAGTGCGGTAATGTAATTTTTTTTTTAAAAATCCAGCAAAAGTTTGTGTCTAAGAACATTGAATATTTTACCAATATTAAATTATTTTAGGGTTAAGATGACAAATAAATATTTCATTTTATCAAATTGTATATTAATAAACACAAATTAACTTAACTATCATTTTTAGAAACAATAATTTTTAGTTTATTTTATTTTTTAAATTGTTGCTACTCCGGCTGAACAGCCAGTTTTTCCTGTGCTATTATTGAACCTGCGCGCGCATCGAAATTGCGACGCGCGAAAAAAACAAAACTTACGTGCCATTTTCCATTATTATTTGGTAAAGTTGTTGCTGTGTGGTTAATTACTATCAAAAATGTCTACTTTAAATAGTAAAGACTAGTAAAATGATATTCAACCCCGTCGGAAATACTTATCGAGGCACGAAACGCGAGTGATAGCCTGTTGCCGCCAAAATGCATAGAAAAACGGCAAAAACGCCAAGTCATATTCGGAGAAGGTATTTTAGATTATAGTTTGTATTTTCCTCACAATTGTGTTGAAAAACGTCGTATGAAACTCGTGTGCATTGATCATTATCACACTCGGCTTCCTTACCGCGCTCGCCTGCGGCTCGCGCTTATAATAATGCCTCGTGTATAATGACCAACGTAGCACACTCGTATCATAATGTACTATTTCAACACAGTTGCTCGTAAATTGACTCATATAACACCGTTTTTAGTTTCATAACTCATCATATTACGCACTTGTGCTGTAATAATATTATCGCACTAGTGCGGTAATGTAAACATTTTTTTAAAAAATCCAGCAAAAGTTTGTGTCTAAGAACATTGAATATTTTACCAATATTAAATTATTTTAGGGTTAAGATGACAAATAAATATTTCATTTTATCAAATTGTATATTAATAAACACAAATTATCCTAACTATCATTTTTAGAAACAATAATTTATAGTTAATTTTATTTTTTAAATTGCTGCTACTCGGCTGTACAGCCAGTTTTTCCTGTGCCATTATTGAACCTGCGCGCGCATCTAAATTGCGGCGCGCGAAAAAAACAAAACTTACGTGTCATTTTCCATTATTATTTGGTAATGTTGTTGCTGTGTGGTTATTTATATCAAAAATGTCTACTTTAAATAGTTAGGACGAGTAAAATGTTATTCAACCCCGTCGGAAATACTTATCGAGGCACAAAACGCGAGTGATAGCCTGTTGCCGCCAAAATGCATAGAAAAATAGCAAAAACGCCAAGTCACATTCGGAGAAGGTATTTTAGATTTTAGTTTGTTTTTTCCTCGCAATTGTGTTGAAAATCGTCGTATGCAACTCGTGTGCATTGATCATTATCACACTCGGCTTCCTTACCGCGCTCGCCTGCGGCTCGCGCTTATAATAATGCCTCGTGTAAAATGACCAACGTAGCACACTTGTATCATAATGTACTATAAATAATTTATTATTGCATTTGAGACGTGCCCTGCTTTGTGGGATCCGACGGACAGAATTTATTTTAATAAAAGAAAAGACAACCTCTGCCGGTGTTGGTGCCGATTAAAAACATATAAAAACAAATGCTTCAGAGATGAATTAAAAAAGAAAATCACAGTCTTCTTCGTTTTCTGTCTGTAAGACTGTTTAAAAAAAAAGAATTTATTTATATATTTAGTTTAAAACTTATGTAAGCGTAATTTAACAGACCTAGAACTTAACTTAGCAATGGTCCCGTTAGCTTAGCATGTTAGGATCTAATGATGGAATCACAGAGAAATCGAAGAAAATCCTCAAATAGGTAGGCACATAGAGTGTGTTTATTAACTTTCAATAACTTGAAGATAAATAACACTTGAAAAAAATCATCGACCTCAGGTGGGACTCGAACCCACGTCCCATCGCACCGTTCGAGTCCCACCTGAGGTCGATGATTTTTTTCAAGTGTTATTTATCTTCAATTAAACCTTGCATGAAATTGCTAAAAACAAAAATTTTAAATAACTTGTTCATAAAATACTTATGTTTGCGTCTAGGTGCTCACAACATACTGCTGAGCTGATGATAAAAGTCACAGAACTCCTTAACGGTTAGGAGTAGATGTTACTGCAATTTGTCAACAAAACGTATTTTGCAGTGTATTAGGCAGACGTGGAGCTTAAGAGGTACCAGACAGCAGTTTTTATTTACTGGCTGCCTAAACCAGCTCACCCAGTAACGAGTTTTTTTTAGTTCTTTTCTCAAGTTGACTTCGGTATTTAACGCAAGACCTTACTTAACCTATGGTTACGACACAAGCATAGCAGATTTACTTAAACTGAACCCCTTACATAGATTCTTAAAATTGTAACATTTAAAATTGTTTAATAAGTTTTATAAAACACTAAAAATCGGCCAAGTGCGAATCGGACTCGCGCACGAAGGGTTCTGCACCATTATCTATAAGAAAGAGCAAAAAATCACGTTTCTTGTATGGGAGCCACCTAATTTTTTTTTTTTGATATTTGAGTTGTTTGAATGAAATGTAAATTGCGGTTTACGATTTATGACGTATAAAAACTACTTACTGGATCTCGTTCAAACCAATTTTCGGTGGAAGTTTGCATGGTAATGTACATTATATATATTATTTAGTTTTATTATTCTCTTATTTTAAAGTTACGGGGGGGGGGGGGGGGGATGGACACGCATTTTACCACTTTGGAAGTGTCTCTCGCGCAAACTATTCAGTTTAGAAAAAATGATAAGTATTAGAAACCTCAATATCATTTTTGACCTATCCATAGATGATACACGTGTATGGGTTTGATGAAAATTTTTTTTTGAGTTTTAGTTCTAAGCATGGGGAAGCCCCATTTTTTTTTGTTTTTTTTCTATTTTTGTGTGAAAATCTTAATGCGGTTCACAGAATACATCTACTTACCAAGTTTCAACAGTATAGTTCTTATAGTTTCGGATAAAAGTGGCTGTGACATACGGACGGACAGAGAGACAGACAGACATGACAAATCCATAAGGGTTCCGTTTTTTGCCATTTAGCTACGGAACCCTAAAACCCGACTTCAAAATTAAACTAAAAAGCAAAAACTAATCCCACCATAACTCACTAATATTCTAAATGCGCAAGTTTGTAAGGATGTTTGGATGTTTGTGGCTCAATCACACGGCTCAACAGATTTAAATGAATTTTTGGCACACATAAATGATCTGGGGGTCTAGCGCGAAGTGACAAATCCGATATATCGGCCGATTGTTCGGGCATTTCCTAATATGAAATGCGATCGGTCGGTCGGTTGGATCGGGCATTTCAGTCGATTCGACCAATCATCATTTGACATTAGTGGGATCGTAAACCCTACTCCGAAGTGTATCGGTCCGACCGAACATTTGAGTTTGACAAGAGTTTTATCGGAGATCTAATGTCAAATTTTACGACATCTAAATTGCTATCGTCGGACCATCGTAAATGGACATATTTTTTAACATGCTTAGAAATCTTGTATTTTATACATACCTAATCATTGTTTACAACAAGTTTCACACCTCCAAGTCACTTCCAAGTTAAAATTTTATAACTACCGCATAGTACAAGTACAATTTTACGACACAAATTATTGTAAACGTTATAGGGTGGAGTCTCCTAATATCGGCCTCCTCCTAATATCGGCCTTTTCGAGAAAATGGAACATAACTATAAAAATAGCCCTAAAATCATATAAGTTTTTATGCAAAAAGCGACTCTATATCCACACGCATAACCTCCCATATTTTGGTGCGGGTGCCTTAACATTTGAACGTTCAGTTGGCACTAGAGCACGCGCAGGTACGGACGTGCGTCGTTTGGTGGCATTGCTGAGTCAAATCTCTGAGTCGACGCATTGCGTTGGTAAGTATTTTAATGGAATTAAACATACCTATGGTATTTTATTTTATTTGTTCTTATTGAAAAACAGTTAAAGTACAGTTTAGATAGTTTTTTTTAACATTTATTTGTCTTTTTTATGAAATAATCGTGGGGTCGAGATTAGGGATCTGTATTATTGCAAAATCTCAATATCGGCCGGGTGGCCGACATTAGGGAAATGCATTAAAACGTTAAACAACATGTTTAGCTGATTTGTATGTTAGCAGTAACAATAATAAGGTTAAAAAAGAAACAACAGCTCAGTTTGATCACTAGATCCTAACGTCGGCCGCCTAAAAACGATTTTAATCAGCTACGGCCGATATAAAGGAAATCAATGCGTAATATCGGCCACCTTAATTGGGTACCTACTTTCCTACTACCCTCGAACTTTACAATAAACATCATCATCATCATCATCATCTCAGCCTATTGCAGTCCACTGCTGGACGGAGGCCTCCCCCAAAGAGCACGATCTCCCGCTTTTTTCATCCATCCACTGCCAGCCACCTTCCTAAGGTCGTCGGTCCATCAAGCTGGGGGGCGTCCTACACTACGTTTGCCTAGGCGTGGTCTCCACTCGAGAACCCGTTTACTTCACCTTTCATCGGTTCTGCGACAGATGTGGCCAGCCCACTGCCACTTAAGCTTGCTACATTTTTGGACTATGTCCGTTACTTTAGTCCTCTGCCTGATGATCTTATTTCGGATTTTATTCTTTAACGAAATCTCAAGCATCGATCTTTTCACAGCTCGCTGAGTGACATGTAGTCGGTGGGCCAGCTTTACTGTCATATTCCACGTTTCGGCTCCGTAGGTCATCACCATTAGGACGCACTGATCTAATACCTTGCTCTTTAGGCATTGTGGCAGTGGCGACGAGAAGATATGACGCAGCTTCCCAAACGCTGCCCAGCCAAGCTGCATCCTCCTAGCGATTTCCCGCTCAAAGTTGTCTCTACCCAACTGCATCACTTGCCCGAGTTAAACATACTCATTGACAACCTCGAGCGCCACGCTTTCGACGAAGACCGGTCCGGGGATGGCATGATCATTGAACATGATTTTGGTCTTGTCCAAGTTCATCCCCAGGCCCACGCGTCGCGAGGCAGCGTTGAGACTTTGCAGCATTTTTTGCAAATCCTCCAGCGATTTAGCCATAATGACACTATCATCGGCAAAACGGAGACGAAGACAGACTTCATGGAAGAATAGACACTAATTGCACAGTTGGTCGAGATACCATCCATCCCATCCATCAGCCGAAAGACGTCCACTTCTGGACATAGGCCTCCCCCAAGGACTCCCACGAAGATCGGTCCTGTGCCGCCCGCATCCAGCGGCTTCCCGCGACCTTCACCAGATCGTCGGTCCACCATGCGGGGGGCCAACCAACACTACGCCTTCCGGCCCGCGGCCACAATTCAAGGACCTTCCTGCCCCAACGGCCATCAGTCCTGCGAGCAATGTGCCCCGCCCACTGCCACTTAAGGTTTGCGATTCTGAGAGCTACGTCGGTGACGTTTGGTTCGCCTTTGGATCGACTCATTTCTGATTCGATCGCGAAGGGAAACTCCGAGCATAGCTCTCTCCATCGCCCTTTGAGTGACCTTGAGCTTTCTTATGAGGCCCATCGTTAGCGGCCACGTCTCAGATCCGTATGTCATCACTGACAACACACATTGATTTCATACCTTGGTCTTGAGGCATTGCGGTAGTGTTTGTGAGGAGAAGATATTACGTAGCTTCCCGAACGCTGCTCATCCGAGTTGGATTCGACGATCGACCTCTTTCTGGAAGTTGGACATACCTAGCTGGACTGTTTGTCCAAGGTAAATATAGCGGTCAACGACTTCCAGAGTAGAGCCTGCAACCATAAGTGGAGTGGGTGCGACATGGGAGTTAGACATGATTTTCGTCATTTCCATGTTCATTTTAAGACCCACTCGTTGGGAGACTCTACTGAGGTCATCGAGCATTGCCCCAAGATCCTTCAGGGTCTCAGCTATGACCACGATATCATCGGCAAAGCGAAGGTGAGTCAGGCACTCGCCGTTGATTTTGAAGTCCTCTCTCTCTCTGAGTTGAAATATAAAACGTTATCATTAATTTTTTTTTATTGACCTTACTTCACCTTAGAAAAGGTATGCCGATATTAGGGTAACAGGCGGTGGATGTTAGGGCATTAGGGGCCGATATTAAGGGAAATCGGCATACTCGGAAAAAAACATCTATATTATCAAAAATAATAAAGGATTCGTAATTTTGCGAATGTAGTAATGGAGTTTCAGTATCCCTCTACCCAAAAAAGGCGCTGCAAAAAAGCAAAAGCTATTAACGTAAAAATAACAAGCAGTCAAAGTTCAAAAAAAGTTGACACGGCCGATAATTGGTGCCACCACCCTAAAATCTGTCAAATATAATATTTTGGTATGCCGGCTTGACAAAACAATTCATTTCTTCTTATTTTGATTTGATGATGAAACTATTGGAAATGCACTATTAGCACTAAGCCACGAATCCCTAAAAATGCAATAGGTAGGCAACACAACCATATTTTGTCTAATCTTAGAGACTATTATATTTGGTCGGATTCTCGCTGACAGTGTGACAGACAGCTGATCAGACCAGAATAACAAACACAAACTTTTTTTTATGGTTTTAAACTGTAACACGTCGTTATAATATTATTTTTATTTTTCTTAATTTAAAAAGCATTATTTAATAATTATGACTCATTTTCTACGAAAAACTTATTATTATACCACATAGCGCCATCTATTGAATTATTATCAAACTATTTTGCGATCGAGACTCTCAGACAATTTTTAAAATTAATAGACAAGCAATGACATTTCATGTGTTCAGCATTTATTTTTCTAAATGTCATAAACAATTTGAATGTGCAATATTCTTAGTTTAAATATCTAAAATTGATTGAAATAAACATTTTTCTGTTAATAGAAACCATGTTTACGAATTAGCTTACTAATATTTTGAATCAGCAAGAGACTTCTACAAAACCGGTAAAATTATAATACGTAGTCATAACACTAGCACTCAATATCATTCATTCCGATACTCTTCTACAATTGTCTGTGGCCCCGATGGAACTCCGCGATTTCGATGTTGTTTCGCGCTAAGGTTCCTATCGAAACTTCGGTCGGGGATCGGTCGGATGCGAACATTCGGATGGTACATTTCGCGCTAGACCCCCTGGTTTTAGTCTTTTTTTATCGTTCCAAATCTTTAATACATCCATAACTAGACCGTTGAACGAATTAGGATATTAAATGTTGAACATAGCCATCACGAGTTCTCATAGTAACCGTGTATTTCCTTGTACAGTCAACCTCCAAAGTTACAACTACTGCAATGACCTCTATAGCTTACAGCTTAAGGGACAATTTAACAGCTTTCTCTTGCTAGCCCAGTCACTTGGGACCGATCGGATCCTATCTCGATCTCGATAGAGGAGAGCTGCGCGTGCGCGTATAATGACTCAATTATCCGCTTAGGGAGGGGCGTGTCTCGGAACAGTATGTCTTCATTACATGGGCTATGCTGGAAAGTATTGAGAAGATCTTTTAGCTCTTTAATTTCAAACATCTCTGTGTCAATATAATCTGTCAAGTTAGTCCACTGTTGGACTGAAGTTTCATTATCATCATCAGCATTTGAAAGCCCAGAGCTGGACCAAGGCCTATAACAGGCCTGTACATGCGAGCGATTCTGGGCTATTAGCATCCACGGCTGTCTGCAACAAAAATAATTGTTTCAAAAATATCTGCCGCGGCTGAATGTTATTTTTTATGTTCTTAAATTGCAAAGTGTAAAAGAAGAATAAAATATCTCAATTTCTAAAAAAAATATCGGCCAACCCTATAAACCACCCGTATTTATTATATTTGTAGTTATTTACTTCAACAACTAGGCTGAGTTTCGGTTATGTTTTAGCTTATAAGATGCTTTGACAATATACTTATTGTACCTGAAGTCGCAGGGGGTTAAATCCAAGTTCAAATAATTTTAAACGATACTACTAACGTAATGAAATAAGTTATTGAAAAGTTAATAAAATGGCAAGCGATTTTTTTTCTTCTTCTCGTATTCCAAGCAACAAAATATTTTTATGTGAAGCGATAATAGACCATGTAAGTAGTTTTCTATAAAACAGTGACATTCAATCGTTAGGCAGCAAACCAAATCCTTTGTCTGTATTTGACTTTAGGTAAGAAATTCGACAAAATCTAAAAAACTCGTCACCGACGACACCGACATATTCTATTTACCTGTCAGGCGAAGGTCAAAAACACAATGAAAATTTTATTGTTACGAAGCGGCCGGACGGTCTTTGCCGCTTGATAGGTTAAGACCATAAAATATAAAATGCCATAGAAGATATTTCTAATATGCCGAACAAAGTAATCACCGAAACAATATTGAACGACTCCATACTTGTTTACCTCTAGGAACAACATCATGGACGTTATCTATTGGTACTGGGAAATGCGGCAAAGAATTTATTGGTAATATCGATGTGCGCTCTGATGGGCACTTACGAGGTACTTGAGCCTCAAAACTGCGGTACAGCCTTATCGAAAGATCAGAGCCGACCTCAAAGGTCATGAATTGATTCTTAAGTTTCTATTTTAGGATCCGCCGTGGTCTTTCCTAGAGATTTCCGTGATGCCTCTAGGCAGTCTAAAGATTTCAAATTACTTTATCGTTGGATATAAATATCGTATTAATGATAAAATCTGGTTTAAAAACCTTCGACCTTAGATTGCTGGATATAAACCCAATAATTCATGCACAAAAACGCAACGCTCTGTTTAAGAACCACTTGTTCAAAATGCAAACTGCCCTGAATCACTTATGGTCCGCAGAGCGAGCGTCCTACGTGACCTGTCGTTATGACTGGCAGCTGGGGTTTGACAGCTCTCATCGTGACAGGCCGGGTCAAGCGAACGCAATTTCCGGGGCGCGCGAGTTTGACACGATTTGAATTCAGATTTGGATGGAACCCTTCGAAAAGAAACGGTTGTTATCAATCATTTCGCCTAAAATATAAATAATTATTAAGAGTGTATTGCGCGAAATTGTGAAAAATAAGGTATTTTTATATCACTTTTTCTAGACGCTGAATTGATTAAATACATTAAAACTACCTTTGTAGGCTAGCCTGATCCTGGATCTAGGTCGCCGCCTTGTTGAAATTTTGAAAAAATACCTTTAAAATAAAAAAAATACACATGAAAGGTAATAACTTCTAAAATCTTTTTTTTTCGATTACTTTATCAATTTTACGCATTAAACAATGATTCTCACATGAACATGTTTGTATTGCAATTCCGCAGACCGCCCCCTTCTTAAAATTTAGTATAAATATAAAAAATATGAATATTTTAAGATTTCTTAATTTAAAACACAAACGCCTGATATATTTTAAAAGGAAACATTGCTCTTATTAATTTACTAGGCGCACTTAATTGAATGGTGTGATGCGTATTTTCAATAGATTCCTTGGTGAGGTCATGCACATGAAGCACAGATATTATTTCAAGCCAGCCTGCCAGCTGATGATCATCCCCGAATTCTTCCCTGATGTCCCCAACTAAAGGCAGCCGTGTAACAAATCTATACTTTGCAGTACATTTTAGTGTTTTTGCTGTCTTTCAACTCAAATGTCAAGTCTTATCCCGTACAGAGTAGTGCAAACGCAGAGCATGCAAACCAATAGGTATCTAGCTAAAACATAAAAGAGTCTATGATAATTATGGATGTCATCAATAATATATAAATAATAATAAAAATTGTAAATTCAATGTTTCGTTCACTTTTTCGTCAGCTGTGAGATTTATTATAAGCAAACGGTGCATATTTTTATTTCGGGCTAATTTAAAATGTTATAATACCTACTTGGAAAATAGTTTTTTCTCAAGTTGGTATTATAAAATTTTGGTGGTCCCGATCAGATGGGACCCGAACCCTGGACCATTGCATACCGGGTGAGTGCTTTTCCAACTAAGCTACTGAGACGTTAGCAGAGTTGACAAATTTTTCAAGTGCCAAAAGAATATTTTTTTTTTAAATATTTTCTGATCTTAATCAATAGTTAAATTTTATTTTTATTTAATTTTTGTTACAACCAATTTAAGGGCTCAGTCATTATCTAACATTCACTTATAATCACCATTCACAAGAGTCCAAAAACGCTGTATCGGCTGCCTAAGTGTTGATTACCTTACCATATACTTTCAATATTATTGAAATAATAACACGGTACCAAATTTCTATCTTTAAAATAAATATAATCTTTAGCCTGCCGCTAACACTCTTGCGCCTCACACAGACACTACAATATACATGACCTGCACCCCTCGCGTAAAATGTACAGACAGTAGTCGGTGATCCGCCGGGTAAACAATTTTTGTGGAAATTGGTGTTGTTTTTGTACAAATTACGTCGAAGCACGACAATCTGATTTTGTAACGGGTATGTGATCTTTGAGCCAGCAGTCATTTTAATGTCGTCCTCATCAAAATGACTGCTGGCCCAAGGTGGAGGCGAGTAACCCAGGATAGACCTCAGTGGAAACTATTAGAGGAGGCCTATGTCAAGAGGCACACTGAGATTAGAGATATTTTATAAGCTAAGTTACCAACAATGTGTCATCATCATCATCAGCCCACACTAGTCCACTGCTGGACATAGGCCTCTCTAATTGCACGCCACTCTGCACGATCCACGGCTACTCTCATCCAGCTCCTGCCAGCAACCTTGCGAAGATCGTCACTCCATCTAGTCTGAGGGCGTCCCACACTACGCTTGCCGACACGCGGTCTCCACTCAAGAACTCGTTTACCCCAGCGGTTATCGGTTCTGCGACAAATATGGCCGGCCCACTGCCACTTCAGCTTGCTTATTCGATGGGCTATGTCGATGACTTTAGTTTTCTGTCGGATTACCTCATTTCGGATCCGATCCCTCAGAGAAACTCCGAGCATAGCCCTTTCCATAGCTCGCTGAGCGACTTTAAATCTGTGGACCAGCCCTATCGTGAGTGTCCACGTTTCGGCTCCGTATGTCATGACGGGTAGGACGCACTGATTAAAAACTTTCGTCTTAAGACTTTGTGGAATGGGCGACGTAAATACTCGACGTAATTTCCCATATGCTGCCCAGCCTAGCTGTATTCTTCTACTGGCCTCTCTCTCGAAGTTGTTTCTGCCCAACTGCAAAATTTGCCCAAGGTAGACATATTCCTTAACAACCTCGAGATCACTGCCTTGCACTGAAATGGGTTCCGGAATGATGTGGTCGTTGAACATAACCTTGGTTTTGTCCAGGTTCATCCGCAGACCGATGCGTTGAGAAGAATCAGCAAGGCCGTTCAGCATGGATTGTAGATCCTGCAACGTTTCGGCCACGATGACGATGTCGTCCGCAAATCGCAAGTGTGAGATGTATTCACCGTTGATGTTGATGCCTTGTCCTTTCCAGTCCAGCATTTTAAACACATCCTCCAAGGCATTTGTGAACAATTTGGGGGATATAACATCCCCTTGTCTCACACCTCGATGTAAGGGGATATGTTTAGTCTGCTGGTTCTGTACTTGGACGGCCATTGTGGCTGCATTGTAGAGACACCTCAACACTTGGATATATCGCCAGTCGACTTGGCATCGCTGCAGGGATTCTAGAACAGCCCAGGTCTCGACAGAGTCAAACGCCTTCTCATAGTCCACAAATGCTAAGCACAGGGGTCGATTGTACTTTTCGGACTTCTGTATAATCTGCCGCATTGTGAAGATGTGGTCTATGGTGCCGTATCCTCCTCGAAACCCGGCCTGCTCTGGTGGTTGAAATTCGTCGAGTCTTCGCGCAAGGCGGTTTGTGATGACTCTAGAAAACAGCTTGTAGACGTGGCTTAGGAGCGAAATGGGTCGGTAGTTCTTCAATAGGGTCTTGTCTCCTTTTTTGAAGAACAACACGACAACACTCCTACTCCACGCCTCCGGAGTTCTCCCATCAAAGAGAACAGTGTTAAAGATGTGTTGGAGTTCCTTCAACACAGGTTTACCGCCTGCTTTCAGGAGCTCAGATGTAACACCGTCCTCACCAGGGGCTTTTCCGTTTTTGAGCTGTTTAAGAGCCATCTCAATTTCGCCTAGGCTGACTTCTGGCAAGTCTTCGGTAAAGTGGCGGGTCAATATGGCTCTGGAATCCTCATTTTCGGGATCAGGTTGAGATGCATGCGAGGCGTATAGCTGGCTGTAGAAGTTTTCAATTTCCGAAAGAATCTCCGGCCTCGAAGCAACGACTACGCCACTGGCCGTCGTCAACTTCGTCAAGTGGCTTCTCCCGAGAGACTGGACAAACACTTTCGATCCCCGATTTTGCTCTATCGCTCGTTCAATTGAGCGTGTATTGGAGCATCGGAGGTCGTAGCGTACTAGTTTGCCAATCTTCTTGTTGAGAGCCCTTTGTTCGGACGAAGTGACAGGTGGGTCCTCACGTCGTTCCTTCATAAGCCTAAGAGTCTCATTCGAAAACTTCGACTTCTTGCCTTTACGCTGAGTTGCGCAAAATCTCGTACCTTCCTCCCTGAGAATTCCGACCACTTTTTCGAGGGCCTGGTTTGTATCAACAGCATTTGTGGTTTCCATGGCAGCAAATCGGTTTTCCAGTTTGGTCTGGAACGATTCGGATCCCACGATGGTTTGGAGCAGGTTAGGACGGAGCCTGGACTTCATCAAGCGGACACGTTCGAGCTTAAAGTTGATATTCAGAGAGCCTCGGACAAGTCGGTGATCACTGCCGGTATTAAACCTGTTAATCACTGAGACGTCTCTGAATATATGCTTCTTATCCGTCAAGATAAAGTCGATCTCATTTTTTGTCTTATTATCGGGGCTACGCCATGTCCACTTTCTTTGGGGCTGTTTCTTGAAGAAAGAATTCATCAAGAAAAGCCCCTCTCTCTCGAGAAAGTTGACAAGCATTTGCCCCCTATAATTCCTACTGCCAAAACCAAAGGATCCTACTACCGATTCGCTGCGATTTTGTACTCCCACTTTGGCGTTGAAGTCCCCCATAACAACGTTGTAGTGGGCCTTGGTGGTGAAGTGTAAGGCCTTGGATATGTCTCCGAACATATCCTCCACTTCATCGTCAGAGTGTGTCGAGGTCGGTGCGTAAACTTGCACAACCTTGAGGCTATACCTCTCGGTAAGCTTGATAACGAGATACGCAACCCTGCTCGACACACTCGACACTTCTACAACATTCTCACAGAGGGTTTTGTGTACCAGGAACCCTACGCCACCCTGGGATAGCTGGTCTCCCTCTCGGTAGTACATAAGGTGGCCCGATTCAAGGGTTACGGTGTCCTCCCCCTCTCTTCGGACTTCGCATAGCCCAAGAATATGCCACCTTATCCGTCCGAGTTCCTCTTCCAGTTGTGCCAGGTGTTCATCGAGCCGTAGCGTGCGTCCGTTGTACGTTGCCAGGGTCAGTTGTTTATGGCGGCCTTCCGTAACCCGGGGATTCTTCGCACCCCCTGCCCTGCACTTACCATGACCGCCGCCGTGGTCAGGCATAGCAGGGCGGCCGGGAACTAGGGGCCGTGGTCCGGTCTGTGTCGCCATGTTTGGAGGGGTTTGCCCATAATTGCCACGCTGGGCATGCGGGTTGGCAATCGCAGTGCGTAGCTAATTTTACCGGTGTCGCTGCTGCCCGACACCGGTCTGTGTATTTAATTGCTACGCTCGAGTTGTGATGGTTATCCCGCCATCAGTCGGTTTGTCGTCAGAGCCTCGTTCGTTAGATAGCAGGGTGTACCGCGTGCAGGAGAGGTTGACTTGGGCACCGTGTGATGTAGGTCGGCGCCCCTTACACCCCAACAACAATGTGTATGTTATCTCTAATACCAGAATAAAGGGCTTTATTATTATTATTATGTGATCTTTAATCTGACCTCTTTATTATTATTTGTAGCCCAATATGTTTGCGAATAATAATCTTAAAATATGTAATGGCAGTACATTATATTGTATATTTATAAATAAATTATCTTTATCTTTATACCTATAAACGTAGCCATTTCGTTGTTATCACACCATAACCTTAAATGTCTGATTATCCTGCCACTCTTTACCCTGTTCTGAAAGCAGGTTAATGAGATTGAACCTCCACGGCTGAACATAGGACTCCCACAGTGAATTCCAGATCGGCTGGTTGGAACCAACCTATATGGACCACTAGGAATAGCTTTTGTTCTCTGCTCCTCCACTCGGACCGACATGGTGGCGTTTTTATATAAACACTTCAGCACCTCGATGTACCTATAGTTAATATTGCGCAGTTGGAGAGACTGTAGTACTGCCCAAGTCTCGATCGAAGCGAAGGGCTTGTCATAGTCTACAAACGCTAAGCATTGTGGCAAGTTATACTTTTCTGTCTTCTGCATAACTTGTCGCAGCGTATGGATGGGGTCTAAAGCCTTTTTGGACTACTAAAACTATGTGCGAGACGATTCGTGATGATCCTCGAAAACAATTTGTAGATATTGCTCATAAGCGAGATTGGTCTGTTATTTTTCAGCAAGGTGTTATCCCCTTTCTTGAAGAAGAGCACCACCGTACATCTGTTTTGTGCCTCCGGCGTTATCTCCTCGAGCAAGACGGAGCTAAAGAGTTTCTAATGGACTTTCAGTATCTGTGTTGTATTGAATCACTGAGGTAATTCCACCGTCACCCGGCGTCTATTTGTTCCTACGCTGTTTGTGCATGTCAGGTTGGTAATAAAAAGCTGATTTTGCATGGTTAACTGTTTTTTTTTACTTACCAGTTCAATTTTCTTTAACTTAGTACCGTTTTTCATTAACCTGTACAAAAGCTCTTTAACCTGTGAGGCAAAAATTTTAAAAGGCTGTATTTTCCATATTTATGTCTAAACTCCGTTCCCTTCAACTAATTATGAACACAAAGTATACATTAATTCGATTTACATTTACAAAAATATTTGACACATTTTTAAAAATCGTTAAAATAATACAAGCGGTGCCACTTTTTTGAGAACGATCCTTATCTATGACACAAAAACTAAACGAGAATCGGTTCATCCGTTTGAGAGCTACGATACCACAGACATATACACAGACAGATACGTTAAAGTTATAACACCCCTCTCTTTTGCATCGGGTTCTAAAAACGCTGGCACCGACAGCTTCTCGCTGTCAGAGCCAGCGTTTTTGACACTTGAAAGATTACGCCTGCTTTGCAAACGTTTCGGTAGCTTAGTTGGAAAAGCACTCGCCCGGTATGCGATGATCGTGGGTTCGGGTCCCAACCCTTACACACACACTTACACACCCCAATTCTCAATTTGGTTGCAATTTAAGTGATTTAAATATAACTGGAGAAAATAAAAATGGTTTTCATTACTACTTTTACATGGTGTGCAAAATTAAAATTGGAGAGTTGTAGAAATCCTCAAAGCAGCAAAGAACTGACACACAATCACGAGTAACATTATGTCTATCTATAGGTATGGGAGTAGGTGCCCTCGAGTATGTCAAAAATCCTCTTGATATACCCTACATATCGGAAAATCTTTAATGCTAAATGTCATGCTAAAGTATGTGAACTCTGGGAGCTGGACAAAGAGAAAGTCATAGAGGAAATAGCAAAAAAAGGGAGCCGAGAAGAATTTGAGTGGCTATTAAAAATGGTGACGTGTATGCATGTGGCGTACCGATGATAACAGTTGTAGCCTCTTACTCCATCATACATTGTTGGAGTAAGAGGTCGTACATAGAAAAACATAAATAACTTTATCAGGAGCTGCAATTATCATTGGCTACAGAAAAAGCTCTTTACATTTGCTGATAAAAATGAATAGTGTATGGTATGCGCGTGAGCTTAGAATTGCAATCTTGAAGTACCTGAGCATGTGTGCTATAAAAATTACTCTGGATCATCTAGCGGTACGGAGTCAACTGCCATAGTAAAAGGCTTCAAAAGTACATTAAAAATAGCTGTATTAAAAATATACTCATAGCTGATGGTATTCCGCAAATTTTGTACCGCGGCACACTGGTGTGCTGTGGTCATTAGTTAGTATGCCTCGGAATAATAAGGTTATCCCTGTCAATGATTACTCAAAATTAATTTTGAACAATAAAAATAGTGTACTCTATTATTTAGATCGCCTATGTTCAATTAAACTGGCCTGTGCTTCACATTCCTTACCTAAATACTTTTTCTGCAATTTAAAGCTTAGGTTTGCTTTTCAATAAAAACAATGTTTCGTTAATTAATAATAAAGTTTGTAAATATTATTTAGAACAAAAGTTTAGGTAGGTATTTATAAACTAAATATTATGTATGATCTTAAATAGTGTTTACCTCTTTACATTATTTTTTTCTTTAAGAAAAAATAGCAGGTAATGTTTACTCTGTCGTTCAGCCTACTCTGTAAAGCTATTTTTCTATGTGTGAGTATTCACGTACGGGCCCGATCGGCTCTCTCCGAAGTTTTTCGTTCGAATGGCACCCCCTTAATGTGAGTATTTAAAATTTAATCTTAAGCGTTTTGTGAAATACAATTTCCAAACGGTTTTGGCAAACGTTTTAGTTAGAACGTGTTTTTATGTTCGTTTTAACTTAAAGTTTTGGTATTCACATTAAAGGTAATTCAATTAAAAGGTATTAAAATAACTTTATAGACTTTGTCTTTAATGTTAATTTTTTCATCAATACAAGTGCTAATTATTAATGATTTTGTGTGAAACAAACATGCAAAACAGATAAAAAATAAGCAATGAAAAATGCTCCTGAATCTGCTATTCCATGTTTTTGTAATCATTTCTTTCACTCATTGTTTGTGTTGCCAGCTGAGAAAATATACGCGTTGCACATTGTTGCCATGCGAATAAAAATAAATCAAGCCTGATTTATTCCGGGGTCGCTTGTACTGCAGAGGCTACTATGACGCGCCGAATGTATGCAACGTTACCACAGTACAATATGGGCAGCAGTAATATGTTACAACTATTGTAAAACCCAATAGTATCTATTCTGCTGGGAGCCACTATCAAAAGCTAGTACCTCGTAAGTAACCAGAAACCAGACAATGAAATAAAGAGTACAAATCGTAATCAAGAATTTTAATTCCTTGTTTCGAGATATATTTATATTAAGTTTTTAATTAATTAGTTAGCTTCCTTCTAGGCTGATTATACCGCTCAATACAGTTATGGGACAAACATCGAAATCGCAAAATACAGGATGTACAAAAGAATGGGACACTCCTTAAAACCACGTGACCAGCTGGTCATATACAACAACTTTTCATAAGGGAGCAACATCGAAATCGTGATTTTATTTTCAGATGCTCCATACATTATCATCGAGGTATGCGAGTAAGTTTGTATGGAGCAGTTTAAAATATTCTATCGATTTCGATGTTGCTCGTATTGTATATGACCAGCTGATTTACTGATGATATTTAGCAGTGGGTTTAAGGAACACTCTTTAAAACCACTGATCTGTTTCCTATTCTTTTGTACACCCAATATAAAACCATTCACTATTATGGGAAGTAAACAATTTTTTTGTCTTTGCCGAGTTTTGTCAGCAATTAATAATACTGGAAAAAGAGACAAATTATGATGTGTATTTTAAATTAGGCAGTGCCTCCACTGCCGGCACCGGCACCCAAAATATACGACAATGGGAGCCGGCAGTGTCAAGAAAAAAAACTATTGTCAGTTGGTTGACAGCATAGCTGATTACTGATTCGCCCGAGTTGTTTTCTGTTTGTGTTGTTGTGAAATTTTTGTTTGTTTTTGTTAAATGAAAAAAAAAGATGCAGGTTGGAGGCCAATTGTCATCACACGAAGAATTTTAATAAGCATTAATAGTGCACAAGTAAGTGTTAACAATTAATTCTGGATAAGAGATGCCAAAGGTTTGAGTGTAGCAAAGGGTGTGCAAGGCGTTTCGGACTTCATATTTCATAAAAAAAACATAAAACTTAATAAAACTCAAATCTTTGTTTTTTAACTTATAAAGGGACCCAAATTAAATGCTTTTTATAATTGTGACTTTTTCTTTCCAACACATGGCTTAGCGAGAAAATGCATGATATATTGGAGACTCCAGACACTTAAAAAAAATGTGATGAAATTATGAAACTTCATAAAATCAAAATCTTTGTTTTCCATCGTATTAAGGAGCCTAAATTAAACACTTTTTATACTTGTGACTATTTCTTTTCGACACACGGTTTAACGAGAAAATGCAATGAAATATTGGAGCCTAAACCGTGTGTCGGAAAGAAAAAGTCACACGTTTATAAAGCGTTTAATTTAGGCTCTATAATACAATGAATAACAAAGATTTTAATTGCATACCATATAATCAATAACTTAACATCCGTAGATGCTAGCGCCGGCATCAGTGTCGAGTGCCGGCGCCGGCACCCATAGTGGCTGCCGGCGCCGGCAGCGGAGGCACTGCCTTTAATTTAATATAAGTATAACTTGCTATTTGAAAGTCGCATTAAATGACCGCATAAGTCATCAATGACTGAACTAATCAGAAAGTTGAGATTCTGAGGCTAAATAATACTGTGTCATTACTATTTTGTATTCAAGGATATGCTTTGTCTTTTGTCTATGCAGTTTGCCAAAAATATACCTTAGCTGTAAATGGCAGAGTATATTGGAAAAATAAATCTAAATGTAGGTCGAATTTGCATGCGGTTTATGCATGGTCATAAAGAATGTCCTTATTTGCATGTAAAAAATGATACAGTACCCTAATAGTATACTTATGCATAAGTAATTAATCAATTGTTAGTACGTTTATTTGTGTCATCATCATCTATATTTATCTAACGTTCGTAATCATCGCCTAGTTAGTTAGTTTCGATTGTTAAGAAATTGGTCTTGTTGTCTAAAAAAATATCTTACATCATTATTTCTGACCTGACTGACACTAAAACAACTCGAATAAATAGTAGTGATTTAAACGAACAATGTACTTGACTAAACACCTATAAAATAACTACAAGCTTCTAGTTTAACAGCAGCCTATAACTCATTTACAGTGTTTAACATTAGGCGTTTCTACAGGCGATGAGCGACAAAGGACTATAAACGAATCGACACATACTACCATATTAACGTGGTAGCACTGTACCACACAATAGCGAATAACAAAGAACACAAATCATCTCTATACTCATCTGTGAACGTTGCTGTAATAACTGTCAAGCACCTGCTAATTTATTGTAGACTTAATTGCCAGCACTGAAGGTTCCGATTTACTTGGTTGCGTTATACAGATTGGATACTTTATAATGTAAATGGCGAGGTGTTGGAGGTTGTCTTATTTAGAATTTCACGG
Source organism: Anania fuscalis (assembly GCA_950371115.1). Lineage (NCBI taxonomy): Eukaryota > Metazoa > Arthropoda > Insecta > Lepidoptera > Crambidae > Anania > Anania fuscalis. The sequence continues at coordinate 4,944,840 of OX493334.1, read as the reverse complement.
CCCGTAGCGTGCTCGTCGTTGACTTGGGTGTAGTGGGAACAGAACCGACAGACCACTGACCTATGCTAAGGGCGGCCACTGAAACAGAATGTACAGAAGAACAGGACACTCCTTAAAACCACGTGATCAGCTGCACATGTGCATCATCTTTTTCTAAGGGAGCAACATTAAACATCGTTTTTTTTACATACTCCATAGAAACTATCGTGGTACCTCTATTAAGTATAATGTATCTGAAAAAAAAACCAGAATGACGCCTCCTCGATATATTTTTTTACGGCAAGCACGACTAACAATTTAATTTTTTTTTGATTGTGCCAGGTTATTGTTTGGGGCCTGTGTTCAGCAGGGAATATTCTACAGCTGAAATGATGATTAATGTTGTGTGCACGAGCTAAAATGGCCGCTTTATTCTAGGATTTATTCAAATAACATCCTTTAAGATTGTTATGCGGTTTTTTGATAACGCTGGTTTCCAATACTTCTGCTTGAACAGGTTGCTAAAATAGCAGTGGGCGGAACACATAGCACTTAGAACTGATGGCCGATGGGGCAGAGAGATTATTGAATGGCCACGTACCGGCAAGGGTAGCATAGGACGTCCACCTACTACGTAGACACATGGCCTGGCAAAGGCTGCAGGATGCCGCTGGATACAGCAGGCCGCTTCCAACCGGCCAACCTGGAAGTAATTCGATGAGACCTATGTTCAGCAGTGGAAGTCCTATGGCTGAAGTGATTGACAGGTTGAGCTGGCTGGTTTTTCGATGGACTGTGGTTCAAGGAAGTAGTTACGACAGGCAAGATAACTAAGTAGGTGTTAGATTACGTCCGCACTGGCTGGCTGCTCCGAGCGAAGTGGGTAATAATCTTTACGAGACCTATGCTTTTTGCGTAATTTGTAAAATGCTCACAAAATGCTTTTTGCTGGTCTATTGTTTTTTAAAGCATTTTCTTTAGGCGACAAAACATTTTACTGTGGTTTATTAACATCGAATCGAAAGAAGCCTATTGATGCCTTGCCCAGGAAGTTAGGTTCTAGTTATTAGCAATGCAGAGTTTAGGGTTTCGAATCGCAAAATAAATGAAATTTTTAACAAACTGAAAAATATTTAATAAAATATAATTAGGCGCCTTACAAGCATGCAGCCAATTTAATTGATATCGCCCCTTACCGGGCGATACAGTTCACAAGCCTTTATTTCATTAAAGTTTATTTTTTTACTCGTCCGTGTTCAGGTCAAAGAATTTATAAATGCAATTAAATTAAATCGATTAAATATTTTCAGAGCAAATTGGTTATGACAGTCACAGACTAGTGATCCTGAAAGGGTTCCGTTTTTTCATTTGGGCCTCTACGAGTAGTACTAAAAAAAGTAACCAAAATGCAGTCCGATGGATAGCAGCTGGAATTACCTCAAGTAAAACATGAATCTTATCAAAGCTGCACAGAATGTATTAAAATTGCGTAGTGGTTCGACTGCTATCTGTCGGCGGTCACAAAAATTCTCATATCGTCTCAAACATATTGAACATTATCTCTGTCGGTTCACCAAAGTAAATTAAAAGGGTGACCCCTCCGCTCCAAAAACCCAACCTCATTTCATAATTGCGTCGGAATCTATATTAATATTCAATAAGTACGGAGACGGTAACATGAAAAAAAGATTTACTTCAAATTTATTATGTTCTGATAACCTTCATATCATAGGGACCGACACTTGGCTGAGTAAGTCGACTACTTCATTTTTATCAGTCGATGTTTTTGTTTTTGTTGAGCTAAATGAGAAATCATCATCATCATGCCTTTGCAAGTCCACTACTGGATTTATAATACGAAACTCCACAGCATGCGGCACGGGGCCATTGCTACGCTGAAAAAAATTTTGAGCCAACTAAGAGCTTCTTTCTCTTAGTTGATATATCGATTCAAATGACTTTAATTACACTTATATCAATCAAAGCTAAATAGTTAAAGCAAGATTTTATTTGTTTAACTAAATTTAATTAGTAATTTATTATTAAACTAAACAAGTAGGCATTTTTGTTAATTTTAACAAGTAAAATCGTGTATTTTATTTTCTGGCATGATTTGATCAAATTCTAATAGCTAGCATAAACAAATGCTTATGTAGAACCAATCAAGTATGCAATCTGGATAGTTTTGACTACGGCCTTTGTTAGATTTCTAAAGTTAAATTGTTAGTATAATTTTGGATAAAGAACATTTATTGCTTAGGGGACATCACAACGACACAAAACAAAACAGTACCCAAACAATTACTTAGAAAAATAAATTAAAAACATTTAATATACTTAAATAAAAAACAAGAATGAAAAAAAAGACAAACAGAATGGCCGAACAGCGTACCGCTGGCTACGAATCTGGTTCTCAGCAGGCACCTGCTGAGTGAGATCACGGAGTAGGTACGCTAAATAAATATAATATAGACTACTTTTTGGAGATAAAGATGAAATAGTAAGAATAAAAAAAAAAGTTCCTGTTAATATTGAATAAGATCTTAGTTACTCGTATACTCTGAAAAAAAGATAACAATGGGCCCATGACACATGTGTGCGCGAATTGAGCGAGAGGATATATGCATAGCTAAATGCAATCTAAATTTGTCATACCAGTTACAATATTGCAAGGAGGAACCATTTCTTTTTCAGTGTCAGTCGTACCATGTCGTACTGTCCACGGGTGGTAGGCCTGCCCACGCTGCGTTATCTAGCTCGTGGTCGCCACTCAATAAACTTCCCCCACAATATGGCTGCCAATGGCCACTTTAGGTTTGCATTGCAAGCCGAAATAGCTTTTTTAATTACAAAGTTTGCAATTCTTTTTCTTTCATTTTTTTCAGGTCATGTATCGCAGAGAAACCCATAGCACGTTATGTGTCATTGAAAATAAAAATAAAATCATTGGATATCGCCTCAGATCAGAGAAAGGGATATCGCACACAAAAACAGAATATATAATAGTACATTTTACGACACGATAGAACATATTTACAGACATGAAACAGCAAAACAAAATTCAAGAGTAGGTAATGTAGGTATATACTTTGACTTTGTTTCAACCGCAGTATTATCATCCAAAATGTCACAAAGATTTAAACAGACTGTTAGCAGTAAGTCGAAAATAACTTAAGATTTGATTATAAATAGTTAATTACCTATAGTTGTTTGCTGCAAGCTTGTTAATAAAATTAAGAACACTTGACGGCTAAAAGTAAATAAATAATCATAAATAGTTTCCACAATCACACCAATTAGCTAGCCCCAAACTAAGCATAACTTGTACTATGGCGACTAGAAAATGGATAAACATACTTAAATACGTTTATAAACGTCCATGACTTAGGTACAAATGCTTGTGCTCATCTCACAAATATTTGTCCCTCACAAAATACCTAGCTATTGGATATTAATTTGTCATTTTATACAAAGCACTCGTTTAAACGCAAATTAACATACTCTTTTATCGCAAGACCTTTGGTCCAGTCTTGTTTTGATCGTTACTGCGGAACACATGTTTTATCTGCTGTTTTTCTCTGTTGCCTAATTATATATTAACTGTCGCGTCTCTCAATATTGATTTGGTTGCTGGCGATAATATAATATGTTAAACAATTGACTAACGAGAATTAAAAAATATGTTTTATGCGACGAAAAAGGATTTCGACATTTAGCATGTAGCAAAGAGTTTGTCTCCAACCTGTACTAATCTATGCTTTATAAAAATATTGTATTCTAATTGATTGCGAGAATTTAAAAAAGGATTTTTTTTTTTTATGTGGGTACGTAAAAATGATTTTTATTTATTATAAGCAATGTGCAGTTGACATCGCCATTATTTAATGTAGGGTATTGACGTTTTATTTATCTCTAAAATGACGTGTTTTACATCGATTAATATTCATTACATCACTAATTCTAATCGTTACCCTAATTATAAACTAGTTACTAGTTAAAAAAACCAAGATGACTAGTTGAGAACTCTGAACCTATATCTGTTTTTTTATAGTTTTGTGATATTGTGTATGTAACGATCGGTTAAATTTTATTACGTAAGTATTTTAAGCATGAGATATCAACATTGATAATGAAATTTTATCATAGTGCTAATAAAAATATCGAATCCAACTCGGATGGGCAGCGTTCGGGAAGCTACGTAATATCTTCTCCTCACAAACACTACCGCAATGCCTCAAGACCAAGGTATGGAATCAATGTGTGTTGCCAGTGATGACATACGGATTTGAGACGTGGCCGCTAACGATGGGCCTCATAAGAAAGCTCAAGGTCACTCAAAGGGCGATGGAGAGAGCAATGCTCGGAGTTTCCCTTCTCGATCGAATCAGAAATGAGACGATCCGAAGGCGAACCAAAGTCACCGACGTAGCTCTCAGAATCGCAAACCTTAAGTGGCAGTGGGCGGGGCACATTGCTCGCAGGACTGATGGCCGTTGGGGCAGGAAGGTCCTTGAATGGCGGCCGCGGGCCGGAAGACGTAGTGTTGGTAGGCCCCCACAAGGTGGACCGACGATCTGGTGAAGGTCGCGGGAAGCCGCTGGATGCGGGTGGCACAGGACCGATCTTCGTGGAAATCCTTGGGGGAGGCCTATGTCCAGCAGTGGACGTCTTTCGGCTGATGGATGGATGGATGAAATAAAAATAGCTTGCATAAAAAAAAAAAACGGTTCGGGAAGAAGAACTCTCTATCCCACAAACCTATTTGTCGAGTGGTTAATGTATTTACACTACCTTATAAATAAATAAATATTGGACAACATCACATACATTGCTCTGATCCTAAGGTAAGTAGCTAAAGCACTTGTGTTTTAGAAATTAGAAACAACGACGGTACCACAACACCGAGCCAATATAGAAAAGTTCGCTTTCTACATTGACCCGACCGGGGATCGAACCCGGAACCTTAAAGATGGCGGCACCATTTAAATACCGGCGTGCTTGCCTCTCAGCTACGGAGGTCGTCAATAATATTCGCTTAGCGAGCATAATTTTTTAAATTAATTTAGTAAATTTACTATGCTAAACAACCGACCAGCTGGCATCATCAGTATGTATAAATTGACAAAAATAATGAGATTTCCATAAAAGATTCATATTATGAACAAATTAATATACAGGAAGTACAAGAAAATAGGACACTCCTTAAAACCATGTAATCAGCTGGTCATATACAACAACTTTTTCTATGGGAGCAACATCGTATACCTAAAATCAATGTACTTACTTAATCTTTTTTTAGAATCAAATTTAGAATACCTATTAAATAATATCAAGGCCATAGTAACGATAAAATTTGATTGCAGAATAAAATATGACGCTCTTTCAAACTCTTTCAAAAAAGACAATTGTTATTTTTGAATTATTCTTATATAAAACCTAAATGTACAAATGTAATTCCTCAGGCACACAGTTCGAGTAGATCACCCACCAGACGATAAGACTTATTTCGAACTAGGAATAGACGACAATAATTCGTAAATTGCCGAAATCTACGGCGGAATTGCCCATAAAGATGATTCACGACACACACCAATAGTTTTATTGTATTATTGTACAGGGTCACTTGCTTTCTAGTTTTCTGAAAAATAGGTTTATGTTAGTATTGACCTTGCTTTTGCACACAGCACCGATTTTTAACCGACGAAAAAAAACGGAAGATGTTCTCAAGTCGACGCGTATATTTTTATTTTGTGGAAAAAAGTTTACAGATATTAAAAGACAGAACTATGTTAAGTGCATTTTTTTTCGCCTAAGCAGTTTTTAAGGATAAACCGAAGTCTGAAATTGGACCCAAATGACCATTATGTATAGAATGTAATATAGGAAAACGTAAAAACTTAACTCAACTCTATCGGGTGTAAAAAAAGGCTTAACCAAGCCGAATACCACATATTCTACGTATTATTACGATCATTTTTTTCTTTTACACTATACCTGGGAAATGAAAGGTTACAGAGTTATTGACAGTCAAAGTGAAAAAAAAATTCAAAGATTTTTACAAAATTGACTTCTGTTTGATAATACTAAACTTTTTTACAAAGAAACATGATAAAAAATTTCAGTCCTTCTTTCATAAAACGCCTTTTAAGGGCACAGCCGGCAATGAATCGTGCGCAGTGCTCTCGCGCCAGCCGCTCGCCCGCCGACCGCTTACACACACAGGCACAGTCTGTGGCGTGCGCGCTATACATTGCGGGTTAGAAATAAGTTATGTTTTTTGATACCCAAAAATTCAAGTCATTTCCCAGCAATTATTTTTTTTGCATTCTACTTGGTTTTATGTATAGAATTCGTGGTTTAAGGCTTCGTTAAGCTTTTTTTTACACTCTGTATATAACCGAGAAGGATATTGGGCCTATGCAGTTTCTAAGAATGAACCGTAGTCTAGAATTGCACCCAATTGACCATAATAATGTAAATTTAGGAAAACGTGAAAACTTAACTTAGCTCTATATAGCTGAGGAGGAATATAAGATATTTTGGACTAAAAAGGTCTGGTTCTTGGTTCAAAGGTTACGGTGGTCTCAATTGGTCCAACTAGATTTTATAATTAGACGTATCGCATTAATGCTACAGTATCTCAGCCAAGCATTTTTTGCAACCAGCCTACTTAATACTATAACTTGCAATGGATTTAAGCACTTCATTTTGTATTTTTTCGACTTTATTACAACAATTAATTAAACACTGACTTCTGCTAATTACAGCCCGGACCAGAGCACCTGATGTCCAACTTAATCTCGTTATAAAACAGTTCATTCGCTTGGTTTATGAACGCATGCAAACAAACCGTGTATCAGGGACAGCCTGGTCACCAGGGGCCCATAACTTAAGCGCGCGCCAGATCAAAAAGAGCCCAGGGCTGGAATGGACATGCTCGATTTATATAGGTGCGCGAGGCGGGGCGATAGTGCGATACACTGGCACGTATTCAGGGAAGTTTGGGGGGCCCGCTACTGTCGATGAATTAGCAATTATTTTAAATAGAGAATCTCAAAGGTTCCAAACACAAAGAGCATCCACTCGAAGGAAATACATTTACAGATTTATTAACGAAGGGCGATAGTGTATATCAGCATGCCATATAAAGAAAAATCAAGGTTCCACCATAAAGAAAAAAATCGTCAAACAGATAATTTCAAGAGCGGCCATAACTAAGATAATTCTGAATTTATGAAATACTTAGACGACGATCACAAACATAAACCATACTTAGTGCAATTCACTGGCTTGCACCTACCAGTGGCGTGCATTGATTTTATTTCCAGGTAGGCAGTAGATACTTTATGTGTTTTATTGATGAAAATCAGTGGTTTTCATCTATAATCCACACTTGTAAGTAGCTACTACTTTCAATTATCAGGTAGGCACTGCCTAATTGCTTATATGCACCGCACGCCCCTAGCACCAACATACTATTGACAGTATGTAGGAACGATCACGCGATGGTTTACATCAAAAACGACTTTATCTCAAAATTAGGTTATAATGTTTCCTTAAGTAAACCTACTCTATTAGCAAGCAAAAGAGATGGTTCAAATAGATAGATAGAATAGATTAGATAAAATTGGGCCAGGCGACATACCTATACATGCTTATTTTACAATGAAAGACAGGATACAAAATTTCTCAATGAAGAGTATCATACGGCAATCTGAGATGAGACCACTGAGCGATATATTAATACTGTTTCCCGAGATTTGAGTTTGTCTCTATTGACTTTATAACAGTGAAAAGCTTACGTATTTGTGGAGACGTCACAAACTTCGATATTATTCAAGCATAAGTTAATAAGTAATGAATTAAATAAAAGTGAACGAAATAAAATGCTCCGTTTATTTCCAAACTTAAATAGCACGAACTCAATGCATGCCTGAAGATACGCTTGAATGTAGTGAAAAATAATGGAGGATAAACGCACTTTACGCCGTTATTCTGTTTCAGAAATAGTGTTTATGGTTTGAAATCTCCCTATGAATGCAATCTTATAATTTTGAAATAAATATGCCTTTTTATTTGGCTCTACAAGTCTAAAAATAGTCAGTCTTAAAAACAAGTCGTTACATGATACATGTTGGCAGTGTGTAAGATTATAAATAAAGTAATAAAACGCAGGTCAAACGTAATCACGTCCGTAAAGTGTATCGTATGATTATGGCTAGTAGTAAAGACATTTATTAAAATGTATACAAGTAATATTACAGTGAAAGTCCTATGCCTGAAATGACGGTGATGAAGAAGGTCACACAATTTGATCACCTTCTAGTTACGGTATGAGTAAATTATATAGTTATAGAAATGTTAATGATGATGATTGCTGCGATGCTGGTATAACGTTGAATCGTTGGTTATAAATAAATAAATAAATATTGGAAACATCACATGCATTGCTCTGATTCTAGGGTAAGTAGCTAAAGCACTTGTTTCATATAAATTAATAACAACGACGGTATTACAACACCTAGACCCGCGACAGTATAAAATAGTTCATTTTCTACATTGACCCGACCGGGAATCAAACCCGGGACCTCACAGAGGGCAACGCCAAGTCCGGCGTGCTCGCCTCACAAAAGACGTCATAGGAGGAAAAGGAGGTTATACTATCAAAGCTTTGTGACCATTTTAGTCATTAATTGCTACGAAATTTGACACAATAGAAAATATTATGGCGTTTCGTACTGTAAAATCATCATCATCATCACATAAATCATGTACGAAGTTTTCAATGTTAATGGGGCTTAATCTAGTAACAATTTGTTAAAAATATCAACCTCTGGTAAACAGCTTTGTTCAAAGACCCTAGACATGACCGCATAAACTGTGTTGTTGAAACATAAAATTATACGTCCAGAAAAAACAAAACAAGCTTGAATAATATAAAGCTCTTCTTGAAGAGCTCATGGTTTAACCCAGGATCTAAATTGTTGATTAAAAAAACATAAAAAAATCGTTTACATTTTATTCAAGGCAGTTGCCGGTTTAACTCATAAAATTTATGTACTCCAAAGCCCCTCTACGATATCGTGAAGCCTAAGTCAATAAAATACATTGTGTACCAAATGCTGAAACTGCGGATTTAACAACCATAAAATTATAATTATGTTGCCAAGTTTCTCTGCACTGCTACACGTATACACTTAATATCTACATTATTTTATATCACCCGAGTTTATCAATACAAACGGATGCAACTTGTAGAATGGATCTTGTGGAAGCGCGATAACCTATGGCAATACGAAATTGTGATATCACTCGTAGCCAACAGCTCCTTTGACTTCGATGCGCTTGCGCTGAATAGTGTTATGCACTTTGCGGCAAGAAAGTAAGATAGATCAATAAAACCCACCTTTTTATGTTTAAGGGCCACAACTGATGTAAGTATGCTATTCTTTGGGCCTAGATACAGTTTTAAAGAAGAATATACACTGCTATACAGTGAAGACAGCGTCACCAAATTGGACCTACAAATCTCTGTAATTTAAACACCGAGAATGAGCAGCGATAGACTAAGTACTACCAGTTAGATCGTCACAGTCACTCTGTAGACAGTTACATCGTGTCAAGCACACGATCTAACTGGTAGTACTTAGTCTATCGCTGCTCATTTTGGGTGTTTAAAATTTCAAAGAAGTTTGTATTTGTCGGCTAAAACGTAGTAAATAGAGCTTTACTACTGTGCACCAGCCAAATGTTTTGTTTTTGGTTGATCTGTAAAAAGGAGAAGAAAAACAAACTGAGAGTCATTATGAATTTTGATTACAACCTTTGGCAGTTATGAAGAAGTACAAAACCAATAACAACTCTAAACTAAAGTTTGACGGACTTTGTTAACTTGCTGGCCACCTTCCACATGCCCCGATCCCGACAAATTTAATTGGACAATAAAACATAAGACGGCCGTAATGATTTGTGCAGTGCCGATAACGAGATGTTAATTATTAATATTATTATGAATGATCATTGAATAACAACGATATCGCTATCGCTCATTGAACACACTTGTTCCATTCAGTTGCGGCCTAGATAAACAAAAGGTCTAGACTGAGTGGTAGTTTCCAGGAATTAGATCTCTGAGGGCAGATTACTATTTGTTTATTTAACGAGTAAGATGGAATATAACATTTGTGACAAGTAAATTAATTAATTATTGGAAATAATTAATGTGTTATTTGGCAGCGCATTTAAAACAATTATAAAACAACGATGTTTTTATTCATAAATGTAGGTCCTACCTAAAACAATGATTAGTTTTCATATTATGAAGTTTTATTAGAACTTATAGACACAGTTGGTATTTGATGATAACTTCATATTTATGTTATTTGTGTCCAATATAAAATAAAAACGGTTTACATCAGTAAAAAGTAAATTAGATCTCGTTTTATGAGAGCGTTAATAAGTAAAAAATAAAAAACAAAATTAACAGCTTGTAACATTTCCATTAAAGCCCGTCCAAAGTGTTAAATAATGAAATAATTATGTTCCCCGGCCCTAACAAGTGCCCTTTTTGAATCCAACAAAGAAAAAGTAATCAATTCGATTAATTCCCGCCGAAAAATAACGACTCCATTGCGCTCTCAACGAATAAATATTAAGAGAAACCAACACTTTATTTATTTCTGAACGTTTATTATTTTAAAAAAGAGAAATGAGTTTCGAAATTACGTAGGTGTGAAAGAGATGTCCGCAGGCATCAAAATTATCTCGAGAAGCTATGGAGCCCTGTCAAATGTACCTGTGGCTGAAGAAGATGGATGTATGTGGAGAAGAGTATGAGCGAGAGAGAGGAGTAATATAAAAGATGGCCGTGGAGGTGAAAATTTGCATTTTATCTTTATAGATCTCTTGGTTAATTGAGAGTGCGAATGTGTTTTGCGCACACGTTAATTACCGATTGATTAATGATTACTCGCTACTGTCCATTAATTCTGCGATAAAAATCGTTATAGAATATCGATCATGGCGGGATGAACGCGAAGGTTACAGTTACGATCTCAATTTGTATTTCGCTTTAATGTTTTTCATAAATTAAATTGGACTGACGTTTTTAATCCTTGTAGTATTCATTCGATAATTTTATAAATAGGTAATATTATTTTATAGTTATAGTTCCATATCTATACTAAACCTTAACTGGTTTAAGGGCTAATTCATAGAACTGTTTATTACTTATATTTGAACAAATTAGAATAAGAATAAGAGTAGTGTCAAATCCAGCGGGGTAATCATGAACTCTTAAAACAATCTCAAATCTGTCAATTTCGTACGTCATTACGTACGAAATTTGACAGATTTGACAAGATTCGAGATTGCTTTTAAGAGTTCATGGTTACCCCCGAGGCATCAAGATGAAACATCGGTAAAAATACCAAAGTCAGCCCCTGTTATAATGTTCAGTGATTTGTAGTTATTCATAAAATCATTGCTCGAAAACAAATTAAAAAAAACATGTAGGAATGTATCTGGGGAACATGATGCACTGTTCTGGGGACTTAGAGTGCAATATTCAGCATCGAATAGCCGCAGCGTGGCTTAAATGGCGAGAAGTAACCGGTGTTACATGCGACAGAAGAATGCCAGTAAAACTCAAAGGCCTGATCTACAAGACCATCATCAGACCAGTCCTTATGTATGGCAGCGAAACATGGGCCAAGCGAAGCGTAACCAAAAAGAACGTGCATAACATCCAAGTTGCCGAAATGAAGATGCTGAGGTGGATGTGCGGCGTAACAAGGCTAGATAAAATCCGCAACGAGTATGTGCGAGGAAGCCTGGGAGTGCGCGATATTGCCGACAAGTTGCAGGAGAGTAGGCTGCGTTGGTATGGTCACGTTAAGAGGAGGCCCCCTGATTACGTAGGGAATTTGGCACTGCAGCTTTCCCTCCTCGGTTGAAGATCCAGAGAAAGACCCAAGACACGATGGGAGAGTGTAGTATTGAAGGACATGAAAGAGTGCGAGGTTTCCAAGGACGATGTCGATGACAGGGCGAAGTGGAGGAGAAAAATTCGGAAAGCTGACCCCACCACCATGTGGGATGGATAGCTTGGAAGAGAGAGAGAGAGATGTAGGATAAAGATAAAGATAAAGATAAAGTTTGATGTAATAGCTTTGACTGAAACTTTTTTGACTAGTTCCGTATCAGACGGGGAATTATTTGCTTCTGATTATGTAGTAGTACGCAATGACCGCGCAGGTGACGTCGGGTGGGGGGGAGTGCTACTCGCCGTGCGAAACTGTTATACATTACAACAAGTAACTAATGTGGATGCCTTTACGTCTGATATGGAGCTGCTTTTCGCCATTATTGGTGGGAAAAGTGTTGAAAAGTTTTTATGTTGTGTTGTTTATTTGCCTCCTAATTGTAGTGATAATCTGTATCTTAACGTCTTGACGTGCATTGAAAATGCTACTGTTACATATTCCTCTCTAAATGTCGTAATATTACTAGGTGATTTTAACTTAAACTCATGTAGCGTAAATGTTAAGTCCAATTTTAATTCTTTTTGTGACTACAGTGGACTACAGCAACATAACATTGTGTATAACAAATGTGGCGGTATGTTAGATCTCGTGCTCAGTAACTTTAACTCTGAGCAGGTCATAGTGTCCGAGGGTGCTGAACCCTTAGTACCTATAGATAAGTACCACCCTCCGCTTGAGGTGACGCTCAGGTTTCAGAGCCGCTCGCTGGCCCAGTCGTCGTCCTCTCCACCGCCTACTCAGCGCCCGGGATCTGTTCCAGACTGGGATTGGCGCAAGGCTGACTTTCAGGGCTTATACGCGGCATTAAAGGGCTTAGATTGGTCGGATATGTTTGTTATAGCAGACATTGACGACGCCGTGGCGTTGTTTTATGATCGTCTCTATAATTGTATTAGTCAATATGTTCCAGCTAAATCCCGATACATACCAGATTATAAGTGCGCCTATCCAAAATGGTTTAATGCTGATATTATAAGTAATATACGTAAAAAATATTATCACTTAAAACGGTATAAAGCTGAAGGCAAAGAGTTTAACAAGGAATTATTTAAATATTATAGGTGGCATGTTAAAAACTTGATTGACTATGCGTATAAGCAGCACTTACATCTGACAGAACAAAACATAATTAACGACCCAGCCAAATTCTGGGAGTATGTAAAAGATAGGAAGAATGACAAGCACCGTATGAACGTTTACTCGACCGGCGATGTTGAAGTTGCTGGGCAAGCCGCAGCCGACGCTTTTGCAGACTATTTTAGCTCCGTGTATCAGAGCGAGGTGCCTGTTTTGGACCATGTAGATGCGTTACGAGCTGCAGATGGTCAATATGACGCTTCCTGTATTTCTATAAATACAGTCGACGATACCAATCTGAAAATTGCAGTTAGGCGGCTAAAACCGAGATCGTCGGGTGGCCCGGATGGTATTCCTGTTTTTTTGGCAAAAGACTGCATATCCGCTTTCGAGAGTCCGCTCCTGTATATTTTTAATTTGTCATTGACTCACTCCAAGTACCCCAAAATTTGGAAAAATTCTAGGGTCACTCCGGTTCCTAAAACTGATAGTGGAAATGACATTTCGTCTTTTAGACCAATTGCAGTTTTATCAGTCTTTCCAAAAATATTTGAGATAGTGTTATGTCAGCAAATTAATAAGCAAACTAGGAATCTATTGCATGATAGTCAACACGGTTTTCGGAATGCTCGTTCTACCACTAACAATCTTGTAGCTCATCTTGACTATACACATGCAGAGTTGGATGCAGGTAGGCAGGTGGATGCTGCTTACTTTGATTTTAAAAAAGCATTTGACCTGGTCGACAATGACATCTTGTTACGTAAGTTGGCAATGATGGGCTTTGCACCAGAACTCGTTGAGTTTTTTTCAAACTACCTACGTGATCGGCGCCAGTTTGTTAGACTGGGTGCATTTGTATCTAGCGACTATTACACAAGATCCGGGGTTAGTCAAGGAAGTACGCTGGGGCCGTTACTTTTTCTTATATTTATTAATGACCTACCGAATAGCGTTACTGCCTCAAATTGTCTGTTGTTCGCGGATGACCTCAAATTAAGCCTAGGTATAACCTACCCATCTGACTGTGAAGCATTGCAAAGAGACATCGATGCGGTTGTGGAATGGAGCATATTAAACCGTCTTCCATTTAATAATAATAAATGTAAAATAATCACATTAACGCGTAAACGTTGTCCACTAAATGTAGATTATAAATTATCTGACGCATCCTTAGAAAGTGTAAGTGAAATTCGTGACTTGGGATTAATATTAGACTCTAGACTTGACTTTCATAACCATGTGACTACTATATGTAATAAGGCCAGCAAAATGCTTGGCTTTGTCTTACGTATTTCGTCTCAGTTTGACGGAGTAGGGGTAGCTTTGGTACTTTACAATGCATATGTTCGAAGTAAGCTTGAATACGGTGCCATTGTATGGAATCCTTATGAGGAGAAACATATTCTCATGATAGAGAGAATACAACGCAAATTCGCACGTTGGCTATACAAGAGGAAATATAGTTATTACCCTTACCTATATCCGTCCCTATTTGTGTCTGGTATGGTAGGGTTACATACTCTTAAACTTAGGAGGGCTATGCAGATGATGATGCACTATTTAGCAATCATACTTAATAGGATAGACAGCCCAACGATATTAAGCAGAGTGGGACTATTGGCTCCCAAGCGCCTGGGTTATGACGGGGAGGGGACGGTGGCACCGCGGCGGCGGCCGCGCCTGCTGTGGCAGCCGCAAACGCGCACCAGGTGCGCCGCGCACGCGCCCTCTACTCGTGCTATCCGCCTTATTGGCGATATGCTCGCACATGACTACGAGATCGACGTATTTGCCGACAGCTTTGGACAACTATGTGACAAAGCCCTTTCATTTTTGACATCACATTTTGACTTATTGTAATAATCCTATTTTGTTGAATTCGTTTGACATAATATTGTGCTTGTAATAATTTATTTGACATGTAATCTATTTGACCAATTTGACATGTATATTTTTATTAATTAATCTATTTGACTTGAATGTATCCTTTCAATTTTCTTACTTTTGTAATAATAAATTAGCATGCTAGCGTTTTGGGCACACTGTAAGCTAGCGTGCATACTGTTTAATAATAAAATAATAAAGATAAATTTATTTCTGTATAAAAACTTAGCAAAATTACATGAAACTTAAGATATTCAGTTTAATCTAATAATTCTAAAGTCGATACCTAAACTAAGCAATAGTAGCTTGTATCTTAGGTATCTATTATATTACACGTAAAAAGTAGGTTAGTGCTTAATCAACATTAAAATACTTACACAAAGACGATTACCTACTAACTATACAATTATAAATAAGTAGATCAAGATCTACTTATTAAGCATTTCTCACGGAACACTTCATAATTTTGTAATAACTAAAAGAGGTTTGTTTTGATACAGTTTACATGTTCATATAAAAATAAGTAGTACATATATTAACAAATTTGTGCAAAAACATATTATAGAAACGTAAATTAAATCTAATACTAGTTACAATAACAATATTAAAATTTTGACAACAAAGTAATTTATACTATAATATTAATTAAAAAGAAAAATCAGGTGTCAGATTAGTTCTTCCTCCATCTAACAGACTATACGGCGCTTTGGGCGCCCTCGTAATCTATTGAGCTTATGTATCTAGCCTCAGCGATCTTTCTTGCAGGGCATTGCTCATCTCCGGTTTTATGGTAGCTAGGTTTGTTAAAACGGCGGCATGTAGCACAGTTCGCTGGTTCCTTTTGCTTTGGGCAGTCTTTAATTAAATGGCCTACGCTGCCGCAGTGCCCGCAAGTAGACTCAGTGTCACGACAATATTTCGCTGAATGTCCATATTGTTGACACTTGTAACACCTAGTGACAAGTGTGTAGTCTCTTATTGGGCATGAAGTCCAATTAATAAATACCCTTTCTTGTCCTATAAGAACTTTTCTGAGGTCTGGAGATAGTTCTACTACAAAATTACAGTAGGGCGCATCTTTTGCCAGTCTTGTGACTCAGTTTAATTGAGCTTAGAAACTTTTCGCGTTCAATGTGCTGGTACTTGCCTGAAATATTTTGCTCATATAAACATTCTAATACTTCTTTTTCTGACGTATTGTTCGGTACTCCTAATAAAATAACTTTGAGCTTACGTTTGGTAGTCTCTTCAACTTTTAGGCCTGAAGTTTTAAGCTGTTCGGACTGCTTCAATTTCTCGAGGTCATCTTTTCCTTCGGCGCTAATTATTATGCCTCCACCTTTGGTTTTACTCATCCCACGAATATGAAGTTTGAGTTCTTCGGGCTTGAAAATGGTCTGAATAAGCTTCTTCGTCTCTTCGCTTGACTTATCCTTGCCAGTTGGGAAAATCGCAATACTTTTAGTGCTTGGGGGCCGTATTGTAGAACTTTTGCTTATTCTCACCACGTCCGCAAAAGAGGTGTTCGGAGGCTTGGTCTTAGGAGCGGAAAGAACACATTCCTTTAAATCTTCGAACTGATTTTAATTTGTTTGGAGGTCTCCTTCTCGTCGGTCAAAGTATTAATCATTGTTTGTGCTGCAATATATTTCTGTTTCAAAGATTGATATTGTACAGCGAGCTGAGAAACACCTCCCATCACATTTCTGCTGACGTTGCTTATTTTCAGCTTCTGTTCAGTATTCAGTTTTCCTTCGCTGGATGTGTTGCAGATTTCGTTTAGGCATTGTTCAATCGACGAAAGCCATTTTTGAATTTCCAGAGTCGAAACTGCTTCAATCGTCGAGGTCGCGGAGGTTGGTGCTCTTTCAGATGGTTTTCTCTGCGGTGGTGGTGGGCTTCGGCTCGTCATGGAACTTCGGTTGAAGGGACTATCCATTGTTCGAGTTAATATTTAATATATAAAATCACTAAACTTAGAAAAGTGTGTCGATGAATGCATGCATGACTAACATGCACTGACACAGTTTCACACTGACGTTATTTGACACAGATATTGATGTTGTGTAAATTATTTAAAAAATTGCAGATGGCACGTCTGTCTGCAAGCAGTGCTCAGTGCTAGTATCAATCAAGGAATGAATCGGATACCTCGGAAACTCGATCTATGGGTTTCTGCTTACACATAGGAATTTCAATGTAATTTAATTTTATTCAATTCACTTTAATTTGATTTCTCAATTAATAAATTTTAATTTTTCTAAATATCTTAATTTCAACAATTAAAACCATTTTTGGTGGGGAATTGCTTGTAAAGATTGTAAAAATATACACGTTTTTCATGCCTTAACAATTCCAAATACATAATTAACTCTCTTTGTCTGCGCAGTCGGGTAAAACGTTTTGTTTAGGACTACTGTGCACACGGGCCTCATAAAATGCCTATGGTGTGGGACTCTTGTGGATGTCTTTTAGGTATTTAGTCTTTTAAGCATTTTGGATATCTGTCACTGTTAGCTTCTAAGATGTCTGAATCTCCTATAGCAAGTATTATTATATTCAATGGGACAAGATGGAGCAACCTCTTCTGTTAAAACTTTTAACAGCTTTTTAAACACTTAACCGAATCGAGACTCTGTAGTTGCGTCGGCGAATTCAAAAAGTGTTTAAAGACAATTTCAGATTAACTAGATAAATGGTATTTTGAGCCTTATGCCTTGGTAATAAAGTATATATCTATATATAACAAACGAATGTTTTAATGTCCTATTTAGTACATGCCCTTTGACTCAGTCGATTTGTATCACATGTGCTTCCGTTCTATTAACCCAAACTATTCGGCCCTTTCATTGATTCATTCATTGATAATTTTCATTGAAGACTAATGAGTAGATAACTCTATTTATATGCAGTATCTATCTAATATTTGTTGTACGGCCGTGTAGCATAGTTTTGGCCTGGTCTTTATTTTTGGATGGACTTATCGCAGCTGGCTTTGAAAGAAGGATCTTTATCTGCTGCCGCTCTCTTATTTGATTAAGAGCGGATATTTTCTTATTATGGAACATGTCATAGGTACTACACATTTTGAAACAAAATTATCTGTTTTTTTTGTACTGGGTGTCAAGTGCGTAATGTACCATAGTACCTACTGAACCATGTAAAATAGAGAGTGAAGTGCAGGGTGTCGAGTCCGGTAAACCCACAAGGAAAAAAAACTCCTTTGGAGGACAAATAAACTTAGGTATTTGAAGCATACTATATATTTACTTAAAATTATATATCTCAACGAAGGACTGATAAAAAAAGACGTTAATGACCATATCTTTTGATGACACAGACTTAAAAGCTTGATGATGCAACCTAATCGTCCTTAAGCTTCTCTAAAAGTTTTCATCTAAGTGCATGAATTGAATATGTAGTTAATGAACACATACACAATTACACATCATAATATATCTAGATAATTCGCCTAATTGTATAAACCATACGCAATTTATTCAGTACTACGTATAGACAAGGTTATTACGCCTTAATAATACCCAACAGTAATTTAAGAGCTGCAATCGTGAAGTAAGGTTTGTGTACACTACAAACTAAATTTATATCTCTAGTAGCTTTTGCCCGCAGCTTCAGCCGCATGGTATTTGGTTACCTAAGTACATGAAATTCAGAATTTAACTGTTCAGTTTTTACTAAGGTATCCACAGATCAAATTTTTGATTTTAAATTTACGTTTAACAACCAACTAACACTATACACACAGGTATTTAGGCAATACCTCTTTTTATTTATTTTGCCGACGTTTCGGCCTGATTGCATAGACCACGCCGCGGCCTGTTTGTTCGAGAAAAAATGCAACAAGAAAGTTAAAAATGTTATTTTTTGACCACTGATAAAGTGAGTTTAAAAGTTATCTCTGTTTTTTTTTTATACGAGTAGAAAGTAGCAGACCTAAAAAGTCAAGCAGAGATGGTGCTGACTAAGGTTCTCCTATCTTTCCCGTCGGGATATTGTAGAAAAAGAACTTTTATCAAATAGGTATATTGTGTCGGTCTGGGTGTTGCTTATCGTCGTTGTTTTGTGATTTACATAACGCTTTAACTATCAATTTTAGATTAAAGCAATGTATGTGATGTCTAATGATCATGGTATATTTATTTGTTTGTATAGCATTCACTGTAACCGCAGAAGATGCGTATGCGCAAGTTCGAATATTCATCAATCAATTCGTGGAACAATCTGTTCGAAATCGCCGCATTTCCTTTGCTAATGCCTTTAAATTCGTGAGGTCACATTTAATTAGGCGATATTCGAGCGTGACTGTTTATGTCTTCGATTTAAAGACGTACCTACTTATGAATAATGATTTGAAGATGTGTTTAATTGCGTTCATTTTAGGCTTGTGTTTTTGACTTACAATTACATAAAAGTTATTATTTTTAAAGCACAGCTTTTTCTTATATGTTTTTTTTTACCGTTTATTTCACTAATATAAAAAGCTTATAATTATTCTTATCTGCCAAACTGCGGGGTAGTTTGTCGCCAGTAGTTCTCGTCTACAACTTTTAACCTATCATTTAACTAAGTAAGTTACATCTTACAATTACTAAGTTTTAATATAAAAAAACAAATAAATTATAACAATGTCAATCCCGGAGGGAAAGTGCCCATAACACTTGCAGCATTCCCCCACTGAAAGGCTACGGCTATCCTGTGAACTAGGAATGACCCAGCCCGTGGATCATTGGTCCTCACTCTAAGGCGACGACCTACTTCTGCAATAAAACTCTTTGCCTCTGAAGCCCAACAGCCTGAAGTTTCAAAAGCAATGGGGACAAAATGGTAGGCTTATTACATACATCTTATATCCCTAATATTAATATTACTACGGTAACACATAGCAAGCGCAAGACAGCATCAGTCATATAAACAAATAGCTCCAACACTCACTCCAATCAACAATCCTTAAAGCCAGATAGTTATAGCCAGTTTAATTACAGATTTTGAGTTGACTCAGTCTTTAAAATAAATTATAAATAAGGAACTTTCGTACTAAGAATTTGGCTAGCTTGCGATAGGTTTTTAACTGCACCTTTCGGCTTATAATAGGTTTTCGAAAAGCTTGTTAAAAGTCGCAAAAAATACCTCATTAGAATCCCGAAAAGCAGACAGGTGTATAAATGAATTGTGTCAATTTGAAAAAGCGGGATCAATCATGGCGGTAGTTAGGCATATTACGTTCCAGAACCGCCGGGGGGAGTCCCGTGGTGAAAAGTGTTAATTAAGGTGCGCAGGCGTCGCGGCGCGGCCCGCAGCGCAGCATGGGGGAAGGTCCTTGATTGTAGGGTGACCATATAGAAACAGAAAATAATTTGTTTGGTACAAGACAGACATTCTGCAGGTGCCAGCTGAGATTTGTTTAAACAGAAAACATTGTTACAGATATTTTAAAAATCAGTAAATAAAATATGATGTGAAGTTTGGTTGGAAATATGATAAGATTTTTTAGCGCAAAAGCGAGGTGTACTGGTTGTACAAACCTATTTCCGGACCCCGGTCCTAGTCGCAACGCAATGGACTTCTCGCTCAAGCAAGCTGCAAGTAAGCATTTGTGAAAATGTACTTAGACAGACGTGCCAAAAGATATGCCATAGCAGACTAATTTTAAAAATAAAATTTCATTCACATTCTGTCTTTAGCTTCAAAGATTTTTAAAGAATTTGTAGGCGCTTAGAAAAGTCCAGAAACTAAGATTGAAATAATGATACGCATACACAATAAAACATAAAAAATAGTTTGGAAATCAAGTAAGAAACCATAATATTAAACTTGCAAAAAAAAAATTACAGAAATGGTTTGTGAACTCTTATTTTATTACTTTAGGTTTAAGGAATACAGGGTCTTTTTTCCAGATAGAGATACTAGAATTCGTTTCATTTCATAAATAGTGGTCACCCTACGCCTTTAACAAAACGATATCATTCCTGTTAAAATAATCCCACAATTGATTTAGGATTTATTTGGCCGTGTCGAATGGCCATTACGCGTGCCCGTGTTGATCGTGGCATTATGTCATTCCGCTTCTAATAACGGAATTTACGGCTTTTTGGGATTCCATCGACTAATCAATATTTTGATTGGGTTTATTGTGTTGGTTTTAATTGGTTTTATATGCGAGGAGATACTTGGAGTTGTTGGAAACGAGTTCCATTCAAGTCACTTTGATTTCTAAAAAATGTAATTCTTTCGTTTAGAAGATTATATTATTGATGATAAATACTCGGTTAACAATTCGGCACACGTTGTTGCGAGGTCTTATGCGACTGCGGGGTTTAACGAGGTAGCAGTTTGTTTGTAGACAAAGTAATCAATTTTTTTTACAGATAACAATAAAATGAGATCCAAACCCGAACTGCTTTAGACCTTCGCTCTCTTGACCAAGTTTCTTGCCCATTTTTATTTCACCTCGAATTCTGGAAAAGTCCGAAGGAGAGTTTTTGACAAACTGTGCGGTGTGATCCACGAAAAGTTATTAGAGTTTGAAAAAACTTGCAAATTTTCCATTGAGGTATAATGTACTAATACCTCAATGAAATTTTCCTTATTCTTTCATACATCATGACAGTGACTTAATCACAATCAGCCACATCCACTGCTATAAACATCCTCTCCCTACTAAGCACATTGAGTACTATTTATAGTAGAAATGCCATTTTTTTTTTGACAACAATTTTACTATTACTTGATCAGTAATGATCAGTGTCTTGCTCTTTTAGTTTAGGCAACTTATCAATTCATACTCAGTTTCAGTAAAAATAACTACCTACTTGGTCCATGTAAAATTGATATTGGTCTAAAGGTATGTCTCATAACGCAGGCCATTGATTCTTAAATTCGGCTGATTTAAGATATTTGATAACATCAATAATCAGGTGCTTTCATTTGTCATCTCATCATATCAGCCTGTTGCAGTCCACTGCTGGACATAGGCCTCCCCCAAGGAGTGCCACAGCGCACGATCTCCCGCCCTTTGCATCCAGTCGCTGCCGGCTGCCTTCTTCAGGTCATCGGTCCATCTAGCCGGGGGGCGTCCTACACTACGTTTGCCTAAGCGTGCTCTCCATTCGAGAACCTTCCTGCTCCACCTCTCGTCGGTTCTGCGACAGACATGGCCAGCCCACTGCCACTTCAGCTTGCTACATTTTTGGACAATATCAGTCACCTTAGTCTTATGTCGTTTGACCTCATTCCGGATCTTATCCCTTAATGAGATCCCCAACATAGACCTTTCCATAGCGCGCTGAGTGACGTGTAGTCGGTGGGTCAACTTGACTGATATGTTCCACGTTTCGGCTCCGTAGGTTAAAACTGGTAGGACGCATTGGTTAAACACCCGGCTTTTCAGGCACTGCGGCAGTGTCGACGTGAAATGACGCAGTTTCCCAAATGCTGCCCAGCCAAGCTGCACTCTTCTGGCGATTTCCCGCTCGAAGTTGTCTCTACCGAGCTGTAGTACTTGTCCCAGGTAGACGTACTCTTGGACAACCTCGAGCGTAGTGCCCTCGACGGAAATTGGTTCCGGGATGACATGTTCGTTGAACATTACCTGAGTCTTGTCCAAATTCATCCCAAGCCCCACACGTCTCGAGGCAGCATTAAGACTGTGCAGCATTTTTTGCAAATCTTGCAGCGATTCTGCCATAATAACTATGTCATCGGCAAAGCGAAGATGCGTAAGATATTCGCCATTCACATTGATGCCCAGTCCGTTCCAATCCAGCGTCTTGAACACATCCTCCAGTGCGTTGGTGAACAGTTTCGGAGATCTAACATCTCCCTGTCTAACACCTCGGAGCAGCTGGATGCGTTTTGTTCGGTGGTTTTGTACTTGGACGGTGATGCCATACTGTACAGGCTTCTTAGCATCTTTATCAGGCTACTTGTTATCTATCAGCTAAGAAATATCACGAGATTATAGAATTGGGGTAACTGACGAATCAAATGCAAGGAAATTCTATAATCAACCTTTCAATGAAAACGTTAGGAATGCGCGTGACCAATCGGCCGCTATCGACACCGATGAAAAAACTCACCTCCGACGGAAATGATACAACCATGACAATTAGAATAGCTCTCGAAATTGAATACGTCGATATCACCAAACTTCGGATTGAATGCCGATTGAAGGAAAAAAATCGATCGATTTACTGTACCGGTTAGCCTGGATTCTTCGCTGTGAAAAGCTTAAAAGGGGTATCGATAAATAATACGCAGACACAAATTTTTGTATCAACTCCTATTTTAATTTTGTAGTTTTTAAAGAGCTAAAACTAACAATTAAAAATTCTTGTTAAACCTGAAACTAGGATAAAGTACGCCTTCAGGTGAGAGAAATGTCATACCGGTTTTTTTTTCATATTATTCATTAACATTTTAATATAATTTGCAGTTTTATTGAGTTCAGTAAGGTTGATGATGTAAAATTAGCATAAAAATGTGTTTACATTACTTCATTGATTTACGTAGCAGACTTGAGAATTTCAGAAATTTAGTAGATGTTAAGAATAAGTTTTCTTACTAACGTTATCGATATAAATCATCGATATTGATCACCACAACTACAAACGGTGGAGAATGACATTTTGAAACGGTAGCCAAACTCCCGGCGGGGGGCGGTGCCGTCCGCCATTTTTATTTTTATTATTTTTTTAGCCCTTGTTTATCCAGCGGCACGTCGCGGCTGACTGGCCAGCAATCAATAAGTACGGTGACCGTAAAAAGGAGGAATTAAATACTACGGTTGCCTCCGTAGACAGGTACCTAAGTCACGCTTGAACGGAGCTAGTGGCGTAATTAAAATTTATGACAAAAAAATATTCGATGTCGAAATGCCGAAGTACTGTTTAGGTTTAGGTAGCTCGACGAATCGCGGAGTCAATGAGTGCAGTTGCGTTATGATGAGATAATATGACTGACGGATTGGTTTGATCTTGTGATCGTTCTACGGGAACCTAATGACCGGCGTTACGGGGCTTAATGTTTATATAATTATTTATGTTACACAGCGAGAATTCATGCAGTAATACAAGCGAGAAAAGCATTTGTCGGTTTTTTGTCAATTTTCTTTGTTACTATTTAGATAACCAGACATTGAATGGAAAAAGTTACTATACAATTTTGACAAGGATCGATGGAGGGGCCTGGCCCTTTGCCCATGCAGTGACACACAAAAATTAAATAAATAACGTTTTTATTTCTCGCCTTTTAAAAATCCACCAGTCACATAGGCTTTTCTGGTTTATATGTTCTCTGAACTGTTTGTATTCAAAACAACTTCCCACAAGCTTAACTAGGCCATCTGTCCACAGGAGAATCGGCCTGCCCATGGTGATTCTTTCAGATTGTAGTCGATAGGTACACAAGAAATGTTCTCCCTTAACTAGTGTCAGTTGTATGAGCTGATGTAAACTGTGCATTGTCATTTTAAAGTTACCAAAGAGATTCCGTGGTATAGGTCCTTTGCGGCTATATTTATTACCTACTGTTTTCATTTCACTGATCTATAGAGCAAGCAAACGCCAATTAATTTTATGTCAAGAAGTAATCCCCACTCATCTTACTTCCAGCTTATAGAATAAGCAATACCCAACAATACTAATTCATAAAAGAACAATCCAATCTGATCGCGATCCCGAGGGAGAGCCGCTCAAAATGGCCTAATAGAGAATTATAACAAACAACGCCGGTGGCAATTTCACACTTTATTAATGCAAGTATTAGAGGTAATTCCTCCGCTTGACACGTGGCAAATTCGCTGTTCCCATAAAAACTGACACCCCTCACTAGCTAACGAATAAAACAACAACCAATTTTCAATCTTAAAACCAACACCCAAACGCGAAATTGCACTGATCGAAAATTAAAAACAAAACTAATACCAACTTCGGTTTTAAAACATTCGCGAAAAGGCACAAAGTTCCGTGCATTAACACACGCGGACAATCTTGCACAAAATCGTTTCGTTTCCCTCCAATTTTTGACAGCTCCACAGATAAAGTAGCACAGATTCCGCGGACTATAGATCACAGAGTAATGCGGTCACGCTCTATGGTATTAAGTGTCAGTTATCGTCTCCACGGGGCTTACTGCGCGTAAATACATTTTTATGTTTGTACGTTCCCCCTGCAATAACATGAAGTGAGGTTTACACGGATTGAATACGGCATTATAATGAAATGATTCATATTTAAGTGAGTCCTCCCCTCGTCCGTTGTAATTTGATGGTGTCAGGGATCGAAAGCAATGTTTCTTATTAAAGTGGTGCTATGATTGGATTTTTTATTGGTTTGGATGCAGTCGTTATTCTTTGTTTCTGAGACTAGTCAATTAACAATTTTTACAACTGTGGTATTCTGTTATTAAATTGAATTTACGCCAACCACTAAATACTTGACATTTCTGTTTTACTTCAAGTTTTCTTTTTAGTTTTTTAGCGATAGCTACTATTTATTATTCATATCGAATTGTGCTGTTTGGCATTTAAGTCAATCGTAATCTTAAAAACTTTATCAGACAACATCTAAAAAACCGGCCAAGTGCGAGTCAGACTCGCGCACAAAGGGTTCCGTACTATAAAAACGGCTTATAAAAACGTTTGTTGTATAGGAGCGACCTTAAATAATTATTTTGTTCCGTTTTTTAGTACTTCTTGTTATAGCGACAACAGAAGTTCATCATCTGTAAAAATTTCAACCATCTAACTATCACGGTTCATGAGATACAGCCTGGTGATAGACGGACAGAGAGAGAGAGAGAGCCTTAGTAATAGGGTCCCGTTTTACCCTTTGGGTATGTTGTTGTGCAATAAACGATTGAAAATCCCGAGACGAATTAACGCAAACAACAAAACTCCCACAGTCAAAAAATTTGCCTAAACCTCGAGCTATCATTTTGTTCCCAGAACGAGAATAATCCGGGATGAGCTGATTCCGAAGATAATGCGATAACTGGCCAGTAATAGTCCAAATATCTCCTTAATGCGTATGTAATGGCACGGCACGCGGCGGCGTGTGCCCGGCGGACGCTCGCGGGAGCTCACCGGGATTAGCACTTTACTCGCCCACTGTACTTTGTTGCTATTTGATTTTAATACGTCACTAGTCTTTGAGTCAGTAACTTGAGAAGTTTGCTCTTACTTAAATCGAAGAGGAATGATGCGATGGAATATGTATTACGACGAAACTATTGGATTAGGACTAAACAGGCGTACATGCGCGAAAAACGCCGGAATAGTTTCTGTTATTTAAAATTTGTGTTATTTGGTTACTTAAGGAACTGATTTGTAAATATTACGATTATTTTTTTTATTTCTTTTATTTTAGAAATAAAAAAAAACATAAGAAATTTAATTCTCAGAAAACGTTAAGTCACGTGTATACGACGTACCAGTAACAATATAACAATATTAAAACCTAATTTCTTAATGTCGTTGCGTACCAGACAGCGACTTTTTTCCGGAGACGCACCCCGCATTAAGTTTATCTTGCAGAATTGATCGAAAATTTAACTTTTTATACTCAAAGTCAGGTACTGCACTACTAAAAATAATCGGACAATTTTCTTGCAAGATCTATCACGCTTCCAGAATACTGACCAATAGTACACTGTGTCACAGCGCTAGGCAACTTTGTAGCTTGCTTTTAATTACTGATTGATCCGTAGATACGCTATCGCGCCGTAAATTAGACAAAGGACGCCAGATTTATGCGCCGAATAACAATTTGCGAATGGAACAACGCTATTCGCGTACGAATATTTTATGTTATGCATTTAACGGTTTAAACAATGTCAGTATATTATTATTATATTTTATTATTTATTGAAGGATTTTTATATGCTGGTTGTAAATTGTGAACAAAAATATTTTTATTTTAAAGTGACAACTGTTATTTACTTATTTGTATGGTTGGTCGGTTACAAACACCACTAGCCTATAATAATTTAGGTCTTATAGTCTAAATGCTTGCAATTTTTAAGACAAAATTTACCGTTTACCATAGACCATTAGCGTAGTGACGGTGATTAGTCCTGAAAGCTTGGGCTTCTCCAGCTTCAATTCCCACTTTATGTCAACTTTTCTAATTTGGCATAGGTCTAGCTAGATGGTTGGGGAAGTTCGCCCCTGGCAAAGTTCACTGTCTGAGACCTCGAGCTTCTAAGGGGCATCTTTATACTTCGAGACCATGGGATAGTATGTTGTCTGAAGGAGCTTTATTTATTTATTTAGTACTTGTTGCAAAACGGTACCAGAGTACAAAATCATGTATATTTCAGGACAAATAAACGCAAATGGCGCTAGATGGCGTAAAACGTAAAAGTAAAGCAATCGGATCGAGCAGACGAATCGGACACAAGTTTGATAGGCGATGACTAAACGAAATATATACTAAAGGGCTTATGCTAGATAGAGCCAAGAAGGGATAAACAATAATCAAATTCGTATTAATCCTCTCGCTTGTTTGGAGGGTCTATCTTTATTCAATTGTTATCTTTTTTCCGAGCATACGGTTAGTGTGATTTTAAAACATACTCGTAATACTATCAACCAGCAAGCAAGATGACGATTAATTTAATTTATTGCTAGTTGAAAACGTATTTTGATAATTTTAACTAGCTTATTTTGCACAACAAAATATCTCACAAAACTCTAAATATCGACGTAGATCACATGTCTACACTCATAGCTGAAAATACAAGAAAACATTAAGATTTGTTCAGCTGCAGGTCGAAAATGACCACCACTGCCTTAGGTTCCAAATCTACAAGTAATTTGCATACCTAATTTTGCTTCCTATAAGTTACTTTGCGGTTACCTACATGACACAACATACATAATGTAAAAAAAGAAAAAAATACATCACTTACATTGTTCTGATTCAATAGTAAGTAGCACTTGTGTTATACAAATAAGAAACAAAAAACAGTACTACTGTAGGTACCACACCTTCCAGATCCGAGATGATATAGAAAAGCTAGTTTTCTAATGAGCCAATCGGGAATCAAACCTCAGAGATGGGGAAATCGAGACGCCCCATATCCGGCATTCTCTCCTTTCGGCGAAGAAAGCTAAGAAGAAAAATAAAAGATTACTTTGCAGTTACATGACACATTGACACATACTTACATGATTTAAAAAAGAAAAAAATGAACATTATATAGGACAATTGTTCTGATTCTAAATTAAGTAGCTAAAGCGCTTGTGATATACAAATAAAAAACAACAACGGTACTACACCACCCAGATCCGAGATAATTCATAACTTTTCTATAGAAAAGCTATGAATCAAACCTCAGAGATGCGGAAATCTTGACCTTGGAGATAGCGACTAAGGATCTGCCATAGGTGCTAGAAAAAAAAGGTTTCTGTATATTGTCGCTCTCTCGCATAACGTCATTCTCAGTGTCCAAACTCCGTAGTGATAAACAGAAACAAGCCGCGTAAGCGCCTCAGGATCGCGATTCAATTTTGTTTTATGTGTTCGGCTGACGACGCAGCCTCGTCGTGTTTTAGGTTTTACGTTTTATTCCTGTGTCAGATTTGAATTGTGTTTACATATTCAAATCTTATTCAAAACCGGCCAAGTGGGTGTTGGAAAACCGGCAGTAAAGGATTTAGTAGTTCTAAGTTAAAGAGTCCACACTGAAACCCTTATACTTTTTGACAAACTTATACACCGTGAATTTTTAATTACCCAAGAAAATTAACTAACATATTCAGATATCGATATAAATCGCATTTGGCGAATAAAAAATAAAAAAAATATGAGAAATTTATTTAAAACGTCCCTAACATTCCTTAAAAAATATGCACCATAAAAGTCCTGCTAATTCAAATAGTAATCATTATCATTCCAACATTATATAACGGAACCAAAATCCACCTAATTTGGTCGCGTAATATTGGCGTACGGAAGGAATAACTATGAATGTTTTTCTTTTCATTCATAGTTATTCCTTCCGTACGCCAACGCCGTACGCCGTTCCGTTTTTTTTATTCGCCAAATTCGATGTATATCGATATCTGAGTATGTTGGTTAATTTTCTCGGGTAATTAAAAATTCACGGTGTATATAAACGAGCGTTTATTGTCTGAAGAAAAATTCCGAAATAATAGTTTCCAGTTATTTTTCCCTACAAAATATCGCAGTTTTTAAATGTAATTCTTTAAGTTACATATGTCTATGTTTAGGGCCACAAAAAAATATTTGTGAATATTTCAACTTGATCGGTCTAGTAGGTAGATTCTAAGCAAACTGTGACAGACAGACACGAGTCCTGATCCTATAAGAGTTCCATTTTCTATTTAAACGTTCAAAACCCTAAAAAGAAACCAATTTACTATCAACGCTGATATTTATATTATTATTTTAAGTTGTTATTGACAAATTACCTAAAAGTATGACCTAATTCAAGAAAAACCTAGCTTAAACCCCGCTACCCCGTACAACGCTTCTCCCTCGCCTACATCATCACAGGTACGAATATGTATCATCATTGTGTATTCTATAAAAAATAATAGGTGCATTTGGGCGAAGATCGTAATAAAAATAAACAAAATGGTCGATATCGAGGCCCCGAGCGATGAAAAATAAATAAAAATGAGATGGTGGCCGGGCGCGGAGGGAAAATGAAAAGCCACTTAGAGCTTCCCCCTCCAGTGAGGGATTTGCCGAGCACTCCGCCCGCTGACTTTGTCTGAATTTTTGTTGCGTTGGCTGCAAATATGATACTTGAGAGTACATATTTATATTTAAGTACAACAATAAAATAATAATTCATTAAAATAAATAGTAACTATGAGCCAGACACACACCAATGTTATATTCCTGGTATTGAATTAGGAATTATTATTATTATTATTTGTCCTATGTGTGTAATCTTGTGGTAACTCATAGGGAGCTACCACAAGATTATGGTTTTAGCTTCCAGCAGTCACTCGGAGTGAGCACAGCACATGGGCCAGTTCAGAAAAGATAGTTTTTTTTAATATATCCGAATCTGTGTCGAATCTGGGACCCTCTGGGTTCAAGCGAATGCCAATCAGGTTGAAAAAATTGCAAAATGCTTTCTTTTTGCGTTTTAACGCTTTGTAGTATTTCTTTGTTATTTATATTACAGCTTTTAAACAAAACATTAATTTTTAAACAAAATAAATACTTTTTGTTCT
The DNA here is from genome assembly GCA_950371115.1 of Anania fuscalis. Lineage (NCBI taxonomy): Eukaryota > Metazoa > Arthropoda > Insecta > Lepidoptera > Crambidae > Anania > Anania fuscalis. The sequence continues at coordinate 4,914,624 of OX493334.1, read as the reverse complement.
TAAAAATAAAGTTTGTTTCGAAAGTCTGATTCACGTTTTAGTTATTCCATACATATTTACTTCCAACTTATAATGGAATCGCGTAAGCCCGGATTGGATGGTTTCAACAAATACCTACTTTTGAGAACATTGTTAACAATTCATAAAGGAATTGGAAGGCAATGCGTAAATAACAATTTGAGTCACTTTGAGAGAGACAAGCAAAGATGAAGTGAGCGTGCTGCGTGTTCTTGTGTGGAAGTTACATAGCCAAGTTGAATTGTGAAATTGTGCACTATCACTATCCTACTAATATAAATGCGAAAGTATAGATGTTTGTTACTCTTTCACGCAAAAAGTACTAACGGATTATATTTATGATCTGAATTAATATTAGGACACATTTTTTATCTCGGTTAAATGTTCCTGTGGGATATATTGAACAAACTAAAGACCACGCGCGCGAAGTCGCGGGCAATAGCTAATTAAATCATATGTATTTTTAGGAAGTAATCTTGAAAACTTTTTTATCGTGATTTCCTCATTTTATTACTACTATGTTTTGTATCGACATAAGTTAATATGCGACTTCAACGCCAAAGTAGGAGTACAGGAACGTGACGAATCGTGTGTAGGACAGCACGGCTATGGAACCAGCAACCACAGGGGGCGATTGCTGGTAAACTTTCTGAGTATGCAGGGGCTCTTCTGCATGAACACCTTTTTCCAGAAGAAGCCCCAGAGAAAGTGGACCTGGCTAAGCCCCGATGGTAAGACGAAGAATGAGATAGACTTCATCATGACGGACAAGAAGCATATATTTAGGCATGTCTCTGTGGTAAATAGGTTTAACACCGGTAGCGACCACCGACTGGTAAGAGGCACCCTAAATATCAACATTAAGCTGGAAAGAAGCCGCATGATAAGGTCGACTCTTCGTCCGACACTGGTCCAGGCCGGCTAAGACTCCAAAAAATTCCAGTTGGAGCTCCGAAACCGATTCGCTGCTTTGGAAACTACTGAGGACGTGGACAGGGACCTTGATGGTGTGATTGGAGTCATACGCGAAGTGGGAAACAGGCACTTTAAGGGAAAGCGAGCGTGCCGAGACGCCAAACTTTCGGGCGGGACTTTGGAACTGATGAAACGTCGACGGGAAATGCCAGAGGAAGCTTTGTCTGGCACCAATAAAAAGATCCGGAGATTGGTGAGACGCGACCTCCGCAGCTACAATACTGGCCTGATAGAGGAGGCGATTGCGCAGAATCGGGGGTCGAAGGTCTTCACTAAAAGATAGGGAACAAGTCACCTGACAAAGCTGAAAACCTCGCATGGCAGAATCGTCTCATCGGTTCCGGAGATTCTAGCCGAAATCGAAGGTTTTTACGGCCGAATGTACGCATTGCATTCCCTACACTCGCAGCCCGACGCGAATGATCCAAGAGCCAAGCTTACCTGCCACTTCACTGAAGATCTCCCAGACGTGGAGGAGGATGAGATTGAGGCGGCCCTCGGACAGCTTAGTAATGAGAAGGCTCCCGGCGAAGACGGAATCACATCTGAGCTCTTTAAAGCTGCAGGCCAACCTGTGCTTGGCGAATTTAAGAGGCTCTTCAACTCCGTCATAGCCAATGGGACAACTCCGGAAGCGTGGAGTGGGGGCGTGGTGGCATTGTTTTTCAAGAACGGAGACAAAAGTCTCCTGAAAAACTATAGACCAATCACGCGCCTGAGTCACGTTTACATGCTGTTCTCGAGGGTCATCACAAACCGTCTTTCCGCAAGATTTGACTTTTGACTTGGCTTTGATTGGAACAGGCTGAGTTTCGCAAAGGTTACAGTACCCTAGACCACATTCACACGGTGCGGCAGGTTATACAGAAGTCCGAAGAGTATAACCAGCCCCTGTGCCTGGCCTTTGTGGACTATGAGAAAGCCTTCGACTCGATCGAAACCTGGGCTGTTCTGGAATCCTTGCAGCGATGCCAAGTCGATTGGCGGTACGCAAAGGTAAGAAGCCTGTACAGTATGGCATCAATGTCCGTCCAAGTACAAAACATCAATGTAAATGGCGAATATCTTACGCATCTTAGCTTTGCCGATGACATAGTTATTATGGCAGAATCGCTGCAGGATTTGCAAAAAATGCTACACAGTCTTAATGCTGCCTCGAGACGTGTGGGGCTTGGGATGAATTTGGACAAGACAAAGGTAATGAACAACGAAATCCCGGAACCAATTTCCGTCGAGGGCACTACGCTCGAGGTTGTCCAAAAGTACGTCTACCTTGGACAAGTACTACAGCTCGTTAGAGGCAACTTCGAGCGGGAAATCAGCACAGAAGAGTGCAGCTTGGTTGGGCAGCATTTGGAAAATTGCGTCATATCTTCACGTCGACACTGCCGCAGTGCCTGAAAAGCCGGGTGTTTAACCAATGCGTCCTACCAGTTTTAACCTACGGAGCCGAAACGTGGAACATGACAGTCAAGTTGGCCCACCGACTACACGTCATTCAGCGTGCTATGGAAAGGTCTATGTTGGGGATCTCATTAAGAGATAAGATCCGGAACGAGGTCATACGACATAAGACTAAGGTGACTGATATTGTCCAAAAATGTAGCAAACTGAAGTGGCAGTGGGCTGGCCATGTCTGTCGCAGAACCGACGAGAGGTGGAGCAGGAAGGTTCTCGAATGGAGACCACACTTAGGCAAACGTAGTGTAGGGCGCCCCTCCGGCTAGATGGACCGATGACCTGAAGAAGGCAGCTGGCAGTGACTGGATGCAAAGATCGGGAGATCGTGCGCTGTGGCGCTCCTTGGGGGAGGCCTATGTCCAGCAGTGGACTGCAACAGGCTGATATGATGATGATGAAGTTAATATGCCCAATTCTGCTTGTTGTTAGCACACAGTTTTTTTTTTTTAATTTAACTGTTGAGTTATAATGAGGATGAATTCCTTGTGGTATGCAGACATATTTGCAATGACATATACTTAAGTACAATGAGGGATTATGTAAACAGATTTTGCAGATTCGGTTATATCCCATATCATAGAGTATGGATTGCCATACTTTATTTTTTATAAAGTATTACCCTAACTGTAAATGCTCACAATTATTTGACTTTTTAAAACGATGCTATTGGCTTTTCTTTAATATTGGTAATTACGTCGTGTGTTATTAAATAAATTTAGTTTTATTTTTTTCTGGTGTTTTTAGGAACTTGGCCACATTTCCAGGATTGTGTTTTTACTGGCACAATTTACGAGCGCTAATGACGTCGGACGGACGAGCGCGAATCGGGGGGCGGCCATATTTCATCATTTTCCGCGCTTTCCCGGCGATATTTTATATTTTTTTACAGCCCCGAGTCGACGGCATTCGGCCTCTAAGGCCCTGGCTCATGTCGTGAATTCTGAATCAGACCATAGAGCAATACGATGATGTATAAATTTATAGAGTATCGATATTGAATATTTTGTACCTACCAGAAAATATTTAATCTTATTTCGGAAAATCATTGAAACAAAATCGGCTACTCAGTAAGATTTTGAAACTCGGGTTAAGCCCTGAATACTAAACGGCTATTCGTAGTTGAGGGTTGGTTATCAGGGCTAGGTCAACTTGACAGCTGTAGCGGTGTAGTAGGAAATTGTGATTTATGTACACTATTTTTACCTTTGACATTAACAGAAACAATTAATATATTGTTTTAAACTTTCATGGTCACTAACATAAGAATAGTTTGTTACGGGATTGCTACCATGTACCTTATTTTTTTGAGTTCCCGATATTTCGGCACTTAAAAATTCAAAAATTAGGTACATGGTAGCAATCCCGTAACAAACTATTCTTAAGAATATATTGTTTTAAACTTTCATGGTCACTAACATTAGAATAGTTTGTTACGGGATTGCTACCATGTACCTTATTTTTGAGTTCCCGATATTTCGGCACTGTTGCAAGCGCCATGATCACGGAGTAACTGAAGATCTTGCGGGTAAGTTGTTAAGGGCAAACATATCGGTCTACCCTCTTTCGCTGTCTTTTATTGCACGCGTCGGTACCATTGTCTACAAACTCACTATTTTCTCGCACCTGTTCTCGACACACAACACTAACAGTATCTGACCGCGAAACAATAAAAGACCGCGTGCAATAAAAGACAGCGAAAGAGGGTAGACCGATATGTTTGCCCTTAACAACTTACCCGCAAGATCTTCAGTTACTCCGTGATCATGGCGCTTGCAACAGTGCCGAAATATCGGGAACTCAAAAATAAGGTACATGGTAGCAATCCCGTAACAAACTATTCTAATATTCTTAAGAAACAATTAACTACTTCAATTATTGCTGAGTATGCTCTGTAATGTTAACATTTGAAGGTATTTGTTTTTTTTTTATTTGTTAGGCTTTATTCTCTATAGACCGTTTACGAAATGTGTTTAAAAAAAAGTGAATCCTTAAATTGGCTGTAAGGTTTAAGCATGTATTATTCAAACTTTGTTTATAAGGTGCTGTGGATTTTGTTCATAAACAAATAAAATAAATAACAGCATTTAACCAGTAGTTTTTTTTTACTTTTAGATGGCACAATATTTGATATATATTTACACATGTGTAGAATTAGACGCAATCCGCAATTTAAAATACAAAACAAACACTTTCAGATTTAACCCTTGACTTGCGACTGGGGTCCGCGCGACCCCACCGCATAACGCTAGAGCAAGCAGATGGGACCATTATAAAAGTCGGTGTCGATCGCCTCTGAATGAGACTAGATAATCTTTTAACTGTTGAAATCCAACGACCCTTTTGTGTCTAATAAACTCATGTAACGATAACGCGTCGGATTACAATTTTTATAGAGACAAATGTTGCCGAAATAAACAGATAGCTGATGGATGATAAGAATAATTGAAACATGTGTGGTATCGTTTTGACGGACGCGATTCGGATTGTTTATGACACTTTTAGCGGTTGGCAAGTTCTTATCAGGATTTGAGCGCAATAAAAGCTGTTAACCTGACACCTGTCATTCATATTATTCGACTACATATTGTTATGGTTACTCTCTGACATTCTATTAATTGATGGGAATATGTAACTTAGCTACTGTCTACATATGTGCAGTAGTAGCAGTTTATGAAAATTTATAATAATCAACACTTTTTTACTTCTAACCTCCAACTCTACCTACCAGTGATATAATTTTTACTCTGTTATGCAGCAAGATGAAACCTTAAGATATTTACAACCACTAACACTTCTTCAATCATTAATTCATGATACATAAATAAAGCTCTACTGAAACACAATTTTATCTTTCTTAACTTCAAATAAAGACAAAACATAAAATAATAATATTAATGATATATTTAGAGTCAACCCAAGTAGGTTAACCTATACTAAATATGTGGATAAGTATCCAAAACATTGTGCAAATAAGCTTCATTCGTTTTTAAGACTGAATCCCGATCTGTACCTACTCGTATCTCAGAAAAAGGTATTGTGTGTAAGGACATCCAATAAGTAAGGCAATAGTTAATCACAGTAACGAAATTGAACGTTACACGGCAGCGAAAGGCAATGATGGTCCGCTAACAAGGAGGAATGGTGCAGTCAGGGTTGTCGCTACTTGACAAACAAAAAGATCTAACTGTCAGTGTTATTGTCAAATGACTGGTTCTCGTATTCGATAACGCATGTGAATAATTAGGTTCTCATTTTCATACACTAGCTATACATTATTTTATTTGCTCAAATGTCACATGGATTAAGCAATTTTTTATTAAGCGCTTACCTAAATAATTCACATGTTAATAGTTTCAAAACTAGTTTCACAACTTCATTACTTTCTTGTTTGAGTAATATCACTATGCCATTAGGCATCAAGAAAAAAGCCAACATCTTATTCTCGACACTATAAATAAATATAAATATTGGACAACATCACATGCATTGCTCTGATCCTATGGAAAGTAACTTAAGCACTTGTGTTATAGAAATCAGAAACAACGACGGTACCACAACACCCAGACCCGAGACTATATAGAAAAGTTAGTTTTCTACATTGACCCGACCGGGGATCAAACCCAGAACCTCAGAGATAGCGACGGTCGGGAATGCTCGTCTCTCGGCTACGGAGGTCGTCGTATCGGATTACAATGTATATCTTGTGGCTTATAAGAAAATACTTTTCGCAATCCAATCGCCAACCCTAAATAATAGCGCGCCATCATCGTCTCCGGAGGCCGGGTCCCCGCCGACCCATAACCTTAACCAGCGCATCTGTCCACTTGCGGCAGGAGCCGCCAACAAATGACGCCGGCGGCCGGGGGGTTAAAATGAGCAATGTAAACTTGTAATGAGACGATTTGGGACGGTTGGTAGAGGATGTAAATAAACAAGGATTTTGAAGTGCAATGTAGGAAACAAGTGCAACATTATTTTGGTGATTTGCTCTTTAAACGGTGAACTGAAACTTCATTCTTTTTTTCTTCTAGTCTTATTATTGAAAATAACAACACGTCACGCTGTAAAGTATGGCTATCTTCTACACAGAACAAGTATGACTCGCTACGCTCTTTATGTGATCTTCTATGCTTCATTGACAAATATTAATAGCTAGAAAATTGAATTATTCATGATAGTTTTCATTTCACTAGTCTAGAAAATTTTCGTGCTCTGTTAGTAGCCCCTAATTTCGCAACGTATGTTTGGGTTTATATAATCTAACATCTTTAAAGCGTATACTAATATTAATCTTTAAATACATTGATCTATCCTACATGCGATAACACACGAAAAAACAACCTTTTTGTTTTCATAAGGGCCCGAAGATCAATAGACATTAAACTATGGATATTGCAATGGCTTTTCTATTCATTAGATAGATAGATCATTAATTAATAACATTTTTAGGTAATAAATAAGATTCTATGAAGCCATGGCTTAGCAGGCATAATTATATTTATTTTAATTAAAATAAATATAATGGCGATTATTGGTTCTTTTCCTTTAAATCCTTGATTGCTTAAAAGCATTTACCTAAACCAACAGTATTTAAAGCAATTAGTTGGCAATTTTCAGTAAACATTTTTAAAAAGACAAACTGCTACGAAAACAATGCCATTGCAAATACAATCCAGTAACATTTTAACGTATGAAATACGATACTAAGCATTTAAACAATCCTCCAGCACTTTGTCGTAATGAACAAACTTTTCCCTAGAAATGAACATGCCTACATCGCCGGCTTTACATAAACACGAGTACACATAACACCGAGATGCTCAAGTCGACTCACTCAAGTGGCTCCCTTAATATGTAGATACAGCCACTTAAGTTCGCACCGCTTAAAAAGCGGCCGGATTCATAATCTTGTTAGCACTCAAATTTGCATTAATTAAGGAGTCGTGTCTAAACTGGGGGGTGGTGGGGTGAGTTAGATAATATTCAAATGGTACATGTAACGGCTCCGAGCTCGCGCCGAGCCGCCCGCAACCAATATAGACGTACTGGCGGCGAGAAAAGTGTTGGAGGAAAGTAAAGTGATGAAATAGTTCAACGCTGGGCAGGTGGACTAATGATTGATGGTTCATGGGTCCTATAATTGGTTATAGTACGAACCACGATAAGAGTGCGTGCATTGGAGGAGGATAGCAGCTTAGGTAGCTCCGCTTTCATGCAAATGACAACCTGAACAGTCTTCCTAATCTACCCCAAAATTCTGACATTCGCTAGATTAGGAAGGAGGAAAGCACTTTAACATTGGAAAATGTTTTTACTTTTACCAATAGTAATTTTGTTATGAGTTAAAGGTAGATAGACCTTTAACTCATAACAAAATTACTATGTCCTGTGTTGAAAAGCAAAAAACATTATTATCTTGACCATATGATATGACATGACAGACCAGCTTCTGCAAGAGACGATGATCGGTAAGTATTTGAAAAGAGGCTCGATATTGGTTAAAAAAAAAACGCTAGGTAATATTCAAGGATAGAGGCGGACAAGCATTTGGCGAGTTTCTTAAATATTTATGAGCACCTACTTGAATACGGCCACTTAAAGAAAAGATACACAAATACTTTGTATGGCACACCATACAAACAAGTTAAAATTGATGATAACAGAAAGATGCGCAGTTTACGCGGTCTTAGTATTTTAGTCAATCTATTTTTGTTATAATAATATATGTTCGCTTGATATTCCTTTATACTTTTGTATTTATTTTCTCCAAATACCTACAGCCTCTAAAAAACTTCAAATCCAGCCTCCAAAAGCCTCCGTGCTCACTAGTACACCTCTCAGAGCACCGAGGGTGCGCTCGACAATTTCCTCCTCGGGTAATTCACTAGGATTTAATTTAAATTAGTTTTGGCTTGGCTTAATAGCTTCCCCCCGGAGCTGCGGTCTCCCCACCCCGCCACCCTTGCACGAGTTATTTTTGCCAGCCTGTTTTTGGACGAGCCTTGATTAGGGGCTGGATTGTGATGGGTGTTGTTTCAAATGTTTAGTAATTAGCTGTTTTGGGTAATTGAAGTGTACACGTGCTTGGGAGGATGATGGAGATGTGTTTGTAATTGGACTTTTGTGCCTAAATATTTGAGGGTTAAACTTTTTAGAGCTTTCTTTTTTAAATCTGACAATCGTCTCAATAAAATATCATTCTCTCTTCTAAACAAACTGAGAAAAATACTTTAAAATGAGTTTTACTGTTAATCCTCGATTTATGTAGGCCTTGCAAGACGGCCACAAATATAACTTTGATGTTACTGCTAAGTAAAGAACCGATTTATTACGACTAGGTACATATCAGAGATACAAATGGGTGGCATTACCACTGAAGGAACTATTAAATCTATAAGTTAATAATTGAAAACCTATTATTGTTTTTAAGAATACTTTCCTTAATTTGTAATGTTGGTTATGCAGTTTTTGAAATTCTATAATATCATAAATAATTTTTGTCTGTTTTTTTAAATATTTCTCGTCGACGTGCTCAGGATATGACAGTTCTTGTTTCATACTGTTCAAAACTGAATCTGGTTCTTGGCTTGTGTATTTCTGATTCGTGATAACAACCAAGTCAGATGCAGTATTCATCCCAAACTCTAGTTCAATCTGGATCACAAATTCAATGTTGTCTGTCTTCGGCGAAACGTGTTCGGAATCTTGAATAAATTATTTGCTCTTGAACATTCTTGGGGAATTATAACAAATGTTGCCTGGGTTGGTTCATTTCGTTAATGTCTGTTAACGACAATATTTAAAGCACTATTTAGTAAGTCAGTCATAACACGGGTTGCTGGTCAAGAGGTTAGTAGCTCTGTGGCTATATTATACAAAATAGGGCTTTTTACCTACCTAGGTACTGCATTTGTTTGATTCGTGCTAATATTTTAGCGTAATTAGGAACAAGGGCTAGATATATGAAGTAATATATAAGTCAATGGCTAGATAAGTAAGTCTTAGTAACGATTATTCTTGCAATTAATCAAGGATATTAATAAAGTTTGTTTAACTATGTCCAGCCTCTTCCAACGAGCGATGTTTTTTTTTCGCACTCGATTATAACCCTCGCAAAAACGCCGGAGATAATGATTCGGCAACAAAAATCGTTTAACACTAACCCGTTCCCAGGAAACTTGGGCGTGACGGGTCGCACCGGCCATCAATCATCGCGTTTGCTATTTAATTTTAAATCAATTGGAGTCGCGCGTGGCCGTCATCCATCTTGCGTTATCAATATTTATAAAACATTAGCAGAGGACGGGTTAGGGAAATAGAATGAGATTCGATTAAGACGGTGAAGATAAAAAAGTTGACAAGTGCGAGTTGGACTCGCACACAAAGGGTTCTGTCTGTACCACCGTTTAATATTTAATACGAAATATTTTTATTGCAGGTCTTGTGTGGCGTCCTACGCCTTAAGTCCAAATCACATGGATTTAGATTAGTTATTTTACTGAAGATTACTCTTACTTACCTTATCTTTTACCTAGTTTACTTTTTTTTGTATGCACATAGCCATTGTTAAGACCTATAAAAAACTTGTTGAACCCTAAGTTTACAGTCAAAAACACAATAAAATTTTGAACTAGACAGCACGGTCATAGTAATAGAGTCCGGGCGGTAAGCACGAACTCTTAAAACATTCTCAAATCTGTCAAACATTATCAAATCTGTCAAATTTTGTATGTAATGACGTACCAAAATTGACAGATTTGACAGCTTTGAGATTGTTTTAAGAGTTCATGGTTACCCCGCTGTTGGCCCCTTTGGATACGAAACCCAAAAAAAGTTATGAAAGCGGCCAGTATTTCAGTAATCAAAGAGAACGTTTGCTTTTTCTAGAATTTTCCAATTTCAGTTGCCGTGCGTATGAAAAACGAGCATTTCTGTTACGGATTCCGTAGACTTGTTTCGGCTACCACATAGTCGTTATGCCAACATTAATATAAAAAAACAACATACAGTCAAATTGAGAATCTCCATTTTTGAAGTCAGTTGAAAACTAAAGAAGTATTCTAGATTTTCCTTTCTTGCCATTATAGAGTCTAAACGAAACCAATTACTTATCCTGTTAAATTAAAATAGGTCTCCACTTAATAAATAATTTTATATTGTTTCAGAAAATCTTGTACATGCCACCTTTTCATAATAATTGGCCTTTGGAGATGAAAGAAATCAAATTAATGAAAGATGGACGGGCATAGGTAGGCCTTCCCTTGTCCCTAGACCCTTCATCCAGCTTGTAACAGAACCTTTCATCCAGCGGCTTATCGTCACGTTAACGTAACGTCGCAAGTCCACAGGGTGGTAGGCCCGCTTCGCTGCGTCTTACTGATCGGGTCACTACTCTACAACATACCATTCTTTTCCAACGATTTTCAGTTCTGCAAAGGATGTGGCCTGCTCATTACACTTTAGCTTTGAAATTCGAAGAACTCTGTCGGATGTTATATTGTAAGAATTTACCTACTATAAAGTTTGATAAATGGTAAGTTGAATTCAAAACTTTGATAAAATTGTTATATAAAGTCGTAATAAACATCAAAATGTATGATAAGAGTGGCGCCTACGTACAAATTTTCAGATAGTGCTAAAAATATGTCTGCAGGTTAGTTATCTTTTGACATTAACATGTCCAATGTTATTTCCAAAAGTAAGTAATGCTACAAAGTTGCTTATGCAAAATTATAGCCACAATCGTTTAGTGAAATCATAGAATGTTGATTTCTGACAATCTATAAAATATCATGTTGCCTAAGTTTTTTTCATCCAACCCATTGGATGTCTAACACTCGAATGAAACTGAGTAATAAAAATTCATCTTGTTTTGAAAGTCTAATAAGGTTTGAAAAATCATTTAAATGTTCGTCTTTGATTATAAATCTTATAATATTCTCTATCTTACCTTTTTTCATCTAAGCTACTAGTTCTATGCCCAAGCACCTCATAGCTTATATATGTCTTTATATTTTTTCCTCTTTTAGGCTTTTGTTCTCTAGCTTTCATTCCTAATATTTAACCCTGTATAGCGCAGGACTCTGGAACAAAACACTGTCGCCACTGCAGCGCCTCCGCGTCATCAATCACCACCCTCCATCCCCCCCCTCGCGGTGGAGCCTTATTGTCCGATAATGTACTTATTGCTTAGGGTTAAATGATTTTTCGGGAAAGAAATTAGTAAGAGAGAAGATATGTTCAACTATATGTCGTTACATGGACATATTTTATTCGATTATAGGATAAAGGTCCGTTTTATTTTCATTTATGAAATCAGGTTTTGTAAAAATAAAGCCCAAAATTATTTCGACAGTTTCTATTCTACTTTAATTTTACTTACACACACTACAATTAATAGTTACTTATGTCGACGTTTATTTGTTAATTAATATCCTGAAACTCTGAAATTTGACTTTTTAACAAACTCGTATGGAAAAGTTGCCAAAGTGTAGATTGAACAAAATATTATTAAGTTAGCTTGATAAGCACTAAACTCTTACTATCGCGATTACGAGATACTTTCATAATTTTAGGGCGGAACGGCTAACAAATAAAAAAGTGACTTTTCCAAATTTCCTAAATAAAGTATTATGTTTACATTTATTTAAAGTCCTCGATGTTAGTAGAATCTGGTAACTGTCATAACAAAACAAACAATGAGAGAGCGTAAGAAATGAAGTGACTCTACATTAATTTTATAGATTAAATAAATTAAAACATTTATGCAAATATTAAGAGAACACCTGACAAGGTTGTTAGTGATAAAGTTTATTCAGTCAAACCACAAAAATGAAACAATTTAATTAACCATTCCATTTTTAAGTACCTACTGAACCCCGAAAATGCATTCACTCGTCAACCGTATCACAATCTTTTTTCAGAATTTCCGATCACGAAATTTTTTTACAGCGAAATTGGTAAGCAAATAAATCCGAAAAACGTCGGCAATAAAACAAATAAGGCGCGCCATTCGCAGACAGTACATAACGCATGTAATGAGGAGAAACGGCGCGCGCGTGCTCGGCCTTAATGGCTAGAACGAGAGAGAGTACACAAGCTTTCGTAAGTCAAAGCGGGATAGAGATATGTTTTCTAAACTGAATCTAAGGACGGGTAGGTATGTTACTTACAAAAATGATGTGAGCTTGGTAAATGTATTTGTGTTCGTTTTCAGATTGAAGCGAATTTGTGTGCTTTGGGAGAACTTTTGTGGTTAGGTATTTCATTCGTTAGTTAATATAGTAGGAATAATATATAATTTTTTATTAATTATAATTTAGGAAGGACGTAAGATATTTATGAAGGAACCTTAAATAATTAGACACTACATATTCCACTGGTAGTTATGCAAACATACGTTTTTGCGAATTGATTTTTTTGACGTTTCGGACTAGTTGCATAGGCCGTGGTCACGGGATGACTATGAACAAGTCCTCTCCCGATAGATTTTTCCGACGTTACGGCCTATAGCTGCATGTTATACAATGTGATATAGGCGGTATTAACTTCTAACCTGTTAGGGCTAAGATCGGTATATAATTTTATTTACAAAAAATAAACAAATGTAAATATAGTTTTTTTTTTTCGAAAATAATTTAATGATTTATTTTTTTTCTAACCAAGGAAACCCTAAATATCAGAACTGAAGTTTATGGTCAGTTACTCTGTTCTTTTAGCTATCTTGTGGTATTTATTTCATGTTTCTACGACACTTATAATTATAACCTTCGTTATTGCCTAAAGTGTTAAAAGAAAACAAAATGGCCGCTATTCATAAGGGTGAGAGCTTGACCACCCAAATTATTTTTTTTGTCGATAAAATTAAATATCGCACTAAGCCTTAATGGGTTAGAAGTACCGCCCATATCACATTGTATACTATGGTCAGATTATTGATCGTGGTCACAGACATTAGTGCAATTGAGCCGAAACGTCAGGAAAACCAATTCGCAAAAAGAGCGTTGCATTAATAATGGGTACCCGGTGTATTATTGTACTTTTTACCTATAGTGTGAGTTTAAAAAGGCAACGAGAAATATGACAATTTTCAGATGAAAACAGGTATCAGTTCCAAATATCAATTAGGCCTACTCTAATGATTAATTAGCTTACTCGTTTGTTTGAGTCTTTCGCCTTGCTTCCTCCATCTCTAAGGTTCCGGGTTCGATCCCCGGTCGGTTCAATGTAGAAAACGAACTTTTCTATATTGTCTCGGGTCTGGGTGCTGTGGTACTGTCGTTGTTTCTGATTTCTATAACACAAGTGCTTAAGCTACTTAGAATCAGAGCAATCTATGTGATGTTGACCAATATTAAAATAAAATATTAAAAAAATATATATTCCTTGGATCGTGAGACTTGTCAGTTTGAATCTCAGCATTCACACCTAGGATGTATTTTGCGACATATTAACATACGATGGATTTATATCGCTTTGTCGGTGGTGAGCTAAAACATGAGGAAACGTGCAGTTACAGATAACACTGAATGACTTCAGACAGTTTTCACCACTTCTCTTTTTACCCCTTTCTAAAGATCTCGGAGGTCAGAGGAAATCATAAAATTTTCCGAAACTAAAAACTTGGTCAAACTAAAAAAATGGTCGTGTGCCATGACGATGTGCCTTAAATGCAAATGGTTCCGGGTTTAATTCTAGGTCCTGGCCAGTATATTGGGTAGGTATATCTTTTAGGTTTTTTGGGAGACGCCCATAGAAACAATAATTGTCTGGTACCTCGAGTATAGGTGTCATGTGGTAGGTATTACGGTATTACTTTCTGACTTCAAGACCATGAAAATTTGTGTTTTCTATTGTATCTAGGTATATTTATTGATTTATTTTAAATCGCACTTCGACTGACTAGAAACGGGGCAAAGTAGTAAAAGGGATACTTAAGGGGGGTATAAGTGTCCCAAAATCTACTCCAAGTAGAGTTTTACTCTTTACTCGCTACTGTAATATTTTAATTAAGAAATAGGTACATAATGATAAATCATGATATTACATCTGATTGGACACCATATGCACCAAAGAACATCATAGATGCAAACGAACCCCCTTACACTACATCAATACATATAAATCGCCCACAAACTCATTACCGAGAACCATCTCATCAATAACCGAAGCCCGACAAAAACCGCAAAAATGACAACGTTAAAACGACCGCTCGCAGTCCTGGAAAACTCTCATTAACCGTTCTCTAATTAAAAAGTAATTAAATTCGCGGGAGAAAAAGATAGCACCACATTTAACTGATACTAATAAGATCGTCAAACAATTACGAGCGGTTCATCCGCGCTGCCGAAAGAGAAGCAACCATTTCGCTACACCCCTCTCGCTCGCTCCCGCCGCACTCTCTATTTAACTTTTAATTTATACTCATTCCTTTATATCTTTTATTGCTTCGCCCATCGCGACTCCTAATGCGCCCGAGGTGCTCTTCACACTAATTAAATTCATGCAACACTAAGCTTTCCGAACACCCCCCTCTAATACGCCCCGCCCACTCCCCCCCCTTAGCCCTGCGACCAATCGCACTGCGCAGCGGCGCGCTACAAGCAGTGGGCGGGCCCCAAAGTACAGTCAGTGAGAGATTCCTGATAGAACTGTCATGTCGCGTCCAGCGGTCGTTACGCTGTCTTGACATATTTTATTATTATTTATGTCAATTAGGTTATTACTTTTTTGTTTAATGGAATAAGGAATTGGTTGTGAAATTGATTGCCTTTCGGTCGCTTATGATTCATCACTGTCAAAAATATAATCTGAAACGTGTTAATTTTGTATGATTGATAGTCGGCAGTCATTAGGCCGGCTGAAGGCGTAATCTCTAATCTAGTTTTACGCAACCATCTATTGTTACGTTATAATAATGCCCAGCTTCAGGCTTTGATTGCTCTGACAGCTGTCAAATTAAATTGATGAGTGGAACTGTAAATTGTGCCTGGTAATTTGTAGAGGAGTAACTTTCTTTAATACCTTTTATATACCTATGTAGTTATTAGAACACTCATCATTACCAACATAGTACCTACCTACATCTAAAGATCCTACCCTGCTTTACCTGCCTAGTTACATAGATTAACAATACCATGTAGGGATTATTTTTTACATTCATACAAGAACTAATATAGGTATTGTAAAATTGAAATGTGAAATGAAAAGCCTTTCCATCTCCAAAAATAAGCTCTTCCAGTGATTCAGAAAAATATGAAAAATAATCTGTACAAAGTCAAATGTTTATTATTCATATACCGAAATAACATTGTCATAACAAGGAAATACGTCGACAGGACGCGAGCGTTTGCGGCAGCGTTTCATAACATAACGCCTTAGCGATTCTCTCTGCATTTCTGTTTGTAGCGGCGCGCCATGCGGCTAAAAAAGATTATGACAGCCGCAGCCGTGTAAACGGACGACAACGCCATAAATCCGATGTGCACCCATTTGCCACACGATAACAGACGTTATTAAAACCCTCTAAAGCTCATTTCCACACGGCTCCACCATCTCCTATGTTTCCGTTAATTCAATGTATGCCCGATCTTAATTTTTTGCGGGCTATTCGAAAGCGATCTGTGAGTTTACGGCATAAGGTTTAGAACGGTTTAGCGCGGGGTTTCGTACGGTCGAAGGAATAAATCTATAATATGGAGGAGGCGGAGAATTAATTTGTGAGCGGGTGGGGGTAGGGGGGCCGTCGCTCCGCCCCGCCGCATCGCCATCAGTGCCGAGCCGGGCGAGCCACGCGACTGTACACGATAGCGGTTGGCGCGATGTGTGCATAGCGAGAGACGTAGCTAAAAGTTTTGGTGCGTGTGTTTGGAGAACGAAACTGGTGACTAAAATAAAATAAAACAAAAGAACTGTGTTTTTGAAATATGACAGTTGAAATGCGGGTGTAGTGTTGTGGGTTGTCGATAGGCAAGATATCGAGCGCAGGCCGAGGCGTCGGCGGCGGCGGCGGCATGGTGCTGGAGGGCGGGCTGCCGGCGCCGCTGCAGCTGTATGCGGCGGCGGCGGCGCAGCTGGCCCCGCGTCCGGCGTGGCCGCCGTTTCTGCCGTTTTTCGGCGTGCCGCCGCCGTTTTTGACACGCCCGCGGCTGCCGCACCCGATGCCCGCGCGGGCGCCGCACGGACCGCCGAGTGAGGACTCTAACGAAGACGGTGGAAGCAGTAAAGGTAGGTCGAAAAATTTGACATTCGTTAAAACTTCAAAGTTAAGGTAAATAAACAAAAAAAATATATAATTAACAATCCAAAGGTTAATATAAAAACAACAAAATTCAGATTAAAATACCCTATCGTATAGGCCGTAAAATAAATTACGTATAAAAATTGGTTCGATAGAAAAATAATCATGATGATACACGCTAAAAAGACATAACTCTGTACAGTTACGCACGCAAAAAATAAAAGCATTTTACTTCTTTACAAGTTAACCTTTAATAAAATTCAAGGGAACCTATATTCCTTCGGGTAGTTAAGTTATAAATTTTATTTTTTTATACACGTCTTAGTTAGTAGTCTTTCGTTCTGAATAAAGTAACTTCATTTTTTGTCGTCATTAAAAACATACACATTATTTTCTGGGCAAAAAGCAAGGAACTTAATTTAAATAAGATTTAGTTCTTCATTATAAAGGCAAAATACAAAAATAGGCTAAAAAAGAAAAATGATTCAATGTAGGGCCGAAATATTTTTTGCCGCAAATCGCTCGTAGCGCGTCGTAGCAACCGCCGACGGAAGAATTTTAACCAACAAAAAAAAAAAGTATTTTAAGAGGTATCTTATTTCTCTATTTTTATCTTATTAAATTATATAATGCCCACGTACTCATAATAGTATATCAATAGAGTTACATAGTCAAACGTAACTTAGGTATATTTTTTAATTAAAAATTAGGTATATCAGTTATTATTTTAAATAATAACCAACATAAATCTAAATTGAATAATAATTTGTATTTATTTTTCATTTATTAGATCATATTTACTCTTACTACTATTTGATTACTCTATTGCATCTGCATCAAAGATTTGGTTTGGCTCTACAATTTGTAAAAATAAGTGATGTTGAAAATGTGCGTGCATAACTTTTATTTATTGAAGGCTATTTTAAAGATGCTTGTTTAAATTTGAATTATTGGTTCACAAGGTTCATATATAAAGAGCTGTAAAAGAAAAAAAATACATGAAAAAAGTTATTGGCGTTTTGCTAATGCGTTGATGTTTTTTTTATAGATGGCTCATAACATACATAAGACTAAAAAGAAAATTCTCTGTAATTTATTTGTGACTTGATGTCTTTATGAAAATATTAAGAATACAAGGTTCATTAATTACCTAATTTAATCAAGATAAATTTGCTGTAATCTGCTGTTTTTTTATATTCCGTATGTAAATCACAAAATGTTTACTTTCACCCAATACAAAATATATTATTTCTTATTCACATTGAAAAAATATTATTCTTGAAACTTTCAAAGTGTTAACAATGACATTACTAAATCAAATTAGATTTCTTTTTAAATTTTTTGACAGTGATCTATAGATCTCGTAATAGAGTTATTATTATTCTCGTGATTAATGTTGAATGCCGCTTAATTGTTTCTTTGACTCGGAAATGTGTTATCTTAATCGAAATATACAGATTGTTTGATATCTTTATTCCTCTAAATATTAATGATCGATACGACACAAGTTTTTGTCCGATTTCCAAACAAATCGCAGGTTTGTTGCGCCACGCAGCTATCTGCGCGTGACTGTCAAAATCGGTTATGAATTTATGACACCCCCAATCTCTGATGCCACATTACAAATCACTAATCAACCGACAAGGCCAATTACTCATTTAAAGCGGCGATTTTAATCCAATAATAAAACGGCTATTTTACAGCGACACGTAACACCATAGTCCGCTCTGACCTTATAAGTTTAGTAACGTATGTTAAAATAAATAATGCGTTCGGTCCCGCTGATCCTTCTAGCCGTAACGCCCGTAACTTATCGCTTTAATAATATTAAGGCATTATTCCCGAAATATTCTCGAGATCTCGTTTGAATAAATTTTGTATTAATAAAAAATAAACGTCAGGCAAGGTGCGAAGAGGCTAACGAGTGTAATCCAAATGTAAGTTATTAGTTGCGCGGCCGCCCGCTGCGCGCGATCTGTGCCCAGATTTTATCGAAGCCTTTGTCGGCGCTAACGCTGAGGTGTTACTTACGAAATTAGGATGTTAAATGTTTCGAGAATGACGCATAGCCCGCTTTGTAGCCTATACCATTGTACATTTTTTATCATATCATTATTATAATAGAAATATCAATACCTTTTTTTATTATGCAAATGCGTGAAATGTAGAGTTTTGTTTGATAAAAAATATTCGAGGTTTTCGGGATGGAATAAATAAAATGACTCGCGATTTGGAGTCAGGTCGCCCACGCAAGCCCACGCAAGGGCTTTAATTGAACTCATAAATGTCACAGCAAATTTAAAATAACATTTGATTGTATGTAAGAATATTTAAAATTCTCGTTTTATTTATAGAATAAAAATATTGTAAGGTTATAAGTAAGTACTTAACTTTTTTCCCACACAACCAACTGAGTCATGAAATGATTATATTATTGTTGAGTTATTAATTGTGACTTATTAAGATTAACTCAAAATACGATATAACACGAACGCTCGACTACGTTACAAACATACAATCTAGTTAAAATTTATTGAGCGCTACCAAAAATTAGTGCAAACGAAATTACTTTCCTACAAAGGAATACCTACAATTGCTGCATTTTTGTAACTTAAATACTTATTAGTTCTGATAACACAGAATTGATGACGGACAAACCCACGGATGCGAGTTCAAAGTCTACTATACCTATATCTGAGTCACTTAAATACCTGAGTCACATATATGTTCATAATATATAGTATGCTTATCCGTTATCTAGTCACCGTAGTGCAAGCTTTGCTTAGTTTTGGGTTAGAAAATAGTGTGATTATTACGAAAATTGTCTCAAGTGTTATTCAATGTGCTAAAAACTATTTTTATCATTAGAAAGACAATGATTTCATTATTATTTTTATTTTTCGTTTATTTTTACGGCTTCTTTGCCTTATTATTTCTTATTTCGGGAAAGCACAATTATTTTAAAATATTACATTATTAATTCAACAAAAAAATACTTATCTTAAAAGGGATGCTGACCTTTTTTTGGAACACCCAGTGTTATCTAAATGTGCAGGCTTCATCTCAGCCACTTAACGTGTGTTAATTATATAAGAATGCTAATTAAATGTCAGCTGATTAATTTGCGTGTTTACACGTACAGAACTACAGACAATGCAAACTTTTATTGTTATATAAATTAGCTTCGGACAGCTGGCTACTGATTTATTATGATTATTTGTAGTATTCGCGTAGTGTGTTAAATTATATTATGTATACGTATACAAGTAATTGTTAAAACGTAATAACAATGTAATAATTACTTGTAACGTTAATGAGACAATGCCCTTAAGTTTATGTGTCGGCAGGGATTCAAGTTATTTAATTTTGTTTAATTATGTAGGTGATTGAATCAAGCAAGTAGTAGTATAAATTGTTAAATGCACTTTGCAGAAAACTAAAATGAGTTAGGTGAGGTTATTTTTATCGATTTGGTTATATGCTTTTTCCTAACCCATTTTGGAGTTACTTGTATAAAAAAAGCTTTTAGGGAATAATACATATTGAGACCTTATATGGATTTTCAAATTGAATATGTATACCTACATCAAATTAGTTTGACAATCTACATAGTTTTGTATTTCGTAGATAGGAGAAATAAATAATATTTTTTTAATTTATTCGGAACCCTAACAGCATTCATACAATCACTAAGAACAGAGTTAAGATATAAACACAGCCATTAACAGGTATTCGCATATAGAACAGGTATTATTATAGGTATATTACTTAAGTATTATAAACACGTGCAAAACAACACACCAATTGTGACTGTGTCAATTATATTTTACTGAATCACTTAAATAGTTAATTTACCCTATTGGGCCATATTTGATTCAAAAATCATGTTTAAATCAATCGGTCATATTATTCGGTCATAATTAAGTAAATTATGTAAATTGATTGTTTTTCAGCTTTGATAGTATTTTAGCTGTAGATCACAGTATACACATCAGTAATACAGAGTAACTATTTAAAAAAAAGTACTTTTAATTTTGCGTTATGCCTGCATTGAACGATCCGCCTTAAGTAAAACTGATCCTTCACACAAGGATGAAGGTAATGAAAAAAGTAAAAAATAACATAAATTTTAAGATTTATAAATCTAATATATTCAACATATATTTATTTTTTAAAATGAGTAAGTAAATAATCGTTTAAACCTCTATCCCTCTGATTGAAATTAGAAACTGTAATTAATTTATTCTTATTGTTCCTTCTACAACTAAGTAATTAAAATTCCATTAACCATAATCTAGACTTCTGTGTCTAGAGTTAATTAGGCAGTGAATACAATTAGATTCACTTTTTAAATCTCTATGATTTTATACTTTTCTTCGTAGTGATGTAACAAATTAGAATATTCGAACTTAATTTGTATAAATATCATACTCGTATAAGTATATTATTCCTCGGTTAATTTTAACCTTTTTTCTATGCGTGGGATACAACAACTGGTTGCATAATTTTATGCATGTATTTTTAATATAAAAAAGTATACTTACCTATTTCATTTGTTTCTGATAGATGCCAATTAATTATTTCTCTCAGATTATTTGTGAAAAATAAATTATTGTTGTTGTTGTAATAAAACGGGCATTAATATAAAATGATAAACGATATTTGACCTATAAAATTGTAACTACCAAATGTAAATATAATAATTTATTGTGTATTTTTTAAAATAAACCCGTCTATGTTTAAAACGGGTAGTGTTTACAATGTCATAATATTTAGGCTGCAGTTTCCAAATAAATATTCGAATTTGTAAAAGTAGGTATCTCTTAGCTGTTACATCACTAGTCCTCTGTTTTCTAATTAATGAACCAAGACGCGGTTAAATGGATTTTCAGTTCACTGCGGCTGGGTTTGGGAAATATTATTTTTGTTTTATTAAAGGAAATCGTTTAATTAAAACAATTCCGGAGTGTCCGTTTGACCAAATCCAATTCATTTCTTTTGTGAAACTATACTATTGATTTGGAGATAGCGAAATGTAAATGTGAGATTCGGAATCGTTTTGTTTTATTTTGACTTTTGGTAACAGGTAAACAGACGATTGTAATTTTAATTTAAGCTTCGCCTTTTGTAATTAAAAATATTTTTTTATTTTAACGCAAAACAATGTGCTTATTAAAAGAATACTGCTTTTAAGTTCAAGATAACTATGTCAAATCTGAATGTTTAAAAAATATAAATCCAATTATAACTTATTTTACTTAAGCTTGTGTCAGAGAGAGACGGTCGACGATAAGGCACTCGCCATGTTTGCTAGGTATGTACAAATAACTCCTTATTAATTTCATTAAATTAACGTGATAACAAATTTAACACAAAGCCATTAGCCAATAAAAATGTCAAGATAAAGCATGAAAAGAATAACAAAGTGCAATAAATACAGACACATATGTGATGCGAATTGTAATGAGACAATTAGCATAAATCTTTTATTATAATTGCTTTAAAAATGTCGTCATCGACAAAAGAAAGAAAGGTGTAGGTATTGGCTGGATTTAATAATTAGTTTTAGGGTGGCTTTGTTTTAACCTATTAAGAAACTCTAAAGAATTATTCAAACTATGGAATCTTTCATGTTAATGCAATTATTGAAATAGCAGATCTACCAATGACTTAATCAAAATTCAAACTTTAAGTTTTTGAAAATATTGTACAAAATTGAGCCTTACCTTTTTTTTAATATAAATTAATTTATTAAGAAAGTTTATGCATTAACTAAAAAGTAGGGATAATAGCAGGCTTCCTTGAACGTAACGTTTGGATCAGTAATATAATACATGCTTTGTTATTAAAACATAGATCATAAATTAAAATTACTAAAAATTTACTTTAAAACTCATATCTCTATATTTTTAACAATCAACCGGGAGCTTTTTCTGGATAGGTACTAGACAAATTTATTGGGGTAAATGTGTTAAAACACATACAATAAAATTTTCTAATGGCATAATTTGTGAAAACCTATAAATGACTACATCTATCATTATAATATTCCTGTTCTTATAAATTGTGTTAAAGCTGTAATTGGTGTTCTGGATAAATAAATAAAATGAAGCAAATATCTCAACCGCAATTTTTTTTATAGTTTCCCCATACAAACTATCTCGGTAGAGCAATATTTCCATGCATCTCGATGATATCGATATTTAGATTACGATCCTATTATTGTTTGTGTTAATGAATACACTGTCCTCTGTTAATTTAACTACTGCGTACAAAACCATATTTCGTATAATTTTTATGTTTGTTTGCAAAAATCCCAGCTAGTCAAAAGCACAGTCATCGCGAGGGGTGCCCGCTAGTAAGTGAGCAAATAAGATGTGACCCTACTCGACATCTAACTGTTGGTGGAGTTAAATCCAATTAAATAAATTTCAAATTAAATGGTTATTATGATGACCAGGAACATCGAGATTTAAAATTATGCTCGTATGTATCAGGAAGTACATCTGGCAGAGATGTAGTACCTATTTGAAATTGACATGATGACATTCTCTACCGAACTTCCAATTCGTCTGCGTAGGGTAATTTGGTATTTCTTTAATATCGATAAATAAACTGAACTGCACTTGCACTCTGGCAACTAGATAGCTACAAATAGTACTGAATTGAAGTTCATTTGGAGCTTTACGGACTTTTAGGGTAGCTTCGGGCACATCTATCTCTTCTGCAAGTCCGAACCGCTGCATCACTTTACTATCTACAAAATGTATCTGCTAATTTTCCTCCTAGAAATCGAATACCTATCTACTTCTATAATTGACATGTTGTAAATCTTAAATGAAAAGCGCAGTCACCGAAGGGTGCCGGGCCGGGTAAGCGAGCAACAAATAAATTACGCCTACCCGCCTACCCCACCCGCTCCGCTTCAAACGATCCCAAACCCCAAACAATGCCATTGTGCTGTAGATGAGCTTGTTTACAAAACAGACTGGATTATAAAGTCATATTGGCGTAATAAACGAAGAAAAGTTTGTGTTGGCTAATTGAAAATTGTTTCGTAGCAACAATCATAATTCTAGGTTACGTTGTCAAGTGTTTTTAATAGTTTTTACTATTTTGTCAAGCTGTGTGAGAACTTAGAATCAATATTTAATTAAGTAGTTAATTTAAAAAGTTATAGCCGCTATCTGGGTTAGGTTAGGTAAGGTTAGGATTAGTCTTGGTCATTCGTAGTCGTTAAATGCCAAAACTAAAACAACGTCGGGTTCATTACATTATATCATTTATAAATCAAGAATGGCTGGATCATTTTTTTAAATTGTGTTCTTGAATTTGTCTCCGCCCTAAATAATAAATCTTAAAATCAAATGAGACAAATCTTATAGTGCCTATCAGTAGATAAACAGTCTATTGAAAACTGTTTTCATGATTTACCAAAAAAGCATGTAAGTAATACACACAAAAACGCTTGACACCGCAGAACTTCGATCACAATCTTGGAAATGTGCCGCGCCTGTCACATGGCCCACAGATATCTTACATCACTGTATCACTTTGCCAAACACGCGAAACACCCTAGTGAAAGTCTTAAGATTACAAAAAACCACATCATTACTCCAAACGAGTGACAAAAGGCCGAAAATGCCCGTAATAAGCCCTATTAGTCACTCGCCTGCAAGGTGCGCCCGTATAACCGAGTCGGAGCCCAATTTCAAGGGCCATTTCACTCACACCCCGCGCCGGGAATTTTAAAATAAGAACCAAACGCAATTTTTTTTTATAATTTTTGTCACAGCTGTTGTTTTTAAAGATAACTTGGCTGTATGGCTGTGTACCATTGCCGTGGATAGAAATTACTATTACTACTTGTTTTAAAGTTACCTTCTTTGCGGTTTTTTGTACGATTTGAATACATTCAATAATTATTAATTGAGTAATTATTATTAATTATAAGATGGAGCGTTTAACAACTCGTGAGCACTTACTCGCCAAGTAATAACATTATTAGTCATGTGTTTTGATGTGAGTACCTACTTAAGCATTTTCTCTTGTGTTGGTGTGTTGGTTAATTTTGTTCAACTGTACCTACAGATTATTTTATATCAACTTTGGTTAATGATTTCAAAGCTATAAATAAGTATGAAATATGATTACCTATTGTGCTAAATAAAAAATGGTTCCAGAGTACTGATCCACGAAAGTGCCTAGTTTTAGTTTGCAAGTTATGTTGTGTTATTCACAAGTAAAAAAATATTTTTTACAATAGTTTAATACCCTCAGTGGCTCATTAAATAATAATAGGGAGAGGCTTTGTACGTTTTGATATTATTTACTAATAATATTGTACTTTAATGTACCTACATGGACCAAAAATGTCTGCCTAATTTATAAAGTTATATTATAAGGTAGACTTACAGCTTACAGCCCACAACTTCTACTTGGCAACTGTTAAAATAACTTCATAATATTTTTTCATTTCAATAAGGGCTCGACCATACCTATTGTACTACAACGCTATGCTAAAAAGGATTGTAAGGCTAAAACTCCAATGAGGCAGAGCTGTAATGAGCGAACGGTGGAATAGGGCTGAGCGTAGCTAAGCTCTGCTGACCTGAGCGGCATAGATGCCCGAAGCAAGCCCTAATGGCCGCTGGATGCAGGCCGCTGGATGCAGGCCGCTTCCAAACATCCAATCTAGAAGGCCGCTATGTTCAGCAGTAGACGTACTGTGGCTGAAATGATGATGATGATGAAGCCCTAATAGCACAGCTCAGCACAGCTCAGGTCAGGGCACCCATTCTCTGTGCCTGAGGACCGGCATAGCATGCCGTACGTTTGTGATGCATGGACACCAATCCAGAACAGGTTTTTAGTGGGTGTTGGGAACAGTTGCGAAAGCCATTGTTCGATGACGAGGGAGTCCCACTTAACCTACCGCTGCCCCTGAGGCGGTAGGTATGCGAAATGCATTTTTCCTGCGACAAAAAAGGGCAGCACAGCCCCGTAGCCGATGTAACAACGTGTGTCGCTTTTCTGAAATCTGAGCTGTGCTATGTGCTAATCAGCGATTGAGTCCTTTTATTATAACACCTCATATCAGATCCGCTAAACACTTCTTTTGTAGCTGAGCTTAGCGTACACAACTCAGCTCAGCTTAGCTCAGCTCCGCCTCAGCAGAGTCTCACCCTAAAACAGCCTAAAAATACGCTCTCCTAATGCAATGCGCACGCGCACCGAAACAAATCGTCGTGCCACGGCGCGTGCCCTAAACACGTATTTGTCAAATTCGACACGCTTTTTTGTGTTTACTTTTTCATAGAGTCACCCCATGTCTTTTTGGCCACGGGAGGCGACAGATTTGCCGCCAATATAGCACTCACTGGTAGTAAAAGGATTAGTGGAACGGATGATACTAATGTTTTAAGTATCATGCATGTGACTTCTAAAACTATGAACCTTCCTTTCAAACAGATAAAAAATCCAATTAAAAATTTTATAGCGTAAACTATTATAACTGTATTTTTTTAAATTCCTACAAACTAAAGTTTAAATTTTACGCCATGACATTCTTTTACAAACTTAAATTGGTTATTTAAATATTTTTCAGTTACATTTTTTTATTTCCTTACCCTATGCATCCAAACTTTAGTTAAGTATTAATACTTTAGTTAACTAATAATATGCTACTTTTCCAAGTAGACAACATCCGGAACAAAGAAAGACAATAGAAATTTACTCTTTTATGTTTCATGTCGCCAATGTGCTCCACAAAAAGTAACATCGGTGTGGAATAGTGGATGCACCATATTAAGTACCTATTCTAACAGCTGGCAACTTAATTTATAACCAAAGTCTGTCATGGACTCGAAATTGGGAACTGGTGTTCCTGTTCTTATATTTCGATCTCACCCCTTTCTGATTGGTCACGGGAGACAAGAGATTGCCCGCCAATATGTGCCGAGGTTTAGTGGTTTATTGGCGATACACCAGAAATAGCCCCCCAGGGCAAAGGAATTACTCTCTATTCTGACTCTATTTTTAAGACACATTTCTGCTATAAAAAATATGGCATCTTTGTGACCTTCTTTCGATATTTTTATGAGTACGTTAAAGAGTACACCATATTAAAATTTGTGTACTTATAAAAAAATCAAAAGAACACTATATTAAGATTTTTTTACTAAAAAAAACCTTCTGTATTAAAAACATTAGTCTTTTAAATAATTATATATATTTAAGTAATAATAAAAATATATCGCCCACCGATTTCTACTTATTAGCGAAGAAAAATAGATTGGAATTTTAGGTTTCAAAGCTATTGTTTTGTTGGGCGAATCGAATCGATTCAGCTCCATAAATAAATTAGTGCAGTCTGCGTGGGATTGAATGAAAAAATGTCACCCATGCTTTATAAAGACAAAAAACAAACACAAAAATTAACAAGTAATTTCGCGGTCCAGTATGTTGTATGAATAAATTAAGTTTTTTTAGTGTGAAAGAATGAACAACAGTATTATTTTTTGTTCTTGTTACTAATACGCTTCACGCTTTGTTTGTATTATGGTAGTATTTTTTTTGTAGACATTTTTTTATCAATGCACTGAATACAAAATTATCAAATCTTTCATCGTCACTATCATAAAAATTATTTGATTTAATTGTTTGAAAATTAAATTATCAAAACAATCAAAATTCATGGTGATGATCCCGAAGCAATCAATTCTAGAATTAGGTATATCATATTTTAATGAGTTTTTATAATATGGTCACTACGGTTGATGAATATGCTACGTTCAGCTTATAGTTTGGAAGTACCTGGCATACATACATAATTTAAAATACATTTTACAAAGCATCAAATTGTACCAAATTGTAAAAATAAAATTGATTTAGGTAATCTGTCTTTTATTTGCTTAATGATGACCATTGACAAGGAATATTATTCATTAAATTTATGCAAAATAAATGAAAATATAATTCATGAAGTAATCATACAATATTATGTTCAGACAAAGCTAGGCATGTGTTTTAATATCACTGTTTTTCACGATGAACTTTGCGTTATAAGTTCTGTAATATTAACACTTGTTAAGAAAATTTCAATTGACATTATTATTTATAGCTTACCTCGATTTTGGGCCTTAAAATAAAAACAAAAATTATAAATGTCTATTGCACTTTGCTATTTTGATGTTTTAATCCAAAGTTTTTATTTTCTTGATTTTAGTATGTTTTTTTATTTGTAGATTACTGGCTATAAACACGTATGCCACAAGACAACAAATTATTTCTTTTGCGGCTTGCATGAGCGTTACGTAGCCTGCCGGTGTCAATTTAAAAATTGAAAAATAAATTACACACAGAACGAGAAAACTTTATATCTGAAATTCCTTTGATGATTGAATGTGATTTATTTGAGTAATGGTCATTTTTGTCACGGTTGAAAAACAATATTGCCGCTTGTATTGTAAGAGTCGGTTATCGTTTCGTTTCGCTTCGGAGTGTCATCTGCGATTATTGCTGTGCGCGTGAGTTTGTGTTTTTGTTATTGATTTCAAACAAGAACCTCCTATCATCATTACAGAGAGAAAATAATGTAAAACAACTGTACAAAAAATGTTTTTACTTGAAGAATTACATAATTGACAAGTTATTTAAATTTAAAGGGAAACCACTGGACT
The DNA here is from genome assembly GCA_950371115.1 of Anania fuscalis. Lineage (NCBI taxonomy): Eukaryota > Metazoa > Arthropoda > Insecta > Lepidoptera > Crambidae > Anania > Anania fuscalis. The sequence goes on along the minus strand of OX493334.1, from coordinate 4,886,250 downwards.
TCTTCTTTCAACTTAACGTATACTATGTTTTTCGTTTTCTAAGCCATAATATTTCTTTTTTGAGTTTTTGCTGTAAAAAATATATCAAAGACGATATTCATATTTTCGACAGGTTTTCGTTGTATTGTGTAATTTGGTCCACATATTGAGTTTACTTGTAAATCAGTTGTAGAGTGTTACATACATTCCGAGGAAATTCATAGTATTTATACCAGTACCTACAATATTTCTATTCTAATTAATCACAATAAACATTAATTACTAAAACGTTTGATAAAACCAAGTGATGGATGAAGATCTTACAAAAACTATTAATATTCGACGTCTGCCCTACAAAGGGCGGGGTAGCATTAACTTCTGAAACTCATTTTACTTGATAATTAATCGAATCCGTCATTTTGAATTGAGTAAATAAAAACTGTTACACTCATTACAATGTTTTTTTATAAAATTTATTTAAATAGAAAAAAGTTCAAGTTCGACAAACATCATTAATGTTTACCATCATTTCAATATTAAAATACTTAATAAGTCTTAAAATATCTTTTATTTTGTGATCAAAGGTTTTTAAGCCCCCTAAAAGATGCTGTGATACTACCCTCACTGAATTTCGCTCTCGACAGACACCATTTAGCGAGGCTCAACCCGGCTTATCACAACAAACGTTAATCCCTACAATCCTTCCATAACATATTGCCGCTGAGAAACCAGGGGTGTGGGGTACCCATAACTAACGCTATTAAAAAGTGGCCCCCGTATTAATGTAGCATAAAATTAACCCGAGCGTCACGCGCCGTGCGCAGTGCCACCGGGTCGTAGGGGCCCCGACATCCCCAAATCGGGTCACTTTGTTCTTGAGGATAATTCTAACGCAAATATTGGCATGACTTTTGATGGGATTGGGGTGGGTTAATAAGTTTTCTATTTTTTTAATCTACTGGTATTTTTTTGCAATGGAACGTTTTAGTAGTATCTACTAGAAATCAGGTTGTTTTTACATTTTCTATAAAAAATCTTTTTAATTGCGCGTATTGTTTGATTATTGTTTTACTTACATAATAATTAGTTTAGGCGATGATTTACATTTTAAATTAGTAATTCATTTCGTATCAACAAAAACACCTACGGTTTTTCAAATCTTGAACTTCGAATTCCATTTGTTAAGTAATCCTACAAAAAACCTATACAATTCCTAAAAAGTTTGTAGCACTGTTTTGTTCTTTTTGTTCAAAGTTAAAAATTCTATCAATGTAAAATGTCAATTTCTGAACTTATGTTTATAATTTTATTATACGATTCATATAAATATCTGTTTGATTTTATTGTGGCCAAGTCGTGTACAAACACACAATCCTCCCATTGTCTCTATGAGGGTAGAGATAATAAGTGCAATAAATCTAACGTCGCAACTTTATAGATAACGCCACAATAGATACAGATGCAGTACTCTTACAACACCAATCAGAAGAGAAACAGACTAGCGAACCTTAATAAAGCTTTAGAAACTGGCTGCTGAAAATGTAAGACCGACACTTCTGACCATTTCCAAAAAGCGGAAGACCTCTTTCTTATCTCGGACATGTCTTAAGACATAACAGATACCACCTTCTTCAGGCGATGATGATGGACAAGCTTGCTCGAAAGACATATGTTGGTTGCAAAAACAAGTTTTTACAAGCTAGTACTTAGAAGTCAACCTTCAATTATTAGATAGACATTAGTTAGATACTATAGGAATATAATAGAAAAAGAAAAATATACTATGATGGCTATGAAATTATTATATTGTAGGTTTTTATCGGTTCTCTATTGTGCTATAAAACGGAACAATGAGTTCATGTGCGTGAAAAAATGTTCTATCCCTACAAAGGTTTAAAAAAAAGGTTCACTTAATGCAACGAAGCCATTAAAGATCTCAATTGACACAATATAAAGAGTCCCATTTTGTAGTGAATCTACTGCGTTTATCTGTTTTGTGATAGAACCCTGTATTCTCGCCGCCCAACATTGATTGCGACATCATTGTTTGATAAATTATTGTTTTTTCGACAAACATTTGGGTAACACTTCATTTAAATTGAGTGCACAGATAAAGCGTTATTGCATCACCTCGTTATTTCATAATTAAGTGTTTTAGTCAACCATATAAAGCATTCACAACCATTAGGTTATTTAAAGTTACACAGTTTCATAGGCATATAATTAACTATAAGAAGTTTACACAAGTTTATTTTGTAGTAAAAGATATGCCATAGAACAATGATTCTAAAGAATCATTATTATGTTGTGGTACCGTCGTCGTTTTCTAATTTCTATAACCCAAGTGCTTTAGCTACTTACTTTAGGATCAGAACAATGCATGTGATGTTGTCCAATATTTCATTTAATTTAATTTGAATTATCTTTTCGAGCATAATTTATAATTTCAATTTGTTATCCTCATCGTCAGCATTTTGAAGCCCATTAATTGACGCAAGCCGATATAACGCCATATTGTATGTCTTTATTTTATTTTATTAAGCAAAAGTAAAAAAAAAATACCAAAATATAATAGATGCAATCAAAGCATCATATGTTCAGTTCAGATAATACAATATTTCTAAAACGAAATATGCAAACCCCTTAAAGTATATGTGTTTCAAAATTTATAGTAGTACAAAAAAATAGTTACAATAATTGAGTGCCAAACCCAATTTGTACCAAAACATTATTATTTGCTCATCGTTACAAATAATCAAGTGTCGTCGCATCCCACTCTTTCGCTTTGCTATTCAAATGTACTTGTACGTTTGTGATTGTAAGGAGTGCCGTAGCTACAGACAATTTAATACAATAGACACATTACCTAACAGCTTTGTTTTGCGTTACTTGAAGAATACCATAACAAATTTCAGGTTTATAGAATAGTTAGTAATTTCTTGTCTGTGACATACGAAGGAATATGTTCAGCACTTTCAGCAGTGGACGTCATATGGCTGAAATGATGATGATGACATACGAACAAACACCGACGAACAGATAAAGTCTAAGTGTTGAACAATAAGAGTGTTGACTCCAACACCTTAAAAAGTGTACCTACAAATAAATAAAAAATTATAAATTAATGAATTCACCCTGACAATGTCAAAATATTGACATGTATTTGAGCAATGCAACAGGCTTGCAGTTCAGTTACATTTTTCCACAACCGCGCTAGACGCGGTGGTTACCGTCTATGTAGCTAAGTTGTCTCTGGCCCCAGCCGACTGATTTATCCCTCCCCCGAGAGAGGGCCACATTGTTTTATAATAAGTACGACAATAGATTACAGGCCGCACGTCTGACTTGCGAACACGCATTTGTGTTCATTAACTTGTTTGCCTTTGCGGTTATGAAGTGGGTAGGAAGAGGCTTTAATCATTTGTATGAATTAAGTTTGATGGAATAGTCAAATTAGTTGAAGTAAAACATTTTAATAGGATTTGGAAGAACTTACCTACATGTGGGTCTGTTATACGATGTATTAATTAATGCTTGTGTCTGTCTGTATGTGTGCTTACTGTGCTAATTTAATATGTATATAAGGGCATGATGTTTTCTTCTGATCCTTTATTCTATTTAACTATGTCATGCTTAGCTTTAAAAGATGACTAGGTGTACCGCTACTGACAATTGCTTAGTTAAAAAATTGTACAATAATATATTTTAGTAATATAGCACAAAAAGATAAACAGTTTAGTTAGACTAAGTACCTACACTGAGAATAAGTGATAGGTGTGTGTCGATTAAATATTTGTCGATTGCAATAAAAAAAAATCATCTGTAAATAAACGTTATAGATCTATTTAAAACAACAACTGGCATCAGCGTTACACCCCACAACTGGGCACAAACAGAGGTGAATTATTGTTCCCCAGAGGGCAGATAGCAAGAGCTAGTGTTGTTATGAATAACAAATCACTGCCCGCGTTTTTGCACAAACGTATCTATGTTCTGAAAGTTTTTGCGTTGAAGCACACGCAAAAAGTTTGCGATAAAGTGTATTGAAGAAGCGATTGTGTTATAGTTATAGAGTTTTTGTGTTTAAAACAAATATTGTAATTATGTAGCTTCTAGTTTACGTTGATTGATGCTACGCTCAATTTGCGTTTAATTCCTTTTTAATTGAATTTTATTGTTTTTTTTCATTTTATTGTTGAAACTTTATATTTCTTATGTATTTTATTCTTTTCTTTACCTTTTTTAAAACGTTTTTAATATAAACATACATGGATAAAAATTATCCATAAAAAGAGTAAAATAAGTTAAAACCTCAAAAATATTTTACACGCACCATTTAAAAATATGTTTAAAAAACTGCACATAATATATTTATATTCCAGTAAATTTAGATAGGTATAAGACAAAATTTTAAAAAAGAAAATCATTTATCGATATTTTGGACCGCACTAGTACCGCAGTCAGATGATGTCTGTACTCTTGGGACTAATTCCCGATAATCATTGCTGTATCACCTATACAGCTGTGTAATGTTTTACACGGAGGAGGGGGGGGGAGAGACTATTGTTTACAATCCCAACTTTAACTGGGACAGACGATTGTGTGCGCGAATGCGATACTATCAGGACCCAAACATTATGTTACTGAAATATCTTTATCTGTAATTGAAAACGACTAGAGGTAAAGGCCTAAGACTACTTGATAGTTTTAACGAATTACGCAAAAAAGGAGATTTTTTAATCTAAAACGAATTAAACCTACCTTTACTAATTAATTTATCTGTACAACATGTTGGTACAAATGACAAAAGCTCGGATCGGGCAAAATTATCTGCTTAGGTATTTATAAAAAAGCATACATATTTCACCTTTGTAAGTATTCAGTTTTTAAAGAAAAAAGGTTTTAAAATCATGATTTTTAAAACCAGTATGTACTACCTACTTTACCCTGCAGCGGTTTTACAGCTGAGTTCCGTAGACAAATATTGATTGTATTGCCTTATTAATTAAAGTCGATAGCCTTTGAAGGTGTGATCAGTCGCCAAATAAGGGCCGCCATTACTGGGGTATGCCAAGGCGATCAATATTGTTTTCTTAAAATATTAAAATTTTATTACATCTCACCGCGTAAAATTACCCTTTCTGGACGTGGGCTGTTAACCCTTGGCATACTTGGTCGGGTCAGATGAACTAATAAATATGATACGTCCTATCACGTTCACGTTTGCTTTAAGTGGCAAAAAATTGTTTAAAAAAATATTATTATCATAGGTATGGTGCATCCACAATGCAGTTACTTTAGACCTGGTTTTCAAGGCAAATTGTACAAGGCAATTAAAGCCAAGATAGAAATAAGGTTACTCAATGTTACTTAATGTTTTCATGTTGCCAAATGTTGCTTTTCTATTCAATTCATTGAATTAATTTTCATACGATGTTTATTTCCTAAATTTGTCTATGGACTAGCTATGCCCGCAAATTTGTTTGCGTGGACAACTGGATGTTTGTTATGACACAACACAAACCGATCGAATTAAGAAAAAAAACATTTAGTCGAATTAAGAATTTTTTTAAGTCGGTTGACAATTTGACCGGGATAAAAAATCAGTTCAGCCGTTAACGCGTGATTGAGCCACAAACATCCTCACAAAATTTTGCATTCATAATGTTGGTGGGATTAAAAGAAAGAACTCCGTTGTGGATACCTGGAAATGAATGGAATTAAGTGAGAAATAACACTTTTCTGTTTCATTAAATACTTAATTAAAAGATATGTTACGTCGGGTTCATCAGACCCACAAAGCACGCCAAGGGTTACTGTATAGTAGTGTCGATTTATCATGTTTCAATCTGAGGGATCGCCCCGGGCTACCAGGTTCGAAAACACTGGGTTAATATGAAAAGATGAAGACGTCTATTTTTACGACGGGGAACGCTGATAGCATCGGTTAAATTTTTAAGTTGGTAACCCGTGTTTGGGAGGCATAAGTACACCTTGTTATTTTGTGGCGGCTTGGAATTTTTATGTTATAACAATGGTAATGCTCTAGTTAAACAACAAATAATATAAAACGTTGAGTATCCCAAATCGGTTTAGGAATCTAGGGGTGCTGGGACATGCCTTGGCGTAATACTTTCTGTTAGACAGTTTTGGGACCGTGATTGAAATAGTGTGTTGTTTGGCGCATACTTATTTAAGCATTAAATAAATTTGTGTTAATAAAAAATACGGTAATATGGACCTTCATTGCACCGTTCCTCTAGCACTTTATTTATTTATTTTAAAAATAATAACAGAAAACTTCAAAAGTATTGCCTTGATTTGAAGAGTAGGTATAACCTGTCTACTGAGTAATTAATGCTAAACTTAGAAAAACTTAAGATAAGAACTGTTTGGTTGTGTATTTTTTAAACCACGACTCTTTAGGTCTCAACACTTAAGTTGGTTCTTGACCACTTGCACTAATAAATTATGTGCATAATAGCATTAAAATACCCGTCTAAACGCAAGAATACCCTTCTAATACCTGGCTATTTTTTACGCGGTATATCCTTTTCTACTCCATCATAAAGACTATTAGAGCGGGACAAACAATTTTCCTGTCAAATAACTAATTCGTTTAATCGTACGCCGTTCTCGTTAAGTACGGCTATGTTAATTTAGCAATTACCTGCTCCCTTCACACTTCTAAGACATAAAAAACTTAATAGGGTAAACCACCCAATTATGAGCCGTATGTTGTATTGAAATAGATACACCTATTTTATAAGTATTTTCTACGTCCTGTGAAGTTTGCATGGTATATTTAATAAGTAGCTTGCGTGGCAAGGGGTCTCCTTGAATGTACTGATACAAAAATACGTCTTTAGCGTTACAGTATTTGTGTTCCTTAACTCCTACGAGTATGTCAGCTAGTACTTATTAGGAAACTCGCATATTGCGATTCATAGAATACCATCTTGAGCAGAGCAATATTAGACCTTTTTTTTGTTTTTGGACCAAAATGCTGCTGTTTATTATTAGCAATTCATTTGTCTTGTCACATGATGTCTTGGGATAAATACTTAAAAAGAGTTGCTCTATTCAACAATTGATCATTTAAATGTATTTAAAGTCCATTAGCTTTTGGTATACTGTTGAAGTAAGTAGACCATATTTTTAACACTACAATTTGCTAGAAATGTTAAATTTTTAGTTCTAAAGTTTAGTAACATAATATGCAATCGTAAAATTTCATACTGAGTTCTGTATTCATAATGATGACTTGACTCCTGGCGTTTAAGTCGCTCGCCCTACAGTATATTAAAACAGAACTGGTAAAATTCGCTGGAAAAGCTCGCGTCCAGTCATTAATATGGCTTAATACTTGAAAATGATATGTATATTGCTAATAATTTCAAAAGTCCCCTAATGAGGGGCTATTACCCGGCTGGACGGTGTTATGCGAAAGGATAGCATTGCGGGCTAACTAACTGCTCACACTTATTATGGTGTATTAACTTTTAAAACAATAGGTTTTGGTTGGGTTTTAGATTAAATATAAATATTAAAAAGGCTATACATAATAACCTATGTTTGACGCCAATAATATGATTCTGCTTGACTGAATACTGGGACGACACTCAAAGCTGCAGCTGTATTATTTTATTTTTGAAAAATATAAATAGGACTGAAAATATTTTTTAAAACAGAATATGCTGAACAACAAACATTGTACTGACGTACCAGTGTGTGGCGTCATAGAGCTTTTAAACTTCAACGTCTTTTAACTTTTTTATGTCTTTGGAGTCTCCAGTGTCTCCAGTCAGATCATAGCCTGCAATCTTCTTCTTCTCAGAGTGCCTTTCAAACTAGTGAAGGTCAGCTACTAGTACTGCAAAGTGTTGACGATCCTTTGCCAAATGCAGAAGCCTACCCGCATTTCTAACTCCTGTCCATTCCTTGATGTTATCCATCCATGCCAGCCTCTTCCTACCAACCCCTATGCTTGCTTCGACCTTTCCTATTATTATTACTTACTTGTTATGTTACCTGCAACCATATTTTTAATAACTTCCCCATTGTAGACCAATCGCTTGGAGTAGTAGCGCAATGATTCATCTTGTGAGCATAGGGCTTAATTTCAGGATCAGAAAAATTCAGACATCTTTTTTTATGTTGTCATAAGTCTAAATTTGCTGGGAGACGTCTCAGCCAAAATTCTTGTCTGGTACTATGGTTGATTGCACATTCCCAGTCCATGAAAGTGTTGGCGTGTTATTAAATTAAAATTGCTACAAAATCTAGGCATATCCCACAAATCCGTATCGTGCACGTTATCGGTGACACGCCATACGAATTCAATTAGGCGGGCGTGGCCGGTTCGCGGAACTGCTGCGCGCACGCATAATGGACCCACTTTCCGCGATGTCTTCATCGACTCCGCCAGGGACGGACTTAGGACGCGTTCGATAATCGCTTAATTAATATCGACGTTCGTTAGTGACGAGATGTAAACATAATAACCACGCAATTGGCGAGATTCATATTGAATCACTTATGATTATAGGATTTTTCTCCAGATTTTTATCAGGCTAATACTAAGCGGGGAAGGTTTTTGAACAGTTGTTCCTACCACTGTATTGGCTAGGTACTTAATATCATATTTATTTATAGCAATTAGGTTTCTTATTACCTTTTTTATTACAATAAACCTTATTTCTTATTGTCATTATTAGCTGTCGTTTGTTTGATGTTGATAAAGACAAAAATACTTATGCTTTGATTGCAAGTTGCATAAAAATATAATTAACTCAGCATTAAATCAATGTAAAAAATTATCAACTTTCCTTTTAATTTAAACTGCTTTTCAATTATATAATTTAATATCTGCAATCACACTTACTAACCTTAACGTTTATTAATTTTATTTCATAACGTCTTCTTATTACTATGCCAAGTCATTCAATTACCATAATGCTTTCATAATAAAGCCATCTTACGTCGACAGTACAGAGAAAAGTCGTAAAAGTGGCTATTGTCCGAGCCGACACATCACATTTAATACCATCTAGCGAGTGTGCTTCGCAGAACCCGCGCTCGCTCGCTTTGGTAGTCATTTTCCGCTGCTGATGTCTTTATTAGTCGAACAGAGACGCACTTGAGAATTTGAGATACGTAGGTACTAAAATATTATACGAATCAATAAAGACAAATTTTCGAATACTGTTTTCCGAAACAACAAATTGGTGTTCAGCTAAAAACATGAACTTCATACAGTAACAAAGCAGTGTTATTTTTCTACGTCAAATTAAAAACAAATGGTTGAAGTTTTGTTTTAAGGCTCTTGGTACCTAAGGCCCCAGATTATTGCTATGTTTATAGTTCAACCAATTTTCGTTGCTAAGTTAGTTGTGATGTCACATACAAAACATATCTAATTTAAAAGTAAAGAAATAATAACTTTAAGTATGGGTTGAAAGCTCTTATTAAGCAAAAGTGGTAAAGTACGAAAAAAAATCATGTTAAAATAATTTTGCAAAGCAATTGCCATGCATAGTGCATGAATAAAAATTTAAATTTATCAACAAACATCTATCAACTTTAAAACAGCCCAATCGCCCCATTAGCATCGAAAGAATGCAAAGAAAAAACATAATTCAGACCGTTTATATCAGTCCGTCCCTGGCCTGACCGCTTGTCCACACAGCAAGGTACCTATTCAGGGCAAAATTATAACTTTATTATTGCTGGTGATTTCGGAAATTAATTTCTCGGGATCGGTCGCAAATTGCGCGGCGGTGGCGAGCGCGGCGTGCGACCGATGCGTTGATTGGACGCTTTTTGCATAATATTTTTTTAGTGTTTTAATACTTTTTGATCGTGTACAGAGCTCTAATGATTTAAAAATTGATATAAATTCGCTGTTGTTTTGTTAGACTACAACAGCTCGTTTTGATGTTAAAAGTTAGAAATATACTAGGATATTTGTTAAAATGTAGAGTCGGTACAAGCCAAATGCTAGAAATAGCTTTTTCAATATGTTTTTTTCACGCGAAATTATAGAATATTAACCAACTAAATGATGTAAGTGCCCGAAAACAAACAAATAAAGAACTTTAGATTCTGTTGGTATTTTTAAAAAAAGCTCTATAGAATTGTATGATGTATGATAATACTTATTGCTTTTTATAGAGTACGTATATTAGTATGAAGAAGAAAACAAATAATGTATAATGACTTGTTAAATTTAAACACACTTTATGCCCAACTTACTCTTTTAAATTTGTACTCACTTAACATTAAAACTGCTAGTTAATTAATTCGTTTCGCAGCGCTTAATTAGTCGCAACCTACCTTAGCCTTATTTGTCCGAAGGCGCCGCACTAATAAACTCGTTGGAATCGATGTTGCCAATCTCACACGCCTTTTCTCGATAAAAGCCTCTACGCCTATTTTAATCGATTCCCGAAAACGACAATCGACGATCGATATAGTGTGAACATTACGGGAACACACTTGCTGAAGACAAATTACTCAACCTGTCAGATTTCTTCAAGGAAAATGTAGCTGTTTACCTTTGGATTAAAGTTTACTTTTGTGTGTTGGTGTGGTCAGGATAGTGTCGGGCCAAGTACCAAAATTATCGGTTGGGCTATACTTTAACCGCATGCGCACTGTGCTATTAGGTGGTTACAACGGTACATTATTACTGGCGAAATTTACTGAATCTTTACACCCGAGTACGCCCCGCGATCCGATATATTGATTCTTGGAATAATGAAATTATAAAGCAATGCGAGTCAGTATTTTGATTATGTGCAATTTTATTTCTTCTTATAAATTCATTTTAATATCTATAAAGGTTGTAAACTGGATTTTAACATTTTCCACCGGTTATAGAGGTGGAAGTTGTCAATATAAATTGTCCATTATCCAATTAATGTGGCTTGGACGCGTATGCACTTATTGAAAGGCTTAAAATTGCGCTAATAACGGTATAAAAAGCCTCTCTTATTGGAATCTTAATAAATCATAGATTCATGTTAATAAAATAAAGTCATTAAATACTTAAGTATAGGTCATATCCAACAAAATATGCATTATGAATTAATTCCTTGGCTGTAACCATAGTGCTATCTTGGCTTAACTATTTATGACAGATCAAACTTAGAAAATACGTATTTTAGTAGGTATTATTCACCTCACCGTATTCTTAATAAATGCGTTTCCCAAACTTTAGAAATTTATATTTTTGTAATTATACTATCATAATTATAGTATTCAATTATAATTACATAACAACCACCAAAAACAATATCAACAACCAATTAATATCATAACTCTGAGACTAATACAGGCAACCATAAACAGCAGAAATAAAGATACAATCTGAAATATAACCTATAAATTATCTCCACTTTCGGTATAGCCCCATTCCCCTTTGCACAGGATAATAGAAATATAAAATATATCGCAAGTATGTTTCTATTGAATACAAACTTAATTCTACTTGATGTTGGCTGATAATATCTCTATGAATAAAATAAAAATATTGTTTGTGTTTATCTAGGACAATAAACATTCTATTGACGCGTAATAAGAATGTTTATTGTTCTTTTTATCGTAAGGACATGACTATTAAATTGTATGTGTCTTAATTCATATTTTTTATTGCTTGCTTTCTTAAAATATATTACTAATTATTGTTATACCTACTCAAAAGGAAAGTGTTATTATTATTCATTCTAAATGTTAATTTGAATTATATTTATCGCAAATATAGCAAAAAATAAAGAATTTTCTATAATAACTTAAACTTAAATTGCAGTTATTAAAACGTACAATATTAATAAATAGTCTGTTAATGAAACGGTATTTTGACATCAAGAATTTGAAATTTATTTGTTTCTATTTGGTTAAACGTACAACTAATAATAAATAATTATGAATTATTTCTACAATCACACCAATTAAATAGATACAGCTAATCGAAGTTTTTATTTTGGCAACGGAATAATATACCTACTTTAAAAAGTTTAATAAACTTCCATGAATTTAGTACAAAAACTCCAATATGCTCGTGCTCATGACACAAACACTTTCTCGCGAGATTCAAACCCATAACATTCAGGCTTTGTAGTCCGGGGTGCCAACCGCTAGGCGGTCCGTCATCACCAGATTTTAATTATTAATATCCTACTACCGAATCAGCTGTCTCCTCGCCACCAAACATCGAACTCCGAAACAACTGCAGTAAATAACTGTACGAATTTATTTACCGCGTTGTACAGCCCTCAAATAGATACTTAGTAAGTCCCCCCCCCCCCCCTCCCCCTCCCTTGTGGCATTAAAACATTGAGGAGACTAAATTAAAGCGCGCCAAAACTGTTCTCTGTGGGCCCAAGGCGGTCGTTTGTTTTAATACAATAACCATACTTGTCCCTTTCACACCCCTCATTAGAATCATATAGTTGTCTTTGTCGCACGCGGGTAATTTAACATTTCCTCGTAAGGCGACAGCGTGAGCAGACGTTTTCGAAGTTCGTCAATGCTTATAGAAAGTTTAAAATTATTAAAATTATGAGTGCCTTGTGTCTCATTGAAAATTCACTAAACGATTTTATTAATAAAGCAACAGACGAAATAGACAAGTCAGAAAAAAAAATTAAGTTAGAGTGTAGAGTTCGGATCTGACTGCTTTATTTATAGTATTTTTAAAGCAATAAAATTATAATGTATTAGTCATTAATAATAGATGAATATAAAACAGTGTATTTTCCTATGAGTAAGTAATAGCGATTAATTTATGATTAAAATATCAAATGATTAGTCTACGATAATAACCGTGCTAGAAGCGTGAAAGAAAATTAGGTATAGTTTATTTTGCAATGCAATTATTTATAGAATAATTATGCATATTAATCTTATCTTATCAGCTCTGTGGTATGTAGAGCAGTTATTAACTACAACAAAATCAAAACTTACAGGCGTTATATTTTATTGTTAATAAATAGGCTATAATCTAATACTCGAACACCGTAACACACACGCATTGATTCCTATCTGACAGATTAAGTTCTAAAACGTCTATGGACCCGTAATAAATGGCTATTCAATATCATTAACTGACCAAAACGACATTTTATTGCGTCTGACTAATCACTTTGCTCACGTTTCACGAATAATTCCAACAAAATAATGACACGCTCAAACGTACAGAAGCGCGCACCTCTTAATCACTTCTAATTTATTTAGCCCCTCCGAGAGTGAGCTGTGTAATTTATTGGCGTCCCTCTCCTACCCGGGCCCGGGGCGATCGTCCGTCCCGTTCTCGGGGGACCATTTTTAATTAAAATCACCGGGAGAAAATTAGAAATTATATTCTATTTTCAAAAACTTGTTCGGTCGCTTTGTCGGAGATTATCTCTTTTTTATGATCCCCCGGCCGCCAGTTCGGTTTAACGACTGAGGAATTGTCTAAATTGACTTTGTTGAGCCAGCCCAGTGTCTTTATGGTTATGTCTTTCTCATTTCAATACTGCGGTTTGTCTAACGTTTTTTGTTTTAAATTTCCATTGTTATAATTTGAGCTAGCTTTTACTTTTTTGACAGTAATTACTTACTCGATAACATCACACAGATAATTAGAGAAACGCTTTCAAATCTAAAACAATTTATGTTACAGTCTAGACAAAATTTATTACACTAATAAACTGTGGGACACCATAGACTGTGACCCTCAAACAGACAGTCTGAGTGCGTGTCCCAGTATAGCGATTAATTTTAAAGTTTCACCATTAATTAACCCCTACACCGTCAGTAAAGGACCCAAATATCCAATGAGTCTTCATTGTCACTGAACTCCCAAAGTGTCAACTGTAAGAATGGTTAGGCTTAAGGTTGAATCAATTTACATGTCAAAAGCTATATTTCAATTTCTCTCATGTAATAAAAAAATATATAAAAGTATGAGTATCGATATAAAAAGTCGCCAGGCAAACAGTATGATTAGATTTTTTTTTCTAAGAAATTACTCTTTTACGCATATGCATGACGAGAGACATCTCATTTATTAGTCAACGAACGTAGTTCAGACTTCAGTAAATAATTTAATGTCACATTTTTGTTATAATGTGTACTTATTAATAAGCACAATATAAATTACATATTCTTAGGACTGCGACCGACCTGCGAGGCTCATTGGAATCATAATAAACATTGTACGACCTGACGGGGTAATTCACCTCTAACGATTTGAACTGTTCGATTAGCCGTTCAAATCAGTCAGAAAAATATTTTTAAAATTGGCTGGACTCTAGATGACACTCACGTATTACACTGTCTGATACCTTTGAATGTAAATTCATTCCTTCGACACTATGATTTACTTACTTGTTTAGTAACTTTAAAATTTTGACAGTTGATGTGTCGATACTTCGAGACTATAACAATTTATGTGTCTTGACTTCGAGACTATAACAGTTGATGTGTCGTTACTTTAAGACTATGATAGTTGACGTGTCGTTACTTAGAGACTATGATAGTTGATGTGTCAGTACTTCAAGTCTTGACAGTTGATGTGTCGTTACTTTGATACTATGACAGTTGATGCGTCCTTACTTTGAGACTATAAGAGTTGATGTATTGTTTAACAGAAATTTATTATAATTATTTTTCCCCAGGTGGCGTCGGCGACGACGACGGTGACAGCGGCAAGCGGCGGCGCTCGCGCACCAACTTCAACTCTTGGCAGCTGGAGGAGCTCGAAAGGGCCTTCCTTGCCTCCCACTACCCCGACGTGTTCATGAGGGAAGCCCTCGCGATGAGGCTCGACCTCAAAGAGAGTAGAGTCGCTGTAAGTTGCACGATTTTTTAGCAATTATCTCTTTTAACGATTAATACCTTGACCTATGTATGTACCTGTTTTGTTTTGGTAAAGACGTTTTCTAAAAATGAAACCTAGCTGAATCGATTTATCGCCCCCAAAACCCCCTGCAAACTAAATCATTGGAGCCGTTTCCGAGGTTCTTTATAAGATTAATCGTAACCTTGACTTGACAACTGTCCTTTATTGTGTCACTCTTCACTATCATAACAGAAGTCATTCATCTTTATACATTACTTTGCAAGTACGTATTGTGGTTTTTTGCTTGCCATGCCGAGACTCATATTCTGAACTCCTCCAAAACGCAGGCACTTTACCCCCAATCGGATTGAGTTCGCCTTCTTTTATTAGAAAAACAAAAAAAAACTAACAAATCTAGATCGTGTTTGAAAAGTAATTCAAAACAATTCAAGTACTCTCTATTCATTTGTGACAAATCGATTGACAGATTATACAAAACGGTGATAACGCGGTGCCAACACACGAATAAAATGACACAGGAAACGTACCTATATCATAGAGTTTGAGTAAATTACAGGCTATGACCATTTACACGACTGCGTTTTGTCGCGGACGTAAACCTTTTGTTTTCATTAGTAAACAACAATATTTACCGTTTAACATTTGTCACTGTCGAACAAAACATAATTTATACAGTGTCTAACGGTTAAAATGTATTAACATTGCCTCTAAAATACGGGTGACGAACTAACTTGAGGTAGAGATTGCAGGAAGCGTTATTGATATTTGTTTTGCTTTTCTATTAACGTTGAAAACTCAGTAACTGCTTCTTTTAAGAAATAGAGATATATTTGACCTTTTTTATATAAAAATTCAATCCGAAACGGCTTGACCGATTCTTATGAAATATTCAGTAGGTCTGGATTGGGATTAGGGTGTCCCCACGCGAGCGAAGTCGCGGGAAACGGCTAATAATCATATAAATACTTTGAATCCATTAAAACGTATTCCACATCATCAGCTTTTTGAAGTTCACTGCTGGAAATAGGCCTTGCGTTATAGAACGCCATAACGTAAAGTTCTGAAATGTTTGCATTCAGCACCTTCGCAAAACTTTGACTAGATAGGTACCTAGTCAGTCGACTGCTTGGAAGGCGTCAAAGAACATATTATGTTATTTGAAGGCTTTCACACTGTGTCCTTCCCTTCGAGGTTGCCACTCAAGGACATATTTTCATCTTCAATTGCGGTTCTCGGTTATGCAAATTAGAACCCTTACCCTGATTCCGTTTCTTGCAAAAGCAAAGCAATAGCGATAATTGACCAATTCTGGCTTTAAAATCGCAAATTAACAGCAAAAAACAAAGCAATCTACTGTCAGTGCTGCCCATAGGTTTTGACACTAACCGTCAATCGGGCGATGACTGCGCGATTATTGCTGATTGCAAATTTTTAGGGAATAAGGGAGCCGAACGTGTAAAGCCATGGAAATAACAATTTCAATAGAACTCATCTACATAAGTATTTCTGAGATGCCAATGAACCTTAACAACTCTAAACCATGAAACATGTGACTTACTGTAATAAGAAAAATCACAAAGTGTCCCATACTTTTCCACGCCACGCATCTCATAAAATGATAGACAGTAGAAATAGTCCTGACATATTAACTACTTTTAAGTATATTTCAAACTATTGACAGACAGGAAACATGTATCACAGAGTACTAAAATTACTGCTACGTGTTTTAGTCACGGGTATTAAGGCCCTTTGTACGGGGGGTTATTAAATATATTTAGCATGTGACGAAAGGAGTGAGGCCGTTTCGTTACGGGTAACGTCTTAATTTCGTTTATTGGCGGCGTGCGGTTTAGTGTTAAAAAAAGACAAGAGCGAGAGGATGTGTATTAAGGCCCATTAAGGGTTCTAGAATTTTCAGCAATAAAGTAATGTTGCACTAGTGCAACATCTGTACTCTTGAGAAGACATGTTGCACTAGTGCCTACATATCTACTCTACAATAGACATGTTTAATATAGGGCCTGTTCCACAATATACGGATGAGTTATGTACAAGTTCTGAATAAGATATATTTTACCTGAAGGATAAACACTAACATTTAACATATTTTTATTACATAACTTTATCTGTATTGTGATTGTGATACCTTTTTGCAAAATTAATACGTGTTATTAATTAACTAATCCATGCGACATCTTAATTTAGAGGGCTTTTCTTAGTTGTAAATCTACCTAGCACCAATTGGTAACAGTTACATTATTGTTATACTAGTTTTTTTTACTAAAGTATTTTAATAAAGACTTGATAGGCGTAGTGGTTTGGTATTTGCCTTGAATGCAAAAGTCCCGGATTTCATTCTTGGTTCGGGTCAATTGAGAAACAAACTTTAGAAGTTGGCTCGAGTCTGAGTGTTTGTAAATTAATTTTAAACCATGTTAATTTAGAGTGCTGTGTAGAAACTGAAATTAAGTTAAGATGGTTTCTCAGGTATAGCCATCTCAATCATTACGTAATTTATACAGATTTAAGATAACAAGCAACATAGGTACTATGAGCATTTACGAGTATTACAACTAACGCTAATATGAATCTTAAATGGAAACTCAATCATATGTGACCGTTTTGAGTAAGTACCCAATGATTTGTAAGATTTAAAAATATTAATGTAAAGGCGTTCTTACAGGTTTACTTATTATTAAAAATTTGCAATTTCCTTAAGTTTAGATCTTCAAGTATGAAGTTCATCAATACAGTAGCCGTTGATATTTTAAAAGTAGGTGAAAATTAATTGCAATTTAAGCGTTATTTCTATTTTAATGTGTTGCTCGTAATATTAACTAAGATAAAAGGCAGCTGTACTCGTAATTATTGTAATGTTACGTTCTTACAATAATTAAGTACTTACAGTACTTTGTGTTGGAGAACTTGCTAAGTTGTTTCTTTATGAGATATCAAATCTTAACTACCTACCAGCTATCTTAAATCTTGTAAAGATATTTCTTTTTCAATACAACAGTTACTTACGTTAGTGATTAAGTAGTTTACGTATAATTAAAGTTTTTAATATGCTATTTAGAAACTCAAAGTAACTGTCAGTATTTTTTTATTTGTTAATATTTCATTTTAGCAGTTCCAAAATGCATTGATAATAAAAAAAACAGAAGGATACTGTCGAATTAATTGTGATAAGACTGTCTAAAAGGTAGCAAATTATAATGCAATATTTGAACAGAAAAATGTGCTTAGAAATTATATTTTCTTAATATCTAATAATGATCAATTACCAACGCAACTTTTAAGTTCGATCATGAATAACTTGTACCTTTCATAGCTGACAATCAACTTTGTGACTGTCTGATACGAAATCATTGTCTGACTCCATAGGATAACATAAAGATGTGATTTTCTGTCTTCGTATGGCTATGATAATTACTGTATCGTCTGGCGCATATTCATTTCCTTATTTCCCTGAAAATAGATTTTATTACACAACAAACATTTCTATAGGCAAACATTTACCCCCATTTGTAGATAGAGTTCGGAAAAAAGCGGAAGGTTGTCCAATATAAATGAGGGACGTATCTCCCTATTTCGGGAGCTGCGCTAAGCGTCCAGTGGGGAGCCGCCGACCACCGACCACAACTTTTTGCGGCCCAGGGGGGTTATTATCTAAGCCCCGAGACGCATTCGATACGTTGATGATCGGCCGCTTTTACAAAACCTAAATAGAATACCTAACTGTGGTCAAAATATTAACATCACTGATGATAACTGCACAAAATCAAAATAATTTATTTTTGCAAATTGGCCATTTAAGGCACTTTTACACGTCCCAATAATATTTTTTACACTACCACTGCTCCGGGTCCGGTACATTGTTTCGGAACTTATACGCTATGGCAAAATCATTGTTTAGTTCTTTCTGATCCTTATTTATTATGTTTTTACTCGTATTAAGAGTTAAGCTTTTGTATGTAAATGTGCCACCAATGTATGTGCTAATAGATAGACACATTATTTTTCATTTTCCCTTGAGGTAAGCATAAAACTGTGACTCCTCCGATGTGACAGAAGTATACTAACCTCAAAAATATTTCATGGTGATATGGCTCAGTTTTAGAAACAAATTATTGTGAATAAATACTTTAAGGGCTAACCATGTTCAAATTCAAACACATCAACCTTGTTTTATATTATCTTCATAGAATTTGGCGTAAAAACGATACTGCTAGTTAGTACCTAAGCTTAATTAATATGAAAATTAAACAGGCCAATGGTGTTTTGGGTAGGTCAGGCTAGGTACATATAATTTAGATTTATTTAGATTATAACTATTGTAAGGGCTTCATAACAGATAAATTAAAAATTATCAATGACTAGCATTTGACTCTACATAGTTTTCGTGACATGTATAATTTATTTATTAAAACTGATTAATAGTCAAATAGTAGTTTATTAAGTATATAGACCCTCTTCCAGGCACATATCTTATTTACAGGAAATACAGTTATATCCAAGACACATAGGTAGTAAGTGCCAGCTGGGCAGGTTATAAAGTCCATTTACTCTATTTTCTTCGAAGATTTTAACCTTACTTTGTAACAAGGGTAAAAATATATGGACTTTTATCATAAACATTCATTGACCTCTGAAATATTTTTATTATAAGTATTTCCATAGCAGTCTTATCATAAAATTCCTTGAATTGATTAAATTATTGTTTGGTAAAAATAGATTTATCATTACACAAATTAATACACGTTCTATGCTTTTAAACCTTAGTTCTGAACCAATCAATTGTACAAGAAAGCCTATAGCTATATGGTCATGAAAAATAATTCCCAATATTTCAATTTGATACAAGCAATAATACAGCAAAGTTATAAGTAATTCCATTTCTATAATCAGTACTAACGTCGATCGTATCGCGCGTTTATCGTGGAGCATCTCGTTTCGGAGACAGACTATCCCGCACCACTCCTAATAGTTGGCATAAATCAAAAGATTGCAATCTCGCCGGCACCCCTGGGACGCGAGCGAGACGGCACGATTGAATAGCATAGATTTAAATGGGCGGGTCAGATAAGGATGGCTACAGATCCCGCCGCTCCGACCTCGAACGCGCCGCCGCTCACAGGGACGTCACAATTCGATTACAGCTCAATAAAGTTAAAGTGACTTGTTTTCGTCTGTAAAGTGGATTTTTTCCTGTTCTTTGATTCCTCTATTTTCCTTCGTTCGCTCGACGTCTCAATTTTCGTTTCTGAGCTCGCTTTCGCAATATGGGCACCGCTCGGCTTTTATGGTTCCTTTTTAACACCGAATCAATATAAAATAATTTTCAACTATAAAAGACTTCCTTGGAATCCCATAAACGGAGAACATTTATGGGCATTAAATCGTATCGTACAGAGTTAGGCCTCTATTAGGACTTAATTCCAACTGACACATCGGCTTTAGCTATTCAATATATAAACATTGAGTATCTCCTTGAATATGTCGGGAAAAATGGATATCTTATATCATTAGGGTTCTGTAAAAGCCGTTAAAGGGCCATACTTTATCAAAAGTGGCGTATTCTAATCTAATTTCATCCCTAGCTGACGTAAAACTTGCGAAAACGGCTCACCCGCTGCCGTAAGCGCGGAAGTATCGACTTCATTTTAAAATTCATAGCATAAAATTTACATTTATATGCCAATTTCATTCCCTAACAGGGCGTCGGCCGGCGCACACATCAGTATGCCGCACACATTCGATGCCGGGTACACCCCTAAAAGTAAAGAAAAAAAAATAGAAAATCGCCTTACATTCTGCGCTCGGCTGAGAAGAAAAAAGAATGGCGCGAGGTTTAAATATGGAACACTAAATGGAACGCTTAGGCGACAAAATGCGGATAGAATATAAAATTTAAGGATCTCGTGCATCCTTGTCTTTTTTGCGGGATCGACATTTGTTGTTGTCTCGCTCGGTGCGGTGCTATCAAACATGAGCCGACTTTACCGCCCTAGGCTTAGCGGTAAAAGATAGACATGGTGGCTCGCAGGGCTGCTCCCGAGGCGGCGAATTATCGCGCATGAATAATTTTCTCGCTTTCAAACAAGACACGGTTCATATTAAAGTGATTTAATGTAATTACTGTTCTAATGAGATATGAGTTTTGCGTGTGCGTATTCTGATGTTCCATAAATCATGTTACATCAAGATGGGAGAACAGCATTACGTAGGTGTAATTCTTGGAAACCTTAGGATTTACGACACCCTTTGGACACTATAGAAATTAAGCATTTACATTCAGATACGTTAAATGTATAGATTTGTTCTTGTGTTTGTCAGTAACCGAAGAAAGATGCGGTTTTCACAATAACTTTCTTATGGTTTATTTATGCGTAGAAAGCAGGATTAGGTTGCTAGTTATTATCTATCTTATAAACAACACCTATACACTGGTAACCTTACATATTAATAACGAACTATTTAATATCGTCTCGGGTCTGGTTGTTCTGGTACCTTCGTTGTTTCTGATTTCTATAACACTAGTTATATAAAATCAGAGCAATGTATGTGATGTTGGCCAATATATTTAACAAAATGTATTAAATCTATTCATATTTATATTATTATTCAAATAAAAAATAGGTAGCCCTACGTAAAATAATGCTAAGTTGGCAATCCTTACGACATGAACACGTGAATGTAGCTGTCTCTATCACACCAAAATCCCAGTATCAATTTGTGTTGTAAAACAAAAGAGACCGCGTCCGTGCACCCTACCCTAAAGCGATTAAAGCACCTTTTTTCGCTGTTGAGGAACTTGCATATTTTCATAATATGTACTACTTGAATTTTCACTCTTAGAGCATTTTTCACTAAAACACTATTCCGTCTCCACAAAAGATGCAGAATTGCATTTAAATGTAGGTTATTGGTAAATAATATTCCTAACAAGAATTATTTTACTAAAACTCAAATTAAATGAGATAAGTACAGCCATTAGATATAAAAGATAGAAAATAAAAATCTCGAATTCTGTTAGTTGTGCTTTTTTTATTTAATAAATTCAACATTTCTATGAGCCTTTTTCATATATAAAGTTTAATCTAAGTTTAAATTTAATTAAAATCTCGGATATATTTTAGATGGGTCAGTAATAAGTTTAAACTTAGAATTTCTTTAATACCTAGCTCAGTAATAGAAAGGAAACCCCACAAAGTAATTAGGTATTTATATTAGGTGCTGAATCTACTTAAGATTAACTTTCCTAAGTGGTTGTTTACGTCAAATTAAATTATGGCGTTAAGACTGCTTATTTACAAGTATCATTACGTTAGACATGTTTATCTGTAATAATTTGATTGCTTTATTAAATTCGAATCGAAACAACTTTTTTCAAACGGGAACCAGTATCCCATTAATTACACCTAATTGCACCAATCGGAGTATAAATCCTACACAGGATTATTATTTTAACTAACTAAGGTTTTCAAAATCCACTGAAAGTCCATCATAATGAACTAATCCTCTGAAAGGGTAGTTCCTTTGCTAGTGCAACACTTGGCGGTCAGGTCATCATCATCGTCTTATCCCGGTTGAGCCCAAAACCAGGTTTTAATCATGCGAGTAACAAGTGTTTGAGTAATAAGATTATTTCTTATGAATTATAGATGGTACAAGTATTTGGTCTATTCTATTTGTTCGCCATAGTAGAAGTTTTGCTTAGGTTGGGTGGGACTAAATTATTGGTATCACACCAATACGTTCATATAATTAATTTATATTCTTAAAGTTCATTAATGCATTCTCGAGATTGCTATTTCAAATCAATTCATTAATTTGTTTGAAACAAAAATTATACAATTGTAATCACCTTAGTAAAAGCAAATAATAGAAAAAAAGGACTATAGAAACAAACTCAACAATCGGAAAATCTAGTGCTTGAAGCGCTTGGCTTACAAAAGGCAATCGGTTTCAGACGGAAAAGCACCCCTTAATAGAAGTCAATGTATCGCCGCATCAGCCTTATTTACACCACGGGCGAGTAGGGGAGGCTCGGCTACGATTCCACAAACGTGCTTGAATTTAGACAACTTTTTTTCGCAGAAGTCTTTTGTGAAAATCGCGAATTAGAGTGTATATTTGGAACTGTTGTTTTAGTATCTAATATTTATTATGTAACAAAATAAATCAAGCATATTAATCAATATTTTTTATGGATTAAGAAAAAATTTTATAAAATTTATTGTGATAAATATATTTATGCACGAGAAGACATCTTTATATAGTGCATGATAGGTGCAATAATTTAACTTTGATTTAATTTCAAGTAATTTGATTCGGTCGCCAGGCTTACCCAAGTTTCACAATCGAATAACTAACTCTAAAATATATTTTTTTGTAATTTCTGATATAGGTTTATGAATATGAATACTTAAATACTGTATTTTGTACGAAATTACATAATACTGTATTTTGTCAATTAAAGGAAAAATTACCTTAGGTAACAGGTTAAAATTTATTGTGAGCCTATTTTAAGGAAAGACCTATTTGTACCCCAAGTGATCTTTACTTAAAATAAAAGTAAACAGAAATCCGACACCCTTAATAGAAGTCAATGTATCGCAGCATCAAGCCTTATTTACACCAAGGGTGAGTAAGGGAGGCTTGGCAATCGCGGACCCAATACGATTCCACAAATGCCTGTCGTATGAATTCCGTTATCGCAGACTTTTTTAAGTAGGCAATTTTAGGGGAGAGAGGGGACTTGGAATTTGTGCGTTTTCACGTCATTTGTCAACGATATTGTGTTGCTTAGTCACTAATCGGAAATTGGTTAAAACGTATAGGGTGGAGCCTATTCATAGTGAACAAGAATTTTAAATTTCTACGTAGAATAAAAACATTACATATTTATAAGTCATAAGTTCAGCGAAAATCGATACTTTACTTATTTTACTAACTTTTTTTATTTGATCCTAAGGCATTTATATTATTATTGCAGCTAAAGCACTTGTAATATACAAATCAGAAACAATGATGGTACAACAATACCACCTACAGCTGTTCCACACATTTTGGTCAATAGCACTTACAATATACCTAAAGATAAAGCCAACTTATTTTAGCTGATTAGTTAGGTATTGCTCATCAACTATTTGTAAGTGCCTACGTACTTTCGAAATTAATTTTAGTAATAACATGGCTTCATTGTGGACCTGTGACAGGATGAAACATGATTACGCATCAAATTAACTCGTGGTTAAGTAAATTAAAGTGGAATCATCGATTATTTAAATTAAGTCCTACGTTATTATAGGTGGATGTAAGTTTATTAAACTTTATACAAACATCCTTTAAAACTTTCAAGATTATACAATCCTCATTAACATACTAATAAGTCATATTCGTGCACAGGTTTAATATTATTAGCAATCCCTATTTGGGTTAGTTTAGGAGTATACAGATTTTGAACCAAGCTGAGTTAAGTTTTTGTACTTTAATTGCTAATTTTAACAATTTAAATAGTGTAATACTAAGCCAGTCAGTTTCCTCCTTGGCAGTCTGTATAAACTGATAAATAAAAGTACACTAATGTAGGTAAATTGAGAATTATACATAATATCTTAATAATTAACCATCTTACGTTAAGCACGGGACGTAACAGGCTGCTCCGATAATGTATGGAGCATGTATTTTTTTCACTCAAGTGGTATTATGTATCAAAAGCTACTAATGTTGTTTTAAAAAGTGTCTATTCTGTTGTAATAATTATATAAAAAATAATTAGGGCTTCTAATTCTTTTTCTCTGAACGTCAACCAATCCGTATAGCCATTTTATTGTCATTATGTAAACTAGAAAACCGAAATAATAGCCGTGTTTTCAAACGAAATACACATCAAGGTGCGCTGGGCAACCGTAGCCATTACAGCGCGGCGGCGCGTAATCAATGCGGTTCGATTAGAAGGGGAGGCTGGGGCTAATTAAAACATTAATCTAACGAAAATAAGGTATGGTATATGTAGTTCTTTTTTGTAGAACATTCTGAAAGAATACTTCTGTTGTGGATACATATAAAATTTCATGCAAATGAAATTAAGAAAAAAACAAAAATTTATTATACTATAAATAATGTTTCTGTTTTAAAAGTTATAAAACAACTTTATAAAAGGCAATCATATACCAAGCTTATCGCCCATTATAATTAAAATAGATTTTAATAAAAAGGTAAGCTTACTTTAAATATTATTTTAATCATCTTAAAATTTTAGTAACGTCTTGAAGTTGTAATTATTGTAAGATACAAATCTAACTAAGAATAAGTGTTGTAACATGAACATTTCAATTCAAACGTTCGCATTGTTCTAATGCAATTTAATTGAAAATTATACTGCCTAATTAAGGCTGTGAGCAATGAAGTTATTTGAAAATGGGGTGCGCATATCGAGACTCTGTCGGGAAGACTTAGCTCTGCTGCTTATGCCGTGAGAAAGATAAGACAACTGACTGATGTTGAAACGGCAAGATTGGTGTATTTTAGCTATTTTCATAGTATAATGTCATATGGAATATTGTTATCGGGGTCAGCAGCAGATATTGAATCTATATTTGTACTGGAGAAGAGAGCTGTACGGGCAATTTACGGCCTTGAACCCCGAGACTCCTTAAAGGAACTGTTTTAAGAAATTAATATACTTACAGTAGCATCCCAATTTATTTATGAAAATATAATGTACATCCGCAAAAACCTGTCCTTATTCCTTAAGAAAAGTGACATTCATAATCTTAACACCCGGAATAAGAATAAACTTGCCGTTCCCAATTTTAGACTGCATAAAGTGGGTAATTCGTTTATGGGAAAATGTATTCGCTTTTTTAATAAATTACCAGGTTCTATTGTAGAACTGCCCCTGTTAAAATTTAAATCGCATATTAAAACAACTTTAATGAAAAAAGGATATTATACTGTAAATGATTATATAAATGATTAAAATATTTGGAAATAAGTACTGCCCTGCTCGCACAGGTACATTTATCTTGTAATGTAAAATATATACTATTTAAAATGAGGCTGACAATAGTGACCAAGTTTCTTGCGCTACTTCTTCTCGGCGCTAGCCCAAAATTGTCCCGAAGTAGTGGTAGGAAAAAAAAATTTGGTACGTGTAAAAGCGCTTAGTTTAAGCCTATTTACAGAAATAAATTGGTTTTAATGGATAACATCTAGGAACGACGATTTAATAAACACTTCCACGTCTCAACATTACCTCTGAGAAAAAACCTAATATAAATTATTTTTTTATGTGTTTTATAATTTAATCTACTACTCTACTACTCTGGTTGACATTGTATACTAATCAATATGTAACCCGTAGCTGCAATAATTATATTTTTAATGAATATTAATAACTTAATAATCAATTTACCTCATTGAGTCACATCGGTTCAAAAATATCCTATTTAAATCAATGAAATTTATAGCCAAATAATATGTCAAAGAGGAAAATTGATTATAAAAGTTTTTTTTTTCAGTAAAAGTATTATTGCTGAAGCTGTAGACTTACTGGCTAACAGAGTCGGTATTTGAAAAACATGAGTTATAAAAATAAATAAATTGGAACTTTTCAAGGAACAATCCGCCTTAAAACGAACGTAGGTAGGTATAATTAAGCGAATTAAATTAGCGCTTCTTAATCACTTTATTCAGTCATTTACTCGTATAGGAAATACAATTGCAGGTAAATTATTTAAGGCTATTGTGATCCAATTATTTTTAACAATAATACGTAACAATACCTAGTGTTGGGGAAAATATTGATATCTATATCGAACTTTAAGACGCAGTCATAAAATTGATAAAGTTTGAGAAAAGTTCCTTATTTACTACATTTTCCGTTACCTACAGGTGATATTCCTACAAAAGCTTTATACTTACAGTAGCATCCCAATTTATTTATGAAAATATAATGTACATCCGCAAAAACCTGTCCTTATTCCTTAAGAAAAGTGACATTCATAATCTTAACACCCGGAATAAGAATAAACTTGCCGTTCCCAATTTTAGACTGCATAAAGTGGGTAATTCGTTTATGGGAAAATGTATTCGCTTTTTTAATAAATTACCAGGGTCTATTGTAGAACTGCCCCTGTTAAAATTTAAATCGCATATTAAAACAACTTTAATGAAAAAAGGATATTATACTGTAAATGATTATATAAATGATTAAAATATTTGGAAATAAGTACTGCCCTGCTCGCACAGGTACATTTATCTTGTAATGTAAAATATATACTATTTAAAATGAGGCTGACAATAGTGACCAAGTTTCTTGCGCTACTTCTTCTCGGCGCTAGCCCAAAATTGTCCCGAAGTAGTGGTAGGAAAAAAAAATTTGGTACGTGTAAAAGCGCTTAGTTTAAGCCTATTTACAGAAATAAATTGGTTTTAATGGATAACATCTAGGAACGACGATTTAATAAACACTTCCACGTCTCAACATTACCTCTGAGAAAAAACCTAATATAAATTATTTTTTTATGTGTTTTATAATTTAATCTACTACTCTACTACTCTGGTTGACATTGTATACTAATCAATATGTAACCCGTAGCTGCAATAATTATATTTTTAATGAATATTAATAACTTAATAATCAATTTACCTCATTGAGTCACATCGGTTCAAAAATATCCTATTTAAATCAATGAAATTTATAGCCAAATAATATGTCAAAGAGGAAAATTGATTATAAAAGTTTTTTTTTTTCAGTAAAAGTATTATTGCTGAAGCTGTAGACTTACTGGCTAACAGAGTCGGTATTTGAAAAACATGAGTTATAAAAATAAATAAATTGGAACTTTTCAAGGAACAATCCGCCTTAAAACGAACGTAGGTAGGTATAATTAAGCGAATTAAATTAGCGCTTCTTAATCACTTTATTCAGTCATTTACTCGTATAGGAAATACAATTGCAGGTAAATTATTTAAGGCTATTGTGATCCAATTATTTTTAACAATAATACGTAACAATACCTAGTGTTGGGGAAAATATTGATATCTATATCGAACTTTAAGACGCAGTAATAAAATTGATAAAGTTTGAGAAAAGTTCCTTATTTACTACATTTTCCGTTACCTACAGGTGATATTCCTACAAAAGCTTTTGTTAATAAAAAAAACTCCAAATATGGTCGTCAAACTCGTCGAAAAAGTTATGCCAAAATGTATTAACTAAGTATAACTAATACCAAATTTAACTAACACGATATTTAAATGTGATCAATGATCAATGAAGCTTCATGTTTTTGCTGTATACTACAATAAAAAGAAAAAAACACTACTTTTATATGATAACCTAATATTTTAAATTTATACCTATTGTTAATTTGAAAATAACGGTCACTGTCCCGTCTGTAAACCAGAGGAATTGATTAAAAAAATGAATTTTAAAAGGTTAGTCATTCATAAATGTTAAGTAGTCTTTTCATTTTGTGGTGTATTTTGTATTTTTACTCGTATAAAACAAATTATTTTCAATTAATTACTCTCGCACTATAGTTTTGTAAAGATTAACCGCATTCAATTAATGAAGACGTTAAAAAATCTGCTCAAAACAGGTTTTCCTTTACGCTGCGGTATTTCTCGTTAGTGTGGTCCGCGGGATTCAATTACAGAAGCCGATTAAGGATGCTAATTTAATAATGCACCGAATGACTTCATTTGCAGCGTAGTATAAAGTGGAATCGTTTCGATTAAATGCTGATTTGCCTAGAAATCACTTTCGAGTCCTTGGATAAACTTTTGTTTTTAAGAAACTTGTTACAGCAAGCTCATTACGGCGCTATTTGATTTTTTTTAATATTGAGTATTTAAAATAGCCCCTTTTAATGAGCTTCTTCGTCTTGTTTTTTAAGATATAAAAAGAATTGTGTATAAGTTTTTAATACAAACTTTAAGAAGTATTAAGAGACACAATTAAGTATCCTACTTAAGCGTACATAAAATTGGTTTTGCTCGATTTTGAAGCAATGAAAATTAGTAAAATCATTATTAACAATCTTGAACACTTATTCCAAATTGCACTTGACACTTATCAATTTGCACTTGTTAAATAACATTCTAAAATCATGAAATAATTTAATATAAAACAAAATTTTACATGCAAACGTAAATAAATACAAGTACTTTTGTCACATCCTATCGCAATACTTAATCCTAAATGGGACCGTAAAATTATTGCAACCAATCAATTGGACTATTTATTTAATTGGCGAGTAAATTCTGTTACTACTTATCGCTATTTCAATATGAATATTATACAATTATTTATTATAACAATACCTTGAAATCCAGCCTCATTTCATGGCCTAATACGTATATCGCAGTCTGAACTTATTTCACTTATTTATTACCGATTGCATAACTAAAATTGTACGTATTGTTTCATTGTAAATAAGTTATTGTATCGTACAATTTTAGTTAAATATAATAATAAAAGAGTTCTGTGTAAAATTTCACTATCGATAAATTATAAGGTAAGCAAAAACACTATTGAAGCAATTATATTCAGGAATTATTTTGTGGGCTTTAAATGGCAAAATAGTTGTCAACAACAACAAAAGGTTCATGAATGCTTTAGTTTTAGTATTAAAGACATACAGTTATAACGAAAAGAATTCAATTACGTAAGTAGGTACTCTTCGTTAAATCTACAGACAAGTGCTTTACATCAGCTAGCTACAAGATTTTAATTTGCACGCAAAAAAGTTCGCCACATTAATTTACGAACAATAAACAAGGGGATTTGTAATCGCGAACATCCAACTGATAGGGCGATTACCTGGGAAAGGCGTTCTGTTTAATTTTATTAAATTAATCCAAATTAATCCGAGGCCATTAAATACGGGCCGCAATAAACGAGACGGGTCAGTCGTTAAACTGACCTCTCCTTCCCACACCCGGGCATTTGTATAACACCTTTTTAACGCAATGGGTTAATTATTGGGGCAAATATATTTGAAAAGGAGATGCTTTGTTAGAAAAAAATATATACGTATCAAGCCTAAACACTTTTATTTTTCGCATATTATATTTAACGTGATGTTAAACTGTAATATTCTTGCTTGACAATATCCAGCTAGTTAAAGATCCTGTAGTACTCAGTAGACGACTATAGATACTGCTTCTGCCTATTGCGAAGTTTTCCTAGGTGTTGAATGCCTTATTAACGAACGAAGACCGTTTCGGTTTAGTAGCTAGTGGGTCTAGTGGTTCGTTCTTCGTCTTTATTGTAAAAGGTCGCGAGTTCAAATTCCGTTGTTTGGTGAGTTATTTGAATGACTACGTATTAAAGTGTCTATCTATCTCTTTTCTATCTATCCTTTTTCTTTTAGAGGAGTTGTGCGGAAAAGCGGAACATGACAGGAGATAGGCCTATGTTTGGGGTTTTATGCATTTATTTAGTAGCACATGTTACAAGCTCTGCATAGGTTGTTTAACATGATGTAATACAAGAATTTTTTAATATTGTCTGCTTATCTTTTAAATGTCAAAGTCTAACTGTCTAGAGGGAATGAATAAAATTACCTAAAATTTGGCCCACAATAGATAGCTGTCAGCTTAACATACGATTTTTATCTCGTTTCTGTAAAGTGATGATTATTCGTTGCTCTTAAGTTTCATTCTGAAGTCCTCACAAGCAAAGTCGCGGGCAGAAGCTGGTATATAATAAAATAAGAGTAAACGCACTGAGCATTATCATAATCATATTCAAGTGCGCTAAAAATGATCGCGTCGCCATTAAATCCGTGTACAGCATCAATAAAGGTGCGGTCTGTGATCGGGCGTGATTGAGACGTTAAGGTAGTGTTGCCGAGCTATCGATAATTTGATCATCGATATTTGACATTTGAATTCAGTTACACTATCGATATCACTGCAGCAATCAAACTATCAGTAAATAATTAAATCGTTTATTGAGAAGGTTCAACAAAACGCAGATGCATTTAAATTAGTACAACTTATAACTATTACATTGCGTGATATCTTTGCCTGCACTAGTCAATAATCGATATGATATGATCGATTTAAATCGATAGTATATAAAAAACAGCCCAAAACAATACATTTTCTATTTTGTCTAGTTTTTCAGCAGTCAAAAACTGAAATCAATACTATTGCTATTAACAAACTATTGGATTGATACTATTGAATTGTACGATACTATCAATAGGCCTATCGATAGTTTGTCTTTTCTCGATACTATCTATCAAGCGGCAGCACTACGTTGAATTTCAATGCGCGCGCATGCAGATACGCTGACGCAAGGGGGCGTGCGCGCGCATCGGCGCGGACTAAACGCCGCCAGAGGGATGCAGATCATGCTAAACACTATTAAAAGCGTTATGTTTAATAGAAACGCCTATACGCCTATGGATAGGTATAATACAGTCTAAGCTTTTAGAAAAGTTAACGTGAAATGTCTGCTGAAAGAAATGCACTACTAGTCAGTAAATAGTTGTAATAATAAAAATATAGAGTTATAAATAATAGTTAAATGAAAAAACAACATGAACAACACACGGCAGAAAAAGGCATGTTAACACAGGTAACATGCTTTTTTCTGCCATGTGTTGTTTGTGATTGTGAAAACAGCAATGCCTCTATTTTAAAGCGTCAAACCAGTGCGATTTTACTGCAAACTATGTTATGTAAGACCGCATTTCAATCAACTGTGAGTGTCACATAGCATGCTATATTCGGGGTTTCGGCGGGTTCGGCCAAACTTGACCATTTCTTTTTAACAATCCAAGTATGTTTTAATGCGGTCTACTTTTCTAACCTTTTCAATAGAAATAGGGTTGTGGACACCAATTATAATAATTTGAATTCATTTAGAAATCTTCAACCCTATTTTAGGCCCGATACATTCTCATGTAAGTATTTGAATAATGTGATTTTTGTTGGCTTCAATCAAAACAATTAAAAAGTTCGGCAGTTGAGTCCGGTAAACTATGACGTCAAAGATTGCCATCGCCTTACAAATTATAGGGCAGAGGGACAGCATATAAAAATGTCAATTGATTTGTAGTGACAACTAGCCTATTGCCATAGGAGCGTGTAGCCAACAGGCCACCAACAATGTATGTCATAGGTATTCAACCGTTTTTAAATCTCTCTTATTTGCCCCCAGGTATGGTTCCAGAACCGCAGAGCGAAGTGGCGCAAGAAGGAGCATACAAAGAAGGGCCCCGGCCGGCCTGCCCACAACGCCCACCCTCAGTCCTGCTCCGGAGAGCCCATCCCTCCTCACGAGCTGAGGGCGCGCGAGAGGTGAGCCACTCACAATCCGTATACGACATGCCAAGACACGATATTAAATTATGGTCTTTACTTTGCAGATACTAGAAGGTTCTGTTTTAGTTATAGTGGTAGATTTTGAATATAGAGATGCAATAACGCGCACTAAACAACAACTAGAAGACCCACGCGAGAAGTGAGCCACTCACAATCCGGATAACGACACAAGTATATACGATTTTTATGGTAAAAAAATATATTGAAGTTAAAATTAGAAGGTTCTGTTTTAATTAGTCTGTAAATGTCAATCTGTAAACTTGTGAAGAGAGTTTAGGTCTTATTACAAGTGTTATGCTAAACGCTCACTTACAACATGTTTAGAACCATACAAGCCATTGATTTTATATTTTTATAATGTTGAGTCATAAATTATATGGACTGAACAACGATTTTGAGTTATAAAAATATTAAGTGGTCGTGGAAAATAACATTATAATGAAGGTTTCAAGCATATTTTGCAACACATCTATCATTCTAACTTCATACCTAAATTAAGTACCTAACACATACTAAATCTATGAATTAGAAAGTTTTAAAAATTGTTATGTCTAGCATTAGATTCAATTAGCAAAATATATACTTGAATACATAAATAATTCAATAGGAACAACAACGAAATCGCGAAAAGAGACCAAAATGTAAGTAGACTGGATCTTAGTCTATGCAAGTAGCTGGGGTGGAACAAACCCCTGAATCCACACATAACCAACAAAGTCAACCATGTAACAAAAAACTCGTAATAAATTGCGTTTTTCCTATTTTAGAAATCCATTCTTTATTTGGTATGTCTGGTTTAAATCTTCAATTTAAACTTTGATAAACGTAGCATATTAATTTAAAAGTCTTATATTTGAAAATGATCAATTATAATTTTAATCAGCACCTCATTAAGTTGTATACATCAAGCTTATTATATCTTAATCTTTTCTATGTTGGTGTCTAATTTAAATAAAAAGGCCATTGTTTTTATTACTCTAACATATTTGCCATTGACCTCCACAAACGTGCTATTAGGTTCTATACTAATGAAGCCCTAATGATTTTATCAACAGGGCGAGAAGAAGAAAGAAGCTGGCGAAAGCACTAGACCGGCAGGCGAGAAAGCTACGAGCTAAAGGCATCGCTGTCGACCTGGAGGCCCTGAAATCGGAGTACCTGGCCCAGCACAGGAATACCGGCCTGTACTCCGATTCGGATGGCGATGGTGACGGCGAGGAGTGTATGATTGACGTGGTAGGAGGGGACTCCTGCCACGACTCAGGGCCCGAAGACTTCTCTCTCTCTGGCCGGCTCCGCGCGCCGTCCGGAGCAGACGGCATCAACAACTCTGACAGCTCCACATCTGACGCTCACTCCGGGAGGAACTTCAGCCCGCTCCCCGACCCTCAGCCCTCGTTCTTCAAACAGTTCGGTAACCCTGCCCTTGGCTTCGACAAATTTGACTTTGACTCAGGACGAGCCGTCTCCTTAGACCTGAGTGGCGGCGGCACTGCCACCGAACAGGATTTATCCAAAAACGGTGCTACAAGAAAATACAACCCATTCAGTATAGAATCCTTGCTTAATACGTGAAAGTGACTGTCCAGTGACTTGACTATAGAGGCTCTCCGATACTACCCCAGTGACTCTCAGACATTTCGTGAGATGTTCCTTTGCTTTAATGTTTAATGACTTGTTAATTATCATTAGTTTTAATCAGCTTCAGTAATAAAGACTTGGTAGGTACCATAACTACATATCCAGTGTGAATATTAGATGTAGGCGACTTGTATTATATAGTAGTAGTGTATATAGTCCACTTTTATTTATTTTTTATTTTCGTACACATTATTTTCGAATTGTTAATAATCTCTTAATTTGGGGCAATAATTTTAACTTAATGTTTGTTGATGATGTGGTATTTTATTTTTTGTACGCTTTATAGATTTTATTGAACTGAGACTAAATTAAGTGTGTCATTTTAAATATTTTAATCCAAAACCTGAATTATATTACTATGTATATTAACTATCTTACAATTCATGTTAGAGAAAGTCATCTCATTTTGATCTCTTCATTTATTTATTTTAAGTATTTGGCAAATTGTAACGAGAAAATATAGAAATTAATTAAACTATTGACACTTTCAATTTGCACAAAGCGCATTGTGAATTACCTTAAAGGTCAGGCCATACAGAATAGTTAAAACTACTATTCCGCAAATAGTTTCTACCGATATATCTCTGTTCATAATTAATTTAATGTGCTACTGTAATCTACTACAAGCAGATGCATTTCGAATTACAATTACAGTAACTTCAATTAGTCATTAACTAAAGTCCGAGCTAATTAGTGTAATCACATATGTAATACTTACCTATTGTTGTTAATGGAAAAATGAGTCTGTTTGTTTGTTATTCCTACACAATGAAATTATTTTTATTTAACTTTTAAATACATGAACTTCTGAAACCAAGTTATTTTTAACGATTGACAGTTTATTAAACTGAAGATAGCCACACAGCAAAATAGCACAAATAATAAATAAAAAAGGTTTAATTGGACCTGATACCTGAAATGTCTTCTACCATGAAAAAGCTTTATTTGAAAATAAAGTTGTCCAACTTTTTTAACAAAGACTAATCAAAGATCAAATGTTCAAAAAGGCAGTCCACCTTTTTATATCTATACTTTTTACATATTACGCGTTGAGCAAAACCGCAGACGGAAACTAGTAGAATACAATTATTTGCTAAGGCTGTTATAGTTACACCCTGATAGACTGTCCTTCCTATGGGCGAGTCCATTATGGGTAAATTAATAGTTGTTTTGCAGCCAAGCGGTGGATTAGTTTTATGAATATACCCTGTTCTGTTACGTCTTAATTAATGCCATTAATTAAAATGGAATTGAGGATTGTAACGTAATTGGTCCGGTGTATTTATTAGTATAAATTCGAGACAGTAAGCGGTAATGGGTGGTTAGTATTCTATAACAGTACGTACTAGTATATAAAAAATCCGCAATTAACTATTTAATATTAAAAACACTTCCGTGTTTTACAAATCATCACATCCCTGACAGCGAAATATGTCGATGCTAACCAATTTATGTTTTTTTATATAAACGTAATATACTCAGTTCTAATTCGGACATTATTAAATTTATGAAGTATTACGTTACATTTCCCTAATTACGATATACATCGTAATTAGAGAAACCGCATCAATTTATCTAAGCTTTTGAATTCGTTTTGAACTTCTTTTGTTTATAAGTCCCTCCGAGCGGGTATGATATTTTCTAACTTATGTTCCATAATGGGGCTAATATTTTTATCAACACAAACAACTTTTACTAAGGTATTGACAACAAAAACGTAAAATAAAATTGCCTAACGCTCCTTAACGTATGTATAGAGCTTCTTATTTTTTCACGATTTCTATAATGATTTATAGTGAAAGTTGATTATATTGAAGAAAACATTTCCCTCCTTCAATATTGAGATTGACTAAATCTACACCCCGTATTAAAGTACCCTTACTATCCCATGTGCAGAATTATACATAATAATTAATAACATACCTATGCGCTGATGTGTCCACTATGATTCTAGGCTCTATATTGACGATTAGCCATGTCACATTAATTGATAGGATGTCTATAATTTTCGATTACTATGCTGCCATTATGACATTTGCATATCGGGCTTCAGTTTATGATGTATAGTGCTGTTTGAGAGGATTGAGTTATTGATAATAATAGATAATGATGGCAGGTTTCATTCATTTCAAACTTTATAAAACATATTTTCAGGTATGTATGGACCAGTTGAATTTTATTATTGAGTTAGGGAGTTGGTCCAATAGAAAGAGTTGTTCGTTTATATCACGGGCGTCTTCTCAGACGGTTTGGACGGGGATAAAAAAGTCAACCTGTATAACTGACGCTTTAATTGAGCTGTCCATAAATTGAATGGTAGATGTGTTAAAATTACTATTGTACAGGATTAAGGATAAACAAAAATCCGGTTTTAAGGGCAAAATTTCAAATCTTGTGCAAGAATGTAAATAATAACATCATCTACATAAATCAGGCCAAACATAAAACCTACCCTACAATACATTGAAAATGGCGTCGCCACAATTACTCGGTGAAAGAAACACAATCTCCCGTCGTAAAACGAGAATTAATGAACTTTGTAATGTGAAACGCCGATAAGGGGCCAATTAGCAAACAACATGGCGGCTTTGCGACTTTACGTCGGTGGCTGCGCGTGCGATTGACGCGCGAAGAATAAATAAATGATAACACACCTACCTACTTTGTATCTATCTTAAAAATAGGATTCTTTAATACCTACGGAAAAAATACTTACTTACAAAGGTTTGATGAGCATTTTAACTTTTAACGGTTACAACTTTATGTTGCTATTATATCAGCTTAAATTAAATTGCAACAAAGCTCTGAAAAAGATACAAAATATATTAAAGAGTAAGAAAAAGATACGATAAGTTTTTATGAAGGCTAGAGGAGTAGTAAAATCAATTTGGTATTGTTATTAGAGAATTATAAGAATGACATTGTTTTTCTTCTTGCCAATCCAAACACGGTAATTACAAAAACAAAAACACTTTAAATATACCTAGGTTTTAGGTCGACAAAATCGCACGACAAAGTCGTAGGCGCATAAAAGTCCTAATTACACGCTGTATAACAATGTTCGAGTCGATTGGCTATGGCAACCATTGTCTGGAGTCACCGACACGTAAAATGTCCATTTTATTTATATTGCTTTCTCGTCAGTTCTAATTGTGAGAAAATATTGCAATGAAAACTATGGCTTATTTAAAAAAAATCCTGCTAGGCATAGTAAGATAAGTATTAGAATCCCGTGTATCATGAGCAGGGGCGTGCGGTGCATATAGATAGGCAATTAGGCAGTGCCTACTTGATAAATGAGATGAGGTAGGCAGTAGGTACTCACAAATGTGTGCTAGTAATGAAAACTACTTATTTTCATCAATAAGACACATTAGTAAGTACCTACTGCCTACCTCGAAATAAAACCAATGCTCGCCACTGATCCTGAGTTCCATCCCTACCCGTTACGAAATCTTCCAACATACGGTCCAATCACGTCATATAGTAAAAGGCCTAAAATAAGGTATGCAGTTGCCCACTTGTGCCCAACGATATTGCATCTGTCCAACTGTGTTGCCTATCAGCAACCTGCATCATAGGTAGTTCAATAACAAAATCTTCAAAAAATTTAGGTTTTGAACAAATTAACTACGGCGACGGTCATGTCTCTGTTTGATCAAATGATGCGGAGACGTTTACCCGATTTACAAAAGACTATACAATTTTTTAGTTAGGCACACTTGCAGTTCAAAAAAAGTAAACCCGACTTTATTTTTAAAGGTTCTACGTGTGGATCTAAAAATCAAAATTGTGTATCAATTAGTTAGACTACGTTTCGTGTCGTATTGCTTTAACATGTTTCCTGATAAGTGATCAAACCGTTTCCATTCCATGGCACAAACGTGTTAAATATAAAAGGAAAATTCTAGTTGTGAATCAATAACAAACAGTTAAACTTGTGTATTTTTTAACAGTCTTTATTTCTTATGTAATTAAAAAAAACCCGAAAGTCAGCATGAAGTATTTTGATATTTAAATGTATTGTTTATTCAGTAAATGATTAAAATACTGTGTAATAGTATCGACTTCCTCAGGTATTATGCTATAAAATTGAAATCATACTCTCATCAAAAATAATGTGTAGAAAGATCTTAGACCAAATTATTGTAAATTTCTGTAAAGTAAAACAACAGACAATATTTATTTAAATTAATTATGCAAAAACCATTTATTGTTCAACAGGAAAGCTTTTAAAGGCACAGTGTCCTAATAATATTATATATACTTTGTATATAATCTGTCGAATGAAACTTCTTCAAACTCTTATTTTTAATGCCTACATCCTAAAATGGTACGTGCAATAAAGTAAATAAAATTGGCAATGACCAAATTGAAATATAAAACCAGTTATTTATGTACAAATCATAATTGAATTACATTCAATCTTTTAATTTGTATTTTTTTACAATGAAATATGATACGGAAGTATAGATGGATTGGACACATAAACTTTAGCGTAAATAGGTATTTAATAGCTGGTCATTTTTGTTTCATATATGATTATTCATAATTTGGGCAACCAAAACACATTTTTACTATAATAATGAACCCCTTTAAATTACAATAATTATATGGGTAAATTATGGAACTGCGATTTTCTACTGACAGTTTTTTTAATAATTGTAAAGTATGTCGATTTTGATAAAACACTCTTCTTAAAAATCATCAGCACAATCAAAATAATACACATGTCTCTGTCAAATTTTAAAAAGTCAAACAGGACAATTTTATTCAAAGCTATATATTCTAAAATCGACTGCACTAAGCCATTATTTGAATAATTTAAAAACACCAGCAGAAGACCGTCAAGTCAATATTATGTTTAATTACTTTTATTTTTGTACATTTGTAGACCGAAATATATTTAGGTACAAAGTAAATAAGTTAATTTATGAATGCAGGATAGATGGATATTTGTAAATTGTTTATCACATTGTGTAAGCTGTAAAAAGGTATGTTATGTGAGTAATTTATTGAATCAAAATATAACACATTTAAAAACACATGAATGTACTTTATTTACTAACGGTCCAAGTTTCTAAAATTAAGTCGCTCTAGAATTGACTGCATAATTAATAAGTCTCCCTACATTATTATCGCATTGCTACAAAATAATATATTTATTATTGGTTTATTTTGTATCCATTGTCGGTACTCAAAATCCCAAACGTATTACGATAAACGCCTGTCGGACAATTTGACGACTGTTTTAGTACTACTCTAGAGTACTTACAAGCTTTGGTTAGTTTGGGAATACAATATAATTGGTGCAAAGGGTTAAATAAAGTAGTCCTACTGCAGGGGACTTAACTCCACTATTGGGCCCAGTGCAGATTTGTAGAGAGATGTGGTAAGGCCAGTGACTAAGCCTCACTGTCAGATGTTGTCAAGCCGCCATAAGGCCTGCCTGTGGCCACTCCTGTGGCATTAAAATAAAATTGAATAAAGTAAATCCTCGTAGTAATTTTTAGCAAATTATAACGAAAAATATTCCGGTCCGTAACGAATGGCCTGTAATAATTTTAAATGTGCTCAAATTATACGGCGAATGCGGCCCTTTGACATCTGAGAGGCGTGTAATGGCGACACGACTCGTGCGCATACTCGTGGGTATACAACCTCTGCACTTAAGCCGTTAGGTTACAATTGTAATTAAGCTCTGTCATGTTGTGTGTTTGTTGCGTTTATGGAACTGTATTTGTCATACTTAGTCGTTAAATTTTTTCGCTTCCAGATGTAAAAACAAAGTCACAATAAAAACAAAATTTAGTTATGGAACAAAGAATTAAACCTGATTATAATATAAGACATGATTATTAGATTGGAAATATCTGGAATTCCATTTTATTTAATAACGAATAATGCACAGAGCTCTAATTATCGTAGTCAAATCCATTTCAATAATTTCTAGTGAACTTTTAGAAAACTTACTTAACTTGGTTTTAATAGTGGACAACGCTCGATAATTACTTATGTACAAAGGAGTATATTACTTATTCAGTACCTAATAAAAAAGGTACTAAGTAGAAAATATGCACTCTACGATATGAGTTTTTATTATTACATAAACGTGGTACGATATGTGGTATTCCATTCGCCAGAAAACACACAAACTTTTATGGTTTCGAAGTCATAATTATTATCCATAATTATGTTACGAAGTACCTGATAATCTTTTGTACAGGGGCGTCCAGGCGAAAAGCTATGTTCTCTGGTCTGGTCTGGTCCAAACCGGAAATCGAACCCTGTCCTATGCGTTCAAAGTTAATCATAACGCCACTACGCTAATCGGGTCGTCACTCGTCATGCAGACAAGAGCTTCGATATCATTGAAGCAGAAGCCCAGGATAAAGTGAAGTGGAGGAAAATGAGTAGAAAAGCGGACTTTGACTTGTCTAAAATAGGAAACCTATACGCCAGGAAAAGAAACTTACGGTATCTTCTCAAGCTCAGCATAAAGTATGTTTAAAACAAGGTGATATATTCTTATTTCT
The DNA here is from genome assembly GCA_950371115.1 of Anania fuscalis. Lineage (NCBI taxonomy): Eukaryota > Metazoa > Arthropoda > Insecta > Lepidoptera > Crambidae > Anania > Anania fuscalis. Next base: position 4,845,894 of record OX493334.1, on the reverse strand, counting down.
TTTCATTCATCAAGCTAAAGCCCATTGTCAATTAGTCATAATAGGTATATGAATATTAGCAATACAAAGATATATTATAATAGTAGGTACAACGTTGTTGATTAAGTCGTGGGTTACTTTCAAACTTTCACGCGATTCATACATCTTTGTGAGTTATCGCAATGCTCAGGGCTGCTGCTTTGAGGCTGGACATTTTAATAGCCTGATAACTTTTACAATACTTGATGAATAATTTCGACAAACTGACAGATTTCGTAAAGGAAATGTGTCAAAATGTAATTTTTTCTGAGTAGGATAAAAGTTTATAACTGGCGTTTGAAACATGGAACCTTAAGTGAATTTTTTGTTATCGACTTACCTAAAACTAGTCAGTATATTATATTAGATATTTTAAGCATAAACCTTTGATTATATACATGTCTAGATACCCTGTTCAAGTGTCATAAATGTCAAAAAATATGCTTAGGCTTATGCCAACTGTTGGCGCCAAAGTTTGTTTCGCCCGCTCAGTGGCGCGCTTGTTACCATAGCAACCCATAATTGTTACCATAGTAACCATAGTTGTTACTCACTCAAATCTGGCCTGTTCTTTTACTCACACTCTATCTAGACATGTTTGTAATAAACATGTCTTATTATGTTATTACAACTTTGCTGAACCGTTCTTCTTGCTTTGTTAGATGATCAGTTTTTAAGCGTTTGCAATACCACCAGCCAGATGACAGCCCTAGAGGTCATCTGAGATACAACGATCGTTAGCGATTTCTGTTATTATGACCCATTTGTTTACGATATTAGAGGCGGAATACACTAACCGCGGCACTTAGCGGCACTAATGCGCTCATGAAATCATCATAACTCAGTTTTGCACTTAGGGTATGTTCCCACTGGGCTTTAGTTAGTGCGCACTATTAGCTTCATTTACCTATAGATTAGAGAATCGACATTATGCTTGTTTATTAGAGATAAATTTAAATAAGATAGCAGACAGTAGCCATGATGGTGTATATAGTAAACTGAACATACTGAATGCTTATTTTTAGCATTTACAACAATTCAAAACTTCAAATTCAAAACACTAGATTCAAATCCTGTTTTTCACGAATACCTACACTAGATTTGCCGTAAACATAGCGTTAAGCCTGCCTTTACGGTTACGGTTGCCTCATGACTTTTGACTAAAAACATATTTGCTATTTGTTATTCCGGACCGATCTTTCAAACGCCAAAAAAACTTTTAAATTCTTTTATTATTTTGTACAAATCAAATTGACGTTTGACACATTTTCTACAAAAATAATTCGTGTAGCTACTATATAAAGTCCCACAATAGTCTTTCTATTAAGCTATGGAGACGAAAAATCACTAACGTGCAATTGTGACAGGACTCTTATAAGGGAATATACAACCAGCGCTAGTTACCAGCACTTAGCTGCACTAAAGGAGTCGCGCTCACGAAATCATCATTATTCAGTTTGCTGCCTGCGTAACTGTATGTAAAGTTAAGGGCGAACGACGATTTTGCTCATCTCAAAAAAGGAATAAGACGCATATATTTTATTATAGAAGTTTAAGCGCACTAACGATATTAAATTTTATATTGCTAGTGCGATTATGTTTTGTGTCGCAAAAGATAAAACCGCAATGAAAACGCAACTCATCCCTCTATTTTATGAAATAATTTTATGTATGTGCGAGTTTATTTTGTGAACCTTACCTACTTTTAACGTGAAATACCGATGTGTGGCTAAAGTAAACTTAACGAATGGTTTTCTGAAATGACGCCCACTAGGTGGCAGCACTGAGACGTCAAGTCCATTAACCTGTAAAAAGTATTAAAGCCCCTATATTTTCGTGTCTGAAGTTGTTGTATTTTTTAATAAAATTAATTAAGTACAATAAATATTTTCTAAGAATCGAAATGCCACAATGTTTTTCACTGCCTATGTGCTCAAAAAACGGGAGGTCATGTTTCTTAAGGATCAATACGTTTAATAAAACAATGCCTTGTAGCCTTTCGTAGAAAACTTTTGATAATTGTCTTGTATGCAAAGGTTACGTGAATTCGATTACGAGGTGCCGAAAGGTTTAGTGGTAGAGAAACGTAAAAAATTTAGATTCTTAGGTCTCTTTCTTAATGTGTACTGAAACATAACATGAGCTCAAGCGCAAGTACATAGCTAAACTTGTTCAGTATTCGTTGTTGAGTGGATTATCTATTTTTAAATAATTTTAGGAATTATTAAAAAACAAACAGCGCAGAAACCATTTTTTAACATTAGCGAGCGCATTAGTAGGATGGGAGGACCTGTTGTCAAAAGTGGCGCCAGCTGGTGGAGTAAATTAACCCCTGAGGCCTTAGGTTCTGTTTACTTTAATTCTGTTTACTTGTTTTTTTATTTTATTGGTCAACATCAAACTTTTACATAATATTATGCTAGTACTTAACATATTTATTCAGACTTATAACAATGTTTTTTACACGTAGAAACAGCAAAGCATATTTTCATAATCTAATTGCTGTTCCTAATCTATACAATAAACGTAAACCCTAGGAAGTATTTGTATTCTCACAGTGGCCGCAGCGATTAAATCTCATAATTCTAGCAAATTAAACAATGAGAACCAAACATTTTGTGTAACTAAATAATACAATTAGTTACGTAGCCACCGACACATTTCCATTAATTTCGGTCAAATTGGTGGCTATGGAGGCGCAATTAAATTAATAATTACCATCCATGCGATCCAGTGAGTCCATAGAGCTGAAATAAATAAGCATTCGTAAGTAAATAAAAGTACGGAATGTGTTAAGTCAATATCCATGACTAGCAAAGAGTAAGCTACAGTAATAAATAGAAGAGTCATTTTTTTAAATTTTCTCAAATGCCTTGATAAAAGCAGCCAGTATCAAGAAAAAAAATATCTAAGATTATAAAAAAAATAGGAATTAAAAGCATAGCTCGTCTACGTCTAACTTTCGCCGAAACGATATTGTTAAAACTATCATCGTTATCGTCTCAGCCTATTGCAGTCCACTGCTGGACGTAAGCCCCAAAGAGCGCCAAAGAGCACGACCTCCTGCTTTTTTCATCCATCCACTGCCAGCCATCTTCCTAAGGTCGTCGGTCCATCGAGCTGGGGGGCGTCCTACACTAGGCGTGCTCTCTTTGCGAGAACCCGTTTTTCCATCTTTTATCGGTTCTGCGACAAATGTGGCCAGCCCGCGTGGCAACTTAAACTTGCTACATTTTTGGACTATGTTCGTTAAGTACTTTAGTCCACTGCCTGATGACTCGTTTCGGATTTTATACAGTAACATAATGTTTTAAGTTATTTTAATCCGAATATTTTGCGAAAGCGTTTATACTCGCAGCTTTAGCGTTTAATGTGTAAAACCTACATCAATTTTGACGCCAAATCATAAATAACTCGCGTGGTGACGTTTTAAACATCCACTTTTTGACATATTTATGGTTTCAGCGTGACAGATAACAAGCGACGTTTTCCAACACATTTTAAACTCAACGACTTATTTTAATCACCTATCAAAAACATTACTGTAAAAGGATCAATATAAATATAACAATAAAAGACCGGTCAAATGTGAATGGCCAGTTGAGTCAAGAGTTCCGCAGCACATTTTCATGGGTTTACAAAACTTCCGACTAACCTTTGTAGTACCAACATAAAATCTGTGCCAAACAAGCATTGCAAACAAGTTAAAAATTATACTTATTATTCATCATTTGTATCAAAACGTTAACACGCGTTGTTCTGACCATATTGTTTTTATTGAAAATTAACGTCATATATATTTTTTTATATTGTTAATGTCCTTTTTTAGAGTGTTTTTTTATATAATATTGCGCCATATCCTAAAAATAATTTTATGATTGAAATACTTTTTGTTATTTATTTCAACTATCACCTTATGTTGTATTACTGTCCCAATCTGTTTTTTTTAAAGATACACTGGCCGCAAACAACTAACGCACATAAAACTTAAGTAGATACCCAAGTCATTGTGTCTATAGCATTTTTTTATTCTTTGAGCAAAATTGTAAAAAGCAATGCAAAGGCATAACGGCGCGTACCGAATAACAAACTAATTACGGCGTATGCTAATGAAGTCATTCATTTCCAAATGAATCAATTCGGCGCGTTTTCATTTAAAGCTATCGCGGCTTAATCTTTCGCCAGTGAAGCAATTAGTATACGTCTGAATAATGATAGGAAGATATACAGGGGGTAGCATAGAACAGGAGCAATAAATTAAACTAATAATTCCTTATGTTTAAAAGTTCGGAAACAGATAATTTAAAGTCACTATCTAATATCAATATCCAGTCTTCAGTCAGTCAGCCCAAAGCATTAAGAATAAAGTCTTTGAGCTGTGCGTGTAGCCAGAGATGACTTACGGTCCTTGACTGTAGACTCGCAAGCAAGCACAAAGTCACCCAGAATGCTATACATAGAAAGCTCATGCTTGGCGTTTCTTTGCGAGTGATCAGCCGATATGTAGTCCCGAAGCGGTAGTAGGGAAAAACTATTATTGGGACAAGTAAAAGTGCCTATAATGGCCAATTTGCAGAAATGAGTGATCAGAAATAACATTTCTTCACATAGTAATTACGATGGTGAATTTGGCAAAATTTCAATAAAATGTAATCCCTTAACCTAGACTTGAATTTGGTGATTCAGTTATTATTGATGCTAGGAAGAAATATAATATTAAGTGTTAATTAGCAAACTAATAGATAACTTAATCATTAAAATCGGAGCTAGTACTATCTGTTCGTTGGATAGAGTCTACCACGGACTCAATTGTTTTTAAAATGTACTAGGTTATTGTCATATGCAATTTACTAATGAGTAAATCTAACGTTTAATTAAATAGAACTTCGGTACAGAATAGTGACCGCCTACAATTAATAGATCAATCAAAACGTAAAGTTAATCAAAACAAAAGTGATGGTGTAAAACATTACTTTTATAGGCAATAAACGAATTACATGGCCACTACTAAATTTGGTTACGTTCAAACTTATATTTTTAGAAGCAAAAGCAACATTTGTTCGCCTTTCAACTTTTATCCATTCACGTAGTTAATCCACATTTTTTCTCACTCAAAAATAAACTTTGTCGTAAATGAAATAAAGGTGAATGTAGATGAGTTGCGTATTTTTCAAGCTAATGGCAACAGTGATACAAATCGCACCGACACGCGTTCCCAACGTAATCACTTAATTATTGAGCGACACCTTAGCTCAGCCCTGTAGGGCTGCCAACTGCCTAAAGATTGAATGCATTCATGAAGTTCGGTTATGACTGATCGATTTCTTCATTTCTTCAACTATAAAATATATCAACAAGCAGAATCAACACATACATCAGCTTGATACTTTAACGGTTTATCACGGCAGAGCTTTAAATTGATTTAAAAATTATGTTAGAGAGATCTATGTCCTTCTCGAGGCTTCTAGGACAATAATCGCATATAATGATGACTTATATTTATAATAATTTACATGCGGCAAGAAAACTGCACCTTCGTCGCAGTCTAGAACTTAGATAATCAAATTGTGTATATACCAGAAAATGAATTTTGTTTGCACATCCAGACCAAACTAATATTTTTTTTATTTACTTGAACTGGGTATCTAACCTTGTTACAGAGATTTGACTTAACATTTAATACCTGTTCTAGCAGTCGCAAATTCTCTCAGAATGTAGAGATTTCGTTTGTTTTGAATTTTTATTTATCGCCCCAAATATTTGTCTGTTTCTCTTCTTTGTTTGGTCCAATAGGTGTGTTCTTTTTTTCTAAGTGCCACCCCTACATTCCCGCTAACCATACTACATTTTATTATATCAATTTGTGGCCATTGAAGGCGCAATTTTTGGGCTAATTCCTTTATAATTGCAGGATCGGCCCTTTCAACTTTCTACTGCTATGTGATCGCTTATCTGATTCGGAAACACGCGGCGAAGCATTAGAAGAAATGAAATACAGTCGTTTGTGTGATTGGCCCCCGTGACGGTAGAAATACATTAGTGTATGTGATCGTAGATAGAAGATGACTGATAAATGTGACGTTTGAAGAACCAGTTGCAGACAGGAGGACGATGGGTTTATTATGAAGGTTTCTTATCTTTTCTAAGTCAATGCTAAATCAATATCAAGCATTTAGGTAAGTATGGGAGCGAGGAGAATTAACGAACCCGGAACCTCAGAGATGGCGGCGCCATTACAGTTCGGCGTGCTCGCCTCTCGGCTACGGAGGACGTCTTATATGTGTTTGTGTTACGACTTTGAGGTACCAGACGATGAATTGTGCATCAATCAGAGGCATCAACCGGCTATCCCAGACTTGAGCTTATTTAGAATAGTTCGACCAATGAATTTCATTTGAACAACCAAAGGAACCAAATTCTGCGTTCAAAGCAAGTCAGTGCACCAATATGTCAATCGGATCGTGATCTAGCAAGCAACATGCAGCCGGTACATAGGTAGGTATGTCTATTTCCTGCCAAGAAACGGTAAATGGGTGCCATAACTTCACTTCTAAAGAGTGCAGTTAATTCTCACAATGAACAATTTTACTGTCGTTCGTTTAAATGTTTATCTTTTAGGATCACAGATTGCATATTTATTGTTTAAGCGTGATAGGTCACTAAGTGGTTTGGCAAATCATTCCAGTAACTTAGCATAGGTAATCTTATTAGGTATTAGAAAATGTTCCAGTACATTTTAACCACTAAGTACCAAAAAAACTTAATTTTACCCATTTTTATGCAATTTTCAATGGTTCTGCATCATTATTGTTGCCATTTTACTTGATAACGACGACTACGCGTAGTACGTGATTGTCATTAATCTAGCAAACCTAATTTAATAAAAGCAAATTGGGTAGGTGGTAGCTTAAAAACAAAAAACGGTGTAATAGGCACTATGGAAATTTTTTCCTCTAATAATTTCGCAAAATAACATATTCTTAAATTCATTTAAGTGTCGTGGCGATCGGCAGTTATTCACCGCGCAAGTGAAAATGTCGCCTTTTCGTCGAAAGGACGGTATAATGACTCTATTATACGCCAGGAATAAAGGGGAAATAGGTAACCATGCTTTTAAAGGACACAAGGATATTAACAGGGTAATATCCAAAAACTTCGCACTGAGTTTGTCGGACGGTGTCGTTTATAATTGCGCCTGCCTTTAGGACAGTCAATGTGTTAACTTAGACGACGCAAGTAAGTAAGTACCAACTGCTTAAATCAATTTCAAAACCAAGCGTATAACTTTATCTGTTCCTAAAAATCTAATCTAATATCTCCATTCTGACAGCTAACTGTCTTAATGATTTTTACGACAAAGTAACACAAGTGACTAATATTTGTCGACAGAAAGATCAAAGGAGGAAGCCACATCTACGAGTATAACTTCTACTACTACCTTGTACTGACAATAAACTAGTCGAACAAAATATAATATCAGAAATTAAGACAAATAACAAAAACAATCAACATGTGAATCTAAATCTATGCTTAGAATTATGACTTCTATGTCATTTTTGCCGACTTTGAAAAACCCATACCTACAAGGTGCTATTTTTTTATTTAATCAATTCTTTTTTGATGCGAATTAAATAGTTCGACATCAATTTCATTTTCATAAAATTTTAAGTATTTAGTAAATATATTAAAAAACCCATTCTTTTAAGCACTTTTATGCCTATTGCCGTGAATGATTATCATTAAACTGTAACCCGTAAATTGCGAAAAAAGTCCACACACCTAATCACAGCACTCAATTTTCTAAACGCGTAGAAATAATTTCCTTCGCCTATACCTACGCTGAAATAATTTCCATGGGGCATTATCGTTCGTTTTCCCGGGAACATTTAATTTCCTGTTAGAACTGTTATAATTAGCCTGAGCATTTTTCTTGGCAGGCACGAATTTCATTTGTATTCTATTATAGCGTTCAAGTTATTCCGTAACTGCTGAGAATCCAATTCAGTATTAAATTAAAAGTTTGAAAAATTGGGAAAAGTGGTACTTGGAAGTTGGAACTACTAAACTTTCGTTCAAGTATAATTAGCAGCAATGGTGATCAAAATTAGATGTTTTCTTTTTTTTCAATAATTATTTTATTCAAGAACAACATTTTTCTTAAAGAGTAGAATTTAGTTTTAATAGCCACGATCTAGAATATACTGCAAAATTTTTTTAAAAAAATACTTTATTCTTGACGAAAATTGTCCTCAATACAAAAATACATCAGCAACGAACTAACTATACGTTTATTTGCGCGAAAAGACCTAGACTAACATTCGCCTACCAAGACAAGAAATAATGAAAACCGGCCAAGTGCGAGTCGGACTCATGCACGAAAGGTTCCGCACCATTATATACAAAAACGAGCAAAAATCACGTTCGTTGTATGGGAGCCCTTTTAAATATTTATTTTATTCTGGTTTTTACTGAAAATTTTAACTGTCTCACTATTTCATGAGGTTGCACTATGGTTCATGAGATACAGCCTGGTGACAGACGGACGGACGGAGTCTTAGTAATAGGGTCCCGTTTTACCCCTTGGGTACGGAATCCTAAAGAGGTTCTCATAAAAAGCCGCAGCAAAATTCGTGAACCATTGTGATTTAAATAGATTATAAAAGACGGGTATTTTGCAATAGCATTAGAGTACCTTGTTCTAACATTGATAGAATGCCACACTTAGTCAGGTCTTGTCTGACCATCTTTTGCCATCGACGCGGTTTGATCACGGAGAGGAAAATAGTCAAGTATATAATTTTATTTAGCAATGATCTGGGAACTAAACCTATGAGTTTGTATTATGCAACGCGAAAGTTTGAATTGAAAGTAATTAGGTACGAATATAACTATGAGCTTCGAAAAATGTATTACCTACTTACCAACCTTGTTTTGTGTTTTTGACGTGATAACGTCATATAAATCGATAAAAGTCACAGGGGGAAACTTAAGTTCGGCTATGGACGTCCTGGGGCTGAAATGATGATGATGAAACTTTATTGTGACACCGGTATACCACCAGCCTTAATATCATTAAAAATGTTTCAATGATTACAATTGATTGACAGTTTTTGCCCCTTTGAAGGTCTGCAATAAAAACGGTATACAACCATCAAACTTGGCTTGGTTTCATTCACAGGTTTTAGACCAAGTATTATATCTTTATTTTATTTATTTATTTATTAAACAAACAACAGTTTACAGTTGGAATGTAGTTAGTCCCACAAAACTATTTACATAGTTTGTCTGTGGGATCACGAGTCTCTAACTTACTAAATAAACTTAAATACTGAGCTAAATTAGCTAAAAAGTACTTTTTAAGTTTTCTTTTAAATACATTTATTGTTTTAACAGTTCATGGTTAGGGCCCAATTATGTTTCTATTCCAACAGTGATAATCCTGAACTATAAAGTGCTATAATTTCACAGGCCACAAACTGCGTATAACCTCACGGATCTGATTCCGTTAAGCGCGGCGCTTGTTAAATACTTGTTATGATTTATTGCGTTCAGAATCGGACTGTGCGCCGATAAACGCATAAACGTTTTGAATTTGAGGCAACTTAAGAATGGATAATAGCAATATAATGCGAGGTAACCAGTTTTGAAACAAGCGTTATTAGAACTATTACTGAAAATAGGAACTGAGCGAGCAACGAAAGCTAAATCAACGCTATTGCACAAACTATAATGGCATATACTTAAGTAGATTTAATTTGACTTAAGACCTGCCTACCTTCTACTTATTGTATATTATATACTACTACATAATTAAAATATAAAATTACAGGTATATTTATTGAATGTCATTAATATTATTTTACTAAAAAATAAATGATGGCATGTTTAAAACAGTAATTATTATACTTTATCTAACTATCAAGAAATTTAAATGCAAAAAGTATATTGATCATACGGCATCGAGGTGGTAGAAAAGGCAATCATTCCAGATTTCAACAAATCGCTAAGAAAAATTAAAAAAAATGAATTTAGGTACTTTCACGGACGTAAAAAAAATACGGACGTAACATCACATTAAAATAATGTAAAGCATGCAAGGTACGCTAATTTCGTTCGTTGTACATGATCTACACTCACACATACACACTAGGTACGCCAACCCGCCGCCATTTCGCCCCGAGTGACAGCGCCAGTGACACATAGTAAATGCGTTCGTTGCGTCAACGATTTATTTATCAAAAATGCCGTCTTGTGTTGTTAAATCATGCAAAAACTACACGAGCAAAAGTAAAAAGTCACATGGAATCACCTATCATACGTAAGTTATTACGATTCGTGATAAAAAAAATTATTTATGTTTTAAAGACTTTGCCGAGAATTCTAGAGGTAAAATTCAACAGTGTTGTTACTTTATTTACGGGAAAAATACCCCAAAAGGTGGGGAAATCTATATTTGTATGCAAATAACTAAGTTTTTGGGTACCGTTTCTCAAAAGTAAAATAAAAGATCCCCATACTTTTAATATAAAATATCTCTTACGTATATCATCATATTTCTAAAATAGAAAGTATTTCCCGTACATTAGACAACCAAAGACAAGTGTACAAAAAGTTGACATAACATAAAGGATTTTAGCGCATCTTTATTAATTATAATAATAATATACGTACTTATTATTATTATACCATTATGATGTATGATGTAAACGTATTTTTGATTTTTAACCCCCGACGCAAAAACGACGGGGTGTTATAAGTTTGACGTGTCTGTGTGTGTGTGGCATCTTAGCTCCCGAACGGATGAACCGATTTTGATTTAGTTTTTTCATTTGAATGATTAATTAGTCCAGAGTGTTTTTAGCTATGTTTGATGAAAATCGGTTCAAGATGGCCGCCGTAACAAAATGGCGGATTACATATTTTTGTTAAACTCCCTCAATATGGGTATCCAATGAAAGGCCTGACTAGTAGAATTTTTATCCTTTTTCAATTACGTATTAAGCATAGTGGGGTTTTCAAAATTTTTCAATTTTACTTTTTGTTATTGAGGGGTACATTTTATAGATAGTCATAGCCTTATCACTATTATTGTCATGTGTAAAAATATATTTCTTTATACGTAACATGTGTTTTATTTTCTATCACAGTGATCATTAAAAATATGTTTGGTAGGTCAACATAGATCAACCGTTTATATTTCTGTTAAAAAATATATGTAAATTAAATAAGTTAACTGAGATCGATTGACCACCAAACAGCAGGGAAATTGATGGTTTATATAGCAACCCTTAAATCACGCACACAGCCTAAACGGGCGGCCATTATTATGCTTCACTTATGGTTAGACGAGATTACGTCCGTATTTTTTTTACGTCCGTGGGTACTTTAATTATTAACAATTTAGCACGATTAAAAACCTCTGGGCCATAACCATGAACTCCTAAAACAATCTCAAAGTTGTCAAATCTGTCAATTTTGGTACGTCATTTCATACAAAATTTGACAGAAATGATAATGTTTGACAGATTTGTGATTGTTTTAACAGTTCATGGTTAGGGCCCAGTTCTCAGCCTAGACTACAGTCAGCCAAAGACACAAAATACAAGCCATCAGCAGTCTACCGATAACGTGTCAAGAATCAAAGAGGTTGTATAGAAAAAAGTATCTCTAGCATCCCCAAAATTGCTTTATTAACTCCAACACAACCTAAGTGGCCAGTAACCGATCGTCCGATTGTTTGAAACAATTTCAAGGCACCGCTCTGTGGCCAATAATTGTATGTAACCACCGCCGACCATATAATCAAAAGCATATCAGTCGAAATCAATTTTTCATCGCTGAGGTCGATTTTAAAATTATCATACAAACCAGGTTGGGACAGGCCGCCAGTTTGTCGAGAGCTTTACGGTCTTGGATCTTAAGATTACGCTCTGAATCACTTTAAATCACTGTTTTAAATAGTTTGAGACGTATGACATTAAATATCATAACCCGATTTTACCTTTTAAATAATTAAGCAAAAAGTATTGTTAGTGAAAAACTAATACCGACTTTAAAAACTTAAAGATTTCTTTCGTCACTTTTAACTTTTTCAAATCTTTTTTACTAAATTGCTTTATTCATTAAAAAATCTTTTTATTTAGGTGTTAGTTAAGTCCTTTATTTAAGTCCTAACAAAAGATATCTGCTTTATACCAGTTTCATCCCTTATTTATTAAGTATTTTCTTCAAACCCAACCATTCACAACCAATTACTCTATTTAAAACAATTGTGCATAGTTACTGTCAATTCCAATGTTTAACATATTTCAGATGAAAATTAATGCAAATACTAAAACCAAAATTTATTTTACTCGGTACTAAACACTAAAATAAAGTGTCTATCAAAACTGGTTGATCTATAATAACTTAACTTGTCGGTGTTGCGGACCAATAAAATTGATTTAGATTCACGAGAGCAGTCGTATGTGTTTATGCGATCGTTACACACCTACGCTCAATTAAATAAGTATGCGGTGGATTACAATACTTACCTACTTGCATTATACTAGAATGACAAGTAAAAAGTAATCTTAACAAAGTCGGGTTTATTACGACACTTTAACTCGAGAACGGCTGGACCGATTTTCATGGTTTATAATTTGTTGGATTTGTCTTCGCCCCGAATATCAGAATAAATAAAATACATGGAAAAACTGACAAAAAAAATTGTTAGGCGGTACGAAGTTCGCGGGCCCAGCTAGTTACATACAAGTAAGACAAAGTCAATTACTATGGGATGAAATACATTTTAGTTATTTAATAATGAATTTATTTAAATAATCTACTTCGTCTATGAAAATCATATACGCAGCTATTAATTTCCTAGAGTAAAAGCTTTGCTTGGTTTGGGAATCGATACTTAGTGATTGGATGAATTGATATACTTTATTCGTACAACAAGTTAGTTTTACTTAGGGCCGGTTTTTCAATCTCCAGTTAACTTTTATCCGGCGAATAAAATTTACTTTTTGACACATATTCTATACGAAAACAGTCAACATGTCAAATTTTATCTTCAGTTATAAGATATCTGGCTATAGAAAAATCGCCCCTTAGTTGAAACTCCTTAGTTCTGAGCTAATAACACTTAATTTTTGGAACTTTTGGCGTTTGAATACTTTAACTTCAGAATGCAATGCAGAAACAACAATGCAGCGTCAGCACTGCTGCGCGGCATTGCTGCGTAGCTCGGAATATATTCGTAGTAGTAGTGCTGCGGTAGCATTGCTGCGGCAGCACTGCTGCGTGCTGCTGAGTTCGGAATACTACCTTAACCAACTATTTTAAAAATTAATGTTACCTACCATAATTATAGTGACTAATGTGTAGCATCATAGCTTACCTTTACTTGTTTGACCCAGAAGACTAGTTTTTTAACTACTGCAGCACAGATGCCTACCTTTTCGCTGAGCCTCAACTATGAGGTGGCTTGGATGAAACACAATCGGCTAATCAGTGGTAAGGTTGCTGAAGGCGTAATTAGTCGAAACAAATACAATGTCACATCTATAAACCACAGTACATCAAAGAAAAAACTCGAAAGTTTCATAAACTAATAACTCCACTTCTGATTCAAAACGAAAGTGTTACATTGACATGGCAAATGTGAGTCAAATTATCAAACACTCCCGCGCCGATTCACACGCACTGGTGGTTAAACTTTAATAAAGAAACACTCTCGGGCGAGAAAACAAAATATTTCATGCAATTTAATAAGCATTAAAATAACTATAGCAACAGTGACACTTTCTAAGCCGAGTTCCCCACAAGGCTGGGTAGTTTGCAAGTCACGACACGATTCTTGACACAAATCATTATTATGTCATCACACACAAATCATAATCGGATTCTATGCTCAATACATCAACTTTCACTGTGGAATTAAAAGCAAATTTATAACAAAAAAAACTTTTTGAACAACATCCTATACTGACCTTCCTGATTCTTTAGATACCGCCAGCGAAAAATTCGAACTAATAGCTGTTTTTGTTGCTCAATTGAGAATCAATGATGGTGGCAAGCTTAACTTTAAATTAAAGGATAGTAAGCAATTCAACTAATAGGGTCATTGTAGTAAAATAGATCAGGAAATTCGAAATCATAGAAAAGTGCTGCAGTGTCATAAGCATCAAAACTCATACAACACTTTTTTAATTTTATTAAGCGTGTGTATGTATGTTTATCTTACTTAATAATATGACAGTTTTAAGCATCTATCTGCATTAGCCACTTAATTTAGTGTTCTGTCACTTGTATCATAATCACAGAAGAAGGTTGGTTGTACGCTCATTATGTTTGTTTTTTTTTTGTTATGATTGTAATTTCTCAGGAAGTGAATTATTTGTAATTCTTTTGAGAAATAAAGTTCCTAAACCGTAAACCGTAGGTAACGTATGCTTGTATTTAAAATATCATATTTTTTCCCTTTTAGGTTAATAGTCATAAGATCAGCGAATCGTATCGTGTAGTGTAAAGTCACACATTGCGTGTCGCGCGCGGCACCCCGCCAGCAATTTGCACGTCGCGCGATCGCTCACTTTGCTTGTCAGCCACCCCGCCCGGGAAATTACCGGGACTTTACACCGAGCCCAAACTCGCGTTTAAACCATCCTTAACTTGTAAATGGGTCAAAACAACAGGCCATTTAAATTTAAGTCTAAAAATAAATAAAAGTCGAAATGTAGAGACGAATCTAACAGGCATAATCTTAGTGTCCATCAGAGATATTGTTGGGGATTTACACCAAGCCATAGATTCTTATCACTTACAGTCATAATTTATCTTTTCAAAGGCCAAGTATTTGGCACTTCCATACAAAGGCGTCGTATCAAGCGAGAAGTCAAATGGGCCGTTTTTCAAGAGGGGCTTTATCTATCTCTACTTTGATAACGACACAAGCTACTCTTTGAACTCCATATAGTAAAAAAACAGGACATAAAAATATCTGTCATAACGGAAAAGCTTTAACTTGACCTTCATCAGCTTAAAATTAAATATATGTTTCAAAGTGACTTGTAAGTCCTCTTTCCTATTGGGCTCACCCACCCATCAAATCATAGTCTTCCTTGACTGAGGTTACGTATCCGTACCTAAAGATTTTTAGCAATAGAATCTTCTTCATTATGCAGAATGATGTGTTTTATGTTCATCTTGTGCCTTATACTTAGGATCCAGCCGTTATAATTCGCCAACCTAACATAGCTTAGGTCACTGCAACATCGTTTCGCGAACAAGTATGACCTTACTACAAAAAAGAAAGACCGGGCTTAAGCCATGTCTAAAGAATAGCCGACCAATTTGAAATGTTGCTCAGACATTCGAGACATATTATTAGCAAACATATTCTGTGAAAATGTCAAGTGTCTAACTATCACGGTTCATGAGATACAACCTGGTGACAGACGGACGGACAGACAGACAGACGGAAGGACAGCGGAATCTTAGTAACAGGGTCCCATTTTAGCCTTTGGGTGCGGAACCCTAAAACTAGTTTGTTGCCATACAACCACAATAACTCTTCCCGAGAACAAAAATTATAACATTCCATCTCCTAAATGAACAGTAAAATGTTAAGATGCGCAAATATCTAAGTACATAACAAACTGCTAACAATATAAACACATTAAGCTTTACAATCAAAATACTCAATACGTGACATACGAGTGCGTCCTCACCAACCGGCAATTTGGCCACCATCACATTCAATCACCTTCACCTAACGACCGGCCGCAAAAAACTTACGACAGCCGCTCTCAGGAAGTCGGCCAACAATAAAAAAACAAATAAGTAACCCGAGCAAATTAAGTTATAACCTAAAACACGTATGAAGCCATCATCCCAACGCTGTAATCATATTAACGACTACAAAAGGAGCGGCAAAAAACACAAAAATTAGAGGATCGGGAAATGTGGGCCAAACAAAAACGTAACATATCGCCTAATTATAGCTCTTGGACGAAAAAACAATTTTATGTTCGCCGCGCGGAGCACACGGGGTGGTTTTATTGTAATAAGCATTTAATGAAACGATTAATGCGGACGCGACGCGTTGGCGAAATGTCGCGTGTCACGAACATTTAATTACACACGTTCGTTACAAGTAGGCTACTGCCTACATTTTGGTCTTAAATATGCTTTAAAGTAATGAGCCTTTAGGTATCATGTTTCTACAAGGGCGCGCTAGTCAATCGTTAAGTTTTATTATCAGCTTTTCACAGCCTGATAAAAAGTTTGTGGCATACACGACACAACCTATCTGAAAAGGTCCTTTTTCATAATTAAGTACCAACATTAAACCGATTATTATTAGTAAAGATTACTAATACCTACGTGTTTATAAAATAATGATATCTAATAATCTAGTGATTATAAGCTTCTTTACGTTTTTTTTATTAATCGCATTATTGTCATTCTTAATATAAATGACACCAAAACTCGTCGTACTAAAATAAAAGCTGTACTTTCCTAATCCTGTTACCAAAATCACCCCGTGTCTCCCGTAACTGGGCGAATCCTTTATTATTTCGACGTGTATATTTTTATTTTGTTTCTTCCACGATTATTATTTATGAATTATTATTATTTGAGGATTTATTATTACCTCAGAGAGCAAGCTCGTCGTTTTCAATTTGCCACAAGGTGCTGCCCAGTCTCGCAGGTACGCTCCGATTTTGTATCTTTTTTCTTTATACCTTTTTGACATTTGTTTTCTTGTTAATTAAATTTCTGTTTAGTTCCCAAGCGTAGCTAATTGATTCAGGATAATATTATTACGCTTTTAATTCGGACCGTTGTCAGAGATTAAGTTGTTGGCTAAGCAAAAAAGTATGACTTCTTTTTGGGTGTGATTCATCCTGTTTGTTGTAATGGTCGTTTCCGCGTTTCTTGCGTCGGCGTAAACATGTTTGCGATAGTTAATTAAAATGTGTAGTTTTAAACTGCTTAATGTAATTAATTTCAAGGCAAAACCGGCATAATTTGAGTGGGCGTGGTTTAAAGACTATCATTGAAATCAAGTTTTATCATTCAATAATCGAGCTAGTTAGAATGAACGGTAAATAAAATCTTCTAGTTTTAAAAATGTTTTTGTGTTGATGTAATGAGGTACGAAATTGACAGATTTGACAGATTTGAGATTTAAATGAAACTACTTTTACGGATTATTTCGCGATTTATTAACATTTTATTTAACCTGACGTTTCGAACACTTTACAGCGTTCGTGGTCACAGGTAGACTAAGGTGTTATTCGTCTTTACAATATTTTGAAAAAAATATAAACTACCGTCACTCAGTTAATATTAATTTGTGTTCCTATCTACGCAAAAAGAGCTAACTGTATCTAGAGGTCTTGCAGTGCGGGGCCTAGCATGGGATTTCGTTAAAACAGGATCCCATGCTGGTGGTATTTTCCAACCATCTTCTCTGTTGAAATTCGGGTGTCTTCTAATTTCAATTGCCTCCCGTAACATGCGAGGAACAAATCGTCGTTCTCTTGCAAGGACTTTAGGCTGGTCAAATCGTATGAAATGGTTGGGTGTATCTAAGGCATGTTCACACACTGCAGACTTAGTATTCCGTCTATTTTTGATGTCGTCTATATGTTCTTTTACCCGCACGCCTATACTTCGTTTTGTTTGACCGATATAGGAGAGCCCACAGTCACATTCCAGTCTGTACACCCCCGCATCTTGAAGAGGTATTTTGCACTTGACAGGTGGTAAAAATTGGTTAATCTTTTTCGGCGGCTTGAAGTAGGTTTTGATTGAAGCGCGCTTCAAAATGTTTCCAATCTTGTCAGTGACACCCTTCATATAAGGTAGTACAGCAGGTTGGCGTTCGACGGTGGAATGCTTGACCCGGGGTCTGGAACGACGTGGTACCGGCAACTGGTTTTCCCGTAGTACCTTCCTGACATGCTGGAGCTCGCCAGCCAGGTGTTGGTCGTCACAGATACCCCTTGCTCTCTGAAACAATGATTTGCCTACGGTAGCCAACTGTCGAGGATGATGGTGAGAGGCACCATTGAGGTATTTATCTGTATGGGTGGCTTTACGAAAAACTGTATGACTAAGAGTATGATCCGGATTCCTAGTAAGTAAAATATCTAAGAAAGCTAGTTTATTGTTTAACGTATAAAATTTCTCAGATTTGACAGATTGCTGATTGTTTTAAGAGTTCAAGGTTACCCCTTATGTTTTCGATCATCCTGTACACAAAATCGTGTGTATTTAGATTCATTGTTTCCCATGCTTATTAATCAGCCATAGCACTTGCTGCTCACGGTGAGAGTGCCGTACAAATGGCGGGGCGGCGTCGCTCGCGCCGCGATGCGCGATACTGCGCGCGCGCAACACTGATCGATTTGACGCCATTTGTTTTGCTTTTCAGTGCATTACCTAAATGAAATATAGTAAGTATCTTTTGTAGCATGGTTGCAGTAAATTTGTTTGGAAATATTTCGACTATCCTTATTAATTAGAAATGAAAACGTTATACATAGATAAATGATATCCCGGGCCTGCTCCATCTTTTATGGAAAGACGTATAACTACTCCTTCAATAAGATCTTAGTTAACGATATTTTGTGGAAATATTGATGATGTTTAAACGTGGAGAACTTTAAACTAAAAAAGGAAAACTTCCCTTTTATACGTAACGCTATATTATTTAATAAATATTCAAAATAAATATAAGCGACCACAAACGGAAACGATCCAACGGAAGAATATTCTGGAGCTTTGAAACTTAAAATACTTATTAATCCCCGACGGAAAAAGAGGGGTGTTAATAAGTTTAAGGTTAGCCTTTAGATTAAGACAAATTATCATTTTTTTATAATCTAAGTAGGTAAGTAATTATTCCACATCACCGCAACATAACAAGAAATAGCATAATTCTTTTTAAATCACATTAATTGTAAGCGTTTAAAACAATTCAAGTAGGTAACTGATTGATAAAGCCACGTCTATAGCCGTAAATCATCGTTCCACCTTGTATTTATCCCGCGATAAACTTAGCGTAATTTATAACCGGTAACAATGTGTGCCGTATCTGTGGGGCAATTTCTCAAAGGCACACCTCGCCCGTAGCGTCGGCCAATTGAACGGGAAGCCTGTATAAGAGGCCACGCACACGACTTAAGGCTGATTTACAGCTACTATAGCACAGAAGTGAAGTAGAAGTACATATCGTCATTTTCAGCCACTTGAGGTCAAATGCTGAACATAGAACTTCCGTATAGTCACCGGATCAAAAACATGACGACAAGCACACGACTTAGGGCTGATTTACAGCTAAAGACTTTATTACGGCAGAGGAGTAGAAGTTTCTTTATTATCATCAGCCTTTTGAGGTCCACTGCTGGACAGTTGGTTTACCATAGATGCCACAGTGTGGGCCGTTTGCATCCAGCGATTTCCTTAAACTTAACTAAGTCGTAAGTCCAACGAGTTGGAGACTTTCCAATGCCTCGCTTCGTCGTCTTCTAAAAATATTTATCTCTCCCTCTCTCTCTTTCTCTATTTCTATCTCTCTCTCTCTCTCTTCCGGGTCTTGGTCGCTACTCTAGTTCTTCTTTAACATTAAAAATTGCACCTGGCGACCTCTTGACTGTTTAAGGCTTATAGTATCAAGGAAGGACATACCTACGAGGTATAGCTGTATATTAGCGGTACATTGGACTTGTGACCTAATAGACAAAGGCTGTTAAATTCTCACTAGTTCAACTTGTGAAGAGATTTAGGAAAATATCAGCAACGGACTGCGATTGACCAAAGCCCGTTGTTAATGTTGCCGTATTTTTAAACAATTCAAACCAAAAACTCTGTTTAAATAATTTTACCGTATTTTTAAACTACTCAAAACAAAAACTATTTTATTAATTAAGTTTAAAATTCTTATGTTCTAATATTTTGTCTACCTACATTTTCGCACTCATATCGGCTTGTTCCAAATGTTTAGTTTCAGAAATCCAATTAGTAGCTCGAATCTCCTTTGGACCTTTAATTAAAGTAGCATTGACCTCTACGCATCTCATGTCAATAAATTAAAAACTAAAAGTCGTGAATTTGTGATCGTTTCACAATCATTCAAATTATAGTAGCATTAAAATAAATCCGATGAAATATTACAGTGAAATCGGCAAGCGAAAATACCAATTTTGAATGTAAATAAAATACTTAACCGTAATGTGTCCGTAACCAATACTTACTGTGAAGGAAACGGCCGCATGGAATCCATTTCGGAGCTGCAAGTGAAATCTTTCAATTGTTTTTCAGTCGTAATGGAATTGTAAAATGCATTTTGCCGATTCGTTCTTTATAGAAATTCATGTCTTGCTAAGTAAATGTACTGTAATAAAGTAATGTTACTTTGTAACATTCGAAAACCATTGGATACAATGAACTAAAATAATTGACGATCTTCGTAGCCGAGAGGCGAGTATGTGGCATCGCCATTTCTGAGGCCCCGGGTTCGATCCCCGGTCGGGTCAATGTAGAAAACGAATTTTTCTTTTTTAATGTCTCGGGACTGGGACTCTGGGTATTGTGGTACTGTCGCTGTTTCAAGTGCTTTAGCTACTTACCTACCTTAGGATCAGAGCAATGTAAGTATTTGATGTCGTCCTTGTTTTTCAGTCGTAATGGAATTGTAAAATTAGCATTTTGCCGATTCGTTCTTTATAGAAATTCATGTCTTGCTAAGTAAATGTAGGTAGGTACATCAATATTGATGTTCTATGCAAAAAAATGTTAAAGCATATTGTAGCTCAGTGGCGGCAGTCGACGCCGCGGTTTATCACTGGATGGGTGACCATTACTTCTCTGTGCTTCGGAAGGTACGTCAAAAGTTGATCCCGCTATATATCAGTAGACGTGAAGCCTAGTCGGCGGCTTGGTTACATCTGACAGTAAGGTTTAGTCGCTAGCCTTACAGCACCCCTTCATCAATAAACTATCCCCTGCATCAACTGGACAGGTGTGGATGGCCCAAAGCACCTCATCGTTGAGGAGTGAAAGTCTGGTGTGTGGTCAGGTTTATTTAACTTTTTTTACATCATGTTTAAGTATTAAAATGTTAAGACAGCGTTCCTAAACCTTTAAACCCTGTACTAAATAGATTCAGACTTCAAGCACTACCATCTCGGTACATTCGCAGACAGTCCTGCGATGGCAATCCTAGTTATCAGCGCGGTTATTATTTTTCATTGTTACTGTTATTGCTGGTTTGCGCTTATTACGCCGGCATTATGGCGCTTAACAAACTATTAAGGGTCGCGTTTAACGCCTTATTGCTTGATAAATCCGAGAGATTGTCCGGCCAGGGAACTTTTTACTTTTAAACGAAACACCTTCGGGCGTTTTTGGTTGGGGAATCGGAGGTGAAACAAAGGTTAAGTTCTGGTACATCTTCATTTCGTTTTGTTTATGGTTTTGCAAGTCCCGTAAGAGCGGGTTACTTTGTAACATTCTAAAACCATTGGATACAATGAACTAAAATAATTGACGATCTTCGTAGCCGAGAGGCGAGTATATGGCATCGCCATTTCTGAGGCCCCGGGTTCGATCCCCGGTCGGGTCAATGTAGAAAACGAATTTTTCTTTTTTAATGTCTCGGTACTGGGACTCTGGGTATTGTGGTACAGTCGCTGTTTCTGATTTCTACTACACAAGTGCTTTAGCTACTTACCTACCTTAGGATCAGAGCAATGTAGGTATTTGATGTCGTCCAACATTTATTTTCTTTTTACACAGAAAACTTTTCACCTACGTGTCGTCTGCATGAAATAATGCAGTCAATTAGACTTTCCTTTGCTCTACATCTACCAACTTACACACAAAAAATAGACTTATATTAATCATCAAACGACCCAAAAAGATAAAGTATACTTACATTCGATTAATGTCTGCGTACGGATGTTCCTGTCAACGTGTCCAAACATTCAGTTTATAACCTAAAACGTTGCGTGTGATGATGAGTAATAGACAATGGATAATACACAATTGTTAACTGATCGTAATAGCTCTAATCCTCCTTCTATTAATCAACTTTAAAGTTAAAACCACACTAACAAGTGCTAGGCTAAGTAATTGACGAGATCAATGTTCATTTACTGTCACATTCAGCAACGCAAGTGAGAAGTGATGTTATATACAGGGTGTACAAGATAAAAGGACACTCCTTAAAACCACGTGATCAGCTGGTCATATACAAAAACTTTTTCTATGGGAGCAACATCGATATTGAGAATTTTTATTTAGCTGCTCTATACAAACTTACTCGCATACCTCGATAATAATGTATGGAGCATCTGAAAATAAAATCACGATTTCAATGTTGCTCCTATAGGAAAAACTTGTTGTATATCACCAGCTGATTAGGTAAATGGTTTAAGGAGTGTCCCATTTTTTGTACATCCTATATAATATAGACTGTTCAATACATTTATTTATTATTTATTGCACAGACTTTTTTTATCAATGGCAGACTTGATATTATCTATCAGTTAATCATTAATTAGGCAGAGAAGGTATATAATTTAACAGAATCAATAATAATTTTATCAAAAACTATACTTAACTCTAACATCTTCTTTAACTCTTCCGAAATTGTAATCCTGCTGTTCTTGACGCTTATTATTTTAGGTAAATAAGGGAAGCACTTTTGTACTTCTAGGAAGTTATCTTATACTAAGCGATACACTGATAATAAAGTCTAATCAATAATATCTAAGCTTTAATGCCTAAAATATTAAACATGGCAGTACTACTTGTACTAGTTGGCTCTAACCAAGTAGTGTGGAATAAGCCTTATGTTTTTATCAGATTTTTTGCTGCTTTTAACTTCACCGTCCACGTCAGTTAAGTAGGATTATATTGCTTATAGTAATTGCTTATAATCAAAACAAGGAAGTTTGGTTTTGAAAACGGAGGAAGTACAAATATGTAATTATTTATTAAGCTGTAAGTATCATTTTGCTCTATTAATTCGTAACTAGTAAATTACGATGCTGTCAAAAAGTAATATTCGATAATTTGTATAAAAAACACTTCAATCAAAATGAAAACTTTAAGAACCTCAATTAATTGTTTTTTTTCTCATTTCATAAACATAAACTTTTAAATGAGAACTTTTTAAAGAGTTATCTCAAAAGAAATTACAAATAGTACATAACTCATCTCATCATTTAGCGGTACCTACTCAAGTAAGTAACATTTTTTTTATATCGATGCCATTAAAATTAGAAAAAAAAACAAATGAGGTTCTTAAAGTTTTCATTTTGATTAAAGTGTTTTATACAAATTATCGAATATTACTTTTTGACAGCATCATAATTTACTAGTTGTATGTTTAAACGAATAAGTTTATCTAATATAATTTTAAGAAACTTTTCTCACTTCTTTTTCAGTGTAGCTTACTGGACTTCGTCACCGACTTGAATAAGAGTTTTATAATTTACAGGACCTTAAGTAAAAAGGACGCCGACGACGTATTAGTAGTAGTACTAATTTAAATATTATTCCTGTGACAATCTCAAATAATTTAAACTAAGAGAGCAGACAAAAGCTAAGCCTACCTTTAATATTGTGCACCAAAATATGCAAGGCTTGGCTGGCAAAGAGTTAGAATTAGCCTTATTCTTACAAGATTTAAATGTACATGTTCTATGTTTAACAGAGCATTGGATTAATCAATATGAGTTAATGATAAACATTGAAAATTATAAAATCGGCAGTTCGTTCACAAGGAAGTCCACTACGAGGGGGGGGTCACTTATACTATTAAATAGCGAGTTAAACTGTAAAGAACGTAAAGATATAGTGTCACTTTCGATTGAACGAACTATTGAACTAGCATGTGTTGAGCTAGAGCAGTATATAATAATAAGCGTGTACAGCCCCCCATCAGCCAATTACCAGCTTTTTGAATCCAATATGGAAGAGGCATTGAAAAAAGTCTGTAGTTCTAGTAAGAAAATAGTTGTGTGTGGAGATTTTAATATCGATATATTAGTTAATTCACCGAATTTAACTCGTTTTCTTAATCTTTTTAAATCCTTTAATTTAATTAACTTATTTAATGAACCAACAAGAGTGACTCCCACAACAGCAACTTGCTTAGATAATATTTTTTGCAATAGCAATGTAATAGATAAATCAGTTATAAATTATTTAAGGTCTGACCATAGTGGCCAGAGGGCGTCGTTTGAGCACCATCATGTCCGAGGAATTATAGATGCTGTCTGCAGGCCAATAACCGTAAATAGAATAGACCGATTTAAAGAAAAAATTTGTGATGGTATAGATTCATTAAAATCTAGCAGTTGCCATAGTGTTGATCTGTTATATGAGGATCTTTTTAGCTTGATTAAAAATGAATTTGATAAAATTTTTACACAAAAAAAAATTAAAGCAAATAAAGTCAGGTGTAAGTTTAATGAATGGGCTACACCTGGTATTTACAAAAGTAGAAGAACATTATATGACTTGTATAGTCTAAAAGCAAACACTCAGAACCCACAGATCATAGATCATGTTAGAAATTACTCTAAAATATTTAAAAAAGTATGTGCCACTGCAAAATCAAACCATCTTCGAAATATTATTTTGGGTTCTGATAATAAAGCAAAGGCCACATGGAACATAATAAATAAAGAAACATGTAGGCGTAAACAGAATGATCACACTTACTCTCTTAAAATTGGGGATAAAATAATTAACTCACATGCAGAAGTTGCAAATGCTTTCGAGGAATTCTTTTCAAATATAGCTCCCTCTACAACTAAAGAACTGACTTCTTCTGCTGAACTAGCTGAATCCCTTCTCAAGTCGGGTGTGGATGAGTGCAAAACTCCATTTAATTTTAGACATATTAATCCTGATATACTAATAAAAACTTTCAAGGAATTAAACATGAAAAAAACTGAGGACTTATGGGGGATCTCAGTCAATATTATCAATACAATTATAAATACGATAGCCCCTTATCTTACAATTATTTTTAATAAATGTATTGAAGAAAAACAGTTTCCTACTTTGATGAAATTTAGTAAGATAATTCCTTTATATAAATCAGGCGAGAAAAATGATCCTTCAAATTTTCGACCAATTTCAATTTTACCAGTACTTAGTAAAGTTTTTGAAAAAGTAATTTTTAATCAACTTTTATCACACTTTGTCCTCAATAAATTGTTACATAAAAAACAATATGGCTTCACGAAAGGTAGAAGCACTACAGATGCTGGAGTTGCACTCTTGAAACACGTGTTTGATGCTTGGGAAAGTAGGCAGGACGCTTTGGGAGTTTTTTGTGATCTTTCTAAGGCTTTTGATTGTGTGGACCATCAAACTTTACTGAAAAAACTTAGACACTATGGTGTTTCATGCGATGCCTCAGATTTAGTAAACTCTTATCTCACAAGCAGAACACAAAAAGTTTGTATCAATGGAGCTGAGTCTTCTGGGTCGCCTCTTACTATGGGCGTGCCGCAGGGTTCGATATTAGGGCCTCTGCTCTTTCTAATCTACATAAATGACCTTCCATCTTTTACGAAAGACCTCTATGAGACGGTGTTATTTGCAGATGATACTTCATTGATTTTTAAAATCAAGAGAGGTAAAGACTCATTTGACGATGTAAATAATGCACTCTTGCAAGTATTGCATTGGTTCACCACCAATAATCTTATGCTCAATGCAAATAAAACAAAGTGCATCAAATTCACAATGCCCAACGTAAAACTTGTCTCGACACATATAACTGTAAAATATGAACAACTTAATACATCTAGTTCCACTACATTTTTAGGAATCACTTTAGATTCCCGTTTGCAATGGGGTGCGCATATCGAGACTCTGTCGGGAAGACTTAGCTCTGCTGCTTATGCCGTGAGAAAGATAAGACAACTGACTGATGTTGAAACGGCAAGATTGGTGTATTTTAGCTATTTTCATAGTATAATGTCATGTGGAATATTGTTATGGGGCTCAGCAGCAGACATTGAATCTATATTTGTACTGCAAAAGAGAGCTGTACGGGCAATTTACGGCCTTGGACCCCGAGAATCCTTAAAAGAACTGTTTAAAGAAATTAATATACTAACAGTAGCATCCCAATTTATTTATGAAAATATAATGTATATCCGCAAAAACCTGTCCTTATTCCTTAAGAAAAGTGACATTCATAATCTTAACACCCGAAATAAGAATAAACTTGCCGTTCCCAATTTCAGACTGCATAAAGTGGGTAATTCGTTTATGGGAAAATGTATTCGCTTTTTTAATAAATTACCAGCGTCTATTGTAGAACTGCCCCTGTTAAAATTTAAATCGCATATTAAAACAACTTTAATGAAAAAAGGATATTATACTGTAAATGATTATATAAATGATAAAAATATTTGGAAATAAATACTGCCCTGCTCGCACAGGTACATTTATCTTGTAATGTAAACTATATACTATTTAAAAAGAGGCTGTCAATAGTGACCGAGTTTCTTGCGCTACTTCTTCTCGGCGCTAGCCCAAAATTGTCCCGAAGTAGTGGTAGGGAAAAAAATATTGGGACGTGTAAAAGCGCTTAGTTTAAGCCTATTTACAGAAATAAATTGGTTTTATTGGTTTATTGGTTTTTATTGCCTTTATAATAAATATGACTAATCTTTCTTTTATTACCCGAAAAGAGAGTTACGTTTTCAAGCGTATGTATGAAATATTTTGTATATTAAATTACCACTCTGGAAATCTTGAGAGTTTTATTGTAAAACCAATATTCAGTTTTGCATATGCTCGTCTAAACCGCCAGTTAAACGACTCAAAAATAAAAAGTATAAAAACAAAATCACTGAAGATATTAATTTCCGAAGGGCACCTCATTCCGATATTGTTCGCACGAGGCTGCGCGAGAGTCGATGGTATCGCGGGGTCACACAATAACACTCCGCAGCGCCAAATGAAACGCTTTTATGTAATTGACCAAGTCGCCGACGCACAGTGGGTTGTACGAAACAAATCTTGGACAAAAATATTGTGATACTAGTTTAAATTATTTTGTTTAGGTATTAATACTTTACTAAAGATGTTTTTTTTTATATGACTCATTAGGGAGTCTGTTATAGTAGTAGTAGAGACTGTTATAGGCCATTTAAACCAGACAGCTGATATCAAAAATAGTGTCTCTTATCAATTTGTCATTGAATATTATGATTACTACTTGTAATCTGGGGTCGATCAATAATTATGATTAAAACTGTTTAAACTTTCACGAAAAATCGATATAGGTAAAAAATAAACTTTGTAAGCAACGACTGCTGCAACACCCCTTTAGTAAAAAAATACAAACCTATTTTGTGAAAAAAATCAAGACTTCACTTACTTATACAATTTAAGTCGTCCAAAAGAAATTACAGTTAGTATAAGTGTTATAGTGTTTTATATCGCAGTTTTAAAGAATAGTACTAAAGATATCAGCACTATCAACTACGGAAACTCTTTAAAATATCAATAAAATTTCCGAATTTTATTTTTTTGCACATTCTTATTCCTTACCTGTGTGCAGTCCGCGTCTGGGCGTGTTTTTTACGATTGGCATCAAGCGTGCCAGTGCACCAGCCGCCCCACACAATTACAATACGTCATTTTTCACGATAATTAGTATTTCTCTTATTAATTAAACGTTCGATTGCCGCAGCTTTATAATAATAAGCAGCACGGAGGATTCTAAGTGAAAGTGGTCGAATCTTGGCATAACTTGGAATTGGAGTTGAAGTTATCCTGAAGTTGACAGGAAAGCTTAAGAATAGAAAGGGTAATGACTGGATGTACCATGTACTTGATGTTTTGAGCCAAAAAGCAAACAAAATAATGAATCTTAACTGACAGAAGTTGTAAGGCTTCGAGTTTGCCAATGGAGCTGTCTCAGTTATGACAAAAATAAATAAACTTAAGACTTTTACCTTCCATTGCATAGACTCCAACACTCCTACCGCAAACTACAAACGAACTATAACTCACTGTGAATAGATAGCGCATGTTCATATGGGAACACTGACCATTTCGCTTGTCTAGCAAAAAATGCAACAATATTTACGACAGCTCTTAACTTTTCAAGCCGCGTAAATACGCGCTGTCATTACAAAAACGAACAATAGCAAACTTGTGCGCAGAGTTCACAACATTGTGCATGGTCGTAGCGAAAAATACAAACAGAAACCGCACTTGTATTAAGAAACTCGCGAGCAATTGCGAGAAAATCGCTATCGCTCGCAACCAAAATCGTCCTTATTGCTTAGGAACTTCACATGTTTGACAGCGACTATCGCGCGACCGGCAACGACCGTGTTTTCATAATACAACCGCGGGACAGACAATGTAATTAAATTACCTCGCCTCACGTCTTAATTAACTGTTGCTAGTAATTGAATATTTAATTTATTGCTAATTACTTGCGTTTTCTTTGCGTTGTTTCTCAATGCACATGTCTTTGTGTTGTAACTGTGTGACACAGTGGGCTCACTATAACATGCGCTTTTTATTGTGAGCGGGGAATTGTGTCAAAATACTTTCAAGTAAATTACATTCTGGCATTTATATGTACAATAACAACTTGGTATTTAATTACAATTAATGAAGTTATAATTATAAGTCTTTTATTTTTTATTAAAAACTGTAAATGTAAAATTAAAATTATACGACGTGTTATTAGTTCTTTCGTTTACTTACAGCAATCGTAATTCAGGTCATAATTAACGTCAAAAATGTGTATTAGTATTACACAATAAGATAGAATACAGTTGGATAGTTGACAACTGTGTCTTTTTCAACAATGTCCGAATAAATAAATAATTACCACGTAAGTGTCCTACAGTGATCCACAAAATATTGAGGTTTTTAGGGTTTCAAACCTAAAAACCCCTGTAACATGTCGCTTTTATATCTTTACATTATTATGTCAAGACCATTTTTCTCAATAATTGGGTAAAGGTATAAAATTGATTTTTATATTTAAATCCACAGTTTCTTCGGAATCTAAGATTCCAACTGCCGCTCAGAGACATCAATTAACAATAAAGTGTGGGTTAACATTTTTGTTCATTCTACTTTAAAAATAAATTATCATCTTCATTACTTCGAACACACAGGGTGTACAAGAGAATGGGACAATCCTTAAAACCACGTGATCAGCTGGTCATATACAACATCTTTTTCTATGGGAGCAACATTGAAATCGATTTTTTTTTAGATTCTCCATACAAACTTACGCTTATACCTCGATGATAATTTATGGAGCATCTGAAAATAAAATTACGATTTCGATGTTGCTCCCATTGGCAAAGTTATTGTATATGACCAGCTGATCACGTGGTTTTAAGGAGTGTCCCATTCTTTTGTACACCCTGCAAAACGTTCTCCGCTGCACATAGGCATTCCGGGCACCCGTATTACGTATCCTGCAAAAGCAATGCGATAGGAAAATTGAGCAATTCATGCTTTAAAATCGCAAATGGACAGCAAAAAACAAAAACAAAGCAAAGCAATCTCTGACAGTGCTGCCAATACATTTTGACACTGAGCATCAATCGGGCGATGACAGCGTTAATATTGCTGATTGCTAATTTTAAGGAAATAAGGGTTCCGATGACTTCTAGATTGGCCGGTTGAAAGCGGCATCCATCAGCTTCCTGCAACCTTTACCAACCTTTAAAAGTAATTATACAAGTTAAAATAAAACGTATAGCCTTTTACAATCTGTATCATCTTTCTTCGCTTTTATTTTTTTCTGACAAAAGTTCATTCACCAAGTTTTTTGACCACAAATAGTCGATTATCGTCGGAATAAAATATTGATAAAGATTGTCGGTAGAGCACAATAGGCCATAATGATTGGTGATGCGATACCCGGGAATTGAACCTGGGCCTTATTGATTCAGACAATCGAACTTATTAGCCGGCTCTCAAACGATGCGCGCTAGTATTTTTAAAGATTGTGAAGGATAAGTCTTTGATATAAATTTTGTAATTTTATATTTATACCGAGTAAAGTAATTTAGTAAAATATAAACGTGACGCAAAAAAGGTGAACTGCCTGTTTTGGACTACTATTCTTCCATTATACAGTTTGTGTTTGTATAGGATACTTCTTAATATTTTGTATATGCTATGGAACTGTAAATAAAAATTAAGCTAGAACATTTTACATTTTTAATTTACAAAAGGTAAGGTTAGGTTTAAAAAACAACAAATACCGGAGATTCAGGAATTCAAATTCAAATGTAGGTATTTATTGCACTCATGTGGTTTACAAAGGGGTCATTCATGTTGCTAGTCCAAAAAATTTAAAGTATGCATGTGCATATGCAATGTCATTAAAGACAAATTAAAAACGAGCCAATAGCACCATTGCGTGCGACTACTCATTAACCAATAATAACGTGGTATTCATTTAAAGCGTCGAGATTATCTCCGTACATCGTCTGTTTAGCGCCTCACGACTGCGGCGCGCACAAAGCGCTCGTAAAGCGAACACGAATGAGAACAGAAAAACTACAAAACATGACAAGAGCGAGTTCAAATCACTACTTTTGGGTTCTGAACATTAACGAGGTAGGTACTGTAATTTAAAAAAAAAACAAGAAAAATGTAAGGCAGTGTTTTTCCACTGTGTTGTTGCACAAGTTGCACTTTGTGTGCACATTAAAAATGAAAAAAATCAAAGTTAGTTAGTTTTTCTAAGCCGCTTCAGTAAAAGTGAACAGTTAAGCGACAGCATTAGAGTTGAAATAAATTGATTAGGATTCTCGCGTTTCTAAGTTCGGACCTTATTAAGTTTCCAGGAAACATGAATCATTAATTCAGATACTTATATGATTACAGCTCGGATACCTCGATCATTTGGTATATTAGTGATCAGTAAGTAATATTAATATCAGACAAAAAGAAGCCTTAAAAAATCCAGGCCGCGTATTTTTACTATTAATTAATCAATTACCGGGGCAAAGCCTCTGAAGATATGGACGTAGTGGCATAAACTACAGTGTTTTTACTAACAATTGTACGATTCTATCTATGTTATTGAGAAACTTATAATAAAATTCGTCAAACATTCCCACACAATAATAAGGTTTCATCATCTCCATAAAGATCCCTGAAACATAAAAAGCGCAGAGTCTCGAGTATAATGAAGAGAGTCAATTCGCCGCGTCTCGAGGTGTGAAGCTGTCACGGGGAATGATGACTCCATTATTAAGCGGCTAAATAATAATTTGGCCGGTCCCGTTGCAGTTGATGTGTTAATAAGTTCTCCGCGTTATTCCGGTTGTGGTGTCGCACAGTGGAGTTGTTTTTGAGGCCGAGGAAAAAATATTTGCAAAAATATAGGGTGTATTGTTTTTTGACCCAACGTAAATAAGTAGTTTCTTTTAATTTTTTTTATAATTACATCATAAAATTGCAGCTTCTTATATACCAATGTTAACTCACAGCTGAATGGTGTATAAAAGCATAAGACACCCCTAAAACCACGTAATCGACATAAAAATCGTTAAAAAACTCGCCTTTAATAAAGGTTGTTGTATCTCAAGCAGCAACTGATTCCGTATTTTTAAAGAGCATCTTATTTTTTGTACCCATTTTTTGAACAACTTTGTTCTACAACTTTCACGGAATCCCAAAAAATCGACCATCTGCCTGATCTGACCGAATCAATTTGTATGAAAATCCTAATTTTTTTTGGCATTTTGGGAATATTGTAGAACAAAATTTGTTCAGTTTCATACGCTAAGCTACCACCTAAGAGGCGTTGCGTTATTTCATTAACACGTTGTATAATGCACATTAACTATGTTTAGTACTTATAGCCATAGTAATGATTTATTAGAATTCTGTAAAACTGACGAAAATATTGACTACTCGGCTTGTCTACGAAATGTAGTTTTCGCTGAACAAAAGAAGTCAACGCGATACACAGCATATAAATTTCCATATTAAATTATTTGTTTCAATCTTCTTAATTATTTTATTTAGCCATCTGATTTGAATCCATTTTTAATCAATTACAAGATTACCATCATAGAATATAAAAAAATGTAGAGCTCTTTGGAATTCAACATTGCTAAATGGTAAGGTACTTAAATTAATATTTCTTACAATTATTGTGCAAAAAACATTGAATTTGAGTTTAAAACGTTTACTCCATTATACTCTATATACAAAACGGTCTTAAATTACTCTTTGCACAGTGGTAAATACGTCAATACCAGTCATTATTTACAATTGCCTAATTATTCAAGTGAAATAGTTAATTATCATTGTCCAACATAATATAAGTTACAGAAAAAAGGTGCGAAAACAACTTGATAATTGAAATTTTATACATTTTATTAATCTCTTAATTCTGTCAAAATCTGGATAATATTTCCTAAGTTTATAACACCTGGGCCATAACCATGAACTCTAAAAACAATCTCAAAGTTGTCAAATATGTCAATTTTGGTACGTCATTTCCATAGACTTAGGATTCGCTACGCTCTTAAAGACTGACAAAGCGTGGAAAAGAGACATCATATCCTTGCGGGCACCCTACAAGATAGAAAAAGACAGATGTCAATGTACCTATGTGACACAAAAAAATATTTAACTGACTATAAATGATTTCAATATCAAACGTCAAAATTAATTTTATTAAAATATACAAAATTACAAACGGAAAACTTATTTAAATATTTCTGTAGACATGGGGTGCTGTTCAATTATAAATTGTGATGTGACCAGAACATATAACCCAAATAAATACACATTTCACAGGTAAATACATTTTTTGATGAAAATATTTTGAAACAAATTTGTGTCTAATTCGTAATTATAATCGACAAAGAACTTGGATTTTACAGAAGAATATGAACTTTGTTTGGTGTGTGTTTGTGTATTTCGTAGTTAAAGGCATAATTACAATAAATATTAGGTTAAATAGTAAATTGTATGTCTACACTAGGGATTGAGCTTGCGGTGACGTCATAAGTATCGATAAAATATCGACAGCCATTTGTAGGTATAGAAGATTAGTAGCAATTACTAAAAAATATTTATCATGTTTGTTTACAAAAAAAAAACACTCCAATACTGTTTTTCTGTGATTACATTATGAGATTTTAGTTTTATTTTTGGGCATCTAAAATATAACTTGTTTATAAACGACTAAAAGAATTCTGTATAGTTTAGTCAAATATTTAGTATAATATAAAATATTTTTTTAAGAATACCATCTAAACCTGAAATACGCGAAAAGTGGATAAGAGTTATAAAGTAAAGTCGTTAATTTTATCTATACGGTAAGATTATTTATTTGTGATGTACCTACCGACTTAAAGGATAATAATCGTGATAACAAACAACTTTTCCCAAAAAACTTATTTCCAATTTCAATTTAATTAAGAGTATGACGACCTCCGTGGCCGAGAGGCGAGCATGCTGGACTTTAAATGGCGTCGCCATCTCTGAGGTTCTGGGTTCGATCCCCGGTCGGGTCAATGTAGAAAACGAACTTTTCTATATTGGCCCGGGTCTGTGTGTTGTGGTACTCTCGTTGTTTCTGATTTCTTTAACACAATGGTTTTAGCTACTTACCTTTGGATCAGAGCAATGTATGTAATGCTGTCACATGCTGTAATACATAGTTTCGTTTACAAACAAAATGAAGTCGTGATGGGGCGAGTAGTTTCTTGAAAAAATTTGTTTGTTAATATCAGTATAAACAAACAAATTTTTAACTCTAACAAAATTTTCTTTTAAAAAAATCATAGTATAAAAATATTGTATAAAAGTGTAAATATGTATAAAAATGAATATTTTATTTATGTTTAAATATGCCTGTTAGTTAGTGGGGCTTATCAGAGAAAACAACGTGATCTGATACACTGTTTTATTATAAAACTCAAGATGCACATAAAGCAAGAACAACAGAACTGTCACAAGAGGAAGCCATTTGGCGGGAAAAATATAAATCTACAATTAAATATTGCCAGAGTTAAATTTTCGTTTTTTTTCTTTTTCAACACTCCCACTAAAATTTAACACCATGCAACACCTATAAAAATAAACCTATCTAACAACAACTGAGATCTATTTAACAAACAAAATCTGATCTCTCAAATAATTAAAAGTTTGAGTTGGCAATGCTTTAGTTAAAATATCTGCTAATTGACTTTTACTTGGAATATACTTAATATTATTCAAGCCCAACTCAACTTTTTCTCTAATGAAATTATACTTAATGTCTATGTGCTTTGTTCTCTTATGATATACAGGATTGCCAATCAGTTTTATTGCACTCTGATTATCAACATGCAATGTTATACATTCAGAACTTTCTCCTAATTCTAACAAAAGTTGTTGTAACCATAACACCTCCTTTGCAGCTTCACATGCAGCTACAAACTCTGCTTCTGTTGTGGAGAGAGCAACGGTTTTTGGTTTTTGACTGGACCATGTGATTGGACCACCATTCATTATGAAAACATAACCCGTTGTAGATTTTCGCGTATCTATGTCGCCTGCAAAATTAGAATCTGAATACCCAACTACATCGTTGCTTTCTCCATATTTTATATGCAAATCTTTTGTATTAATTAGGTATCTAATAACACGCTTCAAAGCATTGACATGCTCATGACCTGGATTGTTAACATATCGACTTAATACATTCACAGCATATGAAATGTCAGGCCTAGACACAGAACATAAAAATAACAACGAGCCTATAGCTTCTCTGTAAGGAAAGTTAACACTACTCTCATCCACATTTTTAGTAATAATCACATTCACGTCTGCTGGAGTACTTATTGGATTTGCATCACTCATACAAAATTTATCAATTATTTGTTGTATATAATCCCTTTGATGAATATAGATACAATTATTGGATCTCTCTACTTCCATGCCCACAAAATATTTTACATTTAATTCTTTAATTTTAAAAGCCTCTTTTAAGTACTCTATTATTTCTTTGATAAGTTGCTTACTAGAAGATACCAGAAGGGCATCGTCAACATATATTATCAAGTAGATTTTAATCTGATCAAAAATTCCTGTAAATATACAATTATCAGCTCCTGATTGTACAAAACCATACTTTAGTAAGAATTCAGTAAACCTCTTGTTCCAACATCTGGAAGCCTGCTTTAATCCATATAACGATTTATTTAATTTTAATACATAGTTACTACCCATTGTTATTCCTTCAGATACTTCTATAAAAATATTTTCCTCAAGAAAACCATTTAGAAATGCAGTTTTTACATCAAATTGTTGTATCTCTAAGTTATATTTTGCTGCAATAGAAAGAATAATTCTTATAGAGTCATACCTTGTTGTTGGAGCAAATATTTCTAGATAGTCAATATCTTTCACCTGGTTGAAGCCGCGCGCACACAAGCGAGCCTTATAACGTGTGACTTGATTATCTTCATTCTTCTTCACCGTGAAAACCCATTTTGTAGTTAGAGTTCGCTGACCAGATCTTTCAACCGCAGTCCATGTATTGTTTTCTTTGTGTGCTAATAACTCTTCTTTAATGGCCTCACACCATTCACTTCTCTGAGGACTCTTCAATGCTTCAATATATGATTGAGGTAATGATAGCTCTACCAGGTTTGCCTCATATCTTCTTGGCCTCAAGGTGATATTTTGGTAAGATAAATCTTCTATTTCTCGAGATGGTTCATATGATGGATCATCACTATTGCAACTCAACAAGCTGTTATCACTCTCTGTCTGAGGTTCAATTAATGTGTCATCAATATTACTTTCCTCTGTTTCACTATTACAATTTATTCTTGTTATTTCATTATCTTCATTACCGATACATATTTGTGTAATATTTCTTCTTATTTCTGGAACTTGTTGTTCATCAAATATGACATTTCTAGATACTTTAACTGTCTTCTTTGTCATACTATACATCCTGTAGTTGTCATTATCATAACCAACTAGAATCATTTTCTCGCTCTTCATAGCCATTTTTGTTCTTAGTTGATCAGGAACATGCACATATCCGACACAACCAAACACCTTCAAATGGCCTAATTGAGGTTTGCTGCCATTCCACAGTTCAAAAGGTGTTTTATTTGGGGTCTGGCTGGAGGAGGTTCTATTTTGGATGTAGACTGCACAGTTTACAGCTTCTGCCCATAAATATAGAGGCACATCTCTCGCGTACAACATTGATCGCGCACTCTCGACTATAGTGCGGTTCTCTCGCTCTGCACGGCCGTTTTGTTCCGGCGTATATGGGGCAGTTAACTCATGAACTATTCCTTCTTTGTCTAAGTATTCCTTGAAACTATTATTCACATATTCTCTCCCATTGTCGGTGTGCAGGACTCGAACACTGTGCATGTACTTATTTTTAACCATAGCATTGTATTTCTTGAAAATTTCCATGACATCACTTTTATTTTTAATAAAATATACATGCCTGTAATTCGTCGCTGCATCTTTAAACAAGACAATATATCTCATGCCTTGGATAGATGTTTGACTCATCGGCCCGCAGACATCACTGTACACTAGGTCTCCAGGCTGTAGTTCTCCTCGTACAGATTTGTGAAATGGAAATCTGCACTGTTTTCCATATGCACAAGCTTCACAAACAAAGTCACTCTGTTTATTATTATCAATTTTTAAACCTTCTACAACACTGTTAGCACTCATGTCCTTTATTTGTTTTAGATTTATATGTCCCAATCGTTCATGCCACATTTTTAAATCATTTTGACTGTTTTGCACTAAATTACAAGTATCAGGAATTAATGTTTTTATTTTCAATTCATACAAGTTGTTCTCTGTGATATTAGCACTCATTACTATTTTATTGTCTTTATAAATTAATGCACTTTTATCTTTCTTCATAATTGTATAGTTTTTACGTATGACTACACCTTCAGAGAATAAGTTTCTACGCAAACTTGGGACATACAATACACCCTGCAGTTCACTTGTCTCCCACTGTCCATCAACATATCTTTTAACTAACACTTTTCCTACACCAGACACTTCTACTGATTGTTTATTTCCCAATGTCAATGATTTCTGATCACACTCAAACAGTTCGACAAAGAAATCCTTCCTGAAGGTCATGTGCGCAGAGGCACCAGTGTCCAATATCCAAGTATTCTCTTCAGTATTGCCGGAGCTGTCTTCCACATTAAATGCCAACATGTTGTTATTTGCACCTTCTTGTTGAGGTTTTCTGGAATTAGTTTTTCTTGGAGCACGACATTCTTTGGAGAAGTGGCCTCGCTTCCCACAATTATAACATTCAAATCTATGTTTGAAAGTGTTGTTTTGATTTGTGCCACTCCCACTAGCTTTGGGCTCATTCTGCTTTGGCCGATTCCTCCACCTATTATTGGCAACAAGAAGAGCTGTTTCTTGTTCTTCCTCACTTGTTAAACTTGCCTCCTCATCCAGTAGGCGGGCTGTTAGGTTATTCAAGGTTTGTTGTTTTGGATCTAATGACATCCAGGCTTGACGCAGAGATCTGTACTTATGAGGTAATGTTCCGAGAATTTTCGTGATAATGGCCATCTCGCTAACACTCTCGCCGCTTTCTTGTAGTTGTTTAGCCAAGGTTTCAACTTTCGAGATGTGTTGTGCTACACTGTCTCCCACTGACATCTTATATTGATAAAACCTTTCATGGATTAACATTTTACACAGTTCGCTCTTTTGTTCATATATTGACTCGAGTTTTGACATTATTTCTTGAGCGGTTTCGCAGTTTTCTATCAATGTAATTTGTTTGAAATCCATCGACGAGGTTATGATAAACATCGCCATGCCATCATTTTTCAACCATTCACTACTGTTTGTTTCAGGTTTCGGCGTTGAAATATCGATTCCTTTTGCTTTCAAGGCGCACTTTATCTGGAATTTCCATTGTCTAAAGTTATTTCCATCAAACTTCTCTAAATTCATAGACCGAGTGGCGGGATCCATTTTGAGGTTATTCTAACAATGGTTTCTACTTGTAACTTTTCTTTGCTTATTTCTTCTGAATTTCTTGTTTTAACTGTCCATTTGTCCTGGGCCCATAACCTGTTAGTTAGTGGGGCTTATCAGAGAAAACAACGTGATCTGATACACTGTTTTATTATAAAACTCAAGATGCACATAAAGCAAGAACAACAGAACTGTCACAAGAGGAAGCCATTTGGCGGGAAAAATATAAACCTACAATTAAATATTGCCAGAGTTAAATTTTCGTTTTTTTTCTTTTTCAACAATGCCTTACATAGTTTTCAGAGTTAACAATTTTAAAATAATAATTTTTTTGCTTGATTTTATTATAAGTTTTAATTTTCAATCCAAGTAACAATTTGTATAACATTTAAATTAACTTGAAATTAACCTGTTGTAACTCTATTGTTGGTCGGTTTAGTAAAGGTAAGTAGCTAAAGCCATTGTGTTAAAGAAATCAGAAACAACGAGAGTACCACAACACACAGACCCGGGCCAATATAGAAAAGTTCGTTTTCTACATTGACCCGACCGGGGATCGAACCCAGAACCTCAGAGATGGCGACGCCATTTAAAGTCCAGCATGCTCGCCTCTCGGCCACGGAGGTCGTCATACTCTTAATTAAATTGAAATTGGAAATAAGTTTTTTGGGAAAAGTTGTTTGTTATCACGATTATTATCCTTTAAGTCGGTAGGTACATCACAAATAAATAATCTTACCGTATAGATAAAATTAACGACTTTACTTTATAACTCTTATCCACTTTTCGCGTATTTCAGGTTTAGATGGTATTCTTAAAAAAATATTTTATATTATACTAAATATTTGACTAAACTATACAGAATTCTTTTAGTCGTTTATAAACAAGTTATATTTTAGATGCCCAAAAATAAAACTAAAATCTCATAATGTAATCACAAAAAAACAGTATTGGAGTGTTTTTTTTGTGAACAAACATGATAAATATTTTTTTAGTAATTGCTACTAATCTTGTATACCCACAAATGGTTGTCGATATTTTATCGATACTTATGACGTCACCGCTAGTTCAATCCCTAGTGTAGACATACAATTTACTATTTTACCTAATATTTATTGTAATTATGTCTTTAACTACGAAATACACAAACACACACCAAACAAAGTTCATATTCTCCTGTAAAATCCAAGTTCTTTGTCGATTATAATTACGAATTAGACACAAATTTGTTTCAAAATATTTTCATTGAAAAAAATGTATTTACCTGTGAAATGTGTATTTATTTGGGTTATATGTTCTTGTCACATCACAATTTATAATTGAACAGCACCCCATGTCTACAGAAATATTTAAATTAGTTTTGCGTTTGTAATTTTGTATATTTTAATTAAATTAATTTTGACGTTTGAAATTGAAATCATTTATAGTAAATATTTTTTTTGTGTCACATAGGTACATTGACATCTGTCTTTTTCTATCTTGTAGGGTGCCCGCAAGGATATGATGTCTCTTTTCCACGCTTTGTCAGTCTTTAAGAGCGTAGCGAATCCTAAGTCTATGGTTTTAACAGTTCATGGTTAGGGCCCAGGGAGGTAACCACGAATTCTTAAAACAATCTCAAATCTGTCAAACATTATCAAATCTGTCAAATTTTGTATATAATGAAATGACGTACCAAAATTGTCAGATTTAACAGCTTTGAGATTATTTTAAGTGTTCATGGTTACCCCGCTGAGGTAATATTCAACAATCACGGCTAAAATTATAATCTAAACCTATCTATCCTATAGTCATGGCAGTAATTAAATGATAGCCTATGTTATTAATATTAAAATAGAAAATATCGGTTACTGATCTACTCGTATGTTATAAAAAAAACTATGGTGATTCGTTTTCAAGATACCGTTGTCTATGGCCAGTTAATCTCAATTAACCACAGACAATGAAAAATGCGGTGTCATTGTTTTCGGCCGAGCCCGCCCCGCGTTGGGCGGGAGCGCCGGCCAATCAGCGTAGCGCGCCTGCGCAGTGGATGTCATCGGCAGATGCGCGGGAAATGTTATGGGTTTTAGACAGCTCCTTTATGTTTATGTTTAAAGACTCGAATAGAATTAAACAGACACAACTTTTTAAACCTAAAATTAAAATGCACTGAATACTTTTCCCCTTAGATCTTTAATTTAAAACTTTTTGTTAATTACTTTTTTATGGATTGCCTACTTAGTTACTTACTTTCTATAAAATTAACTAACTATACGAAATTGTCTTATAAATAATTATTTTATCCTCAAAACCTCTTTTTTCTCGTTCTCAAAATTAACACATCAAAACAAAAAAGCATGCCTGATAGAAATTAAAGTAATTTCACTTACCTGATTCAAGTTGACAGACTGACAGATTGCGCGAGTGGTGGGGCGCGGGGCCCAAGAGTCGGGGCCCTGCGGCCTGAGTTAGGGTTGCCAATCTCAATAACGGTAAAGTGACCTTATTGGCATAAACAAAACTACTATCCATATGCACTAAACATATGTGACATTCGAATTTGTAAAGGACATGACATCTGACTATACTATGTCAATGTACATTGCTATGACAATGTATGTCTAATAAACGCAAGTTTAACCTAATTTACCCGTTTACTCGACAAATTAACGGGGGTTAGTGTTTCGTTGTCGAACCAATCTTTTATTTTATTACTGTAAGTAATAGTAATACACTTCATGTTAATTAAAGCTTAACTAATATCACTACTCTAGCAACCTGATAATGACTATTTTTTTCAAAATTATATGAAAGTCCAACAAACACTTTGAAAATTTAAATATGTACACTGTGATGTATGAGGAGTGGGCCAGTTATAGAATATCAGTTAGAGATAGAGTAAAGTTTTTATAAAGTTAACCTATCGCTGTTGCAAGCAGACATAAGCCAAGGCATGTTACCGTAGATTTTCAGGCTATTGGCAACCCTACCCCGTCGGTACCTTTGTACCTCGAGGTGTTAATAACGAGGCGCCCCGCTGCGCCGGCGCAGCGCCCCGCTGCGGCCGGAATGTTAGGGCGAGCCACGTTGACACCTGACGATTAAATACACTTTTTTCCTTACACAAATGATTATTAAATGCCAAAATAAATTAAGGTATTTTTTACGGAACACAGCTGGATTTGAGACTGGTGATTTGGATTTATTTAGTTATGATACAACAATCTTACTCTCTATTTGGAATATTACTCTATTTCCAAATTAAAGATTGGAGTTAATGTATGAAACGTGAAACCATGAATTACTCCCGTCCCTGATTACTCTCCCGACACTGGCTGTCTTATTCAGAGTGCAATTATCTACTAGTCCAGACTAAGGTTAAACCCCTGATTTTTGTACGTTAAAACAGTGGTTTAACCTTAGTTCCGGAATAGCAAATGCACTCTGAATAAGACAGTGGGAGGTTTCTTTATTGAAATCTACTTGAAAAAAACATTCAACATACTTACGTATATGATTACCTACAGAAAAATATTGAAAAAAAAATCTTTAAACAAATACATACTCCAAGTCCAGTCCTGAAAGTTGATGATCGTCTCGCCATATTTTCACCAGCTAGGCCTAGAAAATCAAATTAATTTGAATTAATAAAGTTATTATTTTACCCCCATTATTATGGTTCATCGTATTGGTGCTCTCGCCCTAACGCGCGAGTGAGCTGTCTCTACCCGCGTCTCTATTAACTATAATCACACGAGCAGCGCGAGCGCCTTTTTGTACACCTACATTACATTATGTCTTCAGTACGGTGTCCATAACGCAAAATAGTGGGACACTATGACCTAAGCTGAAAAATTGGTAACAACGAGACAATAGGAACCTACGCCGATTGGTGGCACGGTGTTTCTACCCGGTATGAAAACGATCTTTTCTAATTGGTCTGGCGTGTAAGTGTGCTAAGAGATAATGCCCCTAAAAAAAATACTAGTGCCTTGTAACAACTTATACTGTCTAACTGTTGGTGTATAAAACAATATTTGCTAAAGAACCAAGTCTACAGACAAGTCCCGGAAAAAACGTCACGGCATCTTTTCATCAGTCAAGCCAAGAAAAAAAACTAACTATTATTTTACAGCAACCCCATATTATTATGGTCCATCGCATTGGTGCTCTCGCCCTAACGCGCGAGTGAGCTGTCTCTACCCGCGTCTTTATTAACTATATCACACGAGCAGCGCGAGCGCCTGTTTGTACACCTACATTACATTATGTCTTCAGTACGGTGTCCATAGCGTAAGATGGCGGGACACTATGACCTAAGCTGAAAAATTGGTAACAACGAGACAATAGGAACCTACACCGATTGGTGGCACGGTGTTTCTACCCGGTATGAAAACGATCTTTTCTAATTTGTATTGCGTGTGAATGTGCTAAAAGATAATGCATATGTGCATGCATGCAATACATTATGTCTTCAGTACTGTGCCCATAACGTAAGATGGCGGGACACTATGGCGTAGTTTGAAAAGACAAAAACATTGGTAACTACGAGACAATAGGAACCTACACCGATTAGTGGCACGGTGTTTCTACCCGGTATGAAAACGACCTTTTCTAATTTTCCTAAGAGTAATTTTATTTTTCGTCAGCTTTTCCAATGTTGTTAATCATTTATTCTGCTGTTCGTGGCGAAGACAAATCCAACAAATCATTAACCGTGAAAATCGGTTCACCTGTTCTCGAGTTATAAGTGTTGTAACAAACACGACTCTGCTTTTTATAATAAAAATTGATAAGCCGTACATTAACGAACATCAACATCAGGAGCTAATTAATAGACACACGATTACCATACAAAGTTAATACGTTTTGATTGTTAATTTAATACAGGACACAGAAAATGCAAAACAATAGCTCATGGCTATACAGTACTACATAAATGTTTCCTACCATGTCGACCATGTCTAGTGTAACATGTTTCAGCTATCCAGCTCAATATTCAGCAATACAACTCAACTTTCAGGTAGCAATCTTAACTTTCAGCTATCCAGCTCAAAAAACAAAGAGGTATGTGCCGTGTATAGTTTTAGTTAAGAAACGCAACAAGAAATTTTAAAATGTTATATAGCCAGCTCAACTTTCAACTACCCTGCTCAACTCTCAGCCATGTTTATTTCTAACCTGCAGTTCTTTGAAAGTCATAATTGATAGTCACCTTAGTTCTAACACCGTGTAGTTGAGATGTTGCCGATGATAAACTAGCCATGAGGCCAGGCGTGAATTTGATACGAATTAACAAAGACTTTAACGGTGTTTTCGTTATGTTTAACTGTAAATACGTATTGAATAACAAGTAAAATATATTTTGAGTTTTAAGATAACTATTGCAGAAGGATTACTGATACCTTTTATCTAATAGAATTAATGAAAACGATTTTAAATGACTGAGAAAAGTCATATTACCTGTGTTTCGAATAGTAGAGTTTAAATCCGAAAGACTGCGGCGCCCAAACTAGCTTTGGGCGCCAAAGACACTCCATCCGTATATTGCCTGATAGATGCCGTTTTGTTAACGGGTAATTAAATCAAATGTCTTAGACACCATCGCCTGTTTTACAAGCTCGTCGCAAGTTTTTATTTTTCTCAATCTAATTCCCACCTAACGACTGTAGCCTTACGTCGTTCGGCAAAAATGTAAAAAGATAACTTCAAAAAACGTATAATGTGAGCTTGGGCAGCAATCCCGCCCCACGTACATTGTAAGACAAATTGTTTTACTGACGACATGTCTAAACACCCACTGCCTTTCGCCATTGATTGAGCCATCACCGACGCCGTTTCAGCTTCTATACCTGACTTACCAGTTTGTTTTTGCTTCCCATCAAATAATTCTACACTCCTAATGACACGAAATATGGTCTAAATTAGAATGTATCATGATTTTATAGGTGTCTGTGTAAATTTGTGAGAACATAGTATGTTGCCGCGAGCCCAAACTTGTTTTAACACTTTCAAAATGCTAAGTGCAACCTTAAGATTATCGAGTTAAAGACTAAAATCAATTCATCATTTCGGCTTTTTCTTGATAAAATGCTCCCTCTGAAGTATGTTGTCGTAACTCAGATGTACAGTCGGAACTATTATTTGTTGCGGTCACAATACAATGTGCTTTGAGTTAAAAGCTTTCAGTTTTTGCACATGAAGTTGGTTTGGGATGGCCACAGTACAAATTGGTTTAAGTTTTCGCAAGTTTATGTTAAGTTGAGCAGTTACGGTTAGGGAATGATGCAAGAATAAAAGGAATACAGGAAATTCATAAAGAAACGTCAATTTTTTATAACTTAGTTTTACAATGTTATATTGTTAGTTAGCGCATTCAAGCACAATTTATTGGTTTTCTATTCTTTCAATGTAACAACAGCTCTTGAAGTAAATGAAAATGTTTAAAATACTTGCATACAAAATATTTTTCCATGTTCAAAAATGCATTATCAATATTGGAATACAGTTTTAAATTATTCATAACCCTTATGATTTACTTTGACGGGTAATGAGAATTAAAGTAGCGTTAACAAACACGTTGGTGCCATTAAGTCTTGATTAAAACTTGAGTGTAGCAACTGATTACTTACGA
This sequence comes from Anania fuscalis, assembly GCA_950371115.1. NCBI lineage: Eukaryota > Metazoa > Arthropoda > Insecta > Lepidoptera > Crambidae > Anania > Anania fuscalis. The sequence continues at coordinate 4,801,226 of OX493334.1, read as the reverse complement.
CGTCAGCAAAAACAAAACGACCCGATGAAGACATCAAATTGATAATCATCAAGGCACTAATAACACCGCCTTACATCTGATGTATTGCCATCACAGCTCGTGGTTATACTAGTGAAAATGTCGCCTCCACGACACAGAGTATTAAAAAAATGAATAATGACTTCTTTGCCGAGAACGTCATTACCTGTGGTCACCACTACAAGATTTCTATCTACCCACCACTTTACATCCACCAAAGGAATTTCAACTTTATTTCCTAAGTTTAACTCTCATTTTTGATTATCCATACCTTTTGCTGCAACAAAGAAATTTGAATTTTACTATCAATGTAATATAGTCTTATTTTGAATTGCATGTCAATAGAGTTGGTGTTCGTTTGTTTATGAGGATTTTCACGTGATTGTACCGCAGCGAATCGGATTGACAGGTAAGAAGGTTATTATTATCACATTTTACTTAAAGTACATGCATTTACATAAAATAATGTGGTAATTTTACTAGTGTTTGGATTCGAAATAATGAAATGCGGCTTCGAACGTGAAGAACAAATTGGACAGAATGGAGATACGATACGAGACGAGACATATTAAATTACGAAAGTTTATTGTATTAAAGTTATGATATGTACACACTATGTTTTGGAAATCTCATATTATTAAGATCACGACAAGAAAGTCATAGTCAAGAGAAATAACGGTATTCGTAATAAGCGCGACTCTATTTAGAGAAGTCGATCGTCCAAAAGGAGCAAAGTTGGCCTAAAAAGAAAATCTTAATTAAAAAGATATTTTAAAAGACTGCATTATTTTCTTTTGATCCATACCTATGCAATTTAAGTAAATGTTTGACCTCCGTAATTAGATAGAAAGCAAACATAAACTAGGTCTAACTGCGTTATAGTAGGTTTTATTATCAACCAAGAAAAACGTGATAATAACCTAATGATTATACTGGATATCATCATCACAACCGTAACAAATGAATGCGGAAATTGTTGCTGAATTAGCACAATGATAGTCTAAAAAGCCCCCATCTCACTTTAATCATTGTCACATCTCCCTTACTTTTTAACTAGATCGTTCTATAACTTTCATAATAAACGCATTGTGACAAACACCTGATATAATAGAAGGCCGATTCCTGTAATTTAACAATAATCGCAATCCAGTGTCGGTCCAGTTCCAGTAACATTCAGAAACAGTTTTGTCGTATACCATTGAGTTAAATAAACATCAACATATATATCTATGTTGTAAGCCCAAAAAAATCAATAATAGTATGTGATGCAACAGAAAATGAAAGAAACCAATGCCACTGCGGGTAATCCCACTTTATTATAAATGCGAAAACTTGAAAGGATGTTTGGATGTTGGGGCTCGATCACGCGTAAAGGTCTAAACGGATCTGGATGAAATTTTGCACACTTATAGAATATGATCTAGGATTAACATATATAGGGTATTTTTTATCCTGGTCAAATGTTCCTGTGGGATATTTTTTATGAACTAAAGACCACGCGAACAAAATCTAAAAATCATTAAGTCGAAGTCGAATAAACATTTTTTTCAACACTGTTGCTCGTAAATTGACTCTTATAACACCGTTTTAAGTTTCATAATTCATCATATTAAGCACTTGTACTGTAATAAGATTATCGCACTAGTGCGGTAATGTAAACTTTTTTTTTTAAAATCCAGCAAAAGGTTATGTCTAAGAACATTGAATATTTTACCAATATTTCATTATTTTAGGGTAAAGATGACAAATAAATATTTCATTTTATCAAATTGTATATTAATAAACACAAATTAACTTAACTATTATTTTTAGTAACAATAATTTATAGTTTATTTTATTTTTTAAATCGCTGCTACTCCGGCTGAACAGCCAGTTTTTCCTGTGCCATTATTGAACCTGCGCGCGCATCGAAATTGCGGCGCGCGAAAAAAACAAAACTTACATGCCATTTTCCATAAATATTTGGTAAAGTTGTTGCTGTGTGGTTAATTACTATCAAAAATGTGAAAAACAGCAGAAACGGAGATGGTATTTTAGATTTTAGTTTGGTTTTTTCCTCGCAATTGTGTTGAAAAACGTCGTATGCAACTCGTGTGCATTGATTATTAGACACTCGGCTTCCTTACCGCGCTCGCCTGCGGCTCGCGCTTACAATAATGCCTCGCGTATTATAATCAACTTTGCACACTCGTATCATAATGTACTATTGTTCCATTTTCAGTCACATTACAAATGTTTTGTTATTTTTACGTTAAATTAAAAGTTTGAGATAATACTGTTTTTGATAGTAACGTGACTGGGTCCGGATTGACACTGGATGGCGACTGCTGTTAAATTACGGAAATTGGACCCCTGTTCTGCGCGCGCGCAACCGATCGGTCATCAATCACGCGACACGCGACAAGTCGCAGACGTTAATCGCAACGACAAATGAGAAACGGTGCTGATGATAGGTATTCCGCTAATGTAATGTAGAGCTGAGATATAACACTTTCTTGTTGGTTGTGGACCGTGGGATCGAGACGAACTGCATATACACCTTAAATGCTTTAGGGGTCCACAGGCGACAAACCTATTATAAAAACACCGGCTAAGAGCGACGGACTCGCGAACGAAGGGTTCCCTACCATTATCTACTAAAATGAAAAAAAAAACACGTTTGTTGTATGGGAGCCCCCTTAAATATCTATTGTATTCTGTTTTTCAGTATTTGTTGCTATAGCGGCAACAGATATACATTATCTGTGAAAATTTCAACTCTCTAACTATCACGGTTCATGACATACAGCCTGGTGACAGATGGACAGACAGACAGACAGACAGTCAGCGGAGCCTAAGATATAGGGTCCAGTTTTACCCTTTGGGTACGAAACCCTAAAAATATTTTCTATCGTCTCTAGTTTGAAGGCAGTTAGAAAGAAGAAGAAGCAAGGCAAGTGCATTCTTTGCTTGATAATGTTACGGAAATGGGTATGAGATAAGAAGGAAACGACAGCTCTTTCAGAAAGAAGCTTTATTCCTCTTCGCTACGAGCCGCACAAACGCAGTTACGACAGAGTTCTAACTCGGCACTGACGTAGTCTCCTTGTATGACACGTTCCTCTTTAGTTGACGACAAGTAAGACGTGGTCCTCTTGACTGACGTAGCTTCTACGTGGACTTCCTGATACACTCTCACGGTCCTCTTGACGGACGTGAACCGTACTATACTGCACTGTACTGATCGTTCTTTACTACTAGACATTCACTGCACGATGGCTTGATGCTTGCAGTGATGTAGACGGTTCAGACATCGCAATATTATTGTTATTTTTGGCATGTCTGCATCATTAATGAAACATTATAAAACTTTCCTAAAAATATTTAAAATCGTAATAAAAAAAGTAAAATGTACGGTTTATGTATAATCATCATCATCATCATTATTTTCATTTCACCCATAGAACATTCCCTTTTGAATATCCCAATGACTTCCAGATTCAGTTTACATGAACAAAATTTAATATAGCAGGGGTAGAAGCGTTTTAACTTGTTTTGTCTAAATTAACCTTTAGTGTTTAGTATTGAATTCAGTACTCAATGTTACATATTTATTAGACTGTTTTTATATCCACTGCTGAACATAGGCAAAAGACACACATTTTTTTAAATTTAATAATTACTAAGATTTTGATTAAGTAAAATAAAATAAAAAAAATTACCAAGCCACTGCTAAACATAGATCCTTTCAAATGCTCTATCAAAATGTAGGTAGGTTAATTCTATTTCAATTGCTAATCAATTTGATAGTAACGTTGATGCACCTTTAAGTGTACCTACTAAAGCAATATCTTTAACCTTACAATATTTGTATTATCTTATTCCTCAATCGTCAAGACCGAGTGGCATCAACCTGAACCGGCCACGCTTTGTCCGTTAAACCTTCACATATAATTAAGGAGGCGAACTCCTCCGCTTCACTAAAACACATAAATCATAATAATTTAATGCGAGCTGGGCCTTTCTCGCGCCGCCGTCTCAACCTTTTAGGGTTACGCCGGGAATGGAAAAAAATAATTAATAATCCTCTTTTGTGTTTTGTTAATGATTTGTTGGTTGGTTGTTGACGAAATTAAGTACTTTTACAAAACAGAAGCAGGGTTTGATTGCAACGACTGCTCTTGGCTTACCATAAGACTTAATTGGTAGATAATACGCCCTCTAGGTAGGTCATATAGTTCTGTAACTATCGTAGATAAAGTGATTGTGTTTAAATAGATATGCGCTAGATAACATACCAATTGTTATGATCGCGAAGTAAGATATTAATATTCTTGTGTTACAATTGTAAGGGACCAGACAATGAACTTAATAGTAACGTCTCCCAGAACTCCTAGACCCCATGTTGTATTACTTGCTTGCAATTAATGAATGCTTGAGAACTCTACAGACGAAACTCCACACTTGTGCGCTAATAGTCTCTTAAAAAACAACACAACGCAAGATATCGTACTATCCCAGTATTTATCAATATAGCATAGCCAATAAAGTTTATACGTCAATAACCAAATGTACTGAACACCTCACCATTAAACATAACTAGCCCTTAATTTTTTTCTTCGGTTACGATCGGGCGCGCATCTGCGCACCTCAGCCCGAAACGGCTCGAAATTGACAGCTTTATAAATAACAAACCGCTCGTTGGGAACGTGCGATTTGTGTGAAAACGCTCGTAAATAAACCCGCGCTCTTTCAATTTTATGGACAACTAGCATTATCTTGGACGTCTCTATTAAATAACGAGTCAATCGGGAAAGAGACGGGCTAATAAGAAGCCGGCATTATCTGAGTAAGGCTTTGCACGAGCGGATTGTGTATGGCCGTAAACGAAATAAATAAACTTATATCAGACGAAAATGAAATCGTGTACTTCCTTCACGGTCGATAAACAACAGATTTTGCTAAGGGGCTAATTTAGAAATCGGCAAAAACTTGATGATATAGTCCTATTGTGATTTATGTACCTACTTGTTGAAATTTTTAAGGGAAAGACCAAACATTTCTTCACGCCATTTCAATGTTGCTGGATGTTTCTCTCTTAGTAAATGTAGCTGATTACGTACTTACAAAAATACACGAATACATTTAAACTCTGTTTAGTGCTAAAATAATCACAAAGTATTACTCGCTTGAGCTTATGTATATGGACAGCAGGGCACGAGTGATTAGGACCCTACCACATATTAGAAACTTTTAATTGCTGCAATTAAAAATAGTAGTCATTTCTTGAGTAATTAAGTAATCATAACTTTTTAAGTGGTATCATTACTCTGTGCTTACGCTACTCGCGTCAAGTTACCTTACAGACAAATTAATAGTTACATAGGGAAGGTTTAAGGGTTCCGTTCCCAAAGGGTAAAACGCGACCCTATTCTCCTTATTACTAAGACTCCGCTGTCCGTCTGTCACTAGACTGTATCTTATGAAACGTGAAAGGTGAAATTTGATGATGATATGATGTATTACTGTTGCCGCTACAACAAATAGAATAAATATTTATGGGAGCTCTTATACAACAGACATAATTTTTATACCGTTTTTATAAATTAATATTTGTACGGAACCCTACGTGCGCGAGTCTGACTCGCACTTAACCGGTTTTTTAAAATAAAAATAATGAATATCTTGGCAACATTGGCAATCAACCACTACTGGCTTATGTGTCGCAGGGAAATGAGGATAATAGGAATATCACCGAATCCCTAGGGATTCGACATCTCGAATAATTTCGTTTATTGTCTTCTTACTAAAAAATATTTAGTGATATGCCAAAAATAACAAAAAAGGGACCCTAGAGAATAATTTTGTTTCAGGCATTTGTCTCGCTACATACAAAGAGACAGAATTTTGCTACTTTTGCAGTTTTGCTCCTCTACTCATTACTTAAGTGACTTATCAACTTTAAACTAAATTAGGTTTATGGCTCAATCAGCAACGCCACGATCAAGCTGCGAAAGAGAAAAAACTATCTGCAGAATAAAAAAAATGCAATAGAACAATCGAAAACCAAATATGATACCTACATTCTGATTGAATTCAATCTTCAATGATCTACCGTGAAATAGTCTCATTAAAATATACACGATTCTATTCTCCGAGAACAACAAAGCAACGATTTATGACCGGTGACCAAAGTGGGTACGGCCAAAAAGCGGGCCCAAATTAATATTTATGTAGATATCTATTCAGCTCACACAAATATATCATATGTAGGTACCTAAACAAATAATGCGGTTAACACTTTCGAGACCCCATAAATAACGTTATTGAGAAATACCAGTCCTCCGTTTGTTATCGTTTAGTAAGTCGTCATAATCTTAATGAAGCTTAATCACGCATGTTATTTCTATAAGCTTTCTTTTTTGCATTTTAATTTTATTTGTACCTGTGCAAGGAGTAGAGGTCTTATTTTGTTGTTTTTAAATGTATCTTTTTATTTTATTTTTTTCTCTCTAAATCTAGCTTCCACTGGACTGGGACCATTGAAATTCGCACGAGTACACAAAATATAAATTGAAATACAGGGTGTTAGGTAAATGGTATGTCCACTAACCTTTGTTAACATAATATGGATATAAATAGTATGGTGAAGTCAGAATTCTAATATCATATCTATATGATGTTAAATAGATAAGATATATTTTTTGTGTTTGTGCTTTTAAGTAACTCGTTTGCATATTTCGAGCTCAGCCAAATAACCATTCAACTTCAACGCAAAATTAATTAGAAATATCTTTAAGTAGGAGACAAACAATAATCTTAGAATAAAAATAATAAGTGAATAATCACATCGGTTCGATTTATAAATTGCAACTGAATTTCAAAAGTAACTTTCAAAAGATATAATCTACACCAAGTCAGTTTTTACGGTCGATTTAATAAAATATCACCTAGCAAGAGTGTGTGTTATTATAATTGAGTCGGTCACACATCGCTGTGATTTAGAGCGAGATTCTTAATAGCCTGTGTAGTTGTTTTCTAAACTTAAAATATGTCCAAAGGTCAAAAGATCGCGTGCTTATAAGTCGTATTTAAATTAATATGTGAGAGGTGTTTTATTATCGTCAAAACTTATACCAAAATATACTTAGGTTTATTTTTTATTCAACAAGCCACTCCAAAGTAGTAAGTTTGAGTTTTGGGCTAGCCTATTTACTTTAGCGACCAGACAATGTACTTAATATAACATCCATGTGACTTGTGCTCATCCCACTAACATTTGCATCTTGCGGGTTCGAATCTGCGACATTTGAATTTGCAGATGGATATACGTTATATTTTCGTCGTGAGATTAAGTTTTTAGCAAACATCATCATTTCAGCCACAACGTCCACTGCTGAACATAGGCCTCCCCCAGTGATATCCAGATCGGCCGGTTGGAAGCGACCTGTATCCAGCGGCTTCCTGCAACCTTTACCAGGTCGTCTGTCCACCTTGTGGGTCCCACGTAGCAAAAGTTTTTAAATGTAAGTTTTGCATGGATTTTTGAATATTTGGTTTTATCTTGAAAAAAAATTTAGGTATAAACAGGTAAACAAGAGTTTTTGGTACTTTACTAAAAAATTAAATACATTTCCCGAAGGATGCAACTTTGTGAAATCTGAATTTTTGAACTGAAGGCTACTTAAAATATTGATAACCAAATTCGACAATGCAAAACGAGCGGTTGGGGGTTAGAGTCCTGCAAAAAAATGGACATCATATCTTACCAAGAAGTAAAGCAGAAAGCTTTGAACAAGCTTTAATTTATTTTCAGATTTCGCTTAGTTAGAATTAGTAGCTAATTGAAAACTCGCTTAGTAGTTTTGGCGCTACAAATAATTGTATACTACATTCAAAATAAATACACACTCATATATTATTAGACGAGGCGAGTGTCAGTCGCAAGTGTGCTCTGTCATTATCCAGCGTTGGTGTAAATTACTTTATTTTAAAAACGGTCATTACACAAGCGGAGCCGCGGGCGAAGTTATGCTCTACAAAAAGAAGGTAATTTGCATTTTACTATGCATCATTGGGAAATCTACCTGCTTTCTGTTGTCATTTTGTAATTTGAATTGCCGTGTATGTGATGTATTCAATAGTTTTATGAAAAGGAAAATTTACAAACCAAAAAATTACCTATCCTGCACTCGTACTGTCTTATTCAGAGTGCATTTGCTGGTCCGGGACTAAGGTTAAACCTTAGTCCCGGTTTTAGAAAACGTCTCTGAATATAAGACATGTAAAGTTTAACAATTATATTGCCATATCCAAACTAATATTACAAACGCTAAAGTAACGCTACCTGTCTGTTACGTTTTTACACCTAAACATTTTCATCATCATCTTAATCTGTCCACATCAGCCCACAGCTGGACATAGTTATAGGCAGACAGACATAGGTTAATTTTGACGACCTCCGTAGCCGAGAGGCGAGCACGCCGGACTATATATGGCGCCGCCATCTCTGAGGTTCCGGGTTCGATCCCCGATCGGGTCAATGTAGAAAACGAACTTTTCTATATTGTCTCGGGTCTGGCTGTTATAGTACCGTCGTTGTTTCTGTTTTCTATAACATAAGTGCTTTAGTTACTTATCTAAGGATCAGAGCAATGTATGTAATGTTGTCCAATATATTTATATATTTAATTGGCTCGACATACCTTTATTGGGAGTACCCAACCCCACTGGAGCCGATCCTCGACTATTATTTTCCATCCACTGCCAGCAACCTTATGTATGCTATCGCCCCACCTTGTTAAGTTAACCAATTTTGATGGATGAATTTGGTCAAGGGATATTACGGGACCTTGGCTGTGGACATAGAATAGTCTTTTGTCCCGAAAACAAAACTTAAAGGGGGCAAAATAGGGCATGAAAGTTAACAACAACCAATAATTTCTCAAGTTAGGGATGTAACAATTCATAACTACTTAATACTTTTAGTAAGAAATAAATAATGTTGCTTCGATTTTGACCGATCAATGTAAAACACTGTCACGACAAATGCTGAGGGGCCTTTTTGGCACATATTGCTTTTATTATCCTGTAAATGTTTTTCCTTTTGTATTCTGTGTGTGTCAAATAAATCTTTTTCTATTCTATTCTATTCTAAAATATGTATTAAGTACATAAACCTAGTTTTAGAATAAATATTAAAGGATGTATGAAAGTACCTATAACAGAAAAGGTGAAAGGAAACCGTTTGGCTTTACCATTTATATCTCATATTCGTACCTTAATATATATTATATTGATATGTAATGAGAAGGGTAGAGGTATACGAAACGAGAAGAGCACTGATAGGTAGAGAGAAAACTTAAAGGAGGTCCAGTAACCGAAGCCCAGCCAATTAAAAAAAAACATTTTCTAAAGTGACCTAACAGAATTTAACCACCTGGGGTCTATTCAGTACCAGCTTATTGCTCCAGAAAACATCCTTTGCATAGATGGCGCTGTTATCAGGTCTTTTCGTCTGTACACTGAAATTAATATTTAGTGGCACTAAAACAACCATCTAACTGTCAGTCAAAGTGCTTAAAACCCTAAAAGGAATTCTCTCATTTCAAATTAATATCCTAGCAACAGCATTCACACGTTTCATCGAAACAGTTGATTATAAAATCATCACGATAGTATAAAACGCCAATCAATATCCTAAACAGGTAATAATCTCAAATTAAGACACAATCATCTCTCAATAGTTTTAAAATTAAATGCTTACCAAAATAGCGGTACAATACAGATATACACAGTGGGCTTGCTTTTAGTGATATTTTAGGGTTTTCATAAATCTTATTTTAAGCATTACAGAGAGAGTTACAAGAGAAAAAAAAGGTTTACGTTTATAAGGTGAGAATCTATAATGTAACCTTTTAAAAACATTTTCTTTTTGTTTTAAAAAATAAAGAGGTCTAGAAATTCCTTGTAATAAAGTGAAACGACACAATTAAAAGCGTAAGATGGCAGTGGTTAAAAATATTAGCTGAAAATCATACTGGGTTTTGTCCATTGAAATACAAAGTCCGGCAAAGTATTAGACGTGGCCTTATTAAGATGATAAACCGACTATTTCTCTCTATATTAGAATAGTGTTTAGAAAAAAGAATTTATGTAAATGAGTTTTTCTCAATTTACAGTAAATCACGGTGTGAATTATTCAATAACAATTATGGGGCCGGTCATGTAACGAAGACAAATCGTTATCGTTATGTTGCTCATTAGCCGGCGCGTTAAAATTCATAATGAGCCGGCGGAATATTCAATTAATTAATAACGTTATCGGTTACGCGTTATTTTAATATCGTCTGGGAGAGACGTGTGCAGTGAAGGGTTAAAATTAATGTAGAATTAATTTGTAGGTCGTGGAAGATATTGTTGTGAAGATATGAGGTAGCCTTTTCGTTTTTAAAGAATGTACCTTGACGACCTTTTCATTTTCACGTTACTCACATTTGCTAAACGGTCAAAAGTTGTAATTTTTACGGCTAAGATTCCGTTTACGTAAATAAAATTCGTTTCAAATTAAAAAGGCGATCACTAACAGAATGCTAAAGTAAATTGTTTTTTTTACTTTAAAAGTCGCATACACAACTTATTTAGAGGATAACACTGCTAAGATTATTTATGCTGATAGAACGATCATAGAGATTATTTTTTTTGTTCGATTCGAATTGAAACCATTTTTTTTATATGTACCTATATTTTACTAGTATCCATTTTGTTAGCAACGCCAAGGACATTGTGTATAATGTCGACCGATACTTATTATCAACAATTTATACTTGATACAACAAAACTTCTAACACCACCGTCACCACCTAACCTACACATACACACATTTAAATATTTATGCTCCTTATCTATCCGATTGATTGGTAAAAATCACCATTTTAATAATATTTTACTGCGCAATCAATCGAACTCCATTAAAATACATTCGCTTTATAATTAAAATACCTAGCCGATAATTAAAACATGAACCTGCTTAAAATACGATATGGCCGTAAACAAAAATTCTCATGAGGTAACTAAATGAGATATAAATCTCTGTATTCTATTAGATATTCGTCGCTAATAAACAATCGCTACTATCCACTACCAATTAAAATTTTACGTCGATTTAATTGAAAAATTTAAATAGAAACAGCAACAACTCAATCTAAATTTAAGGCATAGTTTCGTACAGTCGTCAGTACGCGCGATTATCGTAGCTGAATTATTGATATTCCATGAATACTTAATTATTGTATGTTATTAGTCGTGCATTTATTTTGGAGTTTCATTCGCTAATGTTCTTAAGAGTTGATATTAGAAGAAGTTCCTATCTTTCCCGAAGTTTCTAACCACTTAAACAGATTTTATTGAAATATAAATTATATCTTTCCTGAAAATTAGTTAAGCTGCTTAAAAATTTACAAACCGACAAACTCTTTGGTTTAGTAAAAAATAATTGTCTACCTACAGAGTAAACTTTGACTTATAAAACTTAGAGGACAAAAAAAATAAACGGTTGAGCTGTAGTATGATATCAAAATAAATGATTTATCGATACACGAAAAAACGCAGTACACATCCCTATTCTTTTACCACTGTTATTATGCTCAAATTGTTACCAATCCTATAATTACGATACAATTGGGCTCAAACGAACAGTGTTTTGTATGTAAATCAATTTATCGTATGGACATATGTGCGTTATAATCATGTAATTTAAATGTAAGGTTAAAGCTTCTATTTTATACCTATTAGGTAATTGAAATAAGTAAAGGCTGCTTTTAATTAGATACTGGTTTTGGTATGCATAATATTGGTACCGGGTTGGGCCTTTTACTTTTTACTTCGTTAGGCATATTGTTAGTTAATCTTTATGTTAATAAAAAAAAAAACACAACTTTTTATACTGATACGCACAATATGTTAGATAATCGTATATAATGTATATAGTTAGACATCGTGTATTATTCGTGAAATAAAATGAAAAAAAATCATTTAAAAATCTTATAAAATTTTCATTGACTTATATATTACTTCGTAAGGACAGGGCGGACCACACGTCTGGGTGTTGGACCTAAAGAGACCCGAAAATGACCCGACCGAGGCCGATGTGACGTAGTCAGTGGTCCGGCGGTCATCGGGATCTGAAGTTTGTATGAAAAAATAAAAATGCCTAGATGTTCACTGAAAGGTTGCTTAATTACGACAGAAAGGTCATCAAAACAAATTCTAATATTACTTCTCACTAATAAGCCGCATATTTGATAAACACTAAACTTATTTACATTACTTTAACAATTTTCAAAACTTCTTTGTTAATTTTACGAAGCAACGCCATATTTACCGTGCAAAACCGATACAACTTTGTAGCGGCGTGCATTAGTTGTATAGTTATAGTATAGCCATAATAGTGCTCACAGTGCACTACGTGCAGTCCAGTACATTCGATGTAATATAAATATTTTATTTTATGACAATTTATTGAATACTTATTTTAAGTTTACGTGATGCACTATGAGTTAAAAATTGAAAACATGTCAAAAATAACAAAAGGCAAAAGTTTAAAAAATTATGTTTTATTCGAAGGACAGTAAAATGTAATAAATAAAAATATAAATTATCTGATATAGTTTTTTTTTTTAAGTTTTAAGGTATGATTCCGTATAAATATAAAAATAAATTGTATCCACAAACACTCAATTATCTAGCCAAACTAAGCAAATCTTGTGCTATTGCCTCTAGATACAGATAATAAACATATTTAAATACATTTACAAACATACTTAAATATATTTATATTTATTGATATTCATTCTATAGACACGAAAATTAACGAAGTAAAACAAACGAAGTTCCTAGGTTTAACTATAGAACAAGACGTAAATTGGAAAACGCATATAGATAATGTTTGTACAGTAGGCAAGAGCTTTGGCAAGAGCTGCGCGCGAGCCGCGCGAACGCGACCTTTAAACTGGCTTGAATGTGAACCAGAATTGCACGCGCGCAGCTCGCGCGCACTGTACAAGTCTTGCATGAGTTGCGCTAAAGAGACGCACCAATCGGTTGCAGTAACGGATCGCGAGCCACGCGTGTGCAGCTCTCGCGCGCGACCTGCGCATTCGTGGCACGTTCGCCAGATCTGGACCTATCCTTACAGAGACATCAAGTTTATTTATGCCTTAAAGCAGGTTAGATCTGTAACAAAAACTGCGATTGCTACCTATCATGCATGGTAGGTTCTAAATTACGCTACAGTTTACTGATGTGGGGCAATAGCACTAATATAAATATAGCTTTTATTGCCAGAAAAATATGCATAAGACCAATAGGCGGTGTCCCTCCACGAACATCATGTCGTCCTCTATTTGCACAATTGTAATTACTAACATTGACGTCCCTGAATATATTTGAAACATGTGTATTTGTAATGCAAATTATGCATATTTTTAATAGGGCATTTGACATTTATCCACGGAACACAAGAAATCAAAATATCCTGGTACTACTTAAAACTTCAATAACAATGCAGTATAAAAAAAGCTGCATGACAATGAGTATAAAAAAATCTTCAATAATATACCTACTAATTAATTCAAAACATTGAATAATAATCAATTTAAAACAAAACTGAATAAGTGGCTAATCTCACATACCACCTACCATAAAGGAGTTTTTTTTTAATAATAAATATTAATTTCAACATAATTATGATATGACTGACATCTATGTATGTACCTAATTTAATTTAATGCAATTTTAGACTCAATTTTATATTTAATTTTAGTTCAATTTTGTATTTAATTTGCATGCCTCGTTTTGGCTAATAAACATGCTTGGCACGTTCATTTTAAAACACCTATGCATACCGTGTTTAAGCATATAAAGATTATTTTATTTTACTTTAATTTATGTTGACGTATTTAATTTGAAAAAGCAAAAAGTTATATTTACTCTTACACTACTTTAAATAAAACATCTGTGCAATAAAAACTTTTTTCTTAGTTCCTCTTTCGTTTTAAGCCGCTCTTACAAGGTTGCTATTTGACAGTTGACATCAAAGTCTAACAGATGGGGTTAGTGTGTCATGTATGGAGGAAATGCAAGGCGATTTGTTCTGTCAGCCGTATCTTTACTTTTTACATCAATGAAAATTTTACACCCCTTCCATGAGCCATCAAAAAAGTAACATTACAAAATATTAGAACTCTGATATGTTAAAAATACCGTTCGGCATAATGAAACTTCACCTTAACGAGACACACGATAGGAACGCGTAAAAAAATATGGCTAACGATAATTAGACACGCGAACAAGCTATAAAGCAAATTCTAATCTGTTTATAAAAGGTAATAAAACACAAAACACTAGATGCGACCGCTTCCGCAGATAAGGCGACGAGATTCAATCTAAATGGCGTGAGATGGACTTAATTCTTTTTTTTTTGGAATGTGGAAGGCCATGCCACTTTTTAATGTAAAGTGGCCAGTGTTTTATTTTATTTAACAGAAAATTTATATGCTACCGTGTAGAGCCTCTCTATTTTTCATACAAACACGTGTTTTATACCCTGGAGTGTTACATTGGACGGAAGTACTTATACAAGATAGGTAGCAATGCAAAAGCAACAAAACCTAAAAATAATTGCTAAATCACAGTGATGTTGGAATTAAGTGTGAAATATTTAATAAATGAAACTTGTATTTAAGGCTATTAATTTTTATGTACCTTAAAATAATATTTTAGGAAATAATTACAATCTTAAAGATTTTGTGTAACGCTCAACTACCTACGTATATTTTTCCATCAAAACAACAGCCTTGGACAATCAGCAATTAACAATAGTCTCTTAAATTGATTGACACAAAGCAGATAAAATGAATACCATTATTGTAGGCTTAGTCCTTTGGAAGTGGCCGCGTTAAGCGATCTCCGAAATGAAATAATTTCCAACTAATCCTAAAAATATATCGGCCATAAATAATGGCGCGGATTGCCGCCTGTCCAAATGCATAGGAAAAACAGAACAGTTTACCAACATATTATATTAATAGAATATGTCTTGAAAGTAGCATGGAAAATAACAATCGAACTGAGTTTGATTTCAACATTTTAAATGTTTGCCAATAAAGTGTATAAATAGCAAAAAACGCAAACGCATGAAACAAGTTACTAAAAATATTTGATGAATGTAGGCTGATCCTTGCCATTTCTATGATCACATCTAATTATGGGTGCGCCTTTTTTCACATAACTTTTTAAGTCCTATTTTCGGAATTCCGAAAATATTTCTCATACTATTTTACATCATAATGATCACACTGCATATTTTTTTTAAATACTCGAAACTCATAATCATCATCGGAATTCATAATATCACTAGTAATACAATTAAACATACAACAAAATCTTAATCATAAGTGTTATTTTTCCCAATTGTTGATTTTCATAATGTTAATAATCATAAATTTGTTTGCACTAATATTTATTTTCATATAGTTTTAGTCATAAGTATAAATAAAACTGGTTATCTCATAAGTTAAATCCCTAAGGTAATACCCTCGTCCCTCTATAGTTTAAATAACTTTACGGGCGAAATGCCTTATTTTAATATATCTAATAGTCGCTAAACGGTTAGAACCGTTGTTAGGTCTACGTTTACAAGTCTTTGTTTAAGTCATCTCACGACGGAAAAGCACTTGAGGGTGTCAAATCAATTTATGGTGTGGTAAACTTATCACAAATCTCATCTAGGTTAGGTTAGGTTAGAACAGTGACCACACAAAGCGTGCAGCCGGCGAGCGCTAAATTACAATATTTGTTCAAAAATTGTGTCATTAAAATTAGTATTAGCACTCTACTATACATAACGGCTTACAATGACATAATTTTACACGAAAAATATATATTACCAATATTAAAATTATGAGTTCAAATAGTTTCATAGTAATACCATTATGAATAAGAAAATTCTTATCTATGACTGTTATGAAGAAAAATATTATGAAAAAAAATTACGAGTTTGAAAAATTTCTTAATAATGAAAGTATTAATAAAAATAATTTGAGAACTGTCTGTTATGAGTTTCGATATTAGTAATAAAAATTTATGAACAAAAAAGTATGAGTTTTTTTATGATGAATGTTTATATGAATACAAAAGGGTAGTAAAACCAAAAATAGGAACAAATATTTTATGAGAGCCAATATGGACCCTCTTATTATATATAACATAATGTGGTTTTGAACAGTAGCCGAATTTAAGGAGGTAAATGTGCTTATTAAGACAAAAACTTTGTATATGAAGTTAAGAGAGGGTTCTTAAAAGGCTAATACTGTTCAAAACCATGTAAATATGCTCTTAGGGGAACTCTTTATTTAAAAGACGGATAGGTAGATAATGTTGTTTTATTATCGTATCGTGCCGTACTAAGTGTTCTGAACTGCTTATAGTGTTTGATATTTGCCGTATTCGTTTGACTATGCTAAACCGCTATTAAAGGGAGGACCCTAATATTCGGGATATCGATAAAACACATGGCGATAACTGGGGTAGGTACAGAATTGTTAAGACAAGGTAAATAAGGGTTTGAGGTAGTTATGTAAGAGTTTTAACCGATTTTACGAACGAATTTTAGCCTATAAATGTTATGTCTATACAAATAATAGAATTCTTATGGTAGAACAAATTTTGAAAGTTGTAAGATTTCAATTTACAAAACCTTATCGCGACTTGTAAAATATTATTAGTACCCCACTTGTAAAATATTATTTAATAGCACGTGTAAAATTTTACGCTTTATACTTTACAACGCGGTACGATAAAATAATACAGTTAAAAAAAGTTTTAATTCATGATAGTGTGTTTTAATTAAAATCCAATATTTATTCCAGTAATAAAATTTTACAATAAGCCTTAATAAATTTTTTTATCTTTCAAATCTTAATTATAATGAATTGTTAACAGCAGTAGAGTGTCCCGTTAGCAAATAAAATAGCAATTTGATGATGCAAAAAATCTACTACTGAAATGCCTTTTAAGTAAGACAAATACTATGAAGTGTGTGATATTCTATGTACTTTCCAATAAGATTTTGTAATTACTTTTTACTTATTAGGAAGGTTAATAATCAACCATGAAATAATAAAGCAATTAAACTAAATACCTACTTCCTTTTGCTGAGAACTTAGAAAACTTTGTAAAAACTTAATTGGCTATTTTATTTCTTTATTTCTTTGCTAAGAATAAAAAATGTATAAAGCTATCTATTGAAAGTCAAATGATTTAATTGTACAAAACTTTACGAATAAACGATTTGTCAAATAAACTATAAATTTAGCATATAATTATTAAACTATCAAAAAACATCGATATAATTATCGATAAAAGGCCATCTACGAAACTTATTCCGTCGCTAGATACAGACATTCGTGTCGATTAAAATATTATATCTGTTAATAATGTATTAGTTGTTATTAAAATATTCGTTTTATTGTCGCCTTCGTCCGTAGCCGTTAAACGGTTGAATGTAGAGCCGCTTACGATTTCACAGTCGCTATAATCCTATTGAAAAAAATGCTGAGAATTTTGTAAAGAATTGAAAAAATACGTATGAAGGTTTTATTGCTTGAAGTTTTGGTATTAAATTGGGTATATTATAACTACATAAATACAAGTGGTTTTGTGGTGATACGTACTTTTATGTTTATTTATATGCTTGCGTAGTAGAGCTTCCACCGCTGAAATGAATTGTTTAAAACATAAGTACTTATTCTTTTTTAATATCTTGTAGCCTACCATATTATCAGTAGCAAAAACAATCCCGCATATTGAATAACGACTGTCACAACTGAGAAGATTTTTAAAGATATTAATAATATTCTAATACGCGTTATTTAAAATATTGATACAATAACAGGATTAACTCAAAACTTTCTAAGCGCGAAGGAACAAGTGCCGTATTTATAAACAGGCCCAAACACGTCCCATTCTATTCTATGTACGGTTAATTGAGCAATATAATTTGACACCTCACGGCACGGTGAATAGCCAATTATTAATATGGGCCCTTGATTAATTGTGATATCAGCATTTAATTTTCGTGTTAACACTCTCGCGCGGCCGCGGTCGGTTCCATTGTATGCCGTCGCCTTTGTACTCCGTGACGTTTCAATTTTGAATAAATTAAATTTCGAACGCTTTATTTTTTCGAGGCTTTTGCCTTTACGGAATGAACTGGCGGCCAGTGTTATAATTTATTGACGTTGTAAAGCTAGGTTTACATTGTTGGTGTTAGAATGCGGTCAGTGTAGATACAGTTTTATTACTATGAAGTATAAAGTGTGAAAGCCTTTAACTAACATTCTTTACTTCTGACAGATTTTTAAACACAGAAAATGAACAACAGTTAAGCTGAAAAATAACCTTAAGTACCTATCTATTTTATTATAGTTCCATTATATTTTTAAAATAGTAATTATGTTATGGGTTTACTTAATCGAATTGTTAAGCTAATTTATGTAAGTAGTTACAAATAACGTATTTGACTAATATTAAATATCGATAGTACTTACATTCAAAAGAGTTGTTTCAGTTAACTCAATTATATGCATGTTGACGTCACATCACAAAGCATGGCATGTAGATACAACATATCCACCTTTTTTCGAGCCAATAATTTACGCTCCATTTTTCAATTAGTAATTGTCCCATGTGAAATATCGCGTTCAGCCATGTGTGATTCACTTAAGGCAATTTGTTTAGCTAATTATTATCAGTTGTTTTACACAACGGAACGTTAATTGCGCTCACCTAAGGCCATCAATACTGTCTTTAATAACTTGTATAACCGTATATTTTTTATAAAAGTATCTCTCTTTTTTATTTAACTAAACTCGAATTACTATTTAATAATGTTAACAAAATAGTGTTGTAAGAAAATTTGGTAAGTTAAGCTTTTTATATGTCCCTCCTAATAATGTTAATGATTTTATGGCTTAAAGATACCTTCGAACAAAATCACAATGAAGCCTATAACATTATAAAAACCTTAACATAATCATTAAATTTGTTTCAGTTAGCTACCGGCCAATGAGTTGATCCAATTATCGCTTTTATGGCGGCAATTTGGAAGATGGCCGCCGTTCCAAATTTGAAAATTCAAAGCTCGCGCACTCGCGTTCGAAATTCGAATCAATGAGTTCATCCTAATTTTATTAGTTGGTTGTTAGGAATTTACTAAAACGGTCGGAAGTTGATTGAAACGGTTTAACGCTTTATAAGAACCATAAACGTTGTTTATTTTTCCTGTTCCAGATTTATGACGCGTTATAAAAATTAATCGAAAACACAACTGTCTGTTAATAATCATTACGGAAAAAATTTAAAGCTGACTTTATTTCGTGCCTACAGATGCTTAATGACTTAATTTTATAGTGAGATACTTAATTGAAGAGTGTTTTTGTGAGTAGTATCATGATAAATAATTTCGATGTCAGGTTTTCGAAATTGGTTCTTTTTTAGTTTCTGAGCTTTTTTCTGCTTAATTGAATCCCGGATATCTTTACGGCTAAGTATTATAAGAATTTTCGAAGTTAATTCTGTATCTCATGTGTCATCTTTACATACCTACTTAATTTAAAGAATTTTGAGCTAGGGTATCGCACTATTTGGCAATAGAAAAAAAAGACGAAGATGTCTATGTAGAATATTTACTAACTCAATACTCACTAACTTTATTGCGTTCCATAAGTTACAGTACAGAAGGTGTTAAATCTCTGGTAATAAGTACCTCCTACTCAAACTTTAATTATGGTTGTGAATACATGAGATTCAAATAAACAATATAAGTAATCAAGGCGCAAAAATGTTATCACATGAAAAACTCTAAAAAAATACCGATTAATCTCTTCTTTCAAATTGATAATTTTGGTTAATAGAGCTTGTTCTCTGTATGTTATTATGACATAATATGTATGATACAATATTATGATAATAATATTATTGTATCATAAACGATAAATTTTTAGTGTTCTTTTAGTATTAAGATACCTTACAAGTCTTTACACATAATAACTACTATTTCATTTAAACGTTCGTAGAATTAAAAGTTTTTTTTTATGTACAATTTTTATTTTAAATTGCTAAATACTTCGCATATCTTTAATATTTTACTAGCTGTACCCGCAACTGTTTGCGTGAACTACAGGATGTTTGGTAAATCACATAAATCCCACAGGAACGCTGAACCGGGATAAAAGTATTATATAAGTCAATCCAGATCTTATTCTATATGTGTGCAAAATTATATTGAAATCCGTTCAGCCGTTTACGCGTGCTCGAGTCACAAACATCCAAACATCATCACAAACTTTCGCATTTAAAATATTAGTGGGATAGTAATTGTACCGAATGCATGGTTTTACCGCTTAAGAACATAGCTAGATCATTATCTAAGTATATTACACAAACATTAGTAAGTAAGAACATTCCTCAAAAGGCTTGATGAATTCTCCACCTTTGCATACAAGCTACCGCGTTAAGGTTATAAAATAAAACTCATTCCGTCGCTATGCCGAACATATCATTATCACCTAGCGTCCCGAGGCATCACCCCATAATGTGTTTTTAATCACTCGGAGGTGCGCGAGAGCATGTTAAGACAGTGTGATAATTTGTACATGGTGACAAGCGCCGCGATAAGCGGACAAGATGCATTATCTAAGGTACACATAGTGCTATTCATTTTACAGCTTTTAGGTAGGTACCTATCGACTGAACCACTCGTCAAAAGACACAGGCACATTAGTAGGTAAAATTTCACAATCTATTTCCAACTGACCATTTTTGTCGACGGAGACCAATAGTGACATTGACCAAACTCAGCTCAATAGTTAAGCATTTTGATTTTTTCTTTATGTTACAACCTATGTAAGTGTAGGATCCCCTGCTCATCTACCTAGGTATATGAAGCATCACGCATGTTCAAGCGACAATTACAAGAGCAAATGGTTGCATCGAACTTTAGTGCGGTTGTGGTGTGTAGCATTTCTATAATTTATCAACAAAACTGTTGTTTTATCCCTAAATGGAACGATATACTTGGTAATCTCTCCTCTGAGCCAACCGCTGCCTCTCCCGCTACCGCTGTCACTGTGCTCACCCGCTAAGAAACTGAAGCGCCGCGCCTGCCACCTGCCGGCTGGATTGAGTCATTTCCACCCGCCCCGCATAATGACCGTTTTTACTAAAACCTCGATACTTGTGCAAATAACCTGCATTTAGCAAGTATTTTTAGGACCAAAGTGCTTTTGAAATAATTAATGATATGTCAAAGTAATATTGAGTAATGAAGTCATTTTGTTTTTTGCTCGCGTTGCGACAGGTTAACACCGCAGGGAATGGTAATGGCAGATATTTATGATAGGAAAATGTTAAAGAAATAAAAAGTTAATTTTAAAGTTTTTTGCGTAACTAGTTAGTTTTGTGGTTGGAGGTGGACGTTCTTGACTAATTACTAGATTTTTTTATTTATATCTGACATAGTGTAAAGTATTCAGCGTTGTTGTTATTCTGTTTCAACAACAACAAAGTATATGAGTTCGTAAACTTTTTAATTCAACAAAAATTATAGCGTTCCGGATGACGCTGATCTCTAATCAGTCTGGGGTCTTTTGTAGACTAACCTATCAAGTGGCAAAGACCTTCCGGCCGCTCCTTAACAATGAAATTTTCATTGTGAAGATAAATAACACATGAAATGAATCATCGACCTCAGGTGGGACTCGAACCCACGTCCCATCGCATACCGGGCGAGTGCTTTGACCACTAAGCTACCGAGGACGTCACGTGACAAGATGAAATTCTTCAAGTGTTTTTTCTCGCTGTCAAAGCCAGCGTATTCTGATCAATGTTGTAGCTATATGTATAGCTGTATGCGATGGGACGTGGGTTCGAGTCCCACCTGAGGTCGATGCTTTTTTTCATGTGTTATTTATCTTCAATTAAACCTTGCATGGAATTGCTAAAAACAAAAATTTACAATGTTTAAGCATTTCTGATATTAACCAATAGTCATATATTTGTAAAAATATTTCTATAGGGTGTTGACGGTAGTATACTACTCAGCTATACATATAGCTACAACATTGATCAGAATACGCTGGCTTTGACAGCGAGAAAAAACACTTGAAGAATTTCATTTTGTCACGTGACGTCCTCGGTAGCTTAGTGGTCAAAGCACTCGCCCGGTATGCGATGGGACGTGGGTTCGAGTCCCACCTGAAGTCGATGATTTTTTTCATGTGTTATTTATCTTCAATTAAACCTTGCATGGAATTGCTAAAAACAAAAATTTACAATTTTCATTGTGTCTCATAACCTTGGCCTGACAGGGCAGGCCTGCGCAGACGAGGTACTCTTTTCCACAGAGGACAATAGCCCCTGAAAATTCCGCGCAGGAACTTACATGGACTCAAACCACGTCATGGTGTGCGATCATTTGGTGGCCAGAAGTTATTGAAACAGACGATATGGAGGCTTTCATTATGAGATTACGTTATGTAGTAAATGTCACTACTATTTGTCCCACGTCCTAGTCGGGGTCTCCGCTGAAAACCAGCGTCGTATCGGCTTTGGCTGTAAGAATGTCAAAAGTAAAGTAAGAGTTTTTTCAACACACTTGCTCGTAAATTGACTCTTATAACACCGTTTTTAGTTTCATAATTCATCATATTACGCACTTGTGCTGTAATAACATTATCGCACTAGTGCGGTAATGTAAACTTTTTTTTTTAAATCCAGCAAATGTTTGTGTCTAAGAACATTGAATATTTTACCAATATTAAATTATTTTAGGGTTAAGATGACAAATAAATATTTCATTTTATCAAATTGTATATTAATAAACACAAATTAACTTAACTATCATTTTTAGAAACAATAATTTATAGTTTATTTTATTTTTTAAATTACTGCTACTCGGGCTGAACAGCTAGTTTTTCCTGTGCTATTATTGAACCTGCGCACGCATTGAAATGGCGGCGCGCGAAAAAAACAAAACTTACGTGTCATTTTGCCAAAATATTTGGTAAAGTTTTTGCTGTGTGGTTATTTACTATCAAAATTGTCTACTTTAAATAGTAAGGACAAGTAAAATGTTATTCAACCCCGTCGGAAATACTTATCGAGGCACGAAACGCGAGTGATAGCCTGATGCCGCCAAAATGCATAGAAAAACAGCATTTAAACGGCAAGTCATATTCGGAGAAGGTATTTTAGATTTTAGTTTGTTTTTTCCTCGCAACTGTGTTGAAAAACGTCGTATGCAACTCGTGTGCATTGATCATTATCACACTCGGCTTCCTTACCGCGCTCGCCTGCGGCTCGCGCTTCTAATAATGCCTCGTGTATAATGACCAACGTAGCACACTTGTATCATAATGTACTATTGTATGTTCAATTTAATTCTGTTTCTAATTATGCCTATGTGTGTCAAACAAAAGTTTTCTTTTCTATTCTATTCTAAATTACTTAAAGCTAGTCTCTCGTGTGAGTTAGCTAATATTGTAAGCGACCTATTTCGACGGACAAAAAAGTACTCCGAGGACTGTCCCTCGTCTGCGCATGCGTACGCCTATAAAGTTACCTAGTTTAAACGCAATCACAGGTCGACCAATCTACATGGAAAGGCAAACCACTTAATTTTCCCAACTAGAAACCTCCGTTAATGTTTTAAAAATACCATTTACGTTACGGCTTCATCACCAGCATCATTAACACAGTCAAGTCCCAATTTTCACTCGTTTCGAAATCCTGTCAACACGCCGCCATCACAAACGTAACAATATCATTCGAGTTACAGTCAAATCAATTTCATTCACGCGAACTGCCCATTAAAGCTGAATTAAAGCTATGTTAGAGCTGTTTGTACGGCGTGAGAACACCTCTCGGTTGCTCGTTCGTTCGCTCACGATCGGATGTAGAGTGACCACACGTGCCGAATAAATTTAGCACTTTCACAATTTATTTGCTTTGATTTGATTAAATGGTGAAATGCATTTTCATTAGG
Organism: Anania fuscalis; assembly: GCA_950371115.1. Classification (NCBI taxonomy): domain Eukaryota; kingdom Metazoa; phylum Arthropoda; class Insecta; order Lepidoptera; family Crambidae; genus Anania; species Anania fuscalis. The sequence continues at coordinate 4,777,126 of OX493334.1, read as the reverse complement.
CCTTATAAAGATTGTGGCAAAATAATTTATGGGTCTCCTGCAATCTATTTTATACAGGGTTTGTAAAATATCAACAGAGGCACAGTAGCCTTAATTGTGGATAGAAGACTATTGAATTTCATCGGTTCAATTTAGTCTAAGTACCTATAATATACCTGTGTTTCATAATTCATCATATTAAGCACTTGTGCTGTAATAAACTTTTTTTTTAAAAATCCAGCAAACGGTTTTTTCTAAGAACATTGAATATTTTACCAATATTAAATTATTTTAGGGTTACGATGACAAATAAATATTTCATTTTAGCAAATTGTATATAAATAATACAAATTAACTTAACTATCATTTTTAGAAACAATAATTTATAGTTTATTTTATTTTTTAAATTGCTGCTTCTCCGGCTTTTTTTTTGTGCCATTATTGAACCTGCGCGCGCATCGAAATTGCGGCGCGCGAAAAAAACAAAACTTACGTGCCATTTTCCCTAATTACTTGGTAAAGTTGTTGCTGTGTGGTTAATTACTATCAAAAACGTCTACTTTAAATAGTGAAGACGAGTAAAATGTTATTCAACCCCGTCGGAAATACTTATCGAGGCACGAAACGCAAGTGATAGCCTGTTGCCGCCAAAATCCAGAGAAAACAGCAAAAACGAAGAAGGTATTTTAGATTTTAGTTTGGTTTTTTCCTCGCAATTGTGTTGAAAAACGTCGTATGGAACTCGTGTGCATTGATTATTAGATACTCGGCTTCCTTACCGTGCTCGCCTGCGGCTCGCGCTTACAATAATGCCTCGTGTGTAATAATCAACTTTGCACACTTGTATCATAATGTACTATTATATTGTACCTCAGCGTGGTGTTTACAAATCTAATGCGGGATACAATAATACTTAAAACTTAGTAACCTCATATTATAGATCTTTAATTTGTTTTAATAGGTATTTAAAATAATTGCTAGAATTAAAATTACTTATTTTTATGAATTTAAAGTACGGACAACAGCACGTCGACCTACCACAAAATGTCAAATTTTCTCATTTGAAAATGAACTCTATATGTCAGGCTTAAAGTTGAAAATCTATTGGAGAATTTTTGACTTTTGGGGTAGGTCGACGTGCTGTTGACTGTACCTTCTTATGTACATATTTTCCCAAAACTAATCTTTCCTAAAAGACCTAAATTAATACTGACTACGACTCAGAGTTCTAGTTTCACGGTCCTAATCAACTAAACAACATGGCCAACCTACACCTCATTCTTTTGAGTGTCAATCGTCATCGAGCGGTTCCCATATTAATTTGGTGTCTGTGGCGCGCAGTGACAGCTTGTAATGTCGGCCGATTTGTCGGCGCGTCCGTTTACCTTTATGCCTAGTGCCATAAAAGATGGCACCTTAAATTGGCTGCACCGATATTTTTATGTTTACGGTTAGGAACTTTTGACTTCATCTAGCCGTTTATTTATAACCGAATAGAACAGAAATGGTTTTCGTTGGAAAAGGCAATATTTTTTTAACTTTTAAAATCTTGTATATAACTGTAACTAGAGTAATCAGGTGTATGCTTCTTCACCACTGGCTAGAATTAAATTATGTGCACTATTTGAAGAACAAATAAACACAACCCACTGTAAAAAATTGTGTAAAATTTTGACAGTGGGTGGGTTGACATGGCTTATGCGGGTAGCCGCATAAATCATAGAATACTTACTTAGTTACAACTTAATACAAATCAATTTTACATTCATACATATTCTAACTTGCTGTCAACTTAACGCACAATGCGTGTGTGTAGAAACTGTAGAAAGTTAGGAATCTTAGTAATAGGGTCACGTAATTACGAGTTTGAGTTGTTACCATTATAATTAACCCCAATAATAAATAAAACGAACATACTGGCTACTTTAAAAATAAAATAAGGTAACCAACTATTCATTATTTCATTTGCATTTCTCTAAAATATTTGTCACTCTGACACACCTAGAAAAAAAAGTACCTATTTTTATGTTAAGTATATTATTTGCTTTAAATTTCGAACGTGCCCTTTCAATAAACAAGACGTACAAAATTGAGACGTTAACTCTCGCTCCGTTGTTATTTTCGTAATGTCAGCAATACCTAATGCCTTTTTAATTTAGTTCACGCAATAGATATTTCTTTTTATTGTGTAGCGCCAGTACATATCATTTGTAATGTATTGTTGAAGTGTTCTGTTTATGGTTTTCACACGATATACTTAAATAACAATGATCATGAAGCTGTTATCGACCTAAATGTCACCACAATATTTAGTATAAAGGCGATACTCAGTTTATAGGTAAGCATTACTTTTGTGATTTTAGTATAAGTATTTAAAATTAAGTAAACAAACACATTCCGCATAGTTTATATTTAGTTCACAAATTCATTAGTACATGTAGTGCTTTTCTGTAAGAGATGAGGCACTTAGATAATTAAGTTTGTGAATTGTAAATTTAGCTTGTAATTGTGTACTCATTGTTGAAGAGCCAAATAAATAAAATAACTTCATTAACTTTCCAATTCAAAGAATTTGCCATGGGCGACTGCAAGAACACCCGAGCCAAATCAGAAAAAAAAACTCAATTGACCGTGACCAGGTATCGAAGTCTGAACCATTTGCTTTCATTGTTTCCTGACAAGGAACCCTTATAGTTTTGTCATGTACGTCTGTCTGTCTGTCCGAGGTTTTGCTTGGAGACTGTTGACTCTAGAGAGCTGTAATTTTGTGGAGATATATATATCAATCACGCCGATAAAGTGGTAGAATTAAATTTTTAAATAATATTTTTCTTAGGGTAGCTCTCATACATGTAACGTGGGGATGTTTTTTTTTCATCGTCTACCCCATCGTGTGAGGTATTATTAAAAAGGTCCCTTAAAATAACTTAGGGACTGCTAGGACTGTTTTTCGATTTAGGAATCCGTTTGTGAAATATGATTCTGATGATGGGATCCCTGGGAAATCGAGGGCAACCCTAAATTTTTATAGGCACCCATAATGTTTTGCATATATTTTCTGACTCAATGCTGATTTTTGGGTCTGGTAATCATCATTTCATGTCGTTGACCTGATGATGGAAGCCACAGAACTCCTTAACGGATAGGAGTTAGGAGATAATACTGCAATTTGTTGACAGAACGTATTTCGCAGTGTGTTGAGCAGACGTGGAGCTTATGAGATACCAGACCGCCAATTTTTATTTACTGGGGGCCTACCCGCACACCCAGTAACGAAAAAAAGTTTAAAAGTTCCTTTCTTATATTGACTTGGTATTTAACGCAAGACCTTATCCTATGGTTACGACACCAAAATAGCCGCCGTTCTGGTTGGAGTGTAGGAAAACCCTTTTAAGCTTACAAATTTTCGTCGAAAAATTGACCCTATATAACACCTTATTTTTATCATACAATTGGATGGAGGGTCCATAGAGGACCAACATCAGTTAAGGTTACTTTGCTGTAAAGTCATTTTTGGCGGAGTTAGGAGGGAAAAATAGAGGACTTAACACTTAAAATTGTAAAATAAAATAAGTTTAATAAAAAACTAAAAACCGACTCCAAAATGAAACTTAAAAACGAAAAATAATATTGACTAAAACATACCTAATCAGTTATTTTTGGAGTCGGTGCGAATGAACACATTTAAACTCTCGATGGCTGGCACCGACTCCAAAAAGAACTGATTAGGTATGTTTTAGTCAATATTATTTTTCGCTTTTTAGTTTCATTTTGAAGTCGGTTTTTAGTTTTTTATTATTAAGAACTTTTAAGAAAAATCATAACGGCTAACATAGACCAGTTAGTTTAAAAGTAATAGCCGTTTAACGTTAAAAAAATCCATAGAGGAAAACATTAAAAGTGACTTAAATAAAGTAATTGCTGAAATATATTGTGGTATCGCCGGGCACGGCGGAACCCTATACTGCGCGTGGCACAACATGCACTTGGCCGGTTTTTTAAAACTACAATAGCTATTATCTTGCCATCCTACTGGATTTTCCTAAACAAAAGCAATAGCATCTCAGGGCCTAGTGCGAGTGCAAGAAAATGACCTCTTACTCACTACTCACACTCTTGATCAAAAGTCAGTGTTAATTTGTATTACTTCTCGATCGATTTAAGTGACTTGGTTATTTTGTGCAACTCGCACAAGGCACTGCTCTCGCGCCTACAGAACCAAGTCTCTCTATTTCATTCTAACTCGCGGACATTTAATATCTCTGTCTCGCTTTAAGTGACATGTATCTAATATAAGCGGGGCTAGGACTCCGCCCCTTAGAAAGGCTTTGCGGCTACAGATACGAATATTTGTCCCAATGTGGGAAGGGTGTAGGCTTACTAGTTAATAAAGTTTTGCATTGCAAATCTTACAATTTGTTATATTTTAATAAGGTACATTATTTATTTGTAAAATCATTCACCGCACTGCAGTAATACTACAATTTTGTCAAAATATTATTTCATGAGATATTAGTCAATTTAGTATGATACCGATAAATGTCAAAGTATTTGGTTAATTTTAATGCAACATAATTTTAGAACATAAGTTTATTGTATACCCATTTATTTTATTTTATTTTTTCAATAAAACAAAAAGCCTAAATATAAAAAAAAACATTAAGTATGAAACTACGCCTAAAGAAACTTAAAAAAAAAACTTTTCTTTGCTGTCATTGAGTGTTCTGCACACAAAAGGATGTTATTTTTTCCATCGAGACTCATTAATATTTATATTTAAATATAATTTTACAGAGTGTTATCAAATTAGTACCTACTAGCTATATAAATCGGGAATTTCCAGTATTTACGATTGGTTATTTAAAATTTAAAATTGGTAGAGTCCAAGGGTTGCACTAATCATAACTTAAATCTTATACCATTACTGAAGAAAGTTTAATTTTTTAGTCACACGTCATTTTGATTTCTCTTACCCTCAATATTATAACATAACTAGGTATCTCCATTAACCATATCTGTAAACAAACTACTTGAAATAATCGATTAGAATCTAGCAAATTATTTTCTCAAGCCTATTTCCCACACTTCACAGATTACCGCAAAAACTACGTAGTTAACCGATCCACTTCAACCTTGATAGATTGCAATACAGGAGCATAGATAAACAAATCACATCGGCCATTTGTAATCAATTCCTGAAAATAATAACGCTGACAAATGACTGCAAAAACAACGAATTTGCTAATCCTGCGAGCCTTATTTAGTTAGGGGTAAATAAATTACAAATTGCATGTATGCCTGCAAATGAGGTGTTAAGTGAAGAGCACACTGTACGATTTATTAGTCTGTACGACCGGTCGTAGTCGAAAGATGTATAATAGCTTTGTTATTAATACAGAATTTATTTCTTTCAGTGTAACCACCGATATAGTCATTGTTTTGAGCTGGGAAAAATGGGTACACAAATGGTAACCCGTAAATGATTTGATAAGTAGGTATTTGAGAATCCTCATGAATCTTGGAAAACTCTTAGGAGATGTCCACTTGTAAAAATATAGAACTAAAGGTCAACAATATTTAACTGCACAAAATAATTGCAACAAAGTTAAAATGACCTTAAATAATATTTTGATAGGAAAATCCTTTATCCTACTTCCCCAAACAAATTTTTATTATGCTGTTTTTATTTTAATGTTTCTATTTCATTATAAAAGTTCAGTGACTTTCTCGTCTAGTTTGGCATTGCTATAGAATTCACACCATGATTGTTTACCTTTTTCGCCAGTGCGTAAAGAAACAGACTACTTATAAATTTTATTTTAAAAAATTCGATGTAAATGTCACCACCTATGTGTTTGCTTGCTAGACTTAGAAAGGAAATGTCTCAATATTAATGTTTTTCAGTACTCACAAAAATAACAATAGTTTTTATTAAGATCTCAAAATCGCACCCTTTGATTATTTACATGTTCTATCTCGATTCTAATCTACTTACTTACTAATCTAGATTCCCTGATCGAGTTTCAAAACGTCAAAAAATATATAAGCCAACTGTTGGCGCCAAAGTTTGTTCTGCCCGCTCAGTGGCGCGCTTGTTACCATAGCAACCCATAAGTGTTACCATAGTAACCATAGTTGTTATTTACTCAAATCTGGTCTGTTCTTTTAGTAACAATTATAATATTTAATTATATAAAAATGAACCACACTCTATCTAGACATGTATATAACCAAAGATCGCAACTTATTAAAATCAAACAAATCGTGAGGATTGCAAGACGCTGGTAAATTACCACGTCCTAACGCCAGAATGAGGTCTTAATCTCACTATCAATCACGGATCAGCTGTAAAAACGCGATAATGGCCCGTTCATTATTAATGTAATCATGTGGTACATTTCTATTATCATTAATCCGAGGCGTCTCGTCTCTAACTATGTTTTAATTGCAGGCCACGGGCGAAACAACTGAATGTTAGTTATAATTACAGGGACCGCGCCGGCCGGGCGTGTTGTAGCGATATTTTCATTCAACTGAGAAACTTTTTGCAGAGTAGATAAGCCAAAAAGATTTTATAAGTAATTTTTAATAAACGATTTTTTGTAATTTGTTTGCTTCGTTTTTTTTTTTGCTTGAGTCACGGAGGCGATTGGTCGATGTGAGGTGTCTTCCTGCTCGATGTGCGGGTGATATCACAAGAATGAAAGAAATCAACTCGACAAAATTGTCACAGGATTGTAGTAACGAAATAAGTTTATAAGCATGGTACAAATAGGATATCCTAGACCTACATTATTCTGTAAGACAGAAGGTTGCTTATGCTCCTGCAGTTTAGAATACCTAGCTGGAATGATGATGGTGTGTTTTTATCCTTCCAGTAACACTCACACATAGTGTATACCCTAGACCTCAGGCCAAAATAAAGTGTACTGTTTTTCACTTAAACACGACTGCAATCTAGTAACAACTGACCGCCAAATAAATAAAGTCGAGGTTCATGCTGCGGCTTACAATATCTACATTTTATTACTGATACGCCAAGTAGGTACACTCACCCATTGTCACCTTACACAATTCTAATTTGGACTCTACAATATATCAACGCTCAACGACTTCCACTCTAAACTTGTAAGTAGGGTAAATTACTCAAGTGCCCAGTGGTGGTCAAGTAGGTTATTACGAACTGGCAGCAAGTAGCAACCAGTCGAGTCGACTTGCCCACTCCAACGCACACGGGGGCGTATTGACGCATCACAAACGCGGGATACGATTCCTCGAGCCGTTCGTAATTAGAGTTGAAATTAGCCCCCAGTGATGTCCGAACCACTCAATTAAGAATTACCCGAGAAACGTAACACATTACGATCCAATCCTATTTAAATATGGCGGGCTTGTGCGTACTCGAGTGTTGAATGGTCATTGCTTTATGAAGGTGATTTAAAGTAGAACACTTTAGACTATGTGCTTAGAATTCATTGATTCGAAAAGCTATAATCAAAAGACAACATTATAGACCATCATGCATGTTTAATCTTATCTAATACCTAGAAGGTAATTGTTTGTGGTTAGATGACACAATTAACAGTCTCGACTCAAATAACTATTACTTTGTGATTGTTATTTTTATCAGTGGCAGAATATGCCATCTTATTTATCGGCCTCTATAATATGGTTGACAACACACCAAATTAATTAGTAAATTTTACCTTAAAATCTTGGAAGATATCAATAAAACTTTACAAGCCTCAACAGAGAAAAAAATGTGTTAACTTAACATGCATCAAAACTTTCGAACGATTGATCGATAACCCTCCTATCAATATGATATCGATCGTTATCTTAGCAGACTGCAGGCCCTGACCACGTTCGATGTAGTAAGACATCATCATGATCATGTGAGCCCTAGGACGTCCACTGCTGAACATATGCCTTCTTCAATGACTTCCAGATTGGCCAGTTGGAAGCGGCCTGCATCCAGCGACTTCTTGCAACCTTTACCAGGTCGTCTGTCTGTAAAAGTGACAGAGTAAGACATCAGTGGCCTTACTACAAAAAGATAGACTGGTGTAAAACTTTTGTCCAAAGATTTATAAACCAATTTGAAATGTTGACATATCAGACATTTCAAATTGGTTGTCTAATCTTTAGACATGTGTTTAACCCTAGTCTATCTTTTTTGTAGTAAGGCCACAGAAATCTATATTATGCCCAACAAAAGTGCAGCTATTTTTATACAACGCTCGTTCCAATATGACAAATGCGATGTTATAATCACAAAGTCATTAACTGCAGTCATTTGTCACTCGCCTGACGCGTCATCGCCACAACTAGCTGCCTACCCTGGTCACTGGGCAATAAAATCAAAATAAAAGCAACCTTATTGGTTGAATTTTTAAATTAAAACAAGTATTTCTGTGAAATTTGAAGTACCTATCCTGATACGAAATTGTTAAATTGATATTGCATGCTAATTTCTACATGCAAAAACTACTCAAATGAATGTAAATTCCGCACTCTTTAAGAGGCCTATTACAAGATTTTGTCAGTTTTGCGGTTTTTTTGTGATTCCTGATCATTCAAAAGATTAATTAAAAATCGGAGGCCGCTACGTACTATACAATAACGAAAGCCAAACATATTATTAATAAGTCATAACTGCAAAAGCGGTATTTTATAGGGACGTGCAAAAAATAGGGAAATGACTTTTCTGATTTGTCCCAAAAGGTTATGATGATATAATAAAAAATACTTATTGATTTTGTAGGTTTCCCTTTTTTATAGTACGTAGCGGCCTTAGATATTAAATTTATCCCAGAAATCACCAAACAACCGCAAAACTGTCAAAATTTTGTAATAGGCCTCTTAACAGAAGACGTCTAATAATTTCATTTTAGTCTCAAAAGTAACATTTATTCGTTTTTCATTAAAGTAATTTTAGCAAAAAAAGCTTTTGCGGATGCATCACGCAGTATTTTGTGCATTGTAATTAACGCCTTGGTTGGTTCTTTGGATAAATAATTGTTACTTTAAAGGCATTTATGCCTGCCATCTAAAATAGCCCGTGGATGCTATGTTCGAGAACTTCCAACTTACAATTTACGGCGATATAGTGACTTTCAATTAATAAAATTTAGATCAGGTTTTCCAAACTTTTCTTTACATAACCTACATTGAGCAATCAAAAAATAACTACGGCATAATATCGCTTGCGTTGCTTGTTATAAAACACAGTCAGAGTTTTTAAAGCAGCTTGTTTACATTCTTTCTGAAATAAACAGTTTAATCTATACTTATATTATAAAGAGGAAAGATTTGTACCTATTTTTGTATGTTTGTAATGAATAGGCTCAAAAAGTACTGGGCCGATTTAAAAAAATATTTTACCAATAGAATGCTACATTCTTCTAATTTGACATAGGCTACATTTCATTTTGAAAAAAATTAGGGATCCTTGGTAAAATTTAAACAATGTAACCGAAGGTGTAGAAAAATGAGTCTTGTCTTTCGTCGAATGCGCTGCCGAAACTATTAGCGATAATTGTCTACCCCGTGCGAAGCCGGGACGGGCTGCTAGTATAAATATAAAAGCAATGCCTCAAATAAAGTTTCGGTTTCAATTTCGACCAAAAATAAAACAGCAACCGAATTTAGATTTCGGTTGTAAGCACTAGCTTCAGTCGGACAAAAATAAGCACTTAAAAAGTAACGACATAAATTATTTATTACACTAATGGCATAGAGTTTGTCACATGTCTAAAGAGTACGGACCTTACAATATTTTCATACAAAACAACAAGCTTTACAGCACATCCTCATAGCAATTTAAAGCGGTTTTGTCGCAATTTCCGTTTAGATAATAGGCACTAGTTCCGATATAACAAATGCTCGTAATAACGTAGTCATTACCAGAACCATTCGTCATCATGTCACCGCCGCGGCACTATACTTATGTATTTAGTCAATTGGTGTCTCCTGTTGAAAATTAATCTTAATACTTATTAGAAATGTGAAAGGTTGTATGTCTATCACGATTTAACGACTGAAAGTAATTATAAATTTTTCTTTTTAGCAATTCCATGCAAGGTTTAATTGAAGATAAATAACACTTGAAAAAAAAAAAAAAAATCATCGACCTCAGGTGGGACTCGAACCCACGTCCCATCGCATACCGGGCGAGTGCTTTGACCACTAAGCTACCGAGGACGTCACGTGACAAGATGAAATTCCTCAAGTGTTTTTTCTCGCTGTCTCGCTGAAAGTAATTAAACTGGAATTTTTTACATATAGGTTTTGATCTTAAGACCCTAAACAAGATTTCTATTGTGTCAAGTTTCTAGGCAGAAAAAAAATAGTCATTTTTTACGAAAAATCCCTTACACATAGTGCATCTATTACCAGGTGGAGGTTGCAGGTTATTATGCAGGATACATAGAATATAATTTATCTCGTTTTAGTGTTATTTTATTCCTCTTTAGCTTAATTCCAAGAATACGAGCGAGCATAGGTTGTTAATTTGAAAGTGTCCACAAGCATTAGAATTTTTTGACGGGATGCTTATTTATTTGGTAATAAGCTCTAGTATACATGTAAAAACATGTTATCAGATTTTTCAATGACTACAATAAAACATTACAAATTTGATTAATTAATTTAGATAATTGTCCACAATTAAATCTTAAATCCAACTAAATCTTGTAACAAAATAGTGTAGCGCAATAAAAGATATTGCTCTCCGAAAAAATAAATTTTATTTAAGACACTATATAAAAAATTAAGAACAAGTAAACTTTTTAAAACTATGTCACCATAATCATAATACTTGAAATTATCTTATTATTTTAAACTTTTTTACAACCGTCTTTTCGTTTGACAAGTTTTTTCGCGTCTTTTATTTTCTGTAAACTAAGTACAAAATTGTGTCTTGTAACATCAATTTTCATGAAAACAGGGGTGCATTTCTTAATCATTTCTTACGACTTGTTATCTATTTCCTACCCAGTAGGTCCGACAACCGTGTTGGTCTTCAGTATTTTGTGACCACTATGTTAGTGTCTGGATATTTTAAAATATTCTGTGCGTATGCGAGCGAAACCGCGCTATCCCAGCTGCCAAATAAGTCAAACCTAGCAGCCTGCAATTTGAAGGTTTCGCGCTGCATCAAATGGTGTATTAACGTAATTTACTGCGGCTAACTACGGATAGCTCGAATACTAATAGCTGGCCTATATCAATAAAAGCTATTAACATCGATCAGTGTAAGTATCTGTCTGTGTATTACCGGGAATTAAGTTAAACGCCCGCTTGCCCGCGACAGTAATAGTGAGCCAGCGGCGAAACATGGCCGCCGTAGGGATGAGATGACCGTCTGAAAAGTTTCGTATCGATTTGCTGAAAAGACAGCCTTTAAGATTTTACGATGTTTTTTATTATTATTATTATTTATTTATAAGGTACACCAACAGCGAAACACATAAAACATTAACAACAACACGATTACAAGTATATGGTTAAATATGTTTGCTAATAACAGGTATACACAACATCTACCGTAATGTGTAGCTCAGTTTTAATTAACTGGACTAAAACTAAAACTAAATTAACTAAAAATAAAACAAACAAAATAACTAAAACTAAATAAATAAATAAAAAAAAACACAAAAGACAAAACTAACTAAGGAATGAGTGTGTGCTGAGAGGGCAAAAGTAATTGGTCAATATTTTATTTAGAAAATAATTAGGTTAAATAGGTAGGTTTAATAGTTTGGCAAAGTCGTTTTATTGGTTACAACATATAGAGTGCACATTTGAACAAGCTAGAGAAACTTTTATAAAATTGCATAAAGTGAAAGCCATTTGAAGTGGCGTTAACTTTATTACTCGAATAATAAGATTTTAAAAATATGGAAACAAAATGTCAAGTAATGTTTTGATGTTACTTGCATAAGAAGGGTACAGAGACAACACCATAGTCATGCTCTATGATGATGCTAAAAAATGAGTGAAAACGAGAAACATATTTAAATATTATCATCAAAACACACCAAACACATCTTAAACAAACAACAACAAAGAACCTTTTTTTCAGACACGTCTTGAACAATTTACGCATAGGCTACCAAAGTATCAATCGATAAATCGATTTTACATCAACATCCCTAAATCTTAGCATAGTGCGGGCGTGAAACAAGAGATAATGAGCCAAGTAACTACATTTTGTTTTGTGAAAAGCGGAAGCGAAATGTAAAATCGAATTATCAGCTCTTGGTCGTCAAAATTATTCCAGAATCTCGCCGCCTCGTCTCTCTTTCTCTTTTTTGCGCAACGAGGCGATGTGTTCAAAAAGAAAGGAGTTCATGAGAACATTTCAACAACCAAGTAGGTACGTTGAAAAGAAATATCCTTGTCCTTCACGGGGGATAATTATACGTTATTATCGAAGTCATTTTTCCTGAATTATTGCTTGTATGTATTTAAATTTTGACAGCTTTCAACAATTAGAGCTGGCCCCTTACGGCATTTAGTGAGGGCTTACAAGTTAACAACTTATCTTACGAGGTATGTTAGAAAAATTTTCGAAGCGGGAGTTGAGGGAAAGTAGACGCTGAACGAACACCTCATGTAAATAACTTTTTCTGTATTATTTACATGAGGTTTACAATAAAAACTGTACGACTCTTCGTAGAGTTTTTTTTTCGCATTGTTTTAAATTTTACATATTATTATGTACGCCGTCTGTACCTATATCAGAAATGTTGTTCCGAACTACAAATGAGCGGTTACGGGTTCAGATCCCGCAAGGGGCAAATATTAGTGTAATGAGCTGAATGAAACATTCAAGTGTCATGGATGTTCAGACGTGATTTAAAAAGTATGTATCCGTTATCTAGTCGCCATTACAAGCTTTGCTTACTTTGCTGGATAATTGGTGTGATTGTGTAAACAATTTATATTAAAATATTCTTTTACTAGTTACCTACTAGTAAAAGAATATTTTAATATAAATTGTTGTCGTGATAATAATCTTCAAACAGTCACAGCATGATGACAATCAAAAATGTTAATGTAAGTAATACTTTTAAAGGATTATTTCTGTAATAAAATATCTGGCTCCGTATAAATGGTTAAGTTATGTAAATATCTTCATTCATATTTTTAAACAAAAATATAAACTATTATTAATTACATTGTTTAGGTATTTAGAAATTTAACAATTTTGGACATTAAACAACACAAACTGGAGCCATCCCCTCATTAGTTATCCGCGGAGTTACGCACTACGTTTCAATTAAAAACAACAGCAACTAAACTACGGGCACATAATAAATTCATCGGACTCGCGAGCGTAATTGGATTTGCACCCGCCAGCCAATTAGCGAGACAGAGATGGCTGCCGGGTGTCGTTCTGTCTTAAACTGAGTATCTTCCTGAAGGAATTGGCGTGGATTGAAAATGTGGTCTGTTGACTTGCAGTAAAATGAAGTAATTGAAGATTACAAAAAAAAAAAGGTATTTTGTTTGGATAATATTATGGAATCTTTAGAAAAGAAGTACCTATCTGTTTCGTTATGCTAAGAAGGTATAGTAAGTACTTACTAGCAAACAGCATAACAAAGACAAACGGTTCCTTAGTTTTAGTTTAAGCCAATAGTTGATAAAGACGTTTATTTTATGGAAATTAGACAAGATTAAAACATAAACCGAGCATTATTGGTTTTTTTTATGAAAAGTATTAGCGGAATCGTATCAACTAAGTACAATTGTGATTTAATGTTAAGCAGCCATTTGCGTTCTCCATTGCAATCTGGGCAATGGAGAGTTGGAGCTTAGAACGGTTCTGCGGTGGTGTTCTCTGTGCTCAAAAATATATAAAACTAATTTATTTAATAAAAATATACTAAATATAATACTAATTTATTCAATATAGGTAGTTATTTGACCCAGAAGTAGTGGTAGCTCTGTGGTCAAAGAAAAGGAGTCTCGCGTCAAATCCATTGGTCGTGCGTAAGTAATCTTTGTGCGGATTTAAACCAATTGCTCAGAGGTCCAATAATCACGTGATGTTTTTTTATTAACTTTTTAATCCCTCCCCCCGGGTTTCAGATTCAATACGTCGCTCAAGCAATAAGGTCGTTTTTTGAACGGATTCTCACGAATACCGGCTGCTTATAATTCGAGCCTTAGAAGAAGACTTGTCTTAGCGCTTTGGAGCTTTGGTCTCCCTATCCCCAATTTTTTTTTAGCTTATGGATTACTAACATACTGGCTGCTGATGAGAATACACGGAAGAAACTCAGTCTCGAAATAAACGGCACAAGATACCTACTTGGTATCGGATGGCGTGGAAATCTTGATAAAAGTTCACGGACTGCTAAAAGCTGTCATCTCCATACATTTACCTTACCCTACCTACCTAGCCGTTATAGTGGCCTTTCCACCCGTAGGTAGCAAGCCAAGCCACCAGTAACTTCACTGACATAGGTCATCATCATCATCATCATCACCAGCCTATATCAGTCCACTGCTGGACACAGGCCTCTCCAATAGGAGGTTTTGCCATAATCGCCACGCTTTACAGGCGGGTTGTGGCGATCGCAGTTTGGCCAATGGTGGAGAGGAGACGAGGAGAACCGCCATAAGAAGACAGTTCTTATGGCGGTTCTCCTGTAGTCGCCTCTTACGACACCCATAGGAAGAGAAGCGGTGGTGCAATTCTTCCTATGTCAATGTTGACATTTCTACGATACGTGAGCAAAACGAACTGTTCTCGAATATAGGAACCGTACCCTGATTCCGTAACTTGCATAAGCAATGCGATGGCGAAAATTGACCAATTCTGGCTTTAAAATCGCAAATTGACAGCAAAAAACAAAAACTAAGCAATCTACTGACAGTGCTGATAACAGCGCGATTATTGCTGATTGCTAATTATTAGGGAATAAGGGGCCCCCTAGAACTAAGTAGGTACCTAGTTAAAATATGGTAGTGATGTGTTGTGGCTTGATCTATTATAATTATTTAAATTTATGTACTTAACTTGCAACAAATTCAGAAATGATAAAAATCAATATAAATAATAATGTTGTAGTAATACAATAAATTAAATACAAATTTTAAAAAACGCTTTCTGTAGTTTTAATTAATAATTCCCACTAAAGATCTAGAGGGGAAAAATATAGTATTCTTAAAATCATTCTAGTTTTATTATCTTTTGCTTTTGTTTTTAAATTAAATACAACGTAAATAAAAAAAGTAAATTAAAAAATTTTGATCAAGTACATACGTACTTGATCAAAATTTTCAAGCTCGTTTTGTTGTATCTCAATTCTGCGATGAATTGATCATTCTGCAAATTTAACTTTTTCGATCACATGGCCATCTAGTGGTGAGTAGCAATACACTTGATTTTCCAAATGACATAAGCTTGCTATTATAGCTAGTGCCATCTTTTGCTGAGTAGCGTTACTATTAGCCTACAGTACCAACAACTTACACCATTCATTCACTCATTCATTCAAATGTCACTTGCCTAAGGCCTGAAGTGGTGCGTGCGACCATCAATCAAAAAATGAAAGAAGTAAACTAAGTTCTTGTAAACAATAGGAATAAATATTATTGATTGCAGCAAGCCTAACTCCAAAATACAACCAACAGCAAGAACAAGAGAAACTCCTCCTAAGCCAACATGTAAGTTTGTCAATGACACAACTTACGATACTTGATTTTAATAACAATCATGTTTTGCTCAGCAAATTTGAAATTATGATAAAACTGGGTCAATTTCTTGATTGCAGGAGTTTTGTGGACTTAGCGACGCTGACTCTTCATCGACGAAACGAGCTGGAAGCTCGAATAAACGTATTCTTAAGTAAATGTGACCATGCTGTCAATGATATACAAAAGTTGAAAGTGCAGGTTTGTTCATATTTTATAATTAACTACCCTCCTTAATTATGCATTACTTTCTCCATTTTATGGCTGCATTTAAATAAAGCAGTTGTGTTTCTAAAATGAGCAATTTAGAAAATGTCACAATTAATTAGTGTAATGGTTAAAAATAAAAGGCATTTTAGGATTATTGTATGAATTAAATGGAAGAAACATTACTTTAATAAATTTGTGTAATTTGTTACATAATTGTGTGTTCGGTAACACTTAGCTAGCTATTGAACCATTTTCAGATGCTGTAAGTGTCAATTGCCCAGTAAACAACCTAAATTCTTGAATTCTACTTATTATTATTATGAAAAAATGAATTTATGCACAACTGCAATTATGTAATGATGCAAAATGCCTAGTTTTGATTAAAAAATATTTAAGGATATAGTATCATAATTCTTTACCCTTTACCTATGTATAAGATTTTGATAGTTTTCCAAAAAAATCTATTCCAACGACCTATAAAATAAATAATGTTAATTGCATGATTCTTACAGGCTCAAAGCTTTGTCCTGCAGCTGAACTGTGAGCCATCAGAGCTTAAAGAACGTTTCCTCAGCAGTATGAAGCAACTTGATGAATACACATATCTTCTCACCGATTTCAATCTTGCTCTGGGACAGTTAGGTATGTATGTAGTAGAAACTCACCCTTTGAGCTTAGATATGACTGACAGGTCAATCCTGAACACTATTTTCTAAGCAGACAAGGTTTAAAGAGGTGCCTAATAAAATCGGACTGCCCAGGCTTGAAGAACATAACTCTTAAGTATCACTTGGCTGTCAGTCTTTCTTTCAAGAGTTCAAGTCCCTTTTTCTAACAAAATGAATTTGTTTACGTTACAAACTTGTTTGCTGTTGTACTCATACTTGCTATGCTGGCACTTCACATGACGATAGGTACACAAACAAATGTTTGACTAATTTGTCAAATATGTGTACTAGTTTTGTTTCTATTTTGACCTTACTAAATATTAAGTTCAAGGAAATCCTATGATCATGTCATATGACAAACAAACATCTAACACATTTATTAGGTAAGCCTAATAAATGTGTTGGATGTTTGTTTCTGTTACTGTAACACTGGCTTCTCAGTGGCATATTCTGTCTACTGTTAAAAAATAGATCATATTTGAATGTTAAATACTAAAAGTTAAACTGTTAATAAAAACTGTTGGTTTTCTTAATAAATTCAATAATAGATTAATAAAATAAAATTATTACTTTTTTACAGAAGAAAACCAAGGTTCATCAGAGTACACACCTGTGCAAGATACTGTGCCCAAAACGCCTATTCCTCCTCACATAAGGCCTATTAACCTCATGGATGTCCTCAGTGAGCCCACTCCGTCTACCTCGACCGCTTGCCCCAACCTCTGTCCGTCTGAGAAGCCGAAACGAATAAAAGTACCAAAGAAAGACCAGCTGCTCATAGCGTTCTCTAGCTCCTCGTCTTCTGAAAGTGTGCCTCAAACTAAGACTGCGATGGTCACGAAGGAAGTACAGTGTGAACTTTCTGAAGGTGTCAATGCATTGACCATCAAAAGTAAGTCAGAAATTTAGCTGGTGAACATAATATTACTCTTAAAAAAATCAACCACCACTGTTACAAAAATATGTTGACGGTAGATTATACATATAACCTAAACATGAATGAGACATCACTAGCTGTTACCGCTGTCATTATGCCGCTATGTACATATATTGTTTTTCGCTAAAACACTTGACAAAATTCGACAGGTACACTGACTTCCGCAGTAGTTTATTTACAGGATTAGTTGCATGGATAGAAAAGAACCGTTAGTTCGATTCTCATTTGAAGTGGTTAATATTTTATAATTAATTATTTTTGATTGTTTGAGGCCCTCGCAGAATATCAGTGTCGTGGCAGCCTTAAGTTGCCACGGCGAATACTGAGCGAGGGTCCTTTTTGGCACGTTTATTTATTTTTATTTATAATATTATTATTAGTTCTGTGTCAATCTATGTTATTTTCTTTTTCATATTTGTGTCAATTTTGAGTGCCAAATAAATAATATTCTATTCTATTCTATTCTATTCAATTATAAATTTGAGTACATAAAAACAATTTAAATAAAAGTTTTTTAAAAAAACATGCAGTCAAAGAATAATAAATAATGCATGCTATTAACTATGAGTGATCTATCTTCTGAGACTTCTCTTTCAAAGTAGCTTACTTTATTTATTGTTGTTTTTACTGATTATATATTTGTTTTTATTATTAATAATATGAACCAAATAAATACTTTTTCTTTTTTATTTCTTACCAGGTCCAGTGAGTCCCCCGGAGTGCTGCAACCTGCCCGCGCAGGCCATACTCCAGGTGGACCACAGCTACCAGGCTACTATCATGAGCATAGACGGGGGCTCCTTCTGGATAATCACTGACGATCTTGATGAAGTCTGCAAGTAAGTTCTAATTACTTTTATATTAAGTTCTGTCTTCATAAATTAAGTGCGAATTGAGTAATCGATTACCCTACAGAAATTGAGATAAAAATAAAGTTTTGTGTTAAGCTAGATTAATATTTATTTATTAATTAAGGTAAAATAGTTTTGACATTGATTTGACACTTAATTTAATTGAATAACACTTATTTTTGTATGCCCATGCGGCGGGACACAGATGTTCTAACCTTTTATTATATTGCCACCTCTCTGACCTGTTTTACAATAAATAAATAAATTTCATTTGATATTCATATGTGTGCCATATCGCTAGTTCCATTCAGCTGTGAAGTGTGGTACAGTAACGACAAATAAAAATTTTACATTTATTTTTATAACAGTGTAATACCCTATTGGCGACAGAAAAACAATCTTCGTTTTCTACCTCAATCACAGCCACGGTGTACGTGCCGTACTGCTTTTCAAGAAATTCGTTCTGTACAATACCGAAATAATATTATTAAGTATTCCTTTATGTAGTTCACGAAGCAAAATAATAAAGTCGTAGGACTTTATTTTATTTTATTCTTTATTGCACGAAATAAAATGTACAATTGGCGGACTTAATGCCTTAAGGCATTCTCTACCAGTCAACTATTCGGCGAGGCAAAAACATTTAATTAACAGAGCATTAATTTGTTCTTCTCGGGCTATCTACCTACTCATGTATGTGTTATGTGCTGGCTTGGTATTTACTAGCAAGTTTTTGCGCTTTTCTTTGTCTATCACATACTAACGGCTTATCAAACTATAGTCCGTTTAATTTCGATTGACCAATATTGTAAACAACCTTGCTATGTCTTTTAACAAAAATATCAGATATAAAATAAAAAACTGTTATAATAAACAGACGTTTGTGAAAAATAGTTAACAATTAAGTAAAATAGTTAATTACAATTAAGACGACCTCCGTAACCGAGAAACGAGCACGCCGGGACTATATGGCGCCGCCATCTGTGAGGTTCCGGGTTCGATCCCCGGTCGGGTCAATGTAGAAAACGAACTTTTCTATATTGTCTCGGGTCTGGGTGTTGTGGTACCGTCGTTGTTTCTGATTTCTATAACACAAGTGCTTTAGCTACTTACCATAGGATCAGAGCAATGTATGTGATGTTGTCCAATATTTATTATTATATTAAGTATATATTTTGTGTCGATCTTATTGTTTAATTAATGGTTTGGTAGAAGCAAATGTAAATATTGTTTACATTATTGGAAAAGCAAAGAAAAACCGACTATAGTTGAATTAACTTTTGAATAGTCTGTAGTGAGTGTGTAGAATTAAACCGCATTTTTCGCAATACAAAAACAATATTAAGAATAAATAACACTTGAAAAAAATCATCGACCTCAGGTGGGACTCGAACCCACGTCCCATCGCATACCGGGCGAGTGCTTTGACCACTAAGCTACCGAGGACGTCACGTGACAAGATGAAATTCCTCAAGTGTTTTTTCTCGCTGTCAAAGCCAGCGTATTCTGATCAATGTTGTAGCTATATGTATAGCTGAGTAGTATACTACCGTCAACACCCTATAGAAATATTTTTACAAATATTTGACTATTGGTTAAGATCAGAAATGCTTAAACATTGTAAATTTTTGTTTTGTCACGTGACGTCCTCGGTAGCTTAGTGGTCAAAGCACTCGCCCGGTATGCGATGGGACGTGGGTTCGAGTCCCACCTGAGGTCGATGATTTTTTTCAAGTGTTATTTATCTTCAATTAAACCTTGCATGGAATTGCTAAAAACAAAAATTTACAATATTAAGAATGTAAAGGTTGCAGGAAGCCGCTGGGTGCAGCTCGCTTCCGACCGGCCGATCTAGAAGTCACTGGCGGAGGCCTATGTTCAGCAGTGGACGTCCTGTGGCTGAAATGATGATGATTAGGAATGTTATTATTGTTCTAGGCTCATGGTGGAAATGACGGAGTTCTATAAGAATAACCGCATAGAACTGAGCGCGGAAGAGGTGTCCGCGATGACGTACTGTGCATTCTTTGACGACGAGAGCGATTGCTTCTATAGAGCTCTGCTCATCAAAATCATGGAGGTAATTAAATTAGTGATGCAACCGATACCGATATATCGGCGATACTTAGGGTTTGTCGATATAATAATAAATCCATAGAGCTCAGCTCATCAAAATCATTGAGGTTATTGAATTAGTGATGCGTCCAATACCTATATATCGGCTTTACCTAGGGTTTGTCGATATAATAGAAAATCTATTTATTTAAGATCAATTAACTAATATCAACCTGTTTAAATTTATGAAAAAATAAACTGAATTATGTTTTATTTACTTTAACTTCATTTTTTAATTTCATAAGCTTATCGATATCGCCTATATTTTTATAAGTGTATCATCAATATCGTATCGGCAAACCGGTAACACAAGAGTTATTATTTACATCGAGACGGTGACAATGAGTGTCTTTTCACGCGTATTTTCATTATTATTTTATATTTACTTTTGTAATACTTTCGCAGCAAGAAGACGTTCTAAGCGTGGAAGTGTTTCTCGTGGATACTGGCGAAGTCCGATCCTCGTCTATAGCTGACGTGCAACCTCTGGTGGCGAAATTCTGCACTAATCCGCCCTACGCGCGGTGCTGCCATCTAGCGGGGGTAAGAGTTTATCACTGTAGCGATTACATGCTAGCATACTAATAAATTCAAGATGAATATAATACTTGAAAAGAAATCGACCTGCAGGTCTAGCATGCGCGCATCGGTTATTTTATCGATAGACAAGACGAATTTTGTCTTCGACGATAATTTTGTCGTTTACCCTAACCTAACGGATCACAGACGTCTCGAATCCTTATTCTTAATATGTTTATGGTCTCCCGTTGATCATAGCCACTTATTTTTACGTTATAACACGGCATTGCCATGTTATTTCGGTTTTTTCTTTGTTATCGTCGAAGACAAAACGACATATTTACGTCAAACGTCGATAAAATGCCACAACAAAATTTTATCGTGTTGCGCATGTTAGCCCTGCTGCTGGATTCGACTGAGTTCGGGTCCAACCGGAGGCGGTCGACTTTTTAGTCCTGACAAGGAACCCTTATAGTTTCGTCATGTCCATCTGTCTGTCCGTCCGAGGTTTTGCTTGGTAACTGTTGACTCTAGAGAGCTGTAATTTTTTGGAGATATGTAAATTAATTACGCCGACAAAGAGGTAGAATATAATTTTGAAAAATATTTTTTTTAGGGTAGCTCCCATACATGTAACGTAGGGATGATTTTTTTTCATCGTCTACCCCATCGTCTGGGGAAACGTTGATTAGTCCCTTAAAATTAATTAGGGGTTGCTAAGGCTATTTTTCGATTTAGAGATCCGTTTGCGAAATATTACACTTTAAAGTGCCATTTTTTTGTTCGAGTAGGGCGCGTGTTCAAATGTTATATCATCTTAAAATGATCATAATCCTTTCAGATCGAATTCCACACTTACCAAGACGAGGAGATGATTAAGAAGCAAGAGGAGTTTATAAAGGAGTACCGCGCCACCCATTGCCGCATAGAAGTTGACGACAAGTAATTATTACATACTAGGTTTTATTTTACTTAAAATGTATGCAAATTTGTCGCAAATCAGTCTAATTAAATTCTCGAGTTTCTGGGAGTTTTTTTTTTTAATAGACTGCCCTGTTTAAACTTATTTTACATTATAAACGTAATTAAGATGACGCGAATAATAATGATAATAACTTTATTTATTTACCAAAAACAAACAAAACAAAACATTTACATCAAGCAACAGCGGTCACTGCACTCAGCATTAAGGCTGACGCACACCAAAAAGTGTCGCAGACGTGCTGCATTGCATCTGCGTGCGTCAGGATTTGTAAAATATGAATTTGTACGCGTAAGTTCACACCGACGGTGTCGCAGATGCATTGCGATGCGCTTGCGTGCGTCAGTCGCACAGCAGTCCGCGAGCTACAAACCGAAAGTGGTCTATGTGGTAGTGGCTCTATTGGTCGTGAGGAGTTGACTTTCGTAGCTTAAATTAAGTTTACGTTGAATGTTATTTAAGAAATTTCTGTACCGTTTATACGTGATTTGTATAATTTTATTTAAAGGATTATTTTGAGCCTCAAGGTGGAGTCTATCTCTTTGCCTTTGACATCTTATTAGCCCTGCCCCTCTAACACGATCAACAAAACACGATATGATACGATATGATATAGCGATTTATTGCCTATTTACTTTCAAAATATGATAACATAGCCGCCATCTTGAACTTTTATTGAAACAGTAAGCATGTCCGTGCCGACTACGTCACGGTTATGCTCGATTTTTTATTAGAAGTTCATATTTTGACAAAAAATATGCGATAAATCGCTATATCATATCGTATCATATCGTGTTTTGTTGCACATGCTAGAGGGGCAGGTGTGATCCAAGGGTTTAGTATACATATATGTATATTTTAGTTTTTAAATGGAACGACGTTTCTTGATATTTGCTAAATTGTTTTCTTTATTCATCTTTATTCCAGCACTTCAGAATCCTTAGGTGTGTATGTGATACTACCTTCCGGCGGAAGCTTGAACGAAATCCTCGTCGAAAAGGGATTTGCCCACGCAAGTAAGTGTGATTCTGGAAATTGTTTCACTTAAATGTACCTTATGTGTAATTCCTCATATGGATTAATGGTATTATGAACTTTTTATTTATTCCAAAACACTTATTTTACGGAGATATTTTCACCCACAAGGTAGACAGACGACCTGGTAAAGGTTGCAGGATGCTGCTGGATGCAGGCCGCTTCCAACCGGCCAATCTGGTAGTCACTGGGGGAGGCCTATATTCAGCAGTGGACGTCCTGTGGCTGAAATGATGATGTAGATGATCACTTAATTTACGATAAACTGATTTATCTATTTGGGTATTGATTAAAACATTTTACTTGACAACAAACAAAAAAAATCGCCTCGGGTGGTAATCAAGCTTACGACGATTCGAACTTGCAACCGGCTTTATAACCGAGAGCGCGAACCACTACACCAGACGATTTATTGAAACTATTTTTGAATGCGATTACCGTTACTATATTATTTGAATATGTATTGTTTTTTACCCGACTACGGCGAAGCCAAAAGGATGGTAATCATTTTAGCAGTCTATGTTTGTATGTTCCACCGTAGCGCCTTAACTGCTGAACCGATTTTAATGAATGAGGTGTAAATAGATTCGTAATAATGGCCCGGGTAAAATAGGCTATATACATTTTATTAAAATTTTATATGACGGAATTTAAACCTCAGATTCTAACTTCGAAAAAAATAAATGGTATCTCCATTTACTATAATATAATCACCACGTGTTTGGTATCAAAAGAAAGGTCTTGGCGAGCACATTACAAATATCTACATAAATCGTATTGTTTTATTCAAAAATATATCTTTAAATGCGTCATATGTTTTCAAACTTTTTCACGTAGTCGGGTAATAGTTTTTTAAACTTTATAATTATTTTTAATTTAGTAGACAACCCGAAACCAGAGCAAAGCAAAATGCAAATGGGACCCCCGGGGCTCGTTGACAGCGAGATCGATATCACTGACTGTCCAGAGTACGAGGACCCTGTGGAGGCTGTCACGGTAAATATATAAATATACAGGGTATTTAGTAATAGGTATCAAGCTGAAACTAGCCTATGTTATATACAGGATGTCTCAAAATTCAACGATAAAACGGCACTAGATAGTGGGCCTGCTTATGCTACTCGAGGAAAGATAGGGGAAAAAATATACCTCTTTTATTTTTTTATTTACACACAAAAAAATATAATCCTTGAAATTTGACACCCTTTCACATTTTAACTACCCTGCTCACAATTTTTCAAATATTTATATTTTTATTGTATCGGCAACCTAAATAGTTACTGCTATCCACCACAATCCTTAAATATCCGAAAATGTCAGTAGTTTTTACACAAAAAATCAATCAAAATTGTTTTTTCCCTAAAATTTTGAAATATTTTTACTTTCAGTGAACTTTCATTGATAAAGGTAGTGAAAAAAAAGTATGGCAACTTACCAAGATTCTGATTCTGACCAAGATGTCGATACCGCGTACTGTACAATAATATATCAAAACTAGTAAATGTTATAAACAGACTTTTTATTCGTCTATCATTATTTTGTTTCAGGGCTACTCAAATCGTGACGAAGCAGACATCTGCAAACATTATAAGGGCGGGCCGGAGAAGACTTGCTTTAAAGGCGCGAGATGCACTAAGAAACACATTATGAAACATCCAGGTATGTTAATTGCTGTAGCTTGACCGCTGATACAGGTGGCTGATACCACAGTATATACAGGGTGTAACAAAAAGGCGAAATAATATTTAAGGGTATGTATGTATGTAGTGTGAACATTAAGTAGTAAAAGTTTTAGTTAAAAATAAACAACTTTTTTTTCCATACTAAGTAAATAAATTGTTTTTTTACCGAAAGTTTTGACAACCCTGAATCTGCGGTCATTCGTTAGCGAACCCCCGCCCGCAACCCTCGCCCGCCGCACGATCAGCTGATGCGCTAAGGTTGTCACCGATAAGTTTTTGTTAAAACTTTAGCATCAATTTACTCAGTAATTTATACTCGCACGAGTTTGTGGTTTTGCATAGGAACTACACATTTATTACTCTACACGTTCTTTAAATTTTATTTCGCCTTTTTGTTACACCCTGTATATCTATACAGTATGGAAACTAGGCTTGTTTAGAAATGACTTACACACACATGTGCACGGCTCATCGAGAAATCTCAGTAAAATAAGAGTACTCAGAGTCGTGGATGCCGAATACTGCCGATACAAAACGAGATGCTGTCAGTTGTCACTGTCGCTGTAGAACGTAAAAACGTGGGATTAAAATCCTCTTTGGTCAACGGTTTTTGTCCATTTCTATTGTTTTCAGTTCGCGCGATTTTAGACAACCCTAACGCTCCATTGACGTATCGCGATAAACAGGCCTAGTTTCCATACTGTATAGATTATGTACTGTGGTGTCACTATTGGCAGCACTGTCAGTAGATTGCTTTTGTTTTTTGCTGTCAATTTGCTATTTTAAAGCCAGAATTGCTTAATTATCGCTATAGCATTGCTTTTGCAAGATACAGATTCAGGGTACGGGACCCGAAACCTTTACGTTAACGGCGAATTATAATTAATCAGGCCTATTTATTTTATGAATACCTCCTTAATTTCCTTAGACGGCTGGACCCTAGACCGCGTAGAAGTAGTAGCCAAGCTGAAGAAGGTTCCCTTACCGCCGCCCGACTCGTGGCACAAGGTGCACGTGACCTACGTCTGCCACTTCGACCGGCTCTACGTGCAGTTCGTTAAGGAAAAAGATGCTGGTAAGAGCGTGGTTTCACTGTGTCGTACCGGTTCTTAGGGTTCCGTAGTAGTAGCCAAGCTGAGGAAGGTTCCCTTACCACCGCGCGACTCGTGGCCCAAGGTGCACGAGACCTACGTCTGCCACTGCGACCGGCTCTACGTGCAGTTCTTTAAGGAAAAGGATGCTGGTGAGAGCATGGTTTCACTGTGTCGTAACGGTTTTTTAAAAAGATTAAAAAGGAATCCAAAGACCCCACTCATACTTCCATTTAGGCATCGGTCCATAGGCTCTCTCTTTCATCCCAAACACCAGCTCATACTATCATTTATGTATCTTTCCATAGGCTCTCTCTTTCATTCCAAATACCCCACTCATACTTGCATCTCTTTCAGTCGAGGACGAAGTGCCTAGTTTTGGCGTGGTACTGCCTCCGGCATCTCTCGTGAGCCTCGTGCGCAACATGAACAGCCCGGCCGCCAGGATGGCCTACAAGCCGCTCAAGGTACAAATTCTTTGCCAACGAACATACAACTATAGTGTTTTTGTCATTAAGTCATGGTGGAAGGATCGGCTAGTCTGCTTTACCGACTCGCCATCCGCAGACCATTGCCCAGGATGCGCTGGACGCATAGTGATTATGATTTGCCGCTCGGGGAGGCTCCTTCACTTAGATATTTAAGATAGGTTTTGATAACTGGCTTTAAGATGATAAAATGTAAAAAAAAAACACAGTCGAATTGAGAATCTCCTCCTCCTTTTTTGAAGTCGATTGAAAATAAGATGACAGCAAATCAAATGAAATTTATTTTCTTACAAAAATCTTAAATTATAAAACTCGTACTTTAACAAACAACAACAATATTTACAAAATTATAACTTAGGTACTTACTTACTACTCTCGACGACTGTAGCAGCAAGGAT
Source organism: Anania fuscalis (assembly GCA_950371115.1). Classification (NCBI taxonomy): domain Eukaryota; kingdom Metazoa; phylum Arthropoda; class Insecta; order Lepidoptera; family Crambidae; genus Anania; species Anania fuscalis. Next base: position 4,750,460 of record OX493334.1, on the reverse strand, counting down.
CTTGAGCGCTGTGTGAAAGAGGCAAAAAACCATTACCATTACGTGATTGACCAGTCGCGCGCCGCGCCTGCACAGCCGGCTGTGATTGGTTATTAGCTCCGCCCGAACGCTAAAGATGCATTCCGAGGATCTTATGTCATCCCTAGTGAATGTTGTCTACCGTATCCCAGTTGACGCCGGCGCCGGGCGAGTACGTGGCCGCGCTGTACCCGCTCGACAACCAGTGGTACCGCGCGCGAGTGCTTACTGTCACGCGCGCAGACCAGAACGTAGAGGTAAGTCGCCTATATATTCTATTTTTTTTAGATTATCTATACTAATATTATAAAGAGGAAAGATTTGTACCTATTTTTGTATGTTTGTAATGAATAGGCTCAAAAAGTACTGGGCCGATTTAAAAAATTCTTTCACCAATAGAATGCTACATTCTTCCAATTTGACATAGGTTACATTTCATTTTGAAAAAAATTAGGGATCCTTGGTAAAATTTTAACAATGTAACCGAAGGTGTAGAAAAATGAGTCTTAAAATGTCTTTCGTCGAATGCGCTGCCGAAACTATTAGCGATAATTGTCTACCCCGTGCGAAGCCGGGACGGGCTGCTAGTGAAATATACTATCGGATAGCACCACAGGTACGAGGGGAGGTCCAAAAGTCCGCGGAAAGAAAGGGATGTCAAATTAAAAAAAAAATGTTTTTCAATATAATCCCCATTGAGCTCAATACACTTTTTTCTTCGTGGTATTAACTTTTCTTAACTATAAAAAAAATGATTTTACTTTCTCCCTCAAAATGCGCTGAAATTGCCTCCTTCACTTTGTTATCATCCGAAATTTTTCTTCTCTTTAACTTTTTAAAATTTGGAAATAAATAAAAATCGCTGCATTGGGCTTAATTCTTGGTAGCTTCTTTTAACTTTTTTAATGTCGTTTCGTAGTATTTTCCGGTGATTGTGGTACCTTTTTCTTTGTTATCAATGAATAAAATTCCGTCACATGACAATCACAAAAAATCGTAGCCATTAACTTCCTGGTCGTTCTTACACCATAAATTTCTTAGGGGGTAGTGTGCCCTTCTTATGTCACTGTATCAACTCCTGCGGGTCTAAAACGGCCGCATTGGATGTTTCATTTTTAATCTGATTCATTTAGTGAAATGTGGCGGAAATGATTTGCAAACCCTAAAACGGCCACATTAATAAATTAATCATATGCAATTCATTTCATCAAATGGATCATATTTGATGACGTTAAAAAAATATAGTGACGCGTCCAATCTTACTTTACGGTTTTTGTGAAAATGAATGTTTTTAACAACACAAAGGAACAAAATGTTTCAAAATACTCAAGTTTTGTGTGTTCTACAAATATCAATACAAAATAATAATAAAAATAACATTAAAATGGTGGTTCACCAATTTGACATTTAATATGAATTACTCTTTTCATAATAAGTGTACCATATTACGAATTTCCATACAAAACTGTCAAATTAGATAAACTGCAAATATGAAGTGTTCGAGGCTCATTTTATGATCCATCAAATAACTTGTCATTTTAAGATTTGCTAAATGAAACATATTATGAACGGAATATGAAACATCCAATGCGGCCGTTTTAGACCCGCTGTTTAGACTCAGGCTAGTGATGAACCCATGGTTCATCTCCAGTTACAATTTTCTTCAGAATCGTACTGGGTTCATCGCCACAGCGTTCAGTGTGAAGTGTTTAGACGCGTCGATTCGCTGTTGCGGCACTGACTTTTGTCATACCAAGATGGTCATGCAGGATCCTCAAAATAGTGGTATCTGATACTCCAACAAATGCATATAACTGTTTCATTTTCAAACAAGCGTCTTCCAGAGCAATTTTTCTACTATTTCAATATTTTCCGACGTGGTATCCTCAATCGGCCGACCATGTCGAGAATCGTCTTCAATCGGTTCGGCCTTGTTTAAAAAGTCTATGCCATTTGTAAACCATCGTTTTACTAGGACAGCGATCACCACAAACAGCTCCCATTTCCTGCTTGGTTAGGACCTTTATCACAGCACAAACCTCAATTTGCTCCATAATTGCAACTAACTTCCCGATTTACTTTTTAGTTGGGCGATTACTCGTAAATGAATGAAGGTATATGGTTGTAATTTGTCATTTAAAGTAATGATGAGTTTACAAATACGACGGCACTAAAAGAATATTTCTACCCTCACTCCTTCATATCCATTCAGCAGACTTTTGGACCTCCCCTCGTATTGTCGCTATAGACCTGTAGACAATCCATCCAGGACACGAAGGCAAGGCACTTCCGCGTCTACCTCGGCCGCATGTTCGCAGAAAACTGATATTTTGATGAACTGATTCTTCATTGCATTTGCTTCAATTTATCAGTTGCAGAAACACGATTCGTTAACTTATAACTTACTTAACTTTAATGATGTTTGACCACTGTAGTGTAGTACTTGGACTACCCACGTAGACTACGCCAAAAGTAGTCTGGATTTTAAGAAGATGGAATCCGCGTGCGGTACGAGCTACCTTTTTGACACAATAATTTAGATTGCATTTTTATTGTTTTGTTTCAAATATTCATATTCATTTAATCACTTCATAATGTACATTATAGATGGTCAATAGTAACATTACAACCTTTATAAGGCATTCGTGAATTCAAATTAAACATGCTCTTAAATGACTGTAGGTAGTATACGTGGACTACGGCAACGTGGTGTGGGTTAAAGAAGACGAGATCTGCGTACTCGAGTCTCGCTACCTATCGCTGCCCGAGCAAGCCGTGCGCTGCGTGCTGGCCGGCGTGGGCGCGCGCTCGCGGCTGTCCCAGCAGTGGGCGCAGGCCAAGCAAGCGCTGGCCAACATGGTGCAGGAGAGGACGCTGGATGCGAGAGTCATGTGAGTATAAATATATAAATACTAGCTGAAGCTGAACTTCGTACCGCCTAGGCACCCGTTTGAGAGGTACGAACAATAATACTGTCGTTTTAGGGTTCCGGACCCAAAGGGAACGGGACCCTATTACGAAGGCTCTTTTTGCTGTTTTCATAGATAATGGTACGGAACCCTAAAACGACAGTATTATTGTTCGTACCTCTCAAACGGGTGCCTAGGTGGTACGAAGTTCAGTACGGAACCCTACGTGCGCGAGTCCGACTCGCACTTGACCGGTTTTTTTTTTCCTCGCAATTATTCCATATACGGTGAGAAGCACCGCATAAACCTTCCCTCGACTTTCATGGATATTTCAAGACCAAAATTAGCCAAATCGGTTCAGCCGTTCTCGAGTGTTAGCGAGACTAACGTACAGTAATTCATTTTGATATAGAGAAATTGTAAAAGTGCTTAGTTTAAGTCAGTTTGCAGAAACAAAATAGGTTTTATTGGGCAACATCAATACATTGCTCTGATCCTAAATAGCTGAAGCACTTTTGTTGGTGAAATCAGATACAATTACGATACTGTATAGAAAAGTTTTTTTTATACATTTACCAGACCTAAGGTCCAAACATCAGGTCTTTGCGGTCACTGCAAACCACCGTATCCAACCATTAATTGGGTCGCAACAATAATACTAATATAATAATACTCGGCGGTTGCGATACAGCAGTCGTGCAGGTAGCGAGTTACTTGTCTGTCTTGTCTTTATTGTCATCATCGAAATAATGGAATTCATCATCATCATCATCTCAGCCACAGGACGTCCACTGCTGAACATAGGCCTCCCCCAGTGACTTCCAGATCGGCCGATTGGAAGCGGCCTGCATCCAGCGTCTTCCTGCATCCTTTACCAGATCGTCTGCCCACCTTGTGGGTGGGCGTCCTACGCTGCGCTTGCCGATACGCGACATCATGTCATCATCATGTTTCGGATATCATGTCGCAAGGACTTCCATATCCGTCTATTGTGCTGCCGATACAACTTAGCGTCAACGGAGGACTGCAGTGCCAGTAAACGTCGTTCTGCCATGAGTTTGAGGGTGTGGTCGGTAAGTTTTTGCGGTCTGTCTCTCCGACGGGGCTTAAAAAATTTTCGACCCGACCGCCTGGACAGTTTCTACAAACCTGTTGTTAATCTCGTCCACTGACTCGCAGTTTTCTAGGCATTCAAAGCGATTTGACAGCTTTCGGGGCAGTAAATATGGGCATTAGAGGGCGATAATGGAATTCATCATGACTTATTGCAGCTGATAGACTTCCTCTGTTTCATTATATCACAAATCTACTCGCGTACTAGACTGTATAGGAAAGCTAATCGCATTTGGCGCCAGCGTGTTTTGTCTTGTCAACTAATGTAAACCAATGTCCACGTAAAAATTAAGGTCTGTTATTTGTGCGCGTTAAATAATCCGAAATGCAATTGCTAATGATATTAGTTGAAGACAGACTTTATCCTAAATAGAGACACAAACAGTCTATCAATCAACTTCATATTGTAATGTTTTCGACGCACATTTTACAACTTAGCAGAACCTTCAATATAGCGATTTTCAAATCAGTGGTGGAACCAATAAATCAGTGATCACATAAAAAGACAAGACCGAACACAATGCGACACCAATCGGAATCAATCTGCAGTATAGTTTCTCTTAAACATGTTATATTTGATTGATAGAAAGGAATATGTATTTATTTATGTGTTTTAAACACAGAGGGCGTGACTACGACGAGCTCATAATCGAGTTATACGACGAGGAAGGCTACAGCGTGACCGAGCAGCTAGCGGCGCGAGACATGGTGGAGCTCACGGACTACGCCGCCGCGCCCGACAATCACCTCACCAAGAGGATCGTGGCCGCGTGAGACAGGTACACCTCTCTCTCTCGCTCTCTCTCTTTCTCTTAGAGCACAAGCTGTACGACGAGGAAGGCTACAGCGCGAGACATGGTGGAGCTCACGGACTACGCCGCCGCGCCCGACAGTCACCTCACCAAGAGGATCGTGGCCGCGTGAGACAGGTACACCTCTCTCTCTCGCTCTCTCTCTCTCTCTCTTAGAGCACAAGCTGTACGACGAGGAAGGCTACAGCGCGAGACATGGTGGAGCTCACGGACTACGCCGCCGCGCCCGACAATCACCTCACCAAGAGGATCGTGGCCGCGTGAGACAGGTACACCTCTCTCTCTCGCTCTCTCTCTTTCTCTTAGAGCACAAGCTGTACGACGAGGAAGGCTACAGCGCGAGACATGGTGGAGCTCACGGACTACGCCGCCGCGCCCGACAGTCACCTCACCAAGAGGATCGTGGCCGCGTGAGACAGGTACACCTCTCTCTCTCGCTCTCTCTCTCTCTCTCTTAGAGCACAAGCTGTACGACGAGGAAGGCTACAGCGCGAGACATGGTGGAGCTCACGGACTACGCCGCCGCGCCTGACAGTCACCTCACCAAGAGGATCGTGGCCGCGTGAGACAGGTACACCTCTCTCTCTCGCTCTCTCTCTCTCTCTTAGAGCACAAGCTGTACGACGAGGAAGGCTACAGCACGAGACATGGTGGAGCTCACGGACTACGCCGCCGCGCCTGACATTCACCTCACCAAGAGGATCGTGGCCGCGTGAGACAGGTACACCTCTCTCTCTCGCTCTCTCTCTCTCTCTTAGAGCACAAGCTGTACGACGAGGAAGGCTACAGCACGAGACATGGTGGAGCTCACGGACTACGCCGCTGCGCCTGACAGTCACCTCACCAAGAGGATCGTGGCCGCGTGAGACAGGTACACCTCTCTCTCTCGCTCTCTCTCTCTCTCTTAGAGCACAAGCTGTACGACGAGGAAGGCTACAGCGCGAGACATGGTGGAGCTCACGGACTACGCCGCTGCGCCTGACAGTCACCTCACCAAGAGGATCGTGGCCGCGTGAGACAGGTACACCTCTCTCTCTCGCTCTCTCTCTCTCTCTTAGAGCACAAGCTGTACGACGAGGAAGGCTACAGCACGAGACATGGTGGAGCTCACGGACTACGCCGCTGCGCCTGACAGTCACCTCACCAAGAGGATCGTGGCCGCGTGAGACAGGTACACCTCTCTCTCTCGCTCTCTCTCTCTCTCTTAGAGCACAAGCTGTACGACGAGGAAGGCTACAGCGCGAGACATGGTGGAGCTCACGGACTACGCCGCCGCGCCCGACAATCACCTCACCAAGAGGATCGTGGCCGCGTGAGACAGGTACACCTCTTCTCTCTCTCTCTCTCTCTCTGTCTAGCTAAAGCTGACTCTTTAGAAGCTATATCTGTACGACTGGAAAATGACTTCCTACATTAAAATAAGATATTTTTGCAATTACAGAATCTCGTGGCGTTGACAATTAAGAAGGACTGGCGCCAAAACTTACGCACTAGTCTAGTAAGTGAAAATACCTCGGCATTATTTTTGTTACTCAGGTTGTTATACGCAATATTTTCCTTGCCCAATAAAACTTGACAACTAGCATTTCCTATAGGTTACATAAGAGAAATGGAAAATAAAAATCAATTGTTATGTTTTACTCGAATTGTAAAATTCTAAGTAAAATCGCACGATATTTTCCTATTAGTTGCTGCAAGCAAAATAATTTTTTCGACAATTCAAACATTATCTTTAATGTTAGAAAGATTAATTGCCTTTGAATATTTAAAATTATTGTGATCCATGTCTCGCCTAAGAGGGTGATACTGATTTAGTATTAAGTTTTTATGTGCATTGTATGTACAAGAATTAAACATAGTTGTGATAATTATTGTAAGATACACTTATTATAAATTAGGTTGAGTCTCATGTATGTTGGCGTTAAATGAAAAATATTAATTGACTAAAGTACACTGTCTATAATGCAATTATGTATCTGCATTGTGAATTTGTACACATGTTCTCTGACCCCTTGTTCCGAATTCCGCTAAAAGCACTTTTAGCACACATCCATATAAATGGAGTAGGTAGGTAAAAACACCCTATTTTGTGTATTATTTGTGACTATCAAATTTGGTCGGTTTACGCTGACAGTGCTTGTAACGCAATTCGGAATGCGGCCTAGCTACGGCGACTAGAAGCAATGTTACACTCGTAATATAATATCTACGCAATATGGCTACCGAAATAGCGCGCGTTGATTGGTCGCCCATCACGTGACTACGCCAGAGCTGCCGCGGGAACAGATTTAGATAAAAGAGAGTATTAAGCCACGATTTACCTGTTGAAACAAATAAAATATCAGAATCAATGGCGTTTCCTGAAAATTTGTTCGAGGAGTGATTAAAAAAATTGAATGATATGATGACTGTAAGTTCATAAGTAGGGGTTTACTATTGCGAAAACGCAAGCGTTTCTTGATAGTGACGGCGCTTTGTTTTATATGACATCTTATGCGTATAACGTGGCTATCGGTCTTACAAAAGTTTTATATGCGTCGCATCAAAACGGCACTTGAGATTTCAGTAGTAGGCGCTTACGGGTTCTGTTACAAAGCATTAAAAGTTTCAAATGGAAACGACAAAAAGAAGTAGATTAATATAGATTTCCAAAATTTGATTACTTTACCTATACAGTTCGTCATTTACAATGAAAGTTAAAATACCTGTGATTAAATAAATAAAGCGCTGTCCCTTGTAATATGTACTCGACGGAAATACAGACCCCCAGTTGTGTCAATATATTTGATATTGCACGTAACATATAAAAATAGATACCCTCTACATATATGAAGGCAGCGTTTTTACTAAACATGGTTTAATCATTCAATGCAGGAAGTACCATAAAAAGCTTGTCTTCGAACCAAAATTTCTTAAGATTTGCAGTTTGAGAGTCAATAAATGTTAAATCTTTTCGGTTTATAAAAAAAAAAAACATTTACATAGTTATACTTAAAATGCATAATATTACGACAAAATGGGCAATATAAGGTCAGTTTTGTAGAATGCGCGCTCCGGCGGCGACGCACACATAGACATCACGTCCACAAGCGCAACACTTGGTCGATGTGTGCGTTGCTCTAGCGTGCATTGTATGAAGCTTAGCTTCTGGTATCCATAAATAACTATTTATGTACTATAAGTTTAATTCAGCGTCTTTAATAAAAATCAGATATAATTTTACTTGTTAATTATCATCCAGTTTTTAAATCCTTACAAATAACTAAAAATAACTGCAGGCAGTGTTCAGAATATATTACCGTATTTATACATTCATCGCGTAATTTTATTTCCTTATTATACAAATTGGATAACATGATAAATGACTTAAGCCAAATTGAAATCAATTTACTAGCATTTATTTTTAAGTAAAAATACATTTAAAGTCCGTTCATTTGGTTAGCGAATATTGTAAACAATCTTAGCATGTTAATTTTTACTTAAATATTAGTGTGTACAATTAAAAATATCTGTTAAAAAAGTTTTTTGTGCGAAATGACTTATCAAGATTTAGTAGGTTACAAAAATCTAGATTACAAAATAAACCTCGCGATCTTGGTGCTCCATACATATTTTAACCCCCCTTTTTACTCGTTTAGTTAGGGGGTGAGTTTTGAAAAATCCTTTTTTAGCGCACTCCTACACCATAATAGCTATATGTGTACCAAATTTCAGCGCACTCCGTTCAGTTTTTTGAGCTGTGGGTTGATAGATCAGTCATTCAATAACTGTTTCCTTTTATACAGGTTGTACAAAAGAATGGGACACTCCGTAAAGCCACCTGCATTCCTATCATTACCAACAAAACATGATATGATATGGTAAAGCGATTTATCGACACCTAACGTTCAAAATAACATAATGTCATGCTCGCTGTTTCGATAAAAGTTTTGACAGTTGGGTGTCATATTTTGACAGTTGGGTGTCTATAAATCGGTATATCATATCATAACATATCGTGTTTCTTAGTCATGCTGATCAGATAGTGATATACAACAACTTTTCATATGATGGGAGCAAGCAACATAGAAATCGTAATTTTATTTTCAGATTCTCCATACATTATCATCAAGGTATGCGAGTAAGTTTGTATGAAGTGGCTAAAAAAATCTCGTTTTGATATTGCTCCCATAGAAAAGTTAATGTCTATGACCAGCTGATCACGTGGTGGAGTGTCCTATTCTCTTGTACACCCTGTATGTACAGATTATTTTTGTTCCCTATTTTATTAAATAAATAATTTCGTCGGCAAATGTTAAAATTGTTTATAATATTCGGTCGGCAAATACAAACGGACTATAACTTTGTATCGTACACCCTGTATGTACAGATTTTTTTTAAAATAAATAATTTCGTCAGCAAATGTTAAAATTGTTAATAATATTCGGCCAGCAAATAAAACGGACTATAACTTTGTAGGCTCTTTGTGTTGCTGCCATGTCTACACATTAAACACTGAAAATGGCTATTACTATTACGGGTAAACTACAGTCGTAAAATGACACTTTTTTGTTACATTAAATATAAATGTATGTATGAAAGAAAATATGTATTTAACTAGAAGTTATTTTGCAGAGCAGAGATTATCAGTAGTGATATATTGAAAGTGATCGAAATTATTCATAAATGTAAGAATAATACGTGTTTAAGTTTCTATTTTTATATTGAAAAACAACTGTTACTTTACCATGTTCTGTAAATGGTTGTAATAAATATTTTTCAAATAACAAAGGTTTATTTTTCTTTTATATGTTAATGATAAGGTGGTGTCAATTGAAACAAAATAATAATATCATAATAATTTATAATTCAAACGAAATTACAATGCAAAAACTAGACATTCGCCCTTTCCTAAGGCACTTCTCCCAATCACGCTTTTCCACAGGCTTCAATATTATACTACTCATGAGATAACGAAATAATGTTCATTCTATCTTTGGAGCAAATAATACAACTTTATCTATATCAGATTAATACAAAAAATTACATACCATGGCAAAAATGTATGGAGGCCTTAATATTATTTTCGGATATTTTATTGACCCCTAATAATAATAATAGTTGTATTAAAGCACCCAAAGATGGTTTGCTTACATCTTGCAGTATAATATTTAAGTTCCACATCCTCCCTTGCAACATACAATACAATAGATTTACATTGTGCATTCCTGTGCAGGTATCACAAAGGAGATTCTTAAAAACCCAATTTCCGTAATTTAAGAATAGTCATCACAAGAACAAAAACTTCGTATCGCGACAGACAATGGAAACTGTTTTTTTGTTTAGTTTTTTATCGGTTTAAGAACTTTTTATCAATTTTGATAATGAGAATACCTGAATTGAAAATGGATTTTGAAAATGCAAATTTAACTAAGTTATTTAATGATTTCTGATCTGATCATAAATCACCAGTGACATACCATTATTTTAAAAGAAATGGCAAGATCACTATGCACATTAAAAATTGTATTATTTCATATTATATAAAAAAAAACAATTACATTTCATGAAGTTAATAAAACTACACCTAGGTACATACTTGATAAGTTACAATATGATGGGTTTGGTATGTATACATTTAAACCTAGCCTAAATAAACATGTTGGACTTTAAATATTATAGCACACCCAATTGATAACACTAACTACAATTAATCTTAACACTATCTGTCTCATTCAGATTTCATTTGCTAGTCCGGGTTTAAGGTTAACCTACTGTTCTATATCCACCCACTGTATGTTAGTATTGTGGGTGAACCTTAGTCCTGGACTAGCAAATGCACTCTGAATAAGACACTATAAGATTATACCTTTAACATTGAACACTTTAGGCGAGTCAAAATGAATACTTATCATAAACTTTTGTATTGATACATGATTGTAAAACTATAACATGGATTATACAATTATTATTAAATCACTGAATGACTAGAGCTAGCTAGTTTTAAAGCTACATACAGCACACTAGCAAAGTTTGGCAAATGTAAAAATTTGCTTAAAACCTAATTCCACTAAAGTAAAAAGCAAATAAACTATCAAATTTTAAATATCAGCAACAAACAGTTTTGGCAATTCAGATTCTAACCGGATCACTCTCACTATTGAGGTCAAACGCCAATTATCGTAAGGGTTAGTATTCTTTGGGGTATAAGATTCAGGAGCAGTAAATGTACTGTAGTATGAGATCAGTTCATGAGATTGATCCCCATCTAGATCAGCAATCATCAGGGATTTTTCCTGATACTCCAAATCTGGTTGGCATACTGGTAAAGGTGCATTTGTGTCTATCGGCCCTCTAACACATATTTGCACAATATCAGTCTGACTTACATTGACATTGTGAGTTTGCATCTTGTCAAAAGAAACCAACACTATCCTCTCTGATATGTCATGAACAGTGAAATTGTTATATTTGATAAAAGATGAGATCGAAGCTACATCTATAATAGGCCGGTTATAAAATATGTCATTGGTATTCTTTGGACTCTGATTCTGTACATTGTATCGAACTTCATCAATTTTGTGCGCACCCTTGGCATGGTGTGCACTGTTCCACTGTCATAATTTTAGAACAAACCCTCGAATTGAGTTTGCAAAAGCAAAAGAGCTTGGTCTCATAGCATAAACATGGCCTGCAGAGTACTCCCAGCTAGCATTGGTTGTACCATTTCTTTCCAAAATTAGTTTTAAGTTAACTCTGCATGAATTTGGGCATTCTCCTGCATTTTCAACAATCAGCTTGCCTGGGCCATTGGTGAATATCTCTCGTGTGTTACCAATGTTCTTCTTAAGACTAAGATTGACCCGCTTAGTGACAGAAGCTGTGGATGCTGTATAATTTGATGACTTGTCAAGCTTCAACAGCTTTCGATACAAATTAGGGTATGATATAACTCTAACAGCTTCTGTTGTCCCATTTTTACAGATATATGTTATAGTATCTGATTCAGTAAGTAATTTGACAGACAAACAATCATTTATAGACATAGGTTCACCAATAATGTTTCCAGTGGCACCAGATATAATGATCAGGGAATTGTGGTTAGTATTGGGAAGTACAGTTGCTACTGTTAAAAGATCATTTACTTTATCCTTGTCCATATCCTTCATTAAAATAGGAAAATCAATAGCTGCAATATTAAGTGTTTGCCCATGTTTATGAATATTCCAGTAGTAAGTCCCCGATAAAGGATTGAGAGCTGCAAGCAAACCTTCAGAACCTGAAACTATGCAGTCCTTCTGATTGTCCCTGTTAACATCTACTAAGTGGCAGTTGATTTCAGTTGGGATTCTGTTGTCCCTGGTATACCAACCCACTTTGCCAGAGTTACCTACAATGAGCAGCACACCATTAACATTATCGTGTTGGTAATTAGCCTTCTCATCTTTCATATGATTTCCCCTGTATATGAATATCAGGTTTTTCGTGTTAGGTATGGCTCCTTCAACGACTTGGACCGCACCTGACAATTCTATTTCGTCATAAGGTAGTTCCCAGCTAGTAGTTTTGTCGTGCCACTCGTTGGGGCAGCTACCGACTTCAGAACAAGGTATACCCCACAAAAATATGACCACGGTCAATAAGCACGCTACAATTGAAGTGATGAAGGCGCACCGGCGCGGGAAAGACATCTTGTTGGACACATCCGATTGTAGGAAGCTCACGTTATCCATCGTGCTCTCTACTGTATTCATGTTAGTGTTAAACTCGTCCATATCGCTCAAACTGTAGTTCTTAGACGATTGTAAACCACTGTTGTACTCCAAATTGTTGCAACTCTCTGTAGCTTTAATGTGAGCGGCATTATCCAGCTTGTCGTCTTCGGATTCAGAGTCCGAAAGGATCTGCTTCAATGGCGCGTAGTTACCACCATTCCCATTTGCAGACATGGCGTATACAGTGGCAACGATCTACTTAACTCACATTGTAAGCTAAAACAAATAACAATTGATGGAAAACTGATACATTTGTAAAATATTACAACAATGAAAATAAAATCAATAAACAAGTTGGCCGACGATGGATGGCGATTTGACAACTTACTTTTTTCTACAGTCTGTTTGTTTAGTGAGGTGATTCGAATTAATTTTAATCTGATTTACTTTTGATTCGAGTTAAAACGATTTTGACTCTTACTCTGGAGCAGAGACTTAGAGCATTCAACCAAATTGGTTGAATGTTCTAAGAGCAGAGAAGAGGTCTGCTCTGGAGGAAGATAGACTGTCCAAAATGAACTTTCAGTTTTAATATTGAACTCGTTAAAATGCTCGCCAGCAATTTTGCGTGTTTTTCAGACCAAACTGAACAAGTGGTGGTCGTCGGTAGTGCGTGGTCCCTGGAGGTGGACAGTCGTGGACGTCGTGGTCTCCTAGCCTTAGGTACCTAGTTATTTATGTCAGCAAGTCAACTAACGGTCACACCCAGTCACAAAAGTACAATACAATAAAGTTACGATGTTGCTATTACTGTATTTATGGCTAAGCTTATCAATGAAGAAGTTCAAATGTCAAATGCACTTGCTTCAAAAAGAATAGCGGCTACTTGACCATTGATTTTTTTAACTCGCCGCTACTCAAACTACATCGTCGCACCATGCATGATGATATCCATCTGCATCATGAATCATGATAGATAGGTACGGACAACAGCTCGTCGACCTACCACAAAATGTCAATTATTTTCATTTGAAAATGATCTCTATATGTCAGGCTTAAAGTTGAAAATCTATTGGAGAATTTTTGAGATTTTGGGTAGGTCGACGTGCTGTTGACTGTACTTATGAAGATCCGGCCCCCATCCCATACCTCACCTATAAGCCTGTTCTTCCCTTACATGCGTTTACTGTTGTTGCTTGGCTGTAGTTATCCATATTTCGTGTTCTACTCACTTCTTACAATATCGTTTTGCTGATGCCATACGCGCCTAATAGGCTATTTAAAAGACATACAAAATTTACTTGAAAGTTTTTTGTAAAACTGCCCGCTAACTTCTACATTGCCTTTGAAATCGATATTTGGTATTGTATTTTCTCAATAAGTACCCGTAGTAATTTTAATATACGATTATCTATACAGTTATTCAAGTTAATCGTGTGAAAAAAAAATACTTTTACCATCACTAGCCATTATGACAGCCAAGACAAATGTCGCAGGCATATTGCATAATTCGTCAATAAAGAAATGGCGTTGTCCGTTTGAGAACGCTCGATCTTTTGCAATTTGCCCACTGTTGCCTGCGACACGGACACTGATCGACATAGTACAGTCAGCGTCATATAGTTCGTGATACTCAGGGTACTCTAATAAATTGACGCAACCAAAAAGTCGATAATATCGGTACAAATAAAGTTGTCTTATTGTTGTGTAAACAGTTTTGTCGCTCAAAACGTCGACACACTTAAAATGTCATATAAATCGGTTCAGTCATCCCGCCAATGGTATCCAAACGCGTGTCATTGATGAAAACCATTGATTTTCATCAATAAAACATATAGTATATATACACAAATTCTGTGCACAGTACCAATCTAGCCGAGAGACTAGCTAAATGTGGAATCCCCAGGGAAGCATCTATTAGGATTAATGATAATACTATAAAATTTCTTTCTAGGGATAAAATAAAATACATATTTTTAGGCAGAATGTATATTTTGTTTTTTGTCTTGTATATAAATTATTTGCAGTTCTTTTATACATTAGTCTACATACATTTAAACACAAGAATTCTCCTATTATGTCACACTTATTTAATTGGTGCTTTCCCCTTACAAAATGGTATAAAAATAAATTTGTTTCACAAAGTAAATAAGGTACCTATTCATTTACGAAGAGATACACGAGGTTACAAAACACGCAAACCTATTTTCGAGGCTGACTTTAAGATAACATAGAAACAGCTGCGTATCAGTATTTATTTATTAAAAAATTCGCTAATGTATACATCCAATCATATTAATATTTCCAAACATGTATTAGGTGAACTAAATATTCTAAGTGAGATTATTCAAGGTACAATTATTAAGTTTATTTACCTTAGAAGTGAATATCACTAGCCAATGCTTCACCATTCTATTACCGTTACATTATTATAGTATACCAAACAACCATTATATGGTTAGCAATTTTTGCAACTACGTAACTAAACTAACTATAATTAAGAAATAAATAGTAAACAAAAACAAGAAATATTTACACGTTCAGCCTCAAAAATACTTCAATTTTTATACATTCCTATGGTCAGTTACTTGGTTGATATATTTATTGATGGCACTTGGTATAAGTATAAATTAATTAATTTACATTATTATACATGGGTGCCAGTGAACAAGAAGGGTGTTAGAAGGTCAGAAGACTTATTTGAAATATAGGAACAAAGATAAAATAGCTTGTCACACATCTGTGAATGAATAACACTAATTCTTAACCAAGAAATAAATTAATAAAATATAGCTCTATAAAATATTGTGATGATTTCTTAAGACAATGGACAAGATTAGGCATTAGTGAACATTTTGCTAACATAAAAATATCAGGAGCGGTGGTCGTTCACCCAATTTCACATACAGTGGAAGCTTAACACTTTGACTGCCAACTCCACAGCGGATCCAACACTAATACAATAGGTGTTACACGTAATGTAAAGGTCAGTCAACGTGTTATTATGTACAGCTGGGTGGACGAGAGACCGGACAGAGAAGACATCGTCACAGCGGACATTCAACAAATCAGTCTTGCATATTTTTCCACAAAACATCTATATACAGACACAGAGTCGACTTAAAAACAAATAATCTGCGTAAACATTCCACTAAATACCATAGTTGAGTCCCATATTGAATACTTACGAATAATACAGTTATAATTTAAACTATTATAAATTAATCGTTAGTCAGTAATGAAAGGAGCCGGCCCTTCGTTCTAGCATCCGGTGCTAGCATACTACACAATGCATACTTTGTACAAATTACATACAGTATTATGATCGCAATCGCGCGCATTCGTTTAACATTGACTAAATAAATAATACAGATCAGATCGAGTAGGGGTACTCGCCGAGATAGTCTATTAGAGTGGAGGGGAGCGGGAGTAGTCTGTGTTTGGGTGCGCACCAGAGTTTGGGTTGGAGGGGGTTGGAGTCTAGGGCTTTGTGGAGGGCGAGGCGGGTGGCGTGGAGGAGGGAGGGGGGGCTGGAGCGGAGGGGGGCGGTGAGAAGCGCGGGGGAGTGCGGGCAGCCGTCGCGGTCTACCCACATGGTGCCCGCGGCGCCGGTGCCGCGCTCGCCGACGCGCGTGTAGTGCTGCACCAGTTCCACGACGCAGCGGAATCGCGGCATGTACCGAGCTAGGACCGTGTCGCAGTCTAACCTAGAAATGAAACGTTTAATTAGTTACAGCCACTAAAAGACGGACAACTTTACAATGAATATCATCGTGGACGTACGCGTACGAGTACGATGTTATTAAACTAAGGACCTGTTTCACAATGTACGGGTTAGTTCTGAATAAGCTATGTTTTACCTATCTGAAGGATAAACACAAATTTTGTGTCAAATAGCGCTATATGACAGTGACACATCGTGTACAAGACATTTATCCTCTAGGAAATTTGACAAGGATATAATTTTTATTGAAGATAAATTAAGAATTATAATTGATTTATATCTTACCTAAAGAACCCTTGCTCGAAATGTAACCGAACAGACGTCGGCCCTCGATCCGTCTGCACTGATAATGAGAATATGAAGTTGCTGTCCCCAGAGTTTCTGACCAGGAACGCTCCTATACTGGCGTCTTTTAATAAACTACGTGCACCCTGCAAAAAAAGAAAACAATATGTTAAGATGTGTCAGAACTAAAAAATATAACTCTTATTATGTATCTTGTTAACTGACAATGATTGGGGAAGAAATGTTCTCGATTGACAACCTTGAACTGTAAAACGCAACCCGGTGGATTGATGACATAATAAAGGTGGCGGGAAGCCGCTATATGCAAATCTGATACTTCTGATTATAGTCTAGTTCTTATATTAAAGCCTGCGCAAACAAGGGACTTTTTTGTTTAGTAGGTATAAACTTCCGCATACCTACTAGTGCGGTTCGGCCAGTCGATGTCCCCTGTTATCCGGGGACTTTTTGTTCGCGGTAACTTAAGCCACGTGTGCATTAGACGATGCAGTTGTAAGCAATATATTTTGACGGAAAAAAATACCACGCTGACTGTCCCGTCTGGGAAGGCTTTTTACCTAAAGTTTACATGTTGGCTAGTGGAGTACGGTTTTCATGAAAAAGCCGTGATTCCGCGGTCGAAATCAATCATAACTTTTTGCTGTCAAAAAAATGGAACCCACATTCATAGAGTCAAAAATCTCGGGATTTACCCCCACTGCATAGCGGCCTGCTCGATTTGATCCATACTTTCAGGGGCATCCTAGTACGCTTTAAGCCGTGATTCCGGGGTCGACTTATACTAAACACTTTGATTTATAGACATGGAGCATCCTGTTTACTTTGTATCGAATCAAAAGTGTCGCATATTACACTATACAATTACATTAACCATTTATAGTTACGTACATTTCACTTATTTTTATTCGTAGTAATAATAACATTAAAGGAAACCGACGCATTTTACTGATAGACGTCAATTGTATGTGGTTTTTCTGAGATTTGAGAGGTGCCTACATTTTGAGCGTGGGGTTATTTTAATTCGGTGTCGTATTACTTAGTCTCATTTTAAGTCCGACACAGATTCGTATTTTTAGAAACAGAGTTTCAGTAAATAATATGAAAAGAAGTGCAAAAAATTGTTTTTGTCATTAATAATTTATATGTGGCGATAAATGCATGGTGACAATATTTCCTCATGATATTCAATTACTCACAAACTTCGACTTTTTTTTCTGTTGTATTCATGTGGTTTAATGACTATCCAATCGAAAGTATCGAATTATAATAATAGTAAATAGAGCCAAAAAGTATGGATGGTATCCGATAGGTACCATCTATTTTTTTCGCAAATATAGCATATATAGAAACCAATTAGGGTTATGTTTTTATGAAGTTTACTTTTATAACATGAATAAGGTAATAAGTTGTTTTAGTTTAATTACGATATTATTATGTAAGCAGATGTTGAAATTAATTAATAACTATTTTCAGGAAAGTTATATTTATAACAAGCAAAACTTAATGATTTGAATTGATACTGGTTTTAGTTTTGTTCTCAGCCGAAGGAAATAGTTGTGTAATATCATAGTAAAATTTTGTACCACTTACATGGACAAATTCATGCTTTATTTATATTATTTTGTGCCTCAATTTGTCTGATATGATATACAAGTAGTCACATTTGGTTAATCTTTGCATTTGGGGTCACATTTAAAATTCAAAGATATGTAACATGGTAAACAAAATAGTTGTACTGATATACAGTAGCTCAACTAATTTATCAAATATTTGCCTCACAATATAATTTGCCAGAGAATGTGACGTCTCTAAAACACCCGCGACCCGCGACTCATGTTTGACGAATGGTCAAGATTAGTAGGTATGTTGGCATTTGTTTGAAATAATGTCGTAAATATTCTGTAGCAATTAAATTACTAACATTGATATGATTTTAATTTATCAACGATAACTACCTAAATGGTGGCTGTTAAATAATCTATCTAAATTTGTTAGTACTGGCTGTAATAAAGTTGGTCGCGGGAAGCCGCTGGATGCGGGTGGCACAAGACCGATCTTTGTGGAAATCCTTGGGGGAGGCCTATGTCCAGCAGTGGACGTCTTTCGGCTGATGGATGGGTGGATGGTAATAAAGTTTGTGCAATAGTAAAACAAGTCGTCTATTTAAACCTGCTATTTCAGGCAGAGAATCTGATGTAAGTTCTCATAGTATTTGATAGATGGCGCCAGCAGTAAGTAAAACATGCACCTAACTCAATGAATAAAAGTCAGTCTTATTAAATAAATAAGTTTAACCAAGCCTGGGTATGTTGAGCCATATGTGTAATTAATATAAATATACACGAAACAACATGGCATTGCATATACTAGTAATATGCTCTTGAATACGTAGTTATAATCCTTGTATTATGTTGTTGTGAGATACCAGACACTTTCATTTTAAATTAACAAGGAATCGAAAACGAACACCCTTGCTCTCAAATCAAACTAAAGTTTAAAAACGAAGTAAAATAACATGACAAACTCACCTGCCAATCTAAATTTCCATAGTACCACCCTGATAACCGTAATGCTTTATATGTGTCTCCTAATCTTGCTCTTAAGCTATCATCGTATGGTGTCAGTGGAGTGGTGTATGGTGAGAGGTATGTTGGCGGGAAGAGGAATGGTGTTGTGACGTGAGTCTGTGGCGTTGGGGGGGCCTGCCGCTTGCCAGGGCACGCTGCCAGGGACACTCGGAGCTCATGTCTGCAGTTTGGGCACTCCCCTGACCAGCTGCCGATTGGTAAGCCAACTTCCACGCATGCATCTGGAAAGAAGAAATAGAAACATTAATAAAAAAACTTTGATGAATTTAGACAATTAACCCTTCAACTCCCAGTGAAAATAGAAACAATTGAATAACAATGGATGTGTGTTTACCGGTTACTGCTTAGGAGTTAAAGAATTAACAGCTTTAGTGGAATAGCACACAACTTTTTCTTCCTAAAGTGCTTGATAATTGAAAAGAGACACACTATAAACTCGAGAAGATAAGTTATTTTCTTAATCATATTTTTATCTTCATAAATACTTTCTAAAATTGTCTATGGATGCTAGATATTAAGTTTGATTTTCTCATGATGTTCCATTGGTTATGCTTCTTGGTTTGATTGAAAGTTAGTCTGTCTATAAAGTTATTTTATCTAAAGAGGTACAGAGAAATTTCAGAACAAAAAGATAGATAAAAGATACATAACAGTGAAATAGTTAGGTTTTACAAAATAAAAAAAATAAAAATTGTGAAATTGACATTATTTTTTTTTACACTTTTTTGCATACACATAAAATCATTTTTTTAAATTCGCTACTTGCTAGAATCTTAAATATTTGGCATAATTGTTATTGCTTCTTATATTTTTTATCACAAGTGTGACATTTACTTCACCTACTACAAAAATGTTAGTCCTCTGTTATCACACCAACTAAAAATAAATTGACGTTGATACGACACTCGCAATTGAATACATTATGTAAATGAGGCAATCGAAAGAGAAAATTCGCTTTTTGGTTACTATGTGTATAAACATCCTTTGAACATCAGATTGACATACAGCCGAGAGGAAATTGATTTATGTGCTTGAAAAGTTCAAGAAATGGCACAATTTAGACTGTCACGTGTACAAAGAACTGCTATTACAAATAAAAAGTAAGTAAAATTATGAATTATAAACATAACCTCGAACGAAACAAATTAACAAACTTACTTGGTACATGTAACCTCGCTGCTAAAGTCATGTTAAACGGATTATCTCTTCCGTCCGTCCTTTCTATTACACACATTTGTTGTCCACTATTCAGTGGTCTTATATCCAATCCACCAGCCTCTTTACTAAAGGCCACGATTTACTTCCACAACACTAATGCGTCCACTGTACAAAATACAGTCTGTTCCAGGAAATACGATCATCAAACTAATAACTTAAGTAGACCTTTATGTCTCAAAATAACCAGCTGTTCAGTCCTTATTATTCACAGAATTGTAAATAACCAAACACAAAACACTACAACTACAAACTTCAAAATAAAAAAAATAGTGATGCGAATTGACACCAATGCACTAGTATTACTGACGTAACGTGATATTTTACAAGTTTGATGATGAGTAATATTTTTAAACACAAAAAAATAATTGCGAGACGGTTGTTCTCAGCCAACGCGATGCTACAATAACTCGTGGCTGCTTCGCACAAACTGACTATAATGATGACTGAGCTCACTCGGTCGACGAGGTGAGCGGAGTGGCTTCACTCACACAACGCATTCGACGAGTGTGGACTGCGGAGTGCGAAGAGGAGTCTGTCTGACTGAACAACACGAGCGCGCGAGCGATACAAAACTCGAACGTTCAACTTCTGAGAATTCATTCACAATAATCACCAGTTATCTAGTCATGTGTGCTTTCTTTATTGTATTTGTTTTACCTACATAGCGTACTGATTCTCTGAAAACTATATCATAGCTCGGATCGGAATATTTTAAAGTCATACAAACGTTACCCTTCTTTTCGCTTTTAAATAACTTTAACATTTTTTTTTATCACAATCTTTTTTTTACATTTATCATCATTTATAATCATTTTCATACTTTTTGTTTTGTTAATTATGAAAAAATATACAATTATATTGATTGAGATACATATAATATTATGTTAGTAACTATGGCACTATAACGCGTCAACGTAAAAGGTCAAAAAATTGTGTTGTCCCACCGAAATCCATAGTTGTGTTTTAATTATAAATTCTTAGTAATAACCGAAACGTGTGACCCGGTTATTTAACTGAGTCCACAATCCACATCGATGTGTTTAAGTCACGCACAGCCGAACAGCACACAATCAAAATCCATGCTGTTTAAAAACAGGTAATTATTAAATTAATAAACAAAAAAAAAACAGATACAGGGGTTTCGGGTATCTAATGTTAATTTAATAATGAAATAGTTATCTTATCGCGCATTGTAAGTACGTTGTAGTAACATAAAATTTTAAGATCATCTCTACGGTCAATTTACAATTACCTGGAATACCTATCAATCATGCAGATAAGAATACTGCGAATAACATTTTACGTCGTTTATTATCATTTTTTTTACTATTTATATTTTTAGTATAATTAAGGTGTTTCAAAAATATCTGCCGCTGTTGCTATAGATGAAAGTATTCGGTACTTATTTAGGATTACGATAGTGAAGAAATTTCATGCCCTGGACATCATCAATTTTTTTATTTTATATCATAATAAAATAAAGACTAACTGTAATTTATATAAGTAATACTTTATCCATAGCAGCTAAATATAATAATAAGGTGTTTCAAAAATATCTGCCATATTTTTGAAACACCTTATAACTATATTTATCTAATATCTGAATATTATCAGCAGAGCTATTACACATTATCATTAATTAATTAGTCAGGATGAATAAGTTGGGTTCTAGTAATAACGTGTTAGTACTAAAGTGATTCATTTGTAGTAATAAATAAGCGTAGCGTGGTGGTTGATAAAGTAACATTGACTACTGTATTAAACTAAATTATAGCCAGTAAGCGCGTTGATGACCTAGTTTAATATTCTTTAATCAATTGACGCAATGATTTAAGCACTAAAATCATACTAACCATTTTGTGCACAGTTTATAACTTTTACCTTAGAATACACTAAATAAACATACAAATCTTAATGCGCCTATGTATTTTTCATATAATCAATCAACGATGTTAAAGCAATTTCTTAATCAATCAAATACGCATTCTGAATATAGCCCCAGGTGTTCGATTCACATTCGAGTGCGGCATGCGAGAGCGAGTTCCCCGTAGTGCGATTATATTCGGCGTTCTTGGAATCCCTTACCTGCGTCCGTGCAGCTTTCACAACCATCTGCCGGCTGTCATTGGCGCGCACTCGTTATACGCAGCTGCGTGCGCAGTTCATATGAATAGCTCCCTAATGAAATGACATGATTTAGGTACATGCCTTAATAATCCATTCCTAATAGAGATTCAAATGAGACCATGATATAATTTCAATACGGCAGCATTTGTAAAGATTTTAGAAAAGTATTTCAATGCCAAACATTTTATACAAGCGTCAAGCACTAAATACCTAGTTCTTAGTATCACATGATCACATCACATTCACAGTATGATGTACTTAACCAGCAACTCTTACTATCGCACGACACATTTTGAAAAACGATGAAGTTTTTATATTGTTGTAACTTAGGTCAAAATAATTTTATCCCTCTATGTATCTAAAACAACTTAAACAATTTAAGACAACGTATTTAAATTTATTATCCCTATTAATTGTTTCTTGAGTAGGTTCTGCTTCTTACCCGGATATCCGGAAGGTTTATCAAGCGCAACTTGTTACTTTACTAACACCCATTTTTCATTCTGTGAGAAAAGTTTTTACGAGTACCGACTTCTTGTACTGAATCGTTCCTACTTTTTTACTTGGGTCCACACTTTTGCCACTTTTGCGCAAGAGATTAATCATAATTTTGTTCGTTTCGCAGAACCAAGCCAATGCCCGCCCAAAACCGTTTGTTCGCCGTAGTGAAATCAATGTTTTAGAAAGGTCGCGGGTGTTTCGCAGTAGACCGACGAACCTAGTTTCAATTTCACATCGCATACCGTTTATTCTCGGTACTTCTTCCGAAATGGGCGCGACTGAGCAAACATTGTACTTGAAAGCACTTCCAGTTTCAACGAGGGCTTTGTACCTATGATACTGAGAATTGTACCCGAATTTTACTGCGTGGGATACTACGAGTACCTACCTACTTAGTTTTTGTTTTGGATGTTGTAAATTTGTAATATTATAGGTTAAAAATAGGTAAATTGTTACTAAGCTAGCTAAAGAATTTATTACAATTAATAGTTAAACGAATGGTTAAAAGCGAATTAAGTTAAGAATCACCTAAGTATACCTATCTAGGTAAAGTCGCCACGAGAGAGATAACAGTGGACTTCTGAAGGTTATCATTAGGTTCTCGGAAACCTTAGCCTATAGAATACCAACTTACAATAGTGCTAACTGCTAAGAACGAATTTTGACTGATTTTAACATTTATATTTAAGTTAACAATTATTATTTAATTTATTGTTATTATTTTATTATTTAATTCAATGGATTTTAACAATAGCTATATTGGCTGCAAACTATCTATCAGTAGAAAACACTGTTATGTTAATATTTGCGTAAAAATAGTTTTATAATACACTTTTATTTAAATGTAAAAAATGATCCGATCTGATAATTTTATCATATTCAGTAAAGCGCAGTATGTATAGCACTCGCAGCTCATCATAGCTAATACCTACAGTAATATTTTGTAGACAAATCGCCAATTTGCTAGGCCTTTTGATAAAACAAATATATTTTTAAAGTGGTTGTGTTTTTGGTTGGGTTGGTTTTTTGGATTTCGTATAAGTAACAACATAATTATGGTTGTTCCATCGCTCTTAGGCAGAAAACTTTCTGTCTATACAACAATTACAACTTAAGTGGTAAATTACCAATTGACGTAGAGTTTCGATATAGGTACTTAATTTGTATGTTAAACGCATGCATTTGCATACAACACGATGCCTCAATAGGTAACAATGTGTCATTGGCCCAGGTGGCGCGAAGTAAGTCGTCGATAAACCGAATTACCAATCGCAAATGCTTCACAGAAATCGTAATCGCAGAATGTGCGTGACGTGTACTTTACAGATTAGAAGAAAAATTACACACCTTTTATTAATTAAATAAAAACGAAATCATTTGAAAGCAATCGGAATTACAATCACAAAGGAATGAAACAAAATACTACCTACGCGGGAGATAGAGACGTACCGATACCGAAAATCTGCTGAATGATAATGATACTTGGAGCCTTGAAAATACCGAATTACGATCACATAATGGCTGGTTGGAGAAGAGGATCATTAAAATCAAACGTCAAAACGGACGAACACAAACTTTCTCTTCAAGACCGACAGAATAAGAAGACAAAACTAAGTTACGACATTACCATTACAACGTTTAGTAGGTATCTGATGTAATCAGCTCAGCCATATTGTGCTGCTGATGTAGAATAAAAATAGGAAGCGTTAGACGATTTAAATTGATTTATTTGCAATAACGAAGGTAACATTTCACAATTTTGTGGTTGATAACTACAACTCAATGGGTAGCTCTTAAAGCCCCTGCACACTCACAGACTTTTGATACACTCTTATACTGAAACGGTTTGTAATCAGCGGATACTTATTGATAGTAATTCGATCAAAATTCTGTGAGAGTCTTTTATCTCTATAAATACGACAGTCATTAATTGTTGTGGTCATAAAGAAAAAAAATTAACCTGTGTTACGATTACGGATTGACAACAGACAGGCAATTCCAACTAAATTGACTTTTTTCTAACTGGTCATTCTGTTAGAGACCCTTTTTGCCAGGGACATCTCCCACTAACAACAAAATACATTAAAACAACACTACCTAATGCTATCTCTGTTTTCAATAGTTCTCATAGATTGTATCAATGCTGTTGGTGTTCAGAATAAAATAAAATAAATTAATAAAAATTAAAAGTAGAGATTTTTACGATTCGTTTTTCTATTAACTCATTTATTTTGTAACTGGAAGAAACCAGCGTAAGTAGGTAAGTATCTTATTGCAATAATGGTGATCTCTTAAAATCTGAAAAGATACCTAGACAAATATTAACGCGTTTTTAAAGCATAACGATCACCACTAACTACGGAGATTTAAATACCTAATACATTGACAAATTAGCATATTTGTTAGTCATACCTAATAGTTGACTTTCGTTTTAAGATAAGCCGATTAGATACCCGAACCGGGTCATGGTACTGAGTAATTTTTATCATTAATGTCGATGAAGAATACCTATTGCTTCTGTTTGTTACCTACTCCAACATTTTTTATTCGTAAAGTTTTTGTTACACAATTTCAGTACCTACCTACAGGCACTTACAAAGAATTTACTTAAATAGATATGCCCCAGATAACACTGGCCTCGAAGTAAAGGAATTAACATTATTTTACTTACTAGACCTTTTTTGGCACCAGACGATTTATATTGCCAGGGGTTCTTTTTACTTACAATTTTTTTTACCAACAATTATAAATACTACTTACCTCGAAGTGTTTTAAAACGAATGAATTTAGAAATATGTAAGCAACTAGTAAGTGTACTTTATAGTAGAATGACTTGCATAAATTAGGTATTTTTTTTACCTTACTAACCTTTTTCCCATATAAACTAATATCGACGATTTTATGAAAACGTATTTTATTTGAACTCTTCTTTTAAATCAGTAAACGCTAAATAACACACAGAGTGAATTTGTTTCGAAATCAGCCAGCTTTAAAATCAGTCGACGTATCTTTATTCTTCTACAACGAGATGACAGTAAATGCACATCTTCACCGTAGTAAGTATTATTCATAATTTTCCACGTACACGCGTTAATAAGCACAATTATTTTCAGTACCTAGAACAATAATTCCGACACGAGCGTATCTAAGAAGTAGCGAATAGAGAGCTATTCTCAGAAAGATATCGTCACTGCAAGGAGTTTCGCGAAAACGGACCAACTCATAGCGACCGCGCAGTCGTTTTAACTTTTTTTTAAATCAATTTTTAAACCTCTTAAAAAATGTTAATTAAACTGACGGACAACAAGTTCTGTTTATCTTTCGTTGTGTTGTAAAATAAATAAAAAACAAGAAGAACCATAAAGGTTTTTGAGAGTTTGCGAGTTTTTAAATATAATATACCACATTGAAGGCTGGTTTTGGTTCCGTTATTTTCAAGCTTGTTTTTTTAATGAACTACTTAGTATTATCAATTTTAAGTTGATACCACTATCTACTCTATAAAAAGAGGACATCATCGTTACCACCGTTACCTACCTTACCTAGTTAAAGAAAAATGAGAGACAAAGTTTCGTTTCGGAACCCTAAAATTTGTTTTTTAAAACAAAAAATAGCTGAC
Source organism: Anania fuscalis (assembly GCA_950371115.1). NCBI lineage: Eukaryota > Metazoa > Arthropoda > Insecta > Lepidoptera > Crambidae > Anania > Anania fuscalis. The sequence continues at coordinate 4,723,831 of OX493334.1, read as the reverse complement.
AAGAAATGCTGGCAGAACTTACGCAAGGCTTGCGATCAGCCTTGCGCTTGCCCAAGCATTCGGAGAACTAACACTTCGCACGAATCGAGCCATAATAACGCCAATTAAAGAATTTCAACGCACCTAATTGCGAAGTAATAAAAATTATTTGCAAATATTTCATCTGAACTAGCTTGAACCGGCTGCTGTCTGTCTTATTTCAAAACCTTACCTCAGTTAAACGTCAAGAAGTTAATGTTGTAATTTAATTCATAAATTTTCTTGATTTCTCCTGTACAAAATTATAATGCTACATGTTTTCAAAAATATTAATCAAATAAGTAGGTAAAAAAATGCAAAGTGTATGTAGTATGCAACCCCTCTTCCTTTTTAAAGTCAACTTCAAATATTATATCAAGTATTATATATATATAAGTAAGTAGTAAATGCAAAACGGTTTGCTAACGCTATTTGATCGCGATTTTGTTTTACTTTATTTAAAAAAAAAACTATCGATGGCTCCAATTGCAACCAAGCAAAAACTAAATAAATGCGACTAATAATAATAATAGCGACTAGATAACGTATTGCAAATCCTTTATTTGTGCTTCTGAAACTTACGTAGGTACTGACGTAGGTAGAAACCTTTTTAATCCGTATCGCCTTAAAAAACTGAGTTTCAAACCATGTAGGTAGATATTTTAATGAATGTAATATTCGCAGAATGAGTCTCTTATACGCGGGCCGATTGTCTATAAAAACATGTCTTGATTGGTCTCGAAACGTGATGGCGGATTCCGAGAAACGTTGTAGTAATAAAGTTGTCATTTGGGCAAGGTCCGGTCGGCGACAGAAGCGTCATCATCGTGACCAAATTGATAGATAATCTACACGTTACCTACCTTACCTACAGTGGCGGGCATTGGTATTATTTTGAGGTAGACAAGAGGTACTTATTAATGTTTCATCGATGAAAAGTGGTTTTCATCAATAACACGCAGTTGTAAGTACCTACTGCCTACCTCTTTTGATTTATCAGGTAGGCACTGCTTAATTGCCTATATGCACCGCACGCCCTTGCCTACCTATCCTAATTACTTATTTAATTTCGCTGGTGTTACTAAACTATCGATAGTTGTCTTTGAAATTCAGTTACCTACACTATAGATAGTACTTCATGCCAAAATGCCAGGCAGAGACAAAGCTAGTCAAAACTAGTGATGTTAAAAATTATAAATTAGACTCGAGGAAAGGGACAAAGTTTCGTCGTCGATCAATAGTCGAAAATTGATTTGGAAGATTTTATAGAATTTAGTTACTACTTATTGGTTAATCCCGGTTGATTGATTAGATTAAGCACTACCACAGTTCGAAACACTAATTTAGCTATGTTAAACCAAATACTACGTGTGTGGAGAAAGCCGCATTCTAAAAAGATTCATAAAGTTATTTAATACACATTCGTCTGACTGAATGATATTGTGAGTCTGCTCGGTCGTGGGCATGAAAAATTCATCGTACGACGAATAATTTATTTATTCACAGAGCCCGACAACTTTTCTCATTTGCCTACGCATAAAAGTCCAGCATCAACATTTCGTATTATAAGTTTTTCTGAACCAGTTTTATACATAAGCCACATTTCATTTGCGATGTCTTGGTTTTTCCTTCATGTTTTAAATTGTATAACTATTTCTTGAACGCCATAAACGTAGCCTTCCTCAATATAAGCCAGTTGGAAATCCTTGGGTAAATCAGAGACGTTTTTTTAAAGTGGTTGTTATTTAACTTTAGTAAGGTTAAGTTTATTTCAGTAAAACCTGTATCTATGAAGTTACCTCTAAGACGCAAAATCTGTCATTATTCATTTATATTAATGTCATAATTATACCCATTTACTATCAGATTATTCGTAAGATAAAGTTCGTATAAACGAAACACTCATAGATACTCATATCATACTCGTATTTGTAAATTGAATAATTATGTTTTTTCCGTATTAAAAATAGATAATAGGTTTTTTATTTGCTTAAAATTATTGCCTTCTCGAATTCCGGTTACAACGATTCTTAAAGGATTGTTAAAGCAAAAATAAATTTGTTTTTTTCTCTTACAGTGTTAGTGTACGCATTAATAATATCGCACACGCAAATAGAAAGTATACTTGGAAACATGTGTCATGTCATGCATAACTACACCTGAGGGTTTCCAGAAATACAATATACAGCCTATTTCTGCTGGTTTGACTCACTCAGGGTGAAGGTAGGGCGCAAGGATGACAAAAAAAGTTTGTTAAAAATAAAACAGAAGAAAATCAAACATAAGAATTAAATTAATAAATATTGGACAACATCACATACATTGCTCTGATCCTAAGGTAAGTTGCTAAAGCACTTGTGTTATAGAAATCAGAAACAACGACGGTACCACAACACCCAATAACCAATACCCATAAATTACAATCCAGAAATTCAATAACACAAAGTTTACATCGCACTCAAAAAGACAATTAGATAGATAGAAGAGTAACGTACAACATCTACCATAGCTACTTCCTAAGCTATTTAAAGCAGCGATTGGATTGTCAAATACCTAAGTGCTTCTAAAATTGCAGTGATTGCCACCAATCATCACATTAAATTATCTCCTTAACCGCATCCCGCTGTATAGGTACATTACGTTATCACGTTTCATGACGAGATATTATTACATCGTGCATGTCCTTGTTGTTAACGGCTTTTCATGAATACATATAACGCTTGATTATGACGACACATATTTATTTAATATAGACAATGTTTTACAAAAATAATTGTCTACTAAGAAGATCTAGTGATAACATAGTAGTATAGTAGGTAGGAGTAAAAATTTATTCGTTTTCTATTGCCTATACTCAACGCTCGCTCCGCTTTCGTTTTGTCTGCATACAACTGAGCCAAGCCATTTCGCTTTTTATGGCTGACAATAAGGTTACCTATAAGATGTGATTAATCACAATCTCCACAAGAGCATTCCCAGTTATTAAACCAACAATGTAACAACACAAAACGTACTTACACCGATTGCAACTGGGTTACGGAATGAAACCAAGATTGAAGATTGTTTTTTTTGTACTGTGGCCAATTTTTTTAAGAACCTTACTCAGTAATTTTATGGGGATGACAACCCTGTTACCTTGCTGAGTGGCGACTACTCCGTCGACTAAACGTTTCATTTTAAAAGGCCTCGCGTAAAAATAAATTCAACTCTCTTTGTTTTTGGACCTAACCTTACTCATAGTGTATTTTAATCATTACTTGTATTAATACCAGTGGTTGTACATGAAATGCTTTTCAACAGTAAGTATTGATTCATAAACTTGTTATAGGCTTTATAATGATGATTGCTTCTGAGAAAATTATATATTAATGTGCTTCCTTTAGTGTAGGCAGTTTTATTTACGATTAGGTTCTGGGAAGAAGTGATAATACAGGCAGATAACATGACCTTTCCTCTATCTTCTCAATCATCCTATTGTGTAATTTAATAATAGCTACTTCCTATTATATGTACTTACATTAGTCTTTTGAGAAAAATAAATAACATAATAATAATTAACTGAAAACACCAAATAGCAAAGACAACATGATACATAATACTGCGTGTATGGTACCGTCGTTGTTTCTGGTATGCTTTAGCTAGTCAAATTAAAAATATATATATATATAATAAAACATGAAATACCTAAATTCACAGTGAAATGTAACAACTAAACATACACACAAAGATATTGGGTAAAATCTGTTTTATTTTATTCAATAAAGTATATTTCGCTCTCTTATAAAGCAGCTCTTCATCAACAAAAGTTATAAAGTTAATATTCTTATTGAAACAAATCTTATTCTAAAAATGTAGTTTTGTGTATGAAAATAAAAAATAAATAAAATGATGATATCAAATTTTTGACGTCACCGTATTATTTTCATGCCTATTATTTTATATGTTAACAAAGGCTAGTTTCGGCTCGATATACCATTTACCTAACATCCTATTACATTTTTTTAAAATGTCAAACGCACGAACAGAAGGCCTCTGGCAACCCTACCAATAAAACTGGAATGCTTATAGGGAAGATTTAAAGCAGCTAAATTCTTAGGAAACTAAGTAACGACGCTACTACTAGAAAGTAGTACTTTATAAAGTTAACAGACTTATTGAAAGTTAAGACTATTTTCAGGTAGAATGGCAAGACATTTTCTGTAAGGAAAATAAAAATATTTGAAGTATATTTACTTTAATGTAGTTCTTTTAACAATAGCTTTTTGTAAATGCATTTAAGTCACATTAATGCAACAATGATTTAACATGAGATTTCGGTTTGTTGTGCGTCTGAATGAAACATAATGACCGATGTTGATGTTTTTAGAGCCATACATATACATGTAGTATGGTTGGAACGTTTTTACCTTTTTAAAGGCAATCTACCTTCCATCTTATAACTATGTTACGACACATACATCGAGCTTGTTATATTTAATAATATTTCTAAACCCATTGCCAAAAGAAAATAGAATTATTTTTTTAATATTTTCAAATAAAGTCGGTACTCGGTTATTTTTTTTTTGCAATGCTATATAATATTATTATACTACGAAACGTAACATCCTGAAATTTAATTTGTTTTGAGTGAGCTATAAAGGCGCACACACAAGGAATAAATTAAAATAAAATACTTACTGCACTCCTGCAAAACACGTCTCCCCTGAACAGCATCAATTAGTTCAGTCCGTTAGCTGTAATTTAAACCAAGCGGCTGACTCTCCGCTTACCGCCTCGATTTATTAACTAAAGCTGGATTTACATCAAACGACTAGAAATTGTTGTTAATTTAAATTCTATACATATATTATGTGTATAATTAACTGCAGTCGTTAGACTTTAAAAAATCGATAATGGCTCTATAAATTTTTTGTATATTTTCCGTACAAAATTATACTGGTTAAGCTAACCTTTTCGATCTTGTCACCTATGATTTGTGCTAGGGAAACTGTTTTTTTTCCAAATAGATTGTTTACAGTATTTGCTATGCAAAGTAAAACGATGACATAGCTGCGATGTATAGATTTCTCACTAGCTATTTGTAAAAAAAAACTAATTAGAAATTTTGGATTCTCGAGATCCTGTATGCTTTCCTGAACCATTTATCCGATTGCAATTTATCTTCGGCGAGTGGTTTCTGAACTTTATTAATTTAATTGAAGCCCACGCCCTCAATGTTACGGGGAACAGTTACTAATGAAGCCACTAACTGTGCCCGTGTGGAATACGGCTTGTCTTGTCACCCTCTATTTCACTTTCTTAGGAGGTGAATTAAAAATTGAAATCTATGTCCTTTTCTTGTATACAGACAATTATTATGCTATCCTGTTGAGTCCTGTAGGAACCGTGCATTTTTTAAGTATAAAAAGTAACCTATGTGCTAATTTAATCTATAACTGTGCCAATGATCCAGATCCGTTCAGTCAGCCTTTCTGGCGTGATTGAGTATCAAACATCGATCCAAACTTTTTAATTTTTAATAATAGTAAGATTAACGAAATGCTGCTTTATGTAAATCCGTCTTTGGTTCAGTAAATTATATAGCCAACATTAAAACCTGAGCGAGTGGACTAGCTATCGAGTTTCTAGAATATAGATAAGGATAATTTGTGCTGCACTCAGATAGAGTTTCAATTACGATAGAATGATATAATGCGATGTCCTCGAATGAACATGGTGGTCATTTTAATAAACATTCGAGGTAAATGAAGGATGCGAATGAATATGAAATATTGAAATAACTAAGTAAATTTTACATTTTATACGTATACAATTCAGAGTCAGGAGGCCTAGCACAAAAATGTAAATTTCGTTAGGACGTTTAAACCTAACAAATTAAAATAACCAGTCTCATGGGTCAATCCTTTGATAAAATATGACCTACTGAATCTAGCCGTGTAAAAAACCCGTCGTTAATAAATTGTCAAACCTTTGATACAATTGGATGGATATTTTAATTTGATCGGATAATACGACCGAACGAACGATAGGTACACGCTACCGTATTAGGCCTCCTTAAGCAATTCATTATTAACGCTCCGAACTCTACGAAACAAACAGGAGTTCGTTTCGAACTTCCTGTTCGTTTAGATTTTCGTTCGTTCGTTCGTTAGATTTTCTAGGAAGAAAATTACACGATTCTTGTGATTTCGTATGTGAATTGAAATTAGAATGCTCCCAAAATACGCCTCCTGGAATCGAAACATGTTTTTTAGTATTTGGTCTTGTGTAGATAATACATTCATAACACATTCTACATAATATAATTTATGTATGAACATTTTTTAGAAACATTTATACAAATTGTCAGAATGCGACGAAAAAGTGATTGCTTAAAGGTTACCTACTTCCTATAAACTTTGTGGGTGTGTACTATGTTTATTTCGCATACCATTGGTGTTTGGACATGCCAGTAGTAAATATCCAGTGCAGTTAGTAGTAGTAGTAGTAGGTAGTTAGACTTTTTTTAGGAATTAGGTTATTATACATCTTGTAATATTGTCCCGAAGGGGTGGTAGTATAAGCATTTGGAACTTATAAAGAGAGTATTTCAGGCCAACAAATAAAAAACTAATTATGGTTTGTGAAAAGATTTGACACCACTTAAAAAAATTAATCCTGCTACGCCGAATATTTTGTAGATTACTCATAGAAAAATTGTATGGTATAATACGCGATGACTATTTCACCCGTAGGTAAAAACGTTTGATGTAACACCCGCATCGATCAGCGAGCTACATTATGATCTATAGCTAATATTTTCGGCCTGGTGACCGATCAGTAACCCAGTCGACAGGCAGACAGCGCATGCGCCACACTCTAAAATAGGACAACTTACTTATTATAAATAAGAACCTACTTTTTGGTACTACAAAAAGAAGAAAAATATGACTTAGCTGCTGTTTTATTTGCAGTAAGTTACGCTTACTAGAACTTGCTTAAGTTTTGGCATAACTACTGTCACGACGTCACCAGTCAAGCACGAGCAATAAAATTTTATAAAATGTAAACACTTTGTAACTTATTCCATTGCAATAAGGTTTAGAGTCCAATGAAAATGTATATTTTTTATGCTCGTGATACAACACTAAGGTTGAATCAACACTTATGTCGCAAATCACATAATATTCAGTAATTTACGGAAATCTCATAATAGTATTTATTATGCTCGGGCTTCACCTGCGTCTAATGCCATTAATTAGTGTCTTATTTGATATAGTACGCAGGTGTGTCTGGTCTTAGCTCGCTAATTTGCTTTAATGACATCTGACGTTAGCCGATAGCTCGGACGGCGGTAACTTTCAACACATCAAAGGGATTTAGCGGGCCTCTAGTTCGTTGTTGTGGCTACACCTAGGTACACTAAACATGTTAAAACACGGTCACATTCAAAAACTCTTTGTGAATTAAATGTTATAGTGCTTAATCATTGCATTAAGAATTAGGATTCAGTAAACAAAATGAGAAATGTAAGTATTGAGTTCTTGGAAGCGTTTTATTTTCTTATTTTAAAGACTAGTATCCACAGATTACACGCTAATTATTCCACTAGAAGCTAGAGTCAAACGTCAAATAAGTGTGGCCACACATGCAATGCGTAGTTTAGTACATTAATTAATTAGTAGTTTAGTACATTAAATAATTAACGCTAATCATGCTGTTAATTGAACGTTAGGCGTCACGCAGGTGAATCCCGAGCATTATACGAACTCGTTAAATCGATTCGAGTTACTATGTAATAGGCAGCTAACTAATTTAATATATAAAAATATTTTAAATAAATATTCTCCGCATGACGACCAAATTACATAATATTGTTATCATAATAGATATCTTTTCAGTTGGAAACCAACTTATATGATAAAAGGATGTGATATTTTTTATGATGTAAGTAACTTCATGAATCCCTAGGTATCCTGGCTTCATAAATAAAAAACCTCTCAAATACCTAGGACTATTCTAGGGGTAGCTAAATACTTGTTAATTCCATTATAAAACATCAGTGACAGCTGCTGAGAAATTGTATTTTTCTAAAATTCCTCCACAAAATGTTTGGCGAGCGAATGGCATACCTTGATTGAGGTAAGTTATTAGTTTAAAACTATAGACTGCACCTTAATTATCCAAGCAAGATCAACCACAATTCGCATTCAGAATAACTAAGAAATTATTTTATAATCAACCTGTGCAGAATTTGCTTTCAACAATGTGATTTTTAGGGTTCCGTACCCAAAGGGTAAAACGGGACCCTATTACTAAGGATCCGCTGTCTGTCCGGCTGTCCAGGCTGTATCTCATGAACCGTGCGTGATAGATAGACAGTTTTCACAGATGGATGTATTTTTGTTGCCGCTATAACAACAAATACTAAAAAACAGAATAAAATAAATATTTAAGGGGACTCCCATACAACAAACGTGATTTTTGTGCCGTTTTTATAGGTAATGGCACGTAACCCTTTGTGCGCGAGTCCAACTCGCACTTGTCCGGTTTTTACATTTAGTGAGATCAAGTCGATCAGTGTTTTAATGAATAAACGATTAGCCCTTAAAAAATCACTTTCCCTCTAAAATACTCATTAGTATTTTCCTCGCAATATGGTTAAACCTTTAGCGGACCCAGCGAACTTAGTACCGCCTACACAGTTAGGCAGCCTGGCCCTGTACGAACAGTTTGTATGATAAAATAAAATTGACGTTCTTTGTATTTTCCTTGCAATTTTTCCATTATTTCTCTTCGTTTGAACCTTCCCTGGACTTCCACGAATATTTCAAGACCAAAATTAGCCAAATCAGTCCAGTCGTTCTCGAGTTTTAGCGAGACTAACAAACAGCAGTTTATTTATATATTGTTACGGGTGATGCTACAAGATGTAGTAAACCAGTGGCGGGTTTTGGTTTTATTTCGAGGTAGGCAGTAAATACTTACTAATGTGTGTTTTTATGAATTTAAGAATCAGTGGTTTTCACCAATAAGACACATTTGTAAGTAACTATTGCCTACCTCATTTCATTTATCAAGCCCTGTAAGTAAACCTAGGTTTACCCGAGTTTACTTAGTATTAACCCAAACATTTTGGGTAAACACTAAATCTAACCTAACATAATACTTTTATCCATAGAAGCCGCGGCAGATATTATTGAAACACCTTATATAAATTTGCGTCATCTGCATTCACTTTAGTAAAATTACATTTGTTTTAAAACTATCATTTTGTTCATGGAAACCTCTGTACTTTCTAAGTAATTCTACTCTCCGCGCGGACAAAGCTTTGTGTCTACTGGCCATAAAACAACGATATTTATTAAAATAGAACGTACGAATGTTCCCGTAGTTTTAAAATGTATGTTGATCTCGTTATGAAATGAAATGAAATGAAATTCTTTATTCTGTATATAGGCCCTCTTCCGGGCACTTATACACGTCCCAACATATAACTTAGCCCTACCACCGCTTCGGGACAACATATCGGCTGGTGATGAGAAGAAACGGCGCAAGAAACTCAGTCACCTTTGTCAGCCTGATTTTATTACAGGAAATACAATTACAAGATAGTGTAAGTGCGAGCTAGGCAGGCTATTAAGTCCATGCACTCTTGTCGTTCAAGTAATCTTCAACTTTGTAGTATCCTTTTTCCATAAGAATTTTTTAAATGTGGTTTTTGAACTCATAAACAGGTAAGTCAACAAGAGTTTGTGGTACTTTATTGAAGATTTTTATACATTTCCCCAAAAATAAATTACCCACTTTCTTTAATCTGAAGCTCGGAACGGCAAGTTTATGTTTATTTCTAGTATTATAATGATGTGAATCAACCTTTTGTTAAAATGTTCCCTTTACAGTTTCGCAGTACGAGACATGATTAAATTATGTATGAATATGGCTATGTGGCGAAATATGGAACTCCTATTTTTCGTTATTATTTTATGTATTTATAAAGGGGGTGAAAAACGGGAATGAATTCAATGGTAATTACGAGATACATCGTGTTCTCCTCATTCCTTTTGATAAGTAATATTGATTAATTAATTTTATTCTCCCGTCGCCATTGATAGTATGCATGCAGGTGCAGACAGGCATTACATTACAGGTTTTACTTAGGCTTCCAATTTGGTGTTGAACAGTATACTTACAGTATAAATAATATTTTTTATCGTGGATTATTTCACTTTCAATTTTGCGAAGATTTATGCTTGTTTTAATAATAAAGCGTATTGCGTAATACAGAAAGGCGGCATCGCCTGCCATTAAAAAGCCGTTGCTTTTAGGTTTAAACTGTATCCGTAGCAAACTGCGAGTTTTGCTATTAACTATACTAAGAAACATCCTTTGATATTTTTAATTAGGTATAGCACAGACAAGATATTCAGCTCCACCAAGAGAAATATATCGTACTAACAACTACTGTCTAAAATAAGGTTAAGACGGGCATCTAGGTTGGATAAAATGTTGAGCGTTTATTATCCCTGCTAGACAGACACACAGTCGTCGTAGCATTATATTATTTTCAGAAAAGCGGCCTGGGGTCATAGAAGTCCCTCCCACATTGAAACCTACACGATATCCTCACAAACTTGCCATTGGTACCTATGTGTAATCTTCGAGCATAATAATAGCTTGCCTATTAACAAGAACTGCTATTTTAGAATGACAGCTATAAAAATATAAAAAAATAGTTAAGGGTTTATTTATTTTCATTAAACTTTCGTGATTGGCTTAAAATATTTAAAAAATCTATACTATACTATATTTTTAACCAACTACGTTAAAAGGGGTATAAGAGACAGATAGACAGCCATGTGCATCACATTTAGACGCCTATGGCTATGTCTGTCAATCTTTCTATGTATCATCTTAGTTCCTAAAAAATGGATCGATTAAGGCGCGGATAATTTTTATAGAGTGTTAATCTGGGGGGTGGTTCTTAATTATGTAACCTTATTTGTGATGTAGATCAGGTCAGCCGATCCGAAGATTATCAGCACACAATCCTTTTTGCGCAGGCATGAGATCTCTTCGCTTCTTAGAATAAAAAAAACTATTTTACTGGTCTACCGACAGAAGGTTCTGAAAAAGTGGTATTTAACGATCGATAGATAATCAACCACTTCACAATAAACAAAAGAAAAAGAGTTGGAAAGAACTGCAATATTTTAATATTGATGTGTAATTTATATGAAGTTTGTAAATTCTGAAACAGCTAATTGTTTCACACAAGCGCAACTAGTTCACGCAATTTATTAAATTGTCCATTATTGTTATTGCCACCTTTTTCGCGTTCGAGCACGGAATGTATTCCCCGCCGTACACTGCATTTCTCGGAAGTCTTCTTGACAGCACTATAAATAAATAAAGTAGGTACTCAGTTATTTCGGCTTTAGCCACATAGCCGATATAGCGCGTGCTGGGCTAACGAGACATGCGGGTCGCATTTGTGTTACAAAAAACCGGCCAAGTGCGAGTCGGACTCGCGCACGAAGGGTTCTGTACCATTAACTATAAAACCGGGAAAAAATCACGTTTGTTGTATGGGTGCCCCTTTAAAGATTTATTGTATTCTATTTTTTAGTATTTGTTGTTATAGCGGCAATAGAAATACATCATCTGTGAAAATTTCAACTGTCTAACTATCACACAGCACAGATTAGTAATAGGGTCCCGTTTTACCCGTTTGGGTACGGAACCCTAAAAACGAGGGGAGGTAATCCTAAAATTACAAACTTTTTTAAAGCAGTGTTGTTGTTACGCAAACTCTATTATAGAAAAAAAACGGGCAAGTTTAAAGTAACTGCTGAGAGCATGGTAAGCCCCGGGAAGAAAAATCTAACCTAAAATGAAAATATGTGAATGCCTTTCAACTGTCAAATAGTACCATTCTTTATTTATAGATGATTAAATTATTATTAACTATTAAGTTATACTTTTACAATAAAATAAGTCTCTATAAATAAATAATTTGGAATTCTAGATTACAATTGTTGTTAGATATTCGTCAAGTGTCATTCAGAACTTCCAACTTAATCAACCATGAATAAAACCATTATAATTGATTATAAAAATGAAAGCGGATGTAACACTATACTTTAAAATAGCTGATGAATATTGATAAATTACTATTGTGGGATACTCGGACTTGAAACTAAGGAGAAACAGAATTAATAATACCTTGTGGCAAAGAGAAAGAAAACCTGTGCTATTACGCAATGCCAAACTGTCTGAAGCCTTTCTAGTAGTCAAGTGGAATTGTCGATGGTCGGACGATGTGAATCTCGGCCGAGTGGCGCCGGGCCCGTGTCAAAGGCCAAGCTTGGAGAAAGGCGCATCAAGATCTGCGGGCACACATTTACTGTACTCGACAAAGGACTTTCCACATTTCCAACTAACCAAGAGAGAGTTGAAATGGATTCTTTTGTGAAAAAAACAGGCTGCATGTTTTTTTAAAATAAAATGTGGACTGCTAACGAAGGAAATGGAAAAACAAAATTGATGTCGAACTCTTTTGTGGATGTAGAGAACGCCAAATAGTGAATAAGTCGTCTTAAAAACATTTTTTTTCAGGAAACAAGCTATTGGATATTACCTTGACAGTGCTACTGGTATGAAAAAAAATCGATATCACTTCGGCGATTGAACCGTGAAAACGTTACAGACAGACAAAACCTTTGGAATGTAGTTTATGTATAGATTTTCGTAGACGAAGGCGGAACGGGCGCCTAACGACCGCGCTGACCTCAATCCACCCAATGGCAATAAAGCTGGAGTACAGACGCGCGTACCGACAACACATAAAGTCTTTGGCAATAATCGTGCGATTCAATGTAAAGAGTTTAGCTGAGCAACCTTCGCGTGTTCTGAGAACCTCGCCGAAGCCGACTCGCCGACCGGTTGGGCTGTTGCCGCGGGTTCCTGGAATGGCGGCCCGCACCCGATTCGATTTTTAAAATAGACGCGTTCCGTTATACGTGGGTAGATAGGAGCACCGATTTATGGTTAGTCAATTAGCCGTTGTATAATCTGTAAATGAGAGTGCCTATTTTTATCCCGAGCCAGTATCCGAGTGAAAGGGGTTTCCTACTGTGAGCTTGTAAAACAGGTTATAGCGTTACGAACTTTCCACCGATCGCATCGGTACGTTCCGAAGAGCCCGGAGCGTGGCTTATAAATTCATCTTGAAGGTTTAATATTTGAAAATCTACTACGTTCTAGCACGCCTTATACGATATCAGCCAGTATCTCGTTATCTTGAATTGCGAAGTAGCGGTTGTATCGTTTCAGCTATAAAAAGATTTAATGTAGACTTATAACGCTGCGGTATCATATGGCGGGGTGACGTCACAACACGTCGGCCGTAGGACTGGGTGACCTAATGGTTTGCCTTCACCTTATTTACTTATTTAAGTTGAGTTCACTATCGTTCAAAGTGACATACTCGTACAAGACTACCTACATCAGCTACTGATTGTTACGTGTTAGTCATTTGGCATGTTATTTGTTTAGCAGTTGAGGTTATCATATTTATCGTTCGTTTGTGTTCATGACTTGGAAGTCACGAAACTCAAATGTTATTGAACTAATTTGTTATTCACAGAACAAAAAGTCATAGTCATCATGCAAACAACCGATCCGATAAAGGACAATTACAAAAAAACATTATGCATAACTCCTATTCCTATCAGAAACCTCGCTAAGCTAAAAGTCAAACCATTTTAATGAGAATCTGTAGAGCCTAGTACTTATACACCCACCTATAAAACATCATCACTTATTATCTTAAAGATCGGACATGTATTGTGTGTATGTAGGGTCTTTGACTGTACCCATAACAAAATCAATGATAGGTTACCATTTCTGTGGTGAAATTATTTTGTTATAGGATTAATTCTACTGCTCATATATACTTAAACAACATTTATTATGAAACCAACATCTAAATTGCAAGAGTTTTTATCAAATCCTTTTTTGAGATAGCGATATTGATTGATCCCATTGAGAAAGTAGTTGAATTTTATCAGTAGAATGATAGAATCGCCAATTCACTGGAGCTTAATAATAAAATAAGATATAATAAATAGAAACACAATCAAATCGTCTCACTTGACTATTAATGCAAGGATAATCCCGCAAGTAAACAACAATGTGGTAACATACGTAGGTATGCCATGTAACACAACATCTGCTCTATAATGCATTGTGGAGATAAAAAGGGACATCTGCTTGTCCCTATTGTTGAGCAAATAATACGATGCGAATATAAAATTGTATACTTACTTGAATAAACCCAATCAGCTGCAGATATGCCATGGGAGTTGGGAAAAAATCTATGCGCTTTCCGGAATAATTATCAGCTTATTTATTTATCGATTTCGCTCTATTTAAAAATTATGTTAATATCATCAGCGGTAGACAGTTCAAATGACGTTTACAACTTTTGTATTTACTTAATATCCAGTTAAAGGTTATTTTAATAAGCTTTTACTTCTTTAGTTGCAAGCTGAGCAACCTGTAACTAATGTTAACTGTATGGACAATGCCAAAATCGTGAAGCAAATATAAAAGATTTTTTGTGGCAGTTGTGGGCTTGTGACTTGGTAAGATGTGCGTTGTGTCTTGAAGTACGTGATTGGGATAACTAACAAATGTGATGACCTATGACTCGTTATTATCTGGCATCCCACCAAAAAACCGTCAGTAGTAGGTAGAGTCACTCCATACTTGTAGATGACGTTGCTAATACAAAAAGGTTTCAGAAGCACTTGGAATTTCAGAAGACATAACTTTAAACTTTGATTCCTGTGAGTCTGTGGAAAGAAGGCAACCATAATTTTTCATCAAAAGTCAACCAGTTAGATGGAGTACATGTTTTTTATGCCCTTTTGAAGAATCACATGGCTAGCACTGCGGTACAAATTTGTACATAATTAAATATTATTAGAATTTTATATTTTATTTCGTATTGTAGTTTAGCTTATCGACACTGTCTAAATATTACAATATCGCTTTGGAAATTTATAGCAAAGCTATAAGGAAAATGAAAGATAATTTTGTCCATTTTTGATTAAGATTGATTTGCCTTATCGCAGCAATAATTTATGCTGGCGTAACAACAAATAGTTATTTTGACGAAAACTTAAATTTATTCTTACAAGTTGGTTCATCATCATGTCAGCCTATTGCAGTCTTCTGCAATAGACATTTAAGTTGGTAAGTAGGTATTATTTCTAGTTGTCTTGGGGTCAAACAGTACCTGGGCGATAACCACGAACTCTTAAAACAATCTCAAATCTGTCAAACATTATCATTTCTGTCAAATTTTGTATGAAATGACGTACCCAGATTTAACAACTTTGAGATTGTTTTAAGAGTTCATGGTTATGGCCCAGTTATGTAATTTAATTGTAAAATTTATAGAGCTTAGTATACTCAAGGAGAAACTTTAAAACCAAAAGCTATCATTGAGATAGATTTCAACAAGAGAATGGTAATTAAGTAAAAAACAATAATACTATGCCTTTGTGAAATCTATTGCGAGAGCAAATAATTCCTTTGGATCTCTGGTTGCCGGTACTCTACTAGAGCTTTAATTATGTAGATGTTGTTGATAACAATCGCTTTTGTAGTAAATTACCTAGAATATACAAAGGCCATATTTGATTTTCCTTCTTTGTATTCAAAGTATCATTCTATATATTTTTAGCAGCATTCGTTCAATAAAAAAGTACTTACGTGATAAAGAAGTAGTGCAAAGAACCAAGTGCAAGTACATTTTCCTGAATAATCCATTTTATCTCGTCTCAGAAATTCCTTTTAAGACTTTAAACATTCGAGAGCACTTCAGCAGAATATGCATGTGCATTTTATTTTTGCCGAGTTTTAACTTTGCGCATTTATTATTAAAATTTTCAGCGTTATTTTCATACCAACCAGCAACAAGTATTCGGCTTTTGTTTGGTGTAATAAGTAATATGAATCCTCTTACCGAGGGAATGTTGTGGATACATTTTAAAACTCTAGCTTTTTGCAATATAGCGCATTTGCTTCAAGCTCGTTGACTATTTTAAAAAACCAACACAGGACCTCGAGAGCCCAAAAGGATAACATTAAAGCGGACCACATAAGACTCGAATTTAAGCCCAATATACTTTAGCATAAGAGCAGGTTTAGCTCGCTGCTGATACAGATCAAAGGCAGTATTTCAATCAGTTCGTTAGACAGTTTCGTCGAGCGGTTTCGCAGTAGTCCCCCATTGAAATTTAAACTAGCCGCCTTCTGGGAAAGCTTTGCGCGACTATAGTTGCGTTTTTGCTCGATTTTGCGTTGCTTGTTAGGACAGAGTCCAACCCTAACAAGGAAAATGCCTACTGCGCAAAGCAAATTGGTAATTTAAGGTTAACAAGGCACTGCATAGGTGGTCCAGCACCGAGTTACTGAGCTAAATTTTGGGCACCAACTTCGTAGAGCCTCAGCATCACCGTGCTTGCAATGGCGACATTTTCGAAGAAATGTAATTGTGCCAGAACAAGACATTAAAGTGTAAGGTTTTGCAACAGCCGGTAACCGGTTGAGTTTCGAGTACCAGTCCCACGTTAATTAGAATTTCCTGAGCAGCAGATGATTCAGCGAACCAACAGAAAGGAATATGAAGCAATGACGGATTTATTTCACATCACGTTCGACGAGGAGACATAGAGCTGTAAAAAGCGGTTCGTGGAAAAGCGCATCCATAAGTAATTACTTCCTAAGAGCCTAAGGTCAGAGGCGAAGCCGACATAAAATATAATCGGCATGCATATTGATGCTCTCCATTGTCGGGCCTTCTCCGAACAATAACCCGTTCAATTTTCGAAATGAGACAATGCAAAAAATGAATAAGAACATGGCATAACAAAACAACCCTTGGGTCGCCGGTCGGAGGCTTCTCAGGATTAATTACGAGTTCTGAGTAGGCCCGCCACCGGGCCATTGGTTCTCGGTAAGCTCGAATCAAAAAAGGAGCAAAAACGGGCGCGGCGTTCTGGGAAGACGCGTACCTGCGCCCGCGCAGAGTGCAGCCATCCAACCTTTTTCCGTCCGGCTAGCGTTTCGAAAGAACACACGATTTTCCTAGTACTCTAGGTAAGTTCTTCGCTTTCACAAACAACAAAACGGAAATCTCTCGTACTCCTATGAATACGCGGAAAATCATTGAAATGATAATTTCTATTCACACATAAATGTCATACTTTGTGTCCAACTGTAATGTGTTTCTGATGTCGCAGAAGTAACGTTATGATAACTATGATAAGTAGTAAAACTTCATATTATGTTACAGATTGCTTGTATCAATAAACAAACAATCGTCATGGAAATATATGTGTTTATTTGACGTGTGCAACTAAATATTTTTAATAGCAGTGCGTAGTATATCAAGATATAAAGTCTGCTATTATCCTTATTATGTTCTGATAAAAACGCGTTATACTCGTAGTATATGTACCTACATTTCAAGTTTATCAATCTATCGTTTTTAGTTTTTCTCCATCATCATGACCATTTCAGCAGCCACAAAACGTCCAGTGCTGAACATAGGCCTCCCCCAGTGACTTCCAGATCGGCCGGTCGGAAGCGACCTGCATCCAGCGGCTTCCCGCAACCTTTACCAGGTCGTCCGGCCACCTTGTGGGTGGACGTCCTACGATGCGCTTGCCGGTATGTTTTTTTTTAAATATTGGACAACATCACATTCACGTACATCCTAAGGTGAGTACTTAAAGCACTTGTGTCTTCATATTCAATTTCTCCATAGTGTATCATTAGTGTGTTACGGACGGGTAACGCTAGAAAATCTTTAACCTAGGTTTTAAAGCTTAGCGATAGATAACATTTAAGTGTCATCGAGTTTAACACATCTTTTCGTGTTAGATGATTCTATATCGACAGTTCAATATGTCCATGATGATAGTTCGATAAACCAAGCGAAATGGCATATAATGTTAGTTTGCTCCTTGTTTGATTTTTTCGGTCCAAAAACTGAATATCAATGCCATTGCTCTTTCCGCACACTACTGTAAGCACAATGGCATGCAAATTAGTAAGCTTCAAAGAAAACAAAAAGAATACGATCCAATTTGTTACATGTCTAGTTTTTTGATCTAGTACATCTCAACCGATCTTCTACTAAATGATCTACTTTGTATGCTAATTGACATTCAAGATAGTCCACAGTTTATTTATAATCTCGCAAATTAAACTTGCAAATAAAGCACGTCATTTGCATCTTGTCCACCCGCGACTCAGACCATTGGGTTTATATATTTTGCTACTGCGAAAACGCGAAACATCTGCACTTGTTTCAAGCCCCTGCACTGATTCAAAGACTTTTGTGTAATTTGTCGACCGGAAAAGCAGGTGCCACTAATGATGAGTTATTCCGGTCGGATCCCCCGAATCCGATACCTACGCTAGGTACCGCCTATAGGGGATAAGTTTTATTTTATAATCATTTCTATTCCAGTCTGATCCACCGTGCAGGGTAATATATATTTTACTACACTAATATATATTTTATTCCGGTCCGATAAAACAAAATATAATTTAAAGGACTACAGTTTTTCTATTGCATTCAATGTTATTGTTGTTAATGTTCTTACCGTACAAAAGCAGTAAGGGGATTAGACCGGAGTCCGGAATGCCTCAGTTTATAGTGGATCGGACAGAAATTAAAAACGTATTAATAACCAGCAGGGGATCAGATCAGGGTTCCGGAAGGCAGAAATTCTTACTTGCGAGCTTATTTTTTGTTGGTCAATTATAAAAACAAGGCGTTACAAGGTGATAAACTGTCCACTTAGCTAATTATAGTGAGTCAAACAAATAAATAAAACTTTTTTTCCTAGATTGACCAATTAAAATAACAATGAATTAACAAGTAGATAAACCTTTTATAATTAAACACTTGTAATAGCGGTACTAGCTCCCGAAAAATAGTGAAAAATGCATACTTTACGCTTTATAATTTATAACTAACTACATAAGTATGAATATGTTTCCAATGAAAAATGACATTCACTTGCTGTGTTTGTCACAAATGTTTTAACGTTTGCGTATCAGTAAATAATATTAGATAGGTATATAAAAATGACTAGAACCATTCGCAATATTGTAGTAAGCAGCACAAACGGACAAATTTTCCTAGAAGCCGGGTATATATTATCGATCTTTCTACTTCATTGTAAATATGGCTTAGGAGTGGTTGTTATACCGTATAATTTTGCTGAATATAATAAAGTATAATATAAGAATTTAATTTAATATTGCTGTCGGTAAAAATTGTGTGAGCATTGCTATCTTTATGCAACAGTTGCAAACAAAAATACAGTACTTATATTATGTACTTAATGTATGTTTCAGGACAATCCTGGTAACGTGCAATCTAATTTTAATTTTATATAAATTATTATTAATAAACTTAAAAACATCAAATGTTTCCGATTTATCATTTTTCTATAAATTTAATTTCAAGTTGTGGAAATAAACAAAAGAGGAAGAGAAGAAAAGAGGTTGACCGTAAGAAGGAACAAAATATGTATTACCTATTAATATTATAGAAGTGGATGGTTTGCTTGTTTTATTAGTCTGCTTTAAATTGTTGACAATCCAATGGCTAACGTATTTTTATTCCATTCGGTTTTGATGTAAGTATCTTCATTATTCTAAAAAGATAATATTTTTTAATATGCTTTGCCTATATTTATTTTGCCTAAATAAGAGAAAACGATGGTTTGAAGTTATTTAATCTTTATATCGCATCAATTTTCGCCATTTGCTTCTTTAAATAATACTTTGTGATAAATAATAACTTTTTTAACTAAACAATAAATTATGGTCCTTCGAGCCGGAAGTAAACAATCGTAAAAAAAGATTGAAGGCAAGAAATTTAATTTTTTTAGCCATCAGTGAAAAGTTTCCAATAACTGGCTTTTTGGTGGGAGATTCACAAAACTATCCATAAAGAGCGCTAAACGCGAACGTCATCGTGACATCTGTTTTGTTTTGCAGTATTTCTGCATAAATATTGAATAACGCTTAGGAAACAACGAATGACCTCATTAGCGAGAAAAACAGCTATTATGGAAATTGAGGCTAGAGCTTCAAATTGCCATGCACGCTGGACGCTTCTGAGTTACGATACTATTAAAATGTCAGATATTCTCGTCTGTAATAAATTTAATTAAAACATGTATGCCAAATTGCCAACTTAACTGGAAATTATTACATGTAAAAAACATCTGCTCGAAGGACTACGTTAATTACTCTGACTAAAATCAAAAATTAAAATATAATATAGCTCTTTAAGCCGTTTGGATATGAAATAAATGTTGTTTGTAATTAATTTAATATAATATCAGATTGATGTGGGAGTATCGATGACTTCACAAAGGACACAATGCAGATTTCAGGACCCCGTCCTCTACAAGTTGTTATAGATACTGTTGATTAAAGGTACATAAATCGGGCAATTTACAGATCGCGGCTACGCGGTACAGAATCCTTAAATAGGAACGAAATCTGATTAGTCGAATTGACTAGCAAGCGCTACAAAATGGATATTTGTTCAGCAAAAATAAAAATAACTGAATTTTGTTTATAAAACATAACACGAAACTATATTTTACGAAAAGATGATATTGTTTTGAAAAAAATACTAAGTTTAATCAAATGACAAAGTTCAGCATAGTTTAGCAACGAAAAGCCTGCTGAATTATAATTTTGACTAGTGAATGATACTGCAACAAAACGTAGATCGTTTACACAATGGCACTGGCACATTGCAATTGTTCGCTGCTGGAATCAATTATTTGAATGTTACTTATCGGAACACAAGTCAATTCTCGAAACACAATTATTTACAGTTAATGTTAATTACCACGTCCACGAACATAGAATGTTTACTTTTTCAATTGAAAGTCTGGTGCGTCAAAGGCGTTATTGAAATACGTAAGTGGCCTGTTTACAATTATTATCTTATATAACAAGCTGTTGCATGCTAAAACATTGTGATTGTTTATTACTAGTGTTATTATTACCGATACAGTTGGACACCGGTCATTTCCTTCGGCATTGTAATTTCTCATAACTGTTTATTACGTACCGTGTGACCGCAATGTTAGCCTTATGGTATCTATGTCGCGAGCTAATTACTTCTTAGCATTCCGATTAACACAAGCTTCTTCTTAGGACTTTTAACTTTAAAAAAAAACATTTAAACTAACATGGTTAGCAGTAGTACCTAAGCTATGAAATTACATCTAAATTGTACATCTTTCTGTAAATATCAACTGTAACTTCTTTGTTTGGTGTGCAATAAAGAGTATCTATCTATCTATCTATGAAACGATCAAATGGAATTTTGTCCAAAGAGCTTCACTTGTCCTTAACTTTAAGTTAAGTACCTAGATTAAGCCTCTTTTACGAATGCGGTCAACGTCATAGACCATTAGTTAATAACAATA
Source organism: Anania fuscalis (assembly GCA_950371115.1). Classification (NCBI taxonomy): domain Eukaryota; kingdom Metazoa; phylum Arthropoda; class Insecta; order Lepidoptera; family Crambidae; genus Anania; species Anania fuscalis. Next base: position 4,702,286 of record OX493334.1, on the reverse strand, counting down.
GACGCGGCTCCTTTCATGTATTACGACAATAAAAAAATACATTGTGTCCTTAGAGAGATAAACAAAGCTGATCGTAGTTCCCTGTACATCGTTTAGTTCAGCATTCCTGGTAAATCCACAGCGGACAATGTGTGATTGTTGGCCAATCACCATGGCGCGTGGGCTATTGTAATTGGCCAGCTGTGACGAACAGTAGCTAGAATTTGTGTAGGTAGAAGAAGGCTTTATTGAGGCTTCAATTTAGAGTGTTAACAGAATCATAAACTTTGCCGAATTATTTAACCATAGTAAATCGCCGAATTGTATAACCACCATCGAAAATCATATTCCTTATTTTATAATAACTGACATGTATAATTAATTCGTTAGCTTTATACCTACAAAAGTTTTAAACTGTTTGATTCATTACTCGAATATACCTACACATCGTATTCGTACCGTGTGGTTCATTAGATAAACTAGATATTTGTTTTAGTTAGTTTTAAAACTCTTAATCCTAACTAATTAGAGATGTAATAAGCGGCTGTTGATATAAAAATTGCAAGAATGTTTTATTTACATCATAGCAGAGAGCAATTAATCACTTTAAACGTTCAACGTTCTGAGGAAACGATCGCATTATCGCGTGATCGCGCGCTAATTGTTTTCGAACGAACTGAGCCAACTCGCATCAAGTGTCGTTAAACAGTCAACACATTCGCGAATAAATAAATTAGCATAGGTATATTACACGTTACCTATTTGTTTTCTTAACAACAAAAACATAAACATTGAAGATACTCTTCATCGCGATAGGTATGGCGCAAGATTACTATCAAATTCTCATTAAAAATTAACATTACTAGCGGATGTTTGCATAAATTAAACAATTTCTACAATATATGTAAAACTATGCCGTTCGGATTTGAAAACGATATCGTATTCAGTAGTAAGTAACATTTAGAGAAGATGATAAAAAAACTTTGAAAGTTATATGGGCAGAAAACTTATTTAGATGATATCATGTTATTCAAAACAGCAAATATGCTGAACTATCAAATCGCGTGAGGAAGCAATACAGCCCATTCCAAATAAAAATAGGTATGACGTCATGTGAAGTTTGTTATCTCGTGCCGATACTTGTGATGATACTTGACCCGAAGATCTGAACCTGGTTGACCCGACTGTGCTATGTTGGCGCCACTTGTTGGTTGGTTGGCGCTTGGGATTGTTGCGTCTCACATTCATATAAACAACTTCGTTTTATGACATTCCACTGAAACTGCTTTGCGCCTTTGAATATTTAACAATTGCTTGCTGTTGATCTTCTTCGTTGGATCTAATTATAGTACCCATATCAGTATTTTTTCAGAGAATGATAAATTCACAATACCTAATTGAAAATATTTAAGTTATTGCCACAGTTTTTAAAGTAGTTTTGAAAGTTTCAATTAATAATGCAAAGTGTTCTTACCTGGTAGTTTCACCACCATTGGAGGCCTGAGTGGGTTATTGGGATCCAATGTAAACGCCTTGTCTTAAAACTGAACACGGAAACACACAAGCCCACTTATAATTACTTATATTTCCTCAAATCCACTTTACGGCCTTTTCGCTTCTCGGTAAACTCTTTATAAACAGTTTCGTAGAAACCGAGTGCACTGGAGAAATTAATTTGCAGAAATCGACGTCGCCGGCGGGCGGCCGTCCGCGTACCGTAACAGAAACGCTTTCTAAGAACGCGCACATTCAATTTCACTCAATGTTGGTGTATTTATCACAGATAACGATATCGCGGCGAGAGGTGAAAGTTCGGCTTTGCCGGGCGCCGCGGCGTTAACAATCTCCTGTCGTATACAAAAGTCGACTGGAGTCGGCGCGAGGCGCGGACTGCGCGGCGGAGCGACGTGTAAACAGCGCACGCGGGGCGCGAGGGGAGGAGCGGCCAAGAACGCGCGCCCGTTCCAACTTGCCGCGCCGCGCGTCGTGCCGCCACTTCCCAGAACAGCCAACCTTGGCACTTCTACGAAATAACTCGAGGCATTGTCACTAATTTATAAAACTTATGTTCTTCCGTCCAAGGTTGGCGAGTACGCAGCTACGCCATGGCCTCAGCTCATGACTCCATACCTGCGAAGGGGTGTTGACCTCTGCGCGATGTTAAATTGGGTAACTTCTAACGTGTCTATCTGTTCCTTCATTAATTAAAGCTACACCAGCCGTCTAATAATGTGAAGGTAAATCCACCGAAACTTTTCGTGTCGCTTTTGCTCCATTACGACGAGGGGCGCACGCGATTGCCCCGAGTGACAGCAAAAACGTTACGACTGTTACAACATCTGCTTTTTCCTGCTCACGCCGGGTGGGAAATAAATACGTCAACACTCAACAGCTAATCCATGGGGATGCCCGGTGCGTATTCCGTTCGGTTTTTACATTTTTTTCCACTTTATATCTGACGAACAAATTTTAATTATATCATTAAGATGTCTCGAGCTCAAGTGAAGGAAGAAGATTGCAGATAAGAGGATTAAATTATACTACTCTTATATTATTAACGACTTACAGCTTAGTTTATTTTCTTCTAGCTTGCTTATAATAAAATTTAAATTTCTAGCATTTTAAGCACTTTAACAAATTCGAAATTCTTTATTGTCTTGGTTCTAGGTGTTTTGGTACCGTCATTGTTTCTGATTTCTATAACCACTTATGTTATTTACTTACCTGAGGATCAGAGCAATGTACGTAATGCTGTATAATATACATATGTTTAGGTAATTAGGTATATATAGGTAATTTTATCAAAATTATGTGCAACTTTGCAAAATGCAATCACAGATAGCTTTGCAGCGGAAGCAAGGTAAAAGATAAAAAAAATTGTGACCATAGATAATGGAACTAAACTCATCTGATAAACTTTTTATCTTATCTCTGAAACAGACATAATACCATCAACGAAAAAAAACACTTAACCAATGAGGTCTTTTGAGGACTGGTCCGTTGGTTGCAGGTGCTCACAATCACAAATGGCTACAACTTCGCCCCCGGGCGGGATACCTCTACCAACTGAGGCCTTTTATCAATGAAATCCAGATTATGTCAGGCCAGCTAACGTCTCGGTAGCAGTTGGAAAAGCACTTAAGCCCGGTTCCTATATCCGAGAAACGGTTGGTTTTGCTAACGGGTGATAGGAATTGTCAACTTGACATACTTAAGCTACGAGAAAAATTATGTGCATGACAGCGAGACGTCATTGGAGCAATAGCAAGAGTAGAAATTCTTGAAAAAGGAAGGTAATACGTAATATCTCCGCCGAAAGTTGCAACGAGTAAGGCAATGGTTTCTGTAACTTCATAAGGCTACTATAATCAGATTAGAAGACCGCGCTCCCGACTTCTATCTTATTAAATGAATAATTTTGTAAAACAGAGATGTCAAGATTGTTTGCAACATTCGCCAAACAAACTAAAAACGGACTTTACGTTCTGATGTTATTAATTAAATCTATGTATATATAGCTGTAGACGTACTTTAATAAATCAGGCATACATACACATATTTATCATTCACCCTATGCTTCATACTATAGACTACTTTCCATGATTGGATTAAATTGTGCTCTACTTTGTGTTTTCCATTAGAGACGACAACAACACGGTATATCAAAGGCTAAATGGAGGCTTTTTTTCACATTGTATGCACACGTTTTTTCACCCGCTTCGTGAGCACTAGTACCTACATTATACCTCAGTGTTCTTGAGGGCATATGCCTCAGCAGCATTATGTATCATCTTTCTCCGAACCTTTTCATTATCATCTTAGCCTATTGCAGTACACTCACTGCTGGACGTAAGCCTCCCCCAAAGAGCGCCAAAGAGCACGATCTCCCTCTTTTTTATTCAGCTACTGCCAGCCATTTTCCTTAGGTGTCGGTTCATCGAGCCGGGGGCGTCCTACCTTACGTTTGCCAAGGCGTGGTCTCCACTCGAGAACTCGTGTACTCTATTTCTTTATCGGTTCTGCAACAAATATGGCCAGCTCACTGCCACTTAAGCTTGCTACCTACATTTTTGGACTATGTCCGTTACTTTGGTCTTGCCTGATGTTCTCGTTTAGGATTTTATCCCTTAACGATAGCCCAAGCATCGACCTTTCCATAGCTCACTGGGTTACATGAAGTCAGTGGGGCAGCTTTACTGCCATATTCCACGTTTCGGCTTCGTTGGTAATCACCGGTAGGATGCACTGATCGTTACCTTGCTCTTCAGGCATTGTGGCATTGTGGCTCCTTCAAACTAAAAGATAAAAGTCAAGTCACACTACTAATGGCCGAATTCCTGTCAAGTAAAATAAATGTCATTTCTGGGCCCTAACCATGAACTGTTAAAACAATCACAAATCTGTCAAACATTATCATTTCTGTCAAATTTTGTATGAAATGACGTACCAAAATTGACAGATTTGACAACTTTGAGATTGTTTTTAGAGTTCATGGTTAGGGGGCAGCTCTAAATAAATAGCAGTCTAGTGGAATAGCGCCCATTGAGTTATAATTAAGTTACGAGCTACCTATAAGTTAGTACGAGTATAGGTTGAATTGTGTCAAACTAATCTAGGTTAAATCAAAGATAATATTTTTCAACTAGCTTCAGTAGAATTTAAAGCCACAAGTGCCACAAACAACCACACGAGAGGCAGTTGTTTTTTTTAAAGAAATTATTATTTTCTGTAGTAACCAAAAATATAAAAAATAAAAAAGTTTAACTGAGTTAGGAATACTGAATCGCGTTTCTTAAACATTAATATAAATTCAACGAACGGATAAATGTTAAAGTTCTAAATCATACCTTGTAGCAAGAACCTCGCAAAAGATGAAAGAGAAAAGAGCGTTCCAGCAAGTAATCAATAGAAATGAGTTTGTCCATAAATATTTGGCATTTTCAATTGAATCCAGTAACCTCTGATTGTCAACCTCTGACAATCTCTGAATTATCAGTAACCTTTAAAAAAAATATTGCAATTGGTTAAAGGTTAATTTTTTAGCTTTACTCTTCTAACTAAGGAAATGTAGCAGGCTTCAGATATATTTTTCCCACAGTCAATAATTATGGGTACAAAGTAATATATTTCCATATGCTTCTAGTAGTACCATTTATTTTAAAAGTAGAATTCTCGTAAGCATACAATAATTAGACTCGAAATTCTCAAAAAAAAAAAAACTAGCGCGACTGAAAATGAAACCATAAAATGTACTTAGGTAGGTACTCATTTTAGTTTGTTCCATTTTTAGTAGCATTACGAGCCATTGTTGGCGTTGTATTTTTAAGTTAACGAGAAACCCGTTTTTAATATTAAACATGAATAATATTATGCCGAACTGTTACTGAATTTAGAGACTTTAAATTATGGAAAACTGACCTCAATGTCGGTCATATAAAGATGAGCCCATCAGGTGAATAATATGATTTAAATTGAAGATGAATAACACTTGAAAAAAATCATCGACCTCAGGTGGTGGAAATTGATTTAAATGCTTTATTCAGTGTAAGCCGAATAGTTAAAACCACGTCTCATAGCAAACGACACTCTTTGGCGGTCTTTGGAAGGCGTACGACATCCAACAGTAGACCGAAGTAGGCTGAGAGAATTTATTTATAATAATTAATTAATAGGTACTTATGAAATCGGTACGGTACGGATTCATGACTCATTCAATAACAAGGACATAGGTTAAGGACGATCTAGAAGAGATGGATGGAGTGTGTGAGTCACAAATGACCTGGAACTGGATGGAAGCAGGGCAGGTGCATGATGATTAGACATTTGGTATACTTACTAAGAATGATCAACCAGAATATATCGTGCCTGCCACTAATTGTCTCAATCCTAGCACAAATTTTCGGGCTTGAAGAACAGAACTAAGTACATTTAAAGAGTAGGCCCCCTACGGAAACCTTGCAATCAATCTGTTATTATATATAATTCCATGCTCCGGCAGATAAATTTATTAATATCGAATCGAGAGTATCGAGACGTGAGACGATCGGCATTCAGGGGGATATTCACGGAGATGCGAACTACACAACACGACTGACTGGTTATTGAATTACAGTGATGTGATTACTTCTGAGTATTCTTATATTCTAAGAGGGCAATCTACTAAATATTAGTATTGTACCTTCAACAATGTTGTTATTGATTTTGTAAAAATATTTGTTTGTTTCGTTCGGCATTGTATTGTTTCGTTCGACACATCTTACGGTTGCTAATAAATACCTAAATAAATTTTACTCATCAGACAATATAGGTACAGAACACGATTAAGTATTATTAATTTATTTAGATGTATGTATGACCTACTTACCTTTTAATACGTGTGTATTTAATTATTTACATAATTAGCGCACACCCAGCTCAGTGCAGTGGTTAGTACTACAGACGATTAAAATACGAATTTACAAAAAAGTTTTTGTTCTATACATTTAGATAACTTACACAAAAGATAGATCCAAGTAAAAAATAATAAAAAAAATAGGATCTAAATGACAAGTAAAATTTTTGGAAAAAGCTTTTTGAAGCAGCTCTTAGGGTTAACAGTTACACAAATAATTGAAAGTTACCAAGTAAGTAACCATGCTGTTATTTGGAGGTTAAACTACGTCAGTATTCATACATCCATCCCCCATTATGTTAATGAAACGCAGAGTACCTACTTGAATTGAATGCGTACCTAGTATATAGAGCTTAGCTACTAGGCATAATATGAGTATTTCATCAGCAAAATTGAAGGCACACATGTGGCGATAGTGATCTGCAACTATTGTTCGCTTTTCAGGCAGTTTAGAGATAATATAACATGGGACAGTTCAGTGTAATAGATTGCTTACTAAAGCTAAGCTCCAGAAATCCTCTGTTACATTTGATTAGTAAGTGGTTGTGGTACTCATTGTTATTAAACCTAAAAGCATTGAACATGTGCCATCAATATACTATATTAAAACGGGTACCATGACTTCATCTGCATGAATAGAGTTAGCTGCTAGTGCTGCTACTAAAGAGGAATTAATATTAGGTTCTTACATATAAAATTGGCTTTCAGTATCAAAAAAGGGAAACAACTTTTTTAAATGAAATTATTATTTAATCAATTGAAGTATGCGCCGTTGTTATCGATACTCTTCCGGCATTTTATAGGCAGATCATTGATCCCTTTGGTAAATAAATCCTGGGATCGAGAGTCTATGAACTGTTTGAAGGCGGTTTTGACTGCCTCAACTGACTTAATTTTTTTTCTTGTAAAAGTTATCCAAATTTTTTAAAAAGTGGTACGTAATCGGTTGGGGCAAGATCTGGAGAGTAGGTGGGTGACGCAGAGGTTCCAGTCACAGCTCCTCTAGCTTGGCGACCGTTTGATATGCAGTGTGTGGTCTAGCGTTATCCTGAAGGAGCAGTGGGCTAGAGCAATTCACCAGTCTCGGTTGTTTAATGGCGAGATTTTCCATCATTGTTTGCAATTGTTGGCAATACAAGTCTGCCGTAATCGTCTGGCCTGATCTAAAGAAGCTGTAGTGGATAACACAAGCACTGGTCCACCAAACACTAACCAGAATCTTCTTTTTGGTCAGTTTTCGCTTAGGGCAAGGTTTTGCCGGTTCTCCAGGGTTATGCCATTGTGATAATCACTTCCGATTGTCGTACAGGATCCATTTCTTATCACAAGTCACGATACGGTTCAAAATTCTCTCATTATTGTGACGATTGAGTAAAGAAACGCAGCAAACGACGCGTGTTTGTTGGTTTGCTTCAGTCAATTCGGGTGGTACCCACTTTTACCTTATAAGTTAGGATTTGGTTATGAAGGACCTCGACATTTTTGAGAAACAGTACCAGAGGCCGAAGCGGAACGGGTGTGATGATGTTCTACATATTCGTATTGCTCGAGACGGTTTTGCGAAGGGCAATAAACTCACAAAACGGCGTTTAACCTATTTTTAACCAACAGCACGAAAATCCTCCAGTGTAAAGGTTTCACCAAACGCGAGAGTTTGACATTTCTCGTTTCGTTCAGTACAGCCTATTGTTGCGTTTCCTCAGAAGTCGCAATCAATAATCGCGGATAATCGCTGCTTCGCCGAAGGCTTGCGTTGTGACATGCGCGCCGATTCTTTGAATAATGTTTCTCCATACTCTCCGTACTTGTTAGGGCTTCCATCGGCGCAAGTACTAATGATTTCTACCAAAAACGACTTCTCTATGATTGGTTACCTGTCTGAATTTTAAATAGTTTATTTCGCGAAAGTAATAATTAGGTTCGCCAAAGTATTGCCGTATTGTCGCTTAGAAGATTGTATCTTAACTTATGAAAAATGCTTTGACATTTTTAAAACACTTTTATTCACTCGTACGTAGAAGGTGGTTCTCTTCTACTTTATTGCGTGTCGACTCGCTTTTATATATGTTAGGACCAAAACTAAGCCACATATATAGCACTATCGGTCGCCTTGTTAAGATCCTTGCGTGTGCAGGTGTTGCGACACGCAGGGCATGCATGATAGAAGATGTGCCATTGTCTGGGAGGAAATCCACATAGACATGCGTTCTCCGAGTTTTAATCCCACCCGCGCATGTGCATAGAGGTACGCACTGCGGGATGTGAACCCGCGACCCACAGATGTGAAGCGAAACTCAGATTCTTCCAACCACTGCAATGAGCTGCCACTATTACTGCACCACTTAACAATTAAAAATCATGTTTAGCTATTATCTATCTTAACAATTATCGTTATATCGCAAGACAAATGTCTAGCATATATTCCAGTTATCAGGCTTAGCCCACTGGATTATTTATTTGGATTTCGAGGGTGTATATAATAGTTAATAAACTATCAACATTATTTTCTTGTTATTTGAGAGCGATTTACCCTATTCGTTTCAGTAACGTTCAGTTCGCGAGAACCGAGTTCGCTTGCTGTCAAAGCAAAACTAATGCTCCGGTTAGGAGGCACCATCCCCTACCACAAAAAATGTGTTTTATTAGTAACATAAGTTTCTAGAATGGACGCCACCTTAAAAAGAGGTCCACCCACAAGGTGGACCGAAGACAAGTGGTAAAGGTTTCGGAAAGCCGCTGGATGCAGGCCGTTTCCAACCGGCCGATCTGAAAGTTATCGGCGGGGGCTTAACTTCGGCAGTCTCCCCCGATAACTCCTCTTAGCTCCTAGCTCCTCTGGCTAAAATGACGATAAAGTCGCTAGCAAAGGTACCACTAACATTCTGGGTTTATCGGATTTTTGAATCTAGGTGCCTGTTATTTAATGTATCATCTTTTTATTGGTTTTACAATGTCTTTAATATTTATAAAAAGAAGTTGGTAGCCCTACATAACTATTAAGTATGTTACAGTCGACTCGATGTGAAAAGGCATAAATCTCATCTCGCCGCATTGTCATCGATTTCTTACAATTATTACATCAACCTAAGTAATCGTTGTTTCAGAATTCAAATATATATCAAGAAGTTATAAAAAAGGAATTATTGAACTCAAATTGTTTTAGAGCGATGAAGTAGATATTTTTGTTTTATTTTTTTACTTTTTTAGTAACAAAATTACCTACAAGCAATAAATGTTCCTGCAGCACGGCTGTTAAATGTTCCTCGAAAATTCGCGATCGATTTGTGACGAATTATCAATTCCCACATGTCCACATTAAATAACTGAATCATGATTTCTCTTGTCTTAAATCAAACATTGGCAATTCATCTTAAATAATGATTCGTTTATTATCGTAGGTATATTTTCGCGATTCGAGAGCATGTTAATGATACAGTAAAAAAAAGATACGAACTAAATGACGATTCATTCGAAAAAACAACGATACGTCATCACGTGAAAGCGCCGCGTTTCACATCAAAGCGTTACAGAATTACAAAATGTATTTATTTGTAAACTACATATTTGGACGATACATTAGATGTAGTACACGTACACAAAATGACGTACATATATGAATAGGTAGGTTTGTATTAGATTAGAATCATTGTTCTACAGGCTATAAGCCACGCAATCACCGCCATCGGCAGGTGGGCGATCAAATTCGGAGTTATAGGTATTACCTATCGACTGCGTGACCCGCATTCAAAAGAGCGAATGTTAGTGTTGTATCTCTAAGTTCAAGGCTTGAATGTATTACCGCTTTTCCTGCAGACCCCGTTACAAAAATGATACTTGTGATCGTATTTCTATGTGTCAACGTTATGTCACAAACGGTTTTTCCCATTTCTTTTGCTATTAGCCTTCGGTTCATAAGTAAAAAGTATAAAAGTTACTATCAACATATAGATCTGTGCCTAAGATAAAGTGTCGTGACAGTCCTTTCGTCGTTTTCCATAAAAATAAAGTTCTAAACAAGGTTCGATTTCCTTTAAAAAAGGTAAGTATCGCTCAACTATCTGACACGAATATGAGAACTAGGTCCCCAATTTAGAACCGTTCGTTATCAACGGAAAATATTAGTGTCAATATTAGTCTCACGTGATTTACCCGCCGTCAATTACTTAATGAGGGCTTCTGAATTGAAGCTAGGTTTTGTTAAAATCATATTTAAAGCACAAACTTTTGAAGCAATTAATTCACATGCTAATGCTGGATCGATAGAACTTCGTCCTCTTCCTTGATGCCTCAACAATGAGGATTTCGACCATGTACCTATAATGTTTTTCCACAGATTCCGATCATGGGCTGTGTGGACCGCATGATGCATGTTTCCGCCCACCGTCTTCCTCACCGCCTCGGACCATCTTGTGGGTCCGCAATCCCGAGCACGTCTACTCTCGATATATTTCTGTGGTGTCTACCCTCGACAGAACTAGCAGTGATAAAAAAGAAAGTAAGTATACCCAGCAGTGCTAACTTAACACCAACTTATCATAAACAGACGCGAACATTGAATGATTATTTAAAATTATCAAGTAAAGTATATATTTTTATTATTTTGGAAACATATTTCTTTAATAAACATAAAGTTCTTACATGTCACATTCACATCACTATAGTCTGGAGTACGAAATTTGCAACCAAACCAGTAGTTGATTGTCAAACAATAGGACGCCTAGCCTACGCTGCGTCGATGAATACTAAACACTTGGTGGCTTTCCAAATTTAATTGCATATTTAGACAAAGGACCAGTTGAAATCGGCCTGCATCCAGCAGCCGTTTTCAACCAGTCGTCTTTCCACCTTGTAGGTGGGTTGGCGACCACGGCTCTAACTTGACCAAATGGTCAAAATAATAGGTATGCATTTCTGGATATCTATTATTTTCTTTAGCGTTTCGTCCTTTTTAAACCACTTTTTTTACGTAGTCGGGTTTTAGTTTTTCTTTTTTTTTTTTCAATAGGACCATTGTTAATTCTATAATTAGTCACAATCCAATATTCATGGACTAAATGCATAGGGACTTGATACATATTTATTTTTAAAAGAATAATATCAAGTTGTTGTAATCATATGTTATCATTATAGTTGAAATCATAGTTTATTGGTGTATTGTGTCGTGCATTTATAATAAGTACATTACTGGCTTACTGCATACATACAGACGAGACATAAATTAAGTAAGTGGTATTTAAGTGTCAGTCCACCTTTGTTCAGTTGTAATAATGCTTGCAAAATATTGTGTGCAGTTCTTAGGAAAGGCGAATGCGTTATATCTTCTGAGAAATTAATGAAATGATTTCAATAGAAGTCGAGAGATTGAGTATTATTAAGCTGCATACACACGAGAATATTTCTCACGTGGAGCAAAACATACTATTTGTGCAATACCATTATTTTCTAAGCATCATACCATATTTTTCACGACCTTTGTAATCGAGAGACGAGCTGGACTTAGTGACATGGCTATCTCTGGGGTCCCGAATTCGAGTCCAGGCCGGTTAATGTAGAAAATGAACTTTTAGTTGTCTCAGGTCTGGGTCTTGTGGTATACCGTCGTTGTGTTTGCTTTATAACACAAGTGATTTAGATACTAACCCTAGAATCAGGACTAATGAGTTTAAATTCAATTATTTTAAATGAAAATATATATTTTGGATATTACAAAAAGAGTACTTACACCCTAGGCAGATTATAAAGTTCTCTTCTATCTTCATAACCTGCCTAGCTAACTACAATATTTAACTGTATTTTCTGTAAAAAAAGACTGATAAAGGTGACTTTGTTTGTTAGTTCTTCTCATCACCATCCAAACAGCCAGTGAGTTCCTGAAGGGGGTAGGGCAAAGCTATATTTTGGGATGAGTTTAAGTGCCCGAAAAGGAGGAGTTTTGTAAGTTTTGTAAAAGGTTGGACACTTTAACCCTTCAACTCCCAGAAAAATAGATAAAAAATTAATATCAATGGATGTGCGGCACCGGGAGTTCCTTCAACATTAATTAGTAGATGATGAGCAAGGCTCCGCTAGCGTGCACTGCGCACTCTTACCTTATATTGGTGGAGCTTGACCATATTTTTCTGTACTATGAGCGAATTCACAGAATATCACATTATATTATGTGCAACAAGATAAATTAAGAATTTATAAATATAAGTAGTAAATGCAAAAATAAATGTAAATTAGGCTAATACTATCGCATTGGAGTTCTCCTGTAATGATAGTGTATAGTGGTGGAAGTTAATAAATAATGATGATGGTAAAATATGAATTTGTTAATCACAGCAAGCAAATACTTATATTTGTCAATATTTACAAGCGGTTAGAAATGAATAGCCGAGGAGGCTCAGTGGCGCGCTGCGGAAGAAGCTAGTAGTGGACTGATAATAATTTATAGGTTGACACTATCAATCAATTGACATAGTTTTACTTTATGTGCTGTCAAAACGCTCCTCTGTCATTAACATTCTGTGCCTCTGCCTTATAATTTGTATGGCGATAGCAACCTATGACGTCATTGTTTGCTGGACTCTACTGCCTAAGTTTTTATTGGTTTTGAAGCAAAAAAAAACTGATTCTTAGAGTTCAAGATAATGTACCGGGTTATCAGGCCTAAAACATGTGTCCGATTTAATAAATGATGTCGTAAAATTATTCATGATTGGTGGTTCACAATTCTACATCCCAATTATTGTAATTGACGAACACATGCCCTATGTTCCGATTTGCGTTAAAAGCACTTTTAGCACGAATCCATATAAATGCAGTATGTAGGAAAAAAAACATATATTGTGGAATATTTGTAACTATTATATTTGGTCGAATTCGCGTTATAAGTAGTGCTTTTAGCGCAATTCGAAAAGCGGCCATGGACTTAAAATTTTTCATATGTTTAAGAAAGTGAATCAATATTTAACGCTTGCCAACAAAAACTTAAAGTGAGCACTCACCCTTATAACTTTATGTAGATAGGCGTTAAGTGCGTTCGGTGCTAGCGACCTTTGTTGCCGTCGCTCGGAGTGGTATTCTACAATAAATCGATGAGTAATAAAAGCCTTTTCTGGCTTAATTAGATTTTTATACAGAAATATTTAAATTATAATAACTTATTTTAGCATTTTTCCCGAGAATTAAGGGTGTACGCCGGATTATTGGCTATGATGAATTCTGATGAAATTTTAAGTTAATCCCATTTCCCGGTACAGGTAAATACGAGCTGAATAAAAATACCTGAATAGTCAGACATTTTACTCGATGAATCGTATCGATGACTTCCATAGTGAAGGCATCGATACGATTAATCGAGTAAAATGTCATTTAAATAGGTAATGACGTTTACATCGTGTTGGAGATACTATTTTTTTTTTGTAAAAGTCGGTATAATACCTAGTTACCTACTTAAGTTTTCAAACTACCTATCTGAGCATTTATGAGAGTAACTTACTAGTACCTAGTAGACAGTATTTTACTAACTTCATACTACCGTAAAAAAATAACTGTCCTAGCCTAAATGCTTTTATATTGACGTAAATCCTACTATATTATAAATGCGAAAGTTTGTAAGTATGGATGGATGTTTGTTACTCTTTCATGCAAAAAATACTGAACGGATTTGGATTAAATTTTGCATACATTACCTATAGAATATGATCTGGATAACATATAGGAAACTTTTTATCCCGGTTAAATGTTCCAGTGTGATATTTGGAATAAACTAAAGAACACGCGAGCGAAGTCGCGGACAACAGCTAGTTTCTAATAATTCAAAACCTTATGGCAAAACAATCTAAAGTTTTTCAACACAAACAAAATATTGTCAATTTATTTAGTACCCGCAGGTAACACGTGTCTTTTAACGTTTAAATTCTGGAGTATTTTTTAATGTAAATCAATCGCTTTGTTTTCTTTGACGTTTTCTTTTGTTAGTTTTATATATGCTGTCTGTACGCATATTTAAAAAAAACTTCGTCATTTGTTTTTTTGTTGTCAGACAAAGGCCACTGCATAACGTGTCGAATGCAGGTTTTCCATGAATTAAAATTTATTTCGTTGGATTTATTTTAGCAAAAACTCTCGCATTTCGTGCTTATGCCAGTTGGTTATGGAAAATAAGTTAGGTCAATAATATTCATTGACCAGCCAATACAAACGATGGGTTTGATTACAGGAAGCTAGTTACTACCTATTTTAACTTAATTGGGTTTAGATATAACTTAACGTAAATTTGTGACAATTCGTGTAAATTTAACAATACCTTTTTCTATAAATATTTCTACGAGTTCACAATAAAAGAGTTTTGAATCACTGGGATTTTTCCGATTTAACTCACAAATTTTATTTGTTTTAGTTTTTCACAGATTTTATCAAAGCCTAGAAATATTATTGTGTCGGTAACTTGAATCGCTTTATTAATAGGTACTTGCTGTTGCCCGCGACTCCGCTCGCGTGGTATGTTTTTTTAAATATCACTGAAACATTTAATCGGGATAAAAAGCATTATGTTCATCTAGCTAGAATATAGATCATATTCTATGTGTGTGCAAAATTCATCTAAAGTTTAGAAGTTTTTGCGTGAAAGAGTAACAAACATCCATTACAAGACTTACAAACTTTCGTTTATAATACGTGTCCAATAGTTTTTGATAATCTACCTGATAGATGAAGAAGAAAAAGTTATTCGTCATCCCTATTTTCTAGTTTTGTGGTTGTAATATAGTTTGCAAGAAGCTACTTGCAAACGGTGCAAAGACGCTCCCTGTAGCGATCTATGAGAAAGGAAGCCTAGGTACAGGTGGTCTTGCGAAGGTTAATTAATAATGATGATGCCTTGGAAGAGGCCTACATCTAGCATTGAATGACGTGGACAGATTCTCATGGTACTATTTAAAAAAAAACAATAAATATTGGACACTTGTACAGCGTCACATACATTGCTCTGATCCTAAGGTAAGTAGCTAAAGCACTTGTCGGCTTGTCCGTTCATCCATCATAATCGTTTTTGTCTGTTTGTTTGTACGTTGTGACAAATTATTCATCAACAATACAACTTTCTATTAATATTCTTACAATTTCTTTTCCACAGATCATTTATTTGTTCCAAAAGCTAAAATGACGGAACTTTCACGTTAAAATACTTATAATATGGGTACCTATCTATATGTATTTAATAATACCTATACAAAGCCACCCGCCCACCTATATTCGATGTGAAGGGGCTCAATCAATGAGGGTCGAGAAATTATATAACGCTCCGGAATACAAAGGGTGGATGCTGGTTCGAATCCCCATCATTGTATTATGAGCACAACTATTTGTACTTAGGTGGATGTTAAGTCTAGCGCGCACTTATTTATTTATAATTTATAACGGTGAGGTGATCTTAGTTAAGGAACTGCCCCGCTAGCATGAGCTACAAAAACAATATGATATGATACGATATATTAGCGATTTATCGACACACAACTTTCATCAGACATCACGGTCATGCTCGATTTTTTTTAAAAAGTTCATATTTTGACAAAGAATATGCGATAAATCGCTATATCATTCATACATCGTGTTTTGTTGCTCATGCTCGAGGGGCTGGTGAAAACAAGTTGTTAAGTATTCTTTTTTTTATGCGAAATATATTTTTATTAAACGAACAAATTGTGTACACACTACGCAAAGTTATTAAATTAAATTCCGATGAAAAACATCAAACCGAAGCTTGTTTTAACGAACAGTTCTAGAACACGGAGAATTAGAGGAGTTCTCGGAAATAATCTCAATCGGTATGTTATCACGGCCTCGTTTGTAATGGACGCATGCCACCGCCCGGCCAGAACAGACTGACCAATTTAAACTATACAAATCAGTATAAAGTTCAGCGCGTTCAATATAGTAACGCGTTTAGGGCGCTCTGATAGAGCTGCCTCAGTTCGCTGAGGCGGGAGTAGACAGTGGCGGCGCAAGACCTAAATGTAATGTGGGCAAGGTACATTTTGCGAGGCCCTCTGTGTGGGCCACCGCCCACGCCTTACGCCGCCTCTGCGAGTAGATTGTTTTTTTACTCTAGCTAGAAAAAAACTTTCACTTTTTCGAAAACGTAAAATAAAATTCGATACCTACGTTTAAGCGCATCATCAAATAGCGCATTAGTTTCTATGGGTACGTATATATTTTTTACGACTGCGATGTTGCTGTGTAGTAAAAGTAAACTCATGGTCATGATAGGGTAATCACATTTCATCCACTTGATGAGTTTTTACTTCTCGCATACCTCCAGAATTCCACATTCAGACCAACGTTTTAGGACCGTGTTCACAAAATCAATAATATGTTGTACCTAATCAATCAATCGATCATTGATTGATTACAACATATTATTGATTTTGTTACTTAACCCCATAATAGCATGAATCGTGAAACAAATATTGAAATCTTTACTGAGCTATATTAGTACAGGAAAAATACAGTAGAATTAGGATTGAATTCTCAATCGAGTTAAAATACATCGTTGTCAAGTGAGCTGGCTGTTATACTTTGTGTGGAGCCAAGTTTTTCGAACGCCAACCATCCAGGGTTTAAAAATCATGTATTTCAGTGAATAATCATGATGACGGCTGCTTCAAAATTTCGGTAATGTTATTACCGAAATTTACCGGGTAATTCCTACTCTAAAAATCCCATGTTATCAGATTAACGGGAAAAAGGATAAAGTGCTAAAAGGCGCCAACATGTAGGTAGGGAATTATTTTAATGTTAATTAAGTACTTTAACAAAACTACGACAAAGTTTTTTAAAAGTTTTTATGTAAAAGGTTTATAGGAATACCTACTATATTATAAAACATTACTCTCAAGTTTTCCTTTTTACGGATCCGTAGCCTTTAAAAGAGAGAAAAAATAAAGTATTTATTTTAAAAAGTAATGTTCGGAGCGACTCGCGATGAAATCTGCGAAGGTATTCAGTGAATACAAATAGGTTTAACTCTTTTTAGTATTCTTTAAAGTTTCGTATGAAAGGAAATATCTCCAGTTTAAATATAAAAAGCATTTTTAGATCTTTTCAACAGACCTCAAAACATAAAACGATAAATAGTATTTTTTTTTACATTGAACTCTTCGTACTTATGTTTATATTCTCTGTGTTAGTTTCCTTTTTTGAGCATGGTAACAAAATAAATGTAACCTTTTAGTGGATATTCTATTACCACTGCCCATAAGAAAAAGGGGTGCAAAAATTTGTATGGAAACCATACATGACATTAAATGTACATTATGTACAAACTCAGAACACGTAACTCCGTCTTACCGCGTTTGTCTGATGAGGACCATTATTTTTACTAATTTCGTGTTAGTGGTAACGTGAAATAAGTATATTTAAAAAAAACAACATTCAGTCGAGTTGAGAACCTCCTCCTTTTTTTGAAGTCGGTTAATAATGGGGTTAAATTTCATAGTTAAATGTTTCCTCAAATAGCTTACACACAAATCCACAAAAACACTGATCAACCCAAGTTATTACTGCAAATAGGCTTGAATTAAATTCTTTTACACTAATAATCGTATAATTAAATTAACGGAAAAATCGGTGATTTCCGATAAGAGAACTTGCCCGTATGGAATCACGCTTGGTCAGATCTTTTTCTGTATACCTAGAGCATAACCTAGAGTTCGACTTTGACGTAAATCAAGAGTGCTTACGTCCTGGGGCCTCTTGACACGGCCAATCTACAAAGGACTAAGTGTTGTAAGTTTTTAAAAACAAGAAACCTTTTAAACTTACCTAAAAAAAAAAAAACACTAAAACTTTGCAAAATTCCGAGCCAAACGTAATAAAGGTATGGAATTAACGTACTTAAACGAAAACAATTTTGTCGCATCACTGAGTCATTCCTCTAGGACCGGCCGTTTAAGCCACACAAAACAGGCACATTATGACACAAAGTTGTATAACAATTTCTTCGTAATGTTCAAGACAACCATGTATTAATGGGTTTCCTCCGTCCGCGGCTACAAGAAACGTTTACCGCGGTGTCATTACCAGATTTCCGAGAAAAAGGTGTAATTTGTGTGTTTTCTTACTTATTCCGTGTCCCCAATGACATCCAATTACATGGTGATTAAAACAGCGTTAACGAAATGGCATCATGCGGCCACGCGCGACACTTGCGCGGGCGCCGAAGTCGCCGATGACGAGCGATCTATACGATTGACTAGCTTCCGAAATCTGAATGATAAACTCTGCTGTTTCCGGAAGTAGATGGTACATCTAGCATGGATCGTAAGATCTTTCTTTTACTGCGCCACTGCGACCCTTTAAGTCTATCTATTAATTTATTTACATGTTCCTACTATCCTCTTTGGCCACCGTTCAATTACATACTTAAATACAGGGTGATTTGAAAAAAATCAACAACCTCGCACGACTAAACAGCTAACATTATAAACAACAACATTTGTTCTACGAGTTTTATCATAACTCAATACATTAATTTAAAATATTTTTCCAATCTTTTATGGTACTGTCGTGACATTTGTAAGTCTATGTTCCATTCACTACGAAAAGATGGCGCGCGCCTTGTCCGCGATTCGCATAGAGATATGTACATTCAGACGTAAAATTAAGTTAATATTTATTTTTGTATGAAAGTAAAATGTGTCAAATTATCAAAATTCATAGAACAAATGTTGTTGTTTATGATGTTAGCTACGAGTATCTAGTCGTGCGAGGTTGTTATTTTTTTTTTCAAATAACCCTGTACAATATATATTTTTAATATTCAAGTCAGATATTAATTTATTTAAAAATGTAAATGATTTTATTGTATTGTATTTAAATGATTATTATTACAACATTTATTTGAAATATTACACTTCCCAGATAGGTACAAGTAACTTTTGGCAATACATACTGCCAATTGCAACCTGATGAAATGTAGGTATCTACAATGTAATTACTTAATTTTATTAAATTTCTTACCACGTTTTTTTAAAAATCAATAAAGAAATAAAAATCTCGGAAAACAGTTTAAAAACGATTAATAAAGTTTCCCAGAAACTATTAACTAACTACTCAACAATTAAATAATTTCAACATTTACAATTTTAACGATGTGTCCCTTTACAAAGAATTAAATTTAAATATCTTCTCACGTTTTAAGTGCAGTCAGCGGCATCTAACAACACGTCCCATTGACACTGAACTTTATATTGTAGTGAATAATGTTGAAAATCGGTTGAGGATAGAAAACGGATCACGATCTACAGAAAATTAACCCACGTTCGACAGCACCTGAAAGCTTCTAAAAAAAAAAGATTAAATTGTACCAAAAATTTTGGCATGTTTTAAGTACTTTTGAACGCCGCGCCGCCCTTACTGACCCTTACAGTCAAAGTAAGACAAAAACCATGAAACTTCGTTTAGGGGCAATAATGTTTTCAATAAAATTCTATAATATTGTGAATAATTTGTCTGTCTTGACTTGTGCCATAATTTTAAGCTAACATTTATAATTTTATTGAGATTGTTTATCGTCAAAAAACCCACTGAGACTCGCATAAACAATGTGAAACCTAATAAACTCATCTTAAACTTTACAATAAGAAGTTATTATATTGTAATTAAGTATTAGGTAAGTGTGAAATACAAATTTTAAGTTATTACTTAATATTATACAGGATGTACGGACAACAGCACGTCGACCTACCACAAAATGTCAAATTTTCTTATTTGAAAATGAACTCTATATGTCAGGCTTAAAGTTGAAAATCTATTGGATAATTTTTGGCATTTGGGGTAGGTCGACGTGCTGTTGACTGTACAAGAGAATGGGACACTCTTTAAAACCACGTGATCGGCTGGTCATATACAACAACTTTTCCTATGGGAGCAACATCGAAATCTTGATTTTATTTTGAGATGCTCTATACATTATCATCGAGGTATGCAAGAAGTTTGTTGTTTTGTTTGCTTCTAAGACAGTTTAACTGTATTAAAAAGTGTAACTAATTAGTTATAATTTAGTATAATAATATAAATTAAATACAATTATATTATTTAAATTGGGTTTGTCTTACCAACACTGTGGAATGTGCAATTTAAATAAGTAAAAAATAAAATCGGCCAAGTGCGAATCGGACTCGCGTAAGAAGGGTTCCGCACCATTATCTATGCCACCTTTTTTTAAATATTTGAGTTGATTGAATGAAAGGTAAATTGCGGTTTACGATTTAAGACGTATAAAAAAAAACTACTTACTAGATATCGTTCAAACTAATTTTTGGTGGAAGTTTGCGTGGGTACATAATATATTTTCTTAGTTGTATCATTCTTTTATTTTAGAAGTTAAGGGGGGGGGGGGACACACACATTTTACCACTTTGGAAGTGTCTCTCGCGCAAATATTCAGTTTAGAAAAAATATATATTAGAAACCTCAATATCATTTTTGAAGACCTATCCATAGATACCCCACACGTATGGGTATGGGTTTGATGAAAAAACAAATTTTTGAGTTTCAGTTCTAAGTATGGGGAACCTCAAAAATTTTTTTGTTTTTTTTCTATTTTTGTGTGAAAATCTTAATGCGGTTCACAGAATACATCTACTTACCAAGTTTCAACAGTATAGTTCTTATAGTTTCGGATAAAAGTGGCTGTGACATACGGACGGACAGACAGACAAACAGACATGACGAATCAATAAGGGTTCCGTTTTTTGCCATTTGGCAACGGAAAACTAAAAAGTAATAAATAAAATAAATAACCATTTGAGGCCTAATCGTATGTCCTTATTTACACACGATAAGGCCCCAAATTCTTCCTGCGAGTGTCGTTACCGCCTTCTGGCTAAGCCGCAGCGTTCCCAGTAGCTCAATCAAGGCCCTAATTACCAGGTTCCCAGTACCGACTACCGAGCGCCTGTGTAATTACATTCGTACGTGCTGTTCGCCGAATGCCTTCGGTCCGATACGCAGCCTGAAAATCGCTATTACCAGGTAATAATTAATTATTTATTTAAACGAAATTAACCTGAACGGCAGCCCCAATGGACTATTCAGGATGGATATAAAATCGTGCTCATCAAGCGCATTAACTATAATGTGCGTGAACAAAGTTAGTATGTTTGCTAATTAATATTAATAGATATTTGTGTAGACATAATATTTTTTTCTTCTATAAATAAGCACTTTGGTACTCGTTGTACAAGCTCAGCTTAGTTCAGGTACGCAGTACTAATTATACTATGGTTCGAGGCTAGGTATAAGTTGGCTGCGAGATATACCTACTTTAATGTTAGGTATTTAGGGTCTAATTTAATAGTAATAATGAAATACTTACCTTACCTAATTTTAAATCAAGCAAAAAAAAATTGATTCTGAAAACTATCGTCAACGCAGATTTAAAGTAATTTTGGTTTTTCCTTTTAAAAAAATAAGGATAACACGATTCATAAAGTATTAAACGTTTACTTAAAATGACATAGCCCAATCAGTTTAACATAAAATCTCAAGTTATTCATTTTCCTGTTTCCGAGTAGTACTTACATTAACGAAATGCTTAGTTAAATGTTATATCAAACTGTTAATGTAAATGTAGTTAATGAAATGAAACAAAGCCTACGCTTTCAAGTGGCTATATGTAATTAAGATAATCGGTACGCGGTATTCGCTAGCGGTGCAGAACAATTCCGCTTACCTACTAAGTATTTTGGCCTGTCGATTAATTTAATAGCGGTGTAATAGCTGGTCAGGCGAGTTTAAAAAAAAATTGCAATAAATGTAGGCAAACAAACGATTTCAATAAACACACGCAAGAAAACAATAGGGTAGCAATTAATCAGTGAACTACAGTGAAGTTTTCTACCACTTCGTTGACAAACAGAATAATCAATATCCAAATTCACAATAAAAATTAAGTTAATTTTGATACTGCCTACGGCAATTTAGTTACTACTTACTTACCTATGTCACAAAATATCAGTATTGCTTTTCAATTTCTATATTTATTTGGTTTCACCTTTTTAATTAAGATTGGTAGAAATTATTTAAAATGTCAAAAATCTAAAATTGAACAATTAACTACTTACCAACTAAATAAGTTTTACTTTACCTATTCCTATTCGTAAATAAGGTTATGTAAGCTAAAATTTAACAGCTAGTAAGCTAATGGGATTCAACCTACAGTTCAACAAATATCCATTTCACGCATGGATGGAACCAACATAATACTTTCTGAGATTCCTTTGTGCTCTTTAGGAGGCTTAAGACCAGCAGTGGACTGCAATAGGCTGAATAGATAATTAGGTTCCATCGATGGTGTAGATGTATAATTAGATGTAAAAAGGTATAATCTAAGATTAATGAAGCAACAACACAGTGACCGCACACTTTAAAGATATTGAAGCGAGTGTTCGAACATCGGTGTTCGCTCGCGACCTGAATGTTGCTCGTTCTCGTTCGCTGACGTTCGCCGATCCTCGTTCACAGTCCCCTCTGGTTTTTGGTACAATTCCCGTGCGTGGACACCTTCTCGTACTTAATATTATAGCTAGCATTGCAGCCTTTATAGCAAAACAAAAACACTAAAGGCCTTACTACAAAATGATAGACTAGTGTTGAACACTTGTCTAAAGATAAGTCAACCAATTTGAAAGGTTTCTTAATAATATGTCTCGAATGTCTAATGTGTCAGTCAACATTTCAAATTGGTTGACTAATCTTTGGACAAGAATTCAACTTTAGTCTATCTTTTTGTAGTAAGGCCATAAGTCTTCAAAACTCGTAATCGTAACACAAGTATCATTGTTTTACGTACTTCAGGGCCATTACCATGAACTCTTAAAACAGTCTCAAAGTTGTCAAATCTGTCTATTTTGGTACGTCATTTCATACAAAATTTGACAGAAATGATAATGTTTGACAGATTTGTGATTGTTTTAACAGTTCATGGTTAGGGCCCGGGCCCTAAAAACAATCACAAATCTTTCAAACATTATCATTTCTGTCAAATTTTGTATGAAATGACATACCAAAATTGACAACTTTGAGATTGTTTTAAGAGCTCATGGTTATGGCCCTATTTCCATTGTTCAAATACCAACTATTTCCATTGGTCTGTCTGTCATTTAATTGATTTAGTTCTGCGATTTGTCCATGACAATGAAAATTTATAGGTACTTAAGTAAATTTTGGCTTATCGCACAGCGATAGTCTATCTTTGATATTAACTATATAAGTGTAATCTTTTAATACTACTACTTTTTAAGATAAAATACTACTTTTACGACTGATAAAGTAAAGATAATTTAATAATCTATAATTCGTAGAAGTTTAGTTTGGCTTAAAAAAAATAAGGATGCGTTTCCATTGTCCTGCTTACCAACGAGGAAATTGTTGAATGTAGACTTCCAAAAAACTCCTGCGCCTATATTATTGTAGAGCACACCGCACAGTGTTAAAATTTTAATTTGGGCTATCTCGGATATCGAAAAAATATTATACGACCAAACAAAGCCACTGGTTTTGACTAATGTGTAGAGTTTGTGAAGTTAGGTCGTGTAGAGTTAGAAGCTTGTACCATGCATGAGATCTGATAACTTTTTGACGCTGTGAGCCATAATGGCAAAATTTTACATGAAAATGTTTTTAGTGGGATACAGATTTTTTTATATCTATATTATAACTATTGCATACCCTTTACTTTGACAAATAAACGTTAAATCGTTTATTGAGATCATCATTGCGTTCGACAACTCTTAGTTTATTTTGCAAATGTAAATAAGTGTATTGGATACCTACAATGTTTTGTTGAAACATACCAGGGTATGTACCTGTATGAAATACTTTGCCGTTTACTAAAGTTATGGTAGGGGTAGTACAAAAGGTATCGTCACTTACCATATTGCCTTTAATATCATCTTAATCAATTAAATTGCGATAAATCCATCCGGAATTTATATACTCAGGCCAGGGAACTTATTATCGAGGACCGAAAATTCCGAAAACGGTGTGTGGGAAATACAGGGTTACATTGCAAAGGGGTGCCATTTTCAGGGACCACTCAGAATCATTAACTAAATCGATCTTCGATATAAACGATCTAAAAACACACTTATTTTTTTAACTCTTTTTATTACTATCCGCTGTTCAAAGATGGTAAGCGTGGATAATTTTGCCTCATTCATAAAAAACTGCAAAGTTCAATTCAATAATAATCACAATGGCGCGTAAAAACAAACCTTAGCCTTTTCGATGTATAAGGTACATTTCTAACAGCAGGAGTGTCCGCGCATACCAGAGGTTCAAATTGACAACAAATACCATAAGAAGCACTGCACCTCTAGATCGTATTTTTTAAATTTGGCACCCCTTTGCAATGTAACCCTGTATTATATTTACTGAATACCCGCTATCAATTTAAAACATACCAGTTATTAACCAGTTTCTACGTATTACTTACTGCACAAAAACACGCCAGTAGGTATCGCCCGGATAATAGCTGATAACGAACTGATATCTACTGTTTTCCAGAATTTTGGATAGTCATTCAAGGTTAGAAGGTAATATTCCTTTTAACCTAGAATGTCAACTATAGCCCGGTTCTGCTAACGGATGGTAGGAATTGTCAACTTGACATACTCAAAAGCGTTCCTATAAATGACGCTTCGTCAAATTTTATAGGAACGACTATTTTCTCGTTACTTTTGACACCAATACGATCAGTTGCTGATGCACACTTACGCATGGTATAATATAGGAACCCGGTGTAATCAACTTTGTTTATGCTGTTAAACAAAAAAGGAAAGTTGAAACACAGATTTTTAGTACTTGTATCGCTAAGTATTTCTCCTAAGGGTATTTCCCCAAACCCGGGGCTTGAGATAAGAAATGAATTATTCCGGATCTGTGGAAAGGAACTGGCTGGAAATGATAATTAGATATTATTTATTTTTGTTAATAAACAATGTAACGATCAATTACAATCTTTTATCAATTAAGAATCTTTTATCTTTGAAAGGTTGATATAATCAGTTGGTCATCCAAAATATTGTTTTGTTTTTAATTATAAACGTGTGTCCTAAATTCTCACCAGGCATTATTGAAATAACGAAAAAAAATTGGCGTTTCGATGTTGCTACCATGGGAAAATATGCTTAAATAACCTGCAGTTTATAATATCTACTTTGCACGCAAATAATTATCAACACCAACAAATACTATACTAACCTGTGATACTAACGTACGCTTATCAGTCTGGCAGGATAAGCAAAAATATTATTATTTTGATAAGTAACTAATTCATGTTTCATGGAAACTGATAAGCCCATAATCTTTAGTTTAGCGGCGTTTTCTTTCGAAAAACAAAACATAAATTTGAAAATAATAATAGCTAAGTTTTAACGAGACTTTATTTATTTGAATTTTACGAGGTAAATAAAAAATGGTTCCAAAGTTGTGAAATTTTGGCCGAGTTTGATGTTATAGGTTTCCAACTTGTAAAAAGTTAACTTATTTCAGGGTTTTCATAAACTGAAGATTTAGGTTTAAATGCCTATTTCAAATTAAAATTGCGAAACGGAGTTTTCTATTTATAGCAATCTAAAATGGATACATTTTTAGCCATAACCTTTGCCCCATCGCAAATTGACCTAATATTTTACTTGCCGTTTCAAATTCCAGCTGGCTTATGTAGAGAAAATGAATAATGAGAATTTTTTTATAATTTAAAACAAATTTGGAATAAAAACAACTACCTACAATACCGAATAAAAACAACTACCTACAATACCTAAATCACATTTCTGTCAATATAAAGTCCAAGAGAAGAAATACTTTCTGTTAAAAATGATTTATTAATAAAGTGAGATTAATGTTCTTATTAAGTTTATTAACTACATTTTTATTTCAACAAGCTAGGTATAATCTCTTAACGATTCTAGAGTTGTCTCCTAGACGCTAAATTGAGAAGTTGCGTAACATTTATTTAAAGATTAACGTTCGGATAGAAATCTTTAACGCGTTGACTCTGTCAACATAAAAAGCACTCAGAAAAATAATAAAACAGCCAGTTCCGGGAAATCTTTGGCTCCAACAAAACACCTTTCGTCGTGGTTTACTTATTTTTCTAGCTAGAGACAAGATCGACTTACCAACTAGACTGCTGCAATCCTTGAATACATTTTTAAATTGTTATACCATTTTAGTCATTTTCGTTTTGATGTATCCACACCGCAGTTGCTGATATTTTTGCTAAGCATGGTCAAATATAGAATAGAGTAACATGAAGAAACTTTTTATTGTTTTCCTTTTCCGTTTGTTAGCCTAGACCGCAGCTGATTTGATTCACATATAGGCACTACATACGGAGTGGTATTTAATTAAGAATAAGAACTTACACACTAGGCTAAGCCAGTCCCTCCACAGGACAATATACGAATTATTATTATTTTATATTTTTAGTGCTTATTATAATTTAACAAGTCAGAATAAGTTCACAGTGTACGTGTGTATCTGAAGGAGATAAAAACAATTTTTGCGTTTCACGATTGTCAAATAGCGCTTCATTAAATGACACATTAATTAAGCACTTTAATTTTCTACATTTTTACCGTACTACTTTGTCGGTATATTGTGAAACAGGCCCTAAGTATCTTCAACACTATTCATTCACACTCAACAAAAAGAAGTCGCATGCGAGTAGCAGCTGTTGTGGTTACGAACGAGGTGATTTCTACCGATTCCAGAATCACCCTCTCAGATCGTATCGCAGAATATACGACCTACTCGTTTGTGAATGAGAGGCTCGTGTTTACCTCAAAACTAGTCATCACATGACGCAAGATGTGGGAATCGCTTCATTCATAAACCCGTGACTGCCTTGAAAATTTCGAGTTTATTTAATGAGGCAGTCTTACTAAGTACTTTTTTCAAGATTCTACACTACTCATTCATTCAGTTTAGAAAAGGTTTTGTTTTAAATCGCACTATTCCGTTCTGCTCGCTTGGATCTTGCTGTGTACCTAAGTATTATAACGTCATCTTTTTACAGATTGAAAACTTTCACAACTTTCATCATAAAAACCGTACTTTCTTCGTCATCACAAGAAGGCGTTTTATTTTCTTTGGGCATTTATTCTCGTTACAAAATAGGGCACTTTGGTAAAAAAACACCGCTTTAGGTAGGTACCTAGGTAGGTAAGTAGGTAGGTAGCTTTAAAGAAGGTTCTTGATGTTATGGAAAGAACTTACGTAAAACTCAATCGCCTTTGTCGGTCTTTAATACAGGAAATGCAGTAACAACGAATGACGAATCAAGGAAGATTGAAACAAATGTCTATTACCTATAAATAAATATTATAATTAGTTATTGAGGAAGGTCTATTCTCAATAAGACACGTAAGAGGGTATATTATTAAGGATAAAAACGAGAAAATGTAGTTGTTTGGTTCCTCGATTGTGTCATACAAATTACGAGTACCTATTCCATTCAATATTTTGCTCTACATTCCGTTCATACATTCAGGTGATTCAGGATCATAAACGAAAACCTAGTTTTGACTTGGCCAGTTTTTGTCGTTACATTTTACTTTGGACTTTGCAGTTTGCACTATAATAACACCAAGTTTGTATATTTGTTTTAAATTGGAATCAAATAAAATAAGTTTTATAAAAACTAAAAACCGACATCAAAATTTCACTAAAAGGTGAAAAATAATATTGACTAGGTAATGTTCCTTTTGGAGTCAGTGCCAGCCTTTGAGTGTTAAAATGTGTTCATTGGCACCGACTCCAAAAAGAACTGATTAGGTATGTTTAGTTTAATTTTGATGTCGGTTTTTAGTTTTTATAAATCTTGTTTTATTCCACAATTTAGGTGTTAAGTCCTTTACATTAAATGAAAAGGACTTAACACTTAATTGATGGTGAAAATTTCACCTCCTAACTGCCCCAAAAATCACTTTATGAATGTTATTATGAATGTATAAAAAAAAATTAAGTATAGGTCTATACCACTATTGCCTACTAGATAGATATTGGATAAACATAGTTGGGTTAGTCAATTAGTGTGAATGTTGAACGAATTTATTATTAGGTATTGTGATACAAGCCAGAACTAACGAAGTAAATTTAGAGGAGTCCCGAATACGCAAATTAGACAAATGCGGTTATTGAAGATAAATAACACTTGAAAAAAATCATCGACCTCAGGTGGGACTCGATGATTTTTTTCAAGTGTTATTTATCTTCAATTAAACCTTGCATGGAATTGCTAAAAACAAAATTTAAAATGTGGTTATTGTTTTTTGCGTATTTGAAGCAGACCAAGATAGTTAAATTAAAACGAAATCCCGTTTTCGTAAAACTCAATCTAATCAGATTAAGCACCTACGTCGTACCTTACATTAGTCTACGCACAAGCATTTATCTATCGCATAGTTCGTAATCAATCATGGGGATTAAAAAATGTAACTTGTTTTATGTCCTCCATAGTCGGTCCCTCGTGCTCCCGCCTACTTAGTTGCCTGGATGATGAGCTGTCTCCAGGCATTTCGATCCTGCGCCCGTCTGAATGCTACATAGAACGTCATTTCCAGAGTTTTTACAATTAGGTCCGGCCAGCGTGTTGGTCCTCTACCACGTGGTCTTTTTCTAATGAGGATAGCTCTCTCCAGATTAGCAAGTGGTTTCCGGGCAAGATGCCCAAAATACCGTAAATATCGCCTAAGACCAATACTTGTGAGGCGTTCGTTGATCTGTAGTTGTTTCAGGATAGACTAATTTGTACGGAAAGCGGTCCAAGGTATACAAACCATCCGGCGCTAACAACACATTTGGAAAACGTTTATTCTGTCCATGTCCGCAGCGTTCATTGTCCACGTCTCTGAACCGTAAAGGAAGATTGAGCAGATTAGTGATTATTTTATGTAAGGTAAATAATAATTCCATTTAAATTGTGTGATAGCGATTCTAATACATCCCAAACCAGCCCCCCTAGCATATTTTGAGCTAGAGATTTATCGACACTCAACTGTCAAAATATGAACTTTTATCGAAACAGCGACCATGACCGCGACGTCACCGGCACGGACGCGGCACAGACGGACTAATGCATCATATAACTAGATTGTAGAGAAAATAACGGAATAAGTATCACTTACTAGTATTAGTGATGATGATGTACGAGTAAAAACATTTAAGTGAGATTAAGACAAAGGAAAAAGTTAAGTCTGTGTAGCGTGAAGTACAAAAAATATTAGCGGGTAAAATCTTGGATATTACTCAGACGCAAGGGCTTAGTAGCGTGTCTCATCTTACCGCCTGCACACAGGGCGGTGAGAAAAGCCAAACATACTCAATAAGTGAACTTGAAGTAATAAAGACGCCGTAACCTTTTGTATAATCACTGGAAAGAAACAAAAAACACATCTTCAAAAGCGTGCAAAGCTGAGCAGTTCTTTGCATTTCACTTACTTTATTACTTAAGTAAATAATATAAGTTGACAAGACTTCTCAAGTCTCGCCAGTGCTAAGGCTGTAGTCTCTGATGAAAAAATGGCGTAGGTATGTGCTCGTTATACGCGGTCGGGATCAAAACTCATTGTTCTATTTTTGTGCAGTTAGCAGGCTTATTTTTCATAAAGCAATTTTTTTAGACTTACTATGTTTTTAAATCAATGTCATACATATAGAAAGGAATTTTACTACCAACCAATACAATCTATAAGGTACTACGTAATCAATATTTGTTGCTATTTCTATTTTTCCTAGGTTCTAAGTATACGAAATAACCGCTCGATACGAGTACCAATCGATACCGAGTAAGTACAGATGTTTTAAGACTTACCATATCGAGTAAAAGTACCGGGACCTCAGTGGTATCATTAGTCGCGAGACTTATAGTGCTTATCCTAAAGATAAGTAACAAATAGCCTATACCGAACTTATGCAGAACTTATTATTGTATTACCGTACATTGTGAAAAAGGCCCTAAGTCGTCGAGTAGACTGTTCTGTCAACGCTACACCCACATACTTCCTGCTCATCCGCCGCGCTCGAATTAGAAACAGGAAAACTATTAGACATTTTCCTTGCCTTACCAGTATTACCAACAAATACCACTTTATTATTAATCAACGTTCTCATGAGATTCCCGACGTGTCAATGAAGTCATTCTTTGCGGTCATGGATATGCCGTAATAAAGTTTATTATGACATATTAACCTAATTATTTCCTTAAGCCATTAGAGAAAGAAAGTTTACAAGGCGATCCCTCGGGAGAATCCCATTATTAATCACACGGTTTTTCATGAGTTTTTGAGCCGCAAAAGTTACTTGCCTCTGTCTTCTAACTAACCATGGGTCCTCTTGTATGTTTTTTATTTATTTTAATGTCATAGTCCAATGAAAAGGTCATGTTGTTGTTTTTGTAAATGAAAATGTGACTTTGGCTCTAAAAACTACTAATATTTACAGTGTAAGTGAGTTAATTTTATTTTCAACCGGCCGGGGCGGCCCACTGGAAGTCACTGGGGGAGGCCTATGTTCAGCAGTGGACGTCCTGTAGCTGAAATTATGAAGTACCTAAATTAATTTAATAATTAAGTAATATTTTGTTATGATTATTCAGCTTTTAAAGAGTTTTCCTTACAGCAAATATAAAGGTACCTAATTTAATTCATTGAGTTCAGTAATTCGTGTAAGTATGTATTTTGTTCCTACAAGTGATTTTAGAGGACTAATATTTAACATCGAATAAAAATAAATTATTACCAGATTTTTACTACATATTTTTAAATTACGGCTAACGCTCCTCATGCTAAATGGGATATCTGGACATATACCATTCACAATATTTTTTCGCGCTCGCTTCGCTCTCAGATTTTGTTTCAATTTAAATTTAGCGTTTTCTCAAAACTTGCTTTACTTATATTACGCGTCATTCCTGTCAGTTATATTATGGCAAACGTGGAGGCGTGCAATTGTATTGGCTTTTATACCCACGCTTTTTTCAAATACATCCTCTGATTCAAATTACATTGAGCACGTGCCACGTGGTAAATCCACCGGAATGGCATCCTATCCCTACTCCATAATATAAAATTGCAAATTAGCAACCGCCAATTTAACCAGAATAATTATGTACATGAATAATAATTGCAACCACTTCATAACCAATAAGTATAAGTTATGCAATACACAGACGAGAATACTGAAATTAATTAAATTAATTTTAATTGTGGAAATTGCTGTAAACGTCAAACCGCATAGGATAAATTGTTTTCCGACCGCATCCACTGCAATACCACTCAACACTATGTTGTAAGTAGGTATGCATTTTAATTTCTCATTTCTGTTGAGAATATTTTCGATATTCCCTTTATTTAGATGAGTAAGAGGGTAGTTGCGATTAGTGTTGCCAGAGGGTCTCATACTTGATATCGAACGTCGATGTATCTATTGTCTAGATATCGACAACAATGCATCAACGGGTCGCTACATCTACGGTACTACATATTGACAGTCATGGAATCAATCGGTTGTCTCATCGGTGTCATGAAATCGAAAGTCGTGGTGGGTAATATAAGATTCTTTCATCTCATTTCATCTCATTAGTCTCTTGCATTCGCTTGGTCATATTTATAAACTACAAATTATTCATGTTAAACCACGGTCAATTATCTGCGAGATAGGAAATGAGATGATCCGTGTATGAACTAAAAGCAATCTCGCGGTTTCTTGAACGGTGTGATGATATGGATGTTTTACAATTCCTAAAAGAAATAGCAAACAATACTTTTTGTAGTTTTGTTTATTGTACCTACTCAAAAGGGTACCCTACTCAAACACATGTACTAATTAATTTATCTTGTTACTTAAATATAACATTATGCTTGATTTAATGTTTGTTTTTCTTAATAATTTACCTTTAACTACAAAATTTAGTAGGAAAATAATTACCATAGCTCCACCCTACGAAGTTCATTAATACCTACCACGACTTTCGATTTCATGACACCGATGAGACAACCGATTGATTCCATGACTGTCAATATGGAGTACCTACCGTAGATGTAGCGACCCGTTGATGCATTGTTGTCGATATCTCGACAATAGATACATCGACGTTCATATCAAGTATGAGACCCGTTGCCAGATGTTCCGGTTTTGGTGGAACGTCCCGTTGTTCAGTCCGTCCAAACGCTTCTATGACACACGTCATCACACCATCTTAACCGACATAAAAAAGAGGTTCTCAGGTTGACTCGTACTATTTGTACCTATGTATGTACATATGTTATTTTCATCCCAGCACCGCTTGTTAAATGGCGAATATTGGAAATGTATTCATTTACATTATTAAACAGAACTCGGACTAAGGGATTATTCTATTCTGTGCTAAAGGATCGTTTGTACAAATATTACGTTTAGCTTACGTTCTTTTATCAACAGGATTGCCACCCTTTTGATGCTAAAACTAGTCGATACCGTAAAAATAAGATTTCGTGACTTTCGATGTTGCATACCATCGATTTGATGTCCCACTCGACACAGTTTTCCCTGTCGTGACAATCGATGTTCAACTTTCGATACCATATAGGTACGGAACTCATTTTTACAAGTTTGTCTACAAGTTTGTCGGCAAGTTTTGTGATGCTTTACTTTTGGACAAAGTAGTTTAGTAAACATAATCTGCACGCCTATGGCTGGTCATTACACCAGAGTAGGAATGTCGATGAAGGCATGTCTCGATTAAGTACAATAATAATCCCTCGTTTTTTGCACCCGGCCGATGAAGACGTTACCTAATTGACCGTCAGGCCCCGTCGCATTCGAACGCTTACAGCCATTTACTGTTCTCAGAAACGATCCATTACAACGTTTTTTACGCCATCGTAAAATTTACGGGAAATTAATTTACTACGAATACAATTAAAAGATAATTACCACTAATTGGCATGCGTTCTCGTGAACTAATTTCGACACAGCTGCTAGAAACTGTAATTGTTACTTAATTTCCAATTAAAGGTTTAAGTACCTTTGCCCCAAAGATGCCCAAAGGCAAAGTTATCAATTGTTTATGATAAACTTTGAATATACCATAATTGTGCTTGCCTTGCTTTGAAAACACAGTAGAAAATCTTGAGAACCCTACTATAAACCATTTATTTGCCAAATAAACATTTGTTCATCAAATTAATACAGATTACCTGTGTGTGATTTCCACTTAAAATATAATTAAAACATTTTTAAATTTACACTTTACAAAAAATAAAACTATGTACCTACCTATGCACTTGATATGTCCCGAAAAATGGCAATGGTGTTGCTCCGATGGGAGTACCTAAAGCTACTATAGTCATAGCGCAGATCATCTGGTGACGCTACCTGATTCTACCAGTTGTAGGATCTAGAACAATAGTTTTACAAAGATGTTTTAAAGTCTACTTACACTCATGAATTGTAATTATTGTCCACTAATGCTCGTTTGTGTATAACGTCGATATTTTTGTTTATCAACACTGAAAATAGCCCTTCATCATCCCACGCAGCGCTGACGTCACGTGTCACGTCACACGCTCTGAATAGAAAGCGACGCGAGCGCATTGTCACATGCCCGTTTAAATTTAATAAAGTGAGTCAGCGCGCGCAAATCTTACGTAGAGAGTAAGCAGTTTGCGTTTTGCGTCGAACGTAGTCGTAAACACAAGTTTTCCGTTATTATTATACTTACCAGATTTCCTGGAATAGGTAATTTTGTAAGATCCATAAATAAAAGTTTAATGTCTACAAGTAAAAGTCTGAAAATTTTGAACTGATGTTTTTGTTATCTGTGCATATTTACATACTCGAAGGCGAAACATATTGTGTAGGCACACATAAAAAATACGTACAATTAACAATACTACTGCTATTGAATGTAGCATTAGATAAATTATAACTGTACTATTATTGGTATTTAGGTAATTTATATTGTTCCAAGAAACAATTCCAAACGAACGGAAACACAGGCATTTAATTAAAATATGTACTGAAAAAAAAACTCCTGAAGTTCGTCGTAAAAATTCGCTAAAATTTAAATTCGAGTGGTGGAGAGTGGTGTTATAAGTTGCATACATTGAATCTTTCTTTTCTCTATTAACCAAGTTTGATTAGCTACGCCTACCTGCTACAAAATACATGTAGGTATCGTAGGATAGCCATTTTGTCAGGTGCCACACCAGTAACACCGCGCACGCTTAGTTTAACGTTTGCGATGCAATCTGATGAATGGTTTAGGAACGGATAGAGGGACCAACAATAAACATTTATTTATATGTTACGGGTAATGCTAGAAGATGTAGTAAACCTGAGTTTACCCGGGTTTACTTAGTATTACCCAAACGTTTTGGGTAATCCTAACGTAACTTAACGCCAGTGGGAACTAGAATTAAAGGAAAAAACCTTTTTTTTTTTACGTCAGGGAAATGCCATTACGCATACCACGCCAGCCACGGGGGTAGCCGGGGGTTATGTGGGACTCCGAACCTCAGGGTGAGGCCCGTCTACAAACTAAAAACCTGACGGTGTCCTCCGGTGCCATTAAGTGAGTTAGAACCGCGGGTTATCGCCCCGGGAAAGCCCTCGGGCATTCGTCCGCAGTTCTGCCTCTGGCTGTGGCTCGCTGAACAGCGAGCGCCACCCGGCTTCAGGGGGGAAGGTGGTCTCTCCCCCGGTTCTCCAGCAAACGATGCGCGGAACACACGCAACAAAGCCGCAGGGCCTCCTTTAGCGTACGGCCGACACCCCCGTGTCGGTTGCCCGAGTAGGAAAGGAAAAAACCTAACCTAACATACACCAACTAGGTATGTTAGGTAGGTATATTAAACGAGTGAGCAAATCTTTCGTAACTTAGGTTTTTGGGTAATATTTAGTTAACCCGGGTAAACCTATGTTTATTTCAACTTTATTGCGGGTTCGAATCCGCAAGGGGCAAACGTTTGTGTGATGAGCACGACCATTTATTTGTACCCAAGTCATGGATGTTTATAAATGTTTATCAGTTTGTATAACAGTCGTCGCCATAGTACAAGGTGAGTTTGGGGCTAGCTAATTGGCATACGTATATGGAAAACAAAAAAAAAATATCCAACCTTACCCGTGACATAAACATTATTGGCCTTACTACAAAAAAATAGACTAGTGTTAATCGCTGGTTAAAAGATCAACCAATTTGAAATGTTTGTTAATATTATGTCTCGAATGTCTGATGAGACAACATTTTAAATCGGTTGACTTATTTTAGACAAGTGTTAACCCTACCTAAGTCTATCCTTTTTGTAGTAAAGCCATATTTATTTATATTATTATGTTTACACATTACCTATGTGCACACTCCGCTTACTTTCAGCTTTTAGCCAATGCGTGGAGTGAGGCAGTTCTTACTTCTACTATGGTTATTATTTATCTACGTGTCTTTTTATCGCGTTCGCCACGAGACGAGTAGGTAGATAGGTATACGCGTGCGGGCGGCGCCAGACGAGCAAAATAAACATACATATAAATAATTACGTATTTCTCAGAATCTCTATTTGTGTTTACACCATGTTTACAAGTGCTGTCCTTAGTTGAAATAATTGAATATAATGAATAGGTACTATTGTCAATAGAAAAGAAATACTGCGTACACAAGTGTTACTATTACTACTTAGTACTTGTAAGTTCTCTGAGCAAATAGTTTAACGACTGTTACTGCTTTTAAAATAACTACTTACATTTTTAATTGATGTAAACTTGATTGTAACTTCAAACTGGCTAAGTGCGAGTCGGGCACGCACCGAGGTTTGAGGTACACAGTACACACCATTAGTTTACTTGATAAAAGGTGTTTTAAAAATATCTGCCGCGACTGCTTTATGGATGAAAGTATTACTCAATAGATTAGTAGTGAAGAAAATTCATGCCCGGGACGTCATTCATATTTATATTCATATTCATATTCATATTCATTTAATCACTTCATAATGTACATTATAGATGGTCAATAGTAACATTACAACCTTTATAAGGCATTCGTGAATTCAAATTAAAGTTATAATTATATTTACATGTCATCATTATGTTACATTCATACAATATTACATTCATAAATTGGTATAATTAAGTCATGCCAAGATTTCAAGATGTCAAAATTTACGTCTTAAAATTAAATTACAATTGTCAAAATAAAATTCAAATTTATACAAAGTCACAATAAAATAATGACAAAGACGTCAAGAATTATAATATTTAAAATTTGTCCCTGAAATATTCATTCAAATCATAATATGCCTTGGCAAGTAATAACTTCTTTAACTCTTTATCAAATTTAGTACCTTGGAGGGCTTTGAGCAAGTTGGGCAAATGATTGTAAACTTTGACAGCGATAGGGCGGACCGTTTTTAAAAAGCGCAAGTCGGGCAGCGGGTAGAACAAAATCATTTGCTCGGCGCGAGGCATAATGGCTCGTCGTGTTATCAAAGTGCTGGAAATAATTACTATGTTTTCTTATAAAACGACACAATTCAAATATATAAATGCAAGTGACCGTAAGTAGTTTATATTGTGTAAATATGATTCTACATGACTCTCGTGGTGCTGTAAACGTTATAATTCTGAGACATCGCTTTTGTAAAACAGATACCGCAGATACATCGGTCGAGTTACCCCAGAATATGATTCCGTAACGTATCCAAGCGGCGGCGTGGCTGTGATACGCAGTGAGAGCACACTCCTCATTTGTACTTTTTCTGAGTTCCCGCAGTGCATACGAAAAACTACTTAGCCTACTTACAACTATTTCCACATGTGGTTTCCACGAAAGTGTCGAGTCCACCGTGATACCCAATAGTGAGAATGTATTCACTTGTTCAATTTTTTGTCCCTGGTATGAAATCGAATATGTTCTCTGATATGGTCTAAATTGCATCATTTTTGTTTTCCCAAAATTAAGTGTGAGGCCAATATCTTTTAGATGTGTTATAATTTTTTGGAGACAATCACTAATAATACCTTGTAATTGGCTTATAGAATCAAGTGCACAAGTGACTATAAGACATTATTATACATTTATTTTTTATTTAAAAAAATAACTATGTTTAAAACCATCCAGACCTTTCCAACTAGTCCCCTCTTACTACGTGCCCCGCGCTAGTTGGACAACAGGTGTGGATGATTTTTAACACAATGAATTTTAATATTTAGTTTATTATTATTATTTAATAAAAAATAATATGAAGTCCGTGGCATGAAATTTCTTCACTTTTAATCTTTTTTAATCTATAAATACCTACTCTCATCCATAGCAGACACGGCAGATATTTTTGAAACATCTCATATTTTAAATAACTGTTTGCCAGTCTGTCCGTCTGTTCTACTAAAAGCGTGGAATAATTAGTAAGCAGTAGCTTACAGACCATTATATCAAATCAAGTGAAATTTTCAGAGCAAAAAATTAAAACGCTAAACAATTATAAATGGAGGGAAAATAACAATAAACATGTTTAGATTTTTGCTTTACCGTAAAAACATACTAACGCCATCTTCACGTATACCTATAACTTCAAAGTTAATACTTATACATAGTTACATAGAGTTAGTTTATTTTTTGCACAATTGAAGCAGTAATATAAAACAAATTAATAAAACGCAGTTAACTCACAGTTGAACAAACATTGCTTAGCTCACTCACTCTTCTCATATTTTATAAATGAGATTCCATAAAATGTATGAATAACATTGTAACTAAACAGAGGCGTTATTAATTAGTTTTATTGGTAAACCGGTATAGAATAGAAATATACTTAGAACATTATACATTTGGCAAATGACGATGACGATTATCAAAGTATTGGCCTTTAAAGCTGGGTCCAGATATGTTTTTTTTTCCGTACCGTACTTCCGTTCTGTATCAGCGTTGCGTTGCAAGAACGCTAGTTTGGACGCCCGTTCGGTACGGTACGGTGGTACGGAGTCTCCCTGTACCGTAACGAACGGGCGACAAAAGAACATATCTGGCCTAATACATCACAGCCATGACCACAGATTGCAATACATTTTGCGTAATGGACATAATCCGATCCATTGCCTTGTGGATTAATCAATTAACTAAATGAAACGGTCTCCTGGAGCTATTAGCGAAATTAATTCTAGGGCTCTGCTCAGCTCGTACCTACGTTTAATAGCTCCCAACTGAAACCATACAAAGACTTCTGTGGTTTTATTTTTTAGTAATGGAATGAAAACCTTTTTGGAAATGAGGCGGCCCTATCGTTCAGGATATCAGCCCAATCTTTTAGTCAGGGCGGCTACACACATATCCGGGCTGGCACTAATCGGCAAAGTCGGGCGTAAAACCGAATATGGGTATGTATGTAATTTAGTGCTATATTTTTCACAATGTATGGATAAAGTGCCAGATAGCGTAACATATAAAATATGTAGAGGAATTGCTTGAATTTATGTGTCATATAGCGCTATTTGACGGTGGTAGAACGCAAAAATAGTGTTTATCTATCCTTTATATACCTAAATAAGAAATATCTTATTCAGAACTTTAGTACAACTTATCCGTACATTGAAACAGGCCGTATGCTTCGTTGTTCGCCATGTTAGACATACTGCCAAACCGACAATGCCATGCCGGCCTGAATATGTGTGTAGCTACCCTTAGACACAAGATTAAGGTACTGGACAAAGAGGATGACGCTATCTACGAGTATACATATTAATTTAGGTGTAATGAAATTAAGTAGAAATTTTAATTTAAAAGACGGACATGATTTGTAATTAGATCCTACTAATTATTATAATGCGACAATTTGTAAGTATGTATGGATGATTGTTACTCTTTCACGCAATAACTACTGAACGGATTTAGATGAAATTTAGCACTCATAAAAAATATATCTGGATTAACATAAATTATTTTTATCCTGGTTAAATGTTCGTGTGAAATATATTGAATAAACTAAAGACCACGCGAGAAAAGTCGCAACAGCTAGTTATTTATAATTATAATTTAGTTTCAAACTATGACCTTAATTGTAGCTTGATAATCTCACTACAACCATCGAATAAGATAAGAAAAACAAACACATTTAGAAAACAATGAACTAGTAAAACCCCCGCGGGCGAATGCGACCGCGTAACAAGAAAATTTCCATCGTGTCTAGTTTCCCAGGGCTGAGGGGTTTATTTAAGGCTGGAAACTTTTTTAGTTGGACGACTAATTACTTAAATATTATTGCAAATTAATTGCAAAACATACTAACTTTATGCTATTTGTAAACAGTGGAAAATTTCCCCTATAACTATTACGCTATTAATTGAAAGGTGTAAAATTAAAACATTAAAAACTAGGAGCGGATGCTTTCTTAACCGTTTCCTGGAAATGTCAAAGGCGGAATTATAACATAGAGTTTCTTATACCCTGCATTTAGCAAAAAGGCGTATAATGAACCTTATTGCCAATTAACAAGCCATTATCTTACTCCTGTCGATTTAAATAGGGGACCGTGGAATAGGGATCACCCTACATGGCGAGAAATATTTGCTAGGGGCTTATTAAACTATCAGTGAATTTTTTCACGGTTGAACACTGAGGGGAAAGCTGTGTGGGTTTTTTCCACTTAACTCCAAAACTACTTCCACAATTATTCCAAGAATTCTTGTAGAAATAGTAATTTAGCCATCGCGCGGGATACGAAAAGCCTTGCGGTCTAGTATTCATGAACCTAATCGGTTCTACTAAGATTAAGTAAATAGGAATTTTCTTAAAAAGGAATGACAAGATTGTTTACAATATTGGACAAACAAGCAAATAAAACATTATAATCATAGTAAAATTCTTGAATTGAATTGTTTTGTTCTTAAAAAAAGTTTAGAAACCATGACTGATTGTGACAAGACACATTCACTGTTATTGAAAATGATTTCATAACTAATAAGTCTGGCATGGATGTAGAATTCCCTTATTAGAGATCAAGACAATAAGTGTTCGGTTTCCAACCTCAACCTCCAAAGGTACAAAAATAGGCTTTTTCGATCCGGCATAGACGGAACCCAAGCAACAATAGTTATCGGAGCTCAATATGCCGCCGCTATACTGTAGCTATACGTAATTTGTGTCAATATCGAACGCCGGGATAATTGACTTCGTTAGCAAACTACGCGTACCTCGTGCAATCGGTTACAGAAGCTGAAAAAGGAAAATCGTGAAACGCCTGACAAAAACGAATGGCTATGCTAATGGTGAACACGTTGGACGTCGATAAAATGAATATTAATTACATTGTGTGAACTAAATAAATCAGAGGAGAGGCAAACACGCCGGACTGATGGTGTCGCCATTCACTGAGACTCCAGGAAAGCACAAAAATGTATCTTTCGTTCGAACGTATCATAAACCTAACAAATTAAAATAGCCAGTCTCATGTGTCAATCCTTTGATAACCAACTCAATCTAGCCGTGTAAAAAACCCGACCGTTTTCAATTTTTCATAAATTGACAAACCTTTGATACAAGTAAATGGATATTTTCATTTTATCGGATAATACTTAAAGCATTTATGCTCTAAACTCTAAAGGATAATACGTTCGACCGATTGAACAATACGCTTTTGTATTAGGCCTCCAAGTTCGATCCCCGGTCGAGTCCATGTAGAAAACGAACTTTTCTATATTGTCTCAGGTCCGAGTGATGTATGCAGCATCTAAAAATGAAATCACGATTCCGATGTTGCTCCCAAAAAGTTGTTGTATATCACCAGCTGACCACGTGGTTTTAAGGAGTATCCCATATACCATTCTTTTGTACACTATTGAAGGCGGGTCCACTTTTTTAACATTTATCGTGACATTGTTCCGGAGGGCCCGTTGAGTTCGATTTTAATGGACAGTATTGTCATGCGTTACGCGCATTTTAACCCTGTAACATGAATATAGTCTAGGCATTTAGAAGTGAATAAAAAGATACTCAAACTAGTTCACAAGATTTCATGTAAAACGCGCGCCCTTAAATAAATGTAAGGTAACTTATGAGTTACCACTAGACACTTATGACACCGACTTGTCCCACCTACCGTGGCCATTTCATTCGCCGATTTATTAAATTGGACTTATTGAATTATAGGATAACAATAAATACATATTTATAATACGGGCTTGTATAGTATAAATTATGGATGGCCGAATTGATTATATGCTGTTCGAATGCACTCATGAATTACCTATTAATGGCTCTTATTGTTTTTAGACATAGACTCCAAGGGTCTGTTTCACAATGTTCCGTACATTTAAAGTTATGTAAATGTAAATGTAGAGGATTAAGTGCTTGAAAATTGTGTCAAAAATCGTGTTTATTCTTCAGATAAGTAAAATATAGCGTAGTCAGAACTAACGCAGAACTTATCCGCACATTGTGATTGATACATCGTACTAATAAATGTAAAAGTTTGTGAGTATGGATGTTTGATACTCTTTCACGCAAAAACTACTGAACTGATTCGGAAGAAATTTTCCACACATAGAATTTGATGAAATCAAGGATTCTTTTTATTCCGGTTAAATGTTCCTGTGGAATACATTGAATAAAGTAATGACCACACTAGCAAAGACGCGGGCAACAGCTAGTATATTATAAAACAAATAGATTGTTTCCACAATACCACCTATTATCAATCTCCAAAAAAAGCTTAGTTGTAATATGGCGAATAGATAACGGATACTTATTTAAAGAAACATCAATGACCAACTTTTAAGTACTACTTAAAAGTAATTTTGACTATACAAATTTTTCAATTTACTTGGGGGATTCGAACTCGCAACCTGACAGGCGAGCATTGCCGGACTTGGCGTCGCCATCTCTAATATCCCGGGTTCGATTCCCGGTCGGTCAGTTTACAAAACGAACTTTTCCATATTGTCTAGTACTACAACCCGTCGTTGTTTCCAATTTCTATAGCACAAGTACTGCTTTCACTCTAATCTTTGGATCAGAACAATAAATAAATAAATATTGGACAACATCACATACATTGTTCTGATACTAAGGTAAGTAAGTAGCACTTCTGTTATAGAAATCAGAAACAACGGCGGTACCACAACACCCAGACCCGAGAAGATATAGAAAAGTTCGTTTTCCACATTGACCCGACCGGGAATCGAACCCGGAACATCAGAGATGGTGGCGCCATTTAAAGTCCGGCGTGCTCGCCTCTCGGCTGCGGAGGTCGTCAAAAAATTTTAGTGGTCTTTTTTTTATTTATCTTAAACTTATGTTTTTTACACCCATCAACTAAACATACCAGCTTACTAAAAATAAATAAGGCAATTTCCATAAAATGGAAAAAACTTGATTAAGTTCTGGAATTCCCGAAATGTTTTATAATGATCGAGTAAGATACTCCATTTTGTGACGGTAGTTATCCAGGTATTTGGGATGTGCCTCTTACGATTTGTCGTGGGAAGGCGCAGCGGATGTCACGCGACCGGCCAGGGAAGGACAACCTTCTGAATCGTACTTACTACTCTTAGAGGGATCCTCTAAATAAAACGTTATTTGCTAATAAAATATATTGATACGGAATAACGTGCGAAAGCACAACTACTAGGGATGATGCGTTTTTACGCGACCAGGTTTTAAAACCAGGTTTCTGCTTCCAAGCACGTAGACGTAGACTTAGAATCCGCTGTACATTTTATATCTATGCGTAAACCAGGTTTGTACTTGTCAAGCTTAGAGCATTCAACCAACGTCAAGTATGATGCGTAGTCAAAGACATTTCGCTATAGTGAAATGTCTTTGTGCGTACCTAGTAGTATGACGTCACGATGACAGTGACCGCTATTAGCGCTAGTGCCGGGAACCGCTCATAGGGATGCTCCCATCAATCGATTCCTGGCTAAGACTACTAACATTAAATATGTATGTTTAAGGACATGGCATTGAACATAGTGTTTTTTTATTTATCTTGCATAATATGTATGCTGTTCGTATAGGTACCTTTAACAAAACATCACCTAGTCACCTAAATTTGCAAGCGTGTCCACTACAAATGGCACACATTATGCCTCGAGCACAAACCAAGAGTTAAGCTTGTTTAAAGTATTTTATCCAGCAAACCTGCCTCCAGCAATCGAATAACGTTCTTTATTATTTAAGAAAGCCTATTAACCAGTAAATAAAAAACAAATTGAAAGAACAAAACCGTCACGCTAAAGGTTGGTCACCCCTGCCCGGCACGTTAGGTAACGCGTAGCGGCGCCCACGCAAGTTTCCATGGAAGCGCGCAGGAAGCTGCCAATCCACACGCAACCGCCCGCTTTTCCACCATACGTTGCGCAATAACACCACTTACACGTAACCGCCTTTACGACTAAATCATTATTCGGTCCGCTGGCCATGAGCCCTATGCGGGTATTACTAAGAATGACAGTTAACCGCAACCGTAAAAAAACGTGGAAACGTTGACAACCCCTGACTGCTGTAATTTCCTTAGAATTATTATAATGATGCTCTCATTACAAAAAATATGAGTCCTACCTAAATCATAATTTCGTAATAGAATTTCGTGTTTAGAAATTAACTTTTCTTAAATTTTATTTTACACACACTTTATTGCACAAAAAATATTCAAGTTTTAAACGAAGAAAACGCAAAATTATGTACAATCAGGCGGCCTTATCGCCAACAGCGATCTCAACCTAATAATCCTTTGAGAGTATATTTCATGAAGAAGATTTGCACATTACCTATATTTAATTTTATAGAAAGTAGAAATACTAATTACTCACGTGGAAAGCCAGGGCTGGACGCTAATGATTTATGCAGGTCCCATTAGTATCCAAAAAAAAATATCTAAACAGTAAATCCCTGTACTACTGGTGTCAATGTGATGGTATGTAAGTCTACGTTACACTGTAGGGCACAAGCCACACACACATGCCTCACTTCAGCTGTGAGGTGGTTTAGGCCCCAGTAACTAAACCTTACTGTAAAATACCTGTAATAATAAAACAATAGTTAATTTGTCAAAAATTGGGCAGTAGGGAAACGGGTAGAATGATTGGCCCTTTAAGCTATTTGCTAACTTTGACCTCATGTAACTCTGTATATTGACGTTTAATTTTCTGCCAAACTATGTAGGGCCATTCCGAAAAGACTGTTTGAAACTGATTAAGATATATTTTTAGTCGTTTTTGTAATTATTACAAAGTAGTATCATTGGCCCCCTGAAGCACTATCATTGACCTAGCTACCTGACAATCAATGACCGGGCCA
This sequence comes from Anania fuscalis, assembly GCA_950371115.1. Lineage (NCBI taxonomy): Eukaryota > Metazoa > Arthropoda > Insecta > Lepidoptera > Crambidae > Anania > Anania fuscalis. The sequence goes on along the minus strand of OX493334.1, from coordinate 4,657,593 downwards.
ATCATTGCATTAGTTGTGTGCAATGAATGTAGTGAAATATATAAGCAATAGTGATGAGAAACGAAGGATAAAGTCAAAATGATATTTTTTTTATTTTTTTTTATTAAAGGTTAAATTAATTGAAGATAAATAACACTTGAAAAAAAAAACATCGACCTCAGGTGGGACTCGAACCCACGTCCCATCGCAAGCCGGGCGAGTGCTTTGCTTGTGAAGTGAGTGAAGTGCTTGCGATGGGACGTGGGTTCGAGTCCCACCTGAGGTCGATGATTTTTTTCAAGTGTTATTTATCTTCAATTAAACCTTGCATGGAATTGCTAAAAACAAAAAATTTACAAGGTTAAATTAAATTTCAATTTTAAATGATCTCACATAATGGTAAAAAAATACAAAAGTTATCTCTTGATAATTTTGTAGATTTGCAGACATTACTCCTTTCTGTAGTTCTTTGGGAGATTATGGATGTCTTTAAAGACTCGCTGCGTCGTTGCGCCCGAAATCGCGAGACTTCGCCGGCATGCTACATGAGTCCTGAGCCCTGTAGAATGTAACGGTGTCTATCTCAGTGGTTTACTCCAAAATTGTATTATAGCCACTATTCTAAAGGTAGACTTTCCAGCCAAGTGTCACAGACGCAGCGTCTATACCGTCACCGCCGCCGCGCCACTAACGCCGCGACAGTGACACTTTGGTGACTTTGGATACCAACGACAGACGCGCAGTCACATCATAAAACATTGATGGATTTGAAACTTGTTTTGCTAGAAGACGAAGAAGATGATCTTTTACTTCGATACTACCCCAGCTTGGAAAGAGCCTCTACCAATTTGATTTTCCAATTCCGAAATGAATAAGGTTACTTCGAACAGGATAAAAACAACTGACGCCAGAGACGCTCGCTTCGAAAGTCTACGCTTGGCTCGAAAGTCTACCTTCACGCGACAGCGACACTAACGCGGCGTCAGTGCCGCTGTACACAGACGCTGCGTCTGTGACGCTTGGCTCAAAAGTTTACCTTTAAAGCCACTATTACAACATTAAAAATAAAGGTAGAGTTTCGAGCCAAGCGTCACAGACGCAGCGTCTGTGTACTGCGTACAGCGGTGTCTGTGTACAGCGGTACTGACACCGCGTTAGTGTCGCTGCGCTTGAATGGTGTTCCCTAGAATTTCATACATTTGCATAGAACACCTAACTGTCGCTCTGTCGCGGCGTCACAGACGCGGTGCCTCTGACATAGACGCTCGCTTCGAAAGTCTACCTTTAAGCAAACTCCTTGTAGGTGATAAAGTGCGGGTCGAAACAACCTCCTTGGATGAAATTACTTATTTTGGTCACTGGCTGTCTGATAAACAATCACAAAACAAAAAGAAGATTGCAAATTCAAATTCTGAAATTGCCTCATTTGACAAGATAGTATTCAAATTAGTTTTTTATAAAAATTATACCAGCAGGACATATTTTATAAAAATTTAAATAAAAATATTATAATCTTTTAAATTTCGTCAAAAAAAATAAACCTCTAAATTCTCAAGTGAAATCAAATTCATTGACCTAGTAAAAATCACGTGGTGTTAATTAACCGAACGAAAGAATGGCGTGTTGCGGTCCTTGCTGTGGTCCCTGCTTCCCATGCTGCGGCCCGTGTGGCCCTTGCTGCGGCCCGTGTGGCCCTTGCTGCGGCCCGTGTGGCCCTTGCTGCGGCTCGTGTGGGCCTTGCTGCGGCCCCTGTTCGCCGCCGTCCTGCCCACGACCGTCGTGTTGCGGGTCTTGCTCACCGCCGTCGTGCTGTGGCCCTTGCCAGCCCCCATCGTGTGGGCCCTGCTCACCGCCGTCCTGCGGCCCTTGCCAGGCCCCACCGTGTGGGCCTTGCCCGCCACCGTCCTGCGGCCCTTGTCGGCCTTCATCGTGCTGCTTCCCGGGCGGGCCGTGCAACTCTTGCGGGCCGCAGTGCATGCCTTGCTGCGGACCATGCGGGCCTTCCCGGCCCTGCTGTGGGCCTCCCTGTGGTCCCGGACCTTGCCCTCCGTGCGGCCCGAGCCCACCCTGTGGGCCGTGCTGCTGAACTCGGCGAGCGCCATTGTGAGTCCTGTGTAACGTGAAGATGCCAGACCTGGAGACGCGGGTAGAGGCTGTGACCTGCAACATCCAGGGGAGCCGCCACGTGATTGTTACTGTTTTATCCAGTGAACGTAATTTAAGAATAAAATGTTGGAATTGTTTTTTAGTAATATATACTTTTAATGTATTATCTGCGCATTATTTACATAAAAATACAAAAGTAGCCACCTAAAAAAAGTTAAATATTTACAAAAATATGTAATATAACATTACATTATATTAGGATTTAGTTTTGTCTACTTAACTTGCTAATGCACATGCGAACCCTTGCATAATGCACATGCGAACCAGAAGTGTTTCCACTATATGTGGAAGCGCCATAGAACTTCGCAGTGCTATAGGAACGGTGTCAACTCCTCAAATTCCTTGAGTCTTGTAGAAAGGGCCACACCCGGGAGTGAATTTAGATAGGGTCACACCCGGGAGTGAATTTAGATAGGGCCACACCCGGGAGTGAATTTAGGGAGGGCCACGCCCGGGATTGGATTTAGGGAGAGGGCCACACCCGTGAGTGAATTTAGGGAGAGGGCCACACCCGTGAGTAAATTTAGGGAGGGCCACACCTGGGAGTGGATTTAGGGAGGGCCACACCTGGGAGTGGATTTAGGGAGGGCCACACCTGGGAGTGGATTTAGGGAGGGCCACTCCTGGGAGTGGATTTAGGGAGGGACACACCTGAGTGGATTTAGGGAGGGCCACTCCTGGGAGTGGATTTAGGGAGGGACACACCTGGGAGTGAATTTAGGGAGGGACACGGTAAAAAGTGGATTTAGGAAGGGACACGGTAAGTAGTGGATTTAGGGAGGGACACAGTAAAAAGTGGATTTAGGAAGGGACATGGTAAGTAGTGGATTTAGGGAGGGACACAGTAAAAAGTGGATTTAGGAAGGGACACGGTAAGTAGTGGATTTAGGGAGGGACACGGTAAGGAGTGGATTTAGGGACGGACAAGCTAAAGAGTAGATTAAGGGAGGGACGCGCTAGAGTAGATTAAGGGATGGACGCGCTAGAGTAGATTTAGGGAGGGACACGCTAAGGAGTAGATTTAGGGAGGGACGCGCTAAGGAGAGGAGTGGATTAATAGAGGGACGCGCTAAGGAGTGGTGGAATTAGGGAGGGACTCAGTAGCGGCGTTAGGGTAGGGCGCGGTAGGGCGACCGCCCCAGGGCGCCAGATATAAAGGGGCGCGCAAGTGCCCAAGTGCCCACCCTGGCTTTTCTTATTGTTTATTAATAGACGTCTTTTTCTCTCTCATAAAATCTTGATTAGTTCAAAAGAACGGCATTAAAGGAAGAAAAAGAAACATTGCAGCTTGTAGCATTCGCCAATTTTTTCGCGCTCGCTTCGTTCGCGAATTTTATTTTTACTGCATAGAATTTTACTCTACCTACAACGGTGCGATCCTATTAAAAAATATTGATTTCGTCATAAATACTTGCTTCTTACCTAAGACCATAAGAACTTTAATTATGTTAGTTTCTCAAAACTTTCCGAAAATAAATATTAATTACACGTCATCCATTTTAAAAGAGCTTGCTTGTTTTCCCTAGCATTGCACGGCTTTCATACATTTTGCATGCTGCTGCTGCAGTCGAATTCACCAGTGCCGACGCCGGTGCCGTGCCCTCTTGTGTTAAAATTCATAATATATAAGGTTTCGCGCTCGCAGTTTTTCCGATTACATTAAAATAGTATTTCACCCCACTTATTAATTTGTAGTGAAATACTTAGCTTTAAAAGATTTAAAAAGCAAAAAAGTTCTGGTACGCTTTATGAATCTTATTATACTGTACATAATGTTCATTATTAATTTTTTTCCTTCTTCCCCATTCTTAATAAGTTCGGACCAGATAATAAAAGCCTCGGACGAATTCCCTTTGGTTACCTACGTCCGAAGTTTACGTAGACTAATTTCTTTCTATCCCTTGCCTTGTTTTAAATGTCAGATGGGGGCGCTGTAGAAATCTCGCCCAGGGCGCTGGTAGTGCTAAAACCGGCACTGGAGGGACTCTCTTCGGAATCTAAGGAGGGCCCTTGTAGGACCACGCCAATGCGTGCCCGCTAATATTAGTTCTATGGGCTACAAAGAATAAGGGGCAAAAGTAGTCCAAGAACCTCCACTGATCAGACGTGGTGGAAATAAAAGTGCAAACTTGTCTTATGATTTTGGCAAAGTTCTATTACATTCTATCCCGGGCTTTATTGTGCTATGTTCATGTTCGTCCTAGCTATATAAAAAAATTATTACTTTACGTTTAACGTAAATGTCTCCCTCCCTGCACATCCAATCTTTTGAGATTAAACAAAGCGATGCAATGCAAAATAAAAGGGGTCGGGTAGTGTGATGATACCATCGCCCACTACGCGTTTTTCCTGATAAGCAATGAGTGAAGCTAACTAGGCTTTTTCTTTCCTTCATCGTCCGTCCGTCCGTCCGTCCAGACGTCCGAGCGAAAGATACATTTTCGTGCTAGGCCTCCTGAACGCGTAAGTGTCCGCCTGTTTGGTGTGATCTGGCCTGCACGCTTCCGCGCACGCCACCACGCACGCGTTGGTTTGGCCGAAGCTTTAGGGCCTAGCTCAAGCCTGGCGTCGACTACACTACAGCAGTCTACTCATCGAATCGAAGCGAGTCGCATTTATTCCTAATGCTTGCATGTAAAGAATTTAATAGAATAGTCATCCATACTTCGCAACTCTTCATCAAATAAGGTCGTTTTTGGATCATGGACAGCTCGGAGAACGAGACTGTTTTTATCTCAAATATGATTTGATGAAGATAGGCGAATATAAGAAAAAGGAAAAGGGATACAAAGTTCTAAATATGTGCTAGGCCGCACTACGGGTAAGCCGCCGCGTTTTTAAGCGCGTGACTATACATATTAATCAAGTAAAACTAAGGCAAGAGGCCGCACTAGCGATTTGTTAAAATGGCGTGCGGAAAAAAACCGCGCCGAAATTGTCGCCCATAGAACTTATATTGGCGCGCACGAATTGACGCGGTAACCGCAGGCGGTTTTTGTCATTATTCGGCAGACCGCCGGGGTGAATAGTCATTTTTGTCTTCGTACGTAAGTTTTCAACGAACCAGAATATATAAGTTTCTTAAATCTTTGCCTAGTTAGTGGATAGACCCAATATTTGAGAAATTTATGCTGACGAATAAGTCAGCATAAATTATTTTTCTGATTATTAATATTACGGCAATAATACATATAGCTCTCTTGAAATCCATCTTCAAACTGTGGAACTTTGCCGCGGTCTTTAATAGCAGTGTGTGCGTCTCGGGCGGTTTCGCGGTTTGGCGGTTTACCCACTTGCGGGAAAAAACCGTAGTGCGGCCTAACACTTAATGACTTCGATGGTTGCGGGAGGTTGCGGGTCTTGCAGTGTTCATAGATGCGCGGTCAGCTTTACCATTATTTTGTGAGTACATGGCAGTTCAGACACTTAAGAATAAAATAATTCTAATTTCAAATACAAACTTGACAGTTTTACTCATTATAGTCTGGAAAAGCTGGGTGGGAAAAACAAGCCCAACGCAAAGCCACGACACCGATTTGGACTTCATCAAAATTTCACGTCAAGCCTTTTCGTCAGAATGCCAGTGTATTATGGAGGATTCGTGGGAGGCCCCCACGGCGGGGGCTACTGCCTGTACTCGTACAACGCGTGCCAGCCCTCGACGGGGGGCTGTGGGCCCTCGTGCCCCCCGCCGGGGCCCTGTTGCCCGCTCTCTTGCTGATTGCTTTCAGGTAAGGTGATCGTAATAGGTGATACACAAACCATCGATACATAAAGGCTACGGGTGGATTGCCCTCACTGCAGCCTAGAAAGGATTAGGAGGCCAATGAAATGTCATAAAGACCAGGGCCGCATTCCGGATTACGTTATAAGCACTGACAGCGCGAAAGCGACCAAATATAATAGTTACAAATATTACACAAAATAGGGTTTTTACCAACCTACTGCATTTATTCGTGCAAATAAAGCTTTTAGCGCAATAAAATTGGAAACGAGGGAACAACGTCATGGCTAAGACTTGACTCTTATTTTTACAGATACCGTTAGAGCTGAGCTCCGAGAGCGTGGTGAGGGAGAATCTGTATTTTGTGGTGTCTCTCGTTGTGTTCCTGATGCTGGTCTCAATCACCATCCTGGGGTACCGCTCCGGGCTTAGGCAAGACTCGGACAATAGTGAAGAGTGTTCAATACATGTTTAAAAAAATATTGTATGTTTTATTTTTAGTAGAGTATCTAGCATATTTAGGCATGACCTCGCAGGCCCTTACAAACACCTGTCGCTAAAGATATCGTGCTATGTTGCATATTATGTCGCAGGGAGCGTTTATGCAGTGAGTGAAGGCATTTTTGTAGTAAAAATAAAGTCTGAACAGTATCCAGTTGCCAAAAAGAAACGGGATTATTTTTTCTTTTGTCCTACCTGGCTGCCTTAACCACAAATGTTTTATCCTCCGTGAAACCACTCTGGCTGGATTATGTCCCCTACACACTTCTACAAGTTATGTGCCCTTATGTTACCTTTGCCCGTCCTTTAGCGTAAAGAAAATCAAAAAGCATCATGGACAAAATAAAACTAGCAAGTTCACAGCACGCCTTTATTTCAACATTACGAGATCACATCCTCACTTCTCCCGAATGGCAGTTGTAGCAGGGCCCCACGGGGGAACAGCAGCAACCCTGCACGCAGGGCAGGCTGCATCGAGGCATGGGCCTGTCGCAGCCCCCGGGGCACCGTGCGAAGCCCCCGATGTTGAAATCCCGGTAGCAACCATACTGATAAGGCATTTTCAAGAAACCTGCTAGTTGAGACTTGAGACTTGGGTTTTCTAAAGTTGAGGTTCTTTTTTTGGATTTTTCAATTTATTTTCTGACGCGTCGATGCAATACGTACGTTGATTCTGTCCTATTGTGACATTTGTGACATCTGTCAGTCTCATTTTTAAAGAACGTCAAACGTTGATGGATGGTAACAGCCAGTACCGGTACAGAATTAGCGAGAAAAAGATTGATAGGTACTGCTCTGAACTCTTTACAAAATAATCGATGCTAGGGCGCAAGCCCTAACCCCAGATATACACTCAGCCCCTGCCACTGCTCCTCCCGTACCGGGAATATTGCCTATTGTGATATTGCCTTTACCAGGTCGTCTGCCCACCTTGTGGGTGGACGTCCCACGCTGCGCTTGCCGGTACGTGGCATCCATTCCAGAACCTTTCTGCCCCAACCGGCCGATCTGAAGGTTACTGGGGGAGGCGTATGTTCAGCAGTGGACGTCCTGTGGCTGAAATGATGATAATGATGATGATATTGCCATAAATACTTTTGCAGCAGTATCGACACGAGTGAGTGTTTCTTTCTCGCTCGCGCTGCTTGTCCTTTTACTTCCGCACGAGAAAACCGACAATCGAGGGAGCGTAGGGCAATATTGCCGGCAATCGGCATGACGAGTGGCAGCACGAGTAACCTGCTCGTGCTGCCAACATCGGTGCCCAAATGGGCTGAGTATAAACGGGAAAGGGTTCGCAGCGTGCCGGCGATTTCACGCGAGCGACTTAATCGATCGTGTACTAAATGGCTTCAGGGCAGTGCAGCGTGCTGCGCTGCGACTGACGATCAGTGGTAGTTTAGTCGATGCGACTGAAGTTGCGCGACATCGCCGGCACGCTTCATGATCACCCATTAATTACTTACGTGTTGCATTTTGTTTTAACGTATTTCCACTGAAGATACGCATATTGTACAATCTCACGTGAGATTGAAGTGGGGAAGGGTCGAGTCACATCTCACAGGGGAGGAGGGGTTCAAAAATCACATTGTGCATGAACCACAGAACAAGTAAGACTCGCTACGCTCCGAACAATGAATGACTACCTGTCGTACGTATCAGGAATAATTTAAATTCCACATCGGAATAAGCCCCTTTAATTTTATTATTTACCGTCACGTAATGGGCGTAAGTAACTGTTCATTACTTTTCTGGTATAATAATAGTTCTGGTAGTAAGGAAACGGCCAAACGACATATTTGGCTAAGGCGTATGTTTATGAAGTTAGGGCCAAAGACATTGCACGTTAGGGCTCGTAGAGTTATGGTGTGTACTTAGAGCATTCGACCAATGCTCTAAGTTGAATGCTCTAAGGGTGTGTAGGTTGGCTTTACATGAGATTTGATAACTTTGGACAGTGAGCAGTCTTGGCAACATTTTACATAAAAATGATTTTGGTAGGATCACTTTTTCCGTATAAATTCTCTATATCTTTTGCTGAACACTCTGCCCTGCCGTCCTCATAGAAACCAATTAATTCATAATAGGGCATTCATAAATACAAAAGAAAAAAATACGTTTCAATCATAACGTGTAGGCGCGGGGAGTAAAAATACCTTATCAATCATTTCTAAAATAAGTTTGGTGACATTGTATGGGGGTTCCATTCGTAGAAACAACCCCTGCCGTCAGATTCTATGTACGTTATTGCTTGTCTAAAACTGACCAGTCAGTCTAGACCCGTGAAACTTATGGAATAATAGCTGTGCCCGCAGCTTTGCCATCGTGGCTCTAGATTTGTGACTAAAATACTAAAAACCTCAATAAAATTCTATGCACATGCATTCTGAAAATCCTTTATAAATATTGGTTCGATTTCTTTTTAGATCTTTACCGCACCCATAATTGCTTTCTGCACACGGATATTTCTGCATCATATTTTGATAAATACTTACATCGGATGGTTGCACTTTTTGTACTGAACCTGTAAGCGATTAGGAAAAAAAGATTGAGGCGCGTCTTCATGGATATTGTAGTAACAAGAAAATGCGCTAGGGTGCAGACTAACTAAGCAAATAATAGCAAGTCATGCATGTCGCGTGAGTGGGTAAGGTATTTTTAGCAGTATACACTTGGACAAGATGAACACAAGACTCGAAATATCCAACTGGCACTCATCATGAATAGTTGAAAGCGTGGGAGAAGCGATTTTATCGCGTCCAACGTGCGGTACTTCCGCCCGCGTATCTGATGGCGACGTTTTACAAAATGACCGTGCTTCCGGTCTGCACACCTGTATTTTAGCCATCTCTGTTGCTATACAGACTGATTGTAGAGGAATTTTGAAAGTCAAAATTAAATCGTTTCCACATCGAACAAACGAAATGTACGTACATGCTTAACGAACGATGGAATTCAATGAATCTATGCACAACAAATACCCTCAGAGGTTACTTTTGTATAGAAGATAAACCGATTGACCTAGTTGTAATACTTGACCCTAGGAAGGAATCTTGCAAGCCGGCTTTTGAACTGGCCTGATTTTTCGTAATCATTGTATGAAAAATAAGAAGATCAGTTCGTTCGAACGCCTCGAGGTAATAGAAAAGTTGTTATTAAGTTGGTATCAAAAGTTAAGCTGTATACAATGCGCGCTAACGCTTTAAAAATTTGAGTACGAGGTTGTCTTCTGATAGTCGAGGCGCAGGCAGTAGTTTACTATGCAGGTAATGCAGGCTACACTGGGAACGAAGATGTAACTTAAGTTATTTTTGCTGTGCTTATGTCGATTATTATTACCTATGTCTCACCGCAAACAAAATACAGCAAAACTTCGCCAGCGAGAAGAACTTTCGAGTTCTCCGAAATAAATAAATATTGGACAACATCACATACATTACTCTGATCCTAAGGTATGTAGCTAAAGTACTTGTGCTATAGAAATCAAAAACAACGACGGTACCACAACACCCAGACCCGAGCCAATATATAAAAGTTCGTTTTCTACATTGACCCGACCAGGGATCGAACCAGGAACCACAGAGATGGCGGCGCCATTTCAAGTCCGGCGTGCTCGCCTCTCGGCCACGGAGGTGTGATACTTTGGCGACCAATGCGAAGCTGATTCCGTTTCGATCTTTATTTCGCTTTGCTATGCTCGTGCCCTGCGCTTACCTATATTCTGTGGCAATAATACATCATGAATACATCATAAAATGAATTTCCTTCCAAACATTATAATGAAAAACAAAAATACATCCACAACTTTTTATTACAAAACGAATTACACTTCAAATGCAGTTAGCAGGTCCATATCTCCAGCTATAGGTTCCGAAGGGTCTGCCACATGGGCCTATACAGACCCCGCCGCAAGGCCCGCAGAACGGCGCAGGGTATGCCAGCCCAGCCACCTGACCACACCCAGGAGTCCCACAGGAGGGGCAAGGCATCTTGGGAAACTTGGTTTCTTCGCAAAGAATAACAATAAAAATAGAGATGATCACTGCATATAGTAGCACTAGTTTAGGTAATTATCAAATTAATTTGAGCTTGTAAATCAAGATAATCAGTTTTTTTTAGTTTTTGTTGTGAATTTTTATTTCTGTAAACAGAAGAATGCAGATGTAATGAAGTGACAATATGCACGTCAAAAACAAATATTGGAGCATAAAGAAAAAACTCGTAAAAATAGGTTCCTTCTTAGTTTCCAATGGTTCCGACTTAATAACCTTCAAGCTACATGCGCATTGGCTCCGTAACTTTGAGTATAGTTACGTACGTAACAAGGTATATTAACAACCAGTTAAATCGTTTAAGGTAATTGTATTCTTGAATATCAAGAGCAGGGTTAAAATTTAGGTATTATAGAACGTACCTAATGCCCTCTTTAGTGTCGTTTTTATCACAGAACAAGTAAGACTCGCTACGCGTTTTTATGCTATCTAATTTACCTACAATATACGTAATTTTTATTAAATATAGGCGTAGTGTACCTACAGACCTGGTACAGATTACTGTCTAATTGATGAGCACAACCACTAGTTACGTTACAGTCATCTTAACATAATGAAAATAGTTATAAAGGCTTCAGTTGAAATGATACGTAACCGAACAACTGATAATAAAACGTAACTATAACTAACCACACCACATCGCAGCGTCAAAATAGGCCATAGAATATGGTAACATTATATTATTAAGAAGGTCTTTTATATACATTCAGCATATTCTGCTTTTTTTGCTGAAGGTTATTTATGTATTTAATAGTAGAGGACCCAATATGCTTTCTTTAGAAACAAACTATTGATTCTAGAGAAAGATTTGGTAGTAACTTATTAACTATCGATTACATTATATAAGTCAATGATCAATTATGTATTTTTGTTAAGCATAAAAACGGATCGCTTTCAGAATAGACAAGTATAGTTAATTCGGATTCAATGTAGTTGGGAGTTGCCTATTGCCGCAGGTTCCCTCACGTGCATAGACACCATTCAAACAATTGCTAGAAAGTAAACCTCTTCCAGGACTAATATGTGTAGCATCCAAGATTTCTTTTATTTTGTTTTTCTAATGACACTGACATTTACCTATATTCTTTGTTTTTACATGATAACAAGACGTACGTTACGTCTAATTTTATAAAAATCGTAAAATTGTACAAACTTTATTTCTCTAAACTTAGGTAAGTACTTATTTCTGTTACTTGAAATATAAAAGTATTTAAGGCTTTCAGAAGCCGTTTCTAAATGTCCTGCTACAACATTGCCTACATCAAAATCCAGACATCTTACGCACCATTGTCAGCGGGTCTAAAACGGCCGCATTGGATGTTTAATTTTTAATCAGATTCATTTAGTGAAATGTAGCGGAAATGATTTGCAAACCCTAAAACGGCCACATTAATAAATGAATCATATGCAATTCATTTCATCAAATGGATCATATTTGATGACGTTAAAAAAATATAGTGACGCGTCCAATATTACTTTACGGTTTTTGTGAAAATGAATGTTTTTAACAACACAAAGGAACAAAATGTTTCAAAATACTCAAGTTTTGTGTGTTCTACAAATATCAATACAAAATAATAATAAAAATATCATTAAAATGGTGGTTCACCAATTTGACATTTAATATGAATTACTCTTTTCATAATAAGTGGACCATATTACGAATTTCCATACAAAACTGTCAAATTAGATGAACTGCAAATATGAAATGTTCGAGGCTCATTTTATGATTCATCAAATAACATTTCATTTTAAGATTTGCTAAATGAAACATATTATGAACGGAATATGAAACATCCAATGCGGCCGTTTTAGACCCGCAGTACTGTAACTTCTTCTACCCTTCTAAGCAAGTCCGACTCCGAATGGACCTAAATTTTCTTCCTTTTCAATAGCTTTGCAACAATATTAACGTCCATTTCGTAAAGCTCAGGCCATATTGGGTGAGATCGAAGCGAGACGAAAATAAGGCAATTTTCTCTTTGCTCATATAACGCTACCGCGTCTTGGCGATGTAGCGTCTTAAGAAAAGCGATACGAACTAATCTTAGTCTGCGCTCTCGGTGTGGCCTGCTATGTAAAAAAGTTAGGTGTGTAGTAAATGTTAAGCCATCAGTGCAGTAAAATCATTAGGTACTTAAAAGGACTCAATATAACAATGATATATCTTTAATAGCCAAGTTTACGGTCTGTTTCCTTTCAGCTTAGTCAAGATGCCAGTACGCAACTGCTGTTTAGGATGCCAAGGGCCGATGGCTGGTCCTTGCGGCCCAATGGCCCATCGCTGCGAGGCGTGCTGCGATGTGGGGCCTTGCTGTGTGCACAGCATAGGGGTTAAGTGTTGCTCGCCCTGTGGAGACCTTGGTGTAGTGCATGGGTAAGTTGATTTACTTTACTTTTATTTTTAAGAACATCTTTTAACATAATTTCAGTTGATCTTACAATAATCTGCCGTTGTTCTTAAGGCCGAAGCCAAACGAATAAATATCTTTTGTTTTGGTAACGAAACCAGTGTGGGGTGCGCTTTAGGACTCTATATGTATTTTACGAGGGGCAGGGGCAGTTGAGGTACTTTTTTTAGAGCTGTTTATATTTTGTTGCTGGTGATGTCTGGTCCGATGTCCTCGTGAAACGCCTTTGAGCCTAGCGTATATTAGGCCTAGCTTGTTAGAAAGATAAATAACCTCCTGCGCTCCTCGCTCCTGCAACTGCTTCAATAGGTTCGCAAGAGGTTCGCAAACATAGTGGATACATGGCTTCAAAGAATTTTTGCGGTCCGGTATGGTTAAGCCCGCCCTAAAGGTACCATTCGGATCCAGGCAGTCGCTGCCCAGTAATAGAGGACCGGACAGCAGCAGCTGATACGACATATAGCATTTACTAATATTCTATCGTGATATTGCTCAGGGCTCGGGGCGGCGTCGCCGGCTCCTTCTTCAGCTGCGGCCACGGCTGCATCGGCGGCTGCACGGGCGGGCTCTGCGGCAGCTGCTGCGGGCCTGCCTGCGGCTAACTACACCTGTCGAGCACTTGTGATGTTTGTTGACAAAATAAAATTTGGGACACATTTATCTTTAATTTATTTCTACGGGTATTTATTAAATGTGTGTTCAAACTTTTCTTAGTCTGTAGCTATCGCCACTTCAGAGTGGTTGCAATATAGGTAGGTAGGTATATAAATTGTCCTCAGCAACTATAGCGAGATGCGTCGGACTTTTGTAGGACCGATTGTCGGGCAGATTTTTCCTAGTATGATTATTGACCTACTTGGTTTTATCGGACGTAGGCGGGCAGCATGATGCGATCAAGTTTTTAGGTTTGTAGATTCCGACCCTCCTTCGGCTACTCTTGGCAAACAGCCCTCCCTATACTCTTGGCAAACAGCCCTCCCTATACTCTTGGCAAACAGCCCTCCCTATACTCTTGGCAAACAGCCCTCCCTATACTCTTGGCAAACAGCCCTCCCTATACTCTCGGCAAACCGCCCTCCCTATACTCTCGGCAAACCGCCCTCCCTATACTCTCGGCAAACCGCCCTCCCTATTTTCTCGGCAAACCGCCCTCCCTATACTCTCGGCAAACCGCCCTCCCTATTCTCTCGGCAAACCGCCCTCCCTATTTTCTCGGCAAACCGCCCTCCCTATTCTCTCGGCAAACCGCCCTCCCTATTCTCTCGGCAAACCGCCCTCCCTATTCTCTCGGCAAACCGCCCTCCCTATTCTCTCGGCAAACCGCCTTCCCTATTCTCTCGGCAAACCGCCCTCCCTATTCTCTCGGCAAACCGCCCTCCCTATACTCTCGGCAAACCGCCCTCCCTATACTCTCGGCAAACCGCCCTCCCTATACTCTCGGCAAACCGCCCTCCCTATACTCTCGGCAAACCGCCCTCCCTATACTCTCGGCAAACCGCCCTCCCTATACTCTCGGCAAACCGCCCTCCCTATACTCTCGGCACACCGCCCTCCCTATACTCTCGGCAAACCGCCCTCCCTATACTCTCGGCAAACCGCCCTCCCTACTCTCGGCAAACCGCCCTCCCTATACTCTCGGCAAACCGCCCTCCCTATACTCTCGGCAAACCGCCCTCCCTATACTCTCGGCAAACCGCCCTCCCTATACTCTCGGCAAACCGCCCTCCCTATACTCTCTGCAAACCGCCCTCCCTATACTCTCGGCAAACCGCCCTCCCTATACTCTCGGCAAACCGCCCTCCCTATACTCTCGGCAAACCGCCCTCCCTATACTCTCGGCAAACCGCCCTCCCTATACTCTCGGCAAACCGCCCTCCCTACTCTCGGCAAACCGCCCTCCCTATACTCTCGGCAAACCGCCCTCCCTATACTCTCGGCAAACCGCCCTCCCTATACTCTCGGCAAACCGCCCTCCCTATACTCTTGGCAATAAGTCGGGTAAATCAAATACGTAAATATGCTTAGTGACCTGAACGTATATTTATTCAAAACATTACTACAAAAATACACTTGCGCATAATTGCTAGTTTGGCGACAATCCTGCTGTCGCAGGGCAGAGGCGGTGACCACCAAAGCTGTCGACCTTGCGATTTCCATTTCATGCAGCGACAACGTTCGACCTCCCGAGCTCAAGAACATCAGGAAACATCGTGCGTCAACGGAGCCTAGCTCGACGACGACCCGTTCAGACTCTTTACGAGGAGCGATGCTCATGTAACAGGTCAAGCGCACGGTTTGCTTCCACACGTCAACGCTGCTTTGCTTCTAGGGTTCACAGTTCATTCAGCCACGCCTCTGCCCAGCGGATCGCTTAACAGCAGCGGTAGCAGCACCCGTAGCACGGAGAGCAGCATGGCGTGCAGCAGGGGTAGCAAGGCCCGCAGCAGGGCGAGCAGCAAGGGTTGCAGCACGGGTAGCAAGGCATCTTCGAGCTTGGGTGGGTATAGTCGCGTTTCAGAAAATATGAGAGGTTGATTTAATTTTTTTTTGGTTTTGTAGATTTTTATATTGTTACTGCGTGTTGAAGGTTTGAAGCATGAAATTTGACTGATCATGAAAGGAAATATTGACATGAGGAAATAAAAGACAGCAGACAGAACGCATTCAAATTTTAAATTTGAAATACTTTTTTACTTCTGATTAGGCCAGTTAAACTGTTTTACCTACTATCATGCTACGGCTACATACATCGCGCGATAGAATTATCGCAATAATAAAACTTCGTCTTCGGGAATGTGTATGGCCACACTGCTATAAAAAGCAATGCCGCAGAGTTTATCGCGGAAAAATGGACGAAGCTGTCACTCTGTATTCAACAATAATTTTTCCGACTTTGTGCAAAATAAAAATAGAAAAAAAGTGAAGAAAAGGCGGCAATGTATGATTACTAATCTATTCATCAAGATTCCTCACCCGTTCGTCGTAGATGAGATCCTTCCTTTTGTAGCCTTGCTCTTTAGGGTTCCATAGTATAGGGTCATCCTCGTAATTGGAAATTAATTCCAAGATTCTGTCATTACTCCAATCCATTGTAAAACAATACGTCCGCCGCTTGCAGTTGACAGTAAGTCCGCTACGCACGACACGATGAAGTTGAGCCAACTGAAGTGAGGCCGCGCAAGCGAAGTTAATCACGATAAAAGCCTTTGATGTGCGCAAATTTATCGATAGCGGGGCGAAAGGTCTGCGGCTTCGGGCGAAGTGCCGAAGTATTCGCGAATATTCAGCTACATACATCGCGATAATGCGAATATTCGCGTTATCGCGTTGTGTGTAGCCGTAGCATTAAAGAAAGAATTGTGAAAGAGGTTCCAGTGGAAGGATCCTCCCTTTCAAAGAAAAATAAGAAAGTTGCGGTAGTGGTTGCGGTCGGAAGGCGAACCCTGTTCTGCGTATATTTTTAGAGCTGGTAAATAACTGAGAGCATTCAAGAATGCTCTAGGGTAAATAATGATAACTTTGGCTGTTCATAATAAATACTCAGCAGACAGTACCTACAGAAATTACACCCACGTGCTTTTTATGGCGCAACGCTCACTCAGCTATGTAGTCACCCTTCTTTATATTTGGTAATAAATTTCTATATCATTTTTCGGTTTTTCAAAGACAATATTAAAAATACATATATTTTTTTAGTTTATATGAAATAGGACATAGCGCGAAGTATGATGGTGTTACAGTTACTTTATATCCCATCAGCAGCTGTCATTTCTGAAGCATAATTAAAAATGAATATGGCATTTTCTCAAAAGTGTAAATACGGACATAGGGACATCTTGAAATGGGTCACCCATTATGGTTTGACTTTGGAAATAATTCAAACAACATTTTGGCGGGATCAAGTCGGGATACGAGTTTTAACATGGTCTGTGGTACATACAGCAGGTCAACCTTTTAAAGCTGAGTACTCACTAGTTGGAACCGCATATGTACAGCTAAAAGTATGCTTATGGAGTAGCTGTATAATTTGACATGTAATCTTTAAGTATATGTTTTTGCCGTAGGTAGGTAACCCAGAAAGACGAGACACAATAGACAATTAATTGTTACAAGGTTCCATGCGACCGCTTGGCAGCTAATAAGTTAACATTAATAAACTGTTAAGTTTGTTACGAAGTTTATTATGAGCAAACTCTAAATAAACACGCTACGACAGATTAATAGCATTGCAAGTAGGTACTACTTAATATAGCCAAGTGATTATTTTATTACCCAAAAATTATAGTCATTCCTAGAACCGGAATAACAACATTGATAGGTAGAAGTACGTAAATACGGAGTTCTCAGAACGCGTATCTTTATGTGTTATAATAACGCCAATTACACAGCCATTCTAAATTGAGAAACTGTAATTAAGAACACCCAGGGCCGAAATACGCAATCGATACTTTAAACGGACTTCTTCTTACAATTCTAGTTTTAGGTAACCAGCCCTCCATCGGTACTAATAAGGTTACATTAAATAAGTACAAATAAATCAGAACCAAACACTTTAAAAAAACAGGCTTGTTTTTATTTTTACTTTTCCTAACAAACTAATAAAAAAATTTTTAGGAGCATCCTGATTAGGGCATTTATAATTAACTTTCTGCACTGATCGATCAGGGATTCAGGGGGTCCTAGTACGAAAGTGTATCTTATAAAAAATATATATATCTTTATTACATAATAAATTTTTACAAGTGGTAAGATTTCCCGCAATACACGGAGTGATTTATTTTAGTTTTTTATCAAAATGTAGATATTTTTGTGTTTTCCTCGAAAAGGAACTAGCTTATTTTTTTTTTTCATAATAAGCTTTTATAAATTTTATTGTACCTATCCTTAAAATATATGTATCTACTAAAATGAAACCTTTTACCCCGCGAGGGTGGAAACCGGAATACTTATGGCCCAAAATCACTTCATATCTAAGTTGGGGGAAAAAGTCTTTTCGCATTATAGTATGTATGAACTTGTAATAAAATTTCTTTTGCTGTACTATTTGTATCTGGCTGGTTTTGGTATCATTAAACGTTTAAATTTTAAAGAAGATAATTCTAAATTCAAATTAGGAAAATGTGTGTTTTTTATTTGTTTTTCGTACTGTCAAGATGAGTGAATCTAATGAAGAAATTCGATACATTTTAAAATTTTACTACAAAAAAGGTAAAAATGCAACGCAAGCATAGACATACTCTGACTAATCTGTGACGCAAGCCGCGAAAAAAAATTGCTATGTTTATGGACCTAGTGCAGTGTGTGTGAGAGTAGCACAAATTTGGTTTAGCGTTTTCAATCCGGAAAATTTGATGTCAAAGATGCGTCGCTCTGGTCGCCCTATTACGAATAAAACTGATGCCATTTTTGAAAAAGAGGAGCAAGATCGGCATTTTAGTAGTTACGACGTAGCTGAAGAACTGGGAATTGACCACAAAACAGTTTTGGCGCATTTGAAAAAAAACTGGGTACACAAAAAAGCTCGATATTTGGGTACCCCACGAGCTCACTGAAAGAAACCTAATGAGCCGTGTACTCATTTGTGATTCTTTATTACGACGTAATAAAACCGCACCATTTTTGAAGAAGCTGATAACTGGTGATGAAAAGTGGATCACGTACGACAAGAACGTGCGAAAAAGGTCGTGGTCAAAGGCCGGTCAGGCTTCACAGACTGTGGCAAAACCCGGGTTGACTCGCAACAAGGTGATGCTGTGTGTGTGGGATTGCTACCATGTACCTTATTTTTGAGTTCCCGATATTTCGGCACTGTTGCAAGCGCCATGATCACGGAGTAACTGAAGATCTTGCGGGTAAGTTGTTAAGGGCAAACATATCGGTCTACCCTCTTTCGCTGTCTTTTATTACACGCGTCGGTACCATTGTCTACAAACTCACTATTTTCTCGCACCTGTTCTCGACACACAACACTAACAGTATCTGACCGCGAAACAGCAGTTTGTTGTTTTTTCCGGTTTTTGCACATACGAATCACTGGATTCCAGACACTTGACAATTTAAACCCATCCTCACGATTGAAATTTTTGTACTTTGTAATTTCAATCGCTTCCCTGACCATTCTTGGTATGTAGTGGCGTTCTGTCGAAATGATCTGAGGGTTGTGAAACTCAATCCAGTGATTAAGACCTGATTCCAACAAATGTTAAGCGATTGCCGATTTCTGTTTGTCGTTGTTTTTGACCGCTTTTATGTATTCCTTCATTCGGCACGCTATGGTACGTTTTGTTTGGCCGATATATGAACTGCCACAGCTGCAGTCAATCTTATAGACACCCGGTTTCTCCATTGGAAAACTATCTTTTGGAGATCGTAGACATTAAGAAAAGTAACACAATGGATTGAGTTTCACAACCCTCAGATCATTTCGACAGAACGCCACTACATACCAAGAATGGTCAGAGAAGCGATTGAAATTACAAAGTACAAAAATTTCAATCGCGAGGATGGGTTTAAATTGTCAAGTGTCTGGAATCCAGTGATTCGTATGTGCAAAAACCGGAAAAAACAACAAACTGCTGTTTCGCGGTCAGATACTGTTAGTGTTGTGTGTCGAGAACAGGTGCGAGAAAATAGTGAGTTTGTAGACAATGGTACCGACGCGTGTAATAAAAGACAGCGAAAGAGGGTAGACCGATATGTTTGCCCTTTACAACTTACCCGCAAGATCTTCAGTTACTCCGTGATCATGGTGCTTGCAACAGTGCCGAAATATCGGGAACTCAAAAATAAGGTACATGGTAGCAATCCCGTAACAAACTATTCTAGGGCTTAACGAAGCCTTAAACCACGAATTCTATGCATAAAACCAAGTAGAATGCAAAAAAAATAATTGGTAGGAAATGACTTTTATTTTTGGGTATCAAAAAAAATAACTTATTTCTAACCCGCAATGTATAGCGCGCACGCCACAGACTATGCCTGTTTGTGTAAGCGGTCGGCGGGCGAGCGGGTGGCGCGAGAGCACTGCGCACGATTCATTGCCGACTGTGCCCTTTAAATAAAGGCCTTTTATGAAAGAAGCACTGAAAATTTTTATCATGTTTCTTTGTAAAAAAGTTTAGTATTATCAAACAGAAGTCAATTTTGTAAAAATCTTTGAAAAAAAATTGTAACTTTGACTGTCAATAACTCTGTAACCCGTCATTTCCCAGGTATAGTGTAAAATAAAAAAATGATCGTAATAATACGTAGAATATGTGGTATTCGGCTTGGTTAAGCCTTTTTTTACACCCGATATACTTTAGTTAAATGTAAATAAACTATATTAAAAATAGTTTAGAATTTTCTTAAAAAATCCGAAGAAACTTTTTCCCCAACCTATTAGTTAAAGTGAGGCCTGTGTACGTGTGCACAGTGCAGTGCAGTGGGTCGTTTAAAGACACGATTTTTATTTTAGTTTAAGTGCCCACATTAATTAATTCTATGTTATCATTTTATCAATTACTTACTACCTAACATTCTTAGAACTTTAGTTTTCAATCCAGAATACAACTTCATATGGTGATGGATAGGTATGTTGATTGATTTATAACTAGTATAAGTAAGTAATTGTACTTAGATATCAAAGACGTACGTATAAGTTTGTGTGTGCGTAGCATTCATCGCTACTAATCATTGATTATGTTACGGTGTTTGGGCAACCTCTCCATATTTTTTTTAATTATTTTCAAAAACAATTTATGTTTTACCCACCCTATGGCGTAGTAGCGCGGTGTTTTTCCATAAATGCAAATGGTCCGGGTTTGGGTCAAGAGACGGGTTAAGGTGTGATTGGAATATGGATGACGACTAACTTTTTTTCTTTGTCTATCAGACAGAATATTAAAAAGTATTGGACACAATTTTTTTTTACTTAATAATATATTAAGGATATTTGGACATTGATTTTAAAAGTCGCATGACGGCACGCCTCGTCCTCTTCTGAACTTTGCAATTTTTCTTTTAATAAAAACTATTATTATAACTTTTATAACCAATACGATCCATTGTAAATTTTTGTTTTTAGCAATTCCATGCAAGGTTTAATTGAAGATAAATAACACTTGAAAAAAATCATCGACCTCAGGTGGGATCAGGTGGTGGTGGGTGGTGGTTTTTTCAAGTGTTATTTATCTTCAATTAAACCTTGCATGGAATTGCTAAAAACAAAAATTTACAATGTTTAAGCATTTCTGATCTTAACCAATACTCAAATATTTGTAAAAATATTTCTATAGGGTGTTGACGGTAGTATACTACTCAGCTATACATATAGCTACAACATTGATCAGAATACGCTGGCTATGACAGCGAGAAAAAACACTTGAGGAATTTCATCTTGTCACGTGACGTCCTCGGTAGCTTAGTGGTCAAAGCACTCGCCCGGTATGCGATGGGACGTGGGTTCGTGTCCCACCTGAGGTCGATGATTTTTTTTCAAGTGTTATTTATCTTCAATACGATCCACATACCTACTTATTACCAGGCCAGGTAAGAACCTATTCTACGAAATACCGTTCACGTCCACGTATGTCCTCCTACCAAAACATTCAAAAGACAAGTTCGTCATAATCAATCAACCAACCAACTGGCCTCGGTTTTCGGAAGCCTTCGTCAGCTGTCGTACAGGTCACATTGGACCCTCATCATTTTTAAAAACCAACACAAAAACTGCAGCTACCGTGCAAACCGCGATTCTGAGAAATCGATATAAGTACCTATTATAATCATTAAATACATAAAAAATTGACAAAATATTATACCTACTTTGATTCGTTTACATTTTTTTGTTTTTAATTTATTTTAGTTGTTAATAAACTTCGTTAGAGGCTTATTGTGGGGTTCGTGGGTTAGGTACGCGTGTGATGCCACCGTGGTGGAGGCACCCATTTCTTTTTAGTGCGATAAAATGTATTAGTTGAATATTTTTTCCAAAGTACAGTCCGACACCAAAGTGTAATCTATTATAACAACTTTTTATGTGTCTTACAACAATATCATATATTTTCTTTGGTAAAAAGTACTTACCTAAATAATCCGATAATTATACCTACTTAACTGTAATGCTTCATACTTAAAATAATCAATCATAAACATGAAAATACACAGTAATTATGTTACTTCTTATTCAGTTCCCAAACACTTTTTCGGCGACTGTATTTGGTACAAATATTTTTTATTGTGACGAAATCGGCTGTTTCATTAATTAAAAATAGGGTGCCCCCACCACAGGGGCCTTACACAAATCCTTAATATGTGCATGGTAAGTATTAGGTCAGAGATCGTTGTTGGGAATGGAAGCCGGAGTTCCTTCTCCGGGGAGTTAGCAGCACCCTCTAACCCGCCGTAACCCTGACCGCTACCATCCCCGACGACGACCTGGTAACGGTTGCAGGCAGGAAGCCGCTGGATGCAGGCCGCTTCCAACCGGCCGATCTGGAAGTCACTGGGGGAGGCCTATGGTCAGCAATAGACGTCCTGTGGCTGTAATGATGTTGATGATGATAAGGTCACAGAAAGACAGAGGAATAACATTTTTAAAAGAGTTATTAGGTAATCTGGGGCATTGTGCTCAGACAGAGAACATGTACCTACCTACAGATTAGAACTTAATGAAAAATAATATAAAACACTAAAATGAACAAAGAAACATGTTTAAATTAAATAACTCCTAGACCTAGTCAGTTTCCAAGAAAATGCGAAGAAAAACAATTCGCGTTTATTACTTGAGCATATTTTTGTGGCTTCTCAGAAAAGAAATTAGATTGCTCTAAAGTCTAAAACATTATTAAGATGACGACGAGTGGAAATTAATGTGGTCGTTTGTCATTTCAAAACAACAATCCGCACTAAGGAATATTGGCTGATCTTCAAGTTTACTTGCAAAGACAGATTTAACACGATCTCTTTTGTCGTGTATCAGGAATAAGGATTTACCAACTAAATCTGGAATTCAAAACATAAAACGAAGTAAATACAGAAGATAGGTACTAATATTATAGAAACGAACATCGAACGTAACTTTGTTATGCTTACACGCCAAAATCACTGAACCAATTTCGAAATTATAACTCTAGGACAGCACATAGGACTTATTGTAATTTTCTCCCTTACTTGTTGGGTTTATCTTCGTGACAAGTCGTCGTTTGCTACGCGCGCAAAGCCGCAGGGACAGCTTGTTATAATATGTATAAGTAATTTTACTTACATCATTTAATAAACTTATCATAACGTGTATGATATATTATATCGATCATATTTTATACCAAAACGTTAACGCGGAATATTTATTTCATGTATCGTTTTGCTGTTTCTGGATACCTGAATAAACATCGTGCTTCGATTTGCTAATTAGGTCGCGCGGTCCAGCGTAAACAATCACCTTATTAGCGCTCCGGTGAAGGGTGAACATCAGGGCTCATTCATGCATGCCACATGTGTCACATACCAACATTGCGTAAGAGGAGGTACATATCTACCCTACCTACACGTGTAGAGATCATAATCATCAACTTTTATAGAACAACAAAAACAAAGTTTTTATAACAAATAAATAAGTACCTAATGTATTACCCATAACCCATGTTATGTTAGGTAGTTAGCAGTACGAGTAGCAGTTGACAAGTCACTTATACCTACCTACATATCTACTATTAATTTACATGTAAGTTTGTAATGTAAAATCATTTTGTCCCTACAGGAAAGTGAAAAAACAATAAAAGGATAAAAAAATATATGAAAACGTTATTATTTCATAAAAAAAAACTAATTAATATTAGAAATAAAAACGTTTCTTCTTTGACATTCTTTGTAGAATATCACTTCCCTAAAAGGTACCTACGCCTAGGTACCTACCTACAAACGCCTGCTTACTTTATTCCATAATTTCCGTGCTACGTAGAATTACTATTTTCCAGATTTTAGCAAGACCGATTAAGACCATCAGTGAAATTACCTTTCCGAATGGATTGGGATTGGTCAGCGTTAGTCTGTGAGATACTGAGTAATATACTTAGTTAGTGTAGGTACTACGTTCTGAACAGTGTTTTAGGTCAGATGCTGACGATGTCCAATGCAACGGAATTAGCCACGAGAATTAGAGAAACTAAGCGCACACTTTATTTTTTATTTATTGGGGACAACAAACAATTGCACATATGGATACAATAACCACTTACATGATAAAACAATTTGTATATCTGTGGAACCAGCACCGTTATCCACTAAAATAACAAAGAATACGGTTACTTAGATCGTACACATTATAGTCGCCGAGATCCAGCAGGCCCGCTCTGACACTTTTTTAAGTGTATTCCAATTATTTATTTTCAAATTATGTACTTAACTCTTGACATATAATATAAGTGTTAAATATATCCTACTATTAACCTTGCATATTTTTAGTGGAAGAGTTCGGCTACCATTGTTTTTAACGGTAGGGTGGGGATAAAAACATGATTCTTGGGGACAAATGATGTATGAGGTACTTAAAAAACGTTATATAAACTCTTTTAATAAACTTACCCTTTTTTTTACAATTAGCCAGTGACAGCCCACAATTTCGCATACCGCTTACCGCTACCAATATTATAATTATTATGACGGATGACGAATTGACGATGTCTCTTCAACCATTTTAACTGTGTGGTATTCTTGATTATACTAAATTCAGGAGTGACAGCGAAGTAAATTAATGTGTTGAATTTCTTAGAATAACGCTGCTAAGTTACTACTGAACCCTACTAAACATACCCGATTTCTATGAATTTAGTACTAACTGGAATAAACTTATGACTAGCTAAGTCATCCACTGCATATGAGCATATCAGATCTAAATACATGAATTTCCGACATCCCGCGCTGCATGACACAAATTAATAAATCTATCCTTGGTAGCGTAGAGTTCGAATTCGAGTCGAGTTCCCGGAAGGAGGGCTTCGGCGTAACAAACATTTGGCGTTCTTCGTAGCGTGCCCCACTTACTACCAGGAACGAAACCGCCCTCCGTCAATGATAAAATTCGACAAAATAAACATCAAAGGCCGTAATTATTCCCCCCACCAATCATCTGCCATGCCAGGAACCCAGTATTGATACGATGCACTAAAATCATAACTTATTAACCTACAATCTAAACAGAATGAGGTAACCGTCACACTCATTTTTTGTTTTCCGCAAACACGCGCGCGATGTTAATTTCCATGGAAATGATAACAAAAACCAAATGGTATTGTTATGTTTCCGGTGAAATTAGGTACTTATACAAACCTACTGCGTGCCTTGTTTGTTTAAATAATAACGTGTATTTAAAAAGTTTATGTATTTAAATAATAACGTGTATTTAAAAAGTTTATGGAGTTAACGATGATGTAATTTGTTAGAAATGTGACCGCAAACTCGCAATATTCGATATCGGATTACGCGGAAGTGTTAAATATGTTTTGTCCATTTAAGTAATATTTAACTAGGACATAATTATGACGCGAGATGATTAAAACTTAAAGACTTACAATAAACTCTCACGTTCATCATCAAAATTTAGTAAAATTTACTTAATTATAATAATTATTATAAAGATAGAGTACTACTCTATAATGCGGACCATATTAAAAAGTTACATTTTTATCAACTGTAACTACCGATTCAATTGTTCCTAAATATAAGGCACTAGTATCATGATCATTTTATCATGCAGACATTAAATACTTGCACATTTTAATTATTTCAATAGAATTTCTTTTTTAAATTATTTTACTGGAAACTATTGTCCTGGAATACACTAACTATGTAGCTAATACAACGGAAATAACTTCACAGAATGTAAAAATATCACCATAAACGTTAAGTGTTACCAGTAAAAATCGGTTAATAATCGACGTAGACACGATACTTCCTCGGAACTGGCTGAATCATAATGCCCTATTACAGATTACAAATAAAAGTGGGATTTCCTATTGATGTCAATTTTCCAGTTAACTTGAAAACCGTTACAACTAAGTAATGCTTTTCATGCAATGCACAAACTACTCGAATGTTGTTTTAAACAGAAATGAAGTGTATTAACTTTTTTAAATATACTAATTCTAATCATTAATGCAATACCAAAAAAATCCATTCTGAGGTAGATTAGGCGACAGATACCATCCATCAGAATCATAACAATTGAAAAGTTATTAAGTTTAGAATTTTGTTTTTATCACGCATTAGCGGAGTCCTCGTCTCGAAGTAAGGAATTAAAATACTCGTATAACGAAGTATTACACTAAAAAGTCTTCCAAATTGACCAGAACCGGGAACTCTTTGGTTTCAAAGCAAATTTGGTATTACTTATCTTGACATTTCCCAAGGTAAAAGATATTTTTAAAAATAAAAAGATTTGAAAATTTTGTAATATTTATTATCACAGCATTACGTAGTAAACTTAGTACTTATTTAAGACACCCTCGTACGTTTCTTTCTGTTATCTTCGTCGTCGCTTGGGTCGTCGTTTTCCCTGTCGCTCGCCACAGGCGAAATCATCACTGTTGCGGCATCGTTCAGCTCTTCTGAAAATATAATAGCATGTTCACAATATCGGAATTCTGAATGACGTCGATATGCATAACATTTCAGCACATCTCTGCCGCGTAATGCGCAGAACCCACTAAGGCGGTAAGCATAATGTCCTCCCAGACGTATCCGTCGATGGCGACACCCTGCAAATTGCACTAGACGTTTGCATTCTTCCAAGCACGCACATGACCCGCAAAACCAAATTAAGATTTGCAGGTGCGGTCACAGACAGCGCAGTGAAGCTGTCCAGGTGTTGTTATGTGTAAACATATAGAAAGGCAGGTCGAAATTTTTGTAGTTAGCGTTTGGCGTCGAGATCTTAAATACGGGACCGTCGAAACATTCAACACCCGAACAAACAGTCTCCGAGTTGCCAGCTGCGGCAAGCGTTTCGATAACGGACCAGCGAGAAGCGACTGATCAACTTGCATGTTTCGTACAAAGTCATGTGTATGGTAACGCCATCTACATTTCGTTGACTGTCAAACAAGGGAAACGTACAATAGTAAATCGTCTAGTATAAAGCGAAGATACAATGCCCACAGCCACTAATAACTTAATATGGAGATGTGACTGAAGTTGGTTTGTTACGATAATTGTTCATTGTCGAATCCATGCGCTATAAAAGACAATGTCGCTTATTTCACATATCTTAAAGACACTTGCGCATGTCAGGTTTAGCGAATTTAATCCCGAACTATCTAGTAACACGGTAATAAACATGATTTTATTGCTGTCAGAGTGACGGACTGATGTCTTAATCCCGTACTAGACTAATCTAGTAGTGCGCAAGTCGACAAGTCAAGTCATAAATAGATGATTAGAATATGCATACTCCTACTCAGATTTTATCGATTGGTAATATACTTTTTTTTTTTCAAATAAATCAATTAGGTTCGTACCATAAACTCAAGCACCAAAATAAATTTAGAAATACATTCGGTATTACCAATGCTATTCTATTGTTTAACACGAAAAAAATTTGGCACGCAATTAAATTTACGAGCGCGCTTAGACGAAAGAAGCGCCGGCGCCGGGAATTCGCGAAATACGCAAACAAATAGCTGGATTAGCCCCGGAATATTGCCAAGGTGACTTTTATTAAATCGCGCACTGAACAACAAGTTGTTTTATGAAATCATGAAAAGAACGCTCTAACTTCGAGGCACGAAAAAGTGCAAGTTCAAAACTATTTTAAATCTATTTATATGTAAACCGGCCAATTGCGAGTCGGACTCGCGCACGAAGGGTTTCGCACCAGTATCTTTGAAAACGAGAAAAAATAATCACGTTTGTTGTATAGGAGCCCCTTATTTTATTCTGGATTTTAGTATTTGTTGTTATAGCGGCAACAAAAATACATCATGTGGGAAAATTTCAACTGTCTTAACTATCACGGTTCATGAGATACAGCCAGGTGACAGACGGACAGCGGAGTCTTAGTAATAGGGTCCCGTTTTACCCTTTTGGTACGGAACTCTCAAGATGGATTGCTGTTCGTTAGTCACGTTTAATTCAAGAGCGGCTGGGCCGATTTGGTTAATTTTGGTCTTGAAATATTCCTAGAAGTCAAGGGAAGGTTTAAACGGTGAGAAAATATGCAAATATTACGAGGAAAAAAACTAAAAACGACACTTTTCTTTTCCCATACAAACTGTTCGTACTTCTCAAACACAGTGCGTAGACGATACGTAGTTCGCCAGGCCAGCTAGTCAATAATATAAGTAAGGCAAATATTTACTTGAATGGGAGTAACATACTGATTATACCCTCCATTTATTGCATGAGCAGACTGATGAACCCATGATAGAAAGTTTTTTTTATAATTAACTAGAATGAGAATTTATCCGTACTTGACATTCCCAAAAGCGCAAGCTGCAAGACTGTTGCAAATAAAATGTGGATATAATTGACAGACAATTTTTTTGTCCGATGAATTCTTCATAGCCACTAGGACATCAAAGAAGATTGAGGGAAAGAGAAAGGGGCAGACTGAAAGGAAACTAAAATAAATAATGCCGATTTCATCATCGACAGTGCGTCATTTAGCTGGAATTAGCTGGAAACCAATAAATTAATAACATAATTTATTGGTAATTTAGTTACGGGTTTCCGCAAAGTAACGCCTGATATAGACTACATCATTGAAAAGAGCAAAGCTTTTAAATTAAGAGAGATGAACCATAATACAAAAATATTTAAAAAAATACGTTTATAATTGGCAATTAGAGAGCGAAACAACCTTTTGTTTACGATTCCCCGACGCCTTTGATGAATAATAAAAATACATATTTTTTATATTTTATGGGCCTTTGTGCCAGAGGCTACGTTTTACGTTGTTAATGTTTTTAAAGAAAATGTTTGATTAGCAATTATACTACCAGCTGTATACTCATACCATAAACAAAAAGTTCTTATAATCTACTTATCTATGGGATAGGCTGTTTATCCCGGCATTATCCTTGCTAGTTTGTCTCGAAGCGCCCCAAAAATAATGAAAACAAACGACACGATATATCGAAACACTGCCAGTAGTTCGATCCTCGGCATTCAAAAATTGTGTGTCCGTGAGCGACGCTAGGTGCGCATTGCTCGACCACGCATTTTATGAAAGATTACTTCAAGAGTTAGCCAAACATGTGGGGTGGGCGGCCAGTGGGCACTACCTAACCTAACCCTCTTCCGAATCCTGTTGTATGTATACCACCCTGTATGTTAATAGGTAAATCTACCGTTGTCCCTGGTCTCGTCGAGGTCGGCAGCAGGCTGCGGTCGAGCGCTCAACGCCTCAAGTAGCTGCGGCTGCCGGATACGGAAGTCGCGCGCCGTGCCCGGTGATAGGTAGTGTTGCAGATTCAGCTGGAAGATAAACGACACGGTCAGTTCCTATTCGTTAAGGAAGATATCTCAAGTCTGTCCCTCTAGCATGACTAACAAAATATGATATGATATAGCGATTTATCGACACCCAACTATCAAAATATAATATACATAGCCGCTATCTTGAACCTATGTTCAGCAGTGGACGTCCTACAACTGAAATGATAATGATTATACTAATACCAAAGTTGCACAGCGCGCGAAAAGGGGCTATGCTCGGTGTTTCTTTGCGAGATCAAATCAGAAATGAGGAGATCCGTGAACGAACAAAAATCGCTGACACAGCCCGACGGACACAGCTAAAGTGATCAGGCGTGGCTCATTCCGCAATTCAGTCGACTTATTTACCTACGCGCGGGCCGGTATACAATATCAGGCAGTTGTCACGCGCGCTCAGTTATTGCAACTGTTTTGGAAGTAAGCCTTCTGTACCTTTATATTATTCTGTGGTGGCATGTGGGCGGGGCACATAGCACGTAGAACTGAAGGCCAATGGGGCAGAAAGGTTCTGGAATGGAGGCGTTCAGGCAAGCGCAGCGTGGGACGTCCACCCACAACGTGGACATACGACCTGGTAAAGGTTGCAGGAAGTCGCTGGATGCAGGCTGCTTCCAACCGGTCGATCTGGAAGTCACTGGGAGAGGCCTATGTTTAACAGTGGACGTCCTATAGCTGAAATGATAATGATGCTAATATCAAGTAGTCACCTTGGCTTTGTTGGCCAGCAGTATGACGTGGTTGCTGAACTGCTCCGCCTCGGCGACCAGCCGCGGGATGAGCTTCGTGTCTTGCAGCACGCGGCTTGCCTTCTGTTGTTGCTGAGACAGCTCGATGTATGATATCAAGTTGTCTGTCACGCCGGAGAACTTCTTGCCGCTTAATTTGAGAAGGCGCTCGAGACTGCGAGAGAATATTGTTCAGTGAAATTTTTGTTTTGCTATCGCGTCAATGATATGTGTACTGTATGGAACACGAAATATATTTTGGTTCGCATTGTTTGGTAATGTAGGAAATTATAATTTATCGAAAGTGTGCGTTTTAACTTTCATATATTTTTTTGGTATTTTTGTGTTGAACTAATTTAATTCAACGACCGTCTGGTCTAGTAGGCACTACAAAAACGGTGGTTGCTGGACGCTGGTACGAATCATTCAATAATTTATTCATTTCATCACATAAAGCACGAATATTATTACATTTCATTTATTGAACATAAAGTACTTACATTTTTATGAATAAAATTAAATATGCACTAGACACACCAATTGCCCCTATATCAGCAAGGCCTTGCAGTAGAACGGCTAAAGATTTAATAAGTTTTTACATAAAAATAACATGGCGACATATCAATATTACATCGAAATCTATAAAATAAACAATGGTTTGCATTGTTGCTAAGCTCATACTCATACTTTAAAGAATGTATACAATTCCGATATTATCCTACGTCCCAAGATCAATAATTAAAATGATTTCAAACTCAACTAAGTAATAATTACTTCGAAAAAATTAACAGACGTTATGAGTTTCATTCTTAGAATCCATTCCGAAGATTGAAAAGTATACGAACCCGAAACAGTTTGTCGGAAAGGATTTTTGACGCGTGACTCACGCCTACGCGAAATGATAAAGCGTTAAATTTCACTCCGCTACTAGGAAAAGTTATTTGCAAAGGTATCGCTGGGATTTCCGAACCAACGAACTGAATGTGACGTAGGATGAGAAACCCTGTTTCTGGGGAAACTCAATCGAGTTAATGTTTTCGAATATTTTCGCGATTCTATGGTTACGCATTGCGTACTGTACGTATAGAAGTTTATAAAATATTTGTACTACTGTTCTTTATTTTTATCAATTTTAAGGCATTACAATGTTGTTGTTTGCAGAAATAATGTAATCGTCTAGTTAGAATATTTTCTCAAATTCACTAGAACGTTTATTTATTAATGGGTTTAATTCTAAAGCGTTTTGATGTTGCTGTTTGCGGGAATGATAACTTTTAACAAAGTTTGAATATTTTTTTAAGCTAATATGAAGCGTATTAGCTAGATTAGTACCTGTGTTATTTAGAGAACATTATAGAAGAATAGTGACATAGTTAATAAGAAAATTGTTACTAGCACGAAAATAGGCCTTGGACCGAAATAATATTATATTAATTTAACTATATTAGTATGCAATATCCAGTACCTACGCATGGTTCAGCAACAAGAAAAACCGCATTAACTTTATTTTTTTACTTTTACGCGATGAATACTTTAAAGAATGAAAACAGTTCCCTTATCTACGCAAATTTAATGATCAAAATGATTTCAAAAGTACACTGTGATTTGCAAAATAAATTAATTACTTAATTAATGTGAATTTTCGATCCTTACACTCTGATATTGGTTGCAGGAAGCCATTAGATGCAGACCGATTGTTCCTACAAAGATTAATGGGGAACGGCTAAGAGTGGGCGTCTCTAAAGGCCGAGATAATAGGTTTGATTACAGGAAGCAATATCTGAAAAAAATATTTAAACCTAAAGATGTTCTGTTTTTTCTTTGAGCGCTTAGACATTAAGCGGCAACGTGGCGGTGGCGGCATTGGCATGCGGCGAAAGGTAAAGCAATGAAAAAAATATATGTATGGAATTGTGAATGGTCTTTTAATTTTTAAAGTGCCTCTTTTCTCCCTTTTTTTTTAATCTGTTTAAAATAGAGGATTTTTTCTAATAGAAAATGACACCCCCATAAAAATAACAAAATTAATTCTCAATCACAATATCTCCGCTTCATCGCAGTTCTTACAAGAGAATACAATTTCTTTGCTACATCAGAGAGCGGGTTAGCTAGGATACTGTTACATAAAAATAAAGGTGAACTGAAAATAAGGTTTAGGGATAGGTTGCAGTGAATTTTACCCTAAATTTAATTGCTTGGAGCGTAAGAGGGGATTCAAAACAGCTAGATGTTAATAACAATGCTTACGGAATTCTAGCTAAGGCTAGGGACTGGACGACACTTTCGGCGGCAAAAAAACGTTTTAAAACTTTTAATTTGTTAGTAAAAATATTATTAAAAACAATGAAAAACCGGAGGTACCTAAGTAGTTGTTAAATTAAAAATATATCATTGATAAAAAAAACATTCAAAATAGATACTAAACTGATTCCTTACTAACTTCAAGAACGGAATTGCTGAAAATTATATTTTAAACTGACAAGTTCAAGCAGCGCGACCAGCAGTGAGTACAGCCGCACGCAGGCGCCCAGCACACCTCGCTGCCCACGCCCACGCTAATGCTAGTCTCTGTGCTCACCGCAGAGTGGAGGCCATGTCGGGCGGCAGCTGCTTGAGCAGCGCGACCAGCAGCGAGTACAGCCGCACGCAGGCGCCCAGCACACCTCGCTGCCCACGCCCACGCTAATGCTAGTCTCTGTGCTCACCGCAGAGTGGAGGCCATGTCGGGCGGCAGCTGCTTGAGCAGCGCGACCAGCAGCGAGTACAGCCGCACGCAGGCGCCCAGCACACCTCGCTGCCCACGCCCACGCTAATGCTAGTCTCTGTGCTCACCGCAGAGTGGAGGCCATGTCGGGCGGCAGCTGCTTGAGCAGCGCGACCAGCAGTGAGTACAGCCGCACGCAGGCGCCCAGCACACGCTCACTGCCCACGCCCACGCAGCAGCGAAGTTTGCTAGCGCCTGATACCCAGCTTGTTAGCTGACACAGTTGAAGGACCATACACTTGTATAGCTCGTTTAACTCTGCAACAAATTGTATGCTTGAGGGCCCTACAATATCGTCCGGAAGTGTCGAGTTAACATAAATAAATTGGAGAGTGTAAGAGACCATAATTCAGACATATTTGCAGAGGTACATTGGTTTCTATTTTATTATTTTTAATTTGTTACAGGTTAACACAGGACCTACCTACCTCTGGGACCTGGTGAGATGTCACATATTTAGCAATTTTAGGTATTAAAAATATATTGAAATAGCACTTGTAAAATTAAGATAGTTACCTACAATATGTAGTTAAAAAATGACGTATTTAAAATGAATGTTACCTTTAGACACGGAAACTACTGGGTTAATTTTCATTTCGATTTTTTTCTGTACATCCTAATCTCTCCATGGAATTTTCTCTTTTACAAATGAAATCTTTATATCCTGCTCTGTATCCTCCTCTGTAAGTGGTGAAGCGGTGCGGTCGCAAGCGCGTTGCCTAAGTCCCTGGCACGTACTAGCAAGTGTCCAGCTCGCTTGAGCCGGTTGGCGATGTGTGCCCGGATGTGTGCTAGCACGGTATGCCCGCTGTTTTCTTTAGAAAACTTGATCTAACCTGCTTTACACTTACATCTCTGTATCCTCTGTAAGTGGTGGTGCGGTACGGTCGCAAGCGCGTTGCCTAAGTCCCTGGCACGTACTAGCAACAGTTTGCTTGAGCCGGTTGGCGATGTGAGCGCAGATGTGGGCCAGCACGGTATATCCGCTGTTTTCTTTAGAAAACTTGATCTAACCTACCTGCTTTATATTTACCTCTCTATATCCTCTGTAAGACCGTACCGCGCCATCAGGTGCAGTGCAGTCGCAAGCGCGTTGTCTAAGTCCCTGGCACGTACTAGCAAGTGTTCAGTTTGATTGAGCCGGTTGGCGATGTGAGCGCAGATGTGGGCCAGCACGGTATGCCCGCTGTTTTCTTTAGAAATCTTGGTCTAACGTGCTTTACACTTACCTCTCTGTATCCTCTGTAAGTGGTGGTGAGGTGCGGTCGCAAGCGTGTTGCCTAAGTCCCTGGCACGTACTAGCAACAGTTTGCTTGAGCCGGTTGGCTATGTGAGCGCAGATGTGGGCCAGCACGGTATGTCCGCTGTTTTCTTTAGAAAGCTTAATCCTGCTGTCTAAATACTTACCTCTCTGTATCCTCTGTAAGTGGTGGTGCGGTGCGGTTGCAAGCGCGTTGCCTAAGTCCCTGGCACGTACTAGTAAGTGTTCGGTTCGCTTGAGGCGGTTGGCGATGTGAGCACATATGTACGCTAGCACGTTGTGCCCGGTTCGAGAATCAATGGTTGGGAAGTTGGGGGACTCCTCGCCGGCTGATGTGTCTTCTTCCTGTTTTAGGGAATTAATAGGAAGCCGTTCTGAATGCACGTTCTGTAAACCGTTTCGTCTCATGTGGATATACAGGTTGTTCTTTGTAATTTTCTAAATATTGGGGATATAAGTAAGAACGTCTAGTGAACGACATGTTAAAAGATTTCTCTAAAATTACACTTTTTGTTTTCTAAAAACTACTTTTATCGATTGGTTTATTTAGAAAAATACTCACATCTACGTAAGTATCTGCATATGGCTTAGAGATACTGTGCATGACACTAAAATAGCAGTGGGCAGGATAATTAAATCGACGTAGTGATGGTAAGTTGAGCAAGTCCTTGACCGAAGAGTGGCTACAAATGGGAAAAAGAGGTCTAGGTATGAAATCTTTTTTTCTTTTTAATTGTAAATATAACCACTTACATCGACTCTCCCCAACGCAGTGGCCAACTTCACTAAGAGTTGGTCCATCAATGGCGCCTCTTGTTGGTCGCGACAGCCGGCAGCCAGCACGGCGGGTATGAGCGCTAGAGTATCCTGTTTGCTGGTGCGGAGGTATTCTTCGAATTTTATTATTACCTGTCGACAATTTTTAAGGTTAACGAAACTAATGCCGGCTACTTTGCTGCATCTAATGCTATCTTGTTCCAAGGGTAGTTAGTGATTTTTTGCTTACATTCAGTACCTATGAAATTACGAGTTCTGTCAACTCTTGCCCATACGCAAACAGTAGTTACAGATTAAATATAAGCAGAATTTTTCAAACAAAATAAATTATATTTCTACTCTATATAGGGTACGGCCTTTTAGCTTTGTTGATATAGTTTTTAAATCAATTAAGAACTTAAGAAACGCATAAAAGACGAGCGATTGTGTTTAACAATCCGTCAATCACCAGATTCAAATCAACATTCATCTCCTCTCTCGCTCGTTCTATCTTCTTTCACATACCCCGCTCAGCCTGGCGCAAGGCAGTACGGGCGCGTCGAGCAGTAGCGCTGAGGCTTGCACGAGCACAGCGCAATGCCGCTTGACGGACAGGTCGCCTTCGGCTGCCGCATCTTCTTCTACCAGCGAGAGCGCGCTGAGTAACTGTTCCAGGATGGCTGCCGAGCCCACCGATGCTGTGCACTCTGATATACCGGCTGGAACAAAAACATAAGACTAAGGCGCTTTGCAGACGGCGGGGCGGGCCGGGCCGGTCTGTCCGCGAAGCAATAAAGACCGCGTCTGCCCGTCGATGTCCGCTGCTGCCCTTGCCGCGAACACTGAGCACACCGCCGCGCCGCCAGTGTCCGCCGGGCACCTGCGGCGCGGTCTTTTTGCCCTCGTGTGCGTTGGTAGTATAGGACTCCCTTTGCGCTATCCTTCGCGGTGAAATTGACCGGCCCGGCCCGCCCCGCCGTCTGAAAAACGCCTTAGGACAATCGCTGATTAAAGTTCTGAATAAGCTTCTTAAAACTTATCTGCTCAGTAAACAAATAGGGATGTTGACTTTGACGTTGACAGGGCACTTTTGCTTGCTTTTAAACGCTTTTCCAAAAATTGACAACATCCCTATACTGAGCAGATTAGCTTACTTAGAACTTTACTCAGCGATTGTGAAACAGCACTCTTAGCATGACCGACAAAACACGATATGATTTAGCGATGTATCGACACCCAACTGTCAAAATATGAACTGTTATCGAAACAGCGAGCATGACCGTGTCGTCAACGGCTCGGAAATGATCCCTGTATCGATAAAGTTCAAGATGGTGGCTATATTTATTATATTTTGTCAGTTGGGTGTCGATAAATCGCTATATCATATCATATCATGTTGTCGGTCATGCTAGCTAGGCAGGCCCTTAATAACCAGTGGACGGATAGTAGACATAAACTACAAGAGAGTACTGTACATTTGTATGTCCGTGAAGCAATGATAGGCCAAATCTATTGTTTCGGAGCTTGTGTATACGTGTCCGGAATAGGACCTGTATATAATGTATCAAGTAATATTTAGTACCTCAATGTTTGTGTTTTTATTCATTTTTATTGAAATACAATATCCAAAAGTAAATAGTAGAAACAGTCCTTTTAATGTAAAAAAATACTTAGGTCATATACGTTGGAAGTTAAAAACAGGGAATTGGTATGAAGGTCTCTCGACTCGACTGCAAACACAAGATATAGAAAAAGTCAGTTTGTGAGTACATACGTACTTATACCATTTGAACAGCAGTGAGGGAAATCAGCGCATTATGATAATACTGTCATAAAAGTCATGATCAAAAATTGTATGGTTCCCCTGTATGTAGTTTACAGAAATCTGATGGCAGTCACTTCAAAGATAGGCAACGTAACATGCTCTGGATTTCTCATAATTCTACTTACTTATCAACGGCAACACGCTCTCGATTTTCAATGAATAAGTCGGTGACAGCAGTAGTGTAAGGCAAGCTTTGAACACCTCTAAGCAGCCCAGAGTGGTTTGGTCATCGAAGTCGCACATATCTTGGAACCTAAGGAAACCAAATTACGATTTAACCTCCTGTTACCCAGCTTTTTGAAAACCTCGCAGGGCTTATGTAAGACCTAACAAACACCGGCCAATTGTGAGCCGGACTCGCGATCCGTACTATTTATAAAAATAACCTTTTTTTAGTAGTTGTTGTTAGATCATCTGTGAAGATTTCAACTGTTTAACTATCACGGTTCATGAGATACAGCCTGGTGACAGACGGACAGACAGACAGATGGACAGCGGAGTCTTAGTAATAGGGTTCCGTTTTACCGTTTGGGTACAGAATCTTATTACATCATTTGTTTAAATAGACGTACAGTTTAGGAGGTAGATCGTGACAGCTGAACATACAAAGCTAATGCT
This sequence comes from Anania fuscalis, assembly GCA_950371115.1. Classification (NCBI taxonomy): domain Eukaryota; kingdom Metazoa; phylum Arthropoda; class Insecta; order Lepidoptera; family Crambidae; genus Anania; species Anania fuscalis. The sequence continues at coordinate 4,620,341 of OX493334.1, read as the reverse complement.
GAATTCCCCGCATTCATATTATGCTCAATAGCCTCATTGCTCAGGAAGTACTGACTAATTTTATAGTTGCCATACATAATTTGTAATTCTTTGTGTTCGTTTTTTAACCATTAAGTTGTTACAAAACGTTAGAAAACTGTAACTGGCCAACTCCACGCTTTGGTTAAAATTAAAACAAATATGCGTGCGACAGAACACCAATAGTCAATGTCTCGAATTAACATTCTTGTGTTACAAGGTCCGAGAGAATGGATTTTCTGCTAGAGGTGCCTTCCAGCACACCCAGATTCGAGCCACGTAAGAAAAGTTCGTCGTCTAAATTCACTTCAATGCAATGCAGTGTGCATTAGAATGTAAATAAATGAATAAATTCATAAATTAAAACCTTCATTTTGGCGGTGCTGTGTGGGGACGGCCGTAAAGAATACACTTCCTCACCGCCAACAGGAGGCGTGTCGTAAGAGGCGACTAAATTCTGTAGCACGAGACGGGGAGCAGCGTCTGCGTGCGAAATAATATAAAAAACTGCGCTCGCCAACCCGCCTGCCAAGCGTGGCGAGTATGGCAACAACCCCCCCCCTGTCAGAATTCGCTGGGGGAGGCCTATGTTCAGCAGTGGACGTCCTAGGGCTGAAATGAAATGATGATTTTGGCGGTAGTCGGGTAATCTGCAAGGAACTTAAATCCAAATTTAAGCTAAATCTAGTTTAAATAAAAATATATGAGTATAATACCTGCATAGACATCTTTTGTACATGATCGCGGCGATTTTGGGCGCGTAGTGAGTCAGCGCACTCTTATCCAGGTCCTCAGCCAGGACGGAGCTCACACAGCGCAGCGCCCAGTGGTGGAAGTCGCGGCGCCCGCGCAGCTGGTTCCGCTGTTCGACGCTCGACCAGGGCACTTCTTCGCTGGATATAAATACAGGGTTACATTGCAAGGTAGTGCAAAATTTTAAAAATAAGACCTAGAGGTGCACTGCATAAGGTCCTTGGTAATTTGAACCTATGGTTGGCGCGCCCGCTCGTGTTGTTAGAAATGAACCTAACATCGAAAAGGCTATGGTTTGTTTTCTATAGAATCAAAATTGAAATTACAAACTTAGTTTGCATATCTCCATACAAACCGTTGTCAGATGTTCGCGATTTAGTATGGAGAATGTCTTTTTATGCCATTTCGATGTAGGTCCCATAAAAAACAATTGCTTTATTTTAGCAGTAGAACAACCCCTTAAAAGATTCTGCGTCAATTCAATTACACATTGTATATGTTTGTTTCAATTTCATAATACATATCATGTTATTTAGTAACGCGCTTAGGATCAAGAAGTTATTCATCTTTACCAGTTCCACAATCCTCAGACAAAACCGTAGATCCCACACGCAAGGCAGCGGATTGAACGGCCCGGCCCTATCCTACGTCAAGGCAGACACCTTGATGGGCCATTTGCCTTGACAAATTGAAACATGTTACTTAGTACTGTGCTTACGATCAAGAAGTTATTAATACCTGTATAACAGTTCCACAATCCTCAGACAAAACCGTAGATCCCACACGCACGGCAGCGGCTTGAACGGCCCGGCCCTATCCTTGGTCAAGGCAGACACCTTGATGGGCCCTTTGCCTTTATCCTTCTGCGATTTTTGACTCTTCTGCGATTTTACTGTCTCTTTCGTTTCGTTTAGCGTCTTGTTACCCTTTTTGGACTTTGGAACCGCCTGAAACAATGATAACGGTGGTGTCAATTCTCTATAGCTGGCTCACCTACATTGAGCATTGAGGCAACGAGCATTTATAATTTCTAGCGTATTTTATTTTATTTTTTAAAGGCACAACTACGGAATACAATTCAATACATATTCACAAATTTGTAATCTAGGTTTCAATTTAAATTACATTCAATTTAATGTTGTACACATCGTTCACAAAGAAAAGAAAATATCTTGAATGATAAGTTTTTAATTGGCACGTATCGCTTTAAACGTAAGGAGTCTATGGTCCGATTCCTAGTCGGGTCAATTTAAGAAACTTACATTCCTTATTTGGCTATGCTTCGTATAGACGACATCCTCAGTAAAGAAATCGTTGTCTGGTACTTTTAAACAGAAGGTAGTTAATTACCTATGCCATGACATTTGGCACATATTTGTCACCAAATCGGAAGACTTATTTGTACTGCCGCGAAAGGAATAAATAAAACATAACCCAACTGCTAAATCTTTTATCTTTAGCAATAATTATCTCTTTCTTTCATGATAGTGTGCGATCAAGCGCAGAAAACGTGGGTTACCATTACAAAACCTAAACTTTAAAAAAAAAAAATTAATAATTGTTTATTTTATTTTTTATGTTATTTCACATCTCACACTATTATTATGCATGCAAATTCGGGTAAGTACCGAAAGTAGGTGTCATGAATCGACAGGTCTTCACTACACGGTTCATAAACCTTTATTAGTACAATTTCGTACAGTGCTAAAAGAGGAAGTTTAAACGATGTTAGTGGTAATAATGTTGTTACCTTTGTCTGCTCCAACAGCTGGTTACAAGCTTTATAAAGGCTGTACACTTTGCTGGCCGCATTAGTGCTGTTCGGGCTCCACTGCATAATGCGGTGGGCTATTAAAGCTTCGTAGATCTGCAGTATTTGCTGCACTTTTAAACATTTCGCCTTGGCTTCAGGCAAGAGGTCCGTAATGGCTGGGTCCTCCTAAAACATACGTATTGATATGACTACACATAGATATAATTTTAAAATCATTTAAGATCTTGCGAAAAAAAAATGTTATCTTTAAAGTCGGTTTCGGACGATAATTTTACGTGATAACATCATAACAAAACATTTATGCTGTTCCGATGCATAGGCCGATGGAGTGGAAGTTTTAATTATAATTCACCACACATATAGATATTGATCTATCGTAGCACAGTAACTGTTCCTTGCGAGATTTGAAGCCGCAATCAGTATCTCCATATTTCACATTGCAAGATAGGTAAAAGAACAGCATGACAAACAGTAATCTTCTTGTATGATGTGCAACCCTCGTCATTTAACTTCGTTTTACACATACAGGTTGTACAAGAAAATAGGACACTCCTTAAAACCACGTGGTCAGTTGGTCATAAACAAAAACTTTTTCTATAGTAGCAACATCGAAATCGAGATTTTTTAGCTACTCTATACACACTTACTTGCATACCTCGATGATAATGTATGGAGCATCTGAAAATAAAATCACGATTTCGATGTTGCTCCCATAGTAAACGTTGTTGTATATGACCAGCTGATCCCGTGGTTTTAAGGAGTGTCACATTATTTTGTACACCCTACAGATGTGACGTCATTACCACGGTATACCCATACAAAATTTATAGGGCGTTTTATCAGCAACCTTTAAAGAGTTACCAAATCGATCTGTCCAAGGTTATCGTTCGCGCTTATCTGGTCCAGGATATTTGTCAGCTTTGATATCAAGTACGCGCTGCCGGTGTCGGCTTGGCTCGACAGGATGTCTTCCAGGTCTTCTTCCTCGGTGGGCTGCAGGAACGAGGATATCGCGTACAGGAGGTGGGATATTGGCTCCTGAGGGGAAAGAAATTGGTACTCATTTATTTAGTATACACGTTCTAAACAAAATATAGCTTCGATGGAATAAACAGGGTATTAGATTAGCGAGGAATTTGCCTGAACAAGATATTTACATATTAAAATTAACAAGTGTTTACTATAACACCAATATCAAAGGAGGTCAGTCATCGAATCCTACTCCAAAATATTAATGCCGAAAGACAAAGTCTACAACCAGTGTGTTATCTGTTTATAATATATAAAAGGCAACAGTTACTGACTTGACTGATCTATCAACGCACCGCTCAAACCACCGAACGGATTGCGCTGAGAACTGGCACACATATAACTATTATTATGAAGTAGACTTGCGCTAAAAAAGGTTTTTCCAAAACTCAATTATAATTAATATACAAAAATGTCCATTTTTGGAATTTAAAAGTAGTCTATGTTACATCTTATAACAATAGCTATCTGTCAGTAAAAGTTCCGTCAGAATCCGTTCAGCCATTTCGGAGATTAGCCAGAACAAACAGACAAAATTTTTGAAATTTTATTTTTGTTATACTTTTGCAAATTCAGTATTGACTCGTGTAGGGCGGTCTTTTATGACGCGCAGTCGTACACAGGTTTAAATAAGATGAGCTTACTGTCAGTACAGCTGGCGTTCAACTGCACACACTTCTCGACCGACAGCGGCGCACCGGTACTGTCCGGCTCGGGCAGTTACTTGCTGAGGTGTTCGTACAACAGCTTTAGTATTGACTCGTGTCTTTTCGGACGCGCTGTCGTTTACAGCTTTAAATAACACTAGCTGTTGCCCGCGACTTCGTTCGCCCGGTCTTTAGTTTATTCATAAAAGGATACAATCTGTAGTGAATTATCTCGCATCCCTCAGGAAAGATAATTTTTTTGGGATTTAAAAGTAGTCTAAGTTGCGCCTTATAACAATAGCTATCTGCCAGTGAAAGTCCCGTCAGAATCCGTCCAGCCGTTTCGGAGATTAGCCAAAACAAACAGACATTTTTTTTTGTTATGCTTTCGAAGTCATGAGCTTACCGTCAGTACAGCTGACACAGCGTTCAACTGCACACACTTCTCGAGCGACAGCGGCGCGCCGGCACTGTCCGGCTCGGGCAGGTACTTGCTGAGGTGTTCGTACAACAGCTCCAGTATCGACTCGTGCAAGGCAGTCTTTTCGGACGCGCAGTCGTATAAATCTGTGAATAAAAACTTGAGTCAACACACTTATAGTTACAATATACTAATAGGTCTCATTATGTTAGCTTACTTCTTCTTATGGTATGATTCAACAGCTCATATGCAAGAGTGTTGCTACACACATATTCGGGCCGGCATTATTCGGCAAAGCCGTGCGCAGCATTACGTAATATGTGTGGTCAGCATTGACAGTAGATTGTTTTGTTTTTTGCTGTCAATTTGTGATTTTAAAGCCAGAATTGGACATTTTTCGCTTATCGAATTGCTTTTGCATGACACGGAATCAGGGTGCGAATATAATTTAATAGATGCTCCGGGTCAGCTTTGTTGTTCGACATAAGCTGCCGAACCGACAATGCCCTGTTGAACTCTAAACTTTCACCATGGGTCTAATAACTAAACCACAAAGTTAGTTCCATGCAATATTTATCAGCTGATACGGCTATTTAGTATAGAGAATCATATTGTGTTTTTGCGATTTAAATGTTGGTCCGATAGAGGAATTTGTTGTATTTTTAATAAAAAGGGTACATTGCCTTATAGCATTTATAGGCAGATTTGTTAATTCTAGCCATCTAATCTGAGCATATTTAGCAGTTGCTAGGTAGGTACAAACATATTTTTCACTGCGCCATTTCTCAGGGTCCTGAGTAAAACTTTTCTAATTTGTCCCAGCTACTGACACAATATTTATCGGACCCAGTGGCGGGCATTGGTTTTATGTCGAGGTAGGCAGTAGATACTTACTTAACCCGTGACGCGTCCCGCGCACTCCAGGGTGTGCTTACCTCAAAAAAGCCCCGTAGCGTCCAGCGCACCCGTTGGTGTGCCTACGCGGGCATGACTTTTAAAGCCGTGTCTATGGCGGCAACTCGTTATTTTTTACCGTTCCATGAATATTAACGGCCAGTCTAGTTATCAACAGGTCAGTATAGACCCGAAAAAAAGAAACTGGGTAAAGCCAACACCCAAAAATTAATTAAAAATCGAGAGTGAGTTGCAATTTTTTGTAAGGTCGGCCATTTTGCTTTCATTGTTTGTAAACAAAAAGTTTTGGGTCGTTTTATGCAGCGAGGACGTAAAAACTGAGTAATAATTGTAACCCATACTAGTGGAAATTTAACGTACAATACGTTTTTCATATTTGTTTTTGTCATTTTACAAAATATTTAATGATAAAGTTTTAGAACTTTCACTCGACTCAACTTTCACCTAATTTTTATGAGTGTATTTCGTTTTGCTAAAGCGATAAATATAGCTAAATTTGTCCGTGTGGCTATCAAATTTAAATAACTTTGTAGCATATTTATCCAGGAATACAATTTAGTTATCAGATTTAGAGGTAATCGTGAATTTTTTGTGCTATCGTGTTTCAAAGCCGATCATTGCCGCCATTTGTCCTAGAAGTTTGATACCAGCTGTTAGTGGCGGGTCAGCGGCGCGGCCGTTTTCTTTTCGTGCGCGTAATTAATTGTGGTTTGTTATCACTTGTAAGTGATTTGAAGAAAACAAATGAGTGAAATAGAAAGCTAAAGTGTTAGTGAATTGTGTTGTGGCTAGAAATCATGAACAACTTCTTGGATTTCATCATATTTATTGAGGTTAGTGTTAGGTATCAATCAAAAAAAAAAAAAACGCGACCTTAATTATTTTATTTATATTTCTAGGAAAATAAAAACTTCTTTAATAAATATTTACTGCTTAGCCTATTTCCTCCTCTTTCTAAAAATATATAATACATATATATTTTCTATAGAAAAACCACTCAAATAAAGGTTTAAAACTTAGTAGTCCTAAAAATCTAGATTTTCTAGGAAACCTGAAACGCGAGCGGGGGTCGGGGGTGGGGCCATGTTGATCATGACACGGGTTAAGCGTTTTATTGATGAAAATCAGTGGTTTCCATCAAAGACACACACTTGTAAATACCTACTGCCTCATTTCATTTATCCTATATGCACCGCACGCCCCTGATCGGACCACAATACGTCGCACCGTTGCCTAACAATAATAAACCCTCTAATTGTGTTAACTTACTGCTGTACAAGAGCTGCTTAACGGCCGCGTCCTGCACCAAGCATCGGCGAAGGATCGACACTACCTCCATGCACATCGCCTCATTGCGCACGCGTGACGTCACCCTAAAGACAAATTACAATCTTTGCAAACTGCACACATTAAGGATGGGGTAGAACCGGAATAGGGATGATGACACCACTAACGTCATTAGATTTTAGTAATGATAATGTACCCGGTTATCAGGCCTAAAATAGGTGTTAATTTTAATTAATGGTGTCTTGGAATTATTTAAAAATAGTGTCAACATCCCCTAAATGTACGGCTTGTTTGAGCAGCCCACTGCAACTTAAGCTGGTCATTCTTACAGTTATATCGCTTACTTTAGCTTCATTATAACAATAATGGGCTAGTTGACACCACTAATCAATTGACATACTTTTTATGTGCTGTCAAAACGCACCTCTTCCCTATAATTTGTATGGCGATAGCAAGCTTTGACGTCATTGTTTACCGGACTCAACTGCCTAACTTTTTATTAGTTTTGACGCAAACAAAAATCAGATTCTTCGAATAAATAATAATGTACCAGGCTATCGGGCTTAAAATAAGGTGTCAGATTTAATATATGATGTCTTAGATTTATTTACGATTGGTTACGATAGGCTTACGTCCAGCGGTGGACTGCAATGGGTTGACATGATGATGAGCTATAAAGTTGAGTAGCAAGCAGCAGTTAAAAATACGATCACATCTCTAACAACCCTATTATCGTTTACTCACACATTCTGCTGCGTAGCGTGCAAGTCCACAGTGATCTGCGTGAGGTAGGACTGCCCGCTGTACTGCGACGAACAGGCGCTCTGGCTGCGGGAGAACGTGCCGCGAGACAGCTTCATATACTTTAGTACGGTGAGGAAGCCGGAGAGGGCTAGGCAGCGGTGGGGGGAGTCTCTGGAATTGGAAAAAAACATATTTTAAATACGTAAATTAAAGATTGACGCACATCAGAGCTAGCCGCATCGCAAAATACTGACTACTTTTATGCTTTTCAGAAAAAGAAATGGGATGTCATTATTACGAAGGACAATTTTCCTAGAAAAATCCGCGCAGGAGATGTCATAGACTCAAAACACATGGTGTGCGATCATATAGTTGCCAGAAGTTTATTAAAACGAACGATATGGAGGTCATTATCCAGTGATTCGTTGGTCGGTCGATCTGTTGTAATTAATATTAAGTTTATGAACTCCGGCATGCTTTCTTACCATCAGGTCTGTCCATGTCCTCAGTTGTCCGGAGAGCTGTTGTACGCAGTACTCGTCTCTCGTGTGAGTTAACAGATGCAGTTGTAAGCGATCTATTTTGACGGACAAAATAGTACTATAGGGATTGGCCCTTTGTTATACTGATACCCTCGCTAAAGCTAATCCCGACCTGGAGTACAATCCCTTCGGGCACACCATGACCAGTGTCCCGGGATCTGGTGCTGAAGTGGATCAGCAGGTATACTGCGGCTGCTGTGCGGTGATCGTGCGATGCCTGTAACGAGCACTTAGTATACTGATACCCTCGCTGAAGTAAGTCCCGACCTAGAGTAACTCCTTTTTCGGCACACCATGACCAAAGTGTCCCGGGTTTTGGTGCTGAAGTTGATCAGCAGGTGTACTGCGGCTGCCGTGTGTTGATCGTGCGGCTCCTGCTACTAACACTTAGTATACTGATACCCTCGTTAAAGCTAGTCCCGACCTGGAGTACAGCCCCTTGCGGCACACCATGACCAGCGTGTCCCGAGTCCTGGTGCTGAAGTTGATCAGCGGATGCACAGCACACAGCACTGCGGCCGCCGCGCGGTAGTCGTACGGAGAGGGCTGGCAGTTTTCCAGTATAGTGCTCAGTTCGGTACACCGCTCGATGGATACTGGAGTCAGCTTGCATAATATGTGGAGGCAATCTGCAACAATAAAAAGATGTTAGGTATAAAGTCGAGTAGAAATCAGCAGTCAAAATGAGAGCTATCTTTTGGACCTACGTGATATGAAGACTATTGGTCCGAGATATACTTTCAGCACTAACGACGATACGTATTAATATTGTTTTATTTCGTCATGAGTGTACGATAAGGCACTTGTAGCAGTCGTAAGCCCTATATGGCGTCCAGTAAACATGTCATCAATCAAGTGACTATGCTCGTTGTCGGCGTGCTTAATCGGAATAAGTTTGAGTTCGCTAAAACAAACTACTGCGCTGCTCGCTTCGCCTTGCTCATCGCGAGAAGGGAGAACCTTATGTCAGCTTATTGCAGTCCAGGCCATGATCTCCCGCTCTAATGCACACTCAATATCAGTGCACCTGGCGCTAGTAAATTATGCGATTAACATTTTGTCAAAGTATCTGTGTATCTAGCGATAGTCACCTTATGGCATACTATGGGTACATAAAATACGTCAGAAATATCTGTGCAACTGGCAGTGTCAATGGCACACTGTACAATCCGTTGGATCTGAGCACACTGTATGTATATCGTGGGAAAAACCACAGGCATTTTAGTGACAACCAGGTGTTTTCTTTGTCCCAATCATCGATGAACTAATGAACTTTGAAGTCACCTTATAGCACACTATACAATCCATCCGACATATCTGCTCACTTCACGCCGTCTAAAATATATGTGCACTCACTGTACAACCGTTGGTAATAACTGTGCACTTAGCGAAACCTAGAATCACTTGGACTATTCATGTCATAAAGGAAAAGTGGTTCTCCGCTTTCTCTCTTTCTCTCTCTTCGTCACAGTTGCCAACCAGCTGACGTCAATGTGATTTAGGAAGCGAAATTCTTTAGTCCCAAAAAAGGACAGTATTGGAGCAGTGAATCCCCCTAGAAGGAATTATCCCAATAAATTGGGAATTTCCTCACCGGAATACTGCCGCTGCGTAGAGTCGGTAGCCAGCCGGCAGGCCAGCAGGCGCAGCACGTGCGGCGCGACCTCGGGCTGCGCCTTGCACAGCCGCGCCAGCACCAGCTTGCCGTGCGACCAGCACGCCGCCGCCACCGGCTTCACCTTGCTCGTCGCGAGCAGGGAAAAGGCTAGGTTGATGAGACCGACTACGGTTAGCTGGCGGTGGTTCGCGCTGTGGAAATGGTCTGGATAAATAATCGTAAGTTTGAACAAGCGCGTATTGACCTACAAGTATATTATGCACACTGGACTGACTTTCACATACAAATAACAGCTAATTATGTGTGCCAATTAACACCATTTGGGAGCATCCCGGTAACATTTTTTTACGTTTTCGCAATATAATTATTTCAGCCATAGGACGTCCACATCTGAACGTAGGCCTCTCCCAATAACTGGCCGGTTGGAATCAGCCTGCATCCACCTTTACCAGGTCGTCTATCCAATTTGTCCGTGGACATCCTAGGTTGCGCTTGCCGGTACCTGTTCTCCAATCTAGAAACTTTCTGCCCCATCAACCGTTAATTCTACGTGCTATGTGCCCAAGTGCCGAACCCGTTGCCACTACTTTGGTTTGTTAATTCTTCGGGATATGTCAGCTACATCTGATCGTTTTTGAATTTCTTTATAAGTGATTTCATCTCGCAAAGAAGAGTTGAAACAATTGATCTCGCAAAGAAACACAGAGTTGAAAGAATCAGTTAGAGTGGGCCCATCGTAATTCGCGGCTAATACGCTACAGATCGCCGCTAACTCAAAATTGAGTTAGCACCGTTACCGATACGCCGCTCAGAGTCAGCCAGCAGGCTAACTGTCTAATGGGAACACGGTCTTAAGCGTACCATGACGAGCGAGACTAAGCGAAAGGATATAGCATATTTGGCATACCTCTCAGTGGTGAGTACTTTCAGTACACTGGCTATGTCGACATCGGGAGGTAGTACCGAACGCACCCATGCAGACTCCTTGGCACGTATCTCGTCTAGTACACGACGTTCGATTGCGGACTTTATTGCCTAGAAAATAGAGAATAAATTTAAATATTGTTTTGTTTGTTTAAGGTGTCGCTTCTGTTTTGTTCAGGCATCATTAGGAGAAAATCGAGAAATAGGTCCCCTAGTAGTGATTTCTACAGACGAGCCTAGTTTTACTCGACTGCAGAAACGAGGGTTATATTCTTTGACTGAATACCTCCTGCACTTGCCATGCTACACGAAGTAGCAGCCAACAGCGTAAGATACGTTCACGCTGCGTCCGATTAATCCGATTTGTAGCCTGCAAATTATCTAATGGGGTTCTGAGCTATATCCTGGACGAAAACAGATTTTGGATCTATCGGCTTCGGGTCTTTAATGTTTTATTACCGTCGTTGTTTCTGATTTCAAGGGATTTAGCTACTCACCTTAGGGTCAGATCATGTATGTAAATGATGATTTTTAATATTTATTTATTATTTCACTGACCGGTTTTGTACATCTTGTAAAATAATATGGATCCAGCCAACCGGTAGTTCCTAAACTTCCTAAAAACAATATCTTTAATACGAAACTTACATCCAAACACACAGATCTGAAATCCGGTCCTTTCTCTGACATAGCGAGTGCCAAATCGCAGATAAAAGGCGCCCTTAGCAGCTGCGTCTTCGGCCAAGCCTTCAGCTGCCGCCGCGTGAGGTCGGGCTCGGCCGCGCCCTCCGTGATGTGGTAGATGCAGGTCGATAGGCAACGACTGAGCTCGGCCGCGCTGTGCGACACTGGGAATGTGGAGTGAACCTTATTTACATGGGAGCAGGGTTCAAAATAATTATTGCTCAGGCTCGTGTGCACCCTCCGTAATGTGGTAGATGCAGGTTGATAGGCAGCAACGCCAGCAACTGAGCTCGGCAGCGCTGTGCGACATTGGGAATGTGGAGTGAACCTTATTTACATAGGAGTAGGGTTCAAAGTAATTATTGCTTAAAGTAAGATGCAGATAGTAAACCTTATTTACATTGTAACAGAATTCAAAGTTATATTTGCTTTAAGAAGATGCACGTCGACAGGCAGTGGCTGAGCTCGGCAGCGCTGTGCGACACTGGGAATGTGGAGTGAACCTTATTTACATGGGAGCAGAGTTCAAAGTAATTATTGCTTGGGCTCGAGCACGCCCACCCTGATGTGGTAGATGCAGGTTGATAGGCAACTACTGAGCTCGGCAGCGCTGTGCGACATTGGGAATGTGGAGTGAACCTTATTAACATGGGAGTAGGGTAAATATTGCTTAAAGTAAGATGCAGATAGTGAACCTTATTTACATTGCAACAGAATTCAAAGTTACATTTGCTTTAAGAAGATGCACGTCGACAGGCAGTGGCTGAGCTCGGCAGCGCTGTGCGACACTGGGAATGTGAAGTGCACCTTACTATGGAACAGTTAATGCGTTCCACCAACCTAGAGATCCAGTGCGTGCCTGAGAAAAAGTCAGAAAATCTGACCGAAGCTGTTCTGCAACTGGGCAAAACTCTACAACTTAGTATAGAAGAGAAGGATGTCTCACAGTGCACAAGAATAGCAAAACTTAATCCACAGAGCAAGAGGCCAAGGTCGATTTTAGTAAGCTTTACAACCCGACGTCATCGCGATGGTTTCATTGCGGGTGCAGCTAGGTTTAACAGGGATAAAGTAAAACTCAACACAACCCATTTGGGTTTGACATCGGTTCCCTCACAGCCGGTCTACGTGGCTGAGCATCTGACTGCTGAAAATAAGGATCTTCATGCTGCAGCTAGGTCTCGGGCGAAAGAACTTGGATTTAAATACGTCTGGGTGCGGAATGGTAAAATTTTTATGCGAAAAACGGAATCATCTGAGTGCTTATATATACGTAACAAAGATTATCTAAAGACTGTAAGTGATAAAAATTGTTAGTTATTTTTATTTGTTTGCTTAGTGTATATAATAGTGATTCCATCAAAGTTGTTATTTGAGAATGGCGCCAAAAGTTAATTTTCAACTATCCCTAGGTTTGTTGAACATTCGTTCTCTCAATACAGGCTGGGATGAGCTTGTGGAGTCAGTTGAACAAAATAGCTTTGATATATTGTGCCTCACTGAGACTTGGCTCAGGGCTGATTCCAGAATACGATCATATACTATACCTGGTTATCGATTTATGCACAGTCCTCGCGGAAGCCGTGGAGGTGGGGTAGGTATCTATTTGAAGTCTCAGTTCCGGGCGCGCAGACTCGACCATCCTGCTTCCTCACTCGAACAGCTTTGGGTCGATATCAAGTTGCAAAGAACTAATATTCTTATCGGCGTGACTTATCGTCCAGAATCCGTAAGCCCGGTACTGGCTGTGGACTGTCTTAGTGAGTCACTTTCTTTGCTCTCTCCGCAGTACAAAGATTTGTTCTTGGTCGGTGATATTAATATAAACTGTTTGGAACCACTTGGGCAGATTATAACTCCTCGATTTTTCGATAGTTTGATACTTTCACACAATCTCCATCAGGTTGTGGATAGGCCAACACGCATCAAAAAGGATACTAAATCACTAATTGACGTTATCTTTACAAGATCCCATATGAAACCACTAAATATTGACGTAATCCACAACGACGATCTAAGTGACCATGGCTTGGTATCGTGCTGTTTCCCGTTCGAGACCCCGAAACAACCGCCGCGTACGGTGTGTTTTAGACCGCTTATTTCTAATGCGGAAACCATAAATAACGCTGCTCAATTTACGCCCTGGGATCTGGTCTTGGGCTGTGATACCTTAAATGATATGGTTCTAATGTTTAACTACTTATTGATGGATCTGATTGACACATTCGCTCCAACATGTACTCGTAAATTTAGGAGACCTCCTTCGCCATGGATGACCGATACATTAAAGGAGATAAGAAATATACGTGATAGAGCATGTCGTAAGGCTAAGGCGCGTGGTACCGATGCGGCTTATCAATACTACCACGAAATGCGTAACATTTATAACAGTGCTTTACGCAGCGAAAAGCGGGCATATTTTACTAAATATGTTAACTGTAACAGAAAAAATCCCTCAATTATGTGGCGTCACATCAATAACTTATTAAAACCTAACACTGAAAAAACCATTCCGAACCACCTTGCTGACGCAAGTAAACTTAATAATCATTTTATAAATAGCGTCCCGGCTGTACCTATTAATAAAGATGAACTCATCAAACTACAAAATACTAAATTATCGGACAAAACGTTTGACTTCGAAGCAATTTCCTACGATATGATAGAGCGCATTATTAACACATCGAAATCGAATGCATTAGGATCTGACGGGATATCAATGCTCATGATAAAATTAACACTACCATACTCTATGCCAGCTCTACTAGTTATAGTGAATAGATCTATCTCGGAGGGAATTTTTGCCGATGCTTGGAAGTGTTCTGTTATCACACCTATACCAAAAAAGGCAAAAATAGACGGATTCGATGACCTTAGACCAATAAGTATCTTACCTGCCGTTTCCAAAATAGTTGAAAAAGTTGTGCTTCTTCAAATCACACCATTTCTGGAACAGAACGATATTTTGCCCTCTTTACAGTCTGGATTTCGTAAACAACACAGTACCACAACGGCACTGCTCAATATTACAGACGATATACTGTCTGCTGCTGATAAAGGCTTAGGGACTGTTCTGGTTCTGCTAGATTTCTCCCGGGCCTTCGACTGCGTAAACATACCGCTGCTCTTGGCAAAGTTGGAGTATTTCGGATTTTCGCAAACCGCCAGTAGGTGGTTTGAATCATATTTCTCGGGACGAGGGCAAAAAGTCAAGTGTACTGGTGTGGATTCGGTGTCAGTTTTGTCTGAGGAGTTGCCTGTTAAGAGAGGTGTAATTCAGGGTTCTATTTTGGGTCCAACTCTATTTGCAATTTATACGGCTAAGATTGTTGACGCTATCAGTCATTCTAAGTACCATCTTTACGCTGACGACACGCAATTGTACGTGCATATGAAGCCCAGGCAGGACAGCGTAGCTACGGCCATAAAGAATCTAAATTCCGACCTTGAGGCAATAGCGGACTGGTCAAGGAGTCACGCGCTTGTGCTTAATCCAAAGAAAAGTATCTTTATTATATTGGGTACCCCACATCAAGTACGTACTATTGCAGAATTTACTCCGGTTGTTGGAGTGGGGGGTGACCTGGTGCCCCGCGAGGACTGTGTGCGAAATCTCGGTTTGATGATGGACGAAAATCTGAGGTTTGAACGTCACGTTCTAAGTAAAATTGGCCTGTGTTTTGCTTCTCTAAGAACTCTATACAAACTCCGGCCCTTCTTGTCGGAGGAGGTTAGGCTTTCTCTGTGTAATTGCCTTATACTATCGCACCTTCAATACTGTGATATTGTGTATGGACCTTGCTTGTATCAAAAAACTGCGCTTCGCGTGCAGAGAGTTCAGAACGCATGTATGCGCTTCTGTTATAGCATACCGAAGAGAAGCCACATTTCTCCCGTGCTGGTCAGGTACAGATTGCTGAATATGCAAAATACTCGGGCACTAAAATATGCCTGTTTTGTGCAGTCATTGTTCAAATCTCGCTGTCCTCTATACCTTTATGAAAAATTAAAGCCCAGAGCTAGTCTGTCACGCTTGAGACCAAGAAATGTATCTTTTAAGCTTCCTAAATTTTCCCTTGCTAGCACGAAGGGTTGCTTTAAATATGCCGCTTCCAAGATATGGAACGATCTGCCGCCTCCAGTCTCAAATGCTCTGTATTGTTCAGTCACAACCTTTAGAAAACGACTTTTAAACGTATTATTATCGAAACAGGCAGAGAGTTTAGGTCTTCCAAATAGTGCTAGCGGGAAAAAAAAAAAAATATATAGGAACAGATTTTAGTCTTTAAAATTAATGATTTATATAATATACTTATTTTATACTTTTATAAATGTTTAGGGTGTTAGGTGCTTCACACATTTTCTGAAAAATGAATTAATGTTTAACTGTATTGTTATGTAAGTTTTATGAACTCATTATAGCTATAAAAGGCTACGGCAGAATACCAGCGATGCAAGGATTTTCTTTCCTAGCATTATTAGCTGAGTCGTAGACCCATTTGTCTCATTAATTACTTTTATACATGTTTTGTTAATATTTCTATGTATTTTTTTTTGAGACAAATAAATAAATTTTATTATTATTATTATTATTATTTATATTTTCACATTTTTACGTCTCAGCTTTCGCTGGTAATTTCAAGGCAACACGGGCCTTAGCCAAGTGTTGTCTCTACATTTTACGTACACGTAGTACGCGCGTCAGATAAAAATTTGCGAGTTATTCGACATGTATTCAATATGACAGCTTTCTGAATTAGGTTCAGTGAGTTATGTGTGAGTTGCAGGATGTCGAGGTTCTTTATTAATGATTTGGGTATAACCCCAGTAGCTGAAATTACTATTGGGATTATATGAACAGATTGCACTTTCCACTGTATTTTTAACTGTATCGCTAAGTCTGTGTATTTTGTAAGTTTTTCGTTAATTGTGCTTTGTATGTTGTGGGTGTTTGGTACTGCAATGTCGATTAAATATACTATGTTTTGTTCTTTGTCGTGGAGGGTGATATCGGGTCTGTTATAGTGAGTAGTTCTGTCGGTTAAAATTGTGCGGTCCCAGTAAATTTTGTGCTTTTTGTTGTCCAGTACGGGTGAGGGTTTGTATTTATAATAGGGTGTTTTGTGATCAATGAAATGGTATTGGTGTGATAGGTTTTGGTGTACTATTGCAGCGACTTGGTCATGGCGGTGCTTGTAGTCGGTGTTTGCTAGAGCTTTACAAGCACTTGTAATGTGTTGAATTGTTTCACTTGAACTATAACATTGTCGGCACGCGTCAGTGGGGAGGTTGGGTTCTCTGATTATAAACTTTCTGTAGTTACGCGTAGCTATAACTTGGTCCTGTATAGCAAGCATAAATGCTTCAGTTTCTGGGAACAACTCTCCTCGTTGGAGCCATTTATTAGAGGCATCTTTGTCTATGTGTTCCAGATCCAGATCAGCTTTATGTCTGCCATGCAGTGATTTTGCTTTCCATGTAATAATTTTCTGATCTTTATCTTCTATTTTCTCATTATTTTGAGTGTTCCTATCGTGCAGATTTAAAGGAGTATAGTGCCGGTCTATATTAACAGAAAATTTATGAATCTGAGACGTTTGTGATTTTGTGTGGAAAAAGTGTCTGAGAGTTGATATTTGTCTGTTGTGTAGGTTGTGAATATCTATGAGTCCCCTACCTCCTTCTTTTCGCGGTAGTGTAAGCCTTTGAGTACAGGATTTCGGGTGGTGTTTTCGGTTTTTGGTTAATTTAGTGTTAATATTGCGTTGGAGCTTTTTTAAATCTGTTTGTGACCAGTTGACTATGCCGAAAGAGTAAGTCAATACTGGTATTGCGTAAGTATTGACAGCTTTTACAGTGTTTTTAGAGTTGAGCTCTGTTCTAAGGATAAGATCTACTCTACGCTGAAATTTTGTGGATAATTCTTTTTTGGTCTGTTTCTGATTTATTTGTTTTGCTTGCTGAAAACCTAAGTATTTATAAGTATTATTTTCTCCTAATGATTCTATTGTCTCCTGATTTTGTAGCGTATAATTATTAGCTTCTATTTTTCCTCTATTTACTGAAAATATTTTACACTTATCTACGCCAAAGTTCATATCTATGTCTCTTGAAAAGTTTTCGGTTATTTCAGCAAGCCGAAATAGATCGTTTTTACTACCTGCGAATAACTTAATGTCGTCCATATATAGAAGATGCGATAGTTTTAAATGCAAGTTGTCGTTCTTAAGCTTGAATCCGCAGTTAGTGTCGTTAAGCAATTTTGAGAGAGGATTAAGGGCTAAACAAAACCAGAGGGGACTCAAAGCATCCCCCTGGAATATACCTCTTTGGATTTTTATAGGGTCAGTTGATAAACCAGAATTTCTAATACTTAAAACAGTTTGCCATTTGCTCATGATAGTATGAAGAAATGTAATTATTAAAGGGTGTATTTTGTATTTCTCTAGAACGAATATAAGCCAGCTATGAGGGATAGAATCAAACGCTTTCTGGTAATCTATAAACATAGTGTGTAAATTTCTTTTGTTGGTGTGAGCTTGTTTCATGGCTATTGCGTCTATGATGAGTTGTTCCTTGCAACCCTGGCTGTTTTTACGTGACCCCTTCTGTTCTTCTGCTAGAATATTGTTGTCGTCTAGATGAGCGTATATAGTTTCGCTCAAACACGCAGTAATTATTTTATAAATTGTTTGGAGACAAGTGATTGGTCTGTATCTAGATGGGTTCTTCGTGTCTTTGTCTTTAGGGAGCATATAAGTGATGCCGTGTGTTAGATATTCGGGTATGGTATTAGGTGATTGTATAAACTGATTTATATGATTATGTATGTATGGGTATGTGCATGTAAGTTTCTTGTACCAAAAGTTATGAATTTTGTCAGTGCCGGGCGCCTTCCAATTGTGAGTTTTGTTAATAACTTTTATAAATGTGTCTACTGAAATGTGTTTAAATGTCATCTCGGGTATATTTGTGTTATCAATATTATTTATCCATTCCGAATTGTTATTATGAGAGACTGGATTTTCCCATATTTGAGACCAGAACTGGTGTAAAGATTGTGCGGTGGGTGTTTCAGTAGTAGTGGGTGTGGTTTGAGTTGCTCCTAAATTTCTGTAAAAAGATTTTTCATTATTTTTGAATAAATTGTTCTGATTTTTTCTCCTCGTGCAATTGAGATACCTTTTTAATCTACTAGCTACAGTACTTAACTTTTGTTTTAAGGTATCTAGAAATTGTGTAAGGTCTGCATTAAGATCCTCGAATTGAGCGTGTTGTTTGTATTTTGTCTTTATATCTTCGACAGTAGCTATTACTTTTGGATTTCTATTGCCTTCTATGTATTGTGTGAGTCGCCCTATTTCACTCCTTAATTTACTTATTTTATTTTCAAGTCTTATCTGCCAGTGTGGTTTATTTTTATGCCTTTGATTTGTAAAATTGTTGGTGTTATTGTGTTTTATGTTTCCATTGCAAATAGCAGCTGTATATGCCGCGCAGTATATGATGTTTTGTAAAGTCTCAAAGTTTTGATCAGTAGAGATGTGTTTTGGTAAAATTTCCTTATTTAAATGGCCTACTATGAAGTAAAATTTTTTGGATATGTTTTGCTTAGGTAAGTATGGTCTATCTGTAGGGGCAACGTTCCTAAATTGTTCGAGGGCATTTTCGAATTCGAATTGTATTTTCTGGGACAAATTTGGAATGTGGTGGTAAGAAGAGTTGTCATGGTCTGGCATGCTAACATGGTCACGTTCCTCATTATTTGGTGTTTGAATATTTTGAGAAGTTTGGGTAGGTAAAGTCATATTATGTTCCTGATTATTGAAGTCGGTGGTGGGTTGATTGACTGCGGTATTTATGCTATTAGTCAAGTGGTCGCTATTACTTCTTAGTTCTAATTCTCTAGCAACTTCTTGTCTTATCCTATTTAATTTGTCTACACTAATCCATTTGTTGATTATAATCAATCTCCTTTGGTCGGCTATTCTTTGCTCTGATATATGACTTAAATTTGGGAAACTATCTATGAATTCTTGGTGTATTTTTGGTCTGTATGCTGTTATGTCGGATTCAAGGTTTGTGACTCTAAAGTAAGATCTCATTATTGTCTCATTGTGTTCAACTGTCCATTTTATGCGTGTGTTAGGGAGTGATGTTCCAGTAGATTGTGTTGAAAATGTTTGTGAGCTATTTTGGCTGGGTGGTATTACATTGTTCAATTGTGTTTGGACTTCAATATATATGTTATCTATAGTATTATGTGATAAGAGTTTCTTTTGCACTTTCTGCTTTCTTCTTTCTTTTTTTATTATTATTATTATTATTATTATTATTTACATGGGAGCAGGGTTCAATATAATTATTGCTTGGGGTCGGCCGCGCCCACCCTGATGTGGTAGATGCAGGTTGATAGGCAACGACTGAGCTCGGCAGCGCTGTGCGACACTGGGAATGTGGAGTGAACCTTTTTTACAGTAGAGTAGGGTTCGAAATAAACCGAATATATATTTTTGTTTGAATTCGGCGGAATTTCGGTAGTTTGGCATTATTTTCACCGATTTTTTTCTAAAATTACGATACAACAATTGAACAGATGCCGAAATTTTGCCGAATACTATTCGGTTTGCTGAATATGTTCGGAAATGGTTCAAGGTTCGATTAAAACCACCCTGCACGGAATTCGGAAAAACCAAACAAATAATCAGAGCATACCTAGTACCAGAGAAAATTTAAATGTTTCTTTGCTAGTACAAAGTATCATTGAAAATTGAAATTAAAAAAAAATTACATGCATTTTATTTGATGGCCACGGAATGAGATTTTTGCGTATTAAGGTTTTAACTATTGCTAGATGTATTTATTAATTATTACAAAACTGTCAAAGGATAGTCCGCAACAGAATTTCCCACGTATCAGACTATCGGTCAAAGCGCGATATCTCTTTAGATTTGATTGAGAATACACAAATAATGATGTAATTTCTAAGTACATTTATAAAACTAAAATTTATCAATTTCAAGTAGGCCGGCCACACTATGTCCATATTACTACTTGTCCCTTACCTATGTCATCTATGTCCATAGTCGTAGATTCGGAGTCCTGCGGCGGGGGCTCCAACTTACTGTACAGGCGCACACTGAAGTAGTGACTCAGGTGAGCCAACACTATGTCCAGGTTGTATAATTTACATAATCTGGGAGACAAATAAAAAGTTATCCTATTCAGTTTTGCCCATATTGTACCTAACTAAATGCGGAAAAGGGAGTCCACTCTCATACTCATACATTGTACCTAAATCTTAAAGTTTGAGGTTCATGAAAAGTAATGTAAGTATTGACTTTATTCAAATAAAATAGAGTAGGTGTTAGACTATTGATCTAAAACTGGTTAAATTTCATAAGTAGGCCGAAACTATCGACATGTTTAATTATCTAGCATAGAGAATCACTATTTAGTGACTAATGGTGCTCAATATAAAGTTAAATAATAAAAGAACATTATTGGCTGAAAGTTCCATGAAGTCTGACTGTGATTCTTTATTGTTCTAGAACAATGAAGAATCAGTCTTATTACCTCAGCTTTGATTTAAAAAGCAGAGGTTTAAAATGTAACTTACTTTAAAAGTTGGTGGACAAGCGGTGGTAATTCATCCGGTGAAATGTTAATTACATACGAACAAAATTTGTTTACCACTTGCTTATGCTCATTTCGAGGCAATTGCAGGTCTCTGAAACAAATAATATATACTTGTTTACCAATAATTACACCATATTGACGACATAAGACTAAGGTGACTGATATTGTCCAAAAATGTAGCAAGCTGAAGTGGCAGTGGGCTGGCCATGTCTGTCGCAGAACCGACGAGAGGTAGAGCAGGAAGGTTCTCGAATGGAGACCACGCTTAGGCAAACGTAGTGTAGGACGCCCCCCGGCTAGATGGACCGATGACCTGAAGAAGGCAGCTGACAGCGACTGGATGCAAAGGGTGGGAGATCGTGCGTTGTGGCGCTCCTTGGGGGAGGCCTATGTCCAGCAGTGGACTGCAACAGGCTGATATGATGATGATGATGACACCATATTGTGTAAAATCATTCATTTATACAAAATACTTTTTTGGCATTTATTTCCAGTGGTTTTTAGAAATTGGCACTTAGAAATTAAGGTGTTTTATGGGAGCTATACCTAAATATTAACTGGCCCCTGCCAAATTACAAGCCATTCAATATTAAAATGTTCTAAATCAGAGATCAAAGTTGTAAAAATGCAGCTTACTTAAACATGGCAACTAGCTGCACCAACTGTTTCTCCTTCCAATTGCACTGGCACAGTGTGTGGATGCACTGTTGTTTGTAGTCTTCAAATGTTAACACTGTCCCGCAGTGTTTGATCTCACTGTATGAGGATAATGCGTTTAGGCTCTCTGGGAGAATATCACGCCAACTGTGAATGATAAAGCAGAATGTAATTAATAAGTGAGCAGGATTAGGAAGATTCATCTACTTAATCAATTTTGTTTTTATTTTATTATAGAACTTTGAAGAAACTTATACCTACAATAGATAAAATTAACATCACATACATTGATCTGATCATAAGGTAAAAGTAAAGTAATGATTAGTATATTGTATAGATTGTAGTTGGATACTTGGAATAG
Source organism: Anania fuscalis (assembly GCA_950371115.1). NCBI lineage: Eukaryota > Metazoa > Arthropoda > Insecta > Lepidoptera > Crambidae > Anania > Anania fuscalis. The sequence continues at coordinate 4,598,328 of OX493334.1, read as the reverse complement.
CAATATCATATTATTTGAGTTTATAATTGCACATTACAAATAGCCTTTATTTAGATATTGACGACCACCGTAGCTGAGAGGCGAGTATGCCGGACTATACATGGCGTCGCCATCTCTGAGGTTCCGGATTCGATCCCCGGTCGGGTCAATGTAGGAAACGAACTTTTCTATATTGACTTGATTCTGGGTGTTGTGGTACCTTCGTTGTTTCTGATTTCTATAACACAAGTGCTATCGCTACTTACCTTAGGATCAGAGCAATGTATGTGATGTTGTCCAATATTTATTTTAAAAAAAAAGATATAAACCTAGTTACACATTCTAAGTTTGTATGGTCTGCCACATTTCCCTATGCCAGCTCTGGGATACCAGTAATTAATGGTCTTACTCCACTTGTCTATTCCCCTTATAATGTTGCAAATAAAAATACTAAATTTTCAAAACTTTACTCACATCATATTCATATCAGAATCACTAATGATAGATTGAACACTGTCATTGCTCCATCTCACCAGATCATCGGCTGATTGTCTTGAGAGCTCCAAGCAAAGGCGACTGATGACATCGCTACAGTGCGTCAGGGATGTCGATTCCTTCCGCATTGATTGCAGAACTATATCTACAATCTGGAACACATTTCTCACTCAATGCAAATACAATGACAAATAAATAATTTGAAAGAATATTTGTCATTGTTTTTATACAGAGTACTGTTTTCATGAAATAAATTACTAAATAAAATTAAACTAAACATGTTGTGGTGTTTTAGCATCTAATGTAGTGAAACATTAAAACATAAAATAGGTTTCCATTCAATAAAACATTTTTTTTACCTTAACAGTAAATCTACTTGGCGAAGTTGGGTTATCTGTTAGTCCATTCAATAAACAATCTAGTACATCCGCTCCGTCACTGTTTAAAATGCGTCGCGGTAAGAACTTAAGAACCTAAAAGCAAATTACAAAGTTAATACAAAAACGATTTTAGGTTCACAACTGTTTACATCGGATTGCAAAGTGAACAAGTTTCAACTTGTTTACCTGGTCAATATTCTCTTTACAATATTCCTCTAATTCATCGCGCTTGCTATTAACATGACCAAGTTCTTTAATTTTCAAAAATATCTTATCCATTTTGTAACAATTATTTTGATTGCGAACTGAAAATCAAAAACACAAGGCAAAAGTTTGGAAAAGGTCTCCACCCGCCAAAAAATTCAAGAAATATGTCAAACTGACATAAACAGAAATGACAGCTGAAGTCAGTGTTGCATTAACTACTGAACAATAATACACTACGTTAGCAGTAACTAAATTTGACACTGATAATAATAAATAAGGACTGGCTCCTGGCTTAGAGCATTTCTGCTGGCATTTGATCAGTGCTGGCCTTGGAGAATTGAATGCTCTAAGCTGGCAGTGTTTAAATTAAGCTCATGTCTATTTGGTTAAATATCTAAATTTTCGGTAGGTACTCCCGTAAGCCATAGTAAATAAGGATGGGACAGCCAGTCAAGGTATTTGTTCAGGCCAGTGTAGTTTCAACTACCAAACATGTGTTTTTTTATCACCGAAAACAGTTGGCAAAGAAATATGTAACTATACAGACAGACATTGCATTATATTGATCAAGATGCTTTTCTTTGACATTTAAATACCGAAATGTCGCTTGTTCGGTTAACGTAACGTCTTTTTGAATGACGTCATCAGTTTATGTTTAGCGGGCGATAGGTTACGAAATTCACGAATTTCATGGTTACGCGCTCGTTTTATGTACCAAGTTAGTGTACAACCGTTTATTAATGTGAAGTGGACGTATTCGTGTGTTTCGCGTACCGATAAATCATTTGTTTACAAGAGCATTGACGGAGTGAACGTTACGATACTTTTGGCGGCAGCACATGAAGCAGCCACAGAAATAGATTTCCTTGTGCAATATCTTTGGACTAAAATTCTTTGGACTTATTTGCATTCGGACTGGTTTGAAATGGGTCAGGGTTCGTGAGTTATTTAGCCGTTACAATGGTACGGGGTTGTTAAAATATTCAAGTGAAGTTTGAGAAAACTATGGAGAACCCAACGGTTACTGGATTGCGGTCAAGGTCGCGCTCAAAAACACCATTCCTTCGATCGAGCTGTGACCGCGAGAACTGCACGGAGGGCGAGGATCACGTACACCATAAGTCTGGAAGGAAAACGCCGATAAGAAGAAGCACCCCTGTCAAGTATGTGTTTATTATTACAGCCAACAAGGCAAACTAACAAGACTCGAATCAGATAAAGTTGCCTACTTCACTCCTGAGAGTTTTGTATGTTATAATGATTTTGGTCTACAATAACCATAACAAAAGCAGTTTCATAAACTTATAATCATTTTGAAATAGAAATAAGGATACACACAGAAATGCAACCATATATTTTTCTATTGATTAATTGTGTGTGAATTCTATTTTGAGAAAGTTCTTAATTTTTTCCATTTGATCTAGAAATAAAGAATTCAATTGGTCACTATAGATTGCAGTTGTTTGTCAGTGTGCTGACTAATTTTCTTGATGAATTATATTAGCTTATCTTTACAACAATCACTATCATAAAGTTATCTATTAGGTTCCCTTGGTATAACCAAAAAAACGGGACTAAATGTTGGAATTTTTAAAAATGTTTTTCAAGTACCTACTTCTGATTAGAAATTTCAATAATTAAAGACATTTACTTAGTTAGGTCATACTGATTGACATTTATTTGTGTAATAAAATGTGTCAGTGAAAATAAAAATGCTTCAGACTCTATTTGTCATGGTCTTAAAGTAAAGAATGAACAACTTTCTGTTACTAAGCACCAGACACTTAATTTTGCCAAAGGAAGACTTCTTCCAGCCCTCAACTAGGTAATTTTTCTGAGTTGTCTAGGGTGACCGGTGTGTGTTTCACCAAACAATAGCTAGCACCTATGTTTCAATTGAAAAGTTAGGTAATTCGTATTACTTTCAATCAATTTATGCAAGACAGTTGCTTAGTGTCACTCCCTCTATGCACGCAAAACGAGGAGTGTAATTGGTGCCTGGTGTTCAGAGTTGAATTCTCTCACTCAGTTCGCGCACACATGTGTGACAGGGCCATTGTTATTTAATTGTTATCTTTTTTTCTGAGCAGGGTTAAAATAGTATATTGTACATACCAAAATTGAGATTTAATACAACCAACAATTTTAAATGTTGTTTATTAAGTGCAGGAAGATAAGAAGATACTGTAAGATTTACAGTAAAACTCTCTACCTTTTCTGCATTCATGAATTAAAAATGATAGCAAAAGTAGGTTACAATATGTTTGTTTGAGCAAATTCATCTGCAAACTAAGATAAAGATACTACATTTGGTGAATTATAAACCACAAGGTTAATATTCAAAACAAGTAAGAACAGCTTACTTAGTGACGTCACTCATGTTGCATCATTGTCACTAATGGGTTTATAGTCATGGTGACCTCAAGTTAGGCATGTACTAAGCAAATGTACTGCCTAGTTTAAATGTTTAATGTCCATGAAATGCTACTGCTATCTATAAATACCTTCTATGGTTACTCAAAGGTCTTTAATGCTTAAACTATATAGAATAAGTTACTGTACACAGTACAGACTTGTTTATTTATCCTTTGCAATAATCACAAACATAATCTAAATTAAGGTTTGAAGTAAGGAATTGACATGTATAAATGTGTTGCGTTGAAACAAACAATTAATTATTGCCCGGAGTATCTCAGCTGGAAGTTACCTGCATCCAATCTGAAAGTCACTGGGGGAAGCCCATGTTAAGCAATGGAGGTTCTATAAAATTTTAAACTTTCTTGTGGCATTCTTAAAAAAGAGGTAATTTTTGCAAAAATACCTGTGAGTGTTGTGTTAGTCTCATCATCTCAGCTCTCTCCTTAAAGTGTTAAGAAATAAATAATTTGTTCTCAAAAGTTTTTTAACAACTTGTGTACCTCTGCAGATTGGTGTTTAGAGACCTGTCATATAATTACATTTATGCTTACACTTGTAGATAAAGATAAATTGACTTATCAAACAGTGGGCCTTTGTTGTTACAAGCTGAACATAGAACTGATAACATTGATATTTCACAATAAGAACTAAATCATATCAATTAATAAAACATACTGGATAAAATGGATTTAGAGATCTCTAAATCTTTTTTTGCAGTATTTTTTATTAATTGATATTTTTATTGATAATTTTTAAGTAAAGTTGTGTCATATTGCTATTTTAATAGTACAATAATTAACCTACAACTTCACACTGTAATAGGCACTATTTGACTATCATCACACCAGAGAGGGCTTAGAATGAATCTTACTAAAAGCTTTTGTATGGCATTCGGAATGCTATGCGCGACCTGATGAACGGCACTATTTAAAAATATTTTTTTCTTGAAAATCCTAATTTACGCGTATCGTATCGTAGGTACGTCTTATCATGCTCCAAAGACACAATAAGTATAAGTTTCATTGTTACGCACACATAATGTGTCCTGTTTCCGTTTATAATGGCGTGACGTATACGATGTACCGGCAGGCGCAGCGTAGGATGTCTACAAGGTGGACATATGACCTGGTAATGATTGCAGAAAGGTGCTGGATGGCAATTCCAACTGGCAAATCTGGAAGTGATTGGGTGAGGCCTACGTTCAGCAGTGAATTTCCTATGGCTGAAATGATAATAATGATGACACTGTATACTTAAGCCGCTAGCGTGTCCGACCGATGCAATAGAAGTTGTTTCTTATGAGTCCTTTCCGAGTGGTTCACTTTGTTGGCCTCCGTCTGCAATACATGGCATCTATGACTCTGGTACTTACTGATGCTCGTATTCGTCACGCTAACTAAGCGAGCTGGACTAGAACCACTAAACCTTTTTACGAATTTACGTCAAAACAGACAGAGAGTTCTCTTTGATAGAACATTTCTCTTACAGACAACTCCAGCAGCCTGCCAGGAAAGTATCCACAGAGGCGATAACAGAGACGGAAGAGGAGTATGTACCGGCGCCTGCGCACCGCACGCGGCAGTCCACGCGCCTTACCGAGAAACTGGTCAAGACCTCCGACTACTCATCCGAGGAAAGTCTGGATCGGCTAAAAGGGAGTCGGAAGGAGATATTGCAGGTAATCGATCGAGTTATACTTCTTAGATTGAACAGTGTGTTGTGCAGTAGGTACGTTTCCTTTTTTCTTTCTTTCGTCATCGCTGTTTAGCAAAAAACCAATCGTTGACTCGGGTTTAGCAGTATTTCTAAAACTTGTAGAAAGGTGAAATCATCTTTGTAATTATTGATTACATCGTGTCGAATAGCTTATCATGCTCGAAAAATTTGTCTGAAAAAGCTTTACTAACCGCACGAACGAATGCTTATATTAGCAGGTCCTACGCCCGGGTTTTGCGGAACATGTGGTCGAACTTTGCAATAACCTTCGTGTAGTTTAATAAAACATGCGTGTGCGCTAAAAAGCACGCATTCGCAACTATGTTTTGTGTGGTCTATAAAGCCGAAGCCAATTTGCTTAGTAATTTCTTTTGTTGTTAATCTCGAGCCAGTATAATTTTGTTTATACTATATGACCCGAAATATCACTACTTGTTTGCTTTTGGCTACTTACCTAGGTAGGAGAGGACAACAGACATTGTGTGTAGAAAGGACGCATGATGAGCAGGATCCTTTTAAAATATGACCGTTAAAATTAAAATTTGACCTTTTTGACGTTAGATATGTGTTCTAAAGCAGATAAAAAGCTTTAAGAGTAATTCATTGTCCATAGAACTTGAACTTCGTTATCTTAGGTTCAGTACCTATTAGCCCCACGCGCCACGCATTCGGTCCCCTTTTACTTGTAAGTGTAAGTACAGTAGGTACTTAATTAATATATTGCAGTGAGTCTATAAATATCAATTAGAAAAGTCATTGAGATGATCAGAGCGTAGTAGCTCTTATTTACAATTAAATTAGGTTTAGTCTCGGCAGGAAATTGATAACTTATTCTGGCTGTAAAACTAAATGCTAGGTTTTTTTAAGAATTAAAAAGATTTCGAAATTGCGTTTATAATCTTATAGGATTCAATATTTCTGGCCAATAGAGTTACATATTTTTGTATGTAGCCTGATCCGTTCCATTGTACAGTCAACAGCACTGTGACCTAAAAAGTTAAAAGTTCTTCTACAGATTTTCAACTGTATGCTCGGAATACATAAGACAACAATTGAAATTACAATGGCCCGCGCACACATGTGTGCGCGACGCGAGCTTTAGATAGCGCGCCGCGCCGCTATACGTAATTTGTGCTTAGAGTTAAGCCTGACACACATATAGAAATCATTTTTAATTGAGTTTTTTTTTTACCTTAGTCCCGGACTATTAAATGCACTCTGAATAAGACAGTTAAAGTCCAGATACGTCTAACTTATAGATAAAATTACCTTACCTTAACCGTCGCGTAGGTAAGGTAATTTTATCGATGTTTAACTAATTGAGACTAGACTTTCGCGGGTGACCTAGCAAATACTTCAATATACGAATAAGTCGCTGATCTGGTCGATAAAATTACACTACACGCGCGAATATACGATTTACGTCAGAAGACTAGCATACTGTACTTGTACAGTCAGCCAACGGCTTGTTAACCTACTAAAAAGTATTAAATTTAAACAGTAAAACATATAAATATTCCAAGTTTTTAAACTAGAAGTCGGTCCAGGAAATTTTACATTTTGGTTCAGGTTGATAAGGTGTTACATATACACTTATAGGTATTTTGTCCAAAAAATTACGTACCTACAGGAAAAGCAACAGGACAGAAATCTCTAACACCTACACTATTGTAGGTGTTAGAGATTACTGTCCTGTTGCTTTGCTTGCTATACACATGTAACAGGAAAACATTGAATGCATCCAAATATAACTGAAATCTACTTCCCCCGCGTGGGTTTATTTTCGATGCCTCCATATGGGCACTATTATTCAAAGCCATCTGCGCCGGTTCAGTATCGCTTCGAGTAGACTATACTGTGGTTGCATATTTAAGTGTTCGTTTTTAATTCCTTAATAGTGGTGCCGAATCTTGACCTACTTAATTCTGTGCTTTATTTAGATCAGGAACAAGGTACGTGTCTAGTTGCTATGGGTACGGTTAGTGAATCAATAACTGGGTTCATCAGTAGTGATCGCGTAGTCCGAGATGTATTCTCGGTCCAACAAGGTCAGTGTTGCAATGAAGTATCGTCAGGGATCTGTCTGTTTACATAATTTACCTACTTTCCGTTAATCAGATGCGATGTGTGTTAATCAACAACTGCGTGAAGCGTGATCTTGATACGTATTTAAGGTGAAATAGTAAATTAGTTTCGAATGAGACGCAAATATACAAGCGGAAAACAAAATTCGTGCTGTAAATTTAAAAAGAAAACTTCTTTATTCGAATTCAAGAACATTCGAATTGTTTTAAATTAATAAAGATATTTCGTTTCCTGTTTTAAGGCGTAAGCAAACCTATCATCGAGTGAATTAATTCCTTGTTTGCATTCTCAGAAAGTAACAATTATTGCGGGTACAAAAACTTCATTATCCATTTTAATGGCACTTATGTTTATCTGGTAAATTAACGTTATACTTTTAAATGTATATGTATGGATTAACCGTTGGTGCACTAAACTGGCTATTGTTATTCCGTACACTTTACAGCTAATAATTAAACTTCCGCTCCCACTTATGGCCCGCCTTCGGAGCTGGATAGGCCCCTAATTTAGCGCAACATCTTGAATGATTCGTTATAATACTATGAGTATAAACGTTTCGATATGTGTACTTTTATTTATTTATATAAAGCTGGTTGCATAAAACATCTAGGAAATGGCTTAAATAGTCCGTTAGTTTACAAATATTAATTTTACGCCAATGTAAAAAATAAGAAAAAAATAGAAATATTTGCTAACGGTAAATGTGTCTGGTTAGGTATGATATGATAAGCTAAGCGTAGCAATAAATAACTATCGACATTGACATTGTCTGTAATGTCTAGTCAAGTCCGTAGTTACACAGGCAGTCTTTACTCTGCAAACCACAACAAAACATTAATGTTTCCATCAATAATAAAATTACCATTTGCATCAGCTGCTTATTGTATTCAAAACGACTTACAATCCTAGGTCAAGCTTATTCCATGGTTCTGAGATGTAACAAAAATTGTTTATACAAATACACACAACTTTGAACTTTACTTTAACTCGGAAGTAGTACATAAAAAAAATTTCAAAGCCTATTTATTGCTACATATTTGTATCGTCTCTTTTATAAAGTATTTTTGGTAAGTATCAGACTTGTATTTTCTCGCAGTTTTAGTGGCCCAACGTGCAATGTCAAAGTCCTTGCAAGTGGTCCAAATCTATGATTCATAGCATTAAAGTTATACAAACGTGCTTCACGGTACGATTAGCACCTAAGGAATACTTCAGCGAACGCTTTTTGTTATCATAGCTGTTACCGGTGATATCATCGCCGACCGATGACGGATTGATGAAACGTGGTTTAGACTTGATGACAACTATTCTTATCAGCTTTATTACAATGCATTTAGGTTGAGTGTTTCTTGAAAGTCTTGAGTCGAATCCTGTGTGATGCCTACCGCGGTGTCAGCCCCGTGCGTGGTAGGCTTACAGGTACTATACATTCTGTGCTTACTGAGAAATTGGCGTGTCCTGTTCTCCCCATTATTATTGTTTACTGGACACCAGAAACGAGGGATATGGCTTTTGGGATACAAAACAAAACAGCTATCTTTATATCCCCTGCAGCCTAAATTAAAATGCTTGATGGTATGTGTAGATGGTAAAACAAACCTATTTCGAATGCTTCCCTACATGCTTAAGGTATGTATTTCATGCAATGATGCAAGTATTATGTATCTCCTAAACATTCATATTTATGAATTAAATGTTGCATCATCTGTTTATGCACAAATTAATTAAAAGTTACTGTCAAATATTTAGTTTTGCAATTCTAACTTATATAATCTTATTATAAGGTATCAACGTGGAATGTAAGGTATATTTGTAGAATACTTAAGTTAATGGTTCCCCTTTCTGTATCGTCAACATTGTTTATAAATGCAGGACAACGTCGCACGTTCCGCAATGTATTAGAATAGAATGTGTACTTGAAGTTGGTTCGCTATCAATTAATTAGAATGTGATTAAACTAATGTTTCAGGCGGTGCATTTTCAATGTTTTGCATTGTTTCTTATCAATGACAGACAAGGATGTACGCCGTATTCTAAAACTTCATTTGTTTCCTTACACAATATTTTTTAAATTTTGGTAGACTGTAATTAGGTATTATTTGTTTTATTTAAGAAACCTGCATATTCAGTCAAACTTACTAAGGGGCATTGTAGGTAATAGGTCTCTAAACTCTCGTTCTCTCTTGTGATCTTTAACTCCTATCTATTTCTCAAGTTACAACGTTATCAACCAAGATAGTACATGGACTATGAGTCTAGATCTGTTGCTTAAGAATTTCACCAAAGCTGTCTTCTAAGGCCGTCAACTGACACCTCTACTAAGTAGTTAGTCGCTGCAATCGCGGCTGCTTCATAGCACGGTACAGTGGAAGAGGCCTTTTCATCTCCCCTGAAAGTACGCCGGGCATACTTCTGCGCTACCCTCGCACCGGCAAGCGCAGCGTGTAACGGACGGTTCCTTACTTAATCTTACTCGACAAAACGGGGTCAAGCGCCGAATCAGCAGTTTTGGCGTCGCTGCTGCCTACCGTGAGTCAGCCGAACACACCGCGCGTCACCGCCATCACTCCTGCCCCCCGCACCCCTGTGCCGTCTTCTTTGTGCATTCAAACTGGCGCTAAGAAGAAACATAGTTTTGCAGACATAGTCGCTAGCAAGCAACCTACTGCCACCCTACAGCCGACGTTGGCTAGCAAGCCAACAGAGGTCGATACTCAAAACCGAGATGAAAATGACTTCGTCGAAGTTAAGAAGAGGACACGACGGCCGCGCAACAGTCAGAATTGTTGCGGTACCGCACCTATAACTATGGGACCCAACTTTCTGTTACGTGCTGCTACACCTGTCACGGCCCTGTACCTGTCTCGCCTGCACTATACCACCAAGTCGCAGGACATTGTGGAGCACATTAAGGTCAAGAGTAATCTTGAGTTAAGGGTTGCTCCTTTGGAGTAGATACACAACGCGAGTTTTAATGCTTTCGTTGTGTTAGTACCGAGAAGCAAGCTGGACGTATTCCTCAAGGAAGAATTCTGGCCAAAGGGTGTTGTCTATCGTCGCTTCCGTAGAAGATTACCGGTTGACACCACCAGAACGGCTCCGGTAACGAAGCCCTAATAATTAATATTTAAAAAATTAAACTTATTATAATTATATGTATGTTAATCTTTAAGGTATGTATTATTATATTATCCTTTTATTATATTATCATCTGTAATATTTGTTGCCTGAAATAAATGATTTATTATTATTATTAATAAATTTGTAAGGAATCAGTCCGCAAATCCGCAATACTTTTTTCCCACTGGAAATGGAATCAGTGTATGTTCAAAAGTAGACGTTCGCGCTTGGGAGTCCGGATTACAAAGCCAGCGGTTGCAAGTACGATAAGGGATGACGACTAACTTTTTTCTTCGTCTATCAGGTTGATTATTAAAAAATTAAAAATCACAATTGGACACGTATTTTTTCTTTTTTACATGACCAAAATATTACAGAGATATAAGCATTGATTTGATCGATCGCATTATGTTACTCACGCCTAGGCAAAATTTTAAGTTAAAAGTGACGTCACGAACCGAACTTAAACGCGCTTTATCTTTGTTATTTTTTGGCTAATTTCCAAAAGAAAAAAAATAAGAGTCCAATATTTTTGATAGCCTATTAGCTGACGGACTAAATAGAATTTAATTTCCCTAGTCGTCATCCCTATTGCAAGGGGCAAATGTTTGTGTTATGGATGACATAAAATGTATTTAAGGATGTCTATCTTCTCCAGGATTCTGATCTTGAAAGTACCAGCCTATCTGCTTTTGGTAGTTAAGTTTGAATTATTTATTAATTTCTCAAGTATTTACTTTTACATTTGTCCACAGAACGAGCTCAACAGCCAGTATGAGCGCGTGTCGACGAGCTCGCACTACAGCACGCTCGCGGACTTCACGCTTAGCCCGATCTCCTCGCAGAATGTGACGCGCGACCGGTGAGGATTACACGCTCATTAGTGCTCTTTCAAATAAGACGTTTTGAGACGGACGTATGCCGTGCGTTTACAGGACCGCACACTTAACTGTTGATATTGGTCATATTTTATTCTTGTCATTAAATTTTGTGGTGGGGGGGCAAACGCACGTTAGCAGTCCGTTTCAAAGCGTCTAAATTGAACGCACCCTTGGTCTCATTAAATGCCTTGACAAAAAACTAATAAATTAATAAGTAAATCGTTTATTGAGTACAAGAAATACAGACATTTAAATTATTACTACACCTTAAAACTATACATTGCTTACCTAACTTATCTTTGTCTGAACTAGGTAACTAGAAAACTGGATTTTAGTTAAACTTTTTTAGGTAATTAATCGTTGATGACGACTTGACTCCAGGAATCTTGCTTCATATTTTAAGTTTAGGTTCATATAATATCTCTTTCATTCTCGAGTGAATGGAAAGAGATTGACTGTAAAAATTAGAACTGTCAAAGTATATAAATATATATATATATATATATACTTAATATCTAAATGGCAACGTTACTATCATAAATTCATAACGCTACTTCAAGGCCTGCCACGCACGTAGTTAGTTTTAGCGTGTTGGTTCCTTGATCAAAGCACTTTAGTTTAGTACCCAGGACAATATGTAATATCATTCAATTTACTGTTTACTGGGAAACAAACAATATTGGATCTTTGGCAGCTATTCGGAAATCGTTAATCGATAAGACAAGGCAAAAAGTCACTACGATTTCACTTTTAAACATCCTCATAATACAATACTAACACAGTTGCACAGTTGGCGAACTTCCAATTTTTTCTTTTCGAATTCGATGTCGGTATTTACTAGTCGTCTGGTGACGTAAATATTGTTATTCTGAATTCATTCAGATAAATGTTTCCTGCACCTTTTGCGGGCTTGGGCACCGGTTCTCAACTAAAACTATTGGAATACATGTCCCACTTTTAATTAATTATCTATATGCATCATACTGCAATTGCAACCTCGGACAGCTATTTGCTCGTCGCGTTATTTTAAACAAAAAAGTTTTGATTGCAAAAGCATAAAAATGTTTACTGAATAATTTGGTTCCGTGACCTTAGTGAGTAAGACAATGTATTTTAAAACTTTATTGGTCAGTTTAATTTAACGTCCGCCACAGATTATGGCTTCACAAGGTGGTGGGAACGATTGCAAGTTTGTACTAACGAAACAAATGAGCGCTTCACCCGCATATTTCATACCAATAACACACAAAATTTTAATGGTAATGTCGATAACGTTAGAAAGCGTAATAACCTATACCATCCTACGCATAATCGGCTTCAGGTAATCCTACATTAGGCCGATTATGAGATTAAAACAAAAGACGCCAGCGTCAGTAGACACGTCTGATCTTGTTAGTTGTATGTGATCGATGCTTCATTCGGTATGCAACCTTATAGTTAAAATACTGAAACAAAATATGAAACATATTAGCTTGTTTTTTTTTTTGTAAACCCTTAGAGTACTTTGGGAATCAATGACTTAGCAAGGTGCAAACAAATGACCTTGATCCTCCAGGATTGCTGACACCGGTCGACCTTCGAGTTGTTTTTCTCGAATAAAATTACTAACTACAATGCAGAGACAAATTCCAATGCTAATTAGGAAACTCAATTATTTTAGTTTCTGCATGCAGGCAATTGAGTTACACATCTCTTTAAAGTAAATAATACGTGTAGTAAGTAATTTACTTATACTCGTTGCTGTTTTTTTTTTCATCGTTTATTGGCATCACGAGTTTTCGAAATGAATTCCGCCAGAATCACGTGATCTAATAAACAGTTTGGGGTGTTAAAGTCATCGTGTACTCGTAGCTTGTGCATTTGCCTGAAAAGTGAAGAGTTACAGCTTTTTATATTTGTTGGCGTTTCAGTTATATCAGTATTCTACATACACTCTATTTCAGAATGCAACCAGATTATTTACTAAACTGGTTTCGAACAGATTAGGCAAATTACTTTGTTGTTTGTCTGACAGCATTTCTAAATTGCTGTTTGTTATTTTTACTAAGCAGGAAAACAGATAAATTAGTTTCACGAGTGGTCATAACTTAATGGCCTTAGTCCTACTTATAAAGGGTCAAATTCAAGCTCTTAACCATAATAGTGTGTTTTAAAGATTACACCATTTGAATACTAGGCTAAAATCTAATCTTTAAACTGTATTTGCAATTTTCAATAACATTTCAAAGTTTCAACCTTCCACATTACCCTCCACAATTATGCACTATGCACAAGTTATGTCTAATTTTAGGCATATCTTACAACTACTTACCCTTCGACTAAATACGTAAACATGGGACTTATAAAGTGTCCCATGCTACAGCCTATATTTACCTAGGAATATCATTTTGAACCTTAAAATTGGACCACCCGATTGGTGTACCTAGTGCTGTAATTTACCATGAACGTAAATAGTCACGGATTGGATTCTTAGTTCGGGTCAATTCAGAAAATGTTATTTCTAAATTCGAGAGTGGGTATGCTGGGCGACGCCCTTGGCAAAATACGATGTGATAGGTACCTCTTAACCTGTATGCTCGGAAAATAAGATAACAATTGAATAACAATGAACTAGCGCACACATGTGTGCCCGACGCGAGCTTAAATTAATTAACATGCAATTGTTAATTAAATTCCTTGCTTCGAGAACATCGAGATCATGGAATCGGTGTGTTTAGCTTATATTTGTATTTAAGGGCAGTTGCACAAAAAATATAACTAGCGGCACCGATGTTAAGCGCTGGGCGACAGATGCACAGGAGATCATTACGATTACGTGATTGGTTAGTAGTACGACGCATCTACACCGCCGGCCGTGATCGGTTGTTAGCTCCGCGCACAATGCGTCTCTGATACGATGTTTGTCTCGTAAGATGCGCATAGAAATCCCCACTCTTTGCCCCAGCGATCAACATCGGTACCGGATACTGTACTGTCTATGGGTAACAGAAGTTATGCTTTATACAGTGTGCGCTAGAGCAACTACCGAATAGGAATAGCTCGCTGACACCAAATCACGTACCACCCTGAGGGCCCTAAGTGTTTCAAGATCATTTCTGTGCATCATTCATTGCTTTCATTGCATCATCATGCCTTGCTCGAGCGCACATCGTATGAAGCATATCTTCGAATCCTATTATACTTTACTAGCGACCTGCCCCGGCTTCGCACGGGTGCAATTATCAGTGTTTCTCTACTATATTATGCATGTATTATACATTTAAACCTTCCTCTTGAATCACTTTATCTATTAAAAAAAGTCGCATCGAAATCCGTTGCGTAGTTTTAAAGATTTAAGCGTACAGAGGGATATAGGGACAGAGAAAGCGACTTTGTTTTATACTATGTAGTGATTATATTCTGTGGCAGTGGCACAATTTATTAATAATTAATTAAACTTTCGTACGCAGATCATTCCGCTTCGGCAGCCCAGCGTACAGCGCGTGCTCGACAGACAGCTCGTTCGCTGAGCAGGCGTTAGCGGACACCAGCCTCCTGCTGGAAAGGGAACGCAACTTGGACCACCTGCCCTACCGCCTGTACAAGATGGCCGGCGAGTACTGGAAGTGAGTATATTATGCTTGAGCTTATTATGTAGTTACCATGGCCGGTGAGTACTGGAAGTGTAACAAGAACAACCTCGCACAACTTCATAGCAAAAATGATAAACAACATTTGTTCTACGAGTTTTATCATAACTCAATTCATTTAAAAAAAAAATCTAAGCTTTTATTGTTCTGTCGCGCTCGTGACATTTGTAAGTCTATGTTCCATTATTATTTCTATTTAATAATCGATCTTGTATTTCCACACACAAATATTGTCACGTGACAGATTTAGTATGGGACTTTGGAAATTTCACTTTTTAGATTTTGGTCCCATAGAAAAAGTGGTTGTATTTGAGTGTCAAAATAACTCAGTGCCTAAAGACGAAAGTCTACAACCAGTGTGTGTTACCTCCAGTATAGAATGGAACGGAAGTACGGAACAGAAACGTGGCCTCTTACTATGGGCCTTATATGAAAGCTCAAAGTTGCACAGCGCGCTATAAAAGGGGCTACAATGCTCGCTGTTTCATTGCGAGATTAAATCAGAAATGAGGAGATACGTGAACGAACAAAAGTCGCTGACATAACACAAGGTGGGCAGACGACCTGTTAAAGGTTGCAGGACGTCGCTGGATGCAGTCTGCTTCCAACCGACCGATCTGGAAGTCACTAGGGGAGGCCTATGTTCAGCAGTGGACGTCCTGTGGCTGAAATGATGATGATTCGAGTACCAGAATCAGCACCTAAGCAGTTTTGCGTATTTGGTGTTACACGTTGTGTAAGAACTAATAAAAGAAATTTTAGTTAGCGAATTGGTTTAGTATTTACCTATTTTTAAACCATTTTAACGTAATTTCATTGAAAGTGAACTTCATCCGTCATCGTATTTATTTCTGAGTAATAATAATTTCAACAAAGCTGCTTTCGTTATAATTTCTGGTTTATCGTTAATTGGAATTCATTGTTCGCGAGCAATTTGTACTTGTTGCGTCACCGTTCCTACAAAGTGTACAACTGATTCATTCGCTTGGTAACAGATATTTAACCGACAATTGGCCCCGTTTAATAAAGACCGTTTTTAAAGAAATTATACTTGCGTTATTTAAACTTTCGACTGGCAAAAATAGAAAAAAAAATCTTCCAAATTATTAGACATGGCCTTGACATATATTTTTTTGTGAAAACAACTCATAAACAGTTTCTATGTGTGCCTTTAGGTGCGCTTACACTATACTACTTAGCGACCGTTACTATATCCAATTCACACTGAACGAGCGATACTGAGCAAATTAAAAAACTTGTAGAAATGTAGCAAATTTTTGGTAAGAAAATACTTAAATTAACTTGGCAAACGTAGTGTTGGAGTGTAGCTCGATGGATTGACGATCTTGGGAAGACGGCTTGGTCAAAAAGGGATAATAATAAATCAGCGGGAGATCGTGCTCTTTGGCGCACTTCTGCGGCTTACGTCCAGCGGTGGGATCTTCAATAGGCTGAGAGAAAAGTCATCAGCATTTTAAGTACAACGACCTAGAGCCAATTTATTGTTAAAAAAGTGTCCTTGCGAAAGCACCTTTAGGACAGTATGACACTACATATCTTATGCCTATAAAAATAGAAAGATCGAAATTATTTCCTCTGTAGTACGAGTTAATAGATATATTTTAAACAATGCATTGTATTGTAAAATATTAAAAATATTCTACAGAGCATTTCATTCACAGATTAAAAAATGAATTAAAATCATGTTTCGTGTCGTTATTGTAAACAATACTTGAAGTCCAATATGAGGGTAGAATTGAAAACGTTACACAGTATTCTCGCCAAAATTCAAATAAGCTCAATCGCAAGCTGGCCGGCCTAGCGAATGACTGTTTTAACTTATTTTATTTTTTGTGTTTAGTTTTAGGACTTGTGTATTATTGTATTGTTTTATTTTATTTATTGACTTGTGTTTGACTTATTTTAATAATTATGGCGAATGTTTTGACGGTTATGGACGTGGAGACAGTGGAAGAAGTTTTTACATTAAGGTATTTGACAGTTTCGAACTTTTTTAAATATTTATCTCTTCTTTAAAATCACGACATATTTCTTAGTCGTATGTTTATGTATGTTATCTAGGGTCAGTAACGCGTTTGCCATTTACAACACCTATACGTTTTACTTTTGTTTTCTGATAAATTAGTTTGCCTTCATAGTCAGATTCCGAGTTAGATCAGTCTATTATCTACATGTGTTACAAATGCAAAGTAACATATTGCCGGTCTGTCCATAATTTTAGGCTGGTATCAATAACATAGGTGCCCAATATTGGCGCTAAAATAACGCATTACAACTTTACGCCATCTACTCTCTCTTTCAAACTCACTCTAAACAGGCGCGAGAACATACTTTACGTTCACCAAAAAGATAAAAGTGACAATACTAGAGCGCTCTCAACAATTACATTGCGCTATATTTGAATCGGTGCGGTGCAGGCAAATGCCAAACTGCGTGCCAAAAGTTGACGACAACTGCATTTTACTCGCACAATTTGCGATAATTATTAACAAAAAATAGTAACATTTCTTAATATTCCTTATTCTATCATTCTGTTTTGAGTGAAACTTGAGTGAAGGATCCTTTCAACAAAAGGACATAGTGATTGTGTTCTATTTCCATTCAGCTTGTCCAGTCATGTATGAAGGGCTCAGATGTACTGAATTTGTGAGGTAAATTATCCTTGTTATTGCGAAAGGTTGTTTATGTGATCGATGTTTTTTAAGTACTTTCAAATAAGATTTAGCAATAAACAGTGTTAAGTTTGTTTTTAAAACAATATTCTGGGTTATTAGAGGAGGATTATGACCAACAATGGACTCCTAAAGGCTGATGTTGATGCATACTTAACACTATGTACATCCGCAAAAACCTGTCCTTATTCCTTAAGAAAAGTGACATTCATAATCTTAACACCCGGAATAAGAATAAGCTTGCCGTTCCCAATTTCAGACTGCATAAAGTGGGTAATTCGTTTATAGGAAAATATATTCGCTTTTTTAATAAATTACCAGCGTCTATTGTAGAATTTCCCCTGTTAAAATTTAAATCGCATATTAAAACAACTTTAATAAAAAAAGGATATTACACTGTAAATGATTATATAAACGATAAAAATATTTGGAAACAAATACTCGCACATGTACATTTATCTTGTAATGTAAAATATATACTATTTAAAAAGAGGCTGACAATAGTGACCGAGTTTCTTGCGCTACTTCTTCTCGGCGCTAGCCCAAAATTGTCCCGAAGTAGTGGTAGGGAAAAAAATATTGGGACGTGTAAAAGCGCTTAGTTTAGGCCTATTTACAGAAATAAATTGGTTTTAATGGGTTTACTACTACCTATATAATGTCCGATTTTTTTAGCACTCATCCTGCTAGCCTGTGACTATATAGGTGATAAGCAATCGTGAAAACCAACTTTCAAATGTGTATCATAAAAACTAAAAAAATGAAAATAAAAATACAAAATAACAACAACGACTTGATATTGCATAAGCTCGTCCATCTTCAAACGTAAAACCATCTGTGATCATCTGTCTTATTCCTTCCCCTTGTACAGAGCGAGAAAGAGCTAACAGACGTAAAAAATGGCCAGAGTTCATTCATAAACTTATACTACACGGTCAGATGTTTGGCTTGTTTACCTTTAACATTGTTAACTTAAAATTAGGGCTTAAATGTAGCTTAGTGCAAATTTTCTAATTTGAAAATCTACATCATTTAGAACAAACCAATTAAAAAAATACAATGTCTTAGCTAAGTATATGTTAAGTTAGCAGCTTACCAATGGTAAAACCAGTAAAACGGCCCTCATATCAGCTTATCAAGTAAGTACATACACTGATATTCAGGGGGTTTGTTTCCAGATAAGGTAGTGATTCAAATTTCCCATCACACTTTCACAGGCTGTGGACTGACGAGCTATCCAAAACCATGTTAAGATTGTTTTAGGTATGCGACTTTATTATTGAGAAAGGTAATTAAAACTAACCGAAAACGATAAGTTAGATTATTCTAACTCAATGAAATTCAAAATACCTAACATAATTTTATGATAACTCGGCGTGTTTAAAAATTTGAATCATCTCTCTAGGTACAACGATTGTTTATTTACGCTGTTCCTTACTATCGAAAATTGAACTCATCATGATTAAAAATACACGAAAACATTCCTCATCTAACTCAAGATTTAGGTATTCTAGTTTCTACATTTTTTATTACACTGACCGACCACTCACATTGTGACTTTTTGATGGTTCTACATTGACTAACTATCACAGAACAAAGTAGGTTAAAATTGTGTTTTTAATAAATGACAGATTTTGCGATACTACGACGCGCGCGGAAGCCGGAAGCGCGTCCGTATGACGCATCTAATCGCGACAGGCGCACGACCCGAACTAAAAGAAAGCGAAGCGCACTGCGCAGTGCGCAGCAGCGATCGGTCAAAGTGCGGCCGCCAGCGCACCAGACGAAGCATTAGTGATGTAGTATCTATCGAGATAGCGCGGATCGATACACTGTCATTTAATTTTAATACTAACAATTAGAAGAAGTTCAATATCATTTTTGTTTCTGTAAATTAAAAATCAAAAAGTGATTTAATTTAAACGGTGTAAGGCCGGGTATAGCAAAAGTCTCATTAAATGCCACAGGATGATAGCTTGTAGCCGTTTGCGTTCTTGCTTTTGAAATTTAAAACCTACCTACCGTCATGACGGGTGGCCTAAAAGTAGGCCCAGCTCTGGTTATTTTAAACTTTTCTGCTAAGATCGACTGATAAAGAAGGCTACAGAACGTTTGCCTTCCTCTGCACTTTGTTTGTGCTAAATGCAACTGTTCCCAAATTGGCCGCCAGTTGAGAAGTTATTAAAAGAAGTATACAATTATGTTATTTCTTAGTAAAACAGTCTCGCATAAGCAATCGATCGAAAAGTAAAAGTAATAGTATTCTTTATTTGCATAATACAAATTGCTTTTACTCTTTGATTAATTCGATCATAAGTGAAATTATTACTTATAATTGTTGATATTGTGACGTTTACAACGATATCAATTGCATAGCGAGGTGAATGCCAATAGTTTTACACGTCGATACATTTCCCTTTTGTTACTCATCCCTAGGTGTTTTTAAAATTCCGACAATTTAATTGGCATAGGCTTAGAGCTAATTTGGTCAAAATAATTGATTGCATGCATGGAGGTAGGTCTTGCGTTTGATTCACGGGCTCGTTCTTTTTAAATGACACAATAGTCTAGGCAGCACTTCTCAACTGAGGTTGTATGCTCGATTGATAGTTAGTCTAAAAATGATTCAGTCAGTACCCAATGGCCAAAAAAAAAACTACAAGAAATTGGCACAATTTATAAACTAAAGATTTTAATTAAGTACCATGAACTGTACCAGGAAAAGACCGACATACCTCGTAACTTTATATCGCGCTCAGAATACCCACAATCTAGGTACGAACAGCCTTGGCCAACCTAGAAAGCGCTAAACCGCCTTCAGAGGCCGAACCGCCGCCGGCAGAGGTTGGCCCATACAGATAACATTTGATAAAAAGATAGAATCAAACTTAGGAATCTTAGTAATTAGGATAGGAATAAAAACAAATAATTATTATTATTTCATGAGCCCTGGCAATACGTCAAAATTTTTAGAGATTGGGTACCTGGACGCTTCGAGTCAATTAGAGCGATTGGGAACTTGTATGGTCTTTGCGTAGGTAAAGGATCTCGGAGATAAGATCACTAGCTCCTGGTCTAATTTTAGTCGGTCTTTTCGGTGCATCTCAAACGATCTAGTACAAAGGGGCCGCCGGCCGCCGCGCTTTTCGGCAAGTGTTTTCGCTGCTTGCCGACAAGGCGGCTAATTCAAAGAATGTTTGGCACGTGTCAAGGTAAAGATTCACCTGAATTTTAGTATCGAAAATCTAGTTGCACTAGCAAGACGTGTGATATCGATCACAATTTTACGATCATGCCCTACCGATACTCCAATCAGGAGTACCTTGATATGTGTGTATCGCGCAAAACGGAAGCCATGTACAGCAATTAGTGTAAATAAATAGTGATTATTTTAGTGTAAATAAACTGAAACCAGTAGTGTAAATATGAGGAACAGTGTGTTAATAGTCGTGTAAATATGAGGAACAGTGTGTTAATAGTCGTGTAAATAAACAATAGTTGTAGATAGTGTTGATTCAAATTTTTAAACACGCCGAGTTATCATTAAATTATGCTAATTCATTTTTTTAGTTTAATCAAACATACCTAACTTTAATAAACTTGCATACCCCTAACACAATAAATTCTAGTATGATTTTGGATAGCTCGTCAGTCCACAGCCTGAGAAAGTGTGATGGGAAATTTGAATCACTCCCTGTCTGAAAAATACCTACACCCCTTGAAGATTATTGTACTCACCTGATAAGCTGATAAGAAGACCGCAAATAGGTAAGCTGACTTAACATCTACTTATTTAAGAATTTTCAAAATTATGTTTTTATTTGTTTGTTTTAAATTATGTCGATTTAATCATTCGAAAATTTGCAAAAGCTACATTTAAGGCATTTTTTTTATTAACAAGGTTGAAGGTCATTCCCCCTAGTTATTCAAGCCAAACATCCACGAATGTCATGAATGAACTCCGGCCATTTTTCACGTCTGTTAGCTCTTTCTCGCTTTTGCCTTGTAAAGACAAGGGGAAGGAATAAGACAGATGATCAAAGATGGTTTTACGTTTGAAGATGGACGAGTTTATGCAATATGAAGTCGTTGTTGTTATTTTGTATTTTTATTTTCATATTTTTAGTTTTTATGATACACATTTGAAAGTTGGTTTTCACGATTGCTTTTCACCTATATAGTCATAGGCTAGCAGGATGAGTGCTAAAAAAATCGGACATTATATTTACACTACAGTGTATTTTTGTGTGCCTTATATCAAATCTCACGTCTAACCTTATATTATTAAAAAGCAGATAAACCTTTCTTCGTTAGTAAAGTACACAAATAGTTTAATAACCCTTAATTTTATTTAGGTACTTCTAGGCAAAAGCCACCGCTTCTTTGTCCAAGATTATCAATGTCGGCGAACTTATTTTCAGTTTCGCAGTAATACTAAGTTATTTATTGCAGTCAAAAATAGGTTTACACACGTAGCGTGTCTAAGCTGTTCTGTGGGTATATATAGTATCGGAAACAAAACAAATAAAGCACAATATTGGGAATTTACCCAGCTGCCCTCTGGGACCCATATATTTGCACAACAAATGACCTCATTGGGGCGAAATACAATGCGTCAGAGGTAGCTTGGATTGTTTTAGAACCCATAACACCATTTCCGTTAAAAAACAAATTTATTTCTGAGAGTAAGAAAAAAATTTGCTCTTTTACACGTCCCAAATATGTTTTGGTTTTAGTCTACTACTGCTTCGGTACAATATTGTGGTCGTTGATTAGCGACAAGAAGAACTTAAGAAACACGCAAGAAAATTAATTAAACTCCATTCATTTGTTACAGCAAATACCCCAAAACGGACTACACGTACTCGCCGCTGTCAAAAGACCGAGTAGAGCTGGCCCCAGGACAGGTGGCCGTCCCGAACATGTCCCGCCGCTCGTTGTCCCAGTTCCGCGTGCAGGGGCCTGTGACCAGTGCGGACGAGGTGGACCGCCTGGCCGCCACCTGGACCACTAATGCCACGCGCAAGCGATTCACTGTGAGTAGCTTGCTTCATTATCATCATCATTTCAGCCACAGGACGTCCAATGCTGAACATAGGCCTCCCCCAGTGACTTCCAGATCGGCCAGTTGGAAGCGACCTGCATCCAGCGGCTTCCTGCAACCTTTACCAGGTTGTCTGTCCACCTTGTGGTTGGACGTCCCACGCTGTGCTTGCCGGTACGTGGTCTCCATTCCAGAACCTTTTTGCCCGGTCGGCCGTCAGTTCTACGTGCATGTGCCCCTCCCACTGCCACTTAAGCTCGCTAATCTGTCAGGATATGTCAGCGATTGTTGTTCGTTCACTTCTTTATTAAAGCTTGCTTCATTATTCAATTATTATATTATTTTGCTTACAATTTCCGCTCGGTTGTGCGGCATAGGTACCCCAATCACAACAATAAAATTTAAATTTGAGCGTGGGTGCTCTCCCTCAAATTGCATGCGACACATGTCGACAATAAATGCAAAAATTAGTACCCGACCCTCACTTAAAAACCTTGACGTATTTCGCCACTTCACGTTGCATCTTCAGGAGACATGTTATCGCCTCAGCTGTCTTCCGCATAATTATTTAGTAACTGCGGAATACTTTGCGGAAATCATTCCGCAAAGTAACGCCTGATTTTTATCGCTTCATTACATCTATCCACCGCAGTCCAAGGGCTGAGTAGAGCTGGCGCCGGGACAGATACATTTTCTAACTTGTCCCGCTCTTTTTCCTTTCTTAGCTGTCCTCTAACTAGTGGTCGCTGTTAGCGATAAGAAATTGTGCATCTTTCTGTAACCATCCAACTGCTACTTCTTTGTATAATGTGCAATAAAGAGCATCTATCTATGTCGACCTATAGAACTCGCCGCCTCTGACTAGGCTTCAAGAGCAATATCAAGCGATATAAGCCGGGACCAACTGTTAACGTGCCTTCTAGAGCACAGAGATGCTCGTGATAAATGTCACTAAATATTGTCGGAATGGTCTCCCATCCACTCACGACCGCGGCGTTGGTTGCTTAAGTTTAGTAATCTGCCGCCACTGAGCTACGAGCACCTCATACATACTATCCTTTACTTACAGTCAATAGATGGGTCAGACGACGAAGGCGCCTACTTCAAAGGCAACGGCGGGTACCAACACGTGGACCAGCGGTGGTGGATCACAAGAATGCTTGTCACCATCCTCACCACCATCACCACCGCCACTAGCAACGCGTATCGGAAGGTCGTGGGCCCTTCGCATCGGTACCCGTATACTGAAAGGAGACCGGCCAAAGGTAAATATATACTGTTTTCTAGTTGACTTAGTTTGTTGCGCCATTTCTTCACATCACCAACCGATATGTATTTCCGAAGCGGTGGTAGAGCAATGCTATATTTAAATGCTTGGAAAAGGTCCTAAACAGGGGGTAAAAAAGAATAGGACACTCCTTAAAACCACGTGATCAGCTGGTGATATACAACAACTTTTTCTATGGGAGCAACATCGAAATCGCGTTTTTTTTTTCAGATTCTCCATACATAATCATCGAAGTATGCGAGTAAGTTTGTATGGAGCAGCTAAAAAAAAATTCAGGATTTCAATGTTGCTCCTATATAAAAAGTTGTTGTATGACCAGCTGATCACGTGGTTTTAAGGATAGTCCTATTCTCTTGTACACCCTGTATAATGACTTTTACTATCTCCGACGAAACTTCGATCGATGATTCATCGTCTTTAAAGGTTTCTTTCACAGTATCGTCTTAAATTCAGAGGAGGAAGTGTTGTTGGCCGGTATGACCTTGTTACTCGTACTCCTATTACGGAGACGCAAAAACAGAAGCGATTGAATGCAGGCTTTTTTAGAGCTAGAGATCGCATAATTATGTTCCATAATCTCGTCCTCGTTTTGTACTATGTAGTAGGCACCTTTGTGTAACTACGCGATCTACAATGTTTAAAGTATAGCGCCTTAGAGCGCTATTTATACTGAAAAAAATAAAAAACACAACCAATGGCATCCTGTCCCTGGTGTCACGTTTGACATCTGTCAATCTTAATGTCATTGTACTTTTTTGTACGCTGCGCGATCGTACGTAAATTTTTTCACACGCGTTTATTTTTAGTATTTTACTGGATTAGTAACGTGTTTAAACTATAAAATATTGGCCAGTAAGGTTGACGAAGTCTCAAGAAAGAAAGAGTGCCAATTGGAGATGTTTTATAACTATTTGTGATTCAAAACGACGTCGACACCGCCTATCTATTGCAGTCCCGCTTCTGCTTGGCATACAGTTTCTTTTTCAGCCGTGTTTCTGAAGTCGTCGGTCCGTGAAGTTAAGAGAAGTCCTACACTACGTTTACCGAAACGTGACCTCCATAACCTGCAAGAATTTAATCAAGAAAACAAGGGAGTGCTGCTATGCTGACTTGACATCGGGGCTTTTACGAGGATTTCCTCGTAATTGACAGCCACAACCAATCGGCCGTGATGATAGTATGATCATTTTAGCTGTTCACCCCACATTCAACATAGCCCGTGAGAAATTAATCAAGAAAACAACGGATGTCAACTCAGAACCAATGATCAATGACGACCCGGAGCCTTCAAGGGAGGTTGGCCGTGGTGATCGCATGTTCATTCTAGCCGCTGCGTTGTCTCAGAATGACTACAAAACAGAGCCTTGATGGTGGATTGGGCTATTCATTCTAAAGTGTCGTCACAAGATATTGACCTGAGACTTAACATGACATTTGCTCTAGTAGTCTTCATGAAGGGTTGACTATGAGACCAAAGCCTGTGAGAAATTAATCAAGTAAACAACGTAAGTCAACTCAGAACCAATGATCAATGACGACCCGGAGCCTTCACGGGAGGTTGGCCGTGGTGATCACATGTTCATTCTAGCTGCTGCGTTGTCTCAGAATGACTACAAAACAGAGCCTTGATAGTGGATTGGGCTATTCATTCTAAAGTGTCATCACAAGATATTGACCTGAGACAACATGACATCGGCCCTAGTAGTCTTGATGAAGGGTTGACCGTGAAACGAATAAATGTCTTGCACCACAAATATACTACAAAGGATTAATAATATCAGCAGGTAAGCTGTAAACATCACACATTTATTCCAGCTTATTTGATGTCGCATAAATAATTACCAAAAGAACAGTATAATTACCCTTTCTATCTCGCAGCAGAATTTTACCACTTCCACTTGCTTTCACGAGGGGTCAGCTTGTGGCTTAACATTATTAATTAACATATTGTGGATCTGCAATTCATTATATAAAGCAATCATAGACTGACTTCATCAATTGAAATTGAATATATATTTGAATACAAAATGTCAAGGTGACACTGCTCCTTGAGCACCACTGAAGCTGAAGAAAAAGAGGAGGGGGTAAATATTGGTACTGAGACACCAAGACAGTGTCCACCCTCGATCTTAGCAGTTCTTTCTACCCAACATTTTGACTCAAGAGAAATCACAGAAAGAAGCTCCTTTATCAGCTGATATTAAAGGCTAAAAGACTTCTGAGTAACCAAGTCACAGACTCATACCTAGACAATTTCAATTAGATTTTAAATTTTTGACATTTCATATGTTTCTAATATATTTACTAATTTAGAATTGGGCCTTCCACATATATAAGGCTTCCAAGTCTCAGATACACTTGGCCTTTTTTGCTGCATTCACATACATACAAGACAATGAAATAGCACTTATACCAATTGTGACTTCTCGCAGTGTGGATTTCCATCTCAAGCATTTAATATTATTGATGTACATCTTGATGTTGGCCCAAGAGGAAGAACATTATAAAGCATAGCCAGTTTATAATAGTTGGCATACACATACTTAAAATCTAAACCACAGTTTTGTGTTTTTTAAAATATATATATTTTTTTCTTTCATAAAATTGTAAGTTTGAATAAATAAATAAACATAACTTGCAATCACTAAATAATATCTGTAATCAAAGGATATTCTGTTTACCAGATTGGGGTAGTGGTTTAACATTGGAAGTTACAGGGTTTGATTCCCAATCGGGTCGGGCATACTGCCCTTGGTCATATGCATAATCTTGTACCTTGTAACATGGGAATGCTAGGTCCTTGCTTTAAGACCATTACAATTGGTCTGTTAACTAGTGCATATTTGTGTTATTGTTTCCTATGTTTCATAAGTTATGTGAAATCCCTTTTTTAGACTTACATTATATCTAATACATTAAGTCCTAAACAAAATTCTAAGTTTTTATAATAACCTATAAATGCACTTAATAATACCTATTCTAATAGTCTGGCTGAAAGTTAAGGCTAGGCTACTTGCCTTCATCAAGTGTAAACAATTCAAGAGAAAGGCACACTCATCTTATTGGTTACAAATAAAAGGTTTATTTACTTTTTGGCAATAATATAATGTAACCATTGTAAAAAGCATTTTATAAACACTAATCACTGTATTCCAAAATTTTTAGAGTCAGTCAAAAATCCATGGCAAGATTTATGAAGCCTTATTAATAGGCATTTACAAAAATGATACACTATTATATGACCCTTTACACTTGTTATATGGTTTTGTAACAAATAATTTTATTTTACAGTTAAATAGACCATGGAAGACTAAGAAACATTTTTAAATCAGTTCAGTTTTTGTAATACCATTATATGACCCTTATACACTTGTCATATGGTTTTGTAACAAATAATTTTATTTTACAGTTGAGTAGACCATGGAAGACTAAGAAACATTTTTAGATCAGTTCAGATTTTGTAAATAGAACATAAAACATCCCAAACAAGTTAAAATTGTCTTAATATAATACCTACTAATTATGTTTCATAAAAAACTACAAGCTATTATTAAGCTCCAAACTTAAGAGTACCTACCTGTATGACATGTTATTTTATCAAAGTAGCAAGTATATGGAGATGATTAATATAAAATGAAAATTTCAACTGAAAATTTGGAAATAAACCGAATACAATTGGCAATCAAGGCATTGGTGACAGCTGGCAGTAGTTGACAAATATGTTCACACTCCTCGTTATTGGATTGAGGCTGTCAGGGTACCAGACTGATGTCTGGACCACAGAAAAATTCAAGTTTGAATATTTTTTCTATCTTA
Source organism: Anania fuscalis (assembly GCA_950371115.1). NCBI lineage: Eukaryota > Metazoa > Arthropoda > Insecta > Lepidoptera > Crambidae > Anania > Anania fuscalis. The sequence goes on along the minus strand of OX493334.1, from coordinate 4,570,577 downwards.
TTAGATGAGACTTATTGGTAAGTTTTTATTTTTTATTTTATCAGTTGAACAAGCATTGATCAGTTAAGTGTTGAATCTTTCTCTTATTAGGTTTCAGAAACTGTGTTGTTTCAGTAACCTATTATTTCCCCCCTGGAGATCCACATACAGTGCAGGAGTTTCACACTGATTTCCAGTTGTATATTATTAATTTGTTTTCTATCAATGGTTTTCTAACAAGATTAATCAAAAATTAATCTCATTAACTATAATAATGTTGAAACCATTGTTAACTAAAGGAAACTAATCTCAGTCTACGCGGAATCGGTGGGTTATTCCTTGCCAGTAAATATGTATGTGAATCCCTCTCCGACTGAATCAATACTTGCAGTATTTCTATTAGTTTTATTTTTTATTTAATAACACATAGGTAACGAAGTATTTGCCATATTAAACACTAATATGAATTTATTTTGAAGCATTGATAAGTACAGACAACAGCTCGTCGACCTACCACAAATCATCGTTTTTATCAATTGAAAATGATTTCTACAAGTCAGGCTTAAAGTTAAAAATCTGTTGAAGAACTTTTAACCTTTTGGGTGGTAACTTTAAACGTGCTGTTTACCGTACATTGAACAGATGGTTCATTAAAGTTATTTACCAAGATTTCTATTTGAATATAATAAAATAATCATTTTTATAAAATTATTACCATATACCACTTGTACTGGGGTAAAGTTACCTTTTTATATACCTACCCATTTACTAAGTACTTATGTACATTCTTTTAGATAAATGAGACTAGGTTTAGCTTAAATCATTTTCTTGTTTTCATGATAACATTAAGCAAGCTGATGCCCGCGACTCCGTTTGTGTGAACTTAAGTTTATGCATAAATAATTTCTATTGCGAAAATCGCTATTGCGTCAGTTTCATTTCCCATTTCCATTTAGATTACTTTTTTCGAGTTTATGAGTGATTTGCTTCTTCTTCTTGGTTCACCTGTAAGTATGGTACAACGGTCGTCGGTGTCATCAGTTGACTGCATCAATATACAGAGTTGTATTATCATACGGGGCTGTACCCCATGGGGGTGCAACCCTGTATGGTACAGGGTTGCACCGTCATACAGGGTTGCACCGTCATACAGGGTTGCACCGTCATACAGGGTTGCACCGTCATACAGGGTTGTACCACTATACAGGGTTGTCCCAGCATACAGGGTTGTAACATCATACAAGGTTGTATTATCATACAGGGTTGCACCATTATACATGGTGGTTACATCATGCAAAGTTATATTATCATACAGGGTTGTATAGATCTGAAGATGTTTTGATATTCAGAGTTAATTGATTAATGCCAATGATGAATCAAATAACTACACCCGCGTTAGATACAATTTGAATGAAGTATCTACTTGCTAACAGATACTTCATAAAATAACACCTAAAAATTTTTACATCTCAAACTTCAGCAAATCATTAGGTATGTGATCATAATAAATGATTTATTGATTTTGCAACACAACTTTCCTCTTTGAACATCTACATAGTACAAAACGAGGACGAGATTATGGAACATAATTTATTGATTGGACTAACTTACCTAGTGACGTCCAATCCTAATTATGTGAAGTAATCTCGTCCTCGTTCTAATCCCAGCCCAGCCCTGATTGTAGGTTTTTTAGAAATATATATATACGAATGTATATATAATTATATATATAGTCCTTAATATATGTATACGCTTTTAAGACCCCTTTTTTGATGTTGAAAGTTGTGTACCTATTCTTTGAAATAATGACATTAAGATTGACAGATGTCAAACGTGACACCAGGGACAGGATGCCATTGGTTGTGTTTTTTATTTTTTTCAGTATAAATAGCGCTCTAAGGCGCTATACTTTAAACATTGTAGATCGCGTAGTTACACAAAGGTGCCTACTACATAGTACAAAACGAGGACGAGATTACTTCACATAATTAGGATTGGACGTCACTAGGTAAGTTAGTCCAATCAATAAATTAACCCAGTCAGATATTGCCTAAAGTGGTATCATACCTAATATATTGATTGGTATAGTAACAACTGACTGTCGACGTTGACTGATCTATTCTACCATCGATTGATAAGTGTGGTAAAGAACTAACAATCATAATTTCTTCAATAATTAAATCTAATCTACCATTGGTCGATCGGTGTGATAACATCCTTATGAGCAACAACGAACCATAACCTAAAGTCTAAGGGTAAGGTGTAAGAGTACACATAAACACGATATGACGTCACGTCGTGAGTCATGGCACATTGCGGCGTTTTCTACTATCTACATTTTCACGAAACGACACCGTCGCAACGTATCATGGTGCTAAACGAGATGTCGTATCGTGTTTATGTGTAAGAGCTAGGCATGGACGATATCATGAGGAGCAGGTGAAAAATCATATGACTTGAAAATCATTTGTCACACCTGCTACTTTTTATCATATTGACTGTTACAAATCACAGACTGTGAAATCATATGTCATGCGCAAATTTCTTTTCATTCGTTGATGACATGTAGCAGAGCGGGTCTAGCGAGCGCAGGCCTTGAGCGCGCGAGCGAGTAGGAATGATTTGCTACAGATGCGTGTTAGAAAAAGACAAACATGCTGTGCTATTTTTTATGCCATCATAGGTGACGAACGATAACGATACTGAGCATTTTAAGAGCTTTAAACTTATGACCGTAAAGTTTAGATTCGTTTGTCATGATTTTTGTTACGAGTGGCAGGTTGAAACCTTTTAGTTTGTTGAATTTTATGCTGAGCGCCGTAAGGTTTAGATTATCTTGTTATGATTTTATAGTAGGAAACGTCGAGCTCGTTTTGTTTACAATGAAATTTCGTTTTGTGTGTGAATTATGATTTTATGATGTTGTTTTTAAATTCACTAGTCGCCCGGTGATGAGTGTATAGGTGCATACGCCAATGTAAAAATAAGTTTACTCACACATTCAGGATTTAAAAAAAATCACATGAAAAATTTTACATTGTCAGTCCCAAGCCTGTACAAGTATGAGCGGAAGTTAATTGTTTAAAAAAAAAATGCTTAAATAATACACACAAATAGCACATTACGTAGCGCACGAACTATATATGACATTTCATAAAAAAGTAGCAAAGTAGCAAGGAGCAACTGTTCACAATAAATCATATTTCATTTTAAGTAACAAATAGCAAAAGTGTTACATTATGACACTGCGACAAAAAATCATTGCCAATGATTTATCACAGATAATCATCATTTTGTCATATGACAATGACTGAAAAATAGCAATCATTGCCATGCCTAGTAAGAGCCCTAACAACGTAACACAGGGTGCGCCCGCATCGACAGCACAGTACCGCAACTATATACCGTGGTGTAAATAGTCAGCACTTTAGCAGTAGCGTCAAAACTGATACCCTAATCTCAGCTTTATTAAAATCAGTCAGTCAGTTTTACCTTGATTGATTGTCATTTATTTATTTTAAATTTTAGCGAGTATCGCGTCGCGGGCAGCTTCAGCGGCGGTGGCTCCATTCTACTGGATTTACACCATCATCAAAACAGTGGTTACAACCACTGTTACGACGGTCACTGAAACGGTATGTTGTATTCTTGACATTTTTACTAGTTACGTCCAAATTAGAAAGTATCATTATGTATAAAAACGAGCAAAAAATCACGTATAATATTTACAGCCCTAATTTTTTTTAGTATTGTTTTTTCAACCTTTCAACTGTTTATCTATCACGGTTCATTAAATACAGCCTGCAGGGCTAGCATGCGCAACACGATAAAATTTTGTCGTGGCATTTTATCGACTTTTGACGTAAATATGTCGTTTTGTCTTCGACGATAACAAAGTAAAAACTAAAATATCATGGCAATGCCTGCCGTATTATAACGTAAAAATAAGTGGCTACGAAGAACGGGAGACCCTAAAAATATTAAGAAAAAGGATTCGAGACGTCTGTGATTCGTTAGGTTAGGGAAAACGACAAAATTATCGTCGAAGACAAAATTAGTCTTGTCTATCGATAAAATAACCGATGCGCGCATGCTAGCCCTGCTGATGACAGACGGACAGACAGAGTCTTAGTAATAGTTTTACGTAGTATAATACTTACTCTGTGGTAATAGGGTCCCGTTTTGCCTTTTGGGTACGGAACCCTAAAAAACACGTTTTTGCAATATACAGGATGGTCCAGGCCAGATGGATATAATTATTTTTTTAAGTAGTCTCCTTATGGACCTATTTTTACCCGCCAGGAAAAAAAAACGCTTGTCAGCCGCTTACAAGATATGATTTCTTTTTATTTTAGAAATATCATTTTTTAATGGTTTAATTACTTTTAAAATGAAAAATTCTATATTTTTTTTATTTTAGGTGCTTAGTTAAACATTGCACTCTCTCAGAAAAAAAAAATACACATTGTGCTCTCAGAAAAAGTGGTGATATTTCTAAAATTAAAAAAAATATCTTGTAAGCGGAAATTTTCCTGGCGGGTACAAATAGGTCCCTAAGCCGACTACCTAAAAAAAAATTATATCCATCTGGCCTGGACCACCCTGTATAAACGCTTTTTATTGAAGATTTTTTTTATAAATATAAGAAAAAAATTGTTTTCACAATCACACCAATTAGCTATTATAAAGTAAGCAAAGCTTGTACTATAAATAAATATTGGACAACATCACATTCATTGCTCTGATCCTAAGGTAAGTAGCTAAACCAGTTGTGTTATAGAAATCAGAAACAACGACGGTACCACATGACCCAGACCCGAGCCCGTATAGAAAAGTTCGTTTTCTACATTGATCCGACCGGGGATCGAACCCGGAATCTCAGAGATGGCGGCGCCATTTAAAGTCCGGCGTGTTCGCCTCTCGGTTACGGAGGTCGTCAATTTTTAATCAATCGTCAATATTGCTTAGATAACGCCAAACCACGTGGAGTCAAGCGCGAAGTATGCCTCGAGCCATCAGCAGAAGGCCAAGCGGCGCTGGTGGCCCTGGCTGCTGTTGCTTCTGCTGCCCGTCGTCGGCTACGGATGTGAGTACCAACATTACTTTTAGTATGATTTTGCAAATTCTTTGACACTGACCCTGCCGCAAAAGATTTCATGTAATGTTAAACTAGATGTTAGATTTATGTGCTGTTAATGTAAAAAATGTTAAAATATATAAACCAAAAAAAACAGCTTGATTAACAAAAATATTAATAGAATAGCTTATCATTTTCGTCCTGGTCTGATTCATTCTGCAGTCGAATAAAAATCCTTTAATTTATTTACCGCTATTTCATTCGTAGATCCTAAAAAATAAATGTTTTTGCCAGTGACCTGAATTCCTTTCTCTTGAATGTTATAAAAAGCACCTTTTCTTTTATTTCAGTACTATATTATTACTATAATAAATAGAATAGGTACACATAATATACAGTTACACTTTATAAATAAGCCTAAAATATCTTGTAAATTAAATGATTCCTTTCAGCTCACTATACATACGAGAACTGGGATGACCTAGCCATGCCCAACTTTACCGATTTCCACCTAGATCTCTCCGAGTTTTCCGCCATCGAGCTACCCAAGATTGCCCTGCCCAACATCGCTCTGTCAGACTTGAACATTCTGCCTAATATTACCCTGCCAGAAATAAACATAACTTTGCCAGATATCAGGGAAAATCTGCCAGAAATGAGAACGTACAACGAATACAAAGATATAGTCCAGAATAGAATGTCTGACGCGTCTGACTACGTAAAAGTGGTAGCGGAAAGTTGTTACGAAGAAATGCGACACTTCTGGCGAGGTGTCCTGGGATGATAAATAACATAATCATAAATTTATAATTATTTTATAATACAGGGTTGCAATTATACAGAAATTACTTTTCGTTGATAATTATTTGATAGTAAATACAAAATGTTTCATTTTTAATCCTATTTTTATCGTTTAATTTTCATTTTATTCAGGCAATGCTAAGATTATTAGAGACGCGTTAGAAGGGAAATCCCCTCATAGTGAACTGTGATAGCTCGCGTTCGGATACATGCTACGTAACTAGACGTGATGCAATAACACACTTTTCATTATGTTAAACTATCAACGCATAATCATCAACGATAAATTAATCGTCCCTCGCAACTCTAGTAATGGAACATATGTTTGCATTTAGGAAATTAAAATTGGAAAGTCCTTGATCATAAACGGGTAATATATCTTATTCTAAAAATATGACACATAATATGTGTCTGTTACCCTTGTTTAAGTACTGTGAGAAAAAGAGAAGTGAAATGATATCTATCCCACCCGACGCGATATTCAATCCCAGTCAATTGCTTATTTTGTTTAGATAAATGTCATTTTTGTTATAATTTTAGGTTTACCTTCCTTTGATGCGAAAGAGTCTCCGTTGTTTGGGCTGGTTAACAAACAATTATTTATTCTGATTTACCTAAATAAGGAGAATTATAGTAGTTTGACTCTTTTTAAATAACTAGTGATCGTTTATGAATACTTCAAATGTGGTTTCAGTGCGCAATACTTCTGTGATAACATTAATTTATTATTTTTTTATGCACAATATTAACAATAAAACAGTACACAGCATTAACATTATTTATTTCCTTAATTTTCTCAATGCGAACATTAATTTGTACTTAATAGTAAGATTTATTGAGAATTAAGATATAATTTATTTGTTTATGTTGAAGATTCAACTAATTTTATAAACTAGCTATAAGAAAGCACTGACACGACCAGTCTGCAATGAATCCTTTACCAACGCCCAACTAAATAACTTACCTACTTTTCAACCATACGCTGATGCTCCGATTGCTCTAAAGCCCGTTTTTTTATATACCTATATTATAAAAAATCTTTTTTTAAAGATATAAAATCAACGAACTGTTTAAATAAAAAGGTTTGAAAAAACTTTTACTATTATTCATGGGATATATTTTATTTCAAGTGTATCTCTCGATGCACCTCCAACACTAAATCATGCGACTGGTATCGTGTTCAGTGCCCTTTATCACTATAGATATACTTTAACATATTATTTAAATGTACCAGTTAATTAAATACCCAATGAATATATTTTTCGTGCAATTCATAAATGTCACCAGTATTTATTTTATTTATTTTCGTTTTAATTCATTCCGTAATTCAGATACCTATACTTAGTTTTTAATTTTATTTAAGTAATATTCTATTACTAATGCTATAATGTTATCCAATATTGGATATGCAAATTTTAACGATGTACCTAAATCATGACGTGGCCATAAATTGGAGTTTTATTAGCTTTAAGTTTAACTAAAACGGTTTTTACTTCAATGTTGGTACAAATATTCTAATCCTAGCTATAATTTGGTTCTACTAATAAATTAAAAGACTAACCCCTAGTCATAAATTGATGCTAAAACTATTAATACTAAAGTAGAGTACTCAATTGGCATCTATTCCATTGTTCGGTATTGTGTAAAAATCTGAAATTGAATTACCAAACATTTTAGTATCCCAAGACTGATGCTTTTATTCTAAACTATATTAGGGTGCGTACAGATCTGACGAGCGCGCCGCGAATGCTCGGTGTGCGTACGGTTTGCAGTCTACAATGCGCGCAATTTTTCATTCGCGGCGCGTTCGCTAGATGTCACTGCACCCTCAGATTGTAGGATGTTTGTCGATCCAAAGATAAAATATTGGCCAGTAGATAAATATAAATTGTAGATTTCGAGAAATTTTTAATCCAAGAAGATAATATTGTGTTCTTAAATGTTTATTTTGTTCATTTCTTCATATCAATTCATGTAACGTTAACTTGTCACAAAAAGTATAATGTTCTAATGCTTTATTTTATTTATAATGTGAATGTTCAATCATGTCGGGTTCTGGCTTAGTGGAGTAATTTTAGTCGCAGTTACATTTTCAGCAAAACAGAAAAGAACATTCAATTTAAGTTTGTATTTTAGACTATAAAAGCATATTTGAGCAGTATCTACATGACAATTATATTCTTTAATCAGTATTTAACTTCACAAAAAGAAATAAGTTTGAATTCTGTGGACATTATTAAAACAAGTACGATACTTCGCAAACGCTATTGTAAACATATCTTTATGATTTCAATTTCAGAAGTTTGTTTGCTGATAAATGTGACTCGACCCTTAGAATTTGTAAAACACAAGATTACAACAAATAATTTATTTTTGTGCTTTTAATGTGGGCTATATTTTGATTTAATTATATTTTTATAATCAACATTTGTTTCTCTTATCCATTCCCACATTCTTCCCTGTAGCGATTTGTAAGTGGTTATTATCTGATATTCGGGGAAGGATAGAGGTCAGACATCACCTATTAGAAAGTGGACGTACTACGGAACGCTACACTTTTAGGTGAGTTACCTTTGTATATTACTTTACTATACCGCTCTGTCCTTCCCTGTTCAGTTAATAATTTTCATTTTCTTTTTTGTAATAGGACATTGTGTGGGAAGGACAGAGAAATCATTCGATACTGTTAAAAAAGAATGTTTTTCTTCATTTTTCAGGTTACAACTACTCAGACCAAATATTACCTAGCAAAGAAATCGTGCTAGACACATACAAGTCGCCTCAAATATCTCAGGACCCCGATTTATCAAGACGAATGGCTGCCCTTGAAGATTGGGCGTTAAACGTTGACAGTAAACTGAAGACCTTCAACCAGAAACTTAACAAGTTTGATAATCTTGAAGCCCGAATTGAGAATTACTCGCTAAAATATCTGCAGCAGAACCTGATTCAAATTTTGAGCACGAATGACAATACTGAAGCTTTGGCAGCTAAGCTGAAGACTCAGTTCGATCGGGATTACGTCACTAAGGAGCAGATGCAGGCTATGAGTCAGGAGATACATGAGAGGCTGATTAGTTCGTGGAAACCTGATTTGGATGAGGATCAGATAAGGTAAAAACTATTTTTGAAAAAATAGCTTCTTTACAATCATGTTATAACTTTCACATTTCATGATTAATACACATTAAAACAGTTGACGGGATCATAAATAGGTATATTTTACCTTTCTTTTGACTGGATTACACTGACTGTGGTCACAGGCTGATGTGTATTAGTTTATTTTATATTACTGGGAAATTGCTCGCTACTTAGAACGGAACGGAATTAGGTTTGGTTTAGAAAAAGGTTACAATTTGTCTTCATTTTAAACATGTAATAAAGAGATAAATGATGGACCAGTTATTTTAGGTAATTTCGTTTTGTTGTTTATTTACAATACAGTAAACTTACCTTAGGGCGGGAGATCGTGCGCTGTGGCGCTCCTTGGGGGAGGCCTATGTCCAGCAGTGGACTGCAACAGGCTGATATGATGATGATGAAACTTACCCTGTATATAAGTAAAGTGAAAAATTTTGTTCATTTCCGTTTTCAGCGAAGGTTGATTTCTCAATCACAATATAACGGCATTGATATTAAAAACATTCAAACGTTTATATCCAAGATATTAGTAGTAATAATAAACATTTTGTTCAATCACCAGGCGGCTGATCCAAGAGTACCTTTCCGTGTTCGAGCGGCAACAGATGGCGCTAGTGGTAGAAAAGGTTCGGGAGTATGTGAGGGAGGTGGAAGTGCGAGAGGTGGGGGGGATGGACGCGGACGCAGTGCGGCGGCTGGTGGCCGGCATGCTGGACGTGTACGACGCGGACAAGACCGGCCTCGTTGATTATGCGCTCGAGTCTGCAGGTACGGGGAATACCCTTTTTTTATCCGGCTTAAATTTACTTAAGAGCGCCATGGCATCCTTCCGTGAAATAATAACTTTCAAACTTCATACAACTTTACTCTAGAAAATGTAATAAATTAAAAGTGTTGAATTTATTATATTTTCTCTATTTTAATTTTGGTCCCATAATAAAAGTTGTAAACTTAACTAAAGTTTTGTTACTTATTTAAAATTTACCCTGTATAAGCTTTTATGAGTAAGTTGAAAAAAAAACAAGGAAGTATCAGTTTTTTTTTACTACAGAACCAAACCGAAACAGATGTATAATGGGTAACACATTAAAATAATATTCATCTATCACCAAAACTTGAACACAATGAGCAACAACAGAAGTTGAATGTTTGCCATAATCACCAATAGATGGCGTTGTACTTTATTACACCGCGGTGGCGCCTAAAACTATAATTTTCCTCAAACACAGGCGGTCAAGTGATCTCGACGAAATGCACGGAGCTGTACCAGATCAAGACGAAGCAGTACTCCGTGCTGGGGCTGCCGGTGTGGTGGGTGTACACGTCGCCGCGGTACGCGCTCGCGCCGGGCGCCATGCCGGCCGAGTGCTGGGCCTTCCAAGGGTTCCCGGGGTACCTGGGTGAGTAGTGCCTACTGCTATACTAGGATAGTGGAGTCAGCATTAATGGCCTTGCTACGAAAAAATAGACTAGTGTTAAACACTTCTAAAGATCAGTCAACCAGTTTGAATTGTTTGTTAATAATATGTCTCGAATGTCTGATGTGTCAACATTTCAAATCGGTTGACTAATTTTAGACAAGTGTTCAACCCTAGTCTATCTTTTTTGTAGTAAGGCCATAAAAGTTTGATGACCTCCGAAGCCGAGAGGCTAGCATGCCGGACTTAGCTTAGCCATCTCTGAGGTTCCGGGTATGATTCCCGGTCGGGTAAATGTAGAAAACGAACTTTTTTATATTGTCTCGGGTCTGGGTGTTGTGGTACCGTCGTTCTGGTTTCTATAACACAAGTGCCTTAGCTACTTACCTTAGGATCAGAGCAATGTATGTAATGTTGTCCAATATTTATTTATTTATTATTATTAAAAGGAGCTGATCTAAACACCAATAACTACCAAAAAACTCTCTACTTCCGACGACCTCCGTAACTGAGACTCGAGTATACCTTAGGATCAGAGCAATGTATGTGATGTTGTCCAATATTTATTTATTTATTATTATTAAAAGGAAGTGATCTAAACACCAATAACCACCAAAAAACTCTCTACTTCCGACGACCTCCGTAACTGAGACTCGAGTACGCCGTACTTGGCGTCGCCATCTCTAAGGTCCTGGGTTCGATTCCCAGTAATTTCAGTGTAGTGATTTTCGGTATTCGAATTCTAATGCTTCAAAAATACGTCTCCTGATCGAGGGGTTCGCGCTCCGCGCCATAAAGCCAGCCGAAAAGCTAGTTTGAATCTTACAATTCACAAGTGTTTTTTTATGATCTATCACATTTATACCTTGATCGGATTAAAAGAAGATTAAGGGGGCAGGGTTCTTTCTGTCCTCTCGACAACATAAGCATTGAAACTTTCGTTTGTATAGCATTCATAGAATAAGAACGTATAATACAATAATATTTTCTATTTACAAATAATAAACGTTTTGCGCGTTCCAGTGATCCGCACATACGCCATCATCGAGGTGACGGGCTTCTCGCTGGAGCACATGTCGCGCCTGCTGGCCGTCGACGGCAAGATCGAGTCGGCACCCAAGAACTTCTCTGTATACGTGAGTAGTTTGGTTTTCAATCTCTAGAGTGGAATGATTTGCGACAGTGATCTGCAGGGCTAGCATGCGCAACACGATAAAATTTTGTCGTGCCATTTTATCGACTCTTGACGTAAATATGTCGTTTTGTCTACGACGTTAATAAAGAAAAAACCAAAATATCATGGCAATGCCGCCTTATAACAAAAAAAAAGTGGCTACGAACAACGGAAGACCCTGAAAATATTAGGAAAAAGGATTCGAGACGTCTGTGATCCGTTAGGTTATGGAAAACGACAAAATTATCGTCGAAGATAAAATTTGTCTTGTCTATCGATAAAATAACCGATGTGCGCATGCTAGCCCTGCAGGCATTTAAAACTAACCTGCACGGTCTGAATGCTATTTTGTATCCAAATTTTATAAGGCTGTTATTGAAAAAACAGATATTTTATTAGTTCCATCCTATAGTAAAGTTATTTATTTATGAATAGAGCTCATTGAAAAGTCGCCCTTTCTAATTATTACGTCTCAAAAGTGTTATACTATCATAGTTGTGTTTTGTTACGTTTTTTTTTTTCGTGTTGTCATTCATTGTATTGTTTTTGGGGATTTATTGATCGACAAAAGGTCTAGGCCCACTTTCGCATCGCGCAGGATTAGCGAATTTAATCCCGAACTAGCCACTGACACGTCATTCTATAGCTGTCAGTTTGTATAACGATGACAGGGACAGAATGATGTCTTAGGGCCGTTTTTCAAACTCCATTATCTTCTAGGTGCAGCGCAGACGGCACACTTTTTGTGTGATCGAATTTGCGGCGCACAAAAAGTCGGTCGCGGATTTTTCACAGACTTTCGATCATTCTTTCAGCAAAACTGTAGAGACGTAGATTGCAGACTAAAGTGTGCGCCGTCTGCGTTAGCGCGCGTTGAAGCGAACGTTTAATTGTTATCGCACATTTTTTGTGCGGAGCTGCGCGGCGCTGTCTGCCCGAATACCACGGATTTTTTGTTGTCGCGTCGTGTGCGATAATGCATACAATTACAAAAGCTCTATTTTCACAGACTAAAAAGTGCGTCACAGATAGTCTGTCGTCTGCGCTGCACCTTATCCAACAAATAAAATGACGTTTTGACACATATTCTATACGAAACCAGTCAACATGTCGAACTTAATCGTCAGTTATAAGATATGTGGCTATTGAAAAATCGGCCCTTAATCTCGTAATAAACTAATCGGGTTGTGCGCAAGTCCACCTAATAGTGTTTAACGCTTTCAACACAAGTATGTGCAATGCGTTTTTCAAGTAATAATCGCTAACGTGGTTTGTATCTGTGTGGTTTTTTTTCTGTTATGCATGGGAATGGAGTGTTAATATTACATCGTATTATAATCGTGCGATGCCACGCGAAGCTCACTGTTTACTAACTATAAATAATCCAAAACCTTTTTTGTAAGTATACTCCAATTTTTGGCTATAAATAATTTTAACAATGCATGCGATAATTTCATTTACTTTGGTTTTATAGGCTTTCTTTTTAGCTTTTTATTGTTTGTTTCAGTTTAAGGTCTTATTTAATAAATAATTTAAGATCTAATAAGATGCCTTGATTTTAGGGTGTGATTCTACTGCTCATACATACAACAGACCTACAACAGCTGTTCGGCTATCTATATGGTTTTTGCGATTACGTTGTTGGTCTTATAGTAAAATATATTATACTTGAGCAGTAGAATCACCCACCATCCCTAAACGACGTTATCTAATTAAACATGACCTTATAGACAATTTAGGTAATTTATACCCTGCGACTCTATGTAGCGATACAAACGCGCATTTGATAGCAGCGTAACTGCATCGCGACATAGGTCGACACAAATGTTTGTAAATCGCTGGTGTCGCGATGCAGTCGCACGTGTAATAAGTCGCAGTATATAAGGGGCCTAACACTTTATACTTCTTTAAACCATCGAGTACCTACATATGCTATATGCTCGCTGTTTGAAACACACTATCACTTGCATGGATGGCATGAAAAGGTTTTTAAATGGTGTGAATTAACACGGAACTGAACTGAAGTTACTTAAAAAATTTGCATGTCACATGATCGGCCGACAAGCTGAGTGATGAGGTTGCGTTAATGACAATAGGCGGTTGATTCTTGATACTTGACGTGCTAGTCCGTACCTAAGGGCTTCCCCTAAAGCACGAGTGCTTTCGCCTCGGTGTGTGTTTCACAAAAAATGTATAAGACAAGCAATCAAGGGTTAAATTTTAATAAAACTAAACCAAACTTCACTTTGTGATTAATAATCATACTCAATATTTTATTGCTTCCATGATGAACCTAAATTAATTAAAACCATAAAACATTATGGGCTCTTTAGGGCTTGGTTTTTGGAGGGGAGGACCATTATGAGTCGAGTTTTGGAGCAACCTGTATAACTGAATCTTGCTTAGATTGCTAAGACGATCAGTCAAAGCTTATCGTCCGATCGTGTCCATCTCTCAAAACACAATAAATTCAATAGAAAAAATCTTACCAGGGTCTCCACGGTGAAATGGATCCAGAGCCGCACCTATTCGGCGATTACATGTACGACGCGAACGGCACGGCCATACAGTACTTCCCCGTGAAGTACCCTAAGACGACCAACATCGGGGGCAACGAGTACCCCGTCGCCTTCGACATCGTCGAGCTCAGGGTCGAGAGTAACCATGGCAACCCCACATACACCTGCGTCTACAGGTTCAGGGTACATGGGAACCCATTGTCAGACATCAGAATGGCGACAGAAGACAGCATCAAGGACAGTGAGACGTAGCGAACAGTTGGACTTAGGGAATTGGTTTTATATTGTGATGGAGTCACCACTTTTGAGACGCTTTCGTTTAGATTACTTTCTAATCTGACTAGAAATAATGTATTTTAATTACTTAAAAGTTTTGAAAGCACACTTCACACACCTTCATCAGTAATCAGATCGACAATATTGCCAAGCATATTACTTAACTTCGGTATTTCTAGGACGATAATTTCTTTTTCTGGATATTCAGACTACAATTATGTCTTTTCTATTGAATTAAGTATTAATTATGCCTAAATTAAAAATAATAAACGATTATAAGTGGTGACAATATTTTCGAATAAATGTCGTGTTAAACAAACAGTGCAGTGCGCGTTATTACAGTCTCGAAAAACGTCCTATGTGTGTTCAATAGATACTGAATTGGATAGTTATCATTCCTAGACGTATATAGGTATAAGTGAGTGGCCTTAACCATTAACCGATATTTAGCAATAAAGTCCAAAGTACAAAATCTGTTCGTTAAGTGACTTACATTATGTGCTTAGATAATGCCAGCGAATTTTATGTTTTAGAAATATATCTACACTGACCGCACAAAGCCCGTTTTAATACGCTTAGTTGTTCTGAATTTCTTTTACTATTTATACATAGGTAGGTTTTTAATCTATTTTAAGTTATATTTAAGACTTGTAATAATTTATACATGGATCTATAAAGAACTAATTAGGAATAAATATTTCCAGCTGATTAATATTTATAATTTATGTAAGTTTTAGAAGGCATAGTAACTTATTTGTTGGTTTAAATCATGTGAGGCAGCTATGTTCCTTTACGAACGTTTTACTCGTCATAGTTTACTGTATAAACATTCATAAATGCAATCAAAATTACAAAAGAAATGGAATAAATTAGAGTTAAAATCCTATCGTATTTTTGCTAGATCATGTGTTACATTGGTATATTAGATCCATGTTAGGCTAACGTAAATTTGAACTAGGTTTAATGAAGGAGCTAGTCCAGTTAGAGGTTAATAAATTTTATGCCAACTTAAATAAGTGTTTTCAGTTGTAAGTTTCGTGTCTCAAAGAACTAACTTAGCAAGTAGATGAAACCCAGCGTATATTAACGTTTGAGGATCTTATTAGGTGTTAATTTTATTTAGTTTTAAAATTCGGCTTAATGTACAAAAACTCATTCCGATCCGATTTTCTGTGAGAAGGAATGCAAACTACTAATTTAAATTAAAAAATACCTTATTTTGTAAAACTTGACAAATACACATCATTAAAATATGTTCAGCGGTCCAATGATTGCCATAAACTACATTCAATTTAAATAGTATAAAGGTGCTTCTCAGAAAAAACAAATAACTAATGTCCGTTTCACGGTATCCTCGGAGTTTTAAATTAAGTTTAGTGAGTAGTCATTAAAATTACATGATATTCATAAAAGTTACCACTAACACCTGTGTCAGCACCGCTATAGGGTCGCCGCACACGGCCACTGACAGCCATAAAATGCCCGCCACAAATTGCCGCTACTTACTTATAACTGTGGCCGACACTCGCCACACTTTTTCTCCCGTCAAACACACTGCAGGGCACAATCCTCACCTCAGCTATGAAGTCATATGTTACGAGCTATACTGATGCAGTGAGGCAGTTGCACAGTATCCCTCTACCACCCAATAATCTTACTGTCGGATGTAAGATGTAATTATGCCGTCGTAAGGCCTATGCTTAGACTTGGCAACATTTGAAGCAGACATGCTCGTAATAAATGACACTAAATACTGTCGGTATAACAAGCAAAAGCAAGTAGCTTACTTTATTGTGTTAATCATTATTCATTACCAAACCACTGTCGCCTCTGAGCTACAAGCACCTCAAATCGGCTGGAAAGGAAAGGTTGCTTTTTTATTATTATAAACTGCTTTCGCGCGTTGTTTTGTAGCCAGTAGCCTCCAAGTGGCGGAGTTTTAAGGCTGTAATGACCGGTGTGCGGCGATGCTTATTCTTATACCTATGAGAGCACCATAAAGAACACGATATATTTATTTATTTTGCCATGTCACCTGATGGAAATTAATCATATTTTCTACAAATTACGTTTTTCAGTTCAATATATAAATTATTTTGACTGATTTCAGCAGTCCAAATAAGTTCTGACCAGCAAACGGTTCCGACCGTAAAATATTATGTATTTATACATATCAATGTAAGGGCCACGCTTGCTTGCGAATTACGGAAATAACAATTGATCGACTATGGGTGACCAAATTTAGCTCTAAACGATTTTGATTTCACTATGTAAACAATTTTGGCAAGTTAAATACATTTTTTTTTCTATTTTTATTTACTGTAATGTGGTATAGCTATATAAACCCTATAGTCAAATTACTCCCGGTGACTGAATGCAATTAATTATGTACCAATACCAAATATGTATATTCTTCATATTTATTTATTGTTTTATCGATTTTTTTTATAAATTTTTAAAAATTGTATTTGTATGTTTTAATTAGTGGCGGGCATTAGTTTTATTTCGAGGTAGGCAGTAGGTACTTACAAATGTGTATTAACCGTGATAATCAGTGGTTTTCATTAGTAATACACGTTTGTAACCTTCTGCCTACCTCATTTCATTTATCAGGTAGGCACTGCCTAATTGCCTATATGCACCATACGCCTGGTTTTAATCAATGTGAAATGTTGCACTAGAAGTTATTATATACACTAGGGGTTATTTAAAAGGACTATATGAACGTCGAGTACTTGTCGTTACGGTCAGACTGACCGGGCCGCTACTACTGGACCATTTCTGGCTGTAGCTATGGCTGTCTAGTGCCCCGAGTCTCAGAGGTGCGAGACTACGAAGGTGATTGCGCATCTGTGAACACTGCAAGACCTGCAACTATCCCCATTACGCGACCGATGCGCTCGCTGCGCGCGCTGAGCGGGGCTAGGTTTCATACGATTTCATACAAAGAATTCTAAAATGCAATGACTGATGGTTGCGGGTCTTCCAGTGTTCATAGATGCGCGGTCACCTTTATGCCACTCCCGCGTAACGCTGACGACTCTTGTGTATGTCACGCCTAAAGATCATTTATGCAATAAATAAAGTACCGTTACTGTAATTCACAAAAGCATTGACAATAATCTTAATGAAGTTCCTTTTGTTTATATTTACTACTAACAGAACACTTTTAAGCCCTTGGTACTTGTTTGCACTGAAGTTTTTAACAACTTGTCGCTGCTTTTATTTAATTATGTAAAATATTTGTGATGTTCTGAATAAAATAAAATGTTTACTAAAGAGTTTTTTACTTACGTAACAGTAATCATTTTTATTAGAAAGAGTTTTTAAAAATCACCCCACTTAATGTTTTTTTATGTAGTTTATTTTTAATTATTTATCGGTTAAGATGGTTACAGACATAGACTTAGCATTCGCTATTACAGACATTTATTGACATACAATATGTTTGACAAGCATGAAATATGTATACATGTATACCTCAATCCCAAAGAAAATGCGGATTTATCTTTGACTAAATACATTTTATATATTTATGAACTAACTTTTATATATTTATGAACTAACTTTTATATATTTATGAACTAACATTTATATATTTATGAACTAACTTTTATATATTTATGAACTAACTTTTATATATTTATGAACTAACTTTTATATATTTATGAACTAACTCAATCTGCGTTTGTCCCTTTGAATAGGCATCGTTTTTGCAATTTCTTTGCAGGCCTCGGTTCTACGAGTGCATTCATTCTTACGCTATAATCTGTACATCAAGAGATAGTGTTTGTTTTTATCTTTTTAGAATCACTTCATAGGTGTGCTCAGAAGGCGAATCGATCGCGTTTGGTTCTAAGATTTGACTAGCTAAGGACCAGACTCCCATCTTAAATTGTCTTTTTTGTTCGGGCGACATTTGCTTCATTTCTGGCAGGATACTATGAAAGAATAACAGGTCAGGATCTTGCGTTTCAGGAGATTTATATTTCTTTAAATGAAAATATTCTGTTGCAGTCAGGTCACTTAAAGACGACCTTTTGGGTCTTGTATCAAGATCTTGTTGATCTGTTTTAGAACTTGATGTATTAATTATATTATTTTGTAAAGGTGTCGCAGAAAATCCACTGCATTCATTCAATTCTCTTCGTTTATCTTTGAACTCCCCAAAACTATGTCTTCTACTTAGTCCATCTGACTTGTTGACTGAATGTTGTAATTTTTTTCGAGATTTACCTCCTTTCTTTGATAGTTCCTTTACGGGCCCTGAAATGTTAACACACATAATCAAATACATCATTTTACACACACTTAAAAAATTAAGAGAGTCTACAGTCAAGAATCGCGACTTGTTTTTCATTTCATAAAAACGGCTACAGTGATCAAAATTGATGTCATGGCGCGAATAAATGTAAAAATATCATAATACTCAAAACATTTATAGTTTGGGATTTGTGAATTTGGTTCAACTACTAGGCCGAGATAGGTTACAATATCTTTCGATTACAAAATACGTGCGTGTTCATAATGAGCGCTTAGTCACTGACAGCCAGGAAAAATGCGTTTCTTAGTCATGAAGTCATGTCATGTCATGTAGTTGCAGCGTAATAGAATAAAGAGAATTTGGTCCCAAAATATTCGTTATCAACCTTCATCTTCTGTCTCTGATGCTGACTGTACGGCAATAGGCTCCGTATCGCCCTGAGGCTCCACAGACAGAAATTCATCAGTCTCGTCCTTATCTAGTTCCTCATCAAATTCAGAATCATAGTCAAGCCATTCTACTTCTAATGAATTCGGCTGGGATTCAGGACTAGATGCTTGGGGCCTAGGACTTTCATGCATCTGAAAAAAAAAAACAATCATTTTTATAATCTTCTTTTTAATATTTTTATAAATAACTAAAATTGCATTGCATTTCTGTTAAAAGCTTCAACCATTTTAGGAAATAAGGAGAAAGATATTGATTTTGTTAGCATTTCATATTGTATTTAAGTGTGGTGTACTATCAATATATCGAGCAGTGTTTTGCATATTATATTTTATTGAGTGGTAGATAAGACCTTTAGTATTTAAATAGACTTACATCAGGATCATTTGGATCTGGTAATCTTTCAGCTGCCAAATGATTAATCAATTCTAGCAGTTGGTGCTCCCGTTCACTCAGTGGTCTTAACCTGCCCGCTGGACCAGTCTCCGTACCTCTTCTTGAGTCAGCAGCCATTGACTTAAGTTTAGCCTTATATTCGATCCAGTACTGGAAGAAATGCTTAAGTTTAATCTTGTTGAAAATAGAACAATAATAGTACTTGACCTAAGTTTACTTTCCAACAATAGTACGTATAGTTCTGTAATTTACCTATGCTAACCTTCATGGTTACACAAATTCATGTTTACCTTTTCAAAAGTTAGTTAAAGTTAACCTAGGGTTTACTACTTAAAAACTGGTCAACTATTATAAGTAACTTCCCATGCTTTTCTATTTTTAATATTTGTACACCGTTTTGGTACGGCATGTTGGAGCTAAATTTTATAACATCCCATCTACTATGTACACATGTCCGAACAAATAAATTATTATTTTATTTTATTTTATGCAAAGTACAAAACGAGGATGAGATTACTTCACATAATTAGGATTGGACGTCACTAGGTAAGTTAGTCCAATCTATAAAGTATATCGTCCATAATCTACAAAAAAAAAACTTAGGGTAGAAGGTTTCATAGGGTGAAGTGACTGTGCAGTGTTACTGATAAATTTGACAGAGCCCAACCAGTGCTATCCGATTTTATTGCTAATCCAAAAATGAACTAAATGTAGCATAAATAAGTAAGAGTATTACTTACCTTACGCCATTGTTCTGGGGTTTTTTTTAAACCAACTGCATTAAGGCTGACCGTAACTGACTCCCAGGCTCGCCGTGCGTTGTTGAGGTCCTGCAGTGAACAAAAGCGCCCTCCGAACGCAATATGTTGATGCGTTTCAGCAAAGTCTGCTAGTATTTCCGTTTGTCCAAAAGACACTTTTTTTGAAGGAGCCTTCTGCAATATTATAATTAGATAGATACTCTTTATTGCACACCAATCAAAGAAGGTACAGTTAATAATTATAATCAAATAGTTTTTAATCACTGCAGTGTGGCATGTCGGCCGAAGTTTTTGAAGAAGCGTATTGTCCTTTACAAGACAGTAGACACAAATAATTTCTGACACAAAATTATAAATAAACACATTCATGAACCTTTTTTTTTCAATTTTAATTCATGAATTCTTTAGGCAAAAATTTGCAAATCAAAAGATGATAATTTCAAAAACTTTTTTTGGCGGTTACTAATAATTTAAGTCTTTCTCTTGTGAAATTTAGGTAGGTATTATTGATGTGACAACTAACTCACTAAATTATTTTCAAGAGATTTCTGTGTTTTGATTCGATTCGATAAATCTCTGTTCTACTGTTTGTTCCGTTTTATTTGGTTTTACTAAATGGCATGCAGCAATGAGTTCTGTGTTGCTGGGGCTTCACCTGTGTCTAATGTCGTTAATTAGTGCTCTATCTGACGTAGCACGCAGGTGTGGCCGGTCTTTGTGCGCTAAATTGCTTCAATAACATTAGACGTTAGGCGATAGCTCGGACGGCGCGGTAACTTTTGACACATCAAAGGGATTAAGCGGGCGTCTAGTGCGTTGTTGTGGCTACACCTACTACACTAAAAATGTTAAAACACGATCACATTCAAAAACTCTTTGTGAAATATATGTTAAAGTGCATAGTTATTAAGTTAGGATGGAGTAGACAAAATGAAAAAAATATTGAGTTCTTGGAAGCGTTTATTTTTATTTTAAAGACACACTCACAGATTACACGCTAACTACGTCGCTAGACGTTAGAATCAAACGTCAAATAAGTGTGGCCACGCACTTAGCGCGTAGCTTAATGCTTTAATTTAGTTAACGGTAATCATGCCCCAGCATGACAGTTCATCGTTGCCACTTATATAGAATGATCAAGAAACATTACTTTAGGATGAAGAATGTCAACTCCACACAAAAAAAAAAAGGACATTATTTTACCGAGCCATCTAGTGTCAACCCAATAAAAATGTTGTGAGGCTGGAAATTTGAAAGTAAGGTACTCGATTATTTTCACAAAGTAGGTGCGTTCCTTCTGATTGTACAAAAGAATGAAAAACTATTTCATGAAATAATTTTCCATTCTTTTGTACAACCAGAAGGAATGACACCCACTAATTCATGCTTTTATATTAATTTACATTAATTAGCCGAATCCGAAAGAAAAATTATTTATAGGTAGTTATGAATAAAAATACTAGAATATCCTTAACTTAATTTATTTTCATTCAAATGGCGTCAGTTAGTAACTTAGTACATAATGTTGCTTTAATTAAATAATAAATAATTATTTATTCACAAGTAAGTATAAGTATTGGACAACATCACATACATTGCTCTAATCCTAAGATAGTAGCTAAAATCAGTAACAACGGCGGTACCACAACAATAAAAGATTAATACAATCAATAATTATGTGGTTTATAGCCATTAAAGGACCAACATACTAATCAGTTTAGTAAATTTGATTATTAGCTAAGTAGAATCATGTAAACACAAAAAGTTACTTTAAACACATTACACATTGTAAATTAGAAACACTAAGTACAGGTCAGCTCCGTTCAAATGCATGCTGACGCAATGAGCTTGCAGCGTCCATATGAGAAGAGCTGTGCTGAGCTGCTATACAAAACATTTTGGGAAAGTAAACATTAGTTTTACTTTTAAAATTTAACACATTTTTATAAGATTTTATTTACCCTGACGTTTCAAACACTTTACAGAGTAATATTATAAAATCATAACTTATTAACTACCTCATTTAACGGAATTCTTTTCGACATTAATGAATCATGTCTGCCTGACATCTCTGGTTTGTTTGGTACATCCATTGAAACATTGTATGATGAGCTGGGTTGAGGTTCATTCTGAAATTAGAATTGAATGCAAACGACAAGATATAGAGGACTGTATTACGAATGATAAAATGTAATTTATTGCGCAATTATCATGATTTATGAAAAGGAATTAATTTTAAATAATATTTTTAAATTGATTATTATTGAAATAACACTCAGATTGCGTTCTGGCTCACCTGGTTTCTCCAATGTGGTAGCGTCAGCAACATGCAGCGGAGCAATGGTTTGCCCCAGCGTTGGGCCCAGATAAGGCTTACCGGTTTACTGCTATAAGTTGGGATTTTGAGACGGCCTTCATGCAATCACTCACTGAATTGAAGGGTTTTTACTACTTGTAGTTTTCAAGTAGTCTAGAATTGTCTCTATTTGAAAGAGTTAATTAATATAGGCGCGCGATTCACACCGTCGACCAACGAAATTACGAACTTGAACTCGACTGATTGTGTTGCTACACGAATATACGTTACGAATAATTATACAAAAGTTGCAACAACACTGGACATTTGGCCTTTGGCAAATTTTAATTAATTACGAAAACGATAATAACGAACAAGAATAAAATTTACATTATTTGTGCAAAATTTAGGACATATTATTTGAGATAGAGGAAGCAAAACTAATTTATAACAAAAATTGATTAATAAAATAATAACTTATTAACTACCTCATTTACTGGAATTTGTTGAGAAATCAAAGAATCATATCTGCCTGATGTCTCTGGTTTGTTCAGTTCATCCATTGAACAATCTTTCAATGATGAGCTTGGTTTAGGTTCATTCTGAAATTAGAATAAAAATTACATTATTTGTGCAAAAATGTAGGACATATTATTCGAGATAAAAGAAACAAAACTTATTTAAATAGAGATAATAATTTATCTCTGTTTTAAATAAGTTTTTAAATAAGTAAAATAATAACATATTAATCCTCATTTAACAGAAATCTTTCAGACATCAATGAATCATTGCTGCCCGATGACTCTGGTTCGTTCGGTACATCGATATGATATGAAAAACAAAGGAAGTACAGTTTCTAAGCTTTCATGACAATCAAATATCCATATGGACCAAACCACAGGCAACATCAAATATTATTTGTATAGTGTGCGAAATTTTAAGCAGTAGTATAGTGACAAACCTCTTTACAATCCTCAGGAACAGCAAATCTGTGCAACTTCTGAGAACCCAAAGGAAAATCGCTGAAGGAAGTCCTGGGAAAATGTCTGTTGCAAAGCATTCTGTGTTCGCTATAAAGTTTATGCTGGAATTGTTGGGACCAGTATTCTTTATCAGGAAACACATGCTTTGCCCATAATTCACAACTGAAACACAAAATAAAAATTATCCATTGAATCAAAATGAACTTACCCTGAAAGAAGAGTGTAGTAAAAATAGGTACATACCGAAGTGTGTTAGTCTTCCCAGGATTGGGAAAGCGAAACAATTTGATAAGTGGATCCTCAGCCGGTGATCGTCCGCACTTATAACAACGCCGCTTAATTTCCGCCGACATATTATTAAATAAGAGTCACTATCTCGAAACAAACACCGAGTCAATTTCTCAAAACACAAATACACAGTCACTATTTTAGTCAGAGTATGTATTGTAAGTGGAAACAATTAAAAACACAGCACAGCAATTTATTCGAAATTTCTTCTTCTTTTTTATGGCGCCTAATGTTGCCGATCGATAGCACTGATCAAATAAACTACGTAGAATCTATAGTTGGACAAAAACGATAGTATCGATTGAACTAACGATAGTATCGATAGCTCAGTGAGATTCAATACAATCAACACAGAACAATACTATCGATAGTATCGATACTATCGAAGCTGAATATCGAATGCACTATCGATAGTGACATTATCATTAATAGTATTGCTAATACAATAACTGTTATATAAAGCCATTGCAGAATCAGTCCAACTTAAATATTACTGCACTATTTACGTATAGGTCCGTCCAGTTCACATGAAATAGTTATACCAAGATTACAGCCTCAGAATATTTACTAGCTATATCAACCAATATTTATTTACGATACTATCGAATTACTGCCTACTATTGGTAGCGCAAACATATCGATACTATTGATACTATCGATAGTATTGATTGTTGTTGCAATAGTGGGCACCAATAGTGTTGATACTATTGATAGTGCATCCGATTTTCAGCTTCGATACTATCGATAGTATTGCTCTGTGTCGATAGTATTGAATCTTACAGAGCTATCGATACTATCGACAATATCGGTATTATCGATAGGTCTATCGATATTATAGATGATTTCCGAGGTCAACTATCGATAGAACGGCAACACTAATGGCGACTGACGTGTGTTTCATGGACGAAGAGACAAAATGACACTGTCTGTCATCCTGTGTTAAGACCCAAAAAATGTATTTTTTTTAACGTTTGTCGCCGAACAAAAAGGAAGAAGAAGTAGTCTCTATTTAGGTCTCACATAATTATATTTTCTACTCCATCAACACATCAAACTGCCCAAAGATAGTGTCATAAATTCGACAGCTAGAGTTGACGGAGGGTAGTGATGCGCTCTAAAGATAACCGATCGATTTCTTTGGGCATCGAAAAACTTTAGTTAATAGCTTAACTAACACCATCCATAACCCTTCCCCAGCCCAGCTTCAACAAACAACCCAGAAAGCTTTTAATGTTATACGTTCAGTGCAAAATAAAGTTATGGATGGTGATCTTAAGAATACCGCCCACATCTTATTTTCTGACGACACCCTTGCTCCCCCTAATCAGGAAACTCTTGAGAGCCTTCGCAATAAGCATCCCTCACGCTCTAACCATTCCGTCGCCTCTGTCCCTCATCCTCAAGTTACTCATGCTTTTCAAGTTTCTGAAGATAGTGATACTCTAGCTGCCATCATGTCTTTTCCAGCTGGGTCTGCTGACCACTGACTGACTGCTGCACCGACGGCATTACTCCACAACATCTTAAAGATTTGGTGAGTTTGTCCGCCGCTGACACTGGCAGATCTTTATTATCCAACATTACAAAACTTTGCAACCTCCTTCTGTCTGGTCAAGTTCTGGATAGTTTTGTCCCTTTTCTTTTCGGGGCGAGACTCTGTGCCTTCCGTAAAAAAGACGGTGGTATACGCCCCATCGCCATTGGCTCTACTTTCCGCCGTCTTGCAGCCAAACTTGCTTGCAGGCAAATCCTCTCGCCCCTTAAAGAAGTCTTTCAACCTATTCAGCTTGGCTTAGGTAGTAGAGGAGGTTGCGAAGCTGCAGTGCGTGGAGTCAGAAATTTTCTGACCGATTGTGAATCCGATATTCTTTTAAAAGAAGACGTGAGGAATGCTTTTAACTCCCTGGACCCGAAACTTTAAACGAAGTCCATTTCCTTACTCCTCAGATTTATCCTTTTGTCTTTCAAAGCTACAAATTCTACAATAGCCCTTCAAAATTGCAATCAACACTCTATTCATTCTGCCGTTGGTGTTCAGCAAGGCGACCTCCTAGGTCCAGCCCTTTTCATTTTAGGCATTCACCCTATCATTTCACAACTAAATTGCAAATTAAATGTCTGGTATCTCGATGACGGCACACTAGGAGGCAAAGCTGATTATGTTTTTCAAGACCTTGTGAAAATTAAAGAAAAATGGTTTAGAATTAAATCTTTCCAAATGCGAGTTATTTATTAATAGTCATGTCTCCGCTCACGATTGTGAACTAATTATTAAAAAAATTAATTATTTGGCTCCCAATATTAAAATTATGAATTCTGATTCACTTCGCCTTCTAGGTGCTCCTCTTCTTGAAGCCAGTATTCAGCCTCTTTTAGACGAAAAAAATTCCCATTTTAAAAATATGGCCTCTAGATTGGAACGTCTAAATTCTCATATAGCTTTCCCATTTTAAAATTTTGCCTCTTCGTTCCAAAGTTAACGTATATACTCCGTGCAAAAAAATGGAAAAATTCACAGTATTTGTCTAATATCGATACCATCCTTAGATCAAGCCTAGAAAACATTTTTAATTTACGGCTTTCTGATAATTCCTGGTCGCAAGCAATGCTCCCTATTTGCTTTGGTGGTATCGGTATTCGCAACATCTCAAGTGTCGCCCTCCCCACTTTTCTCTCCTCTATTCATAGCACTTCCGTTCTTACCTTAAAAATCTTTGATAATTCCCAACATCTTACCGAGTTGAGAGAGGCAGAGGAAGCTTGGCGAGGTCTCTGTCCCAGTTAGGATTTCCCAAAGGAACGTAACCTTCAAAAACTTTGGGATGTCCCAATGGCGAGAGAGACCTTTAATGTTTTGGTCCAAAATTCTTTCAGTGACTGTGATCGTGCTAGGCTCTTAGCAGTTTCTTGTAAGGAATCCGGCCACTCGCTTAACGCTCTTCCATCAAAATACCTTGGCACTCTCCTCGACAACGAATCATTCCGGGTGTGTGTGGGCTTGCGCCTTAGGACTCCAGTTTGTGAGCCACACCGGTGTCCCTTTGGCAAGGAGGTAGACAGATTCGGTCTTCACGGTCTCTGTTGTCAGCAAAGCGCTAGGCGTTTTGCCCGCCACGCTGCACTCAATGACGCCATCAAGAGAGCTCTTGCTAGCATCGTCGTTCCTTCCACCCTGGAACCACGTGGGTTGGTGCGCGATGACGGCAAGAGACCGGATGGTCTCACGCCTGTTCCCTGGGAGCCGGGATGGGCTTTAGTTTGGGACGCAACTTGTGTTGATACTTTAGCCCCTTCTCATCTTAGGGAATCAGGTGTTAAAGCTGGAGCTGAAGCGGAGTCCGCTGAAAATGCTAAGCGGCGCAAATATGAGTCACTTGCAAGTGACTACATGTTTGTGCCATTTGGCGTTGAGACTTTTGGACCGTGGGGACCGAGTGCAAAATTATTTTTCGGTAAAATTGCTCCAAAATTAATAAGGATTTCGGAACATAAAAATGCTGGCTCGTTCCTCGCTCAAAAGCTTAGCTTAGCCATTTAGCTAGGAAAAGCTGCTAGCGTTCTCGCCTCCTTGCCTCTTGAACACGCGTTTTTATATTGAGTAGGTAGTTTATAATTTTTAAATTTTCACATTATTAAAAAACCACACAATTTAAACCGCATGCAGACATTATAAAGTAACAACACAGTATACTTTATATTTTTGTCAATTTTAATTTAGTCTCTGCCGCCTCTGAAGTCCCGTTTTCAATCCCGGTCGGGTCAATATAAAAAACGAACTTTTCCATATTGTCTTGGGTCTGGGTGTTGTTGTACTGTCGTTTCTGATTTCTGTTGCACAAGTGCTTTAGTTACTTAGTTTAGAATCAAAAACAATGTACCTATGTGATATTGTCCGATATGTAATAATGTACAGTCAACAGCACGTCGACCTACCCCAAAATTCAAAAATTCTCCAATAGATTTTCAACTTTAAGCCTGACATATAGAGTTCATTTTCAAATGAGAAAATTTGACATTTTGTGGTAGGTCGACGTGCTGTTGTCCGTACATACACACAAGTAAGGTTGATTATACTACGTCAAATTATTACAACTAAAATTGGTTGTCTGTAAAGCAGGTTAACGGGCGTTAATTTTACGTGATAACGTCATGAAAAAACATAATTGCTACTAAGACGCGGCCGATTGAGTGGAAGAGAGATAGATGCGTCACACAAGCCGAACGCTTGAGCAAGGTTACACGCTCAGTTTGGCGTCAGTCTGGTCCATCAGTCTGGATTGACTTGACTGATCCGAGAATGACGGATGATTCGAGACTGACAGCAGACTGATAAAAAAGTACGATTGATTTAGGTGAAACTGGTGAAACCAGATGATTTAGAAACATTTGCAAAAGAAAAGAAGTCTTCGTATTTCAAATAGTTTCTCTTTAAGAAAACTTATTCCGTCCAATTGGTTACTTTTTATGAATAAAATGTATGCTGATGTACAATTATACTGATTCTAACAGCCATACGCAGGCTAGACTTATTATTAGATGATAACAAACAGCTGTTTAATTTATTGATACATTCTGTAAAATTAAGTCCCAGAAGGTAGATAGACGACCTGGTAAATTTACAGGACCTGGTAGATGCAGGTCGCTTCCAACCGGCAAATCTGGATGTCACGGGGGGGGGGGGGGCTATGTTCAGCAATGGACGTCCTATGGCTGAAAATGCTAAAATGATGATAATGATTGCGTGTAAAATAAACCTTGTTTAGGCTTAAATAATAAGAACAAAGCATTCCTAATAATATATGAAAGTACCTATAAACTTTAATACAAAATAATAAATAATACCTTAAATAATTATTATGTGTTATAACGCTAAACATGTGGTCCTGGTCCTGTTACCTTAATAGAAAAGGACAAACTCTGTGTAGGTTGGTCTCTCGCTCGCCCCTAGCATCTCCTTCAGTGCACTGTCTTGTTACTTGTATGATGTCTTTGTATCAAACAGACTCACGCTTAAGGTCTGAGCACACAGCCGGCGCAGCGCGACGCCGACGGCGGAACGCCAGCGCTATGAGTCAGTCACACTGAAGGCGTGACCGTCCCGCTGATGGCGCGATGGCGTCGCGCCTGACATTCCGCCCGCGGTGTGACGTGATTTCACATTTTTAAATAAGATGCAAAGTGATTAAGACGTGGAAGCAGCTTTGCTTTTGTTTGCTTTAGCTCGAAAGAAGAAGAATCTAAAACTCACTTCCTATTGACTCCCAAATGGCAGAGTGACATTTTTATATTCTTTGTGGCTACGGTCGTATAAGAATGTGTAACCTCTGACACATTCTATCAGACGTTCAATTGTTGCACTATCCATTTTTTTGGTACTAAAAGTTGAATAAAAATATCGAATGCCCATGTTGCGCCCGTTAGGAGCTCTATCCTTGTGTTTATTGACAAGTTTACCTAGGACAAGTGATCCAGTTGGGTAGGCCTAATTAGGAGAAGGAGGTCAATCGACGAATTCAAATCTTCTCGTCCAAAATAACTTAGTGCCTAAAGGCGAAAGAAAGTCTACAACCAGTGTGTGTTACCAGTGATGACATACGGAACAGAAACTTGGCCTCTCACATGGGCATAATAAGGAAGCTCAAGGTTATGGAGCGTGCTATGAAGAGGGCTATGCTTCTCAGTGTTTCTTTACGAGATCGAATCAGGGCTAAGGATATCCGTGAACGAACCAAAGTCGCAGACATAGCCCAAAGGATTAGCAAGCTAATCTGGCAGTGGGGGGCACATAGCACGTAGAACTGACCGATGGGGCAAAAGGGTTCTGGAATGGAGGCCACGTACCAGCAAGTGCAGCGTGGGACGTCCCCCTACAAGGCGGACATACGACCTGGAGATTGCAGGAAGCTACTGAATGCAGCCCGTCTATTAAAAGATACACTACGCCGCAGTTCACACCAATCTGCTCTGGCATTATTCAAATACTGTCTACATCTAAAACAGGTGCCATTTTGGCGTGAGAAGCGACTTAGTTTTTGAGGTTCCGTACCCAAAGGGTAAAAATGGGACCCTATTACTAAGGCTACGCTGTCCGTCTGTCTATCCATCTGTCACCAGGCTGTATCTCATGAACCGTAATTGTTAGACAGTTGAAATTTTCACAGATGATGTATTTTTGTTGCTGCTATAACAAAAAAAAAACTAGAATAAAAATATATTTAAGGGGGCTCCCATACAACAAACGTGTTTTTTTGCCGTTTTTACAGATAATGGTACGGAACCCTTTGTGCGTGAGTGCGACTCCCACTTGGCCGGTTTTATTATCCCTCTTACTCCCAATTACTTAGCCAGGTAAAAAAAAAACTTTATCAGGCCATTTCTTATCTACTTGATCGTGGGAACTGCAGGACTTCCTAGTTTGTTTTGATAATAATTTGACTTGGGTACGAGTTTGATAAGAGATGACTCAATTTGTTAGTTTCTTAATGCGATATAAGTGTTATACCATTTTGGAATTGCCATAGCATAGGGAAGTTTTTAATGGAATTTGTTCATTATGTTTCATATAATTTTTTTTCACGGTTGCTCCTCTAAGTCAAAACCATTTCCTTTGGGTAAAAATTAAATTGAGATTGACTATCGATTGTCGTTATTTCACACTATTTATCGACTGGATAATGATTGTTTCATCATAAACAACTATTGCCAAAGACGTAGGCTTACAAAAAAGTAAAATAAAGAGCTGTATAAAAAACTCTGATACAAACTTAATGAAAAATTGGGGATATTTAAAAAAAATACTAAAGTTGGTCATACTCAAAACTGTTAAAACTTTTCTATGGACATGTTAGGCTTGTTCGATGCGTCTTAGGCACATCTATCTCCGGTGTCACTGTGACGTGCTAATTTTAGGTGTATAACGAAATATCACATTTCAGACTCTCTTTATGGATTTTACTTTAGTGACGCGATATGTGACAGCTCTCGACCAGATTTGAAACCTTTGTTACCCACGCGTTTAGCAGACATTCTAAAAAAACTGTTGGCATAGACAGCCGGAATCCGACTGTCTGAGCCATCCAGTTCTACTAGTTCCAGGTGTTCTTGGTAGCTGGAAACTCATCTAATCGTTAGTGACGGCGATGGTTAATACGAATTATCGTTTGTGACGGCAAACAAAAGGTATAAGCAAATCAATTGTTCTCCATACATCGATGCATTAGGGTGACCACACTTCCCACTTTATTAGGTATACAAATACTAGTGTACTTCCGGCCGTCTGAGCCAGAGTCCTAGAGAGATCTCGCATATCTAGGCTGATAACGAATCGTAGGTGACGGCGATATACCTAGGTTTCATCGTTTGTGACGCAATAGATTTTATGAAAAATGAAAAAACCTGGCTCAGACAGCCAGAATTTCACTTTTTCCGACACTCTGGATCTTAAATTCTAGAGGGTTTCAGGGCCCCGTTTCTTATCAAATGTTTAGTGACGCGATATGTGACGGCATCTAAAGTAGTTTCATCCATTTTGATGCAACGGTTTTCGCAGAATCATGAAAAATGTGTGGTCAGACAGCCTGATATCCGGCCGTCTCAGCCATTTTGTTTTTGCAGAAATATAACGAAATATCACATTTCAGACTCATCTTTTTGGATTTTACTTTAGTGACGCGATATGTGACAGCTCTCGACCAGATTTGAACCTTCGTTACCCACGCATTTAGGAGCCATTCTAAAAAAACTGTTGGCACAGACAGCCGGAATCCGGCTGTCTGTGCCAGCCAGTTCTACCACTTCCAGGTGTTCTACGTAGCTGGAAACTGATCTAATCGATCAGGTAGGGCGCGGCCGAGTTCTGTTTCCCGGCCAGTCACGTTGTAGGTAAGTAAGAATAGTAGTGTGGGACCTGCAGGATGGCCTCGACGATGGTGGC
This sequence comes from Anania fuscalis, assembly GCA_950371115.1. Taxonomy (NCBI): domain Eukaryota; kingdom Metazoa; phylum Arthropoda; class Insecta; order Lepidoptera; family Crambidae; genus Anania; species Anania fuscalis. The sequence goes on along the minus strand of OX493334.1, from coordinate 4,538,824 downwards.
GGTCTTGCCGGTGCCGGAATCGGTAAAGAAAGACTGATGATTGCATTTAAGTAATTGAACATTATAAGCCAGCTATGGGTAATTTGTTATAGTGATTAAGTATTCGAATCTAGAAAAGACTGATTATTGAATTAGAATTAATACTTTAGATAGGTATACTAATTATTGTTCGAGGCCATCCTGCAGGTCTCATACTACTATACTTATATACAACGTGGCTGGCCGGGGAACAGAACCCAGCCGCGCCCTGCCTGTTGAAATGGGCCGTAGGCATGTGGGACGAGTTGGTGAATTACTTAAAGTAATGGGAGAATCTCTTATTCTATTCCGCAAGTCCATGCTGCACGGGCCGCCCGGCACCAGCAAAACCGTCACCATCGTAGAGGCCGTCCTACAGGTCTCACACTACTATACTTATATACAGCGTGGCTGCCGGGGAACAGAACCCGGCCGCACCCTACCTGCTGAAATGGGCCGTAGGCATATGGGACGAGTTGGTGAATTACTTAAAGTAATGGGAGAATCTCTTATTCTATTCCGCAAGTCATCAGATGACTTGCAAAATATCTTGTCCCAAATGAAATGAAATTCTTTATTCTGTATATAGGCCCTCTTCCGGGCACTTATACACGTCCCAACATATAACTTAGCCCTACCACCGCTTCGGGACAACATATCGGCTGGTGATAAGAAGAAACGGCGCAAGAAACTCAGTCACCTGATTTTATTACAGGAAATACAATTACAAGATAGTGTAAGTGCGAGCTAGGCAGGCTATTAAGTCCATGCACTCTTGTCGTTCAAGTAATCTTCAACTTTGTAGTATCCTTTTTCCATAAGAATTTTTTTAATGTGGTTTTTGAACTCATAAACAGGTAAGTCAACAAGAGTTTGTGGTACTTTATTGAAGATTTTTATACATTTCCCCAAAAATGAATTACCCACTTTCTTTAATCTGAAGCTCGGAACGGCAAGTTTATGTTTATTTCTAGTATTATAATGATGTGAATCCCATTTAAGGCTAAACGAACTTAGGTTTTTTCTAACATACATAATATTGTCAAAAATGTATTGTGACGCTACTGTTAATATTTTAATATCTTTAAAGACCTCCCTCAGAGAGTCGCGAGGCCCAAGACAGTATATTGCACGTACAGCTCTTTTTTGCAACACAAAGATTGACTCAATATCAGCAGCTGAGCCCCATAGCAATAGACCGTACGACAACAAGCTATGAAAATAACTAAAGTATACTAGTCTTGCCGTTTCGATATCAGTTATAAGCCTTATTTTCCTCACAGCATAAGCCGCCGAACTGAGCCTTCCTGACAAGGCAATTATATGGGGACCCCATTGCAGTCGGGAGTCTATTGTAATTCCCAAAAAGGTTGTTGCATCGACTGCATCTATATGATCGTCTGACATATTAATATGCGTACTGACCTGCCTCACATTGGGCATAGTAAATTTGATAAGCTTGGTTTTTTTTGCATTAAGTAACAGATTGTTAGCAGTAAACCATCGTACTACTTGAGAGAGAGCATCATTCACATCGTCAAAGCCAGCTTTAGCTCTGTCAATTTTAAAAATCAATGATGTATCATCTGCAAACAATACTATCTCACAAAGGTCTTTAGTAAAGTAAGGAAGGTCATTTATATATATCAGGAATAATAAAGGTCCCAATATAGAGCCCTGGGGCACACCCATGCATAATGGGGCCCCGGAAGAGTCAGTTCCATTGACATTAACTGTTTGCGTTCTATCCGTGAGGTATGACTCTAACAATTTTTCTGATTCATTTGAGACACCATAATGCCGTAATGGGGAGAAACACGCAAAGCTTTTTGTAGATGGCGCGATCGTCGCTTGTACCCTGTTGACTGCTAGTGTCAAGTGTGTATTTGCGATTTTTTCGCATACAAAGTTTTTTAGCGTTTAAAACGTATTTATTTATGTCTTTTTCTGAGCTTCAAAGCGGATTTCGTAAAAGGACCAGAACAATTAACGGAAACGTAGTGATTTGATAAAGAGGTAAGCATTGAGAATATTGAAGGTTACATTCTATTTCCTGTGCATAATTCTGGCTAATTTGGACTATATCTGTTATATCTTCTAGATTGGAGTTTTATGAGCGGAACCGAAACTTTGGCGCTGACTATAACATTACAGATGATGTTGCATATTATGCCTCTCTGGCGATAGAAAAATTCAGAGACATTGATGCCGATTTTCCACTTCCTAGCTTAAGGAAACATGAAATACATCTTTATTTAGAAAGGTATAAAGTATATTCAAATAATTTCCCGATATTTATTCAATACACTTTTTAAATAATAAGTATTCATCATCTGATGCTTTTTGTTTCACAGATACAACAGCAAGCAACAAAAAGTTCTGTATGAAGCATGTCATCTCCTAACTGTCCACCTCTACTCTGCTGGTGATATCACATACATGAAAGGATAATGTAAAGCAAGGATGGAGAAAGTTAATTTTATACCATTGTGAGCGCTGCGGATAGTGGCATGTATGCATGATGTAAACATGTATCTCTAATTCAATACCAGAGGTCATGAAAGTTCTCCAGATTATGGGAAGTGTATTTAGGATATGTGGTGGACAAGCGTGGATTAAATTGTGAATTTCTAAGTAGTCTTGATAAACTTCTAAGCAAAGATACAATAATTAAATTTAGCACCCGTATAAAGCTAAAAAAAGCTTGATATATGAAATTACTGTGCCTTAGTTAAGTATTAGTGTTAGAGAGTTGTACTTTAAACAGAAAATTCCTTACTACACACAAACACATAGATATTTATTTTGTACTGGTAGGAAATTCTGCAATTTGATTGATGCATAGCATGTAGTCGTGATACTATTTCTTTAGTAATAAGTATGATACTCACATTTGTGAAATGTTACTTTTTTTATAAGCATCATTATGAAGTAATGGTATATTTAAAGTAAGTAACATGTTTAAAGGTTATTTGAAAATAATAATAAAAAAACAGATATAACTTCTTAGACTTTTATTGATTTTTTTTATAAATAGATTCCCTAAAATTGCAGCGGTTGAGAGTTTCTCAGTTCTTCATAATAGTGAGGCCTAGTAAGTAATTGAGATTTTCCATTATGAAAAGGACGTACCTGTTCTAACTATTACATTTCTTTCTGTCTCTTTTGTAAGTATATTGCCTCCGCTTTGTCTTTTAGTTAAAAGTTCACAGCACTCTACAGTAGAGAGACAGGCAAGTAGTGGAGTCCTTCATAAATTCAAGAAGAAGACAGGGTAAAGCACTAACGAATATTATCAATGTATTAGTATGTTTAAAACTGCTCCATAAAGCTTGTCATGACTTGGGCTTTTTAGGTTTCTGTACTTTTGTTTCAGTGCCAGTGAATTCACTAAACTGTTACCCGTTTAGTATATTATACTTTTTCCAAAATAGTCTTCTTCTATGAAATATGCTGTGAGTAATCGTGCAACTTTTAATCCGTAAAGCAGATTCCCACTAATTTTTGCGTTTATAGTCCTTAGGGAATAAATGAACTACTTCAATTTTACAGTTTAAAGCACCACACTGTTGCATTGCGACTTTAATCCTCGAAAATATGGTAAACAAACAGAAATGATTGCAAACTTCCATACAATCTGACAGATGTTATGTCAGATCTAGGTACAAGACAATAAGCGCCCCTGGCGTGATAAAAAGTTAGTTTTTCTCCCCATTTCATTAATAACGTTTTGTGATCTACACAATCGAAAGCCTTAGACAAATCACAAAAAACCCCTAGAGCATCTTGCTTATTTACAAACGCATCGAAGATATGCTTAATGAGTGCAACTCCCGCATCAGTTGTGCTTCTACCCTTGGTAAAACCAAACTGATTCTCATGCAATAAATTGTTCATTCTAAAGTGTGATAAGAGTTAATTAAACACTATTTTTTCAAATATTTTACTAAGAGCTGGTAGTATTGATATCGGTCTATAGTTAGAGGGATCACTTTTATCTCCGGATTTAAATATGGGTATGATTTTGCTGTATTTCATTAAATTAGGAAATGAGCCTTCATCAATACACTGATTAAATATACAAGCAAGATGCGTTGCTATACTATCAATTATATGGTTGATTATATTAATTGAAATGCCCCATAAATCTTCTGTTTTTTTTAAATTTAGCTCTCTAAAAGTTTTAACAATAATTTCGGGATTTATATGCCTGAAATTTAGAATAGAACTGCATTCCTCGACATTTGATTTCAAAAAAGTTTCTGCAAGACCTTGTGAAGAGTTTAATTTACTAGTTGTGGCAATAGGTATAGTAGAAAAAAAATCCTTAAACGCGTTTGCTACTTCGTTGTCGGATTTAATAATTTTATTATCAACATTAAGGCTAAATGTGCGATCTAATTGTTTAGTTTTGCACGTTTCTCTATTAATAATGTTCCAAGTGGCTTTTATTTTATTTTTGGAGCTAGCAAAAGTATCACGAATGTAATTTGATTTGGCCACTGAACATACTTTTTTAAAGATTTTAGAGTATTTTTTGACATGTTCAATAATTTTAGGGTCTTGAGTTTGCGCTTTTAGGTCATACAATTCATATAAGTTTCTCCTACTTTTATGAATTCCAGTCGTAGCCCAGTCACTGAATTTACATTTATTTGTATTTATTTTAAGGTGTTTTTGCTTAAATATATTGTTTAACTCATATTTAATCAATCCAAACAAATTTTCATACGACACATCCGTAGTGTCACTGTTGAATGGTAATACATTTATTCTATAATCAATATTTTTCTTAAATCTATCTAATTGATTGGCAGCGACTGGCCTACAAATAATATCTACCATAGGTGAAACATGATGGTGCTCAAATGTGGCTATTTGTCCACTATGATCTGATCTTAGGCAGTTTATAATTGATTTTTGCCTAACTTCACAATTACAGAAAATATTATCTAAGCAAGTAGCTGTTGTAGGAGTGATGCGAGTAGGTTCATTAAAAAGGTTAATTAAACTATAGGATTTAAAAAGATTTAAGAACCTTACAGAGTTTTGAGTTACTTCTAATAAATCAATGTTAAAGTCTCCACATACAACTATTTTCTTATTAGATTTTGATAATATATTTAATACCTGTTCCATGGTGGACTCAAAAGGAAGGTAATCTGCCGATGGGGGTTTATATACACTAACAATGATATACCGCTCTAGCTCAGCACATGCTAGTTCAATAGTTTGCTCTATAGAGAGTGCCACGATGTCTGTGCGTTCTTTGGACTTAATATTGTTTTTAATAAGAATTAGTGATCCCCCTCGCTGAGCTGACTCTCTACTGAACAAACTAATGACTTTCCAATTTTCGATCCCTATGAGCACTTCACATTTCTTAAGCCAGTGCTCAGTAAGACAAAGGACGTGTATATTCATATCTTGTAAATATAATGTTAATTCCAGATCTTTGCCAGAAAAGCCTTGTATATTCTGATGAACAATATTGAGGCAGTTAGACTTTTCCTTTGTCATTATAGGATGACAGCAAGAGATTTCCTCTATTGTCTTATTAATTAATTTAAATGTATATTATTATTACTTGGAACTGATTCCAAGGTGTGGCTTAACATGTCATTACTCTGTTCAATAGAAGCAGATTTGGTAGCCAAGTTCTTGGCTGAATAATTAATATAATATGATAGCGACATTGCTATCTGTCTTTTGATTTTTCCACTGAGATAATATTTATCCCTGGTCAAATGATACTGATTTTTTTAATGAAATTATTTATGTCAATAATATGAAATTTATCAGAATTAAATGTCATGGTATTTAAACAAAGATTCATTTTGTAGCGAGTATTATTTTCTTCCTGTGGCAAACTGACGCTATAGGGGAGTGTAAACATCACAATTTTATTTACATTTAACAATTGCAATGAGTCTAAAAATTTTGTCAAGTCCTTTTTGTTTACATTGCCCCTATCACCTATTAATATCATTAAAGTTGTATTTTTATCAAATTTATAATTCACAACATAATTTATTATATCAAAAAATGTTGAATCTGGCATGCAGTGATTAATAATACTTTGTCCCAAGTATGTGTTCAGTAAGGGCCCATATTTTTTCCTATTCTATCGCTACCTAACATAACCAAACTTGATTTACTGTTGTCTTTTATTTACGCGAACACGATACATTTAAATGTCTACCTGTGACCACGAACGCTGTAAAGTGTTCGAAACGTCAGGTCAGGTCAACCGCGAAATAATCCGTAAAAGTAGTTTAATTTAAACAAACTTGATTTTACAGGGCCATTTTTATGATTTTTCTTTGCTTGGGAACCAACGGAGATATGGCTTGAGTTAATACTTTTTTTTGTTTATTAATTTTAGAGTAACTGGTGAATCACATCCTAACTGAGAGCCAAGTGAGCAACTTTCATTTATAGTTATATTATTACAACTACACGATGACACGAGGCTCGTCAAAGCCAAGATATGTTCACCACACTCTTTTTTTGTGATAACATAGCGCTGAGTCATTACATCTAGTGATTTCTTAAGATTACATAATTCTAATTCTAAGTTTTGAACATTTTTTTCATAGTCAGACACACTTTTTTCTAATAAAATAGAGTACAGATCTAGTTTATCGCCTAATTTTCTTCTTTCATCTATTTGTTTGGTGTAAGACTGTAAACATTTCTGCTTTTTGATTAATTTCTGAGTTCTTTTAATAAACTTATTAACTTTGACATATTTCCTAATTTTATTTTTACTTAATTTAGCAAGGCAACCAGGATAAGGGGATTTTAAAGTTATGTCACCTGTTAAATCAATGGTTGTAACTGATTGATTGCTAGATGAAGTTTGAAGGGGGCTGGGCGCACTTCCAACTAATTTATTGAATAAACAATTAGTTTGGTAGTCAACATGATCTTGCTTCTCTGTCTCCAGGTGTAGGATGTGGTCCTGGGCGTCATTGAGGTCTTGATGAATGGTCCGTAGGCATGTGGGACAAGTTGACAAATAAAAAAATAGCTTTATTTCCAGTAAAACAAATTACTCGTAAGCGTGTTTATACAATATTTCCTCTTGAATTACTTAGGTACCCTAAACAAGTCACTCTAAACCCAAAAAGTAATAATCATGTGTTGATTGGTCCTTCATAGGTCTGTGTAAATACGTATTAAAAGAACACGGCAAGCAGCTGTCGTGAAACGGGGAAATTTGGCCAAGATTTTCTTCTTTATTAGTCCTTGCATACCTAATACGTGTGAAATGTGGTCACCCTAATGCACCAATGTATGGAAAACAATTGATTTGCTTATATCTTTTGTTTGTCGGCACATAAAGCCGTCACAAACGACAATTCGTATTAACACTCGCCGTCACTAACGATTAGATCAGTTTCCAGCTACGTAGAACACCTGGAAGTGGTAGAACTGGCTGGCACAGACAGCCGGAATCAGTTTTTTTAGAATGGCTCCTAAATGCGTGGGTAACGAAGGTTCAAATCTGGTCGAGAGCTGTCACATATCGCGTCACTAAAGTAAAGTCCAAAAAGATGAGTCTGAAATGTGATATTTCGTTATAGATCTAGAAAAACAAATTGGCTCAGACAGCCGGATATCAGGCTGTCTGACCACACTTTTTTAATGATTCCGCGAAAACCGTTGCGTCAAAATGGATGTAACTACTTTAGATGCCGTAACATATCGCGTCACTAAACTTTTGATAAGAAACGGGGCCCTGAAACCCTCTAGAATTTGAGACCCAGAGTATCGGAAAAGGTGAAATTCTGGCTGTAGAGCCAGGTTTTTTTTTTAATTTTCAAAAGATCTATTTAGTCACAAACGATGTAACCTAGGTATAATGGTGTACTTCCGGCCGTCTGAGCCAGAGTCCTAGAGAGATCTCGCATATCTAGGCTGATAACGAATCGTAGGTGACGGCGATATACCTAGGTTTCATCGTATGTGACGCAATAGATTTTTTGAAAAATGAAAAAAACCTGGCTCAGACAGCCGGATTCCGGTTGTCTGTGCCAGCCAGTTCTACCACTTCCAGGTGTTCTACGTAGCTGGAAACTGATCTAATCGTTAGTGACGGCGAGTGTTAATACGATATGTCGTTTGTGACGGCTCTATGTGCCGGCAAACAAAAGATATAAGCAAATCAATTGTTTTCCATACATTGATGCATTAGGGTGACCACACTTCACACGTATTAGGTATGCAAGGACTAATATAGAAGAAAATCTTGGCCAAATTCCCCCGTTTCACGACAGCTGCTTGCCGTGTTCTTTTAATACGTATTTACACAGTGAACATGTCTACAGCTTCCTCATTACTCTAAAACGAATTCTAAGCCTGCCATAGTTTAACGCATAATGAGAGCCATCGAAACGTTCCAGTCATATAATTGCAGCAATCAGATCTTCGTTACTATGAGGTGTTTTTTGTGTGTCAGCCGACGAAACGTGTCTCCAGATGACACATGCCGTTTAGGCAAACCAGTAAGGTTAGGGTTTCAGAATATAGTTAGAAATTTAACTAATAATGACAGCAATGATAGCCAAAAAAACTAGCCATCACACTGAAATACTGTTAAAACTACGATCGTAAAACTATGTGCGAGCTGGAGACCCATGTCTCTGGCTTGCACAGCTGTATCTTCGTAATTACTCAAGATACGATCATAATTTATACCTCAAAATTCGCGGTCGAATTGCAGCATTCGACTCCAAATATATCAAAACTTAATCTTGAATAGTTTAAGAGCTACGAACCAATAAGTATGTGTAAGCTGGAGACCCATGTCTCCAGCTTACACATGGTGAATTAGAGTAACTGTATAAGTTAGAGTTTCATTTGAAACATGAAATGATTCGTTGTAATAGCAGCACAAACGATGTTTAATTTCAAATCTCTGGGCCTCTTGGTTTCATAATTATAAGCCAAAACCTGTTTTCCCGCCAAAAAATTCAAAATAATGGCTCGGAAGCGGGCAAAGCGCGACGTTGCCGTTCCGTGCGCTACACTATTGTAGTCGAGTTTGAACTCAAGAGCTAGTATTATTTGGAGTCATTTTAATTTGCGCTCTCGATCGTTTTTATTTCTATACTAAGAATGATAGACAAGGAACCTTAAACATAAGGACAAAATAGTTCCTCCATAAGTTTTAATATTTAATTTTGATGGTAGTGATTTCACACGCGGATGATTTTATATTTTTCATTTTTTGATGAGAATGTAATTTGTTTTTTCACATTTCGCTAATTTACATTAAAAATATCATTCCAATAAGCAAACTAATCTATTCTATTGATTTATTTACTATTTCAATGATTTTAAACAAAGTAAGTAATGGTTCAAAATAATATCTATGGTCGATCTCATAAGTTTTTTAACGGTATACGATAACCTTACATCCGCTCGGTATTTACACAGAAAAGCCATTTTGTCATCGGCTCGGACCGGGCCGACGATTGAAATAAAGTAAATTTAAATATATCTTACGTTCCAAATTGCGCTAAAAGCACTGTCAGCGTAAAACCGACCAAATATAATAGTCACAATTAATATTACACAAAATAGGGTTTCTTTACCCACCTGTTGCATTTATATGGATTCGTGCTAATAGTGCTTTAGCGCAATGCGCTAAAGCACTATTATTATCCGAATTCGGAACAAAGGGTTATTATAGCGCGACTTCCGTTTGATACTGTATATATGGTAGACTCTGACTTATCTGTGGTATCTATCAGGATTAGCGTTGGGATTCCACCCGGGTATATTCCCAAAAATGGGAAAATATTCGGGAACATTCCTAATGAAACGGAAAATAAACGGGTGGATTCGATTGTTGATATGAAATTATTTAACTCAAAATAATGTTAAAGCTTAGGTTCTAAGCATTTTTGTTGTTATTTATTTACACATACAATAAAAAACAGTACCTTATAATCCATGAATTGATTCTTTAATCACAATAGGCAAATTATAAAACGTGTTTATTTTTCCAATCGATATTTATCATCTGTAGTTTCTATTTACAAATTAAAAGGTTTGCAAGTTACTAATTTAATAGGACAATCGATGGCTGAGCGACCCCATGTGAGAATGGCTGGTTTAGTTATCCATCGTGGCGTAGGTAGTAACTGAATTTACAGCATCATGCGGAGCGGAGCGGAGGGCATGCAGACCAAAAGTTAAGTTCTACCGGCAAGTTTACCTACATCGTGTGATTACGTGCCAACAATTTATCAATAGAAATAGGTATAAGTGTACCTACTATACGTTAAAATCTCTCCTATTTATTATTATTTTCTAGGTTTTCAGTGCGAATAAATTGATGAATATAGATATTCTTAACATTTATTAAAAACTCCTATCTTGATTTATAAATTAAAAACATAAATAATATGTAATAATCTTACACATTATAACTTCTCTGTATTACAAGTACTTACTTAATATCATCTTAAAAATCACTCTAACTCGGGACTATCTATAGACTTAATAAAATATTTACGTCGTTTTATTTCCAAGTTCTCTCTAATAATTCTGACTGCTGTGTCATCTCACATTAGGAAAAAGGTTCAAGTCATATCTTTGTAATAGAGTCCTAAAAATGGTGGCAAGTCTTATAATTACATAGACTTTTCGTCACTAGCTCCTAGTCTATCATTCTTAGTATTAGAAATAAAAACGATCGTGAGCGCAAATAAAAATGACTCCAAATAATACTAGCTCTTGAGTTCAAACTCGACTGCAATAGTTTACCGCACGGAACGGCAACGTCGCGCTTTGCCCGCTTTCGAGCCATTTTTTTTAATTTTTTGGCGGGAAAACAGGTTTTGGCTTATAATTATAAAACCAAGAGGCCCAGAGATTTGAAATTAAGCATCGTTTGTGCTGCTCTTATAACAAATCATTTCATGTTTAAAATGAAACTCTAACTTATACAGTTACTCTAATTCACCATGTGTAAGCTGGAGACATGGGTCTCCAGCTTACACATACTTATCGGTTCGTAGCTCTTAAACTATTCAAGATTAAGTTTTGATATATTTGGAGTCGAATGCTGCAATTCGACCGCGAATTTTGAGGTATAAATTATAATCGTATCTTGAGTAATTACGAAGATACAGATGTGCAAGCCAGAGACATGGGTCTCCAGCTCGCACATAGTTTTACGATCGTAGTTTCAACAGTATTTCAGCGTGATGGCTAGTTTTTTTGGCTATCATTGCTGTCATTATTAGTTAAATTTTTAACTTTATTCCGAAACCCTAACCTTACTGGTTTGCCTAAACGGCATGTGTCAGCTGGAGACACGTTTCGTCGGCTGACACACAAAAAACACCTCATAGTAACGAAGATCTGATTGCTGCAATTATATGACTGGAACGTTTCGATGGCTCTCATTATGCGTTAAACTATGGCAGGCTTAGAATTCGTTTTAGAGTAATGAGGAAGCTGTAGACATGTTCACATTTACACAGACCTATGAAGGTGTACTTCCGGCCGTCTGAGCCAGAGTCCTAGAGAGATCTCGCATATCTAGGCTGATAACGAATCGTAGGTGACGCCAATATACCTAGGTTTCATCGTTTGTGACGCAATAGATTTTTTGAAAATTGAAAAAAACCTGGCGCAGACAGCCAGAATTTTACGTTTTCCGACACTCTGGATCTCAAATTCTAGAGGGTTTTTTACTCTAATTCAAAAGTTTAGTGACGCGATATGTGACGGCATCTAAAGTAGTTTCATCCATTTTGATGCAATGGTTTTCGCGGAATCATGAAAAACGTGTGGTCAGACAGCCTGATATCCGGCTGTCTGAGCCATTTTGTTTTTGCAGATATATAACGAAATATCACATTTCAGACTCATCTTTATGGATTTTACTTTAGTGACGCGATATGTGACAGCTCTCGACCAGATTTGAACCTTCGTTACCCACGCGTTTAGGAGACATTCTAAAAAAACTGTTGGCACAGACAGCCGGAATCCGGCTGTCTGAGCCATCCAGTTCTACCACTTCCAGGTGTTCTTGGTAGCTGGAAACTCATCTAATCGTTAGTGACGGTGATGGTTAATACGAATTATCGTTTGTGACGGCTCTATATGCCGGCAAACAAAAGATATAAGCAAATCAATTGTTCTCCATACATCGCTGCATTAGGGTGACCACACTTCCCACTTTATTAGGTTAATTATGCAAATACTAGTATAGTAGAAAATCGAGGCAACTCGTTTTACGACACCTGCTTGCCGTGTTATTTAAATACGTATTTGCGTATACGTTGGTATGAAGGACCAATCAACACTAATAATTGCTTTTTGGGTTAAGTGTGACTTGTTTAGGGCACAAAATAGAAAAAATACAGAAGGTCCACTCCCGCCGTTCTCGAAAACAACTGCCCAAATTGGGCTAACTGCCTAGGGTTGCTATTCTGATTTTTAAAATAAATAAGTGTGCCTTATTACACCGATACAACGATAAGTTTATTCATTCATCTTATCATACGTCCAGGCCTAAATGGGAAGACAGAGCAATAATTACTCTCCCCAACTTGGCTTCTTCAATTACTGTCGTTTTTAACAGCGGCGGCAGCTGCGCGTTGTTAGAAATTATACGTACGTTACGTTATGACATATACTGACATTTCTAGGTGGCGTATTTATCCCAGCAACAACAATGTAAAAAAATCAATGAATAATTTAATATGTTTATAATTTTTTATTCAACGCTTACCTAAAACACTGGTGTTAAACCAATGACGATTTAAGTAAAATTTAAAAGCTCATTCCTGCTGAATGTGTAGTGTTATGAAATGAATGATTGATCGCTATAACAACTTATCTTTACCTTTACTACTTACTTTACTTTACTTACAAGAGAAAACCTAGACCTAGTTTTATATACCTTTTAATATTATTTTGGAAATTTAATGAACGTGTAATCACAATTTTGTGTTGTATTCAAACATCCAAACACACTGCAGCAGTACCTAATAAAAACGCTTATATCCATTTTTCGCATAACAATGATCAATGCGTAGTAAACTGTCGTGAGTGACAGTCTGCTGTAGTACTGCCCCGAATCGTCCGAGATTGCATATAAACGCAATTGTCAATTTGTGCGTAACGATTTTGACGCTTAGTTCCGAGTGGCCTATCTGTCTAGCGCGCCGCCGCTTTACGTAATTTGTGTTTAGGGTAAGTGATTCAAGAGGAAAATTTGTTTGAACACTCTTATTCAAAGTAATTTGCTGTGTTTTACTGGAAATGCTGGAACGGCCCATTAGGGACAAGATGCAAAAAATGAATTTTAAAAATACCTTTATTTTGCAAGTCATCTCCCTTTTCATTGAGTAATTTATCAACTCGTCCCACATGCCTACGGCCCATTTGGGTCAAGATGCAGAAAATGAATATAAATAATATTACTATTTTGCGAGTCATTTCCCGTTTCATTGAGTAATTTACCAACTCTTTCCACATGCCTACGGCTCATTTGGGACGAGGAGCAGAAAATAAGAAATTCATGATTTTTTAGGGTTCCGTACCCAAAGGGTAAAACGGGACCCTATTACTGAGGCTCCGCTGTCCGTCTGTCACCAGGCTGTATCTCATGAACCGTGATAGTTAGAGTTAAAAATTTAACAGATGATGTATATCTGTTGCCGCTATAACAGCAAATACTAAAAGACAGAATACAATAATTATTTAAGGGGGCTCCCATACAACAAACGTGTTTTTTTGCCGTTTTAAAATGATACGGAACCCTTCGTGCGCGAGTGCTAGTGATATTTCTAAAGTATGGTAAATATTGTTAAATCAAATATCACATTCACAGATAAAATGGACATGTTAATAATCACAGATAAATACGTATTTAAATAACACGGCAAGCAGGTGTCGTAAAACGAGTTGCCTCGATTTTCTACTATACTAGTATTTGCATAATTAACCTAATAAAGTGGGAAGTGTGGTCACCCTAATGCAGCGATGTATGGAGAACAATTGATTTGCTTATATCTTTTGTTTGCCGGCATATAGAGCCGTCACAAACGATAATTCGTATTAACCATCACCGTCACTAACGATTAGATGAGTTTCCAGCTACCAAGAACACCTGGAAGTGGTAGAACTGGATAGCTCAGACAGCCGGATTCCGGCTGTCTGTGCCAACAGTTTTTTTAGAATGTCTCCTAAACGCGTGGGTAACGAAGGTTCAAATCTGGTCGAGAGCTGTCACATATCGCGTCACTAAAGTAAAATGCATAAAGATGAGTCTGAAATGTGATATTTCGTTATATATCTGCAAAAACAAAATGGCTCAGACAGCCGGATATCAGGCTGTCTGACCACACGTTTTTCATGATTCCGCGAAAACCATTGCATCAAAATGGATGAAACTACTTTAGATGCCGTCACATATCGCGTCACTAAACTTTTGATAAGAAACGGGGCCCTAAAACCCTCTAGAATTTGAGATCCAGAGTGTCGGAAAACGTAAAATTCTGGCTGTCTGCGCCAGGTTTTTTTCAATTTTCAAAAAATCTATTGCGTCACAAACGATGAAACCTAGGTATATTGGCGTCACCTACGATTCGTTATCAGCCTAGATATGCGAGATCTCTCTAGGACTCTGGCTCAGACGGCCGGAAGTACACCTATGAAGGACCAATCAACACATGATTATTACTTTTTGGGTTTAGAGTGACTTGTATGGGGTACCTAAGTCAAGAGGAAATATTGTATAAACACGCTTATGAGTAATTTGTTTTACTGGAAATAAAGCAATTCTTTTATTTGTCAACTTGTCCCACATGCCTACAGACCATTTGGGACAAGATATTCTGCAAGTCATCTGATGACTTGCGGAATAGAATAAGAGATTCTCCAATTACTTTAAGTAATTTACAAACTCGTCCCACATGCCTACGGTCCACGTAGTATTTAAATCCTCATTGGTCTCGATATTGTAAGTAGGGCAGGTCAAAGGAAAAACAGATAAATTTTTCGGATTTTTTTTTGTATTTTCATATTTTTTATAATTTATAAATGACCTAGTAAGAAAGTAGTCTTATCCGTTTCAGCACATACAATCATCATTCATGAGATTACAAAAAGATCCTTTGGCGAGTGCAGTACCGAGGCCGGCGGTCGAGGCGCGCCCGCGGCGCCGCGCTCCGTCCTGCCGTCACTATTACGATTTAATTACAATAATATCTTACGTACAATTAAATTAACTGAGATTACAAGCCTGAGTGTGCAGCCGGCCGCGGGCCCGGCCGAGCCGCAGCTGCGGACAGCGGGCGCTTAGAAGCACTTCCTGTGCACGATCGACGGGCCGGACTCATCGTATTCCTGTTTCGAGATCCACATCTGTTGGAAGGTAGAGAGGGACGCGAGGATCGAGCCTCCGATCCATACGGAGTACTTCCTCTCAGGCGGGGCGATGATCTTGATCTTCATCGTGGATGGCGCTAATGCAGTAATTTCCTTCTGCATTCGGTCGGCGATGCCGGGGTACATGGTAGTACCGCCGGACAATACTGTGTTGGCGTACAAGTCCTTACGGATGTCGACGTCGCACTTCATTATGGAGTTGTACGTCGTTTCGTGGATGCCGCAAGCTTCCATACCCAAGAATGAGGGTTGGAAGAGAGCCTCTGGGCAACGGAATCGCTCGTTGCCGATGGTGATGACCTGACCGTCGGGAAGTTCGTAGGACTTCTCGAGCGAGCTGCTGGAGGCAGCGGTGGCCATCTCCTGCTCGAAGTCGAGAGCGACATAGCAGAGCTTCTCCTTGATGTCACGTACGATTTCTCGCTCAGCGGTGGTGGTGAATGAGTAACCACGCTCGGTGAGGATCTTCATCAGGTAGTCTGTGAGGTCACGGCCGGCCAAGTCCAGACGGAGGATGGCGTGGGGCAGGGCGTAGCCCTCGTAGATGGGCACTGTGTGGGACACGCCGTCACCGGAGTCCAGCACGATACCGGTGGTACGGCCTGACGCGTACAGGGACAGCACAGCCTGGATGGCCACGTACATGGCGGGTGTGTTGAAGGTCTCGAACATGATCTGTGTCATCTTCTCTCTGAAATAGGAAAAACACGATTGTTATAGTCTTTGTTTTCAACAGCAATTTCGTGTAGCAGTTAGATGCAGCACATTCTGTGTGAGGCTATCTCAGTTTAATAAAAATACACACCTGTTAGCCTTAGGGTTGAGGGGTGCCTCTGTTAGAAGGACGGGGTGCTCCTCAGGGGCGACACGGAGTTCATTGTAGAAGGTGTGGTGCCAGATCTTCTCCATGTCATCCCAGTTTGTGACGATGCCGTGCTCGATGGGGTATTTGAGGGTGAGGATGCCTCTCTTGCTCTGGGCCTCGTCGCCGACGTAAGAGTCCTTCTGTCCCATGCCGACCATCACGCCCTGGTGGCGCGGGCGGCCCACGATCGATGGGAACACGGCGCGGGGCGCGTCGTCGCCCGCGAAACCGGCCTTGCACATACCGGACCCATTGTCTACGACCAACGCAGCAACTTCCTCGTCGCACATTGTGAATTAGTCTGTAAAGAAAGAAAAGTCATTTAGCAATCTTAAAATCTGAGAACTTAGAAGTGGAAACAGTGGAATTCTTAATTGGGTAGTTTCAATCATTCCCATATAAGTGCGAGAACGTAGGTAGAATGCCTACGCGGTGTCACAAGTACTAGTGCTGCTGACTAAGTGGGCGAACAGACCGACTCGAAACCAAATAAGGCTAGCTTTGACAAGAAAGATGTGGCAAGACTGGCAAGGCGTGGACGTGGAAGTATGGTAGGTAGTACCGGCCAAACAACATTTCACAGTTGTTCGTACTGACCAAGATTGGAAGCAACTATTTCTCAAGATTGGAATTTCCAATTTAAATTGATAAGATTATAATTACTACGAATAACTACGAAATTAGTTATAATTTGAAAAAAAGAGGGTTGATAAAATTCACGGCCACACCCTACCGCAACCGGCAATTCCCGACTCCCAGAGTCGGGCGACCCCATAAAATGTCACTGACCGCGCACACACTAATTTATTTCACCAATTTATTCACAGCACTATCACAAACTTAACACGCTAGATAATTGCACGATAAGATCCAGTTATCAACTTACTTTTAATTAAATATTCCTATTATAAATAAATAAATAATCTGCTATTGCACAGCCTCGTTAGCGCTGCACAACACCTCAACTCGAATTCACTTCGTGGAATGTCGGCGAGCGAGGCGAGCGGAGTATATAAATGAGGCTGGTTATCGGGGCGCCCCTTCCCCGCAACGGCTGTTCTCGACCAATCAGACGAAACTTGAGGATTCATGTCCATATATGGTATTCCGCTACAGGGAGCCTGCGCGTAGTACCCCCCGCAGACTACGCACCCCCCGGCCCGCTGATAGCGCGCGCCGCCGCGGCGGCTTGATAACGGCGAGATTCGCACCGCACCACACATTGAACACCCGACAACCAGACAGAGGCAGACAGACGAAGCCCGCTCAGTATTGGAATTCGCAATATGAACGGCTAATTAGACAGTTACCTACTGAAAGTTTAAATCTTGGCGTCATCCCAAATCTTACAAGCAGATCAATGCATGCACTGACCGAATAATTTGTAACGTACCTACATAACGACATTCGCAAGTGACATTTGACGAATAAGTGAATTGACACTTCACCAAACTTATGGACAGCCTTTGTCCATACCTCTACACTTGTAAAAAAATGTAATCAATAATCAAAGCATGACATCGAAGATGAACTGGAGATTGAGAGCAAGAGATCCTTTGACTTACCTACTTATGTTTTTTGACCGCTTGGCGATTATAGACTATTTATGACTAAACTACATTTATTAGCTAAAATAAAATAACATAATGCACTTACCAGTTAATTAGTAGCGACACACAATACAACGCAGTCTACGTTCCGAGAGAAACGCCGGCCGGTATCTTTCTGTCGCCTCGCGCTCGTTTGCTCGAGTGGAGGTCGCTTTGCTTCACTACGCCGGCGCCACCACACAATAGACTCGCCCAACGGACCCCTACCAGTGCTAAACAATTTCAAAATTACAAGAAACTACGCCACGAAATTCATCAAAACGACATACAAAACGTGACCACTGACATTCCTGACTGACACATGTCAAGCATTTGTTTGTAATTCGAAATTGGAATGCTATTATTTTTCGCTCCAATTTGGACTCGCCCGACCTCCCCACTTGCGGCAAGTGATGGCTTTGCCATATAAGGTAATCGGTATTACCCAGGGCTCCGATTGGTCGAGAGGCTCAACGGTCGTCGTACAGACGTGGCGCACACAACCGCAAGTCGTGCTCTGGTATTCGTTTGTGTTTGTGTCTAGTACAAAATGATTTCATTCAATAGATATCGTCTGGTCTGCATCACGAATATCACGATGCCGCATTGTGGATCATGCGAATAATTTCGGTCTTCAATACCGAATAATATATCTCGACCCCAGATGCAAAAGGTCTGATGTCAACATAAGGTATTTTCGTTTTTTTGCATAAGAAGAACAGGCTTTCTGTTCTCTTTCTAACACACTAAGAAACACATTTCTATCTCTTTTAGTTTCGGGGATACACAGATGCATAATGCTCTATGTTAGGAGTTTTCTAATTCATTACGACCCAGAAAGCAATATTTTAACCTACATATTTATGCATATAAATTATTGAAACTCTGTATTAATGTATGTTAGAATGTGTTATTATGCTTCAAAGTTATTCTTAACATCATCACGGTCCTAATAAACTTGAGATGTTATGCTTCAAAATATTTTTATTATGCTATATTACGCAAGTTAACATAGAGCATTATGCTTCTAAAAATGTATGTTAATATTAGTTCTACCATTGTATAAAGCGTTATGCTTCTAACGTTTTAAGTTCAATTTATTTACACATATCTACATAAGACATTGTGCTTGTACTAACTACTATAAAATCTTTAATTGTCAAGTTCTATGTAAAAATATAAATTAATGCGTCTGACTATTTCGTCGAACAGCGCCACGAATTGGGTGAGATCGGGCATTTCCGCCGAACTAACGACCGCGTTCGACATAAACAAACACTTGTTTACTTGCCATTCAGTGGAAGCCGACAGGTACGAGACTACTATAATCAAGGAAACTTTGGACTCTAAACTTAACTATTTATGATTCAACGTCGAATACTGCAGCCAATATGCTTTGGTCAGAAAATAGGTGGGTGAGGTGGAAACGAAGTTGCATCTTGATCATGTCTTATACGATGGGCAGAGGAAAGTAGAGCAAGCCTTTCTTGTGTACAAGACCTAACGCTGTGGTCTGATAACTGTCTAGGACAGAACCGAAATTTTATGGTAATTATTTGCTACATTTGACTAATGCACAAATTGCCTCAGCTTATAATCATCAACCACAAATTTATGCTGAAAGGCCACACACATATGAAAGTGGACCACATTTATTCACAGATTAAACGGAAGAAAAAGGCTTTAAAGATAATGCAAATTGCTACTCCAAACGATTGGTCCCTATTTATTTATGAAAACTTGCGGTGGCAAAAAAGCACGACATGGAGCTCCAGCACTCCAAAGACTTATCAGTCTTGTATAAAAAGGATTGGCCATTTGTTGTCAGAAAAAAAAACACGGCCGGCCATTACTTCAAAATCTCCCAATGCATGTGGTTGCAGTTAAAAAGAGAGCAGCCAGGGATCATCATATCAGCCTGTTGCAGTTCACTCCTGGAAATAGGCCTCCCCCAAGGAGCGCCACAGCACACGATCTCCCGACTTTTGCATCCAGTCAATGCCAGCTGCCTTCTTCAGGTCATCGGTCCGTCTAGCCGGGGGGCGTCCTACACTACGTTTGCCTAAGCGTGGTCTCCATTCGAGAACCTTCCTGCTCCACCTCTCGTCGGTTCTGCGACAGACATGGCCAGCCCACTGCCACTTCAGCTTGCTACATTTTTGGACAATATCAGTCACCTTAGTCTGATGTCGTATGACCTCATTCCGGATCTTATCCCTTAATGAGATCCCCAACCTTAGACCTTTCCATAGCACACTGAGTGACTTGTAGTCGGTGGGCCAACTTGACTGTCATGTTTCATGTTTCGACTCCGTAGGTTAAAACTGGTAGGACGCATTGGTTAAGCACCCGGCTTTTCAGGCACTGCGGCAGTGTCGACGTGAAAATATGACGCAATTTTCGAAATGCTGCCAAGCCAAGCTGCACTCTTCTGGCGATTTCCCGCTCGAAGTTGTCTGTACCGAGCTGTCGTACTTGCCCAAGGTAGACGTACTCTCGGACAACTTCGAGCGTAGTGCCCTTGACGGAAATTGGTTCCGGGATGACATGTTCGTTGAACATTACTTTTGTCTTGTCCAAATTCATCCCAAGCCCCATACGTCTCGAGGCAGCATTAAGACTGTGAAGCATTTTTTGCAAATCCTGCAGCGATTCTGCCATAATAACTATGTCATCGGCAAAGCGAAGATGCGTAAGATATTTGCCATTTACATTGATGCCCAGTCAGTTCCAATCCGGCGTCTTAAACACATCCTCTTGTGCGTTGGTGAACAGTTTCGGAGATATAACATCTCCCTATCTAACACCTCGGAGCAGCTGGATGGGTTTTGTTCGGTGGTTTTGTACTTGGACGGAAATTGATGCCATACTGTACAGGGTTCTTAGCACCTTCACGTACCGCCTATCGACTTGGCATCGCTGCAAGGATTCCAGAACAGCCCAGGTTTCGACCGAATCGACGGATTTCTCATAGTCCACAAAGCCCAGGCACAGGGGCTGTTTATACTCTTCGGACTTGTATAGCCTGCCGCACCGTGTGAATGTGGTCTATGGTACTGTAACTTTTGCGAAACCCAGCCTATTCCGGTGGCTGGAAAGCGTCAAATCTTGCAGAAAAACGGTTTGTGATGACCCTCGAAAACAACTTGTAAACGTGGTTTAGGAGCGTGATTGGTCTATAGTTTTTCAGGAGACTTTTGTCTCCCTTCTTAAAAAACAAATACAAATCTCTTTATTTGCTGTAAATAGGGTGATTACAATTCAGATGTTCTAAATAAAAAATGGTATGGTAATGGTTTTATCCTATTTAGCCATTTTCCACAGCATGCCACCACGCCCCCACTCCACGCTTCCGCAGTTGTCCCATTGGCTATGACGGAATTGAAGAGTCTCTTAAGTTCGCCAAGCATAGGTAAGCAGCTTTTAAGAGCTCAGATGTGATTCCGTCTTCACCGGGAGCCTTCCCATTACTAAGTTGTCCGAGGGCCGCCTCAATCTCATCCTCCTCCACTTTTTGGAGATCTTTAGTGAAGTGGCGGGTAAGCTTGGCTCTTGGATCGTTCGCGTCGGGCTCTGGCTGTAGGAAATGCACTGCGTACAATCGGCCGCAAAAGCCTTTGATTTCGGCCAGAATTTCCGGCACCGATGAAACGATTCTGCCATCCGAGGTTTTCAGCTTTGTCAGGAGACTTTTTTCCAGTCTTTTAGTGAAGACCTTCGACGCCCGGTTCTGCTCAATCGCCTCCTCTATGAGGCGAGTAATGTAGCTGCGGAGGTTGCGTCTCACCAATCTTCGGATCTTTTTATGGGTGCCAGACAAAGCTTCCTCTGGCATTTCCCGTCGACGTTTCTTCAGTTTCAAAGTCTCGCCCAAAAGTTTGGCCTCTCGGCACGCTCGCTTTCCCTCTTAAAGTGCTTGTTTTCCACTTCGCGTATGACTCCAATCACACCATTAAGGTCCCTGTCCACGTCCTCAGTAGTTTCCAAAGCATCGAATCGGTTTCGGAGGTCTAACTGGAATGTTTTAGAGTCTTGGCCGGCCTGGACTAGTGTAGGACGAAGAGTCGACCTTATCATGCGGCTTTTTTCCAGCTTAATGTTGATATTTAGGGTGCCTCTTACCAGTCGGTGGTCGCTACCGGTGTTAAACCTATTTGTCTTACCATCGGGGCTTAGCCAGGTCCACTTTCTCTGGGGCTTCTTCTGGAAAAAGGTGTTCATGCAGAAGAGCCCCTGCATACTCAGAAAGTTTAACAGCATTCGCCCACTGTGGTCAGCCAGGGATATTGTTTTATAAAACTAATATTTCTGTTTTCGGAGCTTTCTCTCGTTTGGAATGTTTCAAGAGGAATATTTTACCCTGATTCATAATTAATTTAGATCAAGCAATAATTATTCATTTAATTTTAAAGCATATGTAGATAGTGGTAATAATACTTTTTTTTTATCCGTTTGGTAGCCACCAAGCTTAGTTATGTTGCTATGTTGATATGTTATGTGCTCAGTAAGTTATGAGGCATAGTGTTATCTTTAATTTAGCGTCAAAGGCTGATAGAAACTTATTAGTAGTACAAAGCAGTACCTGTGAATAGATCTCGTTGATTTTCTTAATTATAGTGAGGCATAAAGCTATATCTGATTTTAGAGTGTAAACATCTGATTTATAATTTGAGTATAATGTTATATCTTAATGTACGACAAAGGTTTTTTAGCAATGTTACGTAAATGAAGAAGCATAATGTTACAAGTGCGTTTTTTTTTGGTTTTTTGTTTATATTATTTAAAATATAATAGATAGATAGTTAAATACCTTAACATATTATAAAGCTGAATAGTTTACTCAAATTGAAAATGCAACTATAACTCTGTGGGTTTTAAATAAACAATTATGAAGCGATTAATGTAAGAATTTTATTTTTGCTCTCCTGAAAACCTAGCAAAACACACATCAGACAGAATGCTTCTAAGGTCGAGATATTATATTGTATATTGAATGCCTATCAAGCCTTGATATATATGTTAATATTTAACTCAATGCTATCAAGTATCAGTACTTACTTTGAAGACGCTATAGACAGAAATGTCTTTTGAGTTATGCAAGAAGAGCCACTTGCTTTTGTTTGAATTACATTAAGTATTTCTCCATCAACTTCAAATATACGAGTACCATACTAGGTACTACCTACCTATGCACCTATCTACTAGTATTAACCCACTAATTAAATACGAGGCTCTTGATTCGTCGAATTTATCCCTATTTATTATTCTATTCTTACATCAATCTTACAATTTTAATTTATTTGCTACGTTTGCTACCTACTGCTTAACTAAAGACACGATTACCATTCTATTTAATCTTCATCATGATTCAGCATATTTAGTTACGCTTTTTAGAAAATCTTATTAATTCGTTAAAGTTTTAGTTACACGGCTTTTACTTGGTGAAATCTAGTTTATAAATATGTATTCAAACAAATAATATCAAATTAAAAAACACACTATTAGTTGCATAAATGGTCCACTTACTGATAAATTTTAAACTATCACTTTCACTTTTTGGATCATTTAAAATGAGAAACCCAAAATAAGCTCAGCTGTTGTGTATTGCGAGTATCATTTTGTGAACATTCAAAATATTGATGCCACTGGGATTCAATTTATCATCTTCATTTCGGTCGTCAGTCATGCATGATGCACATGTATGTAATAAAGCAAATTATTAATCAAGCAATTTTACTTACTAACCTAATTATTTTTTTATAACAATGAGCATGGACACGGTAATATTATCTTCCATGAATCTCAAAGTGAATGTTTAAATCAAACAACTCCTAATTAACGTATTCCTAAAATTAAAGAGAATGCAAGTTAATTTAGCAACAAATACCTAATACATTCGAAACAAATAGTTAGTTGACAGTACCAACTAGGTAGTATTTAATAAAAACAAAACAAACAATAGTTCAGCTAGCCACATTAACAATAACTGTGTGGCTAAAGCAGATAATCCAAACACGTTGTTTGGTATTTCGTTATCTACACATAATAAACAATCTCGGAAATTAGTCAACTTCACATTAAATCGGTTCCGTTTGAGTATTTATCTGAGTGAGTCATGACTTGCTGGCTGACTCGCGCAAGAGTACTACGGCGATGAGTCAACTTGACCACGAGCCGAGCAAGCCGGGCTGGTGTGTTGGTCACAGCATGTCATCTTCGACTTCGTAGTATCGGAAGCCACATCTGCGTATGAATGACTTGATTCTGCGTCACTAACATTTGTGATAGACATGTAGACGGCTGCTAGCTAATGGTGGACCTCGGTGAAATATGATGTTACGAACTTTTAAAACGTAACAAGACTATAATGATGTCGTCAACTTATATCTTAAAGTTGTTTTGCTATGTATATCACCCAAAGCTCATAAAACTCATAATATATTGGTAATAGCTACTCCAGCTAGCCTTTGTTTAACAAAAACTACACAGACACATACGAGTTTTCCCAAAGAGCCTGACACTGAAACTCTTAAGGATATACATTATATTCTGATTAACGAAAATTTTAAGCAAAGGATCAGTGATAGAAAGTCCAAATAGGCCAGGCTGCCAGACTAAAACTTATACCAAATTTTTTATATCTACCCAAATTAATGTATTTTTCTTCCTTGCAGTTGGTAATTTATATTTTAAATAAAAAGTAACTTGCTCTTACAACATTAAGTATAAGTAGCTATAAATTTTGCTTGCCGAAAGCTTATTAATAACCCTAGGGCAATCTATTTGACTGGTTTACTTAGGTTACAGACTGCTAACTTTGTGAGCTGTTTTTAATGGCGATGGAGAAAAAAAAAATTCTAAAGAAACTGATCCGTTACCTATTTTCCTAGAAGCTTCGATCAGAAGTGGAAGCATTACCGCAACATAATTTTTTTTGGACAGCTACACGGTCTCTGACTCCCGCCTTAGTTAAACAACGCAATCAATATCATGACTACGTAGGTACCTATATGGGCGGTGGGTTGGTGACACATCTTGTTAAACATTTTATTTTGTAAACTGTGAGTCACTAATATTGTTTTAATGTTATTGTTACCGAACGATCAATAGATATCGGGTTTTCTCTACCGTCATCTACGAATTGAGTTCTGTAAGTTTTAAAATCATTGAACAGGTAGCCAACAACAACTCTAAGGTTTATCTTATGCGGCATTCCAAACCTCAATCAACCCAATTTAAAAACAACCTAACTGTAGGACATGGCGAGAAAAAATGTCTTCTATCAGCAATCCGCCCTAAAAATAACAATGCAAATACCTTGGTTCCGTGATTAAAGGTCGTAGCAACCTGATGGATGAACGCATTAGGGAGCTATTGACCTTTGCTCTGACCTATTTGCTCACAAAAACCTGTTGTAGGTACTCTGTGCTGAGGCGGAAGTGCCCTTACCGGAGACAAAACCAACTCACTCTAGTGAGTTGAGAACACTCCGATGCTTGATACTTACATTGTTTTAATTTACAATAAAAAAAAAACAAGACAAAATGAAAAAAAAAACCTCGAAGAAAGGAAACAAAAAAGCTGCTGCTCCATCTTATCATAGAGGAAGATTGATCGGTATTTCTACGATACACATAAAGCTTTTATTGATCTGTGGTGCTCTACCAGAGCATGGCAAGTTATTTTACTTGTATCATTTTTTTTCTAGTGATAGATCTCGAATCGAAATCGAAATGACTCAAAGACTAAGTGAACTGAGTCCCTCCGTGCCTACTATCTATACCGAGCGCATTGAATTCCAAATGTCTCGTCGTCGTCGTAGAAGCATTGTATTGAAATAAGTCAACTGTGTTGAATACAAATAGTCTTGTTCTTGAACCAGTGACTCATCGGAGCCTTGGGTGGTGACAAATTTACGACCAGACAGACGTACACGAGTATTTAATGATTATAATTGTATGTAAAAACTTGTATCTCATTCTAATAGTGCGTAGGATTTAAAATTTGAATTGGATTGTGAAATGGTCCTTCAAAAGGATATCTTAAGTAGGCAACATTTCAACGCGATAATGTGCTAGCTTGAATTGCAGCAGGTTAAATTTTTAACGGATATAACATTTTCTTTCATTTGCATGAGTAATTACTACTATAGTCGTGACAAGAACAAGTTAGTGAACATAGTCATAGCACTCATAGATACTAGTCTATTAGGAATTCCTTGAAATATGTTAATGTTCAGAGATACAGATTGAATCGTAAACGCCTGATTGTAATGCAGGTACAGACACATAATAGCTATAATAGGTATACATTAAACAACAATTCCATGACCTCAACTCGCATATTTATCTCTATCAGATATAAAGAGTAAAACTAGCGCAGCAACCAATTATGCGTGATCACGTTATTCACATGAACGCATCATTTGCCTGCGACCTGATGCAAACTGGCCTACTTGCTATTAATAAGTTCACACTCCACAAGTTCCACAACATTATCTGAATCTTGCCATATGCGTCCATCTACTTTGAATCAAACCTTTCTTATATTTTATTCCCAGAAGCACAAGGCTCGATTTAGACTACACTTGATTTTGCGAAAAAAAGAATACTTTGAGGTCTAGGACAAAGGGATAAGGACTCCTTTGTGTCCTTTTTCTCAACCTGTTCGGTTATATTCTAAGAATATTACAGGACCCTTTCTTATATGAGTGAGTCCTTACCACAATTTTGCAAAAATAAAATACAAGGGAACTTTAAGGGAAGATAGTTTCGGCATCTGTATTTCGGTAATCTATTTCGTTTGCCGCTTAGGGATCTTTGAAAGAAGTACTTTTGAATTCTATTAGGCAATATTCATCAAGTCTTTACTTTTACTACCAATTTGGATTTTAAAGATTTTAGTAGTGTCCATATACCTACTTTTTAGAAATATTGGTGTCAATAAAATTAGTCGTATCGCAAAATATCTAAGACGACGCGTAATTAATATCATCGCACGCATCGCAAAATGATTGCAAGCAGGGTCTTCGAATCATAATATCGGTTAAGATTCGTATGATGGTTCGTACGTACTGTAGCGAAACTTAGCTAGGTTAGCTAGGTACAAGGTACTGCAGTTTGCAGTAGAGCAGTGTAATGGGTGGGAGAGTATTACCAAATATAGCCCTTAGCGACAGACTCCCTCACCTTCGCTAACCTTAGTCCATTTGCGAGGCGTCTGTCTTGAAAAAGCACTCTAAGCCTCAGCAATAGGGTTGATTTACCAGTGTCTTGTAATGTTAGGTCTAGCCACGTCGCATCGGTGTGGAGAGTGGGAGGGCGAGCGGGATCGATCGGGCGCCGCGGCCGCGCCCTTGACCTCGGCTTGCAGCCGGCTCGGGATAGGCTGGCCAGCATTCCTTACGACATCGGATAGAACATCACTTTTAACTTTTTCAGTAAAAACACCAACGATGACGACAAGAATTCAGAAACTTGACTTGTGAAGAATTTCCCATAATTGTTGGAAGAGTGAAAAGCGTTCTGGATCAAATAAACAGAAGTAAAGACAATAATGTACAATCTAAAAATATACTTACAGTTCAAACGGAAATCGCAAAGTCGTCAAAGTATAAAATCTTACAATAACGCAACGCAGTAGAAAATTTTACGTTACTTCGCCTGTTTCAATCAGTGATGTCTAACTTCCAAGTGCAAAAGACACTTTGCTAAAGAAACCGAAATTGTTTGGCATCAGGGATAGATAAAGGCTGTTGTAAATGGATACCCTAACTCGGGATGGCATCGTTACAAGTTCACGGTAACATGAGAGTGACACGCCAAATTCACGAGCCAATTTTTAGGTATGGCTTTCCAAATAACCATCAAAAAGTATACCAATGCGGCTCTTTGCTGAAATACGTTTTTTATAAAGCTCGCAAATTGATTAATATTATGTCGTCAATCCCTTGCAGTCTCGCAAGTTACGATTCGTGCAAAAGGTAAATTTTTGATCATAATTAAGTCAAAAACCACTTAAATGTTTCATTCTAATATGATTATTCAATAATAAAGTATCAATTGGAGATTTAACTTTCTCTATCTGACTTGCAGTTTTGTCTATAATGCTGAGACCTGTAAATTAGGAGCTTAGAATCAAAGGACATATTAATAGATGTGACCAATAGGCTACCTTTCTTGAACTTTCACTTCATTAATAAAAGCAATGCTAATGAAAAGCAAGAGTGTTGACCCAATTTTGTTTCAAATAAGTAGCAGTAAATATGTATGATCTCTCTAAACATATTGATAAAATTTCTATTCTCGAGGTAGCGGTAATTGTATATTAAAGAACCTCAGACTTAGCTACGGTATACGCCAGTTAAATAGGCTACATTAGAGCGTGGTATATCACTTATTACCAACCAAGTAAAGTGCATTTTTGAGCAGAAATCTGTGTCAGATCAATCCTCACTATAAGACGATAATTGTGGATCGCAGACTTGGCAGCATCATCCAGAAATAGTGCACCTTGTGACGTCACGCACGCACGCTACGCCAGACACGCGGGTGTGTCCGTTCTAATTATAAAACGAGTATATTTGGAACACCGCTGTAGGTCAGTAAACTACAAAACTCTATTTACAACAGGTTGATCCCAGGTTCAAGTTTAAGGTTACTGTTTGTACTACGACATAATATAACGCAACGTTCTTAAAAATAACGACTATTATCCACGTTTACACAACCAACGTAATAAATAACTGTCGGTATTTTTGTAAACAGTTATTCAGGATTATTTTTTATGATAGTCACATTATGATTTGTGATGATAGGTAACAGATATCAAAGATATAACGGTGCTGATTGCACTAAGTAAGTTTGTCAAAAGGAAAATGATAAGAATTCGTTGAAATATCTATAACAAACTACGGACCTATTTTCTAAATTGCCCCTGACATTTCATCACTAGCTAGAACAATAGAAGGCGGTTTTGTGGCAGGGCCCTCAAATAAACAATTAACAGTAATGGTACTCCACGGACTGACCTCTCCCACTTCTGTTCCATTAGTGGTATTAAATGTACTTTCAACACGAAAACAGTTACTCATACCCATAATAGGTTGGAAACTGGCTTTACCTGTCTATCTGATTAAAGCTACGGTAATATGAATAATTAGGGTCTGAATCATTAACAGACAGTTAGTTTACGGTCTTTTTCCATAAGTTGTTAGTCACCACCTCGGCAACATGTAGCTATTTGTGCTCGTCATCGGAGAATGGTCAATGACAAGGCATTCGAAGCTACGCGATCTCTAGACTCTACAAGAATTGGATTTGTGTCAAAGTAATCGTGAACGGTACTCCGTCTTTCACTTTCGACAAGTAGGTAAAACTGCAGACAAGAAAGCGTCTTTCTGCAAGTAAAATTCCCATTTATACCGGTATATAAATTATTTTTTATTAAAAATGTTGGTTAGTGACTCTCATAAATAAATCAAAATCTTTGTAAAAATTGATTTTTACGTAATATGCATATTACGATACCTTACAACCTATTTAAATACTGTACTTAAATTATAAATCACAAGCGTAACTTGAGCCGCCCATTATGGGGACTGGTGTAGGGCATCATAAATTAGGAACAGTCATTCTGGTAGTTTAGAAGCACTTTCTGTGGACGATTGAGGGACCGGACTCATCGTACTCCTGTTTCGAGATCCACATCTGTTGGAAGGTCGAGAGGGAAGCCAGGATGGATCCTCCGATCCATACGGAGTATTTCCTTTCAGGTGGCGCGATGATTTTGATCTTCATTGTGGACGGGGCCAGGGCTGTGATTTCCTTCTGCATACGGTCAGCGATACCAGGGTACATGGTGGTACCACCGGACAATACTGTGTTGGCGTACAAGTCCTTACGGATGTCGACGTCGCACTTCATGATGGAGTTGTATGTGGTTTCGTGGATGCCGTTAGCTTCCATACCCAAGAATGAGGGTTGGAAGAGAGCCTCTGGGCAACGGAATCGCTCGTTGCCGATGGTGATGACCTGACCGTCGGGAAGTTCGTAGGACTTTTCGAGCGAGCTGCTGGAGGCAGCGGTGGCCATCTCCTGCTCGAAGTCGAGAGCAACATAGCAGAGCTTCTCCTTGATGTCACGTACGATTTCTCGCTCAGCGGTGGTGGTGAATGAGTAACCACGCTCGGTGAGGATCTTCATCAGGTAGTCTGTGAGGTCACGGCCGGCCAAGTCCAGACGGAGGATGGCGTGGGGCAGGGCGTAGCCCTCGTAGATGGGCACTGTGTGGGACACGCCGTCACCGGAGTCCAGCACGATACCGGTGGTACGACCGGACGCGTACAGGGACAGCACAGCCTGGATGGCCACGTACATGGCGGGTGTGTTGAAGGTCTCGAACATGATTTGTGTCATCTTCTCTCTGAAACAGAAAAATACATTGTTACCGATATGGTACGATAGTATGGAGCGGAGCGCGCTAGTCAATGTAACGTTAGAATTGCCGTATGACGTCAGAGGCTCGGTCATTGAACGTACCTGTTGGCCTTGGGGTTGAGGGGTGCCTCTGTGAGAAGGACGGGGTGCTCCTCAGGGGCGACACGGAGTTCATTGTAAAAGGTGTGGTGCCAGATCTTCTCCATGTCATCCCAGTTTGTGACGATGCCGTGCTCGATGGGGTATTTGAGGGTGAGGATGCCTCTCTTGCTCTGGGCCTCGTCGCCGACGTACGAGTCCTTCTGTCCCATGCCGACCATCACGCCCTGGTGGCGCGGGCGGCCCACGATCGATGGGAACACGGCGCGGGGCGCGTCGTCGCCCGCGAAACCGGCCTTGCACATACCGGACCCATTGTCTACGACCAACGCAGCAACTTCCTCGTCGCACATTTTGGTTTATTCTGAAATAGGCAAGAATCACTTATTAATTTCTTATTTAATTTAGCGAGCACTGTTGCCTATCACGAGATTATTCACTTCACTGGATTCAGAATTGCGTAATCAGCGTTACGTAAGAGCGTCACCAGTACAAATATTTTTTTAAATCTTTAAACTCCGTTATTATTATTGAGATGGCTGCCCGTGTAATTTAATTAACTATTTGTTTAAGTTAAAAAGGCAAACACAAAATGAAACTTACTGTTAAATTAAGTTAATGACTAGCAACGAGTACACCGCGTCGGTACGCTGGCCTCTACTAAATGAGCACCGGCACGTGAGGATAAACTATATAAAACTGGTCTTATCAGCGCTCACACACTATCGGCAACAATTTATTTTCCACCAATCACGAGCTCCCTCCACTTTTGTCACCATATATGGAGATGCTGTAAACATACATACACGGTCGGTGTTACCAGAGTAGAGTTTGCGGAGTGCTCGTCGCGGTAAAGCTATTTTTAGACCAATAACAACAAGGTTAAGGAAAAACTATGGAAATAGTGTGGTGTGATGGAGCAATACTGGTTGACAGAGACAAAGCGGACATGTTACTGTGCAATAGGTAGACGTACCTACTTGTTTAGTATGTTAATGTAGGCCAACTGTTTATTGTTTACGTACTGAAGTAGAGCAGCGCTGACATGGATGATATAATATTTCATTTATTTACATTAGTTTTGCTGCCTTTTAAAATGCATGGCTTTAAATCATAATTTATTTCATTTAATATTAGTGGAAAGGATAAACACCCAATGACCTGTATGTAGGTACCGGATTCATGTTTATTTTATTTTCATGACAAATTTCCTATTCTTGTGTGAGGGAAATAACACCGGGATAAAATGCTATTTGCTATAAATAATTCTGACTTAATTGAAAAGGATGGATGTCGATTTATTTATTCATCTGCATAGCTAAAATTAATTTAAAATGTACCTTATGAAATATGTTTTGTTTAGAATATGTTAAGTTTCCCTGTATCGTGAGTGATTTTGCTAGCTGGTATCACCAAGGTAATCTGATAACATACCTGTTGATAACACTGACGCCACCGCAACGTAACTCGTAACACTTACGTGGCATGTGGAATTCATGACATGGTTTGAAATTGATGAAATCAATTATATTTAAGTACATTCTGAAATTTCGGTGTACTTATACTGTGTGCTTTGCAGGCAAACTCTGGTATGAATAATGTTATGCAGGCTAGCTTTTTGTCGTCCCTAAAATCGTCTATTGCGCTGATATGAATGAGTCTTGTTTTTTTAATTTATTATTTAAATAATAACCTTAACTTTAGCCTTTAGCCTAGGATTTGAAGGAAAATGCTAAAATGTTCGTTAAAAGCATATGCACAGTACAAGCTACGATTAAATAAATCCCATTACATTATTCATTACCTTTAGGATATTAATGAGAAAACAATGATTAAATATATTAACCTGATAATAATCATCCCAATATTCAGAAACTTAGTGAATGAAATTGTCCTAGCATAGAGCTAATAAACGGTTCAGCCTGTATAGGGTTTCGCCACTTTCTACTTGAGATTCCTCGAAGCGAGAATTCTACGAAATAACAGAATTCGCTCATTATTTCTCTTCAAAATAATAATTGTTTGTCGTCGGCCCATAGGATTTTAGATACTAATACTAAAACCGGCCAAGTGCGTGTCTTGGCACGCGCAGTATAGGGTTCCGTAGTTGCCCGTCGTTACTTCGTTACTACAATATTTTTCAACAATTACTTCATTTATATCACTTTTAATGTTTTCATCTAAGGAATTTTTGATCGACTAAGTTGAACGACTATTACTCTAACTAACTGATCTATCTTCTTAACCGTTATGATTTTCCTTAAAAGTTTATGAGAAGAATTGGCACTTTAAAGTTTAATATTTCGCAAACGGATCCCTAAATCGAAGAATAGTCATAGCAACCCCTAAGTCAATTTTAAAGAACCTATTCAACGATAGCCTACACGATGGGGTAGGGTAGACGATGAAAAAATAATTCATCCCCACGTTACATCATACATGTATGGGAATGGGAGCTACCCTAAAAAAATATTTTTCAAAATTTTATTCTACCACTTTGTCGGCGTTATTTATTTACTTATCTCCACAAAATAACAACTCTCTAGAATCA
The DNA here is from genome assembly GCA_950371115.1 of Anania fuscalis. Lineage (NCBI taxonomy): Eukaryota > Metazoa > Arthropoda > Insecta > Lepidoptera > Crambidae > Anania > Anania fuscalis. The sequence goes on along the minus strand of OX493334.1, from coordinate 4,505,845 downwards.
ACATCAAAACCTCGGAAGGACAGACAGACAGACGGACATGACGAAACTATAAGGGTTCCTTGTCCCAGGGTACGGAACCCTAAAAATCTAGATACTTTTACTGATTATTTGTTCTGTGGTGGTACTCAATAGACGGATATGGAAGTCCTTGCGACAGGATATCCGCAACTTTCATACGAACAGTATTAAAGAGGCGATAGAGCGGAACCAAGACTCTTAAGTGTTTGCAAGAGACATGTCTATTGGGCAAAGCTAGCTGACGAAGCTGAACTCGGAGCATGGTAGAATAATGTCGACAAAAGCCGAAGTTTTGAGGGAGATTGAAAAGTTATATGGGCAGTTATATACCTCGGTCACTTAACCTATTAGAAGCTCAGCCGCGGATCCAAGAGCTAAGCTAACCCGACACCTACTGAAGATATCCCGGACATCAGCCTATAGGATGGCTCTCAAACAGCTTAGGAACAACAGGGCGCCGCGTGAAGACGGAATCACCTTAGAGATAACACAGAGGGAGGGAACACCGATACGGAAAGCCATTCAGAAACTCTTCAACTCCGTCTTGCTCGAAGGAATAACGCTGGAGGCATGGAACAGAGGTGTAGTAGGGCTCTTCTTCAAGAAAGGAGATAACACGCTTCTGAGCCATGCCTACAAAATGTTTTCGAGGGTCATAACGAATCGTCTCGCGTGTAGGTTCGATGACTTCCAGCCTCCCGAACAAGCAGGTTTTCGATAAGGTTTTAGTACCATAGACCACATTTATACGCTGCGGCAAGTTATTTAGTTACTCTATTTAGTTAAGTTAATATTACTTGCCACTATGCTTGGCGTTTGTGGACTATGAAAAGGCCTTCGTTTCGATTGAGACTAGGGCATTGCTACAGTCTTTCCAGCGGTGCCTGCCATATTGACTTTCAGTAAATCGAGGTGCTGAAATGTTCATATCAAAATGCCACCATGTCGGTTAGAGTACAGGAGCAGAGCACGAAGGCACTTCCTCTGCAGCAAAGCGTAAGGCAGAGAGACGTTATTTCTCCGAAACTGTTTACCGCTGCACTGGAAGACGCTTTTAAACTTCTGGAATAGAAAGGGTTTGGCATCAATATTAACGGGGAATACATCACTCACCTAAAGTAGTCATGGCAGAATCGCTTGAAGCCCTCGGCATAATGCTCGATGGCCTTTTTAGAGTTTCCCAACAAGTAGGCCTTCAGATGAACATGGATAAAAAAGATAATGTTGGATGCATGTAGTCCGAGCCAAAGAGGATAAATGTTACGTGTACGTAGTAGGTACAGCACCGTCTCAATCTCAATAGTAGGTTGGTGCTTAGATACTTAGTATGTAATTAAGTACATACGTAGCACTTTATAATCATCTATCGACAGAAACACAATACTTAAATACTTTGGCCCGTTTATTATTCTCTCTAGTTTCTCTGCTTTCTCTATGAGTCGGCAGTTTTGTTCTGATTACCGCAGACACTGACATTAACCCAAATTCGGATTTTAATTAGAAAAATTCTAACGTCCGCACTTTGATGCATAATATAAATGCATTACAAATAACTGTAATTGCAAGATATTTATTATTTTCGTTTCACTGTATCTACCTAACAAGACGTCTACTTCTTACTTTGAAAAATTGTAGTCATTTAGATTCGTTCTATAGTCAAAAAGAGAAAAAAATAACTGTTTAATTTAACTTAGTACTAAATACAGCGTGTAAAATGGTATATTTGAATTCCAAAAAAATTAAAAAGTAAGTAATAGGATGTCCCAAAATGAGTACGTCATCTGACAGAATTAGCATTCAGCTAATAACTATAAGCTATTAATGTAAAAAATCCTCTATCTTGGGAAATGGGAAGGAGAGACTTTGTCCAGCTGTGGACTGACGTAGGCTGATTATGATGACTTGTTAGTAGGATGTCATCACAGTCGAAACACTATTGATTTACATTGTGGTAGTAGTACGTACTATGACGACCTCCGTAGCCGAGAGGCGAGCAAGCTGGAATATATGGCGTCGCCATCTCTGAGGTTCCGGATTCGATTCCCGGTCGGGTCAATGTAGAAAACGAACTTTTCTATATTGGCTCGGGTCAGGGTGTTGTGGTACCGTCGTTGATTCTGATTTCTATAACACAAGTGCTTTAGCTAATTACCTTAGGATCAGAGCAATATATGCGATGTTTTATTACTATCATAATATAGATAGAGGAAAAATGTATTGTTGCTACCATAGAACTACTACTATTAAATATTTTATGTGTACGTTTGTAATCATTTCGTACTAATGTATCAGACTATAAAATCGAAAACGTCTCGTTATATTACGGTAAATGTCGTAAAAACTTTTTATTAGCATCCATTTTCGTATTGGCACTTTAGTATTTTGGAAGAAAAAGCCAACTCAGGGTTCTGGGTTAGGTAGGTACGGAGGTTTGATAGCAACTCGCTCTAAGCCCACTTACTGCCTGTTTGGTAGCTATACCATGCACTCTTTACTATAAACACATCATCATCATCATCATCTCAGCCACAGAACGTCCACTGCTGAACATAGGCCTCCCCCAGTGACTTCCAGATCGGCCGGTTGGAAGCGGCCTGCATCCAGCTTCGTCCTGCAACTTTTACCAGGTCTTCTGCCCACCTTGTGGGTGGACGTCCCACTTTGCGCTTGCCGGTACGTGGCCTCCATTCCAGAACCTATCTGCCTCATCTGCCGTCAGTTCTACGTGCTATGTGCCCCGCCCATTGCCACTTTAGCTGGCTAATCCGTCGGGCTATGTCAGCGACTTTTGTTCACGTTCACGGATCTCCTCAATTCTGATTTGATCTTGCAAAAAAACACCGAGCATAGCCCTTTCCATAACGCGCAGTGCAACTTTGAGCTTTCTTATAAGGCCCATAGTAAGACTGAGGCCACGTTTCTGTTCCGTATGTCATCACTGGTAACACACACTGGTTGTAGACTTTCGTCTTTAGGCACTGAGGTATTTTGGTATATAAACACAGTTCTATATAATTATATAACGATGCATGTGAACTGTGTGTGAGGTGAGCTTCTTCCGTCGCTCTTATTCCACACCCATGGTCACACAAGCCAGCATACCAAAAATACAAATACGATTGTTATTAAGGGCAAATTAATGACCCGACATTTCTCTGAGCTTGTGACAGTACACCGCCAGCAAATCACACAATACAAGGTAATAGTTTCAATTAAATCATTCTGCAGTGTTCGCATTCCGCATTCGGCCCGCTTAGGGTTGCCAATTTGCCACCCGTCCGGGTTTCCCCAGATTTGCAAGGCTTGGAAACCGGTAAATTTTTTGAACCGGTTTAATGAAATTACAGGTGGAACTTTTTGAAAAAGGTTCTGTTCCTTTGAACCGGTTTTTAAACCGGTTTGGAAAAATATGGGTATTTTTCATTAACCGGTTCAACATTTCGCTCAGGCAGGACAACGACCTGAGTTTCGTGAAGATCTGCGAGCGGTGAGCGCGTCTTGCGTTTGTTTTTATTCAATAAAACGTTTTTTGCCTATTTATCGTATCAAATACAAACAGTGGTAAATGTTCGTCATATTTTTGTGAATTTCAATAATACTATTCAACAATAGAATGACAACAAAACGTAAATTTTCTGAAAAATCTGGTAAGTATAACCTCTTTAGAAGAATTTCCGTTAAAAAACGCGATCGTCGCGATTGTCGCAAGCGGCTAGGAATAAACCGGTTTATTTAGGTTCAAAGTATCGCTCCTATTTGGTTCCGCACCGAAACGGAAATTTACGATAAAACCGGTTTAACCGTTATAATAACGGTTAATTTTGAACCGGTTTCAAGCCATGCAGATTTGTCCTAGTTTGAAGGGCGTCTGGGAGCGTCTGGCCCGGGGTTTAATTTGTTGTTCGGGTTCCATAGTTTTAAGAGTTCGTTGCGTAGATGGCTATTGACAAGTCATTTTACTCAATTGATGATGATTTTTTAAAATATAAAGAACCTTAAAGATAGTCGGTGCTTGGTTTGAGCAACAAGTAAGTAAATGGAAGTGATTTTTTTTTTACAAGTATAATCATGAATTGACATTACTAATAATATTTGACAACCCTAGGCCCGGTTGCCTGCTAGACTGCGCGTATTGATCGCTGCATCCCCTGGGCGGCAGCCATGGGGTGCATTCTGTGACTCATCAGTTCGCGAGGTCCGCGCCCTTATATTACCAGACATTGAAAATACAGGCTGTTTACTTTTTGAGTCAGTTTCAATATTAAAGAGGAGTTGTCACTATTGTTAACACGTGAGCTCAACGTCGAAATCGTAAAAACAACAGATGTTCCACTGTTCCACAAGGGCTCACCTTAATTATTTATATTACTTTTTTACGATTTCATTTTTATACATACATATTATTAAAAATAATCAAGTCATCTAGGTACTAAGCGAATTGCAAAGCTGAAGTGGCTATGAGGCCATAATAATAGAGCTTACAACGGTTGGGGATTATAACCCCTTTACTTTGCATGGTTTATATTCTACATCTACGCCTCTACATATCTCTACATAGTAAAAGTTGATAGTTGTGATAAAAACATCTCATCTTCTTTATACATTTTAGTATCGCGACTGACTCGACACCCTGTATTCTAGTAACGTGACTTATTTTCTTGCAATTTATTATAATTCTAATTGTGTCGTCTCAATTTTTCTCAACGGCAACAAATATTGATGTCAAAATGCCATCATTTTGCAGCAGGTTTGAGGGCTGGGCTAAAAAATAAACACAATTTTTTAAGTTATTTATGCCAAATACTCTCTTCCTTGCTATTCATCCCACATGGTGGTGGGATCAGCTTTCCGTGTTTTTTTCTTCCACTTCGCTTTGTCCTCGACTTCTTTTTCGGAAACCTCACGCTCTCTTATGTCCGTCAGCACTACACTCTATTATCTTTTCTTCGGTCTCTGGATCTTCGACCGGGAGGTAAAACTGCAAATTCCCTACGTAATATGGAAGCCTCCTCTTTACGTGACCATACCATCGCATCGCAGCTTACTCTCCTGCATCTTGTCGGCAATGTCGCGCACTCCTAGGCTTCCTTGCACGTACTCGTTGCGGATTTTATCGAGCCTTATATTACACTGCACATTCACCTCAGCATCTTAAATTCGGCAACTTGAATGCTATGTACTTTCTTTTTGGTTACGACCCATGTTTCGCTGCCATACATAAGGATAGGTCTTATTATGGTCTTGTATCAGGCCTTTGAGTTTTATTGGCATTCTTCTGTCGCATCATCGCATGTAACCCTTTACTTCTTGCCATTTAAGCCAGGCTGCGGCTATTCGATACTGATGTTGAACTTTAAGTCCCCAGAACTGTGCATCATGTTTTGATCGCACGTGTCGATTTGGCTTATTGTCCATTGATAGGGATTGGACTTGATTCTGATTCATTGGGTGACATGACTGGGTCTTCTTAACATTCAGGTCTATAACTGATACTTCCACGTTGAGAGTGCGTCTTGTAACTTAGAACATTTTCGTGCATAAAGAGTTATGTGATCCTCCTCCTCCTCCATAGTCGATCCCTCAGAGGTTGAGGATCGTGACCCCGCCTACTATTAGTTGCCTGGATGATGAGCTGTCTCCAGGCATTTTGATTCTGCGCCCGTCTGTATGCTTTGTTATTTTATCGTTGAGTTATGTTATAAGCCTATTAAGTTAACAGTATTTATTGAGTCCCCAATAGTGTGCCTGTGCATAATAATAATAACCGATCTACCTGCTTCTAGTGCTAAACGGAGCTTCAAATCTAACTAGGGTCAGATGAGATAGAAGAGAAATTTTAAAGGATATTCTTTATTTAATAATAATTTATTAATTTGTACACAATAATGTATTTTATAAGTTAATAAAAATAAAAACTAAAAACATTACTTAGTTGCTAATCATATTATCTACTTGTGGAAAAAAGGCCTTGTCTTATTTAATTCAGATAAATATTTAACGATATTTCTTTTCGATGATTGAAATTTGCACCTGATAACATATTACCAAGGTAAGCTAAATTGTTGTGTTGTAATCGATTGGAATGTTGTAGAAATGATTAGGTACTTATATACTAAAATAAAATGAATCACCAAAGTAGGTAGTAGCTAGGCGTCCTACAACAAAACTGGCAACATAAGATCCATTACTTACTTATCCATTTATAATAGAATTTCAAACTGTGCCAAATCTCCTGATCCTTGTATTTCCTTTTTTCAAAGTTCTGATTTTAGACCTTTAACTGTTCCTAATTTCCCAGTTTTTACTTTACATTGGTAGAGAGTCATCAGCCCGTGGCCATAAACACAGTGTTGCCTCGCTGTCATAAAAATAAATAATAACTTTACATTCACCATATTTTAAACCACTTCCGTAATCTGTAACTACTACTTGTCATAGGTACGTGTGTACACATTTCAAGTACCTACCTTTTAAAAGATAGATTTTCTCTAGTGTTGGTTCCCGTTACCTCCTAAATATAAATAAATATTGGACAACATCACATTCATTGCTCTGATCATCAGGTAAGTGGCTCAAGCACTTGTGTTAAAAAAAAGAATATTTTTTTTAAGTAAGTAATAATAAAAAGAAAATATTTATTTTTTTATGACGTAAAACTACCAAGCTAACTTATAAACTCTTAAGCTGCCAATGAGTAGACACACTAGACAAAAATATTTGACCTAATTGCCGTCTGACGGCAAACTCTACTTTTCGAGAATGGTATGCAACAACAAAGTTTTATTTCCCCATCGATATCAAGTTTTGCTTGATGACTCAATCACATTATTCATATAATAATCTCCAAAGAAACATGAGTCATCAGAAATCAATCGACGAAAATCACTTCCACAAATATATCGACGAAAAACGTAAATTATAATAACTCTATCATGCTGGTATTGTCAATGTCTACATTTTTGTATAAAATGACTTCATTCTTGGAATGTACTTAGGTTGTTTATTAGGAAGTGTATGTATTTAATAGATTACACATTTATTCGTAGTATTAAAATTAATATGTGGGACGACGCACGTAATTGCTCATTGAATTAAGGAAAATAATGTTATAAGCGAAGGGATTCCAAATGCATATAGATCAGCCTTTTAATAACTACCAACAGTATGTTGGCTTCACCAACATTATAGTTTGAATATGTAAAAACATTTTCTAGGTTCTTTTTTCCTAACTTTCTTTCTTTAGTTTATGTGATAAAATATCAGTCAAATAATTAACGGCTTAATAAACTTTGCGGCTCAATGAGTTGGTTGGTTACCCTCAACTTGCCCAGAAGAGCCAAATTTTATCTAGGCAATTTTAAGGGTCACTAGGTATTCAGTCAGCATTATCAGCATATCCATCCATTACCAGTCTACCTGAATATGAATCTATGACACGATAGCAAATCGTGAGAATTACGATGTGATCGAATTTCCTTACTATAAAATACTAGCCGATGTGAATCACAAATAATGTAGGATCTAATGGTGAAAGTAAGTATTTTTTAAATTGGTCCGGTAGTTTCAGAGCCAATTCATTACAAACAAACAAACAATCAAATCTTTCCTCTTTTTAATATTTTATTTATTTCGAAAAATCATTTAAACCAACTTCTCGGCGGGAGCAAAATCGCAGAATATAGTAGCCGTGCATTGAATATAATATTCTAAATATACATTATTATGTACTTAGTTTATTGACAGGAAAAACGTTCGTCGGCGGAAACTATGATTCATTCACTAACCACAAACATGTATTTCATGTATGTATTAAGTAGGTATGACATCCTCAGAGTTGATGGTCTTAACTTGTATAAAGTAGTTAAATATAAAACTAAACTATTAAATATAATTATTTTATTGGAAAGACATTATCGAATATAAGTAATGCAACTTTTGTCTATGTTAATCTAAATAAAGGTAAATACCATTTGGCTAAGGGGCTTGTAGCTCAGTGGCGCTAGCGGTCGAGCTTTGGTACTTCATGACACTGAAGGAACGCCCTGGTTGTGAGTGGATGGGTGACCATTCCGACATTTCAGTGACATTTTATCACAAGCATCTCCTTGCTTCCCGGGACGGCTAAAGTATTATTCTTTCTCTATGGTAATACCGTAAGACGATTTTATTACCCAGTCACCAATTAAATTAAGTGCCTAACAGATAGCCAAAAACCTGTAATACCTATTCTGTGCGGTAATTCAAGTTTTTGCTATCAAAAAATGTCTGTCATTTAGCGAATCCGATTTTCTGCGACATCTGGAAGACATTTTGCGGAAATGGATAAATTCCTGGAAACCAAAGAACTCTAGCAGAACGGAAACTCAAAACATACAAACTGAATGAATGCTGAACTCTTGTTTTAAATTACTCAATTTTACCTATAATTAAACGCCTGTTATCTAATTCGTAGATATTTTTACCGTCATCTTTTCCAAACCTTCTGAAATGAAAGACTTTCTTTATTAACCAAATTCTGTAGAAGCAGATATTATAGTCTCTATTGAATAATGGATAAGGTTACCGGCGTAGGTGCTATTATCTCCAATTCTGGGTATCGTTGTCGATTATTTAAATACTTTAATCAAAGTTAACAGATAACTGACACGTGATATCATAACGAAGTATTTAAACATATCGGTTTAATCGCAAGGCCGCGCCCAATCAGCTCATTACTCCAACAAGTTGAATTTGCTTACTAATAAAAAAAGCGTTAAACATAATTCCGCGTGTACCAAAAAGATGGGAATTGTGTCCCACCCTTAGAAACAACTTGTGCAGAACAGGCAGTAGGTAGGTACCCTAAGATAATTGAACGCTGAACAGGTTTCAGGAGTAAGTAATAGAAGAGTCATTGCCCTGGTGCCTGCTAAGAAGAAGTATCACTAAGTACTTGCGTTTTAGGTAGTACGATGATCTTTATCTACTGGTGATTTTCATTGTCCACCTATTTCGCTTATTTTCTCAAGTCCCAGATCATAGGAATTGGATTTTTTTACTGTGAAAGAACACCGTATCCATTCTCGATATTCTCAATTGCCAAAGTTCTTGGTTCTACTTAATAATGCGTTTGACAAAGGATGTAAAATAACACTCTCGCTCCCCTACCAACCACAGTAACTCCTACTATCCTTACAATGTTCCCGTCACTTTGGACGTTTCATTTCATTCGCCAAGGATAAGTATTGATGCATCGCATAGCAATGATGACGGCTATAGCCGAGGAAGAAATAATACCTCTTTCGAACGAAGTGTGCATTCAAATAGCTGTCAAAGGCGATATGCGTGCGCGCGAAACGGATGTGTTGATACATGCAAATGTATGGATCGGACTCGACGACGCGACGCGCCCGCGCATCGCAAGGTCGGGGCCACAGAAAAACAGATCATATTAGTTTATAGTTATTAAAACAAAACATAATTTTATATATTCTGTGGTCCAACTACGCAAAAAGCCGTGAGATTTTTTCGGTCTTATGGAGACACAAACTGCCTGCATCACCCAACCAGCAAACTGTCAAACTATCCTGTAAGATTTACTATGTTTAATATTTTACTGCAAATTTAAAAAAAAAATGTGCAACTGTGAACTTATGCTTTTTGCATTGCCTAGCAGCCTATTTTATCAGTTGAATAAATTTTTCTTCTCATAAAACAGATTTGTATAGAAGAGAAATAATAAAAAACGCGGTTTCGCTGTTGACTCCATGGAAAAAGTCGTTTGTATTGATGATAGGCTACTGTTAAAATCCACACCCTGTATACCTAACAACCAACACTGACACAGATAGGTAGTGTAGGATTGCAACAAAGCGAAACCGAAAATTTACATGTAAGTAGTACTTAAATAAAACCTGCCTCAAACATACTGTTTATTCCAAACGGCGGGAAAAAAGTGCGAGTGAAAGTGGTAGCTTGAATATGCTAAGTTGTGGTCTTATCTCGATTTCAGAGCGTAGAAATGCATACAAGAAAATTGCCTAGCATGCATAACATCTAATTTCATTCTACGTTGATGAAATTATACAGGTAGTTACTTTATTTGTAAAGTAATATCGCATCATTTGCAGCTTATTACAAAAATACAGGGAGCTACAATCAGGACTTTTTGGAGTGCTTCTTAAACGGTTATTACAGAATTTTCAGCAAACAAAACCCACCATATTTTATGATGCGTTAGATAAAATGGATAATAAACAATCTCTAGCTATCATACAAAGTCCGCTTATAACTCCTATATGAGGATTACCTTCGCTAGCCAGTTTAAGTTGTTAGCCACATAAAGGTTGCGGAGAAACCTTAAAAGGTATATCGCGCGGTGCAGGCCGCAGCTCCATTTTTGGTTGACGCAGCATTAATCCTTGATATGGGATGGTCTATTATGGTTAGGAGACCAAGTCTCAGCGGTCATTCGAGTCGCGTAACCGACCGTGGAGCCCCTTAATAGTCTCGGAAAATTTCTAGATACAATAAGCATCGTGTTCGGATTTTGTGGTTGGTTCAAATAATTAGTATCGGTTTATGAAGTGCGTTCGAGCTGATTATGACCGTATGTGACATTAGGGTTCTTTCGTTTTAGAGGATTTGAACTGGTCTGGTAACGCGCTGTAAACCGCACGCGCGGTTGAACACGACAAAATAAAAACTCAAAGCCTTCGCTCTAGTATTTTTAATAGTTTTAGTTTCTTAGTAGGTATTATGCGTCGATTTATAAGCTATATTTTTAACAAATATTCACTTAAATTGTATGTAGGTTGAAGGAAAAGGAATGGAATTAATAAAGCCAATGACCTTTTTGTTTGTCGCTGTTAGTCACTCACTGGTGAGGTGACCTGTTTATTATAGTAGAGCTCAGATTGTGTTGAGTTCGTTGGTTTACCTACGCTGAGACTATACAAATAAATGATTAAAAGTAGTTAGGTATCAAACAAACCAATTTTACCACTTGAAGATTTGAGTAGGATGGAGTATTTCTCTCTCTAATGACAATCCGTTTTTTGAATTTAAACCAATCATCTGTTAATAACTAACCGAGTTTAGTAAAAGGGGTCCAATAATTCCATTATTAAATTTCTTACATAAATAAAGATATGAACACTTCCATAATAATTCTCAATTAGGTATTGCAAAAATCTATTTTAATCGATTTCGACTCAATATTTATACTTTTAAAAAACCACTAGGTTCAAAATACTGGCCAATTTTGTCCCCCCCTACCTTCGTATAAAAGTAACCCTCAAAGAACATAATATGGAACAGGTGGTATGCCAGGAAGCGCAAACTGATAATACCAGAAGAACTACACAGGAAACAGCCCTATGGATGTCAAGGCAAACCGCTCTCGTATATCCTGTGTGCAGTAGGTATTGTAAGTAGCTTCAAGAGCAGACCCTGATTTTAACCCTTATTCGTGAAGAAATAGGGAAGCATAAACACATACAACTTCTGAGGAACACTGTACCCGCTTATTTTGAGTAAACCGACATTGATCTCAGATGACCTATTGATTAAATTTAAGATTCAAGAATTTTAGCGAGACGTAGGTAGTTACTGCATCCGGTTTTTTATGGCCTTATTAGGGCACGTCCTGAAATAGCAAAAGTATAATTTAGAGCAGACCTCTACCCCAGAGTTGGGATGATAAATAAACAATGCCTTTGAGGCAATCCCAACTTTTTAAAGGAAGGAAAATGTGTCGTGTTTTTAGGGACTGGTTTCATCAGCATTGATATGAAGAGTCAGCTTAGTTGATAGTAATGCTAAAAGTCAGTTAATGACTTTGACTTATATTTAAATGACTTATATTTAAATGAATGATTTATATTTTTTATTGTGTTCCGTTTTGCTCAGCTGATCTTGTAGAATTAACTCTACTTACCTAGGCCTAGGCTTTCTGGGGTTGTTTGGTCTAGGACTTACCATATTACATTTATTTTAAAACTATTTGTGCCTGATAAATGCCCAAATCTGCTTAAAAACAATAGTTTTTAGTGTCCTTTTTACCTTCAGAAGCCAAAATAATAACGTATGGTTGGTTAATTCAGGATTTTTCCTAATGTGCTTGACCGTGAAGCGCGCAATCTCAATTCCTTCTACGGCTGGCAATCTGGCATTGAAGTAAAGTAAGTGAGGTTGGCCAAATTAAGGAAAAGCATTGAAGGCTTGTCTTAAATACAAGGCACTGTCTTTTTAGAAGTGCTTTGGGAGTAACAACTTGTAGCAACTCAAAATGATTCGACGAGAACACACACGTATATGAATACTTACTACCTAGTTTTAGCTAAAAAAAAACTAAAAAATAGCAGTGAATAAGAACAGCGAATAATAACTCACACGCGTATCCCGTCATACAGTCTGATAACATCGACTAGGTACAGCAGATAACAGCACGTCTCACTCATGGTATCCAGAACTGTCAAACTTTGATCGATTTTCAACTTAATCTTTAAGCAATAGAGATTGCTATTCATTGGGGAAATTTGACAGTTTGTGGTAACTTGATGTGCTGTTCATTGTACCTACTATACGTGTCTATGCTATCATCGCCGCCCTCAATATGAATACGAAAACATTTCCAAAACCTGATAATCATTCGGCATTGATAAATGGTCATGTTTATTTTTAACAGGCTGTTGATTACAGCTTGGCCTTTGAGCAACCGCAAGGGTCGGACTCGGACATACGAATTCAAGGCATTCGAATATTTCAGCTCTAGATTAGTTGGATATATGTTTTAGGGGCTTAAATTACCACGATCTCATAAAGTGTAATACTGCTTCAAATTTGTTAATATGTTGTATGTATTTATAAGACATGACGTAAAAATATTGCTGAAGACTTACTAACTCACGAGGATGTGACGCTAATAACGCAACGCACAACCGCCAACCACCTCTACCAAGCGTGGTCACATATCCAATAGGTATAGTTATTAACGAACACACGGGTAAACACAACCCAAAACCGATAAAACCGGCCAAGTGCGATTCGGACTCGCGCCCGAAGAGTTCCGTAGGTACTTTACTTACTTACAATTATCTAATTGTGGATAATGATTTATGACGTATTAAAAAAAACTACTTACGATCTCGTTCAAACCAATTTTCGGTGGAAGTTTGTATGGTACTGTACATCATATATTTTTTAGGTTTATCATTCTCTTATTTTAGAAGTTACAGGAGGGGGAAATCTCTCGAGGAAACTATTCAGTTCAGAAAAAAATGATATTAGAAACCTAAATATCATTTTTGAAGACCTATCCTTAGATACCCACACGTATGGGTTTGATGAAAAAAATATTTTTAGGTTTCATTTCTAAGTATGGGGAACTCCCAAAATTTATTGTTTTTTTTTTCTATTTTTGTGTGAAAATCTTAATGCGGTTCACAGAATACATCTACTTATCAATTTTCTTTCAACAGTATAGTTCTTATAGTTTCGGAAAAAAATGGCTGTGACATACGGACGGACAGACAGAATGACGAATCCATAAGGGTTCCGTTTTTTGCCATTTTGCTACGGAACCCTAAAAATGTTAAGTAAGTAAGGCTTACCTTACTTACTGGAAATCATTCCGATATCTCATGCCCTATACTTATATAGGGCATGAGATATCGGAATGATTTCCATACCGGTATTGATATCGGTTTTGAAATCTCAATTACCGGTATACCGAAATATCGGTATTTTTAGGTATTTTTTAAAATACTGCTGGTTATTTTTTAAATGATTTCAAGAACGATTAGTACATCTCGTTTACGGAAGGTGAACAAAGCTTATTATGTGCAAAAAAGTTTTGAAAGGGTTGAAATAGAAAATGAAAGTTATTTTTGCCCCAGTGAACCAGTCCGGGTCGATAAGGAGGCAGAGTGGTTTCGGGGGGCAATAACGCACGTCTGTGATGCGCCTATGCACCGGTCCAAACCTCTGCCTCCAAGGCGCCAGGTCTATTGATGGTCGGAGGAGCTGAAGGCAATGTGTCTAGCATGCATAGCTGCACGCAGAGCCTCCTCCCGTCACCTTAGACCCTGGAACCAGATCTCTTCGGGAATGTTGTGGCCTCACTGTTCCCGACGAGGGGGAAAACACAGTACGCCTGCTATGAGGCCACACCCAGTCGCCTCACAGGAGCCTTTCGTCCCAGTGTCCATTCCGAGGGAGAATCGGGGGCTGCCATGCTGCGCCTCAAGGTCAAAAGTCATGGCCCCAGGCCTAGACGGCATTTGCAAAAACGCTTTAGGATACAGATTGCGCGGCCTGAATACTGCCTGCTTTAAGCAGGGCCGCTTCCCGACTGCCTGGAGTGCCTGGAAGCGAGACCGGCTAGGCCTACTTAAGGAAGTGGGTCATCTTTAGGACTCACCGACGGCGTATCGCCCCATCGTGCTTCTGAACGAGGGTAGGAAGCTTCTCGAAAGAATCATCTCAGTTCGGCTCGTCTGGCACTTACAGCATGAAGAAGACCTCTCCATGAAGCAGTATGGCTTCAGGGCGGCTTATGCCGAACCTTTGCGGGTTTTGCGTAGTTGATTTTGTGGTGTTTTTTTCTGTAATCGTGATTCGTGTCAAATGAAACCTCATCTGCAGTATGAACAACACTATGAGCCCTAGAAATCAAGCGTTTTGCTTAGTCTAGACACATTTGCTAAAACAAATCACTTTTTTCGAAATACCGAAAAAACGGTATTTAGTCCTCAAATACCGGTATCAAAAATACCGAAAAATATCGGTATACCGGTATTTCGGTAAACCGGTATACCGGTATCCATGCCCTAAGTAGTTACTACTATGAATCTTAAAAATAAAAATCTATAAACTTATCCAAATACCTAAACTCATCTTACATGAGTTACTTTGTCATCCCAGTCATTTGTGTATTGTGAATTAATTTGTGGTTGGCGCCAGCTAACATGCCATGATGTCTTCCGAAGTCTGTCGTTCGTCATGGAGTCTTTGGCCTCTACCTATTTACTGATTCTGGAAAATATTTGATTTCATTTATTTATCTAAACAGACTAAAGCGACAGAAGGTGAACAGTCTATCAGGCTACGCAGAAATGTTTTATGGGCAGTGCGACACAACAGTTGAAAAAGCTCAGCATCAACGACACATAGTAATCTATAACAATATTCAATAAATTATTCTAAATTACATGTGTACCTACTCTACATAGGCAAAACATACATACATACAAATCATACAATAACATATTCGTTATTTTAATTCGATTGTTGGGTTTCTTTTGGCCCGTGGTGGGTGCGTGAGTCTATCTGTCCGTTACTAAAATTCAAAGCACAACGCGGAATCATTTCGCCAACGGATGTCTATGTCGAAACGATGCCGCTATGTAAACGCTAAGATTTGGATATAGGTACCTACCTACGCTATGCATAGTAGGTAATATTAAACGCATCATGTTACCAGTAAATATTCATAGGTACCTAATAATTATGCTGGAATTTCACTATTTGGAATTATTTATGGATTAGATAAAATTTTCTTTATCAATTCACCAAATATGGCCAATATTAATTATAAATGATGGAATTGGTAAGCTGGTAAGTAACTCTATAAAATGTACACACCTACTATAAATTTTATACGTGCCTCTTTATGTGTTACATACTTACATTTAATAAAAAACAAATTACCTATTATCCCCTTTATTTACACTGCACTATTATACTTAATTAGGTAGGTACTATTTTACTAAGAAACTCCATTATCTTCAGTCTACTTCAGTGTTACAGTAGGTACCTACGCGTAGTACGCGCTCACAGGTACACAACGGAAAATTTTGTAAGTACCTAAGTAATAATTGATACCTGGAAAATATTAAGGAGGTAATTGGTCCTTCGTGTCAGTGACGTCTTCAAGCGTGCAAAAAAAGACTTCCTGCAAGGAGGCTCAGACTTCCTCACATCTGTATAAAAGTCGATAATTTTATGGTACCTAGTTCTAAGTATTCTTGGTACACCACACTACTAGGAAGAGATTATCAATGATTTTTTTAGCGCAAATTCTTAAATCAACGAAAGGATTCCTGAATTAAAAACATAAAGTACTGTTTTTTTAATTAATTTCTGACCTTGAGATTTGAAGGATCTTGGGTTAATTAGTTGGAGTGTCAAAGAGTAACACGGCAAAATGCTTGGCAAAATGTAAAAAGTGGCTTTAGTCCTCATTACGTAATTACTACCAGGGACACCTTTAGATTCAAAGATGAAGTGACCGTTTTCGCTTTGTTTCAAATCAACGGAAATCTTGAGCAAAAAAACTGATTGTTATTGTAGCCTCGCGAACCCGCTCCAAATTATAGCCGTGACCTTCATCGGAGTCAGTGCAGCCGTTATTTTGAATTTCGAACGTTACAACCCAGCACGTCACTGCCTTACATCATCTATCAGGCAATTTCAAACGTACTTATCATAACAACGCGACGTCATCTGTATTTATAGAACGTTGAGAAGCAACAACTCTTCCTTTGATTCACGAAACAAAATCACGCTTGTTTGTGTAATTACTACTTACATTGATAAATTGATGACTAATAGGTAGGTAATACGAATATAGTCAACACCGTGCGGCGTTGAGTTTGACCCTCTCGGTCTATGCCCTACGACCTGCACATGGCTGGATATAACTATAACATAACTGGATATATAAACATGACATGATAACTCAGTCGAAGTCGCCAAGTATTGTTAGGGCTCTATTTCTTCTTTTGATACGAATGAAGAAGAACACCAAAGTAAGCTTCTTGATAAATTAAATTAGCAACAGCAGTACCTAGGTAACTTTTTTTTATAGTTAACGGTTTATGTATAAACTAAGTTTAATAAAAAACTAAAAACCGACTTCAAAATGAAACTAAAAAGCGAAAAATAATATTGACTAAAACATACCTTATCAGTTCTTTTTGGAGTCGGTGCCAGCCATCGAGAGTTAAAATGTGTTCATTCGCACCGACTCCAAAAAGAACTGATTAGGTATGTTTTAGTCAATATTATTTTTCGCTTTTTAGTTTCATTTTGAAGTCGGTTTTTAGTTTTTTATTAAACTTTGTTTATTTCACAATTTTAAGTGTTAAGTCCTCTATTTTTGCCTTCCTAACTCCGCCAAAAATGACTTTACAGCAAAGTGACCTAGACAAATGTTGTTCTTCTGTGGACCACCCACCCAATGGTATAATAAAAATAGGGTGCTATTAATGATCAATTTTTCGACGTAATTTATTTCCAGACGCCTTTAAAATAAGCTTCAGTTTTCACCTTCCAACTCCGCCAAAAATGACTTGACAGCAAAGTAACCTGAGCTAATGTTTGTCCTCTATGGACCCCCCATCGAATGGTATGATAAAAATAAGGTGTTATATTGGGTCAATATTTCGACGAAAATTTTGTAAGTCTTAAGGAAAGGGTTTTCCTACACTCCAACCAGAACGGCGGCTATTTTGGTGTCGAAACCATAGGATAAGGTCTTGCGTTTAATAACAAGTCAAATTAAGAAAGGAACTTTCAAATTTTTTTTCGTTACTGGGTGTGCGGGTACGCCCCCAGTAAATAAAAATTGGCGGTCTGGTACCTCATAAGCTCCACGTCTACTTAACACACTGCGAAATACGTTCTGTCGACAAATTGCAGTATTATCTTCTAACTCCTATCCGTTAAGGAGTTCTGTGGCTTCCATCATCAGGTCAGCAACATGACATGATGATTACCAGACCCAAAAATCAGCATCGAGTCAGAAAATATATGCAAAACATTATGGGTGCCTATAAAAATTGAGGGTTGCCCTCGATTTCCCAGGGATCCCATCATCAGAATCTGACTTGGTGGGAATGGGACCATCTCGGGAGTATACCCTTTTAAACTAAAAAATAAATTTTGAAATCGGTCCATAATTGACAGCGTAATCGCGTAACATACATACAAAAAAAAAAAACAACAACATTCAGACGAATTGAGAACCTCCTCCTTTTTTTTGAAGTCGGTTAATAAATGGAACCAGTCTTATTTATAAAGACTCGCAAGACACATAATTTTAAATTAAAGACTGCAGCTAGAAGAAAACTAAGAAAGTATCCTATTCAAATAAAATCAGGTCGAGGAATTCCCCAGAGAAATCCCTGGTAGTAATTCTCGGCCTTCACATGTCGAAGCGTTTCTCAAGCGTTTTTGTCGCGGGTTTCCAGCGGTTGTGTCATATACGACTCAATGGCGGCAGCCACACGCTTTCCTCGGTTGAAAATCACCAGAATCCATGTCAGTGATGTGTTACGTTTTTTCTCAACTCTTTACACAACAATGGAGCGTTAGATATGATTATCCAAGTTTACATTAACAACAATAACGGTTCCCATTAATGAAGAGTCGTTCTTGAGAAAGTGAAGAGCGCACAGAGAAAGTATCTTCGCAGCACTCACGAAAGTAACGATCGCCAGAACATCTCTTTCCGTGGAAGTTTATTAACCTCGTGATACCTTACTGTTGTAAATGTGAAATGTAATGTTTGTAAATTAATTTAACATTTGACTGATTGCTTGAATCTATAACGTAGGTAGTCTATTAGAATGTATAATGAGCTGAGTGATAAGATTCCCAGTCCGTTCGTGGTTTTCGAAATTCGAGACCAATGATCGAAATTCGGACTAGGTTGATAAAAGATGCTGATTCAGACATAGACTGTTGAGTCAGACAGTCACTAAGATTAATAATTTCGCCCGATTCTGACTTGAAATTAATCAGATCGTTGGGATTGGGACAAAACATTTTTTTTTACAAATTGTTTATTGAATGGACTTTTTTTCTGTTTTATCCCAACAATGGGTGTCTGTTTAGGACTCTAGGTAGATGCGGTCTATGTCTAAGCGAGAGGTCCAAAAAGAAACCAATATTGTTTTACGTGTGTAGGAATATAGAAGTGGAGGGCAGGAAACCATGGACGTACCCACGCGGTGGGGCATTTGCTGCACCCTGTAATCTGGGCCATTTTTAGGCAAAATATAATAATGACAATATTAATATTTTGGGTACTTTAGGAATACCGCGAATAATACTTCTAGCTAGTTTTGGAAGTTGATGATTCCCTACCTAGATTCTTTAACTCTATTCCTTGACTGTTCTCTCCTTTTTTATAATAGGTAAGTACATATAGAAAATGGTGTGATTCTGAAGCACTTGCTAACACGGTGCATCTGGCTGGATACCTGGATGTTTCGCGATGCAAAGTAATAATTTCGTACATTTCCAAACTACGAGGCATTACATTAGGTATTTAAGTACGGCTTTATGCATGTACAACTTTATATATTGAAATGCCGTTGTATTTCGGCCACACCAAAATCATCATCATCAATTTAATCTTATTAGCTTACCCAATTTCAAACTCTTTTTACCCGACTGCCAAACGAGGGTTATTTCATGAGTTTTCATCGATCCTTCTTTACCACGTTTACAGATTATTCTATGACATCGACTTTTTTTTTACTAAAGGATTTTTTAAATTAGTTTCATATTTTGACGTCAGAGTGAGGAAGAATGGGGCTTTCTATAGTTATTTATGCGCTACCTATGACTAAGGTAAAGTTAGGTCTTAGTACCTAGCCCACCAATTGGTAAGTACCTATTTAGTTTAGGTTTAGACAGATTCATTGATCCAAAGAGATCAATTGATCCTCGGCTCCATTCATTAGGAATAGGAACTATAATTCGTCAAATGCCGGTAGTCAACAGTTAAAATATGGGTTAAACGCTCAGCTATTTCCCACGCCCTTTTTACGCTCGACTAATATCGGAGGCGCGGTGCACACTAGTGGCAATCTGGCTTCATTTGCCAGCTCCTGGCCATATAAGGCGAATTCCACACGACACGCAGAGCGGATAAGCTCTGATGGTCACGCTCTGATGCGCAGTGAAAACACCAAACACGCTACTCGATGACAGCTGGAACTGTAGGGATGACCAAACCACTTACAGCTCAAAAATAATGATTAACCATCCGTAATGATGATAATTTTCTGCATAATGTCTCATTAATAAAACGATAACTTGCGATTAAAATTACAAATACGCTACAACAATGTTAGTAGGTTTAGTGGTTGTACCTGTACCAGTGTTACCTAATTAGGTATACCTACCTACAAGTTACATTAACCAGTAGCAGTACATAGTACCAGTTACCTACTTTAAAATATACTTATTTAATTTTGATAATGCTTACAAATGTACCAGTATATTTTATAAATCAATTCGTCACATCATGTTTAATATTTATTTATATAGAATAATAATAAATTGGATATGGATTACAAGACTAATAAAAGATTAAAACGCGTACTGATGACTTATTACAATGACTTAGTCAAGACTCAAGGTTGAAGGAGCTAGATGCAAACGGCCCAGGAAGATTATTTTTGAACCATTTTCGAATTCCTATTCCTATGGCCTAGGGATGAACCTGGACAAGACTAAAATTATGTTCAATGACCATGCCATCCCCGGACCAGTCTCCGTCGAAACCGTGGCGCTCGAGGTTGCCAAGGAGTATGTCTACCTCGGGCAAGTGCTGCAGTTAGGTAGAGACAACTTCAAGCAGAATCGCTAGGAGAGTGCAGCTTAGCTAGGCAGCATTTGGAAAGCTGCGTCACATCTTATCGTCGCCACTGCCACAATACCTGAAGAGCAAAGGTATTTGATCAGTGCGTCCTACCAGTGAGTGATGACCTACGGAACCGAAACGTGAAACATGACAGGAAAACTGGCCCACCGACTCCATATCACTCAGCAAGCTATGGAATGGTTGATACTTGGGATTTCGTTCAGGGATAAAATCCGAAACGAGATCATCAGGCAGAGGATTAAAGTAACGGACAAAATCCAAAAATGTAGCAGGCTTAAGTGGCAGTGGGCTGGCCACATTTGTCGCAGAACCGATGAAAGGTGGGGTAAACGGGTTCTCGAGTGAAGACCACGCCTAGGCAAACGTAGTGTAGGACGCCCCCCAGCTCGATGGACCAACGACCTTAGGAAGATGGCTGGCAGTGGACGGATGAAAAAAGCAGGAGATCGTGCTCTTTGTCGCTCTTTGGGGGAGACTTACATCTAGCACTGGCCTGCAATAGGCTGAGATGAGGATGATGAGTCGAATTCCAATTCGCATACGAATTTACAAGAATCGTATACGAACTGTATGAGATTCTTGGGATTTCGTATGCGAATTAGAATACGTGCACTTCAAAAATACGACTCCTGAGTGTGTCACTGCTGCAGCTGTGGCGTGCGCCGTGGAATGTAAATGGACTAGTCCGTTTTTAAGAACGAAAATGCTATGGCCCGGTTTCTCTAAAATAATTAGAAGTTCTGTTAAAGTTTTACCAGTTTATAAAAAGTGACCTTATATAGAATCTAGATTTTTTACATATGTAAACAGTTGTTGTTTATTTCATTTCAACTTCATATCTCCAACTAATGCTAAGAAGGATCTTGCTTGGTGGAATGACCCTCATTTCACATCCTTTGGGAAATGAAAATTTCTTTGGGACCGAAAAAACTTCACTCCACATCTAAACAAACTTTACCTCTTTGCATTTAATAGGTATTATAGTTGGTTTATAAATTGCATTAATTCTAATCCTATCTTTAAAGCCATTCCACTGCCATACCGCATGATGATATAACGACAAACGCTTTGTCGCAGTTGGCATCATACCTACACAAAAACACGGAAACAACTGTGCGGATACAGCCATAAATAAATTTACATTATTTTGTAAAATTTTGTTTTTAGCAATTCCATGCAAGGTTTAATTGAAGATAAATAACACTTGAAAAAATCATCGACCTCAGGTGGGACTCGAACCCACGTCCCATCGCATACCGGGCGAGTGCTTTGACCACTAAGCTACCGAGGACGTCACGTGACATGATGAAATTCTTCAAGTGTTTTTTCTCGCTGTCAAAGCCAGCGTATTCTGATCAAAGTTGTAGCTATATGTATAGCTGAGTAGTATACTACCGTCAACACCCTATAGAAATATTTTTACAAATATTTGACCATTGGTTAAGATCAGAAATGCTTAAACATTGTAAATTTTTGTTTCTAGCAATTCCATGCAAGGTTTAATTGAAGATAAATAACACTTGAAAAAATCATCGACCTCAGGTGGGACTCGAACCCACGTCCCATCGCATACCGGGCGAGTGCTTTGACCACTAAGCTACCGAGGACGTCACGTGACATGATGAAATTCTTCAAGTGTTTTTTCTCGCTGTCAAAGCCAGCGTATTCTGATCAATGTTGTAGCTATATGTATAGCTGAGTAGTATACTACCGTCAACACCCTATAGAAATGTTTTTACAAATATTTGACTATTGGTTAAGATCAGAAATGCTTAAACATTGTAAATTTTTGTTGACGTGACGTGACGTGACGTGATGAACGTGACGTCCTCGGTAGCTTAGTGGTCAAAGCACTCGCCCGGTATGCGATGGGACGTGGGTTCGAGTCCCACCTGAGGTCGATGATTTTTTCAAGTGTTATTTATCTTCAATTAAACCTTGCATGGAATTGCTAAAAACAAAAATTTACAATGTTTAAGCATTTCTGATCTTAACCAATAGTCAAATATTTGTAAAAATATTTCTATAGGGTGTTGACGGTAGTATACTACTCAGCTATACATATAGCTACAACATTGATCAGAATACGCTGGCTTTGACAGCGAGAAAAAACACTTGAAGAATTTCATCATGTCACGTGACGTTCTCGGTAGCTTAGTGGTCAAAGCACTCGCCCGGTATGCGATGGGACGTGGGTTCGAGTCCCACCTGAGGTCGATGATTTTTTCAAGTGTTATTTATCTTCAATTAAACCTTGCATGGAATTGCTAAAAACAATAATTTACAATGTTTAAGCATTTCTGATCTTAACCAATAGTCAAATATTTGTAAAAATATTTCTATAGGGTGTTGACGGTAGTATACTACTCAGCTATACATATAGCTACAACATTGATCAGAATACGCTGGCTTTGACAGCGAGAAAAAACACTTGAAGAATTTCATCATGTCACGTGACGTCCTCGGTAGCTTAGTGGTCAAAGCACTCGCCCGGTATGCGATGGGACGTGGGTTCGAGTCCCACCTGAGGTCGATGATTTTTTCAAGTGTTATTTATCTTCAATTAAACCTTGCATGGAATTGCTAAAAACAAAAATTTACAATGTTTAAGCATTTCTGATCTTAACCAATAGTCAAATATTTGTAAAAATATTTCTATAGGGTGTTGACGGTAGTATACTACTCAGCTATACATATAGCTACAACATTGATCAGAATACGCTGGCTTTGACAGCGAGAAAAAACACTTGAAGAATTTCATCATGTCACGTGACGTCCTCGGTAGCTTAGTGGTCAAAGCACTCGCCCGGTATGCGATGGGACGTGGGTTCGAGTCCCATCTGAGGTCGATGATTTTTTCAAGTGTTATTTATCTTCAATTTACATTATTTCTTTAACCAGCCTACTTTTCCTTCAAAGGGTTTCCCATAATAATTAACTTAACATCTAATTATTTCCGAAAGTCTGTGCACATGATGTAACTCCTTACGAGGCCAGGCCAGTCGGCAGCGAGTGTTCTCGTTTCCACTAATGAGAAAACAGCATAGTAGCTCTTTCAAGCCTTCTTTGGATAAAACTACATGTAGGTAAACGATACCATTTATGAACACGACAACAATTATGTAAACATACGGGCGTAGCCAGCCAGAAAGGGGTTCCAGAAAGAAAAACGATGAAGTAATGGTAATATCTATGGCAATATAATATATTTAAAAGAAAAAAAAGATATAAGAACCGAAGGTTTTGCATTACAAAATAAATCTTATTTTTCTTATTAAATATCCACTAGATAGTTAGGTACCTACTCAATTCGCATCAATTGCTATCCCATAGTGTAGTGTAGTGTGCATCATTTCATTCAAATCCGTTCAGCAGTTTGCGCGTGAGTGAGTCACAAACATACAAAAATACTCACAAACTTTTGCATTCATAATACCTACTTATAGTGGTATTCCAGAGCAGATTTTTGATAAGGGGAGGTGATACAATACTTATAGCTTAGCTAGGGACTTTGTTTAGGGAGGGCAGCCGGAGAATTTAAATGAAAAACTTGAATAATGTACCTACTTACGCGGAGCGTAGCGAGTCTTACTTGTTCTGTGTACGTACCCCCCGTAATTTTAATCCTACAGGGTATTAGCGAGAGAAGCAAGCGCGAAAAAAAATTTTTCATTTTGGGGTCATTTTCAAAGTCGATACGAATTTGATATAATGCGGCAGTAAGTAAGACGCCTAAAATAAATGTCAATTTCGTTAGTTACAGACATGATTTAATAAAAACAATGTTGAAATAAAAAAAAGATTTAAAAAACTAAGACCCGAAAATAAACTAAAAAAGCGAAAAATGAATTTCTTAACTAAAACATACCTACTTACCTAATGAGTTATTATTGGAGTCAGTGCTCCACGGAGAGTTAAAATGTGTTCATTACTCGCTCCGACTCAAAAAATAACTGATACAGTACGTTCTGTTGACAAATTGCAGTATTATATTATATCTATTGACTCCTAAGTAGCCTCCATCATCAGCTCAGCAGTATGATATGGCTACTAAAACCTTCTCTAGAATGTAACATATATACAAACATACGGGCCAAACTGAGAACCTCCTTTTTTTAAGTCGGTTAAAAAACAAATGATGCCATTATATTGAATTAGCAGTGCTGCTGCCATCTGTGTTCCGTCATGAAAAAGTCTGCTGGCTGCCACTGATCAAATAATACTATGGCTGCTTTGAAGCTTGTGCTGGTAGCACAGATTAGTCAGAGTTTTACGTAGTATTATTCTTTCTCTATGGTCAGAGTATGTCTAGCTGGTAGTGGTGACCTCTCTGGAGAGAAACAAAAACTATAGCGAGGAGACGCGACGTTCCTTTTTTGTACAGAAAAGATAATGATTTAAGTACCGTTTTAAATTATAAATCTTAAGATTTTAACATTTAAAAAACTAGATATTCTCTTCTCTCTTCTTAACTAAAAGTAAGGTCTACGCAAAATAAGACACGACAAGAATTTTTACAATTAAATATTGCGTTTTGTTCCATCAAGCACAAATAACATCGAGTAATAAAGTCAGATGGCGTAACTGGCTGGCTACAGATTAAAAGGCGAGTGAGAAAAAAAAATAACAGCTGCTTTTGTGACGTCGTATGTCATGTCTGGTCTGTCAGTCAGTCAAACAAAATAATTTCTTGGAATTATAGTCAAATTTGATCAATAATTGTAATAACTTGTGGACAGATGACTTTTGGAAAAGATTCTACTTTAAATTGGAATACCTGTTTTGGTAGCAATGGAAATTATTTCTTCAGAAATATGACAGAAAATAGGTAGGTACCTAGACTACCAGCCAAACACGTATGTTTTTCTAATTACATTCCCTAAGTTTGTTTTAACCCTTTGTTTTTTTTTAGGAAAAGATCCCGTGAAGATGACGCTTGTGAATTCATGCCACTATCCAAAAGAATCAATAATTTGCACATAAACAACAATATTTCTGCAACAAGTTCGTCTTGTCAAAACCATGATTCTAGTCAAGCTAATGGTATCAATGGAGAGGCTGGTATTTCCTCGCCTAGCTCGTCGTCGGATACGGATAGAAGACCAAGTTATGATCCAGGAGTCAGTTCTTCTCAGAGCAGTTATTTTTATGACAATAAGTTGTTATTTGAATTACATTTAGAGAGGATTCAAAGATCAGGGGAACAGTTCCCATTTTAGATGTAATGTTTAGAATAAGACTTGTGTACCTTTATTTTGTTGTGCCTATTGTATTAGCATGTATTTGAAATAAATATTTGTAATTAAAGAAAGTGTTAAATGAGCAACTTCTTTGTGTATTTCCATGATTTTCATCCGTGAATTATAATAAAATTATTTAGGTAATCATTCAAAAAATGGACGTGACGAATTTTTAACCAATCATGTTCAAGCTATTGTAACGCCATCTGGTGATATATTTTGATAACGTCTTAACAACAATGGCGGATTTCATTTTGTTGTAAAAGCTAAAAGAGAAAGGGCCGTGGTGTTTATTGTCATGACAGAAAATGCAAATTCAATGAAAAACTAAATTTATAAAAGTTAATTAATACGTCTGAATGCTGACAGTTAATATATAAGGTAAGTGTCGCAACTTGATTTGTTTACGTGTGAATATCCATGACCCTATTTTGCAAAGCGGTACTTCGATTTACCGTTACGCGGGCGCGTGGCGGCTGGAGTACTGTCGAGAGAGTGCTGAGAGGACCGTGCAACCCCTCCTCTCGCAATTTTCCTGTCGGTGGAGGAAGGAGTCGGGCTCGGGAGCGGGAGTGATTTGGTGTCGGAGGCACATGGAGGGGATCCCGCACCTTGGTGGGGATGCGTCGCGTCGCGCGTGATGGACACTCAGCGGGGCAAATTGAACTGGTAGGGGTGAACAACCTTCAATCTCTGTCTGGTTCCGCCCACAACCATATGATATCCCTTCAAAACTTATGAATAACTTTTTAGATGCTTCAAAAAGTTAATTGCGTAACTAATCCTAACCATCCGGCCATATTTGTTTGTTGTAACCCTTTGTCTTCATCTAAAAAAATATTATTGTCTGCAGTTTTCAATACTTTAAAAGTTTCTTAACATTAAATTCAAACTTTCATAAAGTTATTAATTACTCGAAAATGAACTCCAATTAATGCCTTTTTCATCTATGAGTCTCTAAACATTTCATGGCAATGACCTCAATAAAGCTTTCTAAAATACAATGTTACAACTTACCTAATTAAATTGAAACTGCTATTTACAAATTATCAATTAATCTATCAAATATCAGTTAACAAGATTAATTAAAAATATTACTCGAAAATTATCATGTAAGGCAGCGAACAGGCTATTACTCAATCAGGCTCTTCGCAGTCACTGAACCACAACCACACCTCTGTCTTGTGAAAGTACAGCAAAGAGAAAGTGAGGATCACGTTAGAGCAACATGCACATACATACACTCCAATTGTCTGCCAGTGTGTATAACAAACTTGCTGGTTGACTATCGGCTGAGCATAAAAAACTTTCTTTAACCTACTTTCTTAGTGCGCGATGCCGATCATCTTTCGCCTCTCACCGTCGTTGAATTAATTTTAGTGTGGTGTGCTTGGTGGTCGGTAGTGGTCTGCGCCCTACCATAGTGTCCCTGTGTTGTCGGTAGTCCCGTGCGGCAGTGGTGGGACGCGGGATGTGGGGGTACCGGGTGGTTTGTGTGTGACCAAAGTGGGATTGTGTTTTTTGTTTTGTTTTTCTCCCGCTCAACGCGAAGGCGTACGATGTGCGACATGCAGAAAATGCCTAGTAGAGAGGATGCCTCTTGGTATGATATTGCATAAGTTTTTTTTTGCAGATGCTTGCCTCTTATTTTCTACGGTGCCACAACAATACAGTTGATTAATAAACCAATATTGATAGACTGATAACTATAATATAGGTAAACTTTAGTCTAGAAATACTTATGTAACATAGTTCAGGAAAGCAATGATTTTGCATATATGATGTATTCAATATTAAAAATCACTTTCACTTTTGCAGACTGTTTTGCAACTTCATTTTGCTAATCGATAAAAAAACCCAACTTAATTACTTCTTTTCTATAAATATTTCCATGCATAAAAAAGAATATTACACAAATAAAATGTGAAAATATGTTTTGTCCGCAGTGAGGAGGACTCGGAGATGAATTTTGCATACTCCACAGTGGGTGCCACAGGCACTCACTTCGTGACCACCAGTGGTCAACTGCCAGTGACCAAAATACAGCAAAATGTTGCTAATAATGGCAATACATTGCAACAGGTAATTAATTTTTAAGCTTTTGAAACTCTTAGAAATGATTTTAATAATTTCTATGAATTTAATAAAATTTAATTTTTCCTGGTGTCATCACCTATCATACACTCGTTCTCACATGATTATGTAAACCATCTATTTTTCTGATGATGTGATTCACACTGCATGAGTAATGTATTGTCAAACATCACCATCCAAACAGCGATCTACCACACTTTTTTGATAAAATAAAATACCATACAGGCCCTTGAAAACACTCGCACACAAATTTAAACTCAATTTAACTTTAAAAGTAATCGCTTACAACCAAAAGCAAAAAAAAGACCATATTTTCTCAGTTCAAATTTGTAAATATTTTTCGACTACGTGCGATAATCTGCTCTAAAGTGTGCGACAAGGTAGCCCTTTAAAATTTAATGACAATACCCACGTACTGAGCTTTACTTATCCACCATCCTACATTAAACAACTTGCTATTCAATAATTTTGTTCATAACTATTTCACAGAACTAGTTTTAAGAACGGCGTTCTTGACGTTTTCTGCAGATATAAATAGTTTTTAATGGTTTAAAAAAAACAAAGCCCGGGCATATTTACTATTTGTTTCGATAAAATATAAATATTGATTCACATAAAACTGCTTTTAAAAAACAATGCTGTCTAACAACTGTGCTCTTACGCCTATTGCAGAAATAAATAGGTTTTGTTTTTCATTATCACCATCATCAAGATCTCAGCCTGTTGCAGTCCACTGCTGGACGTAAACCTCCCATAAAGAGCATGATCTCTCGTTTTTTTCATCCATTCACTGCCAGCCAGCTTACTAAGGTCGTCGGTCCATCGAGCTAGGGGGCGTCCTACACTACGTTTGCCTAGGCGTGGTCTTCACTCTAGAACCCGTTTTCTCCACCTTTCTTCGATTCTGCGACAAATGTGGCCAGCCCACTGCCACTAAAACCTGCTACACTTTTGGACCTAGGGGCGTCCTACACTACGTTTGCCAGGGTTTGGTTTTTGATCATAGGTTCTTTCCCGTGTTGCAGGTAGTGGGCATGGTGGGCGGCGTGGGGCTGGGCGAGGGCGTGCAGTACGTGCGCACGCTGGACGGCCAGCTGCAGGCCACGCCGCACCTCATCTCCGTGCCCATCTCGCTGCCGGGCGCCAAGCCGGGTGAGGAACTCGAGTTCATGTTTGTTAATGTTGATTTCATGTTTTAACTAATAACAACTTTTATAATTTATCTGTGTGAATTAGTAATATTATTGTTTAACTTGGCTAGCCCTCCTAAAATTGCCATGCCCTTGCAGGGCGTCACATTAGCTACTATTATATGTACCTACTATCTTACCCTACTATTAATGTGACATGCAATAAACTATTTGAATTTGGGACATAGTCTCAGCAGTACTCTGCACCGATCTTAAGCGCTGGGGCAGAGAGTTGGGTCGTTTGCGCATCTTACGAGACTAGCATCGTATCAGAGACGCGTGTGCTCTGAGCTAACAACCAATCATGGCCGGTGGTGCAGGCGCGTCGCAAGACTAGCCAATCACGTAATCACGCCCAGCGCTCAACATCGTGCTGCTAGTTGTAAGACCCAACGCAGACTGCGACTTTTCATCAACGATCAAAAATTAAACAGCCTTTGGTACCTATTCAATCTTAATTGAAAAATCGTGGAAACGCGTTGACTGCCGCAGATCATCACCAGCCTATATCAGTCCACTGCTGGACACAGGCCTCTCCAAAAGGAGGATTTTGCCATAATCGCCACGCTTGGCAGGCGGGTTGGCGATCGCAGTTTGCCCAATGGTGGAAAGGAGACGCTGCTGCCCGTCTTCTTTTGGCGGTTCTCCTGTAGTCGCCTCTTACGACACCCATAATAAGAGAATTGAGGATCGCGGATGCAAGAAGTCGCAGTGTCCTTGCTTAGTACTCGTTTACACAGCCAGCGACAAAACTATCATCTACACGCTTGCTTCTCGTCGCTCGCCAATTCGTTTCAACTCTATTCGCTTCTTGATATTTGTGGTACCACTGGTCGTAGGCTCATCTGCCAGCCACGATGAATAATAAGAAACTGCTTTGATTTGGTACTAACACCACGTTAAAAAAAAATGCGTCTGTCTTATGCTGGGGCTTCACCTGCGTGACGCCTAACGTTCAAATAACGGGATGATTAGCGTTAACTAAATTAAAGCATTAAGCTACGCGCTAAGTGCGTGGCCACACTTATTTGACGTTTGATTCTAGCGTCTAGCGACTTAGTTAGCGTGTGATCTGTGAGTGTGTCTTTAAAATAAAAAAAAACGCTTCCAAGAACTCAATACTTTTCTCATTTTGTCTACTCCATCCTAACTTAATAACTATGCACTTTAACATATATTTCACAAAGAGTTTTTGAATGTGATCGTGTTTTAACATGTTTAGTGTAGTAGGTGTAGCCACAACAACACACTAGATGCCCGCTTAATCCCTTTGATGTGTCAAAAGTTACCGCCGTCCGAGCTATCGCCTAACGTCTAATGTTATTGAAGCAATTTAGCGCACAAAGACCGGCCACACCTGCCTACTACGTCAGATAGAGCACTAATTAACGACATTAGACGCAGGTGAAGCCCCAGCATTAAGGATATTCTAACTGACATCTACACAATTTCCTTCCCTTGACTTTTTTACACAGCAATGATTACTGAAGAGCTGATTCAAAGTAGCTATTACTGTATTAATATGGGTTTGACAAATAATGAGATAACATTGCACTGGTTATGGTATCATTTCCGGTCCTTGTTCCACATTTAAATGCGAAAGCCCTACGAATTCCGCTGCATACGTTGAGTACTATTCTATAGCTATTACTGTATTAATATGGGTTTGACATATAATGATATAACAATAATTGCACTGGTCATGTCCATAAAATACAATGATATTCGAATACAAAAATCACTATCATTTCCAGCCCTTGTTCCACATTTAAATGCGAAAGCCCTACGAATTCCGCTGCATACGTTGCATACTATTCTATTATCCCCCAGGTTCATTTTTATATTATATCTATTTATAAAACCCATTATCTTTTTAGGTGACCCACAACCAACGGTGCAAATACAGGTGCTCAGTCCGAATCTGACGTTGCAGCAGCAGCAGCCAAAGTATCAGATGCAAATACCTATACAGGGATTCCAACAAGGTATG
This sequence comes from Anania fuscalis, assembly GCA_950371115.1. Lineage (NCBI taxonomy): Eukaryota > Metazoa > Arthropoda > Insecta > Lepidoptera > Crambidae > Anania > Anania fuscalis. The sequence goes on along the minus strand of OX493334.1, from coordinate 4,474,654 downwards.
GTCGAGTATTGTTTGTCTGTCAGCCCCTTTATCATGAGCATCAAAACACGATATGATATAGCGATTTATCGCATATTTTTTTTGTCAAAATATGATTTTCTATCGATAAAGCAAGCATAGCCGTGACGTCGCCGGAACGGAAATGATGCTCACTGTTTCAATAAAAGTTCATGATGGCGTCTATGTTATCATATTTTGAAAGTAAAGAGGCGATAAATCGCTATATCATATCGTGTTTTGTTGCTCGCGCTAGAGGGGCTGGGGTTATATACCTCTCGCTTCCACATTATTACAGGTGATATACTTAGTACGTACGCGAGGTGAATAATATACTAGCTAGACAGATCAGTTACAAGTTCAACACGTACCACTTACAATTCCTAAACATTTGGTAATAGCCAATTTGATAAAATAAGGCTTTTTATAAGGCCAGAAACCTAAAATACATGTTATAGTTATGTAAACAATATCAAGCTATTATTTCCTTCTTGATTAGTTGAAAGTGAATGATGTCAGCCTTTAATAAATCACAAGCAATTTTTTTATTCTGTTGTACCACTGTACATACACTGTACTCATGAATCAGACTTAAAAATATATAATCATATTTCCATTGTGCAGGTGCGGTACTCACTTTGGCGTATTCTCCAGAAGCAAACGAAGCCGGGGGCTTACAATTAGTTGGACAAAACTCACTACCCGAAGGTAAGAAGACCGGGAGTTATTATAATATAATCACAAGTGCTATAGCTACTTACCTTAGGATCAGAGCAATGTATGTGATGTTGTCCAATATTTATTTAAAGAAGTATAATAATATCTGATCGTAAGGTAAGTAGCTATAGCACTTGTGTTATAGAAATCAGAAACAACGACAGTACCACAACAACCAGACCCGAGACAATAAATAAAAGTTCGTATTCTACTTTGACCCGACCGGGGATCGAACCCGGAACCACAGAGATGGCGGCGCCATATATAGTCCGGCGTGCTCGCCTCCTAAATTTCTAGGGGGTCTGTTTTAAATGACTAACTCTTCAGTCATTTTTATAATTATTCTGAATCGGGTTTAGTAGCCTTGATTGTAGTTAAAATTATTATTTAGAAAAAAATAAACGATACTTTTATATCTCAGGTACTATCAGGATGAGAACAGGTGATTCATTTTTGTTCAAATATGTATGTGTAACCCGCGCAAATGAAGAATGAGATTTGAAATCGCAACAGAGGGTTTATTCAGAGTTCTATTCGAAAGCGTTTGTAGATAACATAAACGCGAATTTACCTACGTGACACCAAGTCGCTAATCCAAGGGCCTAACAATATCACGTTTACTTTTTATCGATTATAAGTTTTCAAACTCAGGCCTGCAGAGTCAGACCACAGAGTAAGAATTATACGTCAGACGAAGCCACCTCTCGCATTTACAGTATAATCGAGGGAGGTAGGTGCCTGGATGCAGTGACTTGCAATCCCATTCTTTATATCGCAGGCTAATAAGTAGACTAATTCAAAGCACACTTGCTGTTTGCACTATGTCATCACTAATAGGGTGCAATTTTATTAGTGTAAGTAAAATAATTAAGGTTTTGCATATACCCACGATAACGGCAACTTTTCCCAAAAAAACTAGTTATCTATCTCAACTTAGATTTTTTAGTGTGCGTGCATGCAGTAACTATTTCCTAATATGTACGTATACAGAACGAAACGAAACGAACAAAGTATTTTACACTAATAAAATTTCATTCTGTACAATGTACATGTTTTACACACTATGTTAGACGTGAACACTGTTTTTGCTGCACCTGTACATTTTTTTTGGTTTTGACTGATACATTTTGGAGCAGAAAGGTTTTAAAATAGAGTATGGAGCGCAGTGTAGAAGTAAAAGTTGCAGGAAGACGTTGAATGCAGTCTGCTTCCAGCCGTTATTCGATCTGAAAGTCATTGGGGAGGTTTATGTTCAGCAGTCGTATGGCTGAAATAATTATGATGATTTAAGTTTATTTAAACAAATGCTAAAAAAACATGCCATGTTGCCAAGGCTTTACAAAGTGCTCTGCTTTTTTTCACCGATAGCCTACATTGTCGCAAAGTACAGATAGGTTTAAAAAGTATTGGGATGTGTAAAAAACAAGGAGACGTATTCTTGAATCATGTGAATTCCAATCCGAATACGAAATCGCAAGATTCGCATGCGAATGACTAAAATCACTATTTTTGAAAATTGATTTTGTGAATTGTGATCTTACCCACTTGTATTTCGATTCTATTAGTAGAAAGCACTGATCAAATAATACTACGGTAGAAAGTTCGGAAGTATGACATTGACAAGTAAACATGTGGATCACAGATTATAAAGATTTTTTCGTTCTGTTCCAAGCGATTCATAGCCGGTTTTTAAAATCAATAAGTTTTTGCATTTCGGTATTTAATATTTTCTGCGTGAAACGAAAATAGTAACAAGAGATTAAAAAATGTGTAAAATCGAGAGCAATAGAAAAAGATCATAATTAAGGTACAAAATGTTACCTCTTTTGCCTGACGATTAGTTTAGTTTCATTGAGTTTTAAATTATGCAACGCGAAAGTTTAAAAGTAATTAATAGAAATAGAATTCCGTACGAATCGTATTCGTTTTCGAATTCAAGATTCATTTCAAAATTCTGCAAAAATACGTCTTCAAGTTTAAGCCTATGCACAAGAACAAATAGTTTGTCAATTGTCATTCACATGTCGGGCAGCATTTGAGTAGGTTGTGTTGCCCCCAGGGCTCCAGGTGTTGTCGGGCGCGCCGCACGAGATGCAGCTGGTGCAGCCGCAGCAGCTGCAGGCGCAGGACAAGCACGACCAGCAGCAGATACCGCAACACCAGGTCTGTTCACAATTGAATGGAATAAAACATTTTTTTTACTAAACACACACGACAGTACATAAATAAAATAAACATAAATTAAATTTTAAAAAAATAAAAGTAAAAAAAAAACAGCAAAGGACAAGAAAACTAAAAGAATACATTTAGGCACCAGCACAGCGTGTGCTGCTAAATATTGGAGCGCCGATTTTCAGCTGGAGCCCAAGGTGGCCCAATTCATTGAATAATTTTACTTGAAAAAGGTCCGTGTTGTATATGAACAACTGATCATGTGGTTTCAAATAGTGTCATATTATCTTGTATATGTATGCAAAATTTCATCCAAATCCGTTCAGCCGTTTACGCGAGATTGAGTCGCAAATATCTAAACATCCTTACAAACTTTCGCATTTGTATTATTGGGATTTTTGTCTAGGTGTTCATAATGCCGAATCAACAAATCATTATCAACGGGCCGGACGACAACAAGGCGCTTAACAACAACACGTGCAACAACAACAACAATTCAAACATCACCAACATCATTATCAAGGAGGAGTGCGATGACAACATGAATGATGACGTAAGTTCTCCTCTACTATTATACCTACCACACCACACATAACTAACATTGTGTATCGTTATGCAATTTGCAATACGCCGTATCGTCGATCCGCCGTATGGCTAAACGCCTCCGTTTTTTAAAACAGCTAGTTGATTTGTAATACGGCGCATTATGCAATCCGACTGCCACATATGCTATAATTTGTGAACTAAGAGCTGTCATCGAAATTAATGTTATCAATATATATAGGACATTTTTTTACTATTATTTAGTGTAAGTAATATTTACCTTAGCATTACGAGGCGATGTGTTATTAATAATTTGCCAAAGCAATACTTACCGACAATCGTACGCTCTAGTGTTTACGGACTTAATTATACTCGTATTAGCTAACATTAGCTTTAACACTTCGAAAAATAAGCTTGATACAAGTTTTTTTAACTTATCACATGGTAAATACAGTTTTTTACAAAATAAGGCTTCTTAATTGTGACACCCCAAAGTCCATAGTTATAAGCGTTCACTTTTCGACCGTGTTATAGTACTTAAACCCCAGAATGAAAACCTGAAAATTTAAATTTTCGATCGAAAAAAATTGTCATCTACAAAGTGCCATAGTTTCGCTCCTATGGGCTCAATAGAGCTGCGATTAGGCTCAAACTGTAGGTAATTTTGTGACATTTACAAGTGTAGAAAACATCTTTCGCAAAAATGCAGTTTTGGTCCTGGAGAACAAAAGTGAAAAAGGTTTTTCGAAGTTGCAATTTTTAATTCACTCTACCTTAACACACCCATACAACTTACCAAAAATGCAGAACTACATCACGCTTTGCGAATTATAATATCTATCTATTTCCGACGGTCTATTAATTCGGTTAGCGTTTACTTTTCGATCACATTAAAGGAAAAGCACTAAAAATATGCCCTGTATTCCGAAGTAGTTCATATTACGTAACGTTTGTATTGCAGGAGAGCTCGCAAGGCACGGAGGCGAGCGACAGCTCCACGTGGCAGATGACCAGCAGCAGCCAGCAGGACCTCATCAAGTATCTCAACACGCTGCCGCCACAGGTAATATTATAAAGGTTGACTATTTTATTACCGTCCAAACCTTCTGAGAAGACTCCCGTCATACAAACGAAAAACTCTTTCTGTTGGACTAACTCCATAACTCAAAAATAAAATCCAACTGGTCCATACGTTTGGTCGAATGAATATTGATTATTTGTATGAAACAGCTGATTTTTTTCTGCAGTTAGAGAGTTGATCCAATAAAAACAGTTGTTCGTTTGTATCACGGAAGTTTTCTCGGAAGGTTTGGATGGTAATAAAAAAGTCAACCTGTATTTAAAACTTTATTTTGCAAGATCTGTAACTATAGTAATAATCAACTATATTGATTGTGTTCAATACTTTATTTATTTAAAAAACTCAAATGCATCATCATTATCACTTGCACTCCTGTATGCTCAGCTGGAACATAATGATGGACCCTGATGTGACTTGTAAAGCTTCGACTTGAAAATAAGATCGCAAGGCGCAGGATGTAGGATCTGTAACCGTAATATCTCTAAAGTTAAAACATGGCTTTATTTGAACATAGTGACACCCTTATGGAAACCTCCGCGCCGCTTAGTTCCCACGAGGTTTATGCATGGTGTAGATTTCAATCTGAGCAGTATTCACTAAAAAGACGTATGACCACTTACAGAACACGAATTAAGAAAATAACTCATAAAAAAAAATGAAATTTTAAGCGAATATTTTTTGTAAAACCCTTTCTGTACTGTGGCGTAAAATACTGCGATAAGTTTGCTCTGCACGAATAGAAACCACGTGCAATATCGCGGGAAGCTTGCTGGCATTGATAACTTTTGTCTGCCGTCCGTGTTATTCTTCAAGTTTAATAATTATTTAAAAAAATAAGTAAATGATTGATTGTGATTCGTAATCAGTATAAGTTATAGAATCACCTCTGTAAGTTCTGTCGTCGGGTCAGCTAGCGTCTCGGTACTAAGCTAACTAAGCTTAGTTGGAAAAGCACTCGCCCGGTATGCGATGGTGGTGGGTTCGGATCCCACCTGACACGGACGAATTTTTTGTTTCAAGTATTAAAAACAATAAATAAACCTGTTAATTGCTAAAAAAACAACATTTTCACTGCTCCGATTGAAATCTACACATTGTATACAAAAAAAGCATAATGAAATGGTATCGTACACAGCAAACTCAAGCGCTACCGGCGACGCTGCAGCAGTTCCTGCGGCTGAACCCGGGCGAGGTGAAGAAGATCGAGCCCATCGAGGTGGAGGTCGAGCCCATGGACGACGAGCGCTCCGACGACATCACCGAGGCCGTGCTGGGGGAAGGTGAACACTACACACGCGCACATACACATGCACACGAGCTCGCACAAATATATACAGCGTGTACAAAAGAATGGGACACTCCTTAAAACCACGTGATCAGCTAGTCATATACAACAACTTTTCCTGTGGGAACTACATCGAAATCGTGGTTTTGTTTTCAGATGCTCCATACATTATCATCGAGGTATGCGAGTAAGTTTGTATGGGGAAACTGAATTTTTTTTATTGATTTCGATGTTGCTCCCATAGTAAAAGTTGTTGTTTATGATCAGCTGATCACGTGGTTTAAGGCGGGTCCCATTCTCTTGTACACTCTGTATATAATAATAATAATAAATAATGGACAACATCACATACATTGCTCTGATCCTAAGGTAAGTAAAGCTAAAGCACTTGTGTTATAGAAATCAGAAACAACGACGGTACCACAACACCCAGACCCGAGACAATATAGAAAAGTTCGTTTTCGACATTGGCCCGGCCGGGGATCGAACCCGGTACCTCAGATATGGCGGCGCCATACACAGTCCGGCGCGCTCGCCTCTCGGCTACGGAGGTCGTTAAACATACGAAAAATTATATACAAACGAAAAATTACACACTCACACGTACTCGCACGCACACGTATGCTCACACACACTTAGGGCCTGTTTCACAATCGCTAAGTAAGTCTCGGTTAATTTAATCTGCCAAGTAATTTATACAAAATGTGTTCTTTATTTTAATTTATTTGTTGAGTAGTGCTTACTTTTCCATTTTGAAACAGACCCTTAGTCTATTTAACTATTGTTTAGCTCATACTATTGAACTGCACAAGCAGTTCTTCTGATAACGCTTTTAGTGCAAGACATTTGAAAACCTGGGAAATATTGATCAGTTGTGTTTCTTTTGGCAACTTCCGTTGTTTTTAAAAAGTTCAATATTTACCTGAAATACAAATATATTTATGGTTACTGAAAGCCTTAGTTTATGATGATTGTTGATGATTCTTATTTATTTAAAATGTTTCATTTCCATGGAACAGAAGAAGATGAAGGTAATTTCAAATTTTTTTTTGTTTACTTAATTTAGTTGCACTTATTAGAACGCTTTTATTCTAAGTGACTTGACCGCGAGGTAAAGCCGTGGTCTTGATCACATGACTGTAGTTTAATCAAACCGACCGCTCATTCCAGACGGCACCCTCCGAATAACCAGCAAAAAGAAGAAGAAATACAAGAAGAAACCGCCCCGTCCGTCCCGTCCCAAACCGGGACAAGTGGTAATCGCGGCCGGTGCGGACGGCGCGCCTCTATTCTGCTGTCCCGAGTGTCCGCTGCGCTTTGGGGACAAAGCAGAACTGGAAGCGCATCTCGCTGTGCACAAAATCGAGAGGAGATTCATCTGCGGCATCTGCGGAGCTGGGTGAGGATGACTTGGTATTTTTATCTAGGGACTAACCTGCAAAAAAAGAAGCCGCGTCTGTCCTGTTCCAAACCGGGACAAGTAGTAATCGCGCTCGAGGGACGACTTGGTATATTTATCTAGGGACTAACGAGCAAAATGAAGAAGCCGCTATGCCCCTTTCGTCAAAAATCGGCACCCTCATACCCTAAAAAATTGAAATAAGCAATAATCGCAAAATCATTGCCCGATTGATGCTTCATGTCAAAATCTATAAGCAGCATTGACAGTAGATCACTTTGTTTTTGTTTATTGCTGTCAATTTCCAATTCAAAAGTCAGAATTGCTCAAATTTCGCTATCACATTAAAACCAATAAAACCAATTTATTTCTGTAAATAGGCTTAAACTAAGCGCTTTTACACGTCCCAATATTTTTTTCCCTACCACTACTTCGGGACAATTTTGGGCTAGCGCCGGGAAGAAGTAGCGCAAGAAACTCGGTCACTATTGTCAGCCTCTTTTTAAATAGTATATAGTTTACATTACAAGATAAATGTACCTGTGCGAGCAGGGCAGTATTATTTCCAAATATTTTTATCATTTATATAATCATTTACAGTATAATATCCTTTTTTCATTAAAGTTGTTTTAATATGCGATTTAAATTTTAACAGGGGCAGTTCTACAATAGACGCTGGTAATTTATTAAAAAAGCGAATACATTTTCCCATAAACGAATTACCCACTTTATGCAGTCTGAAATTGGGAACGGCAAGTTTATTCTTATTTCGGGTGTTAAGATTATGAATGTCACTTTTCTTAAGGAATAAGGACAGGTTTTTGCGGATATACATTATATTTTCATAAATAAATTGGGATGCTACTGTTAGTATATTAATTTCTTTAAACAGTTCTTTTAAGGATTCTCGGGGTCCAAGGCCGTAAATTGCCCGTACAGCTCTCTTTTGCAGTACAAATATAGATTCAATGTCTGCTGCTGAGCCCCATAACAATATTCCATATGACATTATACTATGAAAATAGCTAAAATACACCAATCTTGCCGTTTCCACATCAGTCAGTTGTCTTATCTTTCTCACGGCATAAGCAGCAGAGCTAAGTCTTCCCGACAGAGTCTCGATATGCGCACCCCATTGCAAACGGGAATCTAAAGTGATTCCTAAAAATGTAGTGGAACTAGATGTATTAAGTTGTTCATCTTTTACAGTTATATGTGTCGAGACAAGTTTTACGTTGGGCATTGTGAATTTGATGCACTTTGTTTTATTTGCATTGAGCATAAGATTATTGGTGGTGAACCAATGCATTGCTTTTGCAAGATACGTAATCAGGGTACGGGACAAAAAGTCGCTCCAATTCTGCTGTTCCGAGTGTCCGCCGCGCTTCGGCTTAGCCAGGGTTTCCCCACTACGGCATATTCTATATTTGATTGCATTTACCTAGGGACTCCCCACTGCCAGACATAGGCGACTATATGTTTGTTATGTTTATCTAGGAGTTTTGAACTGCAAGGCACAGGTTAAATCCCTCCAAACATCTCTTTCTATTGACAGCCGTTGCCAATACTGATGGTACCTGATCGAGAATATTGAATAAAATAAATGCGTTACAACTTGTTCAGATCATCTTGCCTCACTTGCAAACCAGTCGCGGGATTACTAAGACTCCGCTTAAAATCTCGAATATGAAAATCCAATTGTCAGAATACCTGTTACTTGAATCTAAAAATTTAAAATACGCTATGCTAGAAGAGGATTTAATTAACATCTTGAATTGAATAATTTTGTTTTTCCGTTAAGTCCCTTGGATTAAAACATGCTCAAAAATGTGTCTATTTCTTCATAAATTGCAAATGTTCTCTTAAACGGCACAAGGTATTTCATTACTGTTTTCACACAAAACAAGATTTTGGAAACATACATGTTTTGAATTAAGAATTTTATTTGAAAATTCTCGTTAAAGGCAATAATTTCATAAAAAATATGTTTTTCCGATTTTAAGAGGTCATCCGCACGCGCGAAATTGTATGGGCGCGACGCGTTAAGGTCATTCAAGCTTGTTAAGGCCTTAATTTCAAAAGATACCAAATAGGGATGATGACACCACTGATCGATTGACATACTTTTATGCGATATTCCTAATGATATTGTAACGAAATATACATTTATGACGTTACTTCAATGTATCTTTTAGGCAACATGATTCAAACGACAAAACACGAAAGCTAAATACTAATTTTACAGACGGGTAATAAAATGGTTTCCACACCCAAATCCCCTACAATATCTTCAACTAACGATATCCCATCTCGCTCCAGACTAAAGCGCAAAGAGCATCTCGAGCGCCACAAGCTGGGCCACAACCCCGAGAGGCCGTACGTGTGCGGCGTGTGCCGCAAGGGGTTCAAGCGCCGCGAACATCTCAACCTGCACACCGTCATACACTCGGGCGTCAAGAGCGAGCTGTGCGGCGAGTGCGGGAAAGGTAACGGGGTATAGTGCGTGTGCGGCGTGTGCCGCAAGGGGTTCAAGCGCCGCGAACATCTCAACCTGCACACCGTCATACACTCGGGCGTCAAGAGCGAGCTGTGCGGCGAGTGCGGGAAAGGTAACGGGGTATAGTGCGTGTGCGGCGTGTGCCGCAAGGGGTTCAAGCGCCGCGAACATCTCAACCTGCACACCGTCATACACTCGGGCGTCAAGAGCGAGCTGTGCGGCGAGTGCGGGAAAGGTAACGGGGTATAGTGCGTGTGCGGCGTGGGCCGCAAGGGGTTCAAGCGCCGCGAACATCTCAACCTGCACACCGTCATACACTCGGGCGTCAAGAGCGAGCTGTGCGGCGAGTGCGGGAAAGGTAACGGGGTATAGTGCGTGTGCGGCGTGTGCCGCAAGGGGTTCAAGCGCCGCGAACATCTCAACCTGCACACCGTCATACACTCGGGCGTCTAGAGCGAGCTGTGCGGCGAGTGCGGGAAAGGTAACGGGGTATAGTGCGTGTGCGGCGTGTGCCGCAAGGGGTTCAAGCGCCGCGAACATCTCAACCTGCACACCGTCATACACTCGGGCGTCAAGAGCGAGCTGTGCGGCGAGTGCGGGAAAGGTAACTAACGGGGTATAGTGCGTGTGCGGCGTGTGCCGCAAGGGGTTCAAGCGCCGCGAACATCTCAACCTGCACACCGTCATACACTCGGGCGTCAAGAGCGAGCTGTGCGGCGAGTGCGGGAAAGGTAACTAACGGGGTATAGTGCGTGTGCGGCGTGTGCCGCAAGGGGTTCAAGCGCCGCGAACATCTCAACCTGCACACCGTCATACACTCGGGCGTCAAGAGCGAGCTGTGCGGCGAGTGCGGGAAAGGTAACTAACGGGGTATAGTGCGTGTGCGGCGTGTGCCGCAAGGGGTTCAAGCGCCGCGAACATCTCAACCTGCACACCGTCATACACTCGGGCGTCAAGAGCGAGCTGTGCGGCGAGTGCGGGAAAGGTAACGGGGTATAGTGCGTGTGCGGCGTGTGCCGCAAGGGGTTCAAGCGCCGCGAACATCTCAACCTGCACACCGTCATACACTCGGGCGTCAAGAGCGAGCTGTGCGGCGAGTGCGGGAAAGGTAACGGGGTATAGTGCGTGTGCGGCGTGTGCCGCAAGGGGTTCAAGCGCCGCGAACATCTCAACCTGCACACCGTCATACACTCGGGCGTCAAGAGCGAGCTGTGCGGCGAGTGCGGGAAAGGTAACGGGGTATAGTGCGTGTGCGGCGTGTGCCGCAAGGGGTTCAAGCGCCGCGAACATCTCAACCTGCACACCGTCATACACTCGGGCGTCAAGAGCGAGCTGTGCGGCGAGTGCGGGAAAGGTAACTAACGGGGTATAGTGCGTGTGCGGCGTGGGCCGCAAGGGGTTCAAGCGCCGCGAACATCTCAACCTGCACACCGTCATACACTCGGGCGTCAAGAGCGAGCTGTGCGGCGAGTGCGGGAAAGGTAACGGGGTATAGTGCGTGTGCGGCGTGTGCCGCAAGGGGTTCAAGCGCCGCGAACATCTCAACCTGCACACCGTCATACACTCGGGCGTCAAGAGCGAGCTGTGCGGCGAGTGCGGGAAAGGTAACGGGGTATAGTGCGTGTGCGGCGTGTGCCGCAAGGGGTTCAAGCGCCGCGAACATCTCAACCTGCACACCGTCATACACTCGGGCGTCAAGAGCGAGCTGTGCGGCGAGTGCGGGAAAGGTAACTAACGGGGTATAGTGCGTGTGCGGCGTGTGCCGCAAGGGGTTCAAGCGCCGCGAACATCTCAACCTGCACACCGTCATACACTCGGGCGTCAAGAGCGAGCTGTGCGGCGAGTGCGGGAAAGGTAACTAACGGGGTATAGTGCGTGTGCGGCGTGTGCCGCAAGGGGTTCAAGCGCCGCGAACATCTCAACCTGCACACCGTCATACACTCGGGCGTCAAGAGCGAGCTGTGCGGCGAGTGCGGGAAAGGTAACTAACGGGGTATAGTGCGTGTGCGGCGTGTGCCGCAAGGGGTTCAAGCGCCGCGAACATCTCAACCTGCACACCGTCATACACTCGGGCGTCAAGAGCGAGCTGTGCGGCGAGTGCGGGAAAGGTAACGGGGTATAGTGCGTGTGCGGCGTGGGCCGCAAGGAAAGGAGAAAAGTAATATGGCACCAAGGCCCACTAAAAATGTGGTACACTAAGCGGGATCAACTAAGATTATCCCTACTTAAACTTAATAATATTATAAATGCGAAATCAACTCCGTTTGCGTATGTATGTATCTGTTATGTTTTCACTCTTAAACTAAGGAACCGAGTTTGATGAAATTAATATGTACAAATATAGATAATCGAATCTAGAGCTTAGAAGGCAGATAGCCATAGCCAACCCTTTATCAGTAGTCATCTCATCTTGCGGTATCTATATTTGCGAAGCGAGAAAACAATCATAAGCTAATCACTTCCTCGCCGACCATTAAACGAACTCACATTACGTAATATGTGTTCAGGTTTCTACCGCAAGGACCACTTGCGCAAGCACACGCGCTCGCACGAGAGCAAGCGCCTGCGCGACGAGCAGCACGAGGCCAAGCCGCCGCCCGGCCTCGCCAGCCTCGCCGGCCTCAGCGGCCTCACCACCACCAACACTCCCGCCATCATGCCAGAGATCACTATACATGTGAGTACAACTAGCGGCACCAGACCCACAAATTAAGTATAGCGGCTGCGCGCTAGACGGATAATCCACTCTGAACTAAGCGCAATATCGTTACGCACACATTGACAGTTGCGTTTACAGGCCATCTCGGACAGTCTCGGACAGAACTTCAGTCAGTCTGTCACTCGCGAAGTCTTGAGTGTTTACTACGCATTGATCTATTGCTACGAGCTAAAAATGTATAAGCATTTTTATTTCTGATGCAGTTTGTTTGGATGTTTGAATATAACACAAAATTGTGATTACACGTTCTTCAAGTTTTTATTCTTCTTTTTACATTTTTGTTTTGGTCCAACTTGGTGCACTTTTTTACATTAATGTTTCTGGCGGGATCACTAGGCATAACACCATAGCACAACACGTAGCACGTAAAATGGCGGCAAGGCGTAGGCACCATAGAATTGTTAACGTCGTCGTGTGAGACGTCGAAATCTTTTGTATACCTACTTATGTACTTGATTTTTAAATAAATAAATGCTCTGTCTTTCTTTTTAGGAATAGACGTATGATAAGATGAATGTATAAACTAATCGATGTATCGGTTTAATAAAGCACCTAACCTAACTTATTTTAAAAAATCAGCTTAGCAACCCTAGGGAGTCAGCCCAATTTGAGTTGTTTGTTTTGGGTGTTTTTGAGAACGGCGGAACCAGACTTTCTGAAAACTTTTTATTTTTTACCAGGCTTATCTCACTCCCCGTGTAATCATTGAAAAGATACCTACGTTTGGCGAGGGCGACCCAATGCGGTGGGCTAATGCAATAGAGACTCGCGAGCGAGCAGTGAAGTGCGCGCGCCATTTGTTCGTCTATTTTCCTATAACTACTTACGAAATGGAAAGAAAAAGAAAAAGAAAACACGCAAAAAGATACTGTGCAGTGTGAAGCTTTATAACTGTTTAGGTTATTAAAATTACATTACTAGGTAGGAGTGCAATTTTTTTTTAGGAATTTATTCAATAGACGCCGCGACGAGCAGGAGCTAACGCTAGAGCCGAGCGCTAGATTGCGTTAGTAGCTTCTTGTAGCAGTCTACCCTAGCGCGTCGATCATTAAATAAGTTCCGTGTAGGTTTAGTCTATTATTAATCGTAATCATAAGAATTAAAATTCGTATGCAATGGATTTCCGTAGGTATCTAAACGAAATGGAGCAATAATCTGACGCAAGCCAATTTACACCGTATTGTTAATGACATTGAGTAGGCATTTCTTTTGGCACCATTGCAAATTAAGATTTCTGTAGGGTTTTATTATTCTGTGGCGGCACGGAAGTTGAGTTGTGGAGGCGAAAGTTGCGTAGAAGACCATTACGATTACGTGATGAATGGATAACTGTGTCCAAGTAGAGATACAATCTCAAGTGCTCGACGCCGTCGCCGCTAACGCGCTGCCCGCCATGTCCACCATCGCCACGGCCACGGTGACTAGCGGCTGCTACAACTAGCGGCACGGATGTTGAGCGCTGCGCAAAAGTTGCGTAGAAGACCATTACGTTTACGTGATTGGCTAGTCGTGTGACGCGCCTGCACCGCCGGCCGGTATTGGGAGTTTGCTCAGCGCACACGCGTCTCAGAAGGCCTACTACGAAAGTGTATCGTTCGATCAGACATAAACCTAACAAATTAATATAACCAGTCTCTTGTGTCATAGTAGAATCAAAGAAGTAGGCCAACTTCATACTTTTGCTTCATACATAGCTTTTGGGGTGGTTGGGATCTACCTCCTAGCGGTCCACCCCGGGCAACGTCATCATAATTTGTGATGGCGGCTAAAGATCCCAAAGGCGGTGGTAGGCCCTGGAAGGGGCCGCCTGGCTCGCGACCACCATCCCGCCGGAGTCTGGCGCCAAGCAGCCCTGCTGTGTTTCGTCGGTGTGCGGGAGTGCCAGTGCCATTGGGGGTTTGAAATTAAGTCAGTTGCGCTGTTGGAACCGGTCTTTGTCTTTAGGCGATGCTGTATCGGGTAACTCGTTCTGGAGGGTAGCGGGATCCGAGGCACGGTCCCAGCCGTTGGCCGACCGCAGTCAGTAGGGGGCCCGACTTACGCGCTAGCCACGCGTAAAGGCTGCCCCGCCAACTTGCGAAAAATCCCGTTATGCTCCACCGTGCCAGTTGGCGACTGGATGGGAGGACCCGGTGGAGTGGTATCGGGGGGGCTCGGGCGTCCCCGCAGTCTCCAAGCGAGTTCCCCTCTGATCGGCTGAGCCGAAAAGTACGAGTAGGGTTTGCTAAGCAGCGCCTCGACTATATTTTTCTTTCCCCTACTAAAACTAAAAAAAAAAATAATGACAAAGCTAAAGAAGAAGAAAAAGTTTCATCAACGGCGACACTTCCTCCCACTCAAAGTGCACCTCACCAACATCCGAGGTCTGCACTCAAATCTCGACCCGGTCCACCACCACCTGGAGACCGAGAAGCCGCACTTATTCTTCTTAACGGAGACGCAGATAGCAACACCGTCGGACGTGGCATACCTCAACTACCCTGGATACACTCTCGAACATAAGTTCAAGAAATGTGCAGGGGTCTGTGTGTATGTTCGCGATGACATCTGCTGTAAGCGTCTCCGTTGCTTTGAGAAGTCAAAATTTCCTGTGCTGTGGCTTTTGGTGGACACTGGGGTAGAGAAATCTCTCTGCGCTTGTGTTTACCGTTCGCACAATGGAGATCGGGAGACGACTGGGCTCATGGAATACCTTGCTGAGACGGCAGACTCCGCACTTCAGCGATATCCAACAGCAGAGCTTGTTTTTCTGGGGGACTTCAACGCCCACCACAAAGAGTGGCTGTTCCCATACCAGAAAACTGACCATGCTGGGCGAGAGGCCCGCAAGCTAGCATTGGCGCTAGATCTCACTCAGCTGGTGGAACAAGCGACGCGAATACCGGATATCGCTGATCATACACCCAATTGCCTGGACCTACTGCTGACAACTGATCCACACAGACACTCGGTTTCAGTCTCGGCTCCACTGGGATCGTCCGACCACTGTGTAGTGAAATCCGTATCGATCTGCTCTTCTCCGGATAACACCCTTAGGGGTACGAGGAGAGTATGGCGATACGAGTCAGCAGACTGGGACGAGATGCGAGCTTTCTTTGCATCATACCCGTGGCGGCAGTTATGTTTCTCTTCGAAAGACCCCTCATGCGTCGCTGATGCGATCACAGCTGTTATCCGGCAGGGAATGGAATATTTCATTCCATTTTCCGACATCCCGCTCGGTTACAAAGCCCGACCTTGGTACAATGCGGACTGTGCTCGAGCTGAGGCTCGTAAACAGTCAGCTTACCAGGCTTGGGTAAAAGCTCGAGATCAAAAAGTGCGAGCGCGAAAGGTGCGAGCAAAGAAGAGAGCATATAATACAGCCGCCAGGTCTAGCAAAAGGGTGCTGCGAAAAGCTAGGTTCGACCATGTCAGCCGTATTGGGGCGAAACTTGCATCTTACCCACAGGGTAGTAAGCAGTTCTGGTCCCTGTCGAAATCAGTCGAATCTAACTTCTGCCTTCCTACACTACCTCCAATGCAGAAACCTGATGGGTCACTTGCCCACACCGCAACAGAGAAAGCAAATTTATTTGCCGATCTGTTTGCAAGCAATTCACGTCTAGACGCTGGCTCGAAACATCCACCCACCATGCCTCACTGCGATTCTTTGATGCCAGAGATCTCAGTGCACAACAAAGAGGTCCGTAGATCCCTTCTTGGTCTAGACGTGAACAAGGCCTGTGGCCCAGATGGCATACCAGCAAGAGTGCTGAGATATTGTGCGCCTGAGTTGTCTCCCGTACTGACGCGACTGTACCGCCTCTCTCTCTCACGACAAAAATCGTACCAAAATCTTGGAAGCTTGCCAATGTGCAACCAGTACCCAAGAAGGGTAGCCGTGCCGACCCTGGTAACTACAGACCGATCGCCATCACTTCCGTACTCTGTAAGGTTATGGAAAAAGTCCTAAATTGCAAACTGCTTTCATACCTAGAAGACAATGATCTTCTCAGTGATCGTCAATATGGCTTCCGCCGGGGACGTTCAACTGGGGATCTTCTAGTGTATGTAACGCATTGCTGGGGCGAAGCCATCGAAAACCACGGCGAAGCAATCGCAGTGTCGCTGGATATTTCGAAGGCTTTCGACAGGGTTTGGCATGCGAGTCTGCTGAGCAAGCTTCCAGCGTACGGTATCCCCACTGGCTTCTGTAGCTGGGTGGCTGACTTCCTGAGAGAACGGTCGATCCGAGTAGTCATTGACGGCTGCTCCTCTGACCTCAAGGCCATTGACGCCGGAGTTCCTCAGGGGTCTGTGCTCTCTGCGACTCTTTTCCTGCTGCACATTAATGACCTGCTATCTTCAGGTATTGTTGGGTACGCAGATGACAGTACTGTCACGGAGAAGTATCTGTCTAGTGCAGGAGCCAGTGGAGTTGAGGTCCAAAGATTGAGAGAGGCCATGGTTGAGCGGACGAGCCTGACGTTAAGTAATGTCTCCCAGTGGGGCGATGACAATCTCGTCAGCTTCAATGCCTCTAAGACGCAGGCGTGTCTTTTCTCTACAAAAAGGAGTCCTTTCACCCTTTCTCCTACTTTCCGAGGTACATCTGTTCCAGTGACCGACACTCTACAACTTCTTGGCATGGAGTTGTCCTCTGACCTCAACTTTGGCACCACCATCGAGTCTAAGGCTCAAATTGCAGCTAGAAAGTTGGGCGTCCTGAATAAAGTCAAGCGGTACTTCACGCCTGGACAGCTTTTAACTCTTTACAAAGCCCAAGTCCGATCTTGCATGGAGTACTGCAGCCACCTTTGGGACGGCTCGGCGAAATACCAACTTGCTGCACTAGACTCGGTGGAACGCAGAGCCAAGAGAATAATAGGCGATAAAAAACTGGTGGCGTCCAAGCTGCACAGCCTGGTTCACCGCCGCAAAGTTGCTTGCCTATCGGTCTTCTACAGATTGTACTTCGGAGAGTGTGCTCATGAGCTGCATGAGCTCATACCACCGTCACCTTTCTTCCATCGGACATCCAGACGCACGGCCGGCTACCATCCGTTCTTAGTTGATATACCCATAATCCGCACTAAGCGCTTCTCATCATCTTTTATAATGCGCACAGCTAAAGATTGGAATTCCCTGCCTGCGTCTGTATTTCCGAGTGCATATAACCTGACTCTCTTTAAGTCCAGAGTGAATAGGCATCTTCTGGGCAAGCTCGCTCCATCGTAGATCCCATCTATGCTCTAGAGCAAGATTGGGGTCAAGAGTAAGCCCATCTTAAGTAAAAAAAAAAAAAAAAAAAATACATACGTACCGAGCGCAATTTGTTCGTGAGCGCGCCCGTCCATATGCGTCGTTGCACGCACACGTTGTCAAAATTTATAGGTGATAAAGATTCGCCAGTCGTGCGTGGCTACGCGCCGCGCCCACCCCACACCGCTGCGCCGGCGTTCGTAATAATCTGAACGTGTTCCTTTAACTTCATAATTTAATTTAAAAAAATTATTTATCTTCAATTAAACCTTGCATGGAATTGCTAAAAACAAAAATTTACAATGTTTAAGCATTTCTGATCTTAACCAATAGTCAAATATTTGTAAAAATATTTCTATAGGGTGTTGACGGTAGTATACTACTCAGCTATACATATAGCTACAACATTGATCAGATACGCTGGCTTTGACAGCGAGAAAAAAACCCTTGAAGAATTTCATTTGTCACGTGACGTCCTCGGTAGCTTAGTGGTCAAAGCACTCGCCCGGTATGCGATGGGACGTGGGTTCGAGTCCCACCTGAGGTCGATGATTTTTTTTTTCAAGTGTTATTTATCTTTAATTTAAAAAAATCGCAAATTTGCTACAGAAAAAAAATATCTACTTTTATTGGCTGTTATTTGAGGTTATTGTAGAAATATTCCATTTACAAATTTAAAGATTATAATTTTGAAAAGTGTAGTTTAATGAAAAAAGTAAAAATTGTTTATTGTAAATAATACAATTCCATGCTCAATTATTTTATATGATTTCATACATGATTTTGTCAAGCCTCGATTTAATTAATCCTATATCGACATTTTATCAAATCACTAAACAGATACATGATGATGACGTAGGTAAGTAATGAATTAATTGAATCAGATTTCATTGACTTTCAATTAATTATTGAGTCGGCTTCTGATTTTTTAAATCATAGATCCCTGCACAGGGGTAAATCGTTTTTTTTAGGATTGACTATGCATTTTTCAATTGATTAAACTTTAAGCGACAGCCCTACGTGTTTGGCTATTATCTCTCGTTCGAGGCTCGAGTTGGCCTACTTCTTTGATTCTACTATGCTTGTGTCAATCCTTTGACAAAAAATGACCAACTAAAATTAGCCGCTTAATAAACCCAACCGTTCTCAATTGACCATAAATTGTCAAAGGTTTGATACAAGTGAATGGATATTGTAATTTGATCGGATAATACGTCCGAACGAATGAAACACTTTCGTAGTAATCCTCCCGATACGATAATCGTCTCGTAATCTCGTATCGATGCCGCGTACTGTACACCTGTTATTCTTAGTATATTCAGGACATAGGGTACTTAGTCGATTTTTTAAGCAACTGTGGCTCTGCAACACTGGTTAAGAAATCTGAAGGGTTTAGGCGCATAATGTCAGAAACGCAAAATGTCAGGTGGCGCAAAATGCCAGATTCGCAAAATGCCAGATTAGCAAAATGCCAGATTCGCAAAATGACAGATTCGCAAAATGATAGAAATGTAGCAAACCCTAAATCACTAAGGAGCCTCTGTTTGCTAGTGAATATGACAGTGCGACTAATTACAATAAAAGAAATGTAGTTTGGCTATGTTCAGCGAAAATTAAAAATATAATCAACAAAAAATTATGTATAATAATTAGTATGCGACAATCTACTAACATCCGACATTTTGTGAATCTGTTATTTCGCGTTTCTGACATTATGCGCCTAAACCATTTTATCGTACTTATTTTTGGCCAACGTAACGTAGTATTTTAATTTTCGAAAGGTTTTCAACGTTTCCTCTGTCTTCAGGTTCCAACGAGCTCGAACATGCAGGTGCCGGTCCAGATCAACATCCCGCAGCACGTGGTGTCGTCGCTGGCCGCGCAGGCCGCCCACGACACCCAGACGCAGCTCGACGCGCTGCTGGCGCACCACTCGTGACAGCCCTAGCGCGCGCCCACACGCGGCTGCGGTGACCCTGGCGACGCTCACGACGCAGACTACTCAGCCTGGGCGGACTGGCCCGCTCAAACGGTCACGTGATCACACCATTGGTCCACATAGCAACCGAGACAAACTAGAAAATTCGCATGACGCCTTGAGAGATCCTTGTGATGCTCAGAATGCAGTCTTAATTGACGATCCATGTTTACGTAGCCCGTGACGATTGGCCCGCGGTATCACGTGACCATTTTATAGGTCGATGACCCCGTTCTTGGGTATAAGTCAGACGATTGGTCCACACCAACGATCACGTGACCATTTCGTAGCTCAATGACCCCTTGTCTAGCTCTAGCGTCATTGGCGAGCCGGATCAGTGATCCGCCAGTGTCGCAGTGAAGGCACAGCTTGAAAGCATTCAGTATATTCGATCCACTCGATCACACAGCTAAAGAGGACTATCTCATAGAAACATCACGTGACCACTTCGTTTGCCAACAATCGCCGAGTAAATACTAATAATGCCTTCCTGAATGACCCACGACGATAGTTGTTAATGTTCATGTTTCAGTTGTAGGGACCATTTAACGAGATCGATTGGCCATGCTACCGAATTTACAATAAAATAATCGAGTCTGGTATCAGAGAAACCCTTGTTCGAGTGATAAAGAAGAGACTTCAAAGAATTTATGAATATAAACACATTTTGATGCGAGATGGCAGAAATCAACTTTCGTATCTACTTCGAGTGAGGTAATGAGTGCAAGACAAATTTGTATGAAACCAAAAGTGACGTGCTTACATTAGACTTAAAGGAAGACTATAGATTCTAAGGTAAAATTACACTTAGCTTAAAATCACACGATTCGCTTTATGTACAGTAATATAAGGAATTAAATTAAAAGCTATGTCGTCATTAGTAAGTAACTTCAACAAAACTACTCGAATTGATTAGATATTAAAGAGGATACGATAGTGGCACATAATTAGGAAAATGTGAAACTTATATTGGAACAGATCATTTTTGATTGTATAAAACAGGGTATGGACAATCTTGTGACTAAAAAGAGATAATAAAATTGTGGGTAGCCTCTCTTTATTCATTTACTTGGATGCTATTGATTTGTAAAATAAAATGAAGTTTCTGTGATTGGTTGACAATATTGTGAAAAAGCACTAATCAATTCAATCAACAGTCGTCCTAAGTTAGGAAATATTGTCTGACGTAAATCATTGCATACGGCAATAGTACAGTCTGCCTGACTTTTAGTACAGTCAGCTTGACTTTTAGTACAGTCAGCTTGACTTTTAGTATTATTCTTCATAACCTGTGTTCAGTATTTCATCGGCTTCACGAATTTTAATCATATAATAAGTTTTAGTGCCGTTTTTAACCAATTAGTTCCCACTCGTTTCCTCAGTATGTATGAGAGCGAGAGCGATTTACTTTCCTGTACTACGATCATGTTTTGCTGACGTTTGCTGTTTTTTCCGTTATGTAAGAATGCGCTCAGTTGTTTGAGTGTGAGTGTTTTAAAGTATGTACAACGTTGTTGCGCTGAAATACTTAGATAATCAATTATGCTTTTTAATTAACTGAACTAGTGAGTACATTAGGATAAAAACAATTTAAATAATAGAGGTGGTTTAGTTTACATGTAGTTTACAGTGAAAAACATATCATGGTTGAATGTAATTTCTATTGACCAACAGACAGTTTGTTATAATAACTCTGTAAATATCATTTCACACTGTGATATTTATACCATTACTAACAATTTATATGAAAACTTAAAACATTACTAAGCATGCCGACCTAGAAGTCTAGAAGGAGACTACTAAAAGTTGGCTAGCTTCGGGTTTGTCGAGTGGTTTCAGACTAATAAACTAGGGACTGAGGCGAAACTTTAAAAACCCTAGTCCCGAAGCGAGCCGAGTCTCTTCTTCTCTGGACAATTATATGACAGTTCAAAATGTGTTGCGTCTTTAACCACGGAGATTAGAAGAGGACGGCCACAAATTATAATCTTACAAACTCTAGGCAGTTGTGTTTAATATTTGTCGAATTTTTAAAGAATAAGTATGTTTGCTAGTTTTTGTTAACAATGAAATAATATGTCTTATATAGTTAGAAGCAAACCTCTAAATTGTGTAGGCACTAACTCTATCCCGATGGAAACAGCTCTGTAATCGATTTTGTAATTCATTCATTTTCAATTGGTTATTTTTATTTTTTACATATAGTCAGTTCATTTCTAAGTGATACTGGCTGGATTAAAAATGCATAGGTTTTTAGTGTTCGCACACTGCAACTTTTATCTGCCTTCGGTGATTTTGCGATTGCATCGAAGCTGTATTGCGTTTTCGCGACTTTTTAAACCATGATTAAGTTACTGTAGCAGTTTTACTATAGATCGCGGATGCTAAAAGTGAATTGCGGCTATTTTTAGAACTTACAAAGGTAGCAACTTAGTAGCCAGCAACTAGCATGACAAATTATGATTACTTAGCTTAAATTGGTTTATTATCCTTATCTGGAACTAGACCTGATTTTCATATAAACTAGCCCTCGTATTTCGAACATCTATAAGTTATAAAATCCTTGGATCATCCATTAAAAAAAAATATATATATTCTATTGTTTCCCTGGCTGACGCTGCAGGGTTTGCAGGAACGAGATAGCAATCAATTAGTTCCATTTTCCAAAAACGAAAACGGAACGGAAGGAATGGAACTAATTGATTCAAAATCTTAATGTACGGACAGCTGCTTTAAGCGTGCGTCGGTTGTTAAAACAAATGAAAATTACCTAATTCTGTTACTCAATGAAATGAAATAGCTTAATAGCAAGTTAATTAAATTGTAAACCAACTTTCCACCACAATTTAATGTTGTCAGCTTTAATGTAGGTTAAAATTTACTTTCGAATTATATTTTTGTACTTAGTATTAGTTTTAGGGCATACAAAATATTACGGTAAACACTTCTATGAAATGTGTATTTGTATTATGAAGATGTAGGCAATAATTACATTTTATAACAACTTGGATGATGAACGTTTTGGGTTTCATAGACTGAACGCTTGGATGTGTAATATTTTTTATTATCGATAATTCTCTTTTTCGTTAACATCCTTTGAACAAAGTAGGTGCTCTTTTAATATATTTATTTTGTGTTTTCTCACTTTTCAATTAGTTCTTAGTATAACGTTCATTTCACTCATGTAAAAATCTTCATCACAATTTGTTTAGTCAAAACATGATTAATTTTCAACTTTTTGTAAATAAATTTGACATTAGTTTTACTTATCTATAGTTTTGTAATGTAAAATCTCTTTTTAAAGTAAAGTAATCAAGTTCTGATAAAGCCCTTATTTATTTGTTACTTTGTAGGACGTTAACCAATTATTCTACTTATTTTTTTACTTTGTTTATTTAAAATGATTAGGGGAGAGTATTATAAATGTAATAAGACATAATAAGATGCAAGAGGGTGAGCTAAACTTTTGTATGAATCCTGTTATTTACGAGGAAACTTGAAGTAATGAGATCAAAATAAAAACACTGATTTTTAAAACCGTCTTTTACTTGAAACATCTATCACTCATCTGTGGATTGAAAGTCTTCGGCCCTTGACCCTCGCTTGACGTTCTTCCTATTATACGGAAAATTTGCAAGATAATAAAAAAAACAACAGAAACCCCCTTTCTGTACACTTTGTGCGCCAGCCGTCGATTGTCGGGTTTTGTGGTAGAATCAATTGCGAAGCACCATAGATTTTTATTACATGATAGTGAATAAAATTTTGATATTAATTGCAAAGTTAAGCACGATTTAACAGACGAGCTCTTCGAACTTACTGAACCCGCGGAAACTTGTTCGAAGTTTGCCTGCAAACTTTTCGGCACCTAGGATAAAAAAAAAAACCTCTTAAGGTATCATTTACCTAATTTAAGCTGGGCTGGGAATTTAATTTTTGAAGAGTTTTCAAACTCATTTTTTTATTGTACGTATTGTATGCATTTCTGTAACAATCCTCGAAAACGTTCCTCTAGTGCAGCTCAAATAAAACACTAACTTACCCGTAAGCAGAGTAACCTGTAGTTCACCCTAATCCCCACGATGCTACTCCTATAATATAATATACTTACTGGACATAATAACCCTGCTAATAGCTTTCATTTACCGTGCGTAAAAAGTTATTTTATTATTAGCGTAACTTTTCCAAAACTACACCTAGAATCTTGTAATGGTAGTTTGTATTGAAGGCACTTCCACTTTTCCAAGTATTTATAATTTCTGTGGAAAAGGCCATTTTGCACGAAAAGAAACATCTACCCCCTAAAGTGTACCGTAGTTGTTGGCCACACCGAGGTACTGACTGAGTAAAATTTACGCATGTAAAAAGTTACAGCCAACTTTTTCGATGTTACGACGCACTCGAGCATCTTGTGAGTGGTAGTTAGGAAGTTCCTTAGTACAGCCTCACGCGTGGGGCCCCCGCCCCCGGCGCCGACCGCAGGGCGCGCATGCGCGGGGCGCCGCGCATCGGCCGCGCACGCCGCCATACCGACCCTCGCATATTTCACCTGCGACTCACGATTAAAACGCGATGAATCCTCGACGCACCGCGAGAAAACAGGTAACGCTTCCCTTGTGAGTCCTCTCGCGCGCCATCGCCGGCCCCGAGCCTCGCGCCGCGCCTCCGCCGCCGACGGTGCGGGAGCGCGGGCCGGTAAAAATAGAGCGATAGAAAAGTGCGTTGGGGTGAGGCAGAATGGCGGGGGTTGAGTGAGCGCCCTGCAGGGGCCGCACCCTTGACTCGCTCTGTTGTGGTTCGCACGCCGCATACACCACCTGTCCGATAACCCGGTGCATAATTACGTTGCCGCGCTACCCCTAACTCCAGCTTCCGCTTCGTGCAGCCATGTGCAACGATCGGACAACGAAATGGGCGCTACAGATTTCGTCAATATTTAATTGGCCTTCGATTTTCCGTTTGCCGACGAACTATTTTCTAGTATCGGGAGTTTTATTTCCATTTGCAACTAATGATGATATCTCCAATCCTAAGATACTTCATGTGAATGTATGTTACTCTCAAAAAAAGTTTTACTGCTAAACGTCACCCACACCATCTTGAGCCGGCCTACGGTATGATCCACTCCCACCTCCTACCACCTTAAGAGGCATGGGGCCCATTCCATAATTTACTCACACCGACGGATAATGTTTGGTTGCAGAAATAGTTCACGATGAATTTCGCTCCGTTCACGGGTCACATTCCGACGGCGGCGGCGATTCCGACGATCCACCAGTTCGCCGCGAAGTTTGGCTATGAGGGGGGCGGGAACAGCCCGGGGGTGGTCCAGGAGACCAGGTACCAGGGGGGCGGGGGCCTGCAGTTCGCGGTGGCGCCGGCCGGGGGCGCGGACGGGCTCAAGTTCAGACAGGCCGAGAGCGTGGTAGTGGTCAGCAGCGCGCAGCCCGGCGCCATGCTGGCCGCGATGCCGACTATTCACACTGGTAAATACAAGATCAAGTTTTTTATTTTATATTTTAACGACTTTTATTGTTCTCTTTCTTTTTATCTATTAAGTGGTCTCTACTCTACTTTGATTCGATTTAATCACCTTAGTAACCTTCTCTACGGAATCGACAAAAAAGAATAGTATACAGAAGTTTTATTTTTAAGCGATTGTTAGTCCTTAAAGAAAGTTTTTTTTGGAGCAGTACAATCCCCCTTAAAAAGAAAAAGACCGTAATAAGATGAATACTCTACATTCTATACGGATTGCTGCATCCATATTTTTTTCGAAATATTCTATTGTATGCTTTCGGCCTCACATGAATTAATCTTTTGTCCGGGTACCTATCTGTATTTGTGCACACAGAAACTTAAGTGTCTACGCAATTACATTGCGGTTTCTTATTTGAAAGATGGCTTAAGTTAGCCGAAAACAGTTAAATACACGCAGTACGCAACACTTTAAAAAACGATATTCTATAAGCGAATTATTACTTGGAGACTACCAGGCCCAAACCTGAATTTATAAATTCATGTAACAATAAAAAAAACAGGATAACCAACACTAAATCAAAAAAATATGGTCCGCCTCAGGCAGGAGGAACTAATTTCAACATGCTAACGTCCTCGGTAGCTTATTTGGAAAAGCAAGCCCGGATTGAAATGCGAAGAGACGTGAGTTCGTTTCTCACCTGAGAGAAAGGCGTTTTTTTTAAGTGTTATATATCATGGGTTTTTGAACAATGGCCAAATGTAATAAGGCGAGTGTGTTCATCAACACACAACTTTTACTAAAATTGTTACTGTTCCATACATTATCATCGAGGTAGAGCATTTTATGGAGAAACAAAAAAAAAATAGATTTCAATGTTGACTTCATAAAAAAAAGTTGTAATTAACGAACACACTTGTCCCCATAAAGCTATTGTTCAAATTCAGACCCCGTATTTGTACGTTGGATGCAGGGCGCTTCCAACCGGCCTATTCGGAAGGTATTGGGGGACGTCCACTGCTCAACATAGCCCATGTTCAGCAGTGAACGTTCTATGGCTGAAATGATGATAATTTTTGACGACCTCCGTAGCCGAGAGGCGAGCACGTCGTCGGACTACATGGCGTCGCCATCTCTGAGGTTCCGGGTTCCATCCCCGGTCGGGTCAATGTGAAAACTTTTATATATTGTCTCGGGTCCAGGTGTTGTGGTACCGTCGTTTTTTCTGATTTCTATAACACAAGTGCTTTAGCTACTTACCGCTCAGAGCAATGTTGATGTTGTCCAATATGTCACGTCGTGTTCCTGATTTCTATAACACAAGTGCTTTAGCTACTTGCCTTAGGATCAGAGCAGGTATGTGATGTTGTCTAATATATTTATTTGTACAGTAAACACCGGAGTGAAATACCAGACGATCTCAGCTTCGACGTCTTCTGTGAACCTCGGCAACATAACGTACGGCGGCCAGGGCTACGTGCAGGAGGCGCAGCTGAAGGCCGAGCAGCGCGACAAGCGCGAGTACCGCGAGGAGATCACGCACGACCTCATGGCCACCATGATGCAGCAGGGTGACACTTTTGGTAAATGCTGTTACCATTTCTTATGTTTGTACTATTTTTCTAAGCCATGTATCCAGTAGATACCCTGATTCCGTATCTTGCAAAAGCAATGCGATAGCGAAAATTGATTGACCTATTCTGGCTTTAAAATCGCAAATTGACAGCATAAAACAAAAACAAAGTAATCTACTGTCAGTGTTGCCCATAGGTTTTGACACTAACCATCAATCTGGCGATGACTGCGTGATTAAGTATTGTTGATTGCTAAATTTTAGGGAATGAGGGTGCAGTATGTTCGTGGACCTCTTGCGCCCCGCGTTCTTGCAATTGCACCACATAGTGTATACGTTCGCGCTCGTGGAGCGTGCAACGGTGCGCGCTCCGCGCTCGGCGCTCAAATCGGTGGCGGTTTTTGGGCGAACACAAAGGAGAGCGCGATCCGTATCCATTGAAGCAGTTGCAAGAGCGCGGAGCGCCAGATGTTCGCGAACATAGTGGATACAAGGCTTTAGAGTACCTTGCTATGCGCCTCATAAAAGGTCCGGGGTAGCACAGCGTGCTATGGAAATGGCTAATGATCAGTGTTTCTTGTGCGTGATCGAATCGGAAATAAGATCATCTGTATACGGACAAAAGTCGTTGACGTAGCCCGATGGATTAGCAAGCTGATATAGCATTGCGCGAGGCATATAGCACGCAGAACTGACGGGCGAAGGGGCAGAAAAGGCTACGCCGTACCGGCAGGCACAGCCGTACCCACAAGGTGGACAGACGACCTGGTAAAAGTTACAGGAAACCGCTGGATGCAGACCGCTTCCAACCGTTCGTTATGTAAGTCTTTGGGCGAGGCCTATGTTCAGCAGTGGACGTCCAATGGCTGAAATGATGAATTCCCAGATAAAAATTAAAGATTGTTTTCAGTAGTTTTTACTGCTAGCCCAATTACTGTCGACATACACATTTGGAGACATAAACTAGCGTCTCACTGCCATATTATTGTTGTGAGCAGTAACGCAAGCAACGCCGCTGCAGCAAGGCACGCAGCAGCTGCTGGTCGTGTTGCACGAGCCCAAGGAAGCGGCTGCGCTCGCGCGCGCCATCAAGCAGGAGTCGCGCGCCGACCGCGCCGCCGTCGCCGCGCCCGCTGAGTTCATTAGTAAGTATTATGAGTAGGAGAAGATTGTTAACTCTTAAAAAAGCCGGCAAAGTGCGACTCGGACTCGCGCACGAAGGGTTCCGTATTATTTTTTATAAAAACGGCAACGGCACGTTTGTTGTATGGGAGCCCCCTTAAATATTTATTGTATTCTGTTTTTAGTATTTGTTGTTATAGCGGCAACAGAAATACATCATCTGTGAAAATTTCAACTCTCTAGCTATCACGGTTCGTGAGATACAGTCTGGTGACATAGGGACAGACAGACGGACAGCGGAGCCTTAGTAATAGGGTCCCGTTTTACCCTTTGGGTACGGAACCTTAAAAAAGGACCGCGCACATAATACCGAGTCCAACACACCCCCAGATCAAGCTTGCTTAACACGTGCACGTAAGATGATGTGGATGGACAACATCATAATACATTGCTCTGATCAAAGCACTTGTGTTATAGAAATCAGAAATAACGACGGTACCACAACACCCAGGCCCGACACAATAAAGCATTCAAATTCAAATCATTTATTTGAATCATTTTATTTTAAGAAACTTCGTTTTCTACATTGACCCGACTGGGGATCGAACCCGGAACCTTAGAGATGGCAACGCCATATTATATAGTCCGGCGTGCTTGCCTCTCAGTTACGGAGGTCATCAAAGTAAGAGCAGTGGAAGTCGGTTGTCTTATAAAATAGGATTTTTTGTACACGCTCATAATACCAAGGCTACTTTCTTCTCTTACCCCTTTATAAAGGAGGGGCAAGAGAACATTAAATCAGGGGAAAAAAACCATTCGTTTATTAATAATAAAAAAAAGTATTTATTTAAAACATTAAAGGTTGCCTAGCTGCCCTAGTTTTAGAAGAAGCCGGAAACTTCTCTGCCTCACACTTGGCTGGGTCCCGGTAACCGAAAGTGGAGTGGACCAAGGTTGAGTGCCTTCAGCGCTTAAAATAACTGCCCGGAATAGCTGTAGGTAGACGCTTCCCTCAAAGGAAAAAAATATTAATGTCATTGCTTATTATTATAACTAGCACGACGGTACGGTAACATAATACCACAGAGTTAGTATTATCACAGAGTAAGTATTATACTACGTAAAAATAATACTAACGAATTCAAATTATCCGTAGGTATAGGCGACGTGACGGACAGCTCGACGTGGCAGACGCTGGGTGGCGGCGTGGCGGACTACCTGTCGGCGCTGCCGCTGCCGCTGCACCACCTGCTCAAGTACTCCGGCGACAAGCACGAGCCCGCGCCCGCGCTGCTGGCCGTGGCCAACGCGCTGCCCGCCATGTCCACCATCGCCACGGCCACGGTGACTAGCTTAGTTTTTTTTAATAAATAAATAAATATTGGACAACATCACATACATTGCTCTGATCCTATGGTAAGTAGCGAATGCACTTGTGTTATAGAAATCAGAAACAAAGACGGTACCACAACACCCAGACCCGAGTCAATGTAGAAAAGTTATTTTCCTTCATTGACCCGACCGGGGATCGAAACCGGAACCTCAGAGATGGCGACGCCATGTTTAGTCCTGCGTACTCGCCTCTCAGCTACGGAGGTCGTCAATTACTACAGTTAGTTAGTTAGATTAGCTGGGCAGTTCCAGTACTGCATCTTTTTCCTTACTCCAACCAGCCCAGGTCATCCCAGAAGGTAAGCAGCCTTTCCAGGCTCTTAAAGGCTTCCGGGAGTGATCCTGGTGATTGAGAATCCGTGCCCGTTGCTCTGCCACGAGCACCGCACTCCAAGAGCACGTGCTGTGGCGTTTCTTCTGCCTCCATGCTCAAACCACCCACCTGTGGCTGCGTAAACTACCATTGAGATGTAGGCAAGGCAATTTCAGTCCAGTAATTGGCGGCCACGCTTTTGCCCAGATCCGAATGCTATCTTAAACTCTAAGGCTGCGTCCAGATCTGGCGAATGCGCCGCAAATGCGCATCTGCGCGCGTGCATTTTATGTTTGTGAGCTACCTGGAATACGTGAACTAGCATTGCGCGCGCACTGTACCAGCCTTGCATGAGTTGCACTTTAAGAGGCGCACCAAACGATTGCAGTAACGGAACGCGTGATGCGCGCGAGCTATACGCTTTCGCCAGATTTAGAGGTACCCTTATAAAAGAGAATGAATTGTAATTAAATGAATATAAATAAATAAACATTGGAAAACATCACTTAAATTGGTTTGATCCTAATTCCTAAAGTAAGTAGCGAAAGCACTTGTGTTATAGAAATTAGAAACAAGAACGGCACCATAACACCCAGACCCTAGAAAATATAGAAAAGTTCGTTTCCAAAGTTGACCCAACCGGGGATCGAACCTGGAACATATTATAGTCCGGCATGCTCTCGTCTTGGATACGGAGGTCGACACATATTTAACTAACTTACAACTTTTAAACATTTTCTAGCATAAATCATCTCTTTCATCGTTAAATTCTTAAAAGACCATAAGTAGGTATTTATTTCTGATACCAGAACTGCGAGCATATCCGTGTCGGTGACGCTGACGTCACGGTCATGCTCGCTATTGCGATAAAAGTTCGTATTTTGACAGTTGGGTGTCGATAAATCGCTATATGTTTTCTTTCAGCAGCAAATGCCTTCAACCGCGGTGAACAGCGTGGTGGTGCAGACGTCGACCATCGTGAGCCCGGCCGGAGCGCCCAGCGCCGACTCACCCCCGCCGAAGAAGAAGAAAAAGAAGAAAATCACCAAGGAGAAGATGCCCAGGCCGAAACCGGGGGAGATCAGACTCACTACTGCACTAGGTCATTTTATTTACATACTGATGTTATTGTTTTAAGACTATCTAGCTAGATGCTAGTCAGATATCGGTCATTATCACGAAGTGACAGCTAAAGAATGATGTAAACCGTATTACGGGAATATATTCGCTAATCCTGAGATGCACAAGTGGGCCTAAAAAGTATTAAAAAGTTATTAAAACTGTATGAAGTATTATTAGAAAAGTAATACTTCGATTAGGGTTTTTCTTAGAAATAAAAAGACCTGGAGGCGTATTTTCTAAGCATTTGAAATCCAATTCACATAAGAATTCACAAGAATCGTATACGAACTCCTAGGAAACACGTTGAAAATATAAGTCACTACAGCTTCAAATAACTTGAGTCATGTAAACAACAGCTAGTCCATTTCTGGAATAAATGTAATTTCTAAAGTGGACTTGTACACAACCGGATTAGTTTAGTACGAGATTAAGACATTATTATAACATATTTACTATTCTCTTCCAGATGGCAGCACTCTGTATTGCTGTCCAGAATGCCACATGGCGTACCCTGAGCGGGAGCTACTGGAGCAGCATCTTGTGGGACATACTATGGAAAGGAGGTACGGAATCCTACGCTCTTGACTAATATTAATATGCTTGTGTGAACTAAACATAAATTGGTTTGGTTGATATTTCTAATCACAAATGACTACACGGAAAAAACAAAAAAGGTTTTTTTTTAACAGGGATTTTCAATATTTTTTGGAAACAAATTCTCTAAAATTTGGCTTTCTGTGATGTGACAGTGAACACCAATCAGAATTACATTACGCCGTGCGAAACGTTGTTATTGTTAATATTTTTGGACAAATAAATTGTTTCATTTGATAAATGTCCCATTTTTAGCAATCTCTTTAGGTTTTTTAATCATATTTTAAATGACAGTGCACAATTAACTATGGAGTTAGGACGTACTGAAGCAAATAGTTGTAATTTGTCCAAGATTGACGCCGTTCGCGTATTTTTAACATATAATCAAGCTTAAATACGCAATTTGTCTTTCTGAAAACCCCTAAACATTTCTGTATTTAGCCGTTGTTTTCGCCCAAGGTTCATCTGCGACATCTGCAACGCGGCCCTGAAGCGCAAAGACCACCTGACGCGGCACAAGCAGTCGCACAACCCCGAGCGGCCGCACGTGTGCTCGGTCTGCCTCAAGGCGTTCAAGCGCAAGGAGCAGCTCACGCTGCACTTCGTCATACACTCGGGCGAGAAGCGGCACGTCTGCAACGAGTGCGGGAAAGGTGCGTGGTGGATGGCAACTAATTGATAGTATAGCAACGCATCTTGCTTGTATATTTAATCAGTGTATTGATGAAGGCTCATTTCCTAATTCAATGAAATACAGCAAAATCATACCCATATTTAAATCCGGAGATAAAGTGATCCCTCTTACTATAGACCGATATCAATACTACCAGCTCTTAGCAAAATATTTGAAAAAATAGTGATTAATCAACTCTTATCACACTTTAGAATGAACAAACTATTGCATGAGAGTTTGGTTTTACCAAGGGTAGAAGCACAACTGATGCGGGAGTTGCACTCATTAAGCATATCTTCAATGCCTTTGAAAATAAGCAAGATGCTCTAGGGGTTTTTTTGTGATTTGTCTAAGGCTTTCGATTGTGTAGATCACAATACGTTATTAATGAAATTACGGCATTATGGTGTCTCAAATGAATCAGAAAAATTGTTACAGTCATACCTCACACATAGAACGCAAACAGTTAATGTCAATGGAACTGACTTTTCCGGGGCCCCATTACGCATGGGTGTGCCCCAGGGCTCTATATTGGGACCTTTATTATTCCTAATATAATTCAAATGACCCTTCTTACTTTACTAAAGACCTTTGTGAGATAGTATTGTTTGCAGATGATACATCATTGATGTTTAAAACTGACAGAGGTAAAGCTGCCTTTGACGATGTAAATGATGCTCTCTCTCAAGTAGTACGATGGTTTACTGCTAACAATCTGTTACTTATTGCAAAAAAAACCAAGCTTATTAAATTTACTATGCCTAATGTGAGGCAGGTCAGTACGCATATTAATATGTCAGACGATCATATAGATGCAGTCAATTCAACAACCTTTTTGGGTATTACAATAGACTCCCGACTGCAATGGGGTCCCCATATAATTGCCTTGTCAGGAAGGCTCAGTTCGGCGGCTTATGCTGTGAGGAAAATAAGGCTTATAACTGATGTTGAAACGGCAAGACTAGTATACTTTAGTTATTTTCATAGCTTGTTGTCGTATGGTCTATTGCTATGGGGCTCAGCTGCTGATATTGAGTCAATCTTTGTGTTGCAGAAAAGAGCTGTACGTGCAATATACTGTCTTGGGCCTCGCGACTCTCTGAGGGAGGTCTTTAAAGATATTAAAATATTAACAGTAGCGTCACAATACATTTTTGACAATATTATGTATGTCGTTTAGCCTTAAATGAGTTTCACATCGTTATAATACTAGAAATAAAAATAAACTTGCCGTTCCGAGCTTCAGATTAAAGAAAGTAGGTAATTCATTTTTGGGGAAATGTATAAAAATCTTTAATAAAGTACCACAAACTCTTGTTGACTTACCTGTTTATGAGTTCAAAAACCACATTAAAAAAATCATTATTGACTGATATAGGCTGACATGACGGTGATGACTAGTTGTAGTAAGTCTAATGTTTGTCTCTTAATATAGTGAAGTAGGACGTCCTTCAGAACAACAGATAATCGATCTTAGGAAAAAGGCTGGCAGTGCTATGTAGGTAGTTAAAATGGAAAAAGATCATGCTCTTTGGCGGTCTGTAGAAGATGGCTGGCAGTAGCTGGCTTAAAATGCTGGAAACTTTGGGAGGGGTAAGGGGGGCTAGTCTTGTAAACGTAGTGTAGGATGCTACCCAGCTTGATGGGCGATCGATCTTAGGAAGATGTCTGGCAGTAGCTGGCTTTAATGAAAGGAGATCTTGCACTTTGGCGCTCTGTAGAAGATGGCTGGCAGTAGCTGGATTAAAAATGCTGGAAATCGTGTTTTTTTGCGCTCTTTTTTTGCGGAGAGGGGGGGAGGCAGTGGCGTGCGGTGCATATAGGCAATTAGGCAGTGCCTACCTGGTAGATGAATTGAGGTAGGCAGTAGGTACTTACATATGAGTCTCAGGGGTCAAAACCATAATTGTTTATTAATAAAACACTTAAAAAGTATCTTCTGCCTACCTCGAAATAAAACCAATGCCCGGCACTGCCAGGTAGGCACTGCCTATTGCCTATATGCACCGCACGCCACTGGGGGGAGGTGGGTATTATTGTAAACGTAATATAGGATGCTACCCAGCTCGATGGGTGACTGACCTTAAGAAGATAGATGACAGTGAGGATTCAGGCGATTTTGCTCTTTGACGCTCTTTAGAGGGATTTGTACAGCAGTGGACTGATAAAGGCTGACATGATGGTGATGACTAGTTATAAGCCCTAGTTTATATATTTAGTGTGGGGCGACCCCCATTCGTTGTCCCGACAAATTTGGGAAGATGGGTGCCAGTGGCTGGCAAAAAAAAAGAATCATCGAAGCACGCCTCTTAATTATTTTTAAAACAAAAATACTGCGGGTCTAAACGGCCGCATTGGATGTTTCACATTTCGTTCATAATATGTTTCATTTAGCAAATCTTAAAATGACAAGTTATTTGATAAATCATAAAATGGGCCTCAAACATTTTATATTTGCAGTTCATCTAATTTGACAGCTTTGTATGGAAATTCGTAATGGTCCACTTATTATGAAATGAGTAATTCATATTAAATGTCAAATTGGTAAGCCACCACTTTAATGTTATTTTTATTAATATTTTGTATTGATATTTGTAGAACACACAAAACTTGAGTATTTTGAAACATTTTGTCCCTTTATGTTGTTAAAAACATTCATTTTCACAAAAACCGTAAAGTAAGATTGGACGCGCAACATCGTCATCAAATATGATCCATTTGATGAAATGAATTGCATATGATTCATTTTTTAATGTGGCCGTTTTAGGGTTTGCAAAGCATTTCCGCTACATTTCACTTAATAAATCAGATTAAAAATGAAACATCCAAAGCGGGCGTTTTAGACCCGCTGTTTACCCTAAGATTTATATGCGTAATTCGTAAATATTGAGAGCACGACGCGATCTCGCTTCACCTCGCCGCTTTGAAAAATCGCCAGTGGGTGCAGGCTCCGAAACAAAGTATGATTGGTGATGGCACTAATTAGCCACAGCTGTACAAACACCAATCGGGTCGTCAAATTCGCAAATTCAGTTTATAACAACGGTTCCACGTTAATTAAACACCCTTTAATTTCACCAGGTTTCTACCGGAAAGACCACCTCCGCAAACACACGCGCTCGCACATCGCGCGGCGGGTGAAGGCCGAGCTGTCTGCCGGCGCGGGCGCAGGTAAACTTCTTTATTTATTCTTACAACTAGTGGCACGGATGTTAAGCGCTGAGGGAAAGATGCGCAGCAGACTATTACGATTACGTGGTTGGATGGACGCGCGACTAGCCTGCTGACTAACCGACGGCCGGGACTGGTTGTTTGTTCTGATACGATGAAAGATCCTCAAAGCGATCCCCACTCCTTGCCCGAGCGCTCAAGATCTATGCTGGGGATTGTACCTATTTGCATAACCAATGAGACAAGTGTAACTAGAAAGACGAAAATCATCTTATTGGATGATTTATTACCCAAGGATTGCAATCCAGAACTAATTTCGATCCGGTCGGATCGGCTCAGATTTTCTCGTTCATCGGATTGTTGTCTTTTTTTAAAAGTTTTGCCTTTTTCTCTTCAAAATATAGCTGTTGTATCTTTGCTATATAAATAAGACCCTACTAATTCATTAGTTATTCTCAAATATCTCCAAAGTAAATGTTGCTATATTTGAGGTCCCATGACCAAAATCGTAATCGTAAAACAGTAACAGCATACCAAATGTATTAAACAATTACAATGAGATTCAATTGATATTCAAATATGCCATTTTCAAATTAGCTAAATTGGGCCCCGGGGTTTTTTACACCGTGTAAATTTAATCAAGGTATTCTTGTAAGTGAATTTATTTTATAACCTAGGCAACTCCTCCCCGCTGGAGACAAGCGAGGCCGCGCCCGCGCCCTCCTGACCGGCGGCCGACAGCGACAAGCCCGACCTGCTCACGCTCATACAAGCCGCTAAGGACGCCTTCTGAAACACCGACTAATTAGTTATGACGCATTCTAAGGCAGCCACAATACAGGGTGTAGATTTCAATCTGAGCAGTACTTACATAGGTGATTCTATAACTTATACTGATCAGGAATCACGAAAAAAAATTTACGTCAAATTTTTATTAAGTAATTATTTTTAAAATTTTCTTTATTTTTAATTATTAAACTTTAAGAATAACGCGAACGCCAGATAGTAGTTATCAATGCCAGCAAGCTTCCCGCGATATTGCGCGTGGTTTCTACTCGTGCAGTGCAAACTTATCGCAGTTCTTACGTTTGTACGCCACAGTACAGTAAGGGTTTTACAAAAAATATTTGCTTAAAATTTCATTTTTTTTATTAATTAGTTCTTAATTCGTGTTCTGTAAGTGGTTATACGTTTTATTTTAATGAATACTGCTCAGATTGAAATCTACTCCCTATATAATATTTCGTGTCATAGATGGTGACACCACCAAAAATGGCCGCTGCTGACCTATCAACACTGCAGTAACAACATCGCAGTGTTCACAGCGATGCGCTCGCTGCGCGCGGCTTGGTGCGCGAGGTTCCATGCGATTTCATACAAAGGATTCTAAAATGCCTACTGCGGTGGTTGCAAGTATTGCAGTGTTGATAAATGCGCGGCTACGAATCAATAGGGAACCACAGTGCACGTTTATCCCGACAGGTGTCGCTCAAAGGCAGGCAAAACCAAACAGTTTTGCCTGTAGTGATCATTTGATTAGTGGCAGTTCTACTAAATCGGCACGTTATAGGTTTTGCTGCTAAGTTGACAAACATGTAACAAACACATATATTATTAAGTAAATACTCACAATAATAACTGTATAAGTCTGTACAGACGAGGGTTTTTGGTTCACGGAGGAAAATAGCCCCCGAATAGTCCGCGCAGGACTTGTCATAGACTCAAAGCACGTGGTGTGCGATCATTTGGCGGCCAATTTTAGACGAAGTTTATTGAAATGGGTGTTATGAAGACTTTTATTTAGATATTACGATGTGTTGTAATTAACATAAAGTTTAAGAACTCCTGCGTGCTTTTTTGCAATCAGGTCCGTCGATATCCTCGGTTGTCCGGAGGACTTTTGCACGCGGTTCTTTGTCCCTCGTGTGCGATGGCTGATGCAGTTGTAAGGGACCCATTTTGACAGACAAAATAGTACTCCGAGGAATGTCCCTCGTCTGCGCAGCCCTTAGTCCACTCAGACGACATCGCGGGCAGAAGCTAATGTTTTATATTGTGATAGTTGTGATTAATTTATTTTGTTAATAATCGTTATATATTTTTTGCTGTGATTGTGGAAAATTGTAAGGATCAAATTGTTATATTTACTTGTTGGCGACCTCTGAGAAAGTTGTTTTGGGATAGTTATTGAATGATTTATGTAGGTACTGTTAATAAGTACCTATTGTTTACGCTTAAGAGGTTCGAGTTATTTATATTTTGTTCAAAATTTTTATTAGATCACAGTGACCATAAGTGTAAAATAAATAAGTGAAATATTTATGCGATACTAATAGTACCTATTATAGAAGTTACATTGTATAGTAATGCGTCGTTTAAAAGTGTAAAATAGGTTTTATAGAGTACGTACATCTATAGGCGAGAAACATATTTTTATAGTAACAAACGGTCAAAACTTTTTAGATAAGCGTTCGAAAGTTAAACCTTGATATAAAAAGTACAAAATATGTAAAAAAAATAACAAAGTACTTAAGAAGTAGATTCAAGAAGCCAGTTCAACGCATAAGCAATATTTCATCCAACCGACCATTATTATGGTCTACTTTTAATAACGTGGTAAATAGTAGGCAATTGCCGCCTAAAATTCGTTTAATAAATTAAATGTAAATAAATGATTTCTTTGCCTTGTAGAAAGATGCACAATTATGTCTTCAGAATCTAAATTCGTTATTCACGTGATAACACGTGATTTTTGGGGAAAATAAGAGCGTCGTCCATTAAACGCTTCAGTGACAGACATGCTACTGGTGCCTGCGCGATTCTTCGTTGGTTCTCGAAAATTGTAAACAATCTTGGCATGCAAATATGAGCATTTTTATTATCAGAGAACTGTTGTATAAAAATGTTTGTGCGAAATGATTAATTACTGTAGTAAGTAGTTATTATCTTCTATAATTGAATCCGTAATAATATGTTAAAAATGACAAAAGATGTTATAGATGTCAAGATGTTTTTAATATTCGCCAAGCGAAGAAAAACAGACCGTGAATGCCATTAGGATCTTGGCAGCAGTCGCCACAGCCATAGTCGCCGACATCGAAAAGCGCTGCATACAACTCCTAACAGAGTACGTCGCGGCCCTCACGACTGCTGGGCAGCGACTGCCAAGATCCGATTGGTACCTTTAGTGGGATTAGCTCAGCCGCTCTAGCACGAGCAACAAAACACGATATGATACTATATGATATAGCGATTTATCGCCTCTTTACTTTCAAAATATGATAACATAACCGCCATCTTGAACTTTTATTGAAACAGTGAGCATTTCCGTGCCGTCGACGTTACGGTTATGCTCGCTTTTTCGATAAAGGTTTATATTTTGACAAAAAATATGAGATAAATCGCTATTTCATATTGTATCATATCGTGTCTTGTCGCTCATGCTAGAGAGGCTGAAGTCCTATTACAAAAATGCTTCGTTTGTTAGTAGGACGTATTAAGCTAATAAAAAATAATAACCGTTTACTTGTGTCAATCCTTTAAAAAATATAAACAACTTAAACTAGCCTATAAAAAGACAGTTTTCGGTAGTTCATAAATTGACAAAGCTGTGACACAAGTTGATGGTAAGCACTTATTAGGTTATACGTCCAAAACTCCGAACAACCGAAACGATTTCATAGTAAGACCTTCCGTTGTAATGTTGACGAAAATCTTTCATGACTTACTGATCATTGGAGATAAATGGACGGCGACCTGTGATCACGAGTTTTAATGACCAAAAACATAATAGGATTGATAAGACAAAATTAGCGACTATCTTTGCTAATGTAAGACAAATTATGTTTCAGGTATTTTTGTGTATTACCTGCAATATTTAACTGATTTAACACTTGTTGAAACATTTCATACTCACTATACCTACCTACAGAATTTGTTAAAACATAGAAATAATAAAATGTGCTTCCTTTATTTTTGATCCTGTGCTTTTTAATAAACAGTAATAATATTCAGTCAAGCTTTTTTCATTTTTCAACCAATTCAACTGTTACTAAAAATACACATGCACACTATTAAAAAAAATCCGTTATAAACAAAATAAGTAATTTAAACATAGGTACTTAGTTTTATTGAATTGAAATAAATACAAGTGATTAAGTGCAAAATACTTTATTAAATTCGAAACTTTATTACATTATAAAACTACTCGACTAAATCACAACATATTCATAGTTTAGACGAAAATCGAGGAACTCCAAATATAAACTATAGTATACTTAACACGATATTTGGTACATGGCACAATGCGTGACCTAGCTCTCATTTTATTAGTTTCGTTCCTTCTAAGGGGTAATTTCTATTGGTCATTGCAACTATTTTTTCCATGGAGCTAATATGAAATACAAAAAAAAAGTTTAATTCTCCCATACAGCTCATAACAAAGTAAAGTATGAAATATAAAAAAAAATTTTTCGTGTTAATGTTTTTCTAAAAAAAAATAAGTACTTACTTACTTACCTAAAAGTTGTTGCAATGACCAGAAGAATGAATTTTAAAAAAAAGTAACTAATAAAATAAGGTCTTGTTTTTAATAAAACTAGAATAAAACAATCATTTTAAAACCTTAGTTTTTAAAGATATGTACATAATCTCAAAAGTATTAGCCTATTCGAGATCCTTTGTTTGTACATTTCTAATACAAATTAGTATTTGGACCCTGTTTTAAAGAGTATCGTCGAATCTGTGTTCAGATGGCCCTAACTAACTCTTGTCGCACTGGTTAGGTCTAAGTTTACGATATCTATTTTGGCATTTAGTTAGATAGTTAAATTAAGCGATAGATATTTAGAAAGATAAATATGTACAGTCACGATTAAAATAAAAATACATTTTCATTGGCTTCTACACAACGGAATTAATAATTATGAAGCTTTACATCTCACTGGTCGTGACTGTACATTTCTGTACTACACATTTACAGTATTGACTGCACGTTTGTTTAAAACTTTAAAGCGGAACAGTGTAAATATTATTTTATATAGATGCGGACGGGAAGGAAGATGTAGGAAAATGTACATTTAGGAAAGAGTAACTCTTTGCAATTTGTTGGTTTCACAAATATTTTTATAGTCATAATTTAAAACTATGTGGCTACGATCAAAATAAACTTTTTCCGCTATTCGACGCCGTGGTGGCACATTAGCGAAACCTTGTTTTCTGCAAATCTGTCATTACTTTACGGTCGTGTAAAAGTAAACTTATTTATTTTCTTGCTGAAGGCTTATTCCCAAAATAATTTTAATTCATCGGGAACCTAGGAGGATTTTAATATGATGCCATTATGTTATGATGTTATTAAAAAACTAGTTACTAACAATTTTGTCAAATGAAGCCGCATCATGAACCATTTGGCCATTTTCCATTCTTAATCCTATTACGATCACTTTGGATTGATATGTCAATTTGACATGATAATTTTTGTACGAGAATACCGTTTGGGAGGTTGATGTTAGTGGGACAGGATCGACACCGGATTATTACTACTTTTAAATTACGGGAATTGGGCTTCTGTTTACGTGAGTATCTCGTGCCGCACGCGTTGCGAGTGTTGCGAGTGTTGCGAGTGCTGCGAGTGCTGCGAGTGCTGCGGATGCTGCGGGTCGACGGTGAGCGTGCGGCGCGCGCCGCCGGGCTCCGAGACCACCATTTGGTACGGTACCTTGATTTGCAGCGGCACGCGCAGCTTGCTGTTTGAAGGGGCCTGAAACATAAATAAATAATCAATATTGGACAACATAACATACATTGCTCTAATCCTAAGGTAAGTAGCAAGCACTTGTGTTATAGAATCAGAAACAACGACGGTACCACAACACCTAGGCTCGAGACAATACAGAAAAGTTCGTTTCCTACATCGAGGTGATGGAACCCGGAACCTCAGAGATGGCGACGCTATACAGGGTTATTTGAAAAAAAATCAACAACCTCGCTCGACTAGATAGCTAACATCATAAAAACAACATTTGTTCTTTGTCTTTTATCATAACTCAATACGTTAATTAAAAATGATTTTCCAAGCTTTTATTGTACTGTCGTACCATTTGTAAGTCTATGTTAGGCGTCGCGCGCGATGGTCGCGCCCCGTCCTCCCCCGCCCCGCCCGATGTGAAGCGCATAGAGATAAGAACATTCAGACGTAAAATTATATTGATATTTCTTTTTGTATGAAAGTAAAATATGTCAAATTATCTAAAGTCGTATAACAAATGTTGTTGTTTATGATGTTAGCTATCTAGTCGTGCAAGGTTGTTGATTTTTTTCAAATAACCCTGTATAGTCAGGCGTGGTCGCCTCTCAAATTCAAATTTAATCGTTTATTTGCAAGAATACATCATACATGAAATTTTATAATGCAGAACTTAAAAGCATCATTTGTCCATGTATTCAGCCTGCATACAGGCGTGCAAATATCTATACTTAATATTATAAAGAGAAAAGATTTGTACCTATTTTTGTATGTTTGTAATGACTAGGCTCAAAAAGTACTGGGCCGATTTAAAAAATTCTTTCACCAATAGAATGCTACATTCTTCCAATTTGACATAGGCTACATACCATTTTGAAAAAAAATTAGGGATCCTTGGTAAAATTTGAACAATGTAACCGAAGGTGTAAAAAAATGAGTCTTAAAATGTCTTTCGTCGAATGCGCTGCCGAAACTATTAGCGATAATTGTCTACCCCGTGCGAAGCCGGGACGGGCTGCTAGTTAATAATAAAAATACAATATAAAATGTCATACTACTTAAATTAAAGATGTCATATTATTGATACAATTATTCATTAAAATTAAAATATTAATTCTGACTATAAAACGGCTCTCGGCTACGGAGGTCGTCAAACTCACATGGATGGTGATCTCAGGCTTGACCTCCGGCTGCGGCTCGGGCTCCGGCGTCTTCTTGCGCGGCAGCAGACGCAGCGGCAGCAGGCCGGGCAGCCGCCGCGTCGGCTTCGGCTTGTTGCGGTGCGTCTGGCTGTGCTTCTGCAAGTGGTCCTTGCGGTAGAAGCCTGGGTGTAGTTGTATAAAAAGCCGTTAGCTGCCGTTAATTAAACAAATTTCTGCTTAGCTACCTAACCTATAAGATGCGGCTAATAACAGTTATAGTTATTCGACTGCGACCTACAAAAATAGTATTGTTTGTTTTTTTTTTAATTCATTTTACGTTGTAAAATCTATATCACTAAGGCCGTTTTCTGATTTGTCGGCGCAGCAGCGGCGCGACATCAGCATGCTCGGTATACGAGGTACAGAAAGCTTACCGAGCGCATATAATATATGTAGGATTTGAAAATAGAATGACAAAGGAAGGTATGTGTGAGTGAGAGCGAGAGAGCATGCGTGTAAGGGAGACGGAAGATGGAATAGGAAGATGGCGTGATCCGTTATAATAAGACTTGTACTCTCCTGTGTTTTTTTGAAAATATAAGACTGTATAAGGAAACTGCTTTTTCTTCACCGCCCTGACACTTCATACATTTCAATGGAGCGTAACGTTCTTGATGGGCTCGGTGTGCGCGGGAGCGGCGCGGCACAGATTCCATACTTTCTGTACCGCGTATGCCGAGCATGCTGATGTCGCGCCGCTGCTGTGCCGACAACTAAACGGCCTAACAATACATAATAATCTTATAAAACCGCGCGCGCTATCTCACCCTGCCCCACATATTTAGGCGGTCAAAATTATTGTATGATTTATTTCAGTAATAAACCATACTATAATAAATAATTAGGTGTGTTTAATTTTAAAAAACCAAGTAAATAAATAAATATTGTACAACATCACATACATTGCTCTGATCCTAAGGTAAGTAGCTAAGCACTTGTGTTATAGAAATCAGAAACAACGACGGTACCACAACACCCAGACCCGAGCCAATATAGAAAAGTTCGTTTTCTACATTGACCCGACCGGGAATCGAACCCGGAACCTCAGAGATGGCGGCGCCATTTACAGTCCGGCGTGCTCGCCTCTCGGCTACGGAGGTCGTTGTTATCTTATTTAAACGGTGTTTTTTAACACAATAATCGGTTTTATTAATGGATGAAAATGCTTGGAGTAAAATAATCGCGGAAAGCGTGAATATTGTGTCTCGATCGGGATCTGCTTATCATAGAATAGTTTTTTTGTAATTTATCTTGGCCGTCTAAATTTAAGAAATCAACGTAAACCGACATTACAGACAGACATTTTTAAGTTCTCTTAGAAGAGTTAAGCACTGACCTTTCCCACAGTCGGGACAGAAGAAGCTCTTAACGCCGGTGTGTATGTTGAGGTGTATCTTGTAGTGGTCGCGGCGCTTGAACGGCTTCTGGCAGTAGCGGCACACGAACACGCGCATCGGCGTCGGGATGTTCTGCTCGTCTTGTACCATCACGAACGACGGCCCGTCCGCATTCGGTTCACCCATCTGTGGAATAATAAAAAGTTTAAATAATGAGTAGCAGTATCATCATCAACGCGATAAACTGCAAGAGCTGCGCACAATATACTTCGCGCACACTCGCAAGCTGCGCACAATATGGTGCTGTCTCAAATAATCACGCCTTATAATAGTTCAACGTGATTGGTCATAACAGCAGCAGCATAACTCGCTCAAGTCACTATTCCAATGTACATAGTTAGTATAAGTATTAGTCTAGTTTTAAATGAAATATTCCCCCCTCAGATCGGGCCCACTAATGGAGCCCGCGTGGACTAGTCTGTAGCGCAGACCTACACCACTACGGTGCAACCACTAGTCGGGTAACGTGTTCACCACTTGGCCGGGTGTCCTCAGCACCCGGCACGGTCCGATCGCGCCCGCTAGTATCCGCTAGCCGGTTGCTCTCACGGTTGAGAACTCTCCGTACTTACCGATCTGTCCAGTAAAGATGGAAGATGCCTTCATAGATAACCATCATAGGTCCTTCCCAAAAAAAAAAAAAGTATTCCATTCCCTTCTGATCATCCAGTATTATTTTACTATCACTCTGCACAGTCAATTGGCAACACAGTGGGTACTCTACTTACTCCTACCAACATACGCCAAAAATGTAAGGAGACTGAAGTTTTTCAAATT
Organism: Anania fuscalis; assembly: GCA_950371115.1. Classification (NCBI taxonomy): domain Eukaryota; kingdom Metazoa; phylum Arthropoda; class Insecta; order Lepidoptera; family Crambidae; genus Anania; species Anania fuscalis. The sequence continues at coordinate 4,430,461 of OX493334.1, read as the reverse complement.
CAAATAAAAATCGTTTATTGCGTGTCACATTACATAATTCAGTTAGATGGTAGGTACACACTGGGCTACATGTGACGCCCTGCAAGGGCATAGCAATTTATGAGGGCTAGCTATGTGCTTAATTAAAACAGTTATTGAAGTTACGAGTTCCTTTCGGTCATCTGTGGGGTAATAACTTGAGACGAATTTTTAGATCAACAACAATGATAAAGATTGGATTGGGAAGAACTAGGTAGGATTATAAAGTCAGTGAAATATAATTTGTTCTGGAATAATTCGAATATGCGAATCTACACGAATCTTCGTCCGCTAATGCTAATGTAGCTCTTATGCTGAGCTTAACCCTTTAATTAAACAATTTTCAGCATCTCACCTCCAGCTCCAGAAACTCTTCCGGGAACTTGTTCTCCTTCTTCGCTTCCTGCGGCTGCGGCCGCTCGTCTGCGTCGGGGTGTGCTGGGGCGTTGCACGAGTGCTGCTCGAACTGCGTGTTGGAGATGAAGCCTGCCACAACCAGTTCCAGTTATATTATTTCACAATTTACATTTCACTATACACATTATTCTGTGATACAGCTGGCGGCACATAAGTTTAACGCTGGGCGAAAGTTGCGCAGAATATTATTATGATTACGTGATTGGTCAATCGCGCGCCGCGCCGGCACGTCCGGTACCCTGATTCCGTATGCAAAAGCAATGCAATAGCGAAAATTGAGAAATTCTGGCTTTAAAATCGCAAATTGACAGCAAAAAGAAAAACAAAGCAATCTACTGTCAGTGCTGCCTATTCATTTTGAAACTAAGCATCAATCGGGCGATGACTGCGGGGTTATTGTTGATTCCTTTTTACGGAATAAGAGGGCCGGATTGGTTGTTAGCTCTGTGCACGCGTCTCTGATGTGATGAGATGCGAAAGCGATCCCCACTCTTTGCCCCAGCGCTAAACTTACGTGCTGTTTCTGATTTTTAGAACACAAGTGCTTTAACTACTACCTTAGGATCAGAGCAATGTAAGTTGTGGTCCAATATTATAAAAACTTGCCCGAGATTTCGTTTGTAAGGTCTTTAGTTTACTAATATCACTAATCAGGCAATATCTATATGACTTAATTACATGAAATCTTATGAATTGTAGCCTACTTAGGTTATTCCGATGTGCCGAAGTTACCTACCAACTGTAAAGTTTCATCAGAATACGTGGTTATTGCGTGGAAGAGTAACAAACATCTATCCGCCCATCCTCACAAACTTTTAGTATTTATAGGATTTTAAACTTTATCTTTGTATTTTTCCTATAATCCCAAGAAAACAAGATACAGAAATACAGCCTTATCTTTTGGGATTTACAGTAACTGTAGAAATGATGCATTTTATTACATTTTTCAACTATTTACTACACGGGTATTTAATGCAACACTTTTTACTGCGATCGGCATTAACCTCTGTTAATGCCGATCGCAGTAAAAAGTGTTGCATTAAATACTACTACCTCTGTATACTACCTCTGTAGTATTAAATTAAAATCCGTGTAGTAAATACTGTTAGTTGAAAATGCAATAAAATGCATATTTTTCTACAGTTACTTTAATCCCCAAACGTTAAGGCTGTATGCCTGTATCTCATTTTTTTTTGCATTATCTGATAATTTTAAGCACACATTGGTTACTCTCATTCAGAAAAGATATCAAATTGAAGTTACTACATTAAATATGTACTAAAGCTTTGCAAGCAAGCAAGCAAGCAAGCACAGACTTGTGTCCAAATGTTTTCTTGATTTTTGTCAGATAACAGCATTCATTGACCATCTTCAATTAATTTATGGTCGGGAGTGGGGCCGGCTACTGGCTGGGTCAACAGCCGGACCGATTGTCCTTAATCATAATTAACTTCCTACGCCCTTAGTTTTAGAGCTAAATCTTATTGGTCAATAAAAATACTTTCTTGGGCTAGATGCGCAATATTCTTGATGAGGAAATGGAGTGTTTTTTAAAATTAAATTAAAACAATATAATAATAAAATAAGGTTAAAATTATACTGCCAATAGCAAAAGGTAGGTAGGACTAACTGATAATAATTAATACTTTCAGGAATCTCACTAATTCTAACCCTAAACTAAGCAAAACTTTGAACTATGGCGACTAGATTTGCTGGACAACCTTCGGGCTTCGTCAACACAGACGTTAAATAAGGTTTTAAGAAATCTAGTTTTACTTAACAATCTTAATCTGAGTGATTCTTCACTCTTGCATCCGGCTCAAAGGACCAAATGTTTGGAACGGTATGCCTACTGGCGAGCTTTAAATATATTGGGTCTAGTTGTAGTAAAGACTTAATGAACTTACCCTCATTGCACAAAGAACACCAAATGGTTGCTTCTTGCTTCAGATGGACGTTGGCATGGACCTTCAGATGCTGCTTCCTCTTGAACCGGCGATGGCAGATCACGCACTCGTGCGGCCGGACCTCTAGCTCGGGGTTTGGTCTCCGCACTTCTAGGAGAGGGTGATCCGGCTACAAGGACCAAAATATAGTAACTTTAATGTATGCTTGTCTTGCTACATTTTAATCGCTTTTTAGTATGTTCTATACAAGTATTGTTATTATTTTTTGAGCAAGCAGCAAGATGTTGCTACTATGATACGATCCCAATCTGCACGTTAAGGTGAAATTGAGCAAAAAAAAACAAATCGTTCATTGAATGAACAAAGTAATCTTTATTGTTTTAGCCCTAAGGCCCTAAGTCCAATAAAAGTCAAAGATTTTATTGGTAAGCGGGTTTATGCGTCCGCGTGGGTTTAACTTGAGTTAACCTCGACTCAAAATCTCCTATTTATAGCGTTCTATACCCACCTATATTTGCAGAATCCATATGCATATACAGTAGCCTCTTTAGATTATAATCTCCCCTCTATTGCAATTCATGAAATATCTCCCCTCTCCTACTTGACTATAGCCTTCCACTTTGCTCCTGACGTCGACATCACGACGATGTTGGTTCCGATAAGGAACACATTCACCTGCCTACTCCCTTTAAGAGAGATAGCACGTCGTAAAGAACCCCTTAAACGCTACCAAATAGTATCAAAAGATCACACTACTTCTATAAACACGAAACTACAAGTACGATAGTGCTTTACTAGGTACATACAAATACCAACCCATAAATCTAATAATACACAATGTCGGGTCAGTTATAAGTACATTTTATGCAGTTAAAGCTTAGGTTTTAAAGCTTTGATGCATAGAAATAAATAAAGACTTGCCTATTATCAAAGATAATCTCTAATTGGGTCTAATTAAAGGCTTAAATGGCATACGAATAAAAATTATAATTATTTTTAAGTAAAAAATAGAGAATGAAATATAAATGGTAAAATCAGTAATCGAAAGGGGTATAATTTGCAATCTAGGGAATAAGCCCCTCTTATTATTATTCCCCCTTATTCCCTATAAATTAGCAATCAGCAATAATCGCGCAGTCATTGTCCGATTGATGTTTAGTGTCAAAACCTATGGGCAGCACTGACAGTAGATTGGTTTGTTTTTTTTTACTGTCAATTTGCGATTTTATAACCAGAGTTGGACAATTTTCGATATCGCACTGCTTTTGCAAGATACAGAATCAGGGCACGGATTGTTATTTATGGTTGGGTTGGGGAAAGGCCATATTTTGTCAACTGTATCTTGTCTATACCAAATTAGGGTAAAGGTATGGGTACCTACTCATAATACAAGTTACGTGGAGCGAGCCGCGTTTTACTATAAAAGCACTATCGGTGTACAAAGGTTGCACAGTGCCGTCAAAGGGAAAAGGTATCGGCTATTCCAGATATATCGCATTAATACGCAAGGATGTGAGTTGGATTGGTACGAATAATAACTACCTACGCACTAAGTGCATCGTGTGTGTGATTCGTGTAACGATCACTTGTACCTTATTTGAATTTCGTGACTAACAGAGGGCCTAGTGCATTGAGGTATAATGTACTAGCGTACTAGAGAACACATCTCGAACTAAATGTTTTAGCCAAGCATTGTAGTCCAGTGGCCTACAAAGCTTCAGTCAGTTGTTCACCGTTCAAACTTTGTAGTCCACCGGGCTAAAATGCTTGGCTGAAACATTTAGTTCGAGATGTGATCTCTAGTACGCTAGTACATTATATACCTCAATGGCCTAGTGCGAGTGCCACAAAATAATCGCGTCACTTGTCGATCGAAAAGTCAATGTTAATTTGTATTACTTTTCGATCGATATAAGTGACTTGGTTGTTTTGTGCAAATCGCACTAGGCACCCTGAAGCCCTTGGACTACTTCGAGACGTAAACTAGCAAAGGGAAGTTACTATCTAGTTGTGTCAAACCTTTGATAATTTATAAGCTATTGAAAATGTGGTTTTTATACAGCTAGTTTGAGTTGTTCATTGTTTAAGGGATCACACAAGTACCTAAATGGCAATTTTGATTAATAAGGTTAAGACCGGCGAACGCACCCAGGGAGGCCTATTACAAAAGTGTTTCTCTTTCGTATTAAGCCTTCTGCTTGAAGCCAAGAGCACCAAGCGAGCCACTTACCAGCACGATCTGCTCAGGGTCGAACTCGTCGCTGTCGTGAGGTGGTGACCCGTCGTCCAGCTCGGCGTGGTACTTGACGTGCACTTGCATACATGACTGCATGTGCAAGGCCAGCTGTGAATCTATGTGGAACGCTGGAACAAGGGTTTTTTTTTCTATTATGTTTAAGTGGCAGTGGGCGAGGCATATAGCACGTAGCACTGACGGCCGATGGGGCAGAAAAGTCCTGGAATGGAGGCCACGTACCGGCAAGCACAGCGTGGGACGTCCGCCCACAAGGTGCACAGACGACCTGGCAAAGGTTGCAGGAAGACGCTGGATGCATGTCGCTTCCAACCGGCCGATCAGTGACATTAATTAAGGAACTAAGTTATTGAGGTAAAATGAAAAAAAAAGCTTATTATTTTTTGCTTTTCAGTTTTTGGCGGTTTAATTTTTTTGCTAAAAAAGTTTTCAATAACTTTGTTATAAGTACATTTTTGTTTTTATTATTTTTAACCATACAAATCAATATTAAATAAATAAATATACAACTTTTTTTTCATTTAACATTATAACATGAAAGAGCAAACTGGTTTTCAAAGTATCAGCTTGTCGAAGAAAATTTATGTGGAGGAGGCCAATTAATGTAGACCTGTGTCTTTGTCACAGTTCAGTACTGTCGAAGCTAAGGCTTGTCGCAGTTCGGTCTGTCGGCGTAGTGTCTGTCGCAGTTCAGTCGAGAAAGTTTCTGATTGAAGACCACGCAAACGAAGACGCGGGTTAAATCAGTAGTTCTTAGAAAAAGGATGTGTGGAACAAACCTTCCACTTTACCTAACATATTTTTTACTTCAAAAACCTTTTTATATGTTGCAAAAAATACAGATGCCGACACGGTATTAAAAAAAATCGACAATAAATGCAATATTTTTCGCATACCGACCCAAATGTCTCTGATAACTTACGCTTTGTAAGCATTAGGCTGAGCAACATGGGAGCAAAAAAGGGGCAAAGGGATGAATCATGGGTCAGACGCCTCCCACTCGGCCAGGTAGCTGGGGGGGCTCCTTCGGTGAAACCCTAAGCTGCTTTCTAAAATACTTTACCAAGGCGGACAGATACAACATTCATCTATAACTTTTTGGTTGTATTGTAGATAAAATTATTTATTTTGTAAAATATTTTTGAGAACGACTTTATTTCAATTATTGCATTACTTTGGTAAGTAATTTGGTAAGTACGCTATTCTTGGGTTAAGAGTTTTGGAGAAAATTCTGCTACTAACAAAATGCAGCTACTGAAAAAAACAAAATTTAAAATTTATTTCAATATCAAGTATTGTGGGCCATAACGTTGAAACAACACCAAGGCTTACTACACTACACCATAAGCTTACATGGCAGGCTTATAGTTTTGTTTTGTTAGATTAATATAAACATAATCAATGTAGTAATATTTAAAATGTTGGGAAGACAACTTTTATGAACTAACATAATTAGATCGGGCCACGATTGTCAAATCAAGTAACATTAAGTTGTAGTAATTTTGACAATTTAGGTTATGTTACGTCATCATCATTATCATCTCAGCCTATTGCAGTCCACTGCTGTACGTAAGCCTCCAAAGAGCACGATCTCCCGCTTTTTTCATCCATCCACTGCCAGCCATCTTCCTAAGGTCGTCGGTCCATCAGTTATGTACATTCTGAAAATGCGGATTGGCAAAGACGAGAATCTCAAATAAAAACATTTCAAATTTTATACACCAGAAAAGTACTCGCGTAGCAAGATCTTTTTCCCCGAGAATGTTGTTACCTACTTGTCCGTTATAGAAAAAAAGCGTCCCCTCTTCACGTGTCTATAAATAAAAGCACATCGCCCCCCAGAACCCGGGATATCCCTTCCGAGAACCCTCCCTTTTTTACCGTAACCGAATGTGACAGCCGCGCGCCCTGCATAAAAACCGGTGCCTTCGACTACAGCCTGACTATAACGATGAATTTTCAAGTAGATTTTAGGGATTCTTATACAAAGAAAGACGTAAGCATACAATACAACACATCAATGTTTATAGTTTCAAAGTAAGGAACACCTTTGTACAACGAGGTAGGTATGTACCAGACAAGGGATTTTGGTAGTCTCTCAGCAATGTTGACCCAAGGAAAATTTAGAAAAGTTTATTTTCTGAATGATCCAACCAAACCGCGAATCGAACACTTCAAACTTTCGAGGTGATTCACCGCGCCACTACGCTAATTAAGTCTTCAGTTAGCATCCCGGAAGTGTATTGGCTATATGGTATACACCGGGCGAACAGTGGCGGACAAATAACCATAGTTTGTTTTAGGTCTTGCAAACAGATAAGACGTGTACTCGTACAGTCCAAACACGGAATAGAATATATCCCGTAACTAATAAACGCAAAATATATTACACTACCTTTTGCCCGCTACGTCGCTCGCGTGCTCTTTAGTTTATTCAATATATCCCACAGGAACAAGTAATCAGGCTAAAAGTATCCTATTTGTTAATCCAGATCATATTCTATATGTATGCAAAATCCAAATCCGTTCAGTAGTTTTTGCGTGAACGAGTAACAAACATCCATACATCCATACTTACAAACTTTTGCATTCGTATTTAAAATATTTGTAGGATTATAATATGCGCCAGTCAAGGAATTAGATCCTTGTTTTAAGACCTGGCAACAACTTACAATTGGACGACGTAGCGCATAGCCAAAATGTAAAGCCACTGTCTTACTGAATAACATCGAAATACGCCTGACAAGACCCTTAACCGATATCCTGAACTTTGACGTAATTTTCCAGCGTCAACAAACGTTGGACGTTTTGAACCCTTATCTCACAAGACACATAAAACTTTTTTGTAAAGGGTTTTTATATAAGTATTCTTCTCTTGTTTTTGATAAACGTTCAACAGTATCGCTGTTTTTAAATTGTCGAATTTAAATTGTCACTTGATATACAAGCATGAAGCATCATATTCGAATTTAAAATAGTTTATATATGTTTTTCCGTTGTTCTAGTTACAAGCTTTGCTTAGTTAGGGACTAGACAATTGGTGTCATTGTGGAAACAATTAAAAAAAAAAGGAAATTAGTGACCTTCTCTTAGATTTATACCCAACTGCAGATGGAAGCCGTGTATCACCTATCAATGAGCATATTATGATACTTAGTTTATTACCTACAAACGTACAGTCAACAGCACGTTGACCTACACAAAAAGTTTAAAGTTCTCCAACGGATTTTCAACTTTAAGCCTGACATGTAGAGATTATTACTTGTTATTATTTAATTGAGAAAATTTGACGATTTGTGGTAGGTCGACGAGCTGTTGTTTGTACATACATACGATGACATATGAAATGGCACATATGAGTTAGTAGAGCACAAATATGCCTCGAACCTTAAAAACACATGTCTAAGCACTGTCAATATTATTATTAAGTTCCTACGCGACTTCATATAAGTACCTACGCAAGTTTTGAATTCTCCATCTAACCTTCGTGTCCCCCCCCCCCCCTAATTTCACCCCTTTAGAGGGGATGTGCACCCACTTGCTAAATGTTAAATGCGTAGGCTTAAAGCTCCTTAGAACTTTTTTCTTCTGTTTCTTTCTTTTGTGCTTATGAGCATAACGTTTATTAATCCAAGTCCATGTATGTAAGATAAGGATTTCATAATATTGATTTTTTATGCATAAACATCATATTATGCAGTCTGATTCTGACCACGTCAACTGTTGCGTAGGTATTGACTGGTATCGATCTAAAACAATTCGGCCATCGTAATGGGGAATGGGGGTGACCCCTTCCAAATATTATACAGAAAGCTTTTAAATTATTAACTTTTTACCAGTTGAATTTTGGATTTGAAAGAATGATACTTCTTGTTTGAAGCGTTTTATATATGCGTTATCGCTAGCGTATATCGAGAGTTTCTTCATTGTATCTAATGATAATTATGGTAATGGTGGCCTAGCAGAGAATGCTTCTAGCATTAAGTCCACCTCTTGTACACTTCTTAAGTTTGTGCAATAAAGAGTTAAATACAAATAAAGCATAAAAACATGTTTAATTTACATACGAAAAATCCTTTAACAAATAATCGCGCGGTAACCGTGACTAAAACGCGCGATTATGTCTGAACGATTGCGAACATTGATAGGTAAATGAGGCCTTGCGCCTTCTAAGATTTGATTACGAATCGCGCGGTACGTAATCGCGCGATTCCCGCGTATCTGAACCGAGGCTTAAAATACCTATTTACGAAATAAATGTCAGACCTGCGTCCTTGGTACCACAATCTAGAAGAATATTTGTCTTGTCTAAATTAATTATATTAAACTTGAAGGTTTACAAGTAGCAATCAAATAATTCTACTAACCTCCTCCCTTCCTGCCTCTACCATCAGTCAGATCAATTAAAATAATCAAATTATTATTTTTATGCGGATAATTTTCATCTCGTTACGACGGTTAGAAGTAGGTCAAATTATACTTCTAAGATTTGATAACACAAGTAGTTTGTTACAAGTGAAGCGTACAAATAAAGTTATAAGGTAAATAAATAATGTTTGCAGTAGTAACTTTTTCTACAATGTAAGTTTGGTGCCGAATAAATTATTTCTTTCTTTCTTAAAATTCTACTAAGATTTTTAAAAGATTATTCAACTTCAAAAAAGTGTTCGTTGCTAGAATTCTGACGCGCTTATGGGTTACCCTTTGGTCGGACTACAAAACCAAGTGGTTGCATTCAAATTCCTCACGGGGCAAGTGTTTGTGTAATGAATATTTGTACAAGGTGTAAAAAGCCCTGTTCAATCCAAAAAAGATTCTGGTGCAACAAATTTCTCTATGGGACAACGAACATCGTTCCGGTAAAAAATCGTCTTCAGTTAAGTTGGTTAAATATCTCTGCTGCTTAATAACTACAGCAACTTTTTCCACAGAACCAAAATCGAAATACAGGATGTCCCCAAAATTAGCACGTCACACTGACACCGGGGGTCGATGGACATACATAAGACGCATCGAACAAGCCTAAATGTCCATAGTAAAGTTTTATATGTTTTGAGAGTTGTTATACCATTTTGGAATTCCAAAATAGTTTTTAAAGGTATCTGTGTATTACGTTAAGTTAAGTGATATTCTTTTCACGGTTGCTGCTCAAAGTCGAAGCCATTGTCTTTGGGTGAGAATGAAATTAAGATTGATTATCAATCGTCATTTTACATTATAAACCGACTAGATAATGTTTGTCTCATCATAAGTAACTATTACGCCTTTGACAGAAGTAATATAAAGAACTATCTAAAAACCTCTGATACAAAATAGTGAAAAACTTGTGTTTAAAAAAAAATTGGTCAGATCTCAAAAGTTATGAAACTTTTATGGACAATGAACATATTCAACTTGTTTGATGCTTGCGTTTGATGGGCCTAACCCATCTACGTCCGCTGCACTGTGAGTGTGACGTGCTAATTTTGAGACAGCCTGTATAAAAACACCTTTCCATACAACCTGAAGTCAAATTCTCAAAGCTCACGTGGGTTAAATTCTGTAGGTAGAGTTTGTGAATAACCAGTTTGCTTCTGGGCCGAATTTATTAATGTTATCGTGAACTAGGTAATCTGCAGCTACCCACTACTTACATCTGTAATAGATACAGAGCTAACATTAATACTGTGACTTTGTTTAAGGGATTTAAGGGTCTCTAGCCAGTTTGTCGTTATCTAAAGGTAGTGACAAGACAAAAAGCCATGGCCATGTGCAGCTTCAGCAAAAAAAAGTTTTTTTACTGGGTGTGTTCATTACGTTTCTTTGACTTCGACAAAGAATAGAAAAAATTTGGACATTAACTAATTGTGGGAGCTCTGGCTGCCTGGAAAAAAAGATGGTGCATTTTTTTATGGTTCAGTCCCCTGCCGCTACGGTCAAAGTTTTTTTAAGTGCTTTTTTAATTTGATATTGGTATGTTTTTGTTTAAATTTTATCCCAATCCCCACTAGATAGTGTGACTCGTGAGTTCGTGTCTTATGGCACTAAAAAAAAAAAAAAACTGTCTTAAGTTTATAAATATTAGGTAAGTAACTTTTTGGCGGTGTTACGTTTATTTTTACTATAGGTCCAGCACCTATCTAAAATAAGGTTCATTTTCCCAATAAATTCATAATATCACAGCTGATTAAATAGTAGTGAAGGCAGGTGCAATTTAAATAGTTAGTCCCACCTCCCACAGGCAAAGTGGTGATATTTTGAGCAAATTGATCCTGAGAATTACCTTGCAATAAGTACCTAGATCCATCGCCGTGCATCCAAGTTTTGGATCCTATGGGTCCTGTAGTTTTATCCAAAATCCCTCTGGAAGAAAGGACCCAATTGCAGGAACTACCTACTGTAGATGTAGGAGTATTTCATGTTTAATACAGTGTGGTTTAAACTTTAAGCCCGTATAACTTGAGCCTGAGCAACGCCGACGATTTGGTCCCTAGCCTTACCCACCCACGGTTCCACACCGGGCTTTGGAGGGTAATGACCCCCACTCCCCATGTAATTGGGGAGCGCCTGTAGACGCAAATAGCACGACAAGGACGGGCTATTGTGTTGTTGTAATATGTGCAAGTGAGATGCCATGGATCATGTTTAAGTAGACTAACTTAAATTATGACTGACCTATTTAATTGATATTATTTATAATATTTATGTATTTACGAAAAGTAACAACCTAAGACATTACTTGAAAGAAATCGACCGCATAAGGTGGGAATTGAACTTACGTTTCTCCGCATCCGGGTGCTTTTAAGTGTAATACTATCTTTGATTTAAAGTAACTAGTCTGTACCTACCTTATTGCAAAATCAAAACCTAACCCTTTACCTATCAGTAAAATTATAAAATCAACAAATAATAAGAGTGACGGAACATGGTACCACGTACTCATCATAAAAAAAATATCGAATTATAAAGGATACAATAAAATAATCTTAGTACATAAGTCCACATGACCACGTTATGTCAGTCAGTTCTTTGCTGGATATAATAATGGTGAATTTTCATTATTTTGGTCAAAACTTAAATAACTTGCCCATTTCATGGCTTCCGTAGCCGCGGGAGGCGAGCACGACGGACTTGGCGTCGCCATCTCTAAGGTCCCGGGTTCGATTCCCGGTCGGGTCAATGTAGAACACGAATTTTTCTATATTGTCTCTGTCCTGGGAGGTGCGGTACCGTCATTGTTTCTGATTTCTAAAACACTAATGCTTTAGCTACTTACATTAGGATCAGAGCAATGTAGGTATGTGATGTTGTCCAATATTAATTAGTTTGACCCACTCACAGCTGTTACGATTAATATGTTGGTCCCATAGAAAAAGTTGTTGTATTTGAGTAGGATAATATGATTTTGCGGCGTCAAAACAGATTTAAATTCACCGTATACTTTAAATCGAGGATTTGGTAAATATATTATTAGGTACAGCTTTAAATAAAATTTGCTAAAACTTCGCTTCCCCGGTAGGGAGATCATTCTAAAATCGATACCCCCACGTCCAGACTTCAAAATGCCCTTCTGAATACGACTACACAACGGATCGTATATGCCGACCTTACGAGACCCTCGTATCTGATCCCCACGGGCTGCGGAGGGGGGAGCTTACATTTTAGGGGATGCCTACTAGATAGGGGACGGTTGGGATCTAATTTATTTTTGGGTGGGGTGACGCTATTGTTGCCACGCCATGTGTTTGGCCGTTGGAAGCTTGGAAGCTTAGAACAGGTTTGATGCTATTTTAGAGTTTACGTCGCATAGAAGATAATATTTTTAAACCAATTTCTTAATTCATTCTTTTTTTAACAAAATAAACAAACTGTTTGTGCCCATCACATAATACCAATACCACTGATCAAGGCAATCCAATACATTTAGGATCTGATTAGCTGAGTGTCGAAGCGCAGCGAAGTCTGTTATTCTAAAAGTTGCCTTATCTCCACAACTGAATTATAGCAGAAACAAAATGACTTAATTCAAACGAAATAAAAACAAAACGCGAATCGCGCGCATTCTGTGCGTTACAACGAGTTAGGCGATTCGCACACGGAGCGACGAGTAGACCACACTTTTGTCTTCATCAGTAGAAGAATCACTCGACACATCGTCTTGACCCGATGAATGCACACTTGATTTTGGGTAGCCCCGTGTGCGGACACCCAGCTATTGGAGTAGCATACCAGCATAAATCGCATCGCACTTGCGTAGACGTATCAAACCGTCGCCCACAAGTCACCCCGTGTGCGAACGGCCTTAATCAAGTTAATTTGCTATGTCCTCTTTTAGATTGACTCTTCGCGCTTGAACTATGCAAACTAATCGACCCTAAGACAGTCAGTACCTTAAGAGGATTGTGTCGCTGAAAAATGTCATACAAAAAGCGATAACGTTTTTAACACAGTCAAATTTTGATATTTTTTTACATGTGTCTCATTTTGTAAAGTTTTAGGGGAGCGGAAACGTTATCGCCCGAAACAATATTTCAGGAGGAAAAAGTAGGCAATCGCCTCTCTCTCTAGGCTATCGCACCAGGGAGGAGGGGTAGTGCGGACTGAAATAGATAGATTTTTTGCAAATACTTACCTACTTGCGACGCGTATCGGCACTACACAATCCTCTTTACTTGTTGCTCCGGACTACCAAGCGGTGTTGGGCTCGAATTCCGCAAGGGGCAATGTTTGTTATGTGATAAATGTATGGTGATCATGTGTACTGGATGCAATGTTGCTCGTTTTCTAAGTCAACATTGTTCAACCAGGTCTGCTTTACTTAAGACTTGTCCTTTAATCAATTTAAAAAGACGTTGGACTAGTGGCTTGTTTCGCGTGCATTCTAGTCTCTTTAAGAATTCTTTTAAATAACAAGGAGAATCAGCAAATAGTAATTTCATAAATGTAATGATATTATATGTATAGTAATGTAATGTCTTTTTTGTAACTCCAGATTTTTTTTTGCTGGTGCTTAATCTTTACTTTGTATAATATGTAATAATATATTTGCATGCTATTTGAATGACTAAATACATTGAGGTATAATTCCGTATAATGTACTATTGACTGGATATGTAATCATATATTATCATTGTCAATCTTCTGGACATCTTATGAAACGGCAAATAAATATTTTCATTCTTTCTTTCTTACTTGAGATTGGTGCGATTGTTGGAAGAATTAGTTTATTTATTGTTCCTCTTCAGCTCAATTCTAAATCTACGCAGACGAAGTCGCGGTCAGAAGCTAGTATACTGTATATTTCAAATCGAAACAAATATATAATTGCAAAACCTAGAAATCTACGTAACGCAAACGTTCATTCGAGTTAAGTTTTATAGGAGGATTAAGCGTTTTAACAGAACATCTTAGTTTCAGTACCCACCCTTACACCCCTTTGCCGAAACAGCTCAGCAAACTTAACCCTCCATAATGCCGCTGGAAGGGGTCAGATAGCGATGACAAGTATTCCGTTTGTGAATTAAAATTTGAGTATAAATTGCACTTAGATTTTCATACCCAACAAGCAACCCCGATAAAATCGTCAATATAAGAACTCAACCAACCCCTCTCTTTTAGGGGACCTCCCCAGCTTTATTTCGCCTTTTTTCCTTTATCATGGAGTCGATGAGCAGTAATAAAAAATGTGACACTTTTTATAAGAAATTTCCGTCAGCGCTTAGGACTTCTGTAATTTATTTGAAAAGCAAGTAATGCATGTATTATATTTATAACCGTATTAACCTTAAAGCTACCCGAAAGGCGTAAAATATCCGTTTATATCCGAAAATTACAGACTTAAGAAAACACGAAACATATCCAAGTAGCTTCTTGTCCCTAATAAGATATACTTGTAGAGAATGTTTTAAATTATCGTGACACTTTGTAGTCAGTAAAGAATAGAAAAATATTTGGCCTCGAAAAAGAACAAATTCAATAAGCTCTCCTTATATTTATTTTCGGTTTTTGGTTCTAAATCGGTTAAATAAATTAATTCAAATTAATTCATTCTTCAAGGTATCACGTGTAATAAAGCGTAGGGTACAGCGCTTCTGAAAAAATGCATTGTCTGATGTCCTCGTCACACAAGAAGTTATTAGAACAATGACGATTGTGTGTTAGCTGTAAAATGACACAAAAAACATACGACTCACATTAAACTACTGGGTAAGTAATCATTTAAAAACATGACTAACCTTTACCGCAGTCGGTGCACCGTTTATCCTTTTTCATGTGCGTCCAGCTGTGTATCTTCAGATGGTCTTTCCTCTTGTATGACTTGTAGCAAATGTGGCACACGAACGGTCTGATGTTGGTGCCTGAGCCTGGGGTTCTTATCTCCACACTGGGTTCGATTGGCGCCGGATGGGAATACGAGTCCGAGTACGTGTCCGTACACTCGGTACTGTTCAACTGGTCGTGAACCTAAAACCGTTATCACATTAGGTACAGGCAAAGGCATCAAACTACCACAAAATGACAAATTTTTAAGGGAGATTTTCAACTCCCAGCGGAAATAAATAACAATGGACGTGCGGTAGCCGGTTACCGCTTGGAAGTTGAAAAATTAAGAGTCAAACGAGCAACTAGTGGCAGCCACCACATAATTTTTTTATACATTTTGTAAGGACTCGCCGCAAACGTTTAGTGACCTGGCCACTCGGGACTCAGAGCTCCCGCGCTATTAGTCAGAAGAAGAACTAATAGTGATAATAGTTACGCTAATTCTATTTAAAACGCTAAAAAAAGGACTAGCGAAAATATCCCTAGTCTTCATTTTCCTTTTATACATTAATCATGGAATAATTAATTAGCCATGACGACCTGGCTGCATAATGCGCTGGGGTATTTAGTGTCCCCACGCGACTAAGTGAGCGCGATACCCACCTGTGGCTCGCCACTAAAGCAAACAACTGTCACTGTCGCGAAGTAAGAAATGAACATCCTTGTTTTACGGTTACGAGGTAGGTATACTAGACAATGATTTGTACCAGAAGTGTCTCCTGGTACACCTAGACTCGAACCAATTTAGAAAAGATGGTTGTCTGAATTGACCAGGTGGCGTATTTTTGAAACGTAAAAATTTCAATTCGCATACGATATCCCAAAAATCTTGTACAATTTCCTGGGATTGTACTTGATAATTTATTGTTGAAGTTGAACGCCAACGGGTCCCCTTTGCGTTTTTGGCGAATCACCTGGCCACAACCACAACACTTATCGGGTCGTCAAAGTTAAATTTATTTTGAGTCGAGTTTGTTGTAAGTTTTAATTAGATGACATCATGACACTGTCTGGAGGCGTGTTTTTGAAGCGTACGAATTTCAATTCGCATACGAAATCCTAAGAATCGTTACAATATATTAGGTATACGATTCTTGTGAATTCGTATGCGAGTTGTAATTCGAATGCTTCAAAAATACGGTTCCTGGTGTAGTGCTTCGCGTATCGGGCAACAAATCCTGAGGGTTCCATGTTTAAATTCCGCAAGAGACGAATGTGTACTTGATAAGCACAAGCACCGGAGCCATGGATGTTCTCGGGTTATAAAATGTGTTTAAGTATTTTAACCATCTGGGGTGGAAACTCTGGTCACGTGGGAAGGGGAACTCCACGAGTTATAGGTACGAGTAAGACATATCCATGATTATCCAATGCACTAGGTTATTAGCTACCCTAAAGGATTAGCGTAGCTGACCAGTATAGCAATGAGCCAGCATTCCTTCGATTAAAGTCTGATTTTTATTGATAAGAACTCTAGGTACCTTTTTAAAAAATAAAATAACGGACAACATAATCAAAACGCTCGTCTATTTTTTTCTTTCTCATCAGTGTTGATAATTATTGGAGTCTACTTTTTCTAGCGCTTTTTCTAGCCTTATCAAATAAGTATTCTGGCGAAATGCGAATTTGGCTTTCTGCGTATGAAGACATGCGTGTGATCCGTACATAGTAAAGGCATAGTATAATATTGAGTACTTTGATTGACCATGGTAATAGAATGCGACAAAAACGAATCCCACTAACCGAAGTCTGTAAATAAGGGGAAATACTAAATTCTGGCCGACAAAATAGTTACGTCATGCTGTGACCTAAACACGTTTTCCAACGACTCTCTGCGGGTTAGAGCCTACAGGGCTTTCCCATTTTATGGAATTCGTAATCGTATATCCAAGGTTTTAAAATAAATAAAGTAGTACTGTATATATAGCTACATCAAAGTAACTATTGTCCTGAAAGAAAATACCTAAGTTTACATGGGATTCAGATTTTATTGCATTGCACTACAAGGAACTTACTAACAATTCGCGAACAAGTCGGTCTCACTGTTTGCAATGAGACGATGTAATGATAGAACAGTCAATTATAATAATATAATTTTAATATTAAAGTTAACTACCTACCCTAAATAAAATTCACCATTGAGTAGCGAATCCATCCGAATCGTAGCTACGTACTACATGGTTTCTAATCGATACAACTATTAGAAGTAGGTTAAAATCGATTTCCAAGAAATTTGAAGCTATTATGGCGTATTGAACTATATAAGGTCCGATTTTATTAGTGTTCATCCTGTTAACCTGTGACTATATAGGTGAAAAGCAATCGTAAAAACCAACTTTCAAATGTCTATCATAAAAACTAAAAAAGTTAAAAATAAATTACAAAATAACAACATCGACTTCATATTGCATAAACTCGTGCTATCTTCAACTCTTTCTCGCTCTGTACAAGGGGAAGGAATAAGACGGATAATCAGATGGTTAAACGTAGCAAAGATAGGACGAGTTTATGCAATATGAAGTCGATGTTGTTGATTTTTAACTTTTTTAGTTTTTATGGTACACATTTGAAAATTGGTTTTTACGATTGCTTTTCACCTGTATAGTCACAGGTTAACAGGATGAACACTAATAAAATCGGACGTTATATAGGCTCTGCTAGAAACCACCTTCTTATATTCGTATTACTCTTACTGTGTAGGCAGTGGCGTGCATTGGTTTTATTTCGAGGTAGGCAGTAGGTACCTACAAATATGGATTATTGATGAAAATCAGTGGTTTTCATCAATAATCTGCATTTGTAAGTACCTACTGCCTACCTTATTTCAACTATCAGGTAGGCACTGCCTAATTGCCTATATGCACCACACGCCCCTGTGTGTAGGTATCTTAATGCCCAGCGCCGATTTTCCCAAAGAGTACTTAACAACATGAGACTCCAAATACGTACAAGTCCTATGGCTTGACTCAGCTGCAAAATATAACAATCGGAATCCCAAAAAAACAGTGTCCCTTAAAATAGTTTTGGTCAAGGGACATCATTTGTGTCTATGAGGAATCTTTGAAATAAAGTTTTATTTCAATGTGATCCCAGTGAACGCATTTGTTGGTCCCTTATGAAAAGTTGTTGTAACATGAGCAGATGAATCATCCCAGTACCTGCAGGGCTAGCATGCGCAACACGATAAAATTTTGTCGTGGCATTTTATCGACTTTTGACGTAAATATGTCATTTTGTCTTCTACGATAACAAAGAAAAAAACAATATTATATCATGGCAATGCCGTGTTATAATAACGTAAAAATAAGTGGCTACGAATAACGGGAGACCCTGAAAATATTAAGAAAAAGTCTGTGATCCGTTAGGTTAGGGAAAACGACAAAATTATCTTCAAAGACAAAATTTGTCTTGTCTATCGATAAAATAACCGATGCGCGCATGCTAGCCCTGCAGGTTTTGCGTATTTGGAGATACATGTTGTACAACTCACTGTGCTAAGAAGTATTTCTATCGTTGGCACCCCCCTATCCTATCCTATCTATTGCTCTGTTACCTACTATAAGGGCTAATTTACACTTGTCGAGTTTAGTCACATCGATCAGACCATGTGTATGGTGTGGTGGACACTGATGAACTAAGTATAGTGTAATCCTACGTTAAAATTGACGACCCAATCGAAATGGGAGTATTTCGCATTTAATTGAGAAAACCGTTTCTTCTATATCGAGTTTGGGAGATGCCCCTGGAAAACTTCATTGCCTACCTTGTAACACAAGAATGTCAAGAACTTATTCCGAGACTATAACAATGTGTGTTACCTGGTGAAATTTAACTTCTGTAGGTATAACATAACAGGGGGTAATATGGTCACCTTAAGCTTTTGTTTAACTTCTTACTAAAAGGAGGAATAAGACAAAAACATAGTCATTAATTCCGAATGTATGTAAACGGATTTCAACGGATAACATAAGGCTATTTTGCTATTTTTTTTAAAATTGAACGTCCTTTCTTTGTGATTTTTGCTACTACGGGCTCAAATGTCGTTTGACATCGTAAAACAAAAGACGAATCAACGGCTGTCAAAAACATCTAAATAAACAAACACATACCTCCGGGTCCAGCATTTCATAGTCCATATAGCTGTCATCGGAGCTGTACGGCTTCACATCCTCGTCGTACTCTTGCTTCACCTCCGCCTCGAGCTCTTGCTCGCTCATCGGGTACGAGTTCTGGGATTGAAACATCTTGCTGTGGACTTGCAGATGCTTTTGTAGGTGGTCCTTGCGGTGAAATGCTGATAAAATAAGATTATTAGCTTTATTTGCGTATTTTCGGGGATAACAAATAGGTAAAAAAATATATATATTTAATAGTCCGTCCGTTATCAAAAAATAAAGCACTCCTATTTTTCTTTTGTTAATCAACCAAAAAATTACAAAGACAAATGGCTCATGCATGACGTCAGTTCTAATAAAATTGCACCTAGGCATGAGACCATGAGACATTTCAATTCAATCTTATAATATTATCTCTGTAAAATTTGATGATGAAACAGAAAAAGAAAAAAAAAATTGTTCAATACTTTTTGATAATCTAAGTAGACTAGATAGACGAAAAAAAAGTTAGTCGTCATCCCATAACTTCCAGTATAGGCGCCAAATGAAGAATGAGTTTGCATAATGTGAGGAGGGAACTATGCTCGAATTGTTTTACCTCATTCATACCCTGACCAATTAATTAAAAAAACACATGATGCTGGCAGCTCTACCGGTCTTTAAAAAAAAAAAGTTAAGTTTGCTTATAATTGACTGAGGGTCTTAAATGGGATATTGTCATTAAAAATAAAATATCGCCAAAGCATCGATTTTATAGGGACCAACAAACTTTCCGGCAACATCCAAAATCATAATTTGCAAAACAATACAGAATGCGGTCCTTATATTTTGAAGTGAACACACAGCTCCAATATACTCCCTTTAACTTAGTTGCAAATAAAGCCTAAATTGTATAGTTCTAAATGTATTTTTGTTCTTTGTATTTTTTTGTGTAGGTTGCAATAAGGAGTATCTATCTATCTATCTTAAACTTACATCGGTTACAGAGTGTGCACTCGTATGTCTTGTCGTTCTTATGTATGGTGGTGTGTATGTTGAGGTGTTCCTTCCGTTTGAACGCCTTGCCGCAGTCCGGGCACTTGTGCGGGCGCACCTCCTGGTGTTCTAGTGTGTGTCTGTCCAGGTGCTCTTTGCGTTTCAACCTAGGATCAATTAACATGTTGATATAGACAGTAGACAACGCAATTACAAGTAAAACAATAGACGCCACATGTTGGGTTGCATAACATAACTTCGCAGGACCAATAGCAAAAACAATTTTTGGACTACAAATAGTCAGCCTGTACAACTAGTACGGAAGTTAAGCGCTGGGCGAAAGTTGTGTAAAAGACCATTACGATTACGTGATTGGCTAGTCGCTCGCTGCGCCTGCACCGCCGGCCGGGATAGGTTGTTAGCTCCACGCACACGCGCCTCTGATACGATGATGGTCTCAAAGGATACGCTAAGCTCTTTGCCCCAGCGGTCAACTTCGATGCCGCGTACTGCATAACGATATGGTATGATATATGCACAAAACGACACAATAATTGTCATAGTCTAGCTAGACGTACGTAAGGAACAATATTGTTGTCTTAGGAGGCACTAAACAACGAATATGCCAGGGGCGTACCCAGCACACCCAGACCAGAGCCAATTTAGAACAAAAGTTTTCTAAATTGACTCGAACTGGAATTCAAACCCAGGAAAATGTGCGTTCAAGTTGAATAACTTTGCTATTTCGCCAATCGGGTCGTCAGATCCGACTAGCCAATCACGTAATCGTCTTCTGCGCAACTATCGCCCAGAGCTTGACTTCCGTGCCGCTAGTTGTACAAATGTGTGTCATTTGATAAAACTGACTGACTTTCATCAATACAACACTGTGGTTTTTATCAATAATAATAACACACATTTGTAAGTAAGTACCTAGTGCCTACCTCATCGCATTTAACATTAAACCGTCTCGCCTGCACTTCATACCCAGTGCCGCATATTCCGCATAGGAACCGGTACTGCCTGCTATGCATGCACAGGTGGAGCTCCAGCTGTTACTTATCCGAATACTTGGCCGGGCACTCCACGCAGTGTGGTTTTCATCAACAAATTCAAATTTTTATTCCATAAAAACAACACACATTTGTAAGTACCTAATGCCTACCTCATTTCGTTTAACAGGTACCTACTGTCTAATTGCCTATACGCACGCACGTAACTGTCTATAGACGTGCTGTCCTGCCTGGACGGCTTCTTACCCAGTGCCGCATATTCCGCATAGGAACCTGTACTGCTTGCTATGCATGCACAGGTGGAGCTCCAGCTGTTACTTATCGAAATACTTGGCCGGGCACTCCTTGCAGTGTGGTTTTCATCAACAACACACATTTGTAAGTACTTACCTAATGCCTACCTCATTTCGTTTAACAGGTACCTACTGTCTAATTGCCTATACGCACGAACGTAACTGTCTATAGACGTGCTGTCCTGCCTGGACGGCTTCTTACCCAGTGCCGCATATTCCGCATAGGAACCTGTACTGCTTGCTATGCATGCACAGGTGGAGCTCCAGCTGTTCCTTATCGGAGTACTTGGCCGGGCACTCCACGCAGCAGAACTCGGTCTCGCCATCAGCACCCTTGAGGATTATGGCCAACTTGTTCCTGGACAGCAGACTCCGTTTTAGAGCGTACTCCATGTAATTGGGGTCAGACTCTGAAAGAGAGTTCACTGATTTATTCATTTCTCTATTTAAACTTCAGATTAAAAATCATACATCAGGTAGACTAAATGCCATGAGGCATTCTATTCCAGTCAACAAACAGAGATGTTTTGAGGGCGCGCCCTCCGCCCACCGCCCGGCGGTGCGATAAAGGACATATAATTAAATAAAATCATAAACGGATTTTAATGAGGTTTTTTTAAAAGATAAAGTGATTCAAGAGGAATGTTTGTATAATACTGTGATAATACTACATAACATAAAAGTTACTATGTTGTACCACAGTGTAAAAATTATACTTGAGAAACACTGATAATTTTGGAGGTTTATAACACGGACGTAAAAAATTTTTTTTTATATTTTTTATATTTTTTTTACGCCTGTGGTTTATAACGAGATTAGAATAGTTTGTTACGGGATTGCTACATGTACCTTATTACTCCGTGATCATGGCGCTTGCAACAGTGCCGAAATATCGGGAACTCAAAAATAAGGTACATGGTAGCAATCCCGTAACAAACTATTCTAATGTTAGTGACCATGAAAGTTTAAAACAATATATTATAACGAGATGTCGTAAATAAACACATTTTTTGCGCTTACATTGCAAACGCTGGCTGAACTACGAGATAGTTCAAAATAATGTATAGAGTATTGTACATATTAAAAGGATCTACAAAAAAGTCCGCGATGGTATATATCCATCTCTTAGGGATAACCCACAATAACAATTTTTTATCCTTTACTTTTTACGAGCAATAATGGCTTATTTACGAAGCGATTTAAGATTTTAAGCAATACAGCATTAATACTTATCCAATTAAGTAAAACATTGTGTTTTTGAAAAAAGACCAATATGGCCCTTTACAGCATGTAATTGTAATAAATATTTTCGAAGATATTACAGATTTAAAATGCAGTAGCGGTTGCGGCGGTACCGGCCGGGCCATCCGTGCGAATCCGGGGCGGGTCGCTGTATTACATAAACTAAATGCTATCACACATAGACTAGATACATGGCATGATATTACATAAATAAAAATGACGACGATCAGAGACTAGCAGAGATCAGAGATTAGATGATTGCAATTGACAAAAAAAACCGGCCAAGTGAGAGTCGGACTCGCGCACGAAGGGTTCCGTACCATTTTACCTGTAAAAACGGCAAAAAATCACGTTTGTTGTATGGGAGCACCCTTAAATATTTATTGTATTAGTTGTTATAGCGGCAACATGATTACATCATCTGTGAAAATTTCAACTCTCTAACTATAACGGTTCATGAGATACAGCCTGGTGACAGACGGACAGACAGACAGACAGATGGACAGCGGAGCCTTAGTAATAGGGTCGCGTTTTACCCTTTGGGTACGGAACCTTAAAAATGAGCGCGGACACGCTTCTTGTTCTTCACTGATTCTAGGGTGGTATTTTTTGTAGCTGGATTAACACTATACAGGGTTACTGGTAAGAAGCGGGAATCACTTGTAGGATGCTCTACATTAACAGGGGTCAAAGTCGCAACAGTCAACACGAAAGAAAATCGCGTTACAATATTTTTTTTTCTATTGAAAGGTCAACTTATTTTTCATTTGATATTGGTGCTTTAGTTAACGTTATACTTAAATTGTTAATATGATTTTATCGACTTAACAGTCACCACCCATAAAGGGTTTTTAAATTATTGATTTTACAGGCTAAAGTTAGATAGATATTTAAAAAAAATATTTTATAAGTTTTTTTAAGCACAGGTATAAAATACACAATAGTTCATTATTTTATTTTAGTAAATCAATTTTATTTTATTTTTAATTTTAATTTTATTATAAGTTAGTGTCATCTCTAATGTTGCTTGTAAAAAAACAGTTGGATAAAAAAAAAACAAATGTTTTAATAAACTATGCTGTCATTGCCGACATCTATGTTTGCAGTGGGTACTTCTCGTGCATGTCGCATTGATTTTACTGACCTTATTTAACTAAGGTATTTAATGTTCTTTGCGAGTTGTTTACATCTCTAGCAATAAAAAAATAGTATAAAGTGCATACCAAAATCACATTTCGTTTTAAATTAACAAGTGTAATTTAGCTTAATGTAATTGTATGTAAAAGTTTATTTATTTATCCCGCGCGTTCTCATAACCCATTTTAATAGCGATGTAGGTACTATTTAGTTGTTTTGTAATACACGCCAATGAAGACCTAACGAACGAAGTCACATGCAAATTACTCACTTACCAAAAAAAGAGATGTTCGAGCAAAGGCGTGAGTAAAATATCAATAATGAATTATGCGTCAGTTCGGCTGACGCGTACTTATTTGGTGATTATGAACTTATCAGCTGATATACCTACATCAATAAATTTCAAATTTTTACAAGAGATAAATCAAGTTTGTTCTTCGCACCAAACTCACCACAATTTCGCTATAATAAAGGCTCACGGGAAATTAAGTAGGTATGCATTTAAAAAAATAGGTTACCTTCTATCTGATTTTCCATTTGAGCACTGACAGCGTTATATTATAACTGAAAAGAAGCAGAAAAATGACAACTGAAACTAGTTACGCAAAAGTTTGACGAGAACTTTAAGCATGCACGACACAAGCCACCAACTGTGCAGAATAAAAAAGTTAGTGGTCCCTAGTTCCCTACCCCTCCCAATAACGCCCAAGGCCCAAGCTCCCCTTATAATAGGGGTGACTACCCTTTGTCTACCCTAACTTCCCGAATCCCCTACGCAAGGGAGGGGACCCCACCTCGGAGTCGAACCGTTACGTAGGGTGGGTTTAACTTAACCATAGCATTGATTCAAATTCCGCTACCTGACCCTTGATACAAATAACATAAAAAAATATCCCTAATATATCTTTAAAAAAGGAATCATTAAACGAGAGCGTAATATTATATTAGCGATACCTCGTAATTTGTGGCGCCAAAAACTTTTGAAACTATGCGTATACTTTCATGAAAAAATAACGACTTATTTTCCATGCAACTTACCAAACAACAAGTTAATACAATCCTAATTCACCGAAAACTTTAAACTGTTTACACTCATTAATTCCAACACTCACAGACACGTAACACTAAAACATGATTAATAAAACCACCCGACCCGACACAACACCCCAACGCAACTTTCTTGTCACGAATGAATGAATAATGTAAAAATGCCTAAATGAATGGACGGATTGAATGAATGAAAAAGGAGAAGATAGGCACTGATCAAATAATACGTTAGGTAGGTGGGAACCACTGATCAAATAATACTGTGGGAACCATAGAGTATGTTGAATAATGGTGGGAACGTTGTGAGTAAAGCTGGAAACATACTATCGGACGCGGCTTACGGACGCGGCTTACAGCCGCGACTGATCAGTGTGCATGGTCATCGGACGTTGCTTGCGGACGCCATAAGTGTGACCACTTTAGTGTGACGATGATTTAGTAGTAATTTCAGTAGAAAATCTGTATCGTTTAGTAGATTTTGGAAGAAAATTCTGAAAAATAGTAGCTAATCCAAAATACAATTATTCAGGCCAAAAAAACCGACCAAGTGCGAGTCGAACTCGCGCACGAAGGGTTCCGCATCATTATCTGTAAAAACCAGCGAAGTGCGAGTCGGACTCGCGCACGAAGGGTTCCGTACCATTTTCTATAGAAACGGCCAAAAAAACACGTTTGTTGTATGGAAGCCCCCTTAAATATTTATTTCAACTTTCTAGCTATCACGGTGCATGAGATACAGCTTGGTGATAGACGGACAGACAGACAGACGGACAGCGAAGCCTTAGTAACGAGCAAAATAAATCACTTTGGTTGTATGGGAGCCCCCATAAATATATATTTTATTCCGGTTTTTAGTATTTGTTGTTATAGCGGCAACAAAAATACACCATCTGTGAAAATTTCAACTGTCTAGCTATCACGGTTCATGAGATAGACAGACAGACAGACAGACAGACAGACAGACAGAGAGACAGACAGACGGACAGCGGAGCCGTAGTAATAGGGCCCCGTTTTACGCTTTGGGTACGGAACCCTAAATAAATCTTGTCCAGGTCCCGGGGATTTCCTGTAACATAATACTGAATACGGTGATAAGCGGGTTTCTTTTTCGCATACGTTATCAAATCGCTAGCTATCTTATAATAAAAATGTTCATGCAATCCATAAGCATTAAGCACGTGCGAGCTCTCGCGCAGTCGGCGTCCTTCTGACGCTCGGACGCGTCCGCACCCCGTGCATACCGTCCGCGGACGTTTTCGGCTTACAGAAACATCCAGCGCGCCAGATTGCTGTCGGACGTCCGAGCGCTCAAGGTCAGCCCAAGGTTACGTCCGCGACTTACGTCCGATGGTTTGCACACCTTAGTGTACATTCAATACCTAGATTCCTTTAAGTCGCGGCTGTAAGCCGCGTCCGTAAGCCGCGTCCGATAGTATGTTTCCAGCTTGAGTAACTGAGCAGGCACTGGGCACTGATAACCTGGACTGGCTTCGGACATGATAATGTGGACAGCAATCTTAAATAATTCTAAAGCTGGAAACATACTATCGGACGCGGCTTACGGACGCGGCTTACAGCCGCGACTTAAAGGAATCTAGGTATTGAATGTACAGTCAACAGCACGTCGACCTACCCCAAAAGTCAAAAATTCTCCAATAGATTTTCAACTTTAAGCCTGACATATAGAGTTCATTTTCACATGCGAAAATTTGACATTTTGTGGTAGGTCGACGTGCTGTTGTCCGTACACTACGGTGTGCAAACCATCGGACGTAAGTCGCGGACGTAACCTTGGGCTGACCTTGAGCGCTCGGACGTCCGACAGCAATCTGGCGCGCTGGATGTTTCTGTAAGCCGAAAACGTCCGCGGACGGTATGCACGGGGCGCGGACGCGTCCGAGCGTCAGAAGGACGCCGACTGCTTCGCTGTCCGTCTGACTGTCTGTCCGTCTATCACCAAGCTGTATCTCATGCACCGTGATAGCTAGAAAGTTGAAATAAATATTTAAGAGGGCTTTCATACAACAAACGTGTTTTTTTTATAGAAAATGGTACGGAACCCTTCGTGCGTGAGTTCGACTCGCACTTGGTCGGTTTTTTTGGCCTGGATAATTGTATCTTGGATTAGCTACTATTTTTCAGAATTTTCTTCCAAAATCTACTAAACGATACAGATTTTCTACTGAAATTACTACTAAATCATCGTCACACTAAAGTGGTCACACTCATGGCGTCCGCAAGCAACGTCCGAAGGACCGTGCACACTGATCAGTCGCGGCTGTAAGCCGCGTCCGTAAGCCGCGTCAGATAGTATGTTTCCAGCTTTATTCTGGGTTGCATTGCACCTACTATATCTTTAACAAACGTCAAAAGTCTGTCAAACTTCATACAAAAACACCGGTTTTAATCATAGACTAAGCATTCGCTACGCTCTTAGTTTTATTATGATTAAAGTTAAGGTGATGCAACCCAGCCTTCTTCTTCGATTAAACCTGACACCATATTTTAGGGCCAATAAATAACCCGGTATATTAGAATCAAAGAATTCGATTTTGTTTGCTTAAGGCTCAGTTGAGCAGTGAGCACAGAAAATCTAATTAAAAACTTCACTTGCGGACGTGTGACGTCCTCTGTTCAGGTGACGTCCATATATTAATCTGTGCGTGCGTTTGTGCGTGGTATATAATAATTTCTTCATTTCATTCAATTCAATTGTTCTGTTCATTCATTGTTAGTTTGCTTTCGCTACAAAATAATAAATAAATCAAAAATGTGCGACGAGAAAAAACTTGAAAACTTGGCTGTAAAGCTTTTCGAAATCAATGCAGTTAAATTTGGCGAGTTTTCAACCAAAAGTGGATTAAAGACGCCGGTTTACTTTGATTTGAGGGTTATAGTCAGCTATCCAGAAGTAATGGTAAGTTCGTTTTTATTAGAATTAGTTAGGAAATAACTTATTGAAGATGTTTATGTCCCAAGCTAACTGGACGCTATTTATTTCAGCAATTGATAACTAACCTTATACACGAGTTTGCCATGGAGGACACTAAATGTGATCATTTGTGTGGTGTGCCTTATACAGCTTTACCGATAGCCACACTACTGAGTGTCAAGACCAATATACCTATGCTAATGAGGCGTAAGGAGGCCAAAGCCTATGGTACAAAGAAAATGATAGAAGGCCATTATAAGTCTGGCCAGAAGTGCCTTATAATTGAAGACGTGGTTACATCTGGTTCCAGCGTTCTTGAGACAGTTAAAGACCTTCGTAAAGAAGGTCTGGTGGCAGATGAAGCTATAATTATATTAGATCGAGAACAAGGCGGGCGACATAACCTAGCTGCCAATGATGTAGCAATAAAATCACTTTTCACAATGACAAATTTAATAAAAATTCTAGTAAAATATAACAAAATTAATGAGGCGATGGCTCTTAAAGTACAAAATTACCTGAAAGATACAAAGGCACCTTCAACTGGTATGCAATTTCATTGATTTATTTACTCTGTAATATTCATTGAGGTATCATGTAATACCTCAGTGGTAAAATTTGTTGCATCAAAATTAATATTGTGACCTCTTTTTAAAAATATTTACAGAGCAGTTTGAAGACCGCACACTATTACCATATGAGAAAAGAGCAGAGTTTGCAACCAATGCAATTGCCAAACAATTATTTGACATTATGGCTACAAAGAAA
Source organism: Anania fuscalis (assembly GCA_950371115.1). NCBI lineage: Eukaryota > Metazoa > Arthropoda > Insecta > Lepidoptera > Crambidae > Anania > Anania fuscalis. Next base: position 4,402,041 of record OX493334.1, on the reverse strand, counting down.
ACCAACCTTTGCTTGTCCGTTGACTTGACAGCAACTACCAATATATTAGATTTATTAGAAAAAGTAGGTGAATATGTGTGTTTAGTAAAAACACACATAGACATAATTGAAGACTTCAGTGCTGATTTTATAACTAGACTAAAAAGTCTGGCTAAAAGATTTAACTTCCTGATCCTTGAAGACAGAAAGTATGCTGATATTGGTAATACTGTATCGCTACAGTACCTCAAAGGCTTGTACAAGGTTGCTGAATGGGCCAATTGTGTTACTGTTCATTCATTGCCTGGAGAGGGTATTCTCAAAGCATTAAACGGTTCAACCAATGGTATTAGCCAAGGAGTGTTTTTATTGGCTGAAATGAGTAGTGAAGTAAGTTTGTTTTTTCAATGTAAGTTTTTGTTATTTTGTTTCATTAATAAGTCTGTAAGTTTCACAAAAAAAAAGAAAAATACCTAATGCCTATGTGCTGCCCTTTATAGTGTTTTAAAACATGCAACTAAGATAAGTGTGTGACTGGCAAGGGCATGCAGTGCATATAGGCAACTAGCCAGTGCCTACCTGATAAATGAAATAAGGTAGGCAGTAGGTACTTACAAATGTGTAATATTGATGAAAAATAGTGATTTTCATCATCAAAACACATTAGTAAGTATCTACTGCTTACCTCGAAATAAAACCAATGCCCACCACTGGTGTCTGGGATGTGTCATAATTCTCATAATAAATTACAGGGTAATCTCATCACTCCAGACTACACTGAACAAACTGTTACAATGGCTTCCAAATATCCAAACTTGATATGTGGGTTTGTGTGTCAGAACAAAGGCACTTTCAAAGAACCAGGTTAGTGGGACTTAATAAAATAAAATACACAAGATTAATGTTGATTAAAACCATAAAACCAAAACTAATGAAACCAATAAAACCTTGCCCTACTCCAGCCAGCCCTTTTTGCCTCATTTGGTTTTCTAGCCCTTCTCTTGCCTGCTGGTTCTTTCTAACATTTGTTGTTTCCTTTAGGTCCATCTATTGTCTGTAAGGCGAGACTATGGAATAGTGGGGCTTTAACCTGCCATAATGATAAATTATCTAACTTAAATCTTTAAAATTACAGCTAGTTTGATTAAGTTTATTCTGACACATCTTACAGTCAGAACATTAAAATGTGTGGGTGTTTTTGTTATTAAGATCCCTAACTTTTAACTACATACAAAATTGTATGACTGAAACGAACATATTATACAGTTTCTATAACGTCTGCTTGTTTCAATATCGAGACAGCGACGTGTTTGTCTCTCTCTTGTGCTATTTAATTATTACAAAAAATCTAATCTGCTTATAAACTTTTTAGTGTAAAATATTATATTATTATTCCAGGCCTCATACAACTGACTCCTGGAGTGCAGTTGGAAAGTACAAACGATGATTTTGGGCAGGTATACAATACCCCCGAGAAGGTAATGTTAGAAAAAGGTGCTGATGTGGTGGTGGTTGGACGAGGAATCGTGGCCGCAAAAAGTCCTGAAACTCAGGCTCTCGTTTACAGAGATGCACTGTGGAAGAATTATCTGAAAAGAGTATCTGGAAAAATGGAGTAAAAGAGTGTGTTATTTCTTATACCCTTACATGGTTAAGTCAAAACTCATAAAACTAACTAAAACTAATAAAATCTGTCAAATTTTAGCTTAGAGGTATTCTACTGACTACATTTCGTTACTTGTATTGCTCTTCAAATTACTATGAATATCGACCGATAACAAATTCTTTGAGTGTAAGGTATATTATATGAATTATACCATATAAGAGCGTCGAAAATAAATATTTAAGGAGTCTCTCATACAACAAACGTGATTTTTTGCTCGTTTTTATAGATAATGGTGCGGAACCCTTCGTGCGCGAGTCCGACTCGCACATGGCCGTTTTTTATAGAAGTTGAGTTATCAAGTCTATGGCGGAAACGTGCACACGCATTTACGTGGACTGTAACGTCATTTATTGACACTGCCAGTAACGTCGTCGGCCAGTAAAACTGGTGTCCGGCGCTATTCAGTACCTATACTCTACAGATTAATATACATATGTACTATATTATGTAATTGCCAATTCAGTGGACCTGACCATATAATTCAATATGAAGTAAATTTTGTCGACGCTGCATACACTTCGGCTCCCATGTAGTGGTAATCCTGCTTTTATAATAGAACTCATATACTTAATCTATTAGTGATACTTAATCGAGTATGGCGATGTTGTGGCAAATGTTACATAGCCTAACCTAGACGATACCAACCTAGCGTTCCATAGTAAATGCTTTTTTATTCGAATGTAATCAGTAAAAACTAGTTTTGACTGTGATACATATTTTTTTTTAGCTGAAAGTTTATTAAGATAGCAGGACAGGCATAAAGTGCTACATTGTATTTTTTATTTACAAATTAAGTAATCAAAAAAATACATTTAATTTTAATCTAAGTTATTAATAATATTGTTACCTGTGCTGTGCGGTTGCAGAGTCAGAGTGTTTCCTGGAACTTGCGTTTTTTTTTATTTTGACATATTCTTAAAATGAGCCAGCCCACTCGGTGTGCCGCTGAGCATTTTGGTTCCGCGGCTGTGCTGCAGAATAGCATGTTATAAATTTAATTATTATTTTACTTGTGGATAAAGACGTTGGTTGTACAACTAAGCAAACCATTTGTTAGGATTGTTTACGGATTGTAGTTGTTTTTTTATTCCAAACAAAATAAAAAATAAGTAGAATCATTGTGTTGCCTGTGATAAATACAGAGTTATGTGTAATTAAATAAAGGGACCATAAACAATATCATTTAATAAAGTAAGAAGATAAATACCTAGGGATATTTTTTCTTATTTGACAGAATAATTACATTCCTATTTTATGTTGTATGTTGTTTTTTAAGAGTATTTTTACGTCTTGTTTTTCAAGATATTATACTTCAATTTGGATAAACATTTTATTGCTGATTAATATTTGTTTTATTCGTGAAATTCATTGTTACTTTAGGTGACCTTGCATCTATAAAAACTGCAATACCTGCAAGCATTGCAGTATGCTCAATCACTGATAGTGTCGCGCACCTAGCCGCACCGCACCCCTTACTAGATCTCCCAGTCCGTGGTACGCGCAGTACCTATCGTATGGAACTTCGCGCATCGGATACAGCGCAGCGCACTCATCGAGTCTTATGACGTCATCCGCATTTTGAGCATATACGGCTGATATACGCTCGCTGCGTTTCCATACGATTTTTTACAAAATTTTAAAATGCAATGACTGCGGAGCTTGCAGGTATTGCAGTGTTCATAGATACGCGGTCACCTTTTTACTATCTAAATGCAAGAAATATATTTATGTGGGTACATATTATGCCTAAATGGCTTGTCATTCTCGTTCTTTATAATGGAGCGATCAGTTAAAATTGTAGTTGAAAAGAAGGGCGTGCGTGTACTTCCGGCCGTCTGAGCGAGAGTCTTAGAGAGATCTCGCATATCTAGGCTGTTAACGAGTCGTAGATGACGGCAATATACCAAGGTTGCATCGTTTGTGACGCAATAGTTATAGAAAAAAAAGATAATAAACAGGCTTGGACAGCTAGAATTTCACTTTTTCGGACACCTGGATCTCAAGTTCTAGAGGATTTCGTGGCCCCGTTTCTTATTTATAAAACGTATAGTGAAGTTAATATGTGACTGCTTAGTGCTTCTAAGGTTAAGAACTCACGGAGCGGTTTCTACCCGCGCCCGCCGCGGTTGCGGGCCCGCAGCTTCTGTAAAATTTACTTATATTTATTTTATTTATATGTAAAAAAAATCAGAGCATATTTCAAGACGCGTTTTACGCCCGCGGCACGCGCTATTGTTTGCGGGTCCCGCAGCGCGCGGCGGGTAACTTGTAGAATCGCGCGTAACCGCACAGAACTCCGGTCTCATGAGCTTTGAAATTAAATCGCTGGTCCTCCGCCGCGGCGGGCACGGGTTAAAATCGCTCCATGAGTTCTTAGCCTAAAGCAGTTTCATCCATTTCGTTGCAACGGTTTTCGAGCAATCATGAAAAACGTGTGGTTGTATCCGGCGGTTCTGGATATATCTTCACATAGGCTAATCTTATGGATTTTACTTCAGTGACGCGGTGACAGCTCTCGAAGTCCCGACCAGATTTGAACGTTCGTTACTCACGCGTTTAGAAGACATACTAAAAAAACTGTTGGCTCAGACAGCCGGATTCTGGCTGATCAATTTCGTCGTTGTTTCCCGTTTCTTTTTGTATAACAGCCGGCAGCACGTAAGTTAAACATTTGAACTACGAAAACAACTTTTATTACATATGGAATCATTGAGGTATAATGTACAGGCAACAGCACGTCGACCTACCCAAAAAGTCAAAAATTCTCCAATAGATTTTCAACTTAAGCCTGACATATCTTAGAGATCATTTTCAAATGAGAAAATTTGACATTTTGTGGTAGCTCGATGAGCTGTTGTCCGTACTTAGGGAATTGAGACGATCTCAACATGTCGTATTGTCTAACGTATTTTTTATTTATTTATTCTCTGGATAGTTTATTTGATCAGTGCTTTGGATCTTCTTTGGCTTTTTTAAACAAATATTTAATTGCAGCATGTTTTTCCGATTTCTCCATTATAGACAAAATTTTCTACATAAGTAGGTATTTAAAATTGTTTGAAAAATTATATAGAGGTAGGTACCTAAACGTAATAACAAATTGAAAATTCGAGGGCTGAAATTAATGATTTTGATCAGTGATAATGACAGTTAAAATGAGGGCAGAAAAAAATATTAAAGTTTTTTTAATGGCAAGTATGCTAACTTTCCAATCCACCTAGTAGAACTTGAAAATTAAGGCAGAGTGTGCTTTTGAGTCTACCGTAACCTATAACAGACAGTGACTAATCATTTATAGATGCATTTTACACAAACCTTTCAGTGACAGACAGACAACATTGAACGGTATTTCAACAATTATATTTCTACTAAGTTATAATGTTCCTATTTATAAAATATCTAACTGCATTAAAAATAGCTAGTTATTATTACATGTACTATACCGGCTGTCCCAAAATTCAATGATAAAACGGCACCAGATGGTGGGCCTGCTTATGACTACTCGAGGAAAAATTAAAGAAAAATATACATCTTTTATTTTTTTATTTACAAATAAAAATTTAAAAGGTATATGTACGAGTTGCGATCGTACATTTGTCTGCTGCGTCGTCAGCGACTCACAAACCAGCGCGACCGATGGACCCTGCACATGCACCGTCGGCACTCTACACCGACGGCACACTACGATCAAGCTATGCATGTTAACATACTATAACTTTTATATAAAAACATTACTTTTAACACAATAAATCAGATATCAACCGTCCGTGTTGGTTCTCATTTCCCTCCGCTGCGGCAAAGACACAACATACTATAACTTTTATATAAAAACATTACTTTTAACACAATAAATCAGATATCAACCGTCCGTGTTGGTTCTCATTTCCCTCCGCTGCGGCCAAGACACCCTTAGCCGTCACTATGATCAGTCTGGTGAGTCTGCCAGACTGGCTGCGGGTCCACACCACCTACCTACCGTCCTAACGCTGTTACCCTGGGCGACCTGGGAGCAGCTATGACTTCCCTCTTATCATCCTTATTATATTTAAGTATTTATTGTTAGGTGGGGCTAGGGCTCTAGGGACTTAGTGTCTTGGAGTAAAGGGACTCTACGCTCACTAGGGAGTTAGTTCTCGTCTGACCTTATATTCTGGACGACGGGAGCGGTGCCTTACAAGCACTTGCTTCCCGCCCGTTCAGTATATTTTTTTTGAAACGGAACAGCCTGTATATACGGTTTTATTTTAAATTGTAAATAGCTGCATAAGGTTGTTTGTATTTTGTTATACCATGTTTATAGGTTATTAATCCATTATTTAATTGAATAATTCAATTGACTACCCACAGTATAAACGAACAGTTGATCGCTGCTCTTCGTGGGCGCGTCACTATTTATCTAACGTCAAAAATCGCTTTATTAAAAAAAAACTACTAACCTCGCTTGAAAACAAAACAAAGGGTTTTGAAATGGAATATATTGTAAAAGAATTAGGCTTCAATAGTAAAAATATATTTCCAATAGCTTCTACAAATCTTTGTGCTGTGGTTGTGCATAATACTTGGTTAAAAAAGTGGTTGAAAAACCTAGAAGTTGATAATTCTGTGAACAATGTCGATTTTACCCTACAACCTGGTGAAAGTGTACCATATCCATACAGAAAAATATTTATTAGGGTATGTACGAATCCTTAAACTATGAAATGTTGTTAAATATCCGTTTTAAATTAAAAAAAACTTGATCTCTGCAAATTCTTTGCTTATTTTGTTTTAAAGGATTAGCTAGCAATATCATTTTTATGTACCCCCACTGTTTGTAAATTGTCAATCAAAGTGTATTTGTGTTGTAGGTCTTGAATAAAAAAGCTTCCAAGGTCCTACCACTGCCTCGATACAAACTGAATGAGAGCACTACTGAAATACCATTAACATTCTCACAACTCCTCCAATATGTGTCACAAAACAATCAAAGAAATCTATGGAAAGAGTCCTACAAAAGATACTGCCAAAATGATACCAGCAACAAAGAGAGTACCATTGTCAACCTGTTAGAGCATGATCAGCTGCTATCTGAAGTATTACTCCGGCTGTATGGATGCAATATTATTAGGATCAAACATGATAGCTCAGGAAAGCTCATAGATTACAAAGAGATAGCACCAAATAAATATGTTTCTAAATCATATGAAACTCATGTCAATTTATTAGCCGCTTTGTTTATTCTTGAAACTGACAATAACTACTTTGTGATCTATGGGGGTCATTATGAACACAATTTATTAGACTGTTTAAACTTCAGCCCCCATTTGGTTGATAAAAACTATGGATGTGGACTCTTCCTCATATTCCAACTCCTTCACATGGCAAAGGCGATGAGCGACAGAGGACTAAGCCTAGGCACACTGACATTGCAAGATATATATTTAACGGAAAACTTGTGGCTACAGATCTTGCCGCTTGTTACGAATAATGTTCACTGCTTAGACGCTTCCTTGATACATGAGAATAAGAGTAAGCAGAGCACCCCAATAGTAAATAGTAACAGCCAGGGTCAAGTGAAGAAGGGAGAGGAGTGGTGTTGGAGAAATGATGCAGTCCAACTGGAGAAGTTGTGTATGCTGTGGGTGCGTGGCCGGATATCAAACTTAGACTACTTGCTGCACCTGAATACACTGGCAGGGAGAAGTGCAAATGATCCGCAGGCCCATTTCATGGTTCCTTGGGTCACAGATTTTGCCTCTAGATGTGGTAAGTTTATCTACTCAAAATTGAGGTGGAGTATTTATTTAATATTGGTAATTTCAGTGATTTATGATACACATAGTGTGTATTACATCTCTGTATGGTACTGTTTTGCATCCAAAAAACGTACTTAAGTAAAAAAAAAGATACAAGTTACATAGGCTAATTAACAAAAGTGGTTATATTTTTGATTTTCTGTCACCTTCTGCGAAGAATTAACATGTATGTATAATTTAAATAACAAGTGACTAGTTCCATGCAATTTTGATATGGTCAAACATTTTAAAGTTTTTATTACAAAACTTTTTTGTTACTCTATCTTCGACAACCTCTATAGCCAAGAGGCGAGTACACCGGACTATAAATGGCGTCGCCATCTCTGAGGTTCAGGGTTTGATCCCTGGTCCGTGCCAATGTAGGGAATGATATTTTCTATATTGTCTTGGGTCTGGGTGTTTTGGTACTGTCGTTGTTTCTGGTTCCTATAACATGAGTGCTTTTGCTACTTACCTTAGGATCAGAGAAATGTATGTGATGTTGTCCAATATTTATTTATTATTACTCATAAACATCCAAACAGATTTGCAATAAAATTTAATTAAACCAAGACTTCAGGCAAATAAAGCTTAAATATGGTACCTAAAGATATCATATGAATTGTAGTTTTAGTATCTACAAATATCTCAATCCAGAATATGCTTTGTGAAATATTGTTCATATTGAAATACCTTAAAAAATATACTTAAAAGTACACATGATTTTAGGTAGGATCTGGCGGGACCTCACGAAATCAAAGTACCGCTTGAACAAAGGCGATCGTCAACTAGACATGACGTATGACGTCAGCAGTTGCTCCGGACAAATCCCGCACCACGTGTCCGATGCGTTGTCGGACATCACCTGCTACGTCTACCTGGCCAGGAGGTAATAATTGGGAGCCGCGGCAGGTCGTCTCATAGTTAAAGTGCGCGCGTCCTTCAACACTGCAGTACCTGCAAGCACTGCAGTCTTTGCATTTTAGAATTATTTGTATGAAATCGTATGTAATTTCGTACACCTAGCCGCGCGCAGCCTGGCAGCGAGCTCATCGGCCGCATAATGCTGATTCTTACAGGTACTCCAGTGTTGACAGATGCGCGGCCACCATTTAGGCCCCCCACACTAGCGTCTTTCGAGCGTCGACTGGACATCGTAGCAGTGTCCAATCAAGCGTTAAGTAAATGCCGCTGCGCAAGGGTTGCGTCAACACTGATTGGATGCTGCAAAGACGTCGTCGTTCAAAATACGCTAGTGTGGGGGGTATCTAAATAAAAAAAAACATAAATAATAATGCGTTAGCCAACACACCAAGTGTCATGGGCTCGAAGTAAGACAACATTTTCGAGTTACGAACTTAACACACCGAGAACCGAGCCAATTTAGAACAGATTGTTATCTAAATTGACATGTACCGGCAATTGAATCCGGGACCTTCCGCCTTCAAGGCAAATAACCGCGCCGCTACGCCAATCTCCCAACTAGTGGTTCAATCGATTCAAAAAACAGTGAATTCTTGCTGCCCTTATATGAACTGACACTTATACACATCCCAAAATATAACTTAGCCCTACCACCCCTTCGGGACTACATATCGGCTGATGATGAGAAGAAAAGGCGCAACAAACTCAGTCACCTTTGTCATTTTATTTGTAATTTTATTACTGGAAATACAATTACAAGAAATGTAATTGCGAGCTAGACATGTTATTAATTCCATGCACTTTTTTTGTTCAAGTAATCTTCTAGGTTGTAATAGTTGTAATACCCTTTTTCCATAAGGATATTTAAATGTGGTATTAAAACTCATAAACAGGCAGGTCAACAAGAGTTTGTGGTTCTTTATTGAATTAATGGCATTTTAACAGGACACCAAAAGAAGTGCTGTGCAAATACGTGCGAAACAAGTGGGTGCCGGCGGAGTACCCCGCGTCGATCCAGCGCATGCAGGAGTGGACGCCTGACGAGTGCATACCCGAGTTCTACACAGATCCAACGGTCTTCAAGAGCATACACGAAGACTTGCCGGTATGTAAAGAAAAATATAACCTATGCTAATTCCAAAACCATTACGAGATATTACGCTTATGAACTGTATTTTGGTATTTACATCACTTAAAATTACGAGATGATGTTTATTTTTTCCAAAATACAAAAATGTATTTGCCATTCATACGACTTCTAATCACGGAGAAGCTATCATCATACGTCACAGAGACTGCGCGCGCGCGTGTGTGTGTCCCGTAGCTGTGCATGAAAAATGACACAGATTTTAATGACAGCAAACGTCAAATGTGAATGTGTGATAATCATGTTATCACTTTGTACAGGCTTACAAAATACGTCATCAAGTAAAACATTAAAAAAATATATCAAATTAGCTTCCTCAATTGGTGTATATTCTCGCGGGCGCTCGTGCTGTTAGAAATGTACCTTACATCGTAAAGGTTAAGGCACTAAATAGAAAAAATACAGAAGGTCCACTCCCGCCGTTCTTGAAAACAACTGCCTGGGCTGACTACCTAGGGTTGCTATTCTGCATTTTTGAAATAAGTTAGTGTGCTTTGTTACTCCGATACATCAATTAGCTTATACATTCATCTTATCATACGTCCAGGCCTAAATGGGAAGACAAAGCAATATTTACAGCGGCGGCAGCTGCGCGTTGTTTGACAGAAATTATACGTACTAACTTGTTATATACTCACATTTCAAGGTGATGTGTTTATCGTAGCAACGATAATGTAAAAATACCAATGAATAATTTAATATGTCTATTATCTTTTATTTAACGCTTACCTAAAACACTGGTGTTATACCAGCGACCATATGTTAAGGAAAATTTAAAAGCCCATTTCTGCTGAATGTGCAATGAAATGAATAATTGATCGCTATCAAAACTTATCTTTAGCTTTACTACTTACTTACTTTACTTTACTAACAAGAAAAAAACAAGACCTAGTTTTATATACCTTTCAATATTATTTGGAAATTTAAAGAACGTGTAATCACAATTTTGTGTTGTATTAAAACATCCAAACACATTGCAGCAGTAATAAAAACGCTTATCCATTTTTTGCACGTAACAATGATCAATGCGTAGTAAATTGTCGTGAGTGACAGACCGCTATAGCTCTATCCCCGATCGTCCGAGATTTCGTGTAAACGCAATTGTCAATCTGTGCGTGACGATTATGACGCTTAGTTCCGAGTGGACTATCTGTCTAGCGCGCCGCGCTATACGTAATTTGTGGTTAAGGCAGTGGCGGATTAAGACATTTGCCGCCAGTAGGCTATTCAAATTTTGCCGCCCCTTCTGACCTCTTCATTTCGATACCCTACACGGACAAAAGACGGTGAAAGAAAATATTTTAGAATTAAAAGACTAAAAAATGATTATTTGTTTTTAAAAAATGTATATCTTATGAAAAACTAAGAACTGATTACTATCGTAAATTTTCTAAACTAATAACATTTATTCTAAACCAGTTTAGTAAATTTTCTGAGCTTCTAAATAATGTAATCCATGAAATCAATACATACTTACATACAAATTTCTAGTAAGCAAGATACTGATATTTAACATCATTGGATTCCAAAAATAACTGCACAGTTTCTAAACAATTGGTATTCTCATCACAAATATTAAATTATATAAGAATACTTGTACTTTGAGTTTCCAGTAAGTAAAGTTTGGTAACTTGAGAAATATAATTTTTGCTGAAGCTTAATAAACTATTGCTGCATTTTATTCCTGATTCTACATTAGAATTTTTGTTTTTAGCAATTCCATGCAAGGTTTAATTGAAGATAAATAATACTTGAAAAAAACCATCGACCTCAGGTGGGACTCGAACCCACGTCGCATCGCATACCGGGCGAGTGCTTTTTGCACTCGTAATAGACGGGGAAATCTTTTGTAACTGTAAACCACAGTTAAAATCTTTGCGATGATCAAAACGACGGGGAGAGGTTTTGTAACAATTTGTTATTTTGTTGGCCGCGGCGACCTCCGTTTCTTCACCCGTACTTCACTGACCGCGTCCTTCGCGGCGTCTCTCGTCGGATGCGACGCTACAATTAATAATGTAATCATTGTATGGAAGAGCGGTGCTTCCTAGTACAAGCAATATCTTTTGCCCAAACACAGTTTTCTGTAATAAATAAAGTTTTGGAATAAAAAAAAATGAATTTGAATTTGAATTCAACCAAACGCATGCAAAACGCTTCTCTTTGAACGCTCCATACATCGCCGTATGTTTGTGTTTCCGGCGGCCCGCTTCGCGCACCGCGGCGCCCGACGCCCCGCGTCCTCTTTAACGGGGCCTTAGAGAAAGATCCTCTCTTTGATTTTTTGATCTTGATCTTTTTCTAAGTACGAGAAGAAGGCAACGTCAAGAAAAGTCAAGCGAAGGACGCCCATCCGGTCACCCCTATTTTTCTTGCTTTCCTAGGTTCTTGTCGTAATTTAAATATAATTGTTTTTATAAAAAATCCTTATGCACCACAGGATTTAGGTATACCGTCATGGGCGACGTGCGCCGAAGATTTCATCACCAAGCACAGAGAAGCTCTGGAGTCTACTCATGTTTCCGAAAATCTACATCATTGGATAGACATCACATTTGGATATAAGTACGTGTTACTAGACGACTTGTTATTGTCTTTTCTTACACACTATTTTTAATTTAAAAGAAAATCATTTTTTAAAAAACTTGTTAATCCAAAAACGCCAATAAATACAAGAAAACATAAGTCGAATCAATAAAATGTGGCCAAAAACTCAGCATTACAGCTTCTAACTGTAGACATGACACACCAATATTTTTTCGTTTGCTGCATAGCAAGAATCGTTCATTTTATACTAGTTTACTTCTCCACACTAAATGATCTAATATAATACGTTTATTTTTCTTCATTTATTTTTTATTTTTAGATTAAAAGTATAGTAAAAATAATTGTATATATCACTAGAATAAGCCCTTAAGAGGTTTTGCATATACATATGTTGTACAGACAACAGCTCGTCAACCTACCATAAAACGTCAAATTTTCTTAATTGATAATGGACTCTATGAGTCGGACTTAAAGTTGGTAATCAGTTGGATAACCTTTAACTATTTGGGTAGGTTGACCAATGACTGTACATTCAGGATTGATAAATGGAGTTTAGGTATTTACATGATTGAACTACTTCCTGCTACCAGGCTATCAGGGTCGGCATCGATCAAAGCTAAGAACGTTTGCCTATCGTTGGTGGACGGGCACACCGTGCCTCGTAAAGGAGCCATGGTCCAACTACTGACCGCCCCGCACCCGCCGCGGACGCCCCGGCCCCTGCCCCCGCAGCCTCCGCGACTACATTGGACTGCGCCCAGAGACTCAAGTATTCCATTTAACTCTTTATTTACATTATTCTATGTACAGACTAGTAATAAAACTTGCAGACAACAAAGTATAATAATGATTGTTTAAAGTGACGTAAAAAAATACTGTAAATAAGTTCAACAAATTGCCATGTCATTGAGCATTAATGTATACATATGCTAGTCAACTTAAGTAAGTTTAGTTGCTTGCGAAGCGTGAAAAAGATTATAAAACTTGCTGCAAACATTTCTGCTTTTGCGAGTAGTAGAGTTTAATTTTTTTTTATAAAATATATATATATATATATTTTTAAATTATTTATTATTATTATATGTTTCTACAGGGAAATCCATCAAACCTGAGAGTTCTGACGAAATGTCCGATGAAGAGGAAGAATCGACTAGCGTCCCCCAACATGTGTCGCGACTAAGCGTCCCCCCTCAAAGGGTACGATCGCGGCACAAAAGCAGTAGTCGAGCCCGCTCCTTGTCCAAAAGCCAGGGCCACGATGACTCGCACACCACCGAAAGCAGAGCCTCATCACATTCCAGGCACTACAGGGTTCAACGCTCCGAATACGGCAAAGGAGTTATCTACCTCCCGAAAGAATTCAACCCAGTAGCATCCATACAAGCGCTGGAAGCACTAGACAATTTCAGGACAAAGTGCTTCTTCGGTAAAGCAGAAGACAAAGAGAGGTGTAAAGAAACGGTGAACACGCTGAACCATTTTCCTATGCAGCAAGAATTCAAGAAAACGCCAAGTGTTAATGTCTCCACTAATGAAGGGTGTGACGATACAGCATTCACCAATCACATGTTTTTAGCCTCATACGACCAAAATTACCTCAAGAAGTTTAGCCAAGATGCTCACTTAGAAAACGTAATAAAGGAAAGAAAAAACAGATCACTAAATCCAAGATATACAACAGACGCTGCCATATACAAGCAGTTTGTGACTGAGAGTCGAAGGCAGGACATGTTGGTGATAGGGTGCCTTATTGTAGAAATCTTTCTTCATCAGTACATGCGTCCATTGAGAAGTACTAGTAATAATTTTATGGAGAGGTATAGTAGCTGTCGGACTGTTTTGAAGTATAACTTAAATGCGTTGCCTAAATGTGTAACATACATAGCATCGCTGCTATTGAACGTTCAGCCTCCGAGCTTGAGCTTCAAAAATGAGCTTGTACCCAAAGATGAACCCTTGAAAAAAGTTATTGTTACTGATAAAGGTTTACCGCCACCGACACCATCTCAGTTGCTACAGCCTTTATTAATGCAACATCTGATACCTTTTCCACAAAGTTTCAACACCTTGTACAAACTCCTGAGTACCCTACACGAGTACGAGTTGACGAGTAACGAACTGAATATCTTATACATGTACGAATGCGATGGAATGCAATGCGAAAAGTATCAAAATGTAGACAAGACAAAGTTGTATTTTAGCCAAAGAATAGCGGAAGGAAAAATTCAAGCATGCGCTACGCATTTGGACGTCCTTTTGTGCCAAATCAACTCTTACAGTCAATTTGACGTGCTTGACATGTTCCTTACTCATTACATAGAACTCTTGAAGATTAAAGACACATCAGTATTAGCTGCGTGGTATTTATTCGACACAGTGAGCAAAGCTTTGGGCCCTGCGGCAACCAAGAAAAAGCTTTTGAGACACATTTTGAACCTTTATGAAGATGATGATCTAATGATGGATAAATCAGAGCAACATAAGATGACAGATATCGATGCTGGTTCTAATAATAGTGGATCGTCTGGCAAACAGAAGTTCGTCAAATTGTACCACAATATTTTCTTACTTCAACTTATGGTCAGGCTCGGCCTTCAATGCTTTCTAGACAATTTTACGCAGCATCTAGTGGAAGCTGTGGGAGGATACAAGGACGATAATACAGAAGCCGGATCACCTGGTCATATTTGCCACTATCGGTCCACAATCAATAAGAAACCCAGGTATTCTGATGATAACGTCAAAAATGCGCTGTCCACAACCACGGATATATTTTCACCTGACACTTCATACGGTTCGGAACACGTAGCGACACCTAATGTGGAAAAGAGCGCAGTTGATGTCAGTGAAGGTTTAAAAGAGAAGGACAGCGATACGAGAAGTGAAAACGAACTGTTTCACTTTGAGACCGATAAAGACAGGTTACCTAGTCGAAGTAGTAGAAGTAAATCACCCGCTGAATCGATTGACTCGTTTAATTCGAATCCTCCGCACGAATCGACGATGCACACTCCATCGCCCTCGACTGATTACTTTTCGCCGGCAAGCAAGCAGTATTTTACTCCTCAAACAAATTCAACAATTTCCAAAGATGTCAGTGTGGTAGTTACCAATAATGGTGACATTCAGGAGACTCCAGTAAAGGGTCCTATGTCACCTACAATAGACATTCCATCTAAACCGATGTTTACCAGTTACTTGCACTTTGCAGAAGAAGATTCTAGAACTGACGATTTGGAGATGCGGAAGAATTCTCACGCACGTCAAGTGAAAAGTTTGGAATTTAAGAGAAACTTGGAGGTATTTGCTTCAAGTACATCGCGTAGTTACAACGACGTAGACACCAGCGAGACATATAAAGACTCTACTCCTTGTAAAATATCGGATATGAGTTCTGAAAGTCTTATTTGGTTAGCGTATAGACTCGGCCCGGTATTGACTTGTAGGTATATTACGAGGAATTTGCTTAAGATGTTGACTTTGTGTTATATCGGGAAAGAGAACCTCACTTTGTGCGATGGAGAAGAGAAAGATGATTTCGATGAGATATCTGTGATAAATAGTCGAGTGGTGGGGGACAGGAATGCCATGAAAGTGATTAAGTGCCTTACTGCTATCGTAGGTAAGTGAACTTATCAAAATTTATATTTAATTTCTTAATTTGAATCTTTCCATTACCTTATATTAATGCGATCTTTTTTGCAGCAATGTACGGCGAGCAGTTAATAATCTTCCAATACTTACCACACATGGGTGAACTAATTGCCTCTTGCCGACGAAGACTGTCCGCTCCGCTAGAGGGCGGTGTCGTCGCGTGCCTGCAACTCGTCAAGTACTTACTGCCCTACATGTCTGATGTCAAGGTCATGGAGCAGTTACTGGTAAGTATTTTTGTAATGTAAATCATGGAAAAGGTACGATTCCATTTACCTTACCACTTAGTATAGCGACACACCTACCGAACCATTGGTCGCACGATGTGGCGCTTAATTGTTTTGCTATCAAAAATATATTGCATGCCTTTTCGTGAAAAAGTTGTTTGACGAATTCCCGTGAATAAAGTTAAATGGTTTGGCCCTGACTTTAATAGCAAAAATAAATTTGATTAATTGTCCCATAGATGCGATGCCCGTCTGAAAGGTCACAAAGTCGACTGAAATAGACTTTCCTGGCATAACCCCCAGTTAATAGAAAAAACATATATTATAAATTGGTATATATTTATTAGTATATAAAATTGGTTTCAGGATACATTCCTAAAGTCAATTCTCCAGCCAGCACTCCGCTTGGCTTCGACCAGTCGTAGCTCGTATCCCAACGGGGCGGCCGCTCGTTGCGCCCTCGCGCGGAAACTATTGGACGCTTTGCACGTTGTGGCGCTGAGGATTGGCCCTGAGATGACCAGGAAGCATCTGTGTGTCCACGCTTTGCAGAGGTGAGAATTGTCAACTTTTAGTTAGCTGTTGCGGCAATTGGCGAACGCAACTACCCATTTTTTCTAGTTTTCAGTTTTGGAAATCGAAACTGTTTGCGGTTGCTGCAATCTGTCGAGTAAGGTCCTGAGTAATACTCATTTATTCAGTATATAGGCCCTCTTCCGGGTACCTATACACGTCCTAAGAATATCCCCTATAGCTTCTGACAAGGCAATTATATGGGGACCCCATTGCAGCCGGGAGTCTAATGTAATTACCCACAACCATTTTGTATCTCTTATAAAGCACATACATTTATTGAACCGTAACGTAACTCATATTTTTCATATTAAATACCAGGTTAGTATCGCAAAATATTCACAATTATTCTAATAAACCCGCGTACGTAGCCACTCACATATTGACGTTTCATTCGGAGACCTCGCGTGACACTAGCGGCAAATTCATACGCGATAGCCCTTATTGCCCAAACTAGCAACTGCTAGTAACAGTTATATAGCAGGTTTTCGCAACCTGCAGCGTTTATCGTTGACTTTACTTACCCTCATATCGACTTACAGATTTCGAAAGTTGGTTTAAAATTGCAGCAACCATCAACTAGGCTGGTTCTAGTCACCGCTACCGACAACTGCTTAAAAAGTTTACAGTTAGTTCAACTAAAGTCGCTCTGTGTCTAAAACCTCTTATTAACTTCTATCTTATTATATTTGTAACATATGTGCGTTTACCTACTAGGCGTAGGGAAAATAGCCTAAAAATCTCTGATTAATCGAAGTGGTACCAGTGACCGTTATCAGTCAAGATACAACGAGGAAGAAGACTAAGGGCTTGTTTCACAATGTTCGAATAAGTTCTGTATAGGCTTATTGTAACTTATCTTTAGGATAAACACTATTTTTGCGTTTCAAAACCGACAAATAGCGCTTTATGACACATGAATTCAAGCAATTTTATCCTCTATATATTTTTATCTGTTACGTATTTGTTTGACACTTTATCTGTCCATTGTGAATCAAGCCCTAAGGGCGCCGTCAATTTAATTGCAGTCGGGCCACGTAAACGCGGCTGACACACTACTATTAATTTTCATACAATATCTAACGTTTAATCAAAGACGCATATACGAAATATGAATACAAAAACTATTAAAAAAAAGTTGTTTAAAGTTAATTTTATGCATTTAACGTACATGATTCAAACGATTAGATCGTTTCTTTCAGATTTTTCCTAGCTTTCGACAAAGCGACGGGGAAAACGGATAATTGGCCTAAACAAGAAGAAATCAATGCCGATAAAGTAAGAAATCATTGTCTTTTCTTCCCAATATCCCAATATTTGTCTAATTTATATTTAAACTTCCTCTTTTAAAAGTAATTGTACCTATTTTATCAATAAGTTTATTTTTTTTACCACATCACAGTGCCCGCTATATGTCATCCCCAAATAACAGAATTTCTATAGTATCTAGTTTCGTGGTAGTAACTAAATAATCAAAGAGAACCTTAAACTAGGCGTTTAGTGTGTAACGTATATGATACTGTATCAATGATGAGTACGTACGCACGGGCACGAGCCTGCTGCGACGCTTGCGAGCGCTTTAGCTCGCAGTGACCCGCCGAGATACAGTATCAGATACGTTGCATGCTACACGGCTAGGTGAGTACCCTGCGTTATACGACTGAGGTAGGAATACTGCGTATCAGTACGTAGTTTTTTTTTTAAATTGACTTATCCGTACAAACTGATGTCAGCCGTTCGGCGATTACAAAATCGGCCCCCTTATCCCGTAAGAAATAGCAATCAGCAATAATCACGCAGTAATCGCCCGATTGATAGTAAGTGTCAAAATCTATGGGCAGCACTGACAGTAGATTGTTTTGTTTTTGTTCTCTGCTGGCAATTTGCGATTTTAAAGCCAGAATTGGTAAATTTTCGCTATAGCATTGTTTTTGCAAGGTACGGTTCAGGGTACAGAAGGATAGGGCGGTAATTTTTTTGCGATTTCTATGTTGGTCCTATGGGTCCTATGGGACCAACATTCAAGTCAAAGTGTTGTATTTGAGCACAAGAATCAACCCTGAGAATTTGTTTTTATTATAGTACTTATATACATACACCTTGTATACATATAACTTCTACTATTTAAGTCGTAACATTGCAGCAATCCGAGGAATCATCGGAAAACCGTTCCGAGGGTTTCCTAGAGCTGTGTCGCGACGGTTCTACGTGCGAGTGGACGGTGCGCGAAGGCCGCGTGTTCCGCGCCGACCTGCCCGACCTGGCCTGCACGCCGCCGGCCGCGCCAGACCCGCTCGCGCACACGGCAAGTGATGAAATTATATTGTTGGCTACCTATATTTGAATCGGCCTCTTTTTTATACTGTCTATGTTTTTATACTTTTTAATTATTTTTTGATATGTTTTTGTTTTTAGCTATTGATGGTTGGTTGTGTGGTGTGGTATTTGTCATTTAAAAAAACGGCATTCAAAAAGCCTTTGATTTTAATTAAACATTCGCAAGGTATCTGACCGTTATTCATTCAACAACAGATATGAAATTATTTATTCTGTATACAGGGTTATTTGAAAGAAATCAACAAACTCGCACGACTAGATAGCTAACATTATATACAACATTTGTTCTACGAGTTTAATCGTAACTCAATACATTAATTTAAAATGATTTTCCAAGCTTTTATTGTACTGTCGTACTATTTGCAAGTCTATGTTAGGTGACGCGCTCGACGCTCGCGCCCCGCCCTCCCCCGCCCCGCCTGATGTGAAGCGCACAGAGATAAGAACATTCAGACGTAAAATTATATTGAAATTTATTTATGTATGAAAGTAAAATATGTCAAATAATTTAAAGTCGTAAAACAAATGTTGTTGTGTATGATGTTAGCTATGTAGTCGTGCGAGGTTGTTGATTTTTTTAAAAAAACCCTGTATAGGTCTTTCTCCAAGCACTTATACACGTCCCAAAATATAACCTAGCCCTACCACCGCTTCGGGACTACATATCGGTTCGTGATAAAAAGCGGCGCAACAAACTCAGTCACCTTTGTCTGCCCGATTTTACAGAAAATACATTTTACAAGACAATTAGTAAGTGCAAGCTAGGCAGTTTAAGTCCATACACACTTGTCGTTTAAATAATTATAAATAGATACATACGTTAGTTCAGTTTAATAACACAATTTATCGAGCCTGGAGCTTTGTTCTACTGAATGGGATAATTTATGTATTTAGTTACGAATTTCGACACGCATCGTGTGTCTAGCGAGTGACTTGTCTCGTAGACAACTTGCTTTCGTCGAACATCTTGAAACTTATTTTTTTGGAAAGAGTAGCCTTCACGGAATACAGGAACAACGATATTGTATTATACTAGCGGCACGGTCGCTGAGCGATAGATCCGCATTTTGAGCATTATACGGCCGATGCGCTCGATGGGCGGCTCCTACCTGCGCGAGGTTCCATCCATATGATATCATACAACTAATTTTAAAACGCAATGACTGCGGTGCTTACTGGTATTTCAGCGTTCATAGATCCTTTTTATCACCTAAATGCAAAGAATCATGTATGTGTGTACAGACTACAGATTGCAGACCTTTACCAGGTCGTCTGTCCACCGTCAGACGTCTCACGCTGCGCTTGCCGGTACGTGGCCTCCATTCCAGAAACTGTCTGCCCCATCGGCCGTAAGTTCTACGTGCTATGTGCCTCGCCCACTGCCATTTTAGCTTGCTTATCCGTCGAGCTATGTCAGGGACTTTTGTCCGTTCACGGATCTCCTCATTTCTGATGCAATCTCGTAAAGAAACACCTACCATAGTCATTTCTATAGCGCGCTGTGCAACCTTGAGCTTCCTTGTAAGGCACATAGTCGCCCATAGTGAGAGGCCACATTTCTGTTCCGTATGTCATCACTGGTAACCAAACTGGTTGTAGACTTTTAATCTAGACCTATAGGCACTGAGGTATTTTGGACGAAGAAAAGACCATTTCAATTACGTGCTTGGCTAGTCCTGCCGCGCCTGTACCGCCGGCCGGGATTGGTTGTTAGCTCCGCGCACACGCGTGTCTGATACGATGATCATCTCGTAAGATGCGCACAGCGAGATCCCCACTCTTTGCCCCAGCGCTCAATATCCATGCCAGGAATAGTACATACTAGTGCAGTAAAAATAGAGTCGTCAAAGAGTCGATCCGAGGGTCAATTAACATACTCTTTATAAGCTGTAAAAACCTACACAGAACTTTAGCTAAATAGCAAAAATAAAGAAAACAAATTGCGCTTATACTTTTTTAATTTTCGTAACATATCGCGACGCTTTGCGTTTGCGTTGCCCAGTTTGTCGGTCACGTACGCCTAAGCCCATTTAGGTATAATGTACTAGCGTACTAGAGAACACACTCGAACTAAATTTTTCAGCCAAGCATTGTAGTCCGGTGGACTACAAAGTTTGAACGGTGAACAATAAGGCGCTTTGCAGACGGCGGGGCGGGCCGGGCCGGTCAATTTCACCGCGAACGATAGCGCAAAGGGAATCCTATACTACCAACGCACACGGAGGACATACAAAAAGACCGCGCCGCAGGTGCCCGGCGGACACTGGCGGCGCGGCGGTGTGCTTTGTGTTCGCGGCGAGGGCAGCCGCGGACATCGGCGGACAGACCGGCCCGGCACGCCCCGCCGTCTGCAAATCGCCTAAAGAAGCAGTTTTGACAACTTCAATTATTGACACTGGCTGAAGCTTTGTAGTCCACTGGACTGCAATGCTTTGCTGAAATATTTAGTTCGAGATGTGTTCTCTAGTACATTATACCTCAATGCCTGAGCCACGGTAATCACCACAGTGTCCACAGTGCTTCTACCACGTAGCTACAAAAACGAACTGTCTTATTCAGAGTGCATTTGCTAGGCCGGGACTTAGGTTTACCCAATGTACTATTACTCTCTTTTTCTTAGTCTTAGTCCCGGGCTAGCAAATGCACTCTAAATAAGACAGCAAGTGTTGTTAGTTATACTTGGTATCTGTAACGGCTCATCAGTATTATTGTACAGGCCCAAGAGGAACTCCTGCTAGTGTTCGACGAGGAGCTAGCGTACAAAGCGTACACGACCTTCAGCAAGTTTGTAGGCGTGGACACGATGGAACGCTCGCTCAAGAACAGCGATACGATCCGTGCTCTATGCCGAAAGTATGAGCAGAGCCACAACATCAGGTAATTTGCTACTTCCATTTTTTATTTAAAGTTTATTGCAGTTCTTTATATAAAAAAAAAACTTCAAAATTTGATCTTCATGTCATGTGCAAGAATTAAACAATAATGTATTCTGGGCAACAGGAGGTCCATAAAAATATCATAAAAATGAATGCAAATATATTCCGTCTAAATAAAAACGTTACAAAAGCAAAAACTTTAAACAGTAGTTGAGTACTGTTACAATGTTTATTATGTTATATTAATATTGATACCTTTGAAAACATAATGTAAAAGCAGCGAACATGCAGAGTGGGGCTTAAAATTCCAGTTCCATTTTTACTTCAAGTTGCTTTATATCCTATTGCTATAGGAATTTTATATTCTTCAACGCTTGTTTGGTCCTAAACCGGAACATAACTCATGCCAATTAAACAAACAACGATATCTTCTCTAACATTGTCATCTTTTCCAGTTCACCACTAATTTCGCGGCCCGAGAAACGTGTGCAAACGTCATTCAGCGACGAACCCATCAGTCGGAAGACCATAGACATCACCCCCACCAAGCCTGACTTGGTCATGGACCATATATCGAGTTCGAACAGCTTTGGGTCCAACGTGACATTGGTCGGCAACAGGATAGATGTCGCTAGTGACGTGTGCGCGAGTGACGCTACCCAGGGACACGGGTTTGATGTGGTGGCTTGCAAGATGGATAACGGCGTTAAGAGTAACAGGTTAACGAATGCATTAACGTTTAAGAAAGATAGCGAATAGCTTTTTGAATAACCTGTCAAGGAGCAATGGCGAGTTAGAATTATTTGACCCAGCTTTCCATAGTTTCATAGTTCAGTTAGAATTAACATTATTTTTAATTTCACTTTGTGATGGATGATCAACAATATACATCACCATAGCTAACATATTTTATGTATACCATTGTGCACCACAATCGATATTCATACATAAATCAAGTAAATGTGGCATCTTTAAACCTCTTGCTCCTGAAGAAATATAAAACGGTTATACTACATTATTCTTTCTCTATGATATTACGGTTTTAGAATGGAATCCACGTATCGGCAAGCGTAGCGTAGGATCTTTACACCAAGGTGGACAGACACGGACAGATGCAGGTCGCTGGACCGGTTCTAACCGGACAATCTGGAAGTCATTGGGGGAGGCCTTTGTTCACCAGTGGACGTTCTGTAGCTGAAATGATAATACTATTACGACCTTAGTAAAGAATAAAAGATGCCTGACAGTGGCTGGGTGAAAAAAGCGGGAGATCGTGCTCTTTGCTGCTCTTTGGGAAAGGCTTTTCCTTTTTTCTTTGATAATGATACTATTCTAATTAATTATAGGCACCTCCGCGGCGACTGGCTAATCTACTGGGAGCACGAGATCGGGCGTCCCGACAAGGAGACGCGCTTTAACCTGAAGCAGATCAAGTTGCAGACGTTCGTTGGCCATTCCCAGGCCATCAAGTCGCTGCACTGCCTCGACAACGAGCACAGCTTCATGAGCGGATCCAAGGACAAGTGCGTGCGACTGTGGTCGCTGCGAAACCAGGTCTGTGCTTATATCACAGCTATAGTTTATTTAGGGTATATGGTAGGAGATGCGATTGAACCTGAAGCAGATCAAGCTACAGACGCACAGCTTCATGACTGGATCCAAGGACATGTTCGTGCGACTGTCGTTGCTGCGAAACCAGGACTGGCGTTATACCGCAGTTATAGTTTTGGGTATATGGTAGGAGACACGCTTTAACCACAAGCTGCAGAAGTTACTGCACTACTTCGATAACGATAGCTTCATGAGTGGCTCCAAGGTGCAAGGAAATCAGATCTGAGCTATATTACAGTCATAGCTTAGGGTCTATAATAGGAGACACGCTTCAACCTGAAGATCGACCTGCAGACGCAGAGCTTCATGAGCGGATTCAAGGACAAGTGCGTGGAGCTGTGGTCGCTGCGACACCAGGTCTGGGATTATACATTGTGTCCGAGGAAGTAGTACAATATCCGGCATGGATCTTGAGCGCTTCGGCAAAGAGTGGGGATAGTTTCGAGACGATCATCGTATCAGTGAACCGTGCGCGGAACAACAACCAATCACGGTTGGCGGTGCAGGCGTGTCGCTTGTCTTACCAATCACGTAGGTAATCGTAATAGTCTTCTGCGAATCTTTCCTTTAGCGCGTAACATCTGTACCGCTATTTGTAAGCGCAGAACCACAGTGGTGGTACCGGGAGCGTTCCAGCGTTTGAGTTGCTATGCTCCATAATACGTCACACAGAAACATGCATACATGCATTTCTTGAACGTTTGCTTATACCGGACTGCTCACCGCCTCAGTGGGTGTGTGATCTATGGACAATTTTATCAAGGGAAATACCTCAAGTTTTGGGTCAAGGCCTAATTTCAAGAACGTAATAGTTTTTCTAACCTCTCAATTTTCCTAACCTTTTTTTTTTTTGGTGCGCAGGAAAAATGCATTTCGCATACCTACCGCCGCGGGGGAAGCGGTAGGTTATGTGGGACTCCCTCGTAATCTTACAACGGCTTTCGCCGCTGAGCCATGACGAAGTATCACCCACTAAAAAACCTGCGGTGTACAACGCAACGTATGCAAGTAACACATGGGGACCCGTGTTCTGGTTTCCGTCCATGCGTTACAAACGTACGGCATGCTATGCCGGGCCTCAGGCATAGGGAATGGGTGATCCTGTACACACGGGATCACCCCAGACTGGCAGACTGTGCAATGTGAGCTAAGGGCCCCCGCCCCGGACCCACTAGTCCGCTAGAAGGGGGAAGCTGAGCGCGGCACAACGCGTCAGCAAGGGTTTAAGCTTCCCAGCCCGATCCGTGGCCATCCTTTGCGACGACATAGTGTCGCAACAAAAGGCCGCCCACGTCTTACTCCCACTCGCTGCCCAGCATAGCTTGAACCATACTGGAAAGCGAGAGACACCACCAGCTGCATGGTCAGCACCCTGCCCAAAGACCACCGGGAGCGTCTCCCGCAGAGTTTAGCCGTGGGCTAGCAATAACCCGAAGGAAATTACTAACCCCCTTTGCCCAGGGTGAACCAGGACAGGATGCTACTCCTTACACCCGATCGAAACCGAATGTAATTAGTAACACCCCGCCGCACGAGGAGGTTACTCTGACACCCCACCCCAACTTAACCTAACCTAACCTAGACCTATCTGATCTTATTCGATAGCTAACAAAATTAATTAATTCAAGTAAAAAAACATATGATTTATGAACCAAAGTCGTTACGATATGCTATGCCCGGTTGCTATATTTTCCATTTTAATTTTAACGTCTCTCATTTAATAGTCTATTATATACGCCTGCTCTATGACAGTAACAAATTTAAATAACTCCTTTAGGGCGACGGCAACGCAACGACGCAATGCAACTGGACGTACACGGGCCACAAGAAGGGCGTGCTGTCGCTGGCCTTCCTCGACTCGTTACGGTTAGCCGTCTCCTCGGACTCCGTAGTCCACATCTGGGATCCTTTCATGGAGAGCGTCGTCTCGCAGGTCCGTATTCAGTTTAGTTACTTTTGGCCAGTAAACAGCTATGCAACCGGCAACGCGACGATGCAATGCAACTGAACTAGGGTTGCCATCTCAAAAATTTGTCAACCAGGACTAGACATGTGAAAACCCTGAATTTTGTATCCCTAAACAGCAGTGGCGGGCATTGGTTTTATTTTAAGGTAGGCAGTGGATACTTACTAATGTGTTTTATTGATGGAAATTAGTGGTTTCCATCAATAACACACAATAATAAGTCCCTACTGCCTACCCTATTTCATTTATCAGGTAGGCACTGCCTAATTGCCTATATGCTATGCACGCCCCTGCAAAACAGACACATTCGTCTGCTGGGTATGACAGAAATACAATCGATACTGTGATTTATGTGTTCGATTTTAGTCTGAAAATTAATCGAACAAAATATTTACAATACAGGATGTTAAAAAAGACGCGTGAGAAATTTTTGTGTGTTTTTCAGGATTTAGTCTAAAACTTTAAAATATATTTACAGAAACAATCCACTAGATAGGCACTGTTTTCATCATGACAGTATTACTAGAAAAAAATAATCAAATCAAAATAGCTTGTTATGACGCGTAGGTAAGTACACGATGGCACAGTTATTGCTGATTGAACAAAACACTTTTATTTTACAAAGCATTTTTATGACTCGACTCTGGAAATATACTCTCGACTCTATAAAAAAAAGTACGAGCTTAATTTAAGGAGGTGGCTGATTAAATTAAGCTCGTACTTTTTTTATAGCATGTATCAACAGTGAAATAAAGAACTACCACAAAAATTCTAGAGCTTGCTTTTAATCATAATTGTTCACTTAAACAATAGCTGATCTGATCACACTGATCCTGCTAACTCATTCTTGCAATAATAATATTTCGTTTGTCCACAGCTGGACAACATAAAGTCGCCAGTGAGCATAGTGCGCACACTCGGCGGCGCGTCCACAACGGTGCTGGCCGCCACCACGGATGCCACGCTCAAGTTCATCGACGCGCGCGCATGCAACTACACGCATGACCTCAAGGTACTGTTCGATCATGGATAATTTTTTTCAGCTTCCCCATACAAACTTACTCGCATACCTTGATGATAATGAATGGAGCATCTGAAAATAAAATCACGATTTCGATGTTGCTCCCATAGGAAAAGTTGTTGTATATGACCTGCTGATCACGTTGTTTTAAGGAGTGTCCCATTCTTTTGTACACCCTGTATCATCATCATTTCAGCCACAGGACGTCCACTGCTGAACATAGGCCTCCCCCAGTGACTTCCCGATCTTCGGCCGATTGGAAGTGACCTGCATCCAGCGGCTTCCTGCAACCTTTACCAGGTCGTCTGTCCACCTTGGGGGGGTCTCCCACGCTGCGTTTGACTATGTGATAATTTTGACTCGCGGTCTTAATAATAAAAACTACATGAATAACTAGTAATTCTTTCATTTGGAACCAAAAATTGAAAGTGCCGGCCAGAAAAAAAGTGTAATATGGTACCAGAAAAAAGGATAGTATAGGATCTGGTTCTAGTGCCTCTCCAATCACTGAAGGCTGGCTACCAACTTGTAGAAATTGTCTTTGCTATTAGCGAGGTAGAATATGTGGGCTGCACTCTTTATTCTTGTTCTTTGCCGGATATTGTGGAGCCACGACTACTTTCTGTGACCGGCATGCCTCTTCTCGGTAATCTTGCGATCAGAGTCACCTGCAACAGGTGGTATTTATCATGTCTTAAGACATATCCGAGATAAGAATTAAGTCTTCCTTTTCTTGACAATGGCCAGGACCTCTCGCTTCCGTCCAGCTCCCCGCAGAACTTCGTGGTTGGTGATCCTATGCGTCCAACTAACCCGCAACATAGGCATGTTATATTTGGATAGAACACATAACTTCTATTTTTTTTTACTGTGACAGTGCAGGGACACGTGTGTAAAATGAAAGTTGCGTGTCAGTGATTTGGAATGTTTCTGTGACTATAAACAGGTGAGTGGGCCAGTTACTGCACACTGACTTAAATTTTAAATAAATCATATTTGTTCGGAAAACAACATAAGGATCCTCACACTTTACAAATTGTTTTGGAGTCACTTGGGAAATAAGTACTCACTATATTTTACATACTATTCATATAATTTGAGAGTAAAACTAGGTATACAGAATACGTGGGCAGGTGAAATAAGTGACTCCCACTTATTTTGCCGACGTGATGTACAATCAATATACCAAACCTGTGCGCTGTGTTTTAAGCCGGGTCCAGACGGGCGTAGCGTGTAATATAACATTACGTGTACTAGTAATATTGAGTCAGCTGCGTGAACGGCACACGAACTCAACACGAATCACGCGAATCTAGTTCGAGAGCTATGTCAGATCACTCCACATCGTGAACGTCCAAACTAGCACTATGAGCGCCTATGTGTACGCGCAAAAAACCAAACACATATTCGCATTACCTTACATTCTACATTAAATTACACGTTATGCCCGTCCGGACCCGGATTTATCATAATCCACGACTTGTTTTCTGGCCGGAACTTTCAGAATGACCAGTATTAATTAAACGTAATTGATGCCCTTCTATCTTTAGCTCCCGATGAGCACGACAACGTTCGTGCGCTGTATGTGTGTGAGCGCAGCCGGCGGATGGGCGGCGTGCGGGCTCGCCAGCGGTCACGTGGCCGTGCTCGACCTGCGCGCCGGCAGCACGCGGGCCTACTGGCGCGCGCACGACGGGGAGGTACGTGCGGCCTTGCAGCGCGCGTGTGTGCGTGCGCGCACTGCGGGGACACTCGTGTGTGTGCGTGCGCGCTCGCCAGCGGTCACGTGGCCGTGCCGCATGTGTGTGTACGTGTGGCCTGCCGCACCCACAGCTCTGCGGGGTACAAATGCGCGCTGCATGTGGGTGGCTTTGCGGCATACGGACTTGCCACGATTACGATTTAATAACAAAAACTCTGTTTTAACGTCCTTGATCTCTAACTCTTGTAAGTCAAAATCTAGAAACCGTAATATGGTTGTTTATTCTACTTTCACTAAATTATAAGCAGTATAATACCTAGTGGTAATAAATGATGTTATGGTTCGCAGGTGCTTCGGCTCGCGGTAGTAGACGAACACCGGCTACTGAGCTCGGGATTGGATCAAGTCACTGCCCTGTGGAGACCCGACGACGGAGAACTCATCGCGCATCTCAAGTCAGTTGGATATGTTTATTGTTTTTGCTAGTTCCACAGGGAGGCCAGGGGGGTTTCAGAGGGGCCATCCATAAATTACGACACACGAATTTCAAGATATCTTGAACCCTCCAATTGTCACAGGTGATCACATTTGTGAGACTCTCTAATGTGACATCACATATTGCGGAATTTTAACCCCTAGTCACATTACGTCGACCCCCTCTCCCCCATAACGTGTGACGTAATTTATGGATGGCCCTTTACCTCGATAGGTGTAGCATTGTGTTTTTATTTCATTTTTGTTTTTACAATCTATCCCGTTAGGTGTCGCTTGGATTTGTCAGATGAGGAAACACAATGGACAATTATCCCGATAGGTTTCTGTTCTAGGCGAAATATATCTTTTATCAATACGATTTATATTCATATATTCAAAAATATCCCACAGGAACATGTAACCGGGATAGAAAGTATCCTATATGTTAATCCAGATCATATTCTATATGTGTGCGAAATTTCATTCAAATCCGTTCAGCAGTTAACGCGTGTATGAGTCACAATCATCCAAATATCGTCACAAACTTTCACATTTATAATATTAGTCGGACATAACCTCCTGTCCACCTTGTAAAGACGATCTGGTAAAGGTTGCGGGAAGCCGCCGGATGCAGGTCGCTTCCGGTTAATTAACGAAAGGCGTTCCCGTTAACCCGTAACAGTATAACGTCAGTACATATGAGAAAAAATATTCCGAACAAAAAAAAGTGTTTTTATTTTAAAAGATCACAAAAATTAATGTATTGATACGTAAAATGGAGAATGTTAATAGGTATGCCAAATCGGTTGATAGTCTGTTACAGTAAAGATTGTATGTATACAAATACACGCGTACATACATATTTTGTTGTAATCAAAAATACCAATTAGTTTTGATTTTACATGCATTTAAACTTACGATAAATATCGAGTCCCGCAAACAGTTACTTGACCGCATGTGACGTCAATTTACAACGCTCCGCTCCGTTTACTTCTATAAATCGGAAACTAATTGACGTATCTAAGTAATTCTTTCACTAGTATTTTTTATTTTTGACAGAGAATATGGAGAGCTAATATTCAAAATTAGTGAACATTCTTCATTAAACACCCTATCTATGCCTACTTTCCCTCTATACCGTCAAACGGCAACCGCCGTTGCCGATTTGAGCAGCACAAATACGCTAGGTACTATTCCGCGCTACTATTTTAGTTATACACAGGACGTATCGAATTTAATTATTTGAGTAGGCTTTTATTTGTGTTTATTTTTTAATATTGATATGTTTATTATAATATACTAATGATGTGTATATACGGGCTTAAGGGAACGCCCTCTGTTTTTTAACGTACTGTATATGACAATACCCTGCTGACTTAAATTTCAGGCTAAAGGATCCCCCTAAAAAAAATATCTTTCTTTATTGATATTAACAAACCATTTTCCTACAGAGGCAGCACGGAACCCGTCCACTGTCTATCCGTATACTACAACGAGCTGATCTCCGGCACCACCAATAACAGGATCGGCGTCCACACCACCCTAGACCAGGAAGCCTCGTTCTCGAGCACCAAACTGAGATCCGACACATTCAAGGGTGTATTGACTTGCATGGCAGTTCTACCGCTGAACAGACTGCTCCTGCTTGGAAGCGATAACGGCACGATTAGTTTGCTCTGTTGAGAGATTTCAATCAGGAATACGGTACCCTAATTCCGTATCTTGCAAAAGCAATGCGATAGCGAAAATAGAGCAATTCTGGCTTTAAAATCGCAAATTGACAGCAAAAAACAAAAACAAAGCAATCTGCTGTCAGTGCTGCCAATAGATTTTGACACTAAGCATCAATCGGGCGATGACTGCGCGATTATTGTTTATTTCAAATTTTTAGAGAATAAGGGTACCGTTTATATTAAGAGAACATCACGGTCGACGGTCGTGACAGCATCCAATCAGTGTTGACGCAACGCTTGCGCAGTGCATTTACTTAACGCTGATTGGACACTGCAACGACGTCGACGCTCGAATGACGCTAGTGTGGAGGAGGCCTTATTTTAACGTGAAGAGGTCAAACTTTTCAGTTAAGACTATTTTAAAATCTCAGAAAAAAAACAGTCTTAGGAATGCGACGTACCCTCATGTAATAGAGATGATTTGATTATTTATGTGCTGGAATCGTTTGTATCAAGCGAAAGTCCATAGAAGAAGCCATACAAAAAAATCGCAAGTTAAAATTAAAACAAAACCTTTCAAGAGTTCTGCTTAAGGGCCCGTCCGCACAGCGATATTTCACCGCGAGTATTTTTTTTTCGCAATTCTGTAACACATTGAGTTTTATGTAAGTAGCCGCACCGGCGGCAAAACATTCGCGCGGGAAAAAATCTGTGATTTGATGCGAATTGAACGCAATGCGTTGCGATTTATTTCCGCGCGAATGTTTTGTGCAGTATTCAGACCTAAGTATGGCTATGTCCGCACTACGAAATAAAAATCACTCGTTTCACTCTTCCTTTTTTCGCAGCTCTTGATGTTTTATGTATAAAAAACCTTTCATTGGTCTCAAAGCCGTAAGTGGGTGAATCCAATGATCATGATATCTTTAATGCCGCTAAAAATAAAATTTTAGTTCGGTGGTCTGTTTTTAGACGTGCGTCTCAGCCGGGAACTGCAATAAACTGACAAAAATCGTACGAAATTTTATTCGCAGTGCGTACTAGGTGTAATAACGATCGCGGAATATTATACGCGAGAATAAAAAACTCGCGGAAAAATATCGCTGTGTGGACAGGCCCTAATACTATTTTCAAAAAAGAGAAATTGTATAACACGACTTTTTCAGAACAAAACAGTTACCTATTTATTTTAAGCATCATTTTTAAAATAAAATACCGTATACAGTTACCTAATGAATATAAAAATATAGCGAGTAGACATTAAGAGTAAATAAATAATAATAGCAGTGACAAAAATAAAGGCCTGTCAAAGTGGAGGTTTGGAAAAGTTTAAAACTTTCAAATATTTTAGAGGTGATCTCAATTTATATATGATAAATATTATTGTATTATAGAATTAAAGTAATTTTAGGCATAATTTATACATGTATAACTTATATATAACGTAATATTAAGAACAAAGTAAATCGATTTTACTGTACAGAGCATAATAAGAAAACAAAATGTAAAAAATAATTTATCATAATAAAAAATGTAATTATAAAACGAAATTTTATGGCTTTACTCCTATTGGATATTAGTTTTATTATTGATCACATTAACCAATCAATCAATATACCTAAGAAAACATTCCATTTTATTTGTATATGAAATACTAGTTTTAACATTATTATTTAATCGTATGAAACAATGTGTGTAGGTATTGTATGCTGCTCACGCATTTATTATACAGAAAATGGGTGCGATGAGGGAATCCCTATTAAAACAAACTTCACTGTGCAACAAAATCGAGTAAAAAAAAGTACACCTTTACACATAAAATATTAATTTTCATCGACGTTGTTTAAATGTATGTATCAGATATTTTGATACTTTCATTCAACCTGTCAATCTGAATATGTATAGTTTGTTTTCCTTTGTAATGTAAACTATCTTGGCATTTCATTTAAAAAAATAAAAATTTAGAATACACAAAAATATAGAAATTAAGGGATTTTTGAAAATTTACAGGTACACAATCCTTATTAGTTATTTCGTTAACTTACGTTTCCCAGTAATAAAGTGCATGCCAATCCTTTCAGATTCAATGACCCCCCTGCCCCCTTTCTCATAAAAATATTCTTGCGCATAATATCCCTTTCGCATCATTATGTCTTCTCAATTACTTTTCGGTTTTTATCCTAAGAAATTTTATTGAAATCGTAACTAAGTATTGTGGAAATGTCACTAGAATGTTTTATTAACAATTCGTACGAGATCCGGCTGCAGGATCAGTGCGCTCATCGCGAATGTGCTAATAACCAAATTTTTACGCATATTTAATATATACAGGATACAGGGTTATCTGAAATAAATCAACAACCTCGCACGACTAGATAGCTAACATCATAAACAACAACATTTGTTCAACGACTTTTATCATAACTAAAAATGAAAATACATTAATTAAAAATGGTTTTCTAAGCTTTTATTGTACTGTCGTGACATTTGTAGGTCTATGTTAAGAAAAGCACGCGCGCGAGGGTCACGCCCGCCTTCCCCCGGCCTGCCCGATGTAAAGCGCACAGAGATAAGAACATTCAAATGTAAAATTAAATTGATATTTATTTTTGTATGAAAGTAAAATGTGTCAAATTATCTAGTCGTAGAACAAATGTTATTGTGTATGATGTTAGCTATCTAGTCGTGCGAGGTTGTTGATTATTTCAAATAACCCTGTATATTATCTCCTAATCATAAATATGCGAAAAAATTTGGTTATTAGAACATACGCGATGAGTGCACTGATCCTGCAGCCGGATCATAGACCAAAAGCTTTTAGTCGGACGGTAGTAGTTAGAGTAGACCTGGAGACCATTCTCAAATAATTCTGAGATACATTTTTTTTATATTTACATTACATTTTATAGTTCATAAAAATACGATTAGATTGTGTGTCAACAGCCTTAAAGCTATTTGTTTGATAAAGGTACACATTAAATGAAAAAGTGTTTAAAGTGGTAGACTTATCTGTACCTGTGATAAGTAAAGTTTCCGTAACCCAAAAATATTTGTATTTGAGCTGCAAAATTATAAATCGGATCACACAAGATTTTACACTATACCATATCACCGTTATTAATAAAAATAAAGACTAGGTTTAAACAATGATTAAGGAATAACCAACCCGTTTGAAAAAGACATGTCTCGTTAATGGCGAGATCTTTATTTATTTATCTATAATTATAATTTAAAAACAGCTAGATACATTTTTAGAAGTTTTTATTTGTTGGATTGTTGGAAACATGCCAAACACAACAGGAAAACGTCACAAAAAAAATATTCTAAAGGGGTTCGAACTACGTCGGGTTACAAATTGGTTGGATAATCTTTGGTCATGGTTTGAATTTAGCTTATTTTAATTACTAAAGGGTAAGTTTTCAACTAGTCTTTTTAAATTAAATATTAGAGCTGTGTAAAAAAGATATTCAATTCAGCTCCTTCATCGCCTTGTTGATAGTGCAGGAATACTTACTTATAGGCATTTTGCAGAAGGCGAGGGCCCGGCCGGCCCGGCCCAGTCTGACCACGAAGCAAAAAAGACTGCGTCTACCCGTCGATGCCCGCGGCTGCCCTCAGCGCGAACACAAAGCACACCGCCGCGCCGCCAGTGCCCGCCGGGCACCTGCGGCGCGGTCATTTGCCCTCCGTGTACGTTGGTAGTATAGGATTCCCTTTGCGCTATCCTTCGCGGTAAAATTGACCGGCCCGGCCCACCTGCCGTCTGCAAAACGCCTTAGTTGGCTATAATAATATGTTTATTTATCTTGTTATAAAGTTTAATGATGTGTAATGATTATATTGTATTGATTTAGTGAAACGTATTTTTTGTAATAAAAGGATTTTATGGAAATTGTATTGTTGTTTTTTATTTACTTAAAGCCTTAAGATGATTGATAAAGTAATTAACTCGCCTGAATGATCTTGACACGGCGTGGCCATACAATAGCGCGCGCGGGGTTGACTCTAAAAACGGGTAAAAAGTAAAAACATATTTTTGTGAATTGGATGCTTATAAAAAGAATAATCGAATATAACTCGCAATTTCAAACTGTATACAGGGTGTCCCAGAACTCAACGTCAAGCCGAAACGGGTTGACAGGGTTGATTGTAACCACTGATCAAATAAACTATGTAAAATTGTTACCATCATTAGAAAAATCAGAAAAAAACAAACTATCCCATGCGTTTGAAAATTATGGGCATTTAAGAAAAACCTGTATTTCTACAACATAGTTTTGTGTAAAATCAGTAATGAAATAGCTTGTGCCGTTTGAGAGAAATATTGCAATTTATGATAAAATAGACACTTTTTGAGAAAGCTTTTATTTTTTGTGTTTGTTTTACAAAATTATTTTATTCAAGATGTTTATTAATCCTCTTCTTGCATATTAGTATTTTTAGTTTTTGGATTAAAGTAACAGGTATTCTAATAATTTGATTTTTCATATTCGAGATTTTACGCGTTTCACTCATGTTAAGGTCTTAGGCTTAAGTAAACTGGCCGTAACCAAATCTACTAAGCTTGCGAGTTTTCTTAACTGCCCTTTTAGGGCCGCGGATAAAGTTAAAAGGTGTCTTTGTTAATAATATTTGGTTCTATTGTAAGACTTGCCAAATATTAAATAGGTACACACAGGTGTCCCAAAATTAGCACGTCACACTGACACCTGTGAGGTGCTCGTAGCTCAGTGGCGGCAGCGCTTTGGTATCGATTACTACAGTTACGCAATCAACGCCGGTTGTGAGTGGATGGGTGACCATTCCAACCATATTTAGTGACATTTATCACTAGCATCTCCGTGCATCAGAAGGCATGTTAAAAGTTGGTCCTGGCTGATATATCTTGATATTAGTAGTAAAGCCTAGTTCAGAGGCCTTATGGCGGCTTGATTACATCTGACAGGTTTAGTCACTGGCCTTACAACACCGCACTGGGCCCGCCTGGTGGAGTATCTATGGCCCAAACTAACTCATAGTTGAGGTAAGGCCTGTGCCCCGCAGTGGGACGTTTATAGGCTAAGGCATACTTTACTGATACTGTAAGTAGATGGGCCTAAGACGCATCGAACAAGCCTAATATGTCCATAGAAAAGTTTTGAGATATTATAGGAAAGTTTTTAAAGGTATGTTCATTGTGTGTGATGTTGATATTTTTTTTCACGGTTGCTGCTCAAAATCGAATCAATTTCCCTGTGTGAGAATGATATTGTGATTGACTATTAATTGTTGTTATTTCACATTAATTTTCGACTAGATAATGTTTTGTCAATGGCGTAGACGTAAAAGCAAGAGCTCTCTTAATAACTAATACAAACTTTATTAAAAATTGTGATCTTTAAGAATTAACTAAAATTGGTCATAACTCATGAAACTTTTCAATGTTAGGCTCGTTCGATATGTCTTAGGCCCATCTACCTCCGGTGTCGGTGTGAAGTGCTAATTTTGAGACATCCTGTATAGCTTGTTCCTCTACGTAGGTATTAGTAGTTACTCCACAAAAGCTAATCACTGATCAAATAAACTTGAAGCTAATGTTCTTTTACTCTGTTGGACTTGGTTGGTTTTCTTTTCAATTCACAGAAAAACGGAGCATAGCTAGTTTATTGTTACGTGTTTCAAATGCTTTCCTTTTTCACTTTGCCTTTTTTCCGAACATCTTGCAGCAGCAAATGCAAAAAAAGCAAAATGCTTTCAAATGTGCCAAACGTGATGTCAAAATGCTTATTTTCTGTTCAGTTCTGTCAGCAAGTTATAGTAAATTCTATAACTCTCGCTGTAATTTCCACTGTCGTTAGAGTTTAAATTATATAGATCGTGTACTGCGAATTTATTGTGTGGCCAAAGTGGCTGTAAGTAGTGAAAGATGCCGCACACGACTCACCGCCTCTCCACCACCTCGCTGTCGGGGAATCGGCGGCCGAGTCTCATCGCGCACCACCCCGATCATAACTCTGAGCTCAATTTACTCAAGGAGGAAACTAACACAGGAGACCACTTCCTCACGCCAGCGCAACTTGAGGTCTCTTAACACTTTTTATAAATAAGACAAGGGAATCGCTATTTTCGGATTGTGATTTTAGCCCTCGCGTAGTAAAAGCTTTTTGAATTTCTGCTTAAGCGATTTCTTCGTCTTACTAGAGTAGAGAGACTAGTAACAATAGATATAGGTTAAAAATGTAATTAATATTATAAATGTGAAATGTCCTAGAAATGTTGGTAGTCAATCATGCTATACGTTTGTACTTAATAACAAACAGATTTGAATTTACTTAACACAGGACAAGTACAGTCAACAGCACCTCGACCTACCCCAAAAGTCAAAAATTCTCAAATAGATTTTCAACTTTAAGCCTGACATATAGAGATCATTTTCAAATGTGAAAATTTGACATTTTGTGGTAGGTCGACGAGCTGTTGTCCTTACCTAATTATGTTTACCCCGTTACCGTTTTACCATGGGATGATTACATACCTACTTATTTCCTCTTTGGCATATTAATTCTGCGCTAACGAACTTGCGGGCAGAAGTTAGTTCAATTTAAATAGGTCCCTGGTTCTGCACGTTCCAAACTCAACTTTGGTCATGGTTACACCTTTTTATAACCACTTTGGAGTTTGGAGTCTATAAGTAGGTATAAGGAAATTAGTGCTAAGAAAAAACAGCTCGAGGATCATGGCTTAAATCATGGCAACATAAAAAGATTTTATTACAGAAAAAAATCGCTATAAGTTAGTAAGTGCGTCATACTTTTATTGTTAAAGAACACTAAAGCACGAGAGCTGGTACAACCCCCAATATCAATATTAAGCACTGGATTTGGGCCATCCTGTACAACCCCAATATCAATATTGCAGGATCTGGCTGATTTGGGCCAAACAGTGACGTAATTTTTTTATTTGTTCTGAATCATCCCGATTTATTTTAATCTTATATTTTGTAGTTTTTACGATTTGCAGGCTCAAATGTGTTTGTTATTTTTTATTGCTATGAATCATTATTTCTTGCACAAAAAATCCTGACTGAAGCAAATAAAAACGATACTGTTAATAGTCCAATGATAAATTCTTTATTGACATAATTCATTACTGGTTTTTTGAATTTTAGTTAAGGACACATAATATGCAAACTATTGGGGGTTGTTTTTACCAATTCCAAGATAAAAATAAAACATACTAATGATAATACGTGACCAAGAACTGATTATGGGATATCGAATTTCTCAGAAATCAGCCCTAAAGAGGTTTTGTGTATTGGGGGTCACACGTATAAATGTATTGATTAGAGGTTGATACTGTTATCTACTTTACTCAAAACAATAATTTAATTTTTAGGTGGTGTATCGCACAAACATCCAAACGGGTCTTACCGAAAGCTTTGCTGACGAACAATTAATAACTCACGGACCGAACGCCCTCAAGGAACTTAAGGGCAACAGCCGTTGGAAAATATTTCGCCACAACCTATTCGGGTGGTTCCAGTGTGTGCTATGGTTGGCTTCTCTCGTTAACTTTGTAGCGTACTTCTTTGTTTCCGACGACAGTCACGAAGGGGGCCACTCCCAGAATGAATATCTTTACTTAGGCTGCGTTATTGTCTGCATTATAATCGGCACAGGGCTCTTCGGATTCTACCAGGAAGCCAAGAACATGGCTGTGATGAGTGGCTTTGAGAAATTGGTACCACCAAACGCTGTCGTCTACCGAGATGGAATTAAGAAAGTGATCCCCAACAGTCACGTGGTTATAGGTGACATAGTGGAAATGACCGGCGGAGAGGTAGTCCCTGCGGATGTGCGCATAATATCGTGCACTAATTTCAAGACCGACATGTCGTCTTTGACGGGTGAATCTGAACCTATAAAACATCGTCCCGAATGGACTCACGTTAATCCGCTAGAATCCAAGAATATGGCTTATTTTAGCTGTCCAATTACTGAAGGCTCGGCTAAAGGCGTAGTAGTGGCGGTTGGGGAAATGACTCAAATTGGGAAAATAGCAGGATTAGTAACGGGCCTGGCGAAAACAGAAACACCTATTGCAAAAGAAATTAAACACTTCCTTAAAATTGTCTGCGGTGTGGCCTTTACATTTGGTTTTCTCTTTTTTTTAATGGTATACCTAATACAAAAAAATTGGGTATCAGCGCTACAATACATGATGGGGATAGTTCTTGCCAATGTGCCTGAGGGTTTGATGGTGACTCTGACTGTGTGCCTGACTCTGACAGCTAAACAACTCAGAACGAAGAACTGTCTTGCCAAAACATTACATGCTGTAGAAACATTGGGCTCGACCTCGTGTATATGCTCAGATAAGACTGGAACTCTCACTGAAAACCAAATGAATGTTTCTCATTTGTTTTGTAATTTCCAAATATTCGACAAAACGGATCATGCCCATGTTTCTGATCCCACGTACGCACTCTTATGCCTCGCCGCATCCCTCAACTTAAAAGCTGCGTTTTCTCACGACACAATGAATTTGCCAATAGACAAAAGAAAAATTTTAGGCGATGCCTCTGAATCTGCAATACTGCGCTATATGGAATTATATAGATCTGCAAGTGCAACGCGAGACGCCAATCCCAAGGAAGCAGAAATACCCTTTAGTTCAGCTTACAAATATCAAGTTACGATCCATAACATGCAAGCCACGCACAGCTATTATTTGGTTATGAAAGGGGCACCCGAAATAGTTCTCGAGTACTGCACTAAGGTGCACACCGATGAAGGCGAACAACCACTTACACCTCAGTTGAAGAAAGAATTAAAGGCTAACTTTATCAAGTTAGCTAACATGGGTGAACGCGTCATCGGGTATTGCGATTACAATTTACCCCTGAGTAATTACCCCATTGGCTATAAATTCGATACACAGCAAAAAAACTTTCCCGTAGAAAATTTAACATTTTTAGGTGCAATATCAATGATAGATCCTCCAAGGTTTAATATTGATAAGTCCATAGCGCTCTGCAGGCAAGCTGGGATCAGAGTGATAATGGTTACCGGGGACCATCCTGTTACAGCGTTGGCCATATCCCGACAGTGTGGGACCATCACTCAGCCTACTGCGTACGATTATGCATTCGAGCACCACATCGAGCTGAGTGATGTACCGCCACACATAAAGAACCAATTCAGGTCGGCAGTTATAACCGGAGAAGAGCTGCGCAAAATGAGTGTCAACGACCTTAAAACCGCCCAACAAAAATATAGTGAAATAACATTTGCACGAACCAGCCCTCAACAAAAGCTGTTTATCGTTGAAACTTATCAGTCTTTACACCATGTGGTTGCAGTCACCGGTGACGGAGTGAACGATTCCCCCGCTCTCAAGAAGGCTGACATCGGCATCGCTATGGGCATCACCGGTACTGAGGTTTCAAAGCAGGCCGCTGATATGATTTTATTAGATGATAACTTTTCTTCTATCGTATTGGGCATTGAAGAAGGTAGAAGAATTTTCGACAATCTAAAAAAGACTATTGCATACACATTGACCTCCAATACTCCTGAAATGTTACCTTTCGTTCTTTATGCATGTCTCGGCATGCCTTTGCCATTATCTTTAATGCAGATTTTGGTTATAAATGTTGGGACAGACCTGCTGCCTGCTATGAGTCTAGCGTACGAGACTTCAGAAAGCGACATCATGTCGATTCCCCCTCGCAAACAAACCGATCATCTCGTCAATAGAGCGCTGATATTCATGGCCTATTTCCAGATCGGTTTGATACAATTTTTCGCCGGTATGTACTCTTACTTTGTGGTGTTTGCTCAAGACGGATTCTTTCCGTCGAGCTTGATGTTCGTTCGAAGTGATTGGGAAATGCCTACTGCCATTGTCCAAGATACCCTGGGTAGAGACTGGCATTACGTTGACAGGAAGAAAGTAGAGAGAAAAGCGCAAACTGCTTATTTCGTCGCAATTTGTGGGACGCAGATATCAGATGTAATAATTTGTAAGACAAGACGAATTTCGTTGCGCAAGAAGGGCATGAAAAACCATGTGCTGAATATAAGTATTTTAGTGACCCTGGTTGCGGCACTACTAGTGACGTACATTCCATTTTGTAACGAGGTATTTGGCACGGAAAAGCTCTCGTGGTACGACTTCCTGTTTGCTACGCCCTTTATGCTGCTCATGATTATCGGAGATGAAATCAGGCGTTACCTGATACGACACAATATTTCAAAATGGGTTGAACGGGAAACTTATTATTGACAATTTAATTCTTATGGTCGTGTTAAGATTAATAATTTAGTTAGATTTTTAAGTTTTATTTTTCTTTGATGTGATAGTGCATTTTCTTTTAGCTTTCTTTAAATTTACTTATAGCAATAAATACTTGTGGCTATTCAAGCAGTTTTAATTAGTAAGAAATCGAAAAATTATATAAGTACTTTACCTAAGATATTTGTGATAGTAAGTGTATCATGTGTGATTTAAAATTATTCTTAGAGCACGCCGCTTATAATATTATATTGCAATACCTAACGTGTCCTTGCAACATACGCCTGCATTAGGCCCTGCACAAACTTCTTAGTTTTCCTTAGTATCTCACTGATATAATAAATATCCATGAATTTCCGAATTATTAATTCCGAAAATATTATTTATCAAAAAGCAACGGAAGCGAGAATGGAAGACGAATTATTAGGTCGCTCAATAAAATACAATAATGTTTAAGTAAGTATGAAAGAGTATTTATATGTACCTACAATTTAAACAGACGTTATTCTGTTTGCAGGTAAGTACGAGTATATTACTTTTGTTTTTCTCATTTTCGACGACCTCCGTAGCCGAGAGGCGAGCACGCCGGACTAAGTATATGGCTTCGCCATCTCTGAGGTTCCGGGTTTGATCTTCGGTCGGGTTAATGTAGAAAACGAAATTTCTATATTTTTCGGGTCTGCATGGGTTTTGTGATAACGGTGATGTTTCTGATTTCTACTTCACAAAACTACTTACCTACCTTAGGATCAGAAAAATATACTGATGTTGTCCAATATTTTGAGAAACAGTTTACAGTTCTGTATACCGTACCATTATTTATAAAAAAGGCAAAAAATCACGTTTGTTGTATGGAAAACCCCTTAAATATTTTTTTTTTTTTATCTAAGTATATTCACGGTTTATGAGATACAGCCTGGAGACGGACGGACAGACAGACGGCCGGGCCAACAGCGGTGTCTTAGTAATAGAGTCCTGTTTTACCCTTTAAGTACGAAACCCTAAAAAAGTAGTAACCCATTAGACTGCTTGGGTTCTAGTTGGAATTCTACTAGAACCAACCATTTGACAACAGATTAGCATTAATTATTGAAAGAGTTAAAACGTAATTTAGCAGTAGATAATGAACGAAGGGTCTACTTCGCTAATGCACAGCCTGTTAGAATTATGTGTCTGGCACACACGAGTGGGCGCGGCCGATATGAATTTTAAAACCGCTTGCACACAAGTCTAGGTAGGCACAGGTACCGGAATAACAGCCGCGAATGTGACCTACATTGCGCCAAAATACGACCCGAGTAGGACTAAGATAAATATCGAGATATAGGAGACGCGGTTGGGTATCCGGCGTAGAATTTATATAAACAAAAATCATTGGAGGCTTATTTTTAAAGCTTTAGAATTTTAATTCGCATATGAGTTCACAAGAATGGCATACGACTCCTAAGTACCTAACGGTTTCAGACATTTATTTCTCTAAAAGAATAAACATTTACTTATAAGAGAAATACAGAATACACTCATAATAAATAAATAAACAGCAAGTGCACGTAGCAGACAATGTCATACAAGACGAGTCTACAGAAAACAAACTCAGGTATAGTTCACTTCACTAACGGCTAAAATACAAATGTTTAATTTTATACTATTCTCAGGATTTCGTTATACTAAATTGAAATTCGAACGCTTCAAAAATACGCTTCCTGAGTACTTTGATTTTGAGAAGGTACTAATCCTTGAACAACATTTCAAAAACTAGTGTTGCAACAGAACTCTGCTTCCGCTTCCGCAACTGCAGAAGTTCCGCATTTTTTTTTCACTTCGTTTCTGCTTCTGGTTCCGCAAACTTTATAACAGAACTCTGAACGGAAGCGAGGAGAAAGCGATGAGGAGCGGTGCAGCAGACGCGACGGCGGCACGGCGCGGGCGGTTGCGGGGGCCGCGCGTGGACGAATGACACGAGCGTCAAGAGACCAGGAGGAGGACTCTTCTACAGCTGACGATGGTGACAATTTACTTTTAAAGATACAGTCACACCTTCGGGAGTACAAGAAAGAAAAAAGACTACCTCTTCATGAGGATCCCCTTATGTGGTGGAATGGAAATGCGCACAAATACCCCCATATTTTGCCAATAGTTCGCCAATACTTATCAGCTCCCCCCACCAGTGTAGCCAGCGAGCAATTGTTTAGCGGAGCTGGTTTAATATATGAAGAACATCGAAATAGGCTGAAAGGTTAAAAAGCGGCCAAGTTACTCTTTATTAAATATAACTTGCCGCTGTTTAATTTTGACTACTAAAATACAAATTTAATAAAAAAAGTTTTAAATGTACAATTGTGCTTTTTTTTCATAGTGTTAACGCTTCCGTTTCCGTTTCCGCTTCCGTTAAGATTTACTTTTGACATCTGTTTCCGTTTCTGCTTCCGTTATGCCAGTTCCGTTGCAACACTATCAAAAACCAACACATTTCACTTTTCTCCAAGGACCTGTTTCACAATGATAAGCTATATTATCTCAA
Source organism: Anania fuscalis (assembly GCA_950371115.1). NCBI lineage: Eukaryota > Metazoa > Arthropoda > Insecta > Lepidoptera > Crambidae > Anania > Anania fuscalis. Next base: position 4,359,094 of record OX493334.1, on the reverse strand, counting down.
GCACAGAACAAGAAAGACTCGCCACTATTCTGTGATCTCAAGGATAACACGATTTTTGACACAGCTTTGACACGATTTTCAAGCACTTTTTATCTTTTACATAACTTTATCTGTGCATTGTGGAACAGGCCCTTGGTGCATAAAAAAGGATTATAAAATCAAAAATAAGACGGTTGCGGTTGAATCCAAGGGACACATACTATGTATCTGTTATCTATTCGCCATAGACCTACCAACTATGATTAGTGTCCCGTAAGTATTTATGTGGTTTACGGAGTGTCCTATCGCCTAAGCTTTACGATAATAACGAATAAGAAAGAACGGTGTTCTTAAATGTATATTATTTTATCAACGCTCCCTTAAGGCCACAGCCCACGCGTGTGCTATGCGCGCGCGCCGGCCGGGCGGGTCACAAAGCCGCAGCTGTTCCGCGCTTGTCCCTTAGATCTCCAATTAACTTGTATCAGTTGCCAATTGATACCCTTTACGGCGATAGAACATACCATTTAATTGACAATGGGCACCGGGTGTGGTTTTAAGTTAAAGCAAATGCCTAGGTGTAGGAATAAAGTTAGTACTTAGTTTTCTTAGGCTTTGCAATCGGAAACGGCTCCGGGTAAACCCGGATTCGCCGCTTAAGCAATAAGGCCGTTTTTTAAAAGGATTCTTGCGGATTCTAAAAAAATTCCGGCTGATTACTTATAGTCCGAGCCTTAGGAAAAAATCTTGAGATTACTAAGGGCCTGTTTCACAATCTACGGATTAAGTTATGTAAAAGAAAACAATATGTCAAGGATATTAAGTGCTTGAAAATCCTGTCAAAAATCTTGTTTATCATTCAAAAAAGTCAAATTAGCTTATTCAGATCTAATGCAGAACTCAACTCATTGTGTAACAGGCCCTACAATCGATTGCAATGAATTGAATAAAGATCTTTTTGTTTTTAATGAGATGAGATTTTTAATAAACGAAAATATTTACAACTATCATCACAATTTCAAATCATACCACTCGCAGCATTGCACAACCGAATGGCTACGCTAACTTCCTGCACAATGATCGTGAACGAGGATCACTATTCCTCACCCTCAGTAGTCAACCCACCTCTACAACAACTTGAATGCTTAGTAGAGGACATTGGGAAACCAATTTAGGGGAATATGGTTCATTAACGAAACTAGTGTGTATCTGTAAACCAAGAACAGTCAGCAGTAGAAAAAGCACTGGACTAAAAAACAAAAGTTTTGAAGAGAGATGAGAAGGAAAAGCTTAAAATTGAACTCGAGCTCCCGTCTTATCTCTCTGCCTAAGGAAAATGCAATCAATTGTAATTACGTTATTGAATCATACAGGTGTACAAAAGAATGGGACACTCCTTAAAACCACGTGATCAGCTGGTCATATACAACAACTTTTTATATGGGAGCAACATCGAAATCGTGATTTTATTTTCAGATGCTCCATACATAATCATCAAGGTATGCTAATAAGTATGTATGGCGAAGCTAAAAAAAAATATAGCAGTGTCCTATTCTCTTGTAGCACCCTGTATAAATAAATTAATAGAAAAATCACTATTATTGTTACTATTTACATCAACGTATTACTAAATCTCGTTACGTTTTACCACCCAAGACATTTTTAAGAAACTCAATGAAACGGGAATTACCGCGATCATAATTTAGGTACAAAATGTTACCTCTTTTGCGTGAAGTTTCGATCGGGTTACAACGACCGTGGTCACAGGCTGACTTTTCGCCTAAATTATAATCGCGTTAATTCCCGTTCCATTGAGTTTTAAATTTTTAAGGAAGTTGTTAGAAGCTTACAGTTACTTTCTGGACCCCTTAATTCCATGATCTATTCATATTGGCCTTCAAGTTCTGTGGTACTTATTCTATGTAAAATTATAATATGTAAGTATATTGTGATTTACACCGGAGTTAACAGGAGAGCATTGCTTCTTGCTACTCTAAAACATCAAACCACCCACTTAATTGATGTATCAACATATTTTCGAGGAAGACTGTATCTCTCAGTCGATACCTACTCTGTTCCATTCGCGATTTTTTGCCGCGTATAAGCGTCTATATCCGCTGCTACACATTCTACGGCGCGGACGTGGTAGTGGCCGCTATCAATCACTCACCGCTGACCCGATTTCGGACACTTTTTATGGCTTGTTTTATACAAAAATGCAGTAACCTTTGCATTTATTTGCAGAAAATATTAACACGATCTAATTAAGAGTTGGAACACCAAATCGGTGGTGCATATATTGACACTTTAATATCGTAATTAAATTATGTTATGAGTACAAAACTAAATAACGATCCGAACCGAAGCTACTATACGACACAAACAGAATCAAACCCAAAAAAGTGGTTAAATTAAATGATTACGTTTTAGAACGTAATCTTATTAGTTACATTAATTATGCTTACCGCATCCGTAATCGAGCAATGTAATTTTCTTTAAATACTAGGAAGAGCGGGAGATATTTGTTCCTTAGACATGATGCCACGTTCAATCGAATTCCATCTTTTTATGTATGGCTGGTTGATCCCAACGAAACCAGAAAAAAAAATCCTTTTTTATTTCTGACCTACCAATGTAGTCCGTGCTTTTATTGTCTAATATTGTAAACAATCCGGACCAATACTTTATGCTCCTTTAAGATGGTCAAGAGGTTGGTCCCGAATTTGCTAGTTTTTGTTAGGTGGGTCGAAACCTAATCAAGTTTAGGAGGTGCTTTACATCATTGGATAATCAAATAGAAACGGACTTTACAGATGGGCTGCAGCTCCATGTCGCAAAAGAACATGCAATTTTTAAGGCTTAAACTTTTAAAAACAATAGATAAATCATTTGTTATAACAAATGATTTATCTATTGTTTTTAAAAGTTTAAGTCCTTAGTTAAATAAATTTGTGAATTGAAACTAAGACATAAAAGTCCTTATTTCGGCTCATTTTTAAAGTGTGAAGTTCGCGCTTCGTTTTATTAATTTAAGACTGGAAAATACCCTATTTTAATGACATGTAGATTCTGATGCATTGGATCACGCGAAACATGCGAATGCGATCATAAATAAATCTAACATCAAAAGTGTTTAATTATAAACTAGGAGGTATACTTATAACCAGTTCGAGTAGTTTTCTTAGCATTTTCTGACAAGATTTTAATGATAAAACTAGCTGTTACTTTTGCATGAGAGCTAAGTAAATGTATTATAAATGTTTATAAGTAGGTATAGCAATTGTTTTTTTTTCATTGTAGCGCCTTTAATGGTGGGTTATTTATTATTAGGAGAGCGGTTTTTCAATTAAAATGGAAGCTCCAAACACTTTATGCTATAGACGGACATATGAGATACAAGTAAAACTAAAATACTTAGCCTGGCTGTCTTTTTCCTGTTCTTATGTCGGACGACGGCCTAACACTGGGTCCAGCCTACAAAGGCGCCCATGAGGCCAGAGTCCGACCCACACCTAGATTGGGCCTACTAGAAAGAAGCCTTAGTTCTGCAGTCCCGGTCCTATCGGCGCGACCGCCGCTTGGTAGGGTGCCATGCACTTGACACTCTGGCCCCATCACGCCCGCTAGTGTGAGGCCTAACACGTACGAATCTGAGCGCTCGGCCGGGTCTCGGCAACCACTAGTAGGGCCGGACTTAGGCCACAACTGCCCGGTGTAGCGGAATGTGTTTTCTTCTTTGAAGTCAGTGACAGGTCCGTCGAAAAATAATAATAATAGACTAATGAGGAATCAGCCTACGACCACAAATTACGTATAGCGCCGGCGTTGGTTTTAAGTAACAATGTAGGTACATAATATATAATGTCAGCAAATAATCAATTAATTACTCAAATTCAAATATTAATATACATATATATACATAAGTAATGTCTGTAAATACGGATTGTTGCGCAATTCTTGTAGGTATTTCCTTAAATGAATTACTTAAGTGGACATGTAGAAATGATAACATCTATGTCTGTCTTTAAATTACTCGTTAAATTCTGCTTCATATTCATTTATTTCATCTTTTGGTAATAACATGACACTTAGATACGTCATTTTGCAATTTAGAGTCAATAAAATAAAATATTAGCTTTTATCTTTAATTACTTAATTCAAGAAGTCACTAAGAGGATTTCTATAATTTCAAGCAATCAATAATTATTATGAACTCTTAACAATCTTTTTTATAATAAGCAACGTGTTAAGAGAATTTTCTGTTGAATTTTGAGACTAAATTCAAATAAAATGAAAATGTTCTGAGTAATCATGTCTTGATTAGAAAGTTACGAAAAATAGTCACAACACAGTCAGAGATTTTTATTACCTACTAAAACATGATACACATTCAATTTAAGAGAAATAAACTTAGTGGCATCCTGAACAGTGCCATTCAATTGATGCGTGTACGTATGCGAATACCTACCAAGTCCATTTTATTGAGAAGTTTTTTTACTGCGCTTGATTGCTTACAAAAGTACCTACGCACATACATTGCATTTCTAGGACCTATAAGTTCTTATTAAGTACAAAGATATAGTAAAACATCTGCCTCAACTTAATAGACTGGCTGATACTGTATTTGGTGCCTAACTTAGATGAAGATTCAATTGATGGGATTTTGCAACTGATATCCATATAAGTAATCGTTTGGAAATAAATAAAAATATGCCCAACCATCTTTATTTAGAACGTATACATACAGTTGAAAACGCATGTAAGTATTGAATGGACTTTGACTCTTTGGCGTACAAATAAATAAGTACCTAATTCTTTTTGGCAATATTTAATCACTTTAAATTCATGTTAATTATAAAATAAAACTTTTTAATTTTTTTATGATGTCCAAACTTCGTACTCAGCAAGTCCTTGCTCGGGATTTCTCTGAATAGGTAAAATCACAAATGAGGTTATCCGACAAAAAACTAAAGTAGGTAATAAATATAGCTTAAAGAATAAGTCCACTTTAGTTTTAAGTAGCAGTGGGTCGGTCACACACTTGCCGTAGAACTGAATACCAATGGTGTTCTTGAGTCGAAACCGCAACTTGACGAACCAACTGACAAGCTACGAAATACACAAGGCTAATGGCTGTAGATGGAAAAAATAGCTTAGGGGCTCAGTGGCGTCCAGCAGTTGACTGACATGGGCTAATTATGATAATATTATTATTGTCCCTCTTCAGACCAAAAACTGCAATAACTCGATTTTCTCGACTTCGACTCGTCAAGATAAGTATAGACTACCCATAAAACGATGCAGAAGTAAAGACTACTCATAAAAACGATGCAGTAGTGAATAACGGGTACATTTCTTCGTTACTAAAACTCTTCATAGCTACTGAAAAGCTCTCTTCTAATCTAAATAGCCTAGTATTTGTCGACTAAACTCTTAACAGACTAGTTAAAAGGCTATTAATCAAATTCACCCCTACACATTAGCCCATATCGCAGGGACACAGTATCCTTGGTTGGGAAATGGTATCATGTGTCCACTCGCGCCGCTCCTTATAAGCTGCGCGCGCGCATGAACGCAGCACACGTGCTTTGTAACACTCGACGAGCGCACGCCAGACATGCTCGCTAAGGTACGATTGCTATTAGAAATTTATTATATTTTATAAAATTTTACATTTTATATGTTTTCATATTTTAGGTGTTTTAATGAAGTATTGAAATAATATTTTGGTTATTTTTTTAAAGTTAATATCAGGGGCTGTTTCACAATGTACGGATAGATAGGTAAAACAAATTGTTACCTCTTTTGCCTACCGTCGAAACGTCTGGCAAAAGAGGTAACATTTTGTACCTAAATTATGATCACGTTAATTCCCGTCTCATTGAGTTTAAATTATGCAACGCGAAAGTTTAAAAGTAATTAGATAGGTAAAAGATAAAAATATGTCAAGTGATCGAAAATCGTGTCAAAATCGTGTTTATCCGTGAGATTAGCTTATCCTTACATTGTGAAACACGCCCTCAGTGTTATATTTTCATGTATAGGCCCAAATATAAATAACAAATAAATAAACATTGAACTACATCACATACATTTCTCTAATGTGCAATGTTACTAGGATGAACTCTTTGGCCGTAGTAAAAGTAAAAACGTAGCGCGTTGATGTCTTTTGTATGCATAGGATATTAATGCTACAAATCTCTATCAAAATTCAATTGTTACGGATCGGTTTACGATATTTTCCATAAAAATATAATTTTATGAAATAAAAGTCAAATCTGTATTAACGTAAAGGCTGAGCGAAAAAAGAATGAGATCGAAAATAGATTAAGATTTTTGGTAACAGACACCTCTCTGTAAATCATTATACAATTTTGAATCCAAAGTATGGTTTGTAGTCAAAATAATTAATTAAAAGAGTTTATTTGGCAAAATTTAAAATATTACAAATCATGTTCCACTTAATTACATTATTTGAAAATATGACCTAATTACAAGTCGATTTTTTACGTCTGTCATAAGTTTTATTAAGCAACTAAACGCATATTTTAAATAAATTAAACTATATTACTTACACAAACCTGAAGTTCCCACAATAATAAATCAGATTAAGATAGATCGATACTCTTTATTGCACATGATTTTCCAGAAAACGTACACTTTAGGCGGCCTTATCGCTAATAAAGATTTCTTCCAGACAACCTTCAGGTAGTGGACAACTATAGAGCAAGGGGTAGGTTGTTGCAGCATTCTAAATAGTGTCAATAAAATATTGCAACTTGCTAGCTGTTGCCTGCTACTTTGTTCGCGCGCGTTTTCTTTATCCTACTAATATAATATGTACATGCGAAAGTTTTTAAGTATGGATGGATGTTTGTTACTCGTTCACGCAAAAACTACTGAACGGATTTGGATGAAAATTTGCATAGAAAATGATCTGGATTAACATATAGGAAACTTTTTATCCCGGTCAAATTTTCTAGTGGGATATATGGAATAAACTAAAGAGCACGCGAGCGAACAACAGCTAGTTAATAATATAGCCAAATTTCACATTCTTGACTCCCATTTAATTTTCTTTCCAATAAAAAATATGTCTTGCATTGCCAGAATCAAAATATTAGCAATTTCCAAATTCTCTTGACAATTGTATCATGCTGCTAGCCTAGGTGCATGCTGCTAGCCATGATAGCGGTCCGCGTTTCTTACGTATTCCGTAAGAAACGGCGGGCCTATGACGTTTTAGGCAGGTAAGTGGCGGCGGTCCCCTGGGACCGCTGATTTTGAATTAGTAAGTCACATAAGCCACCCACAGGGACCGTCTGGCCTTTAACCTGTTAACTGTAACCTATGTGTTATTCTAAAAGCTCTAGGGCTGTAAAGTTTGATAAAAAAACTACTGGTTTTTGCGTGAAAGAGAAACAGGTGTCTTTGTATAAATTTTGCTTGTATTTAAATTACTATAATAGCCACTGCAATACAAGCATTAATCACAGTGTTTAGTGCAGTGACCGCTGCTTCATGCTGTAAATGTTTTATTGTTTGTTGGTAAATAGATAAAGTTATTATACAGGGTTTCATTGCAAGGTAGTGCCAAATTTTAAAAATAAGATCTAGTGGTGCACTGCTTAAGGTATTTGTTGTCAATTTGTACCTCTGGTATGGGGCTCCTGCTGTTAGAAATGTACCTTATATCAAAAAGGCTAAGGTTTGTTTTCGCGCGCCATTGTGACTATTATTTCATTGAACTTTACAGTTCTAGGTTGCACAGAGATAGTGCGTGCGTATTTTTAATGAATGAGACAAGATCACGCGTACCATCTTTGAACAGCGGATAGTAATTAAGAAATAAGAAAATAATTTTGTTTTTTAGATCATTTATATCCATTGAGTTACTGACTCTGAGTGGTTCCTGAAAATTTGGAACTAGCTTGCAATGTAACTCTGTATAATTATGTGTACATATATTTAGGTAGTTTTGTTATGCTGCGCGTGTGCGGCGGCGATGGCGGCGCCGGGCATCTACGGCGGCGTCGGCTACGCGCCCGCGCTCGCCGCGCCGTACGCCGCGCACGCCGTCGCGCCGCTCGCGCAGTACGCCGCGCCGGCATATGCCGCGCCGGCCTATGCCGCGCCGGCCTATGCCGCACCCATCGTTAAGGCTATCGCTGCACCGGTAAATATGCATCTATAAAATATTATATACAGTATGTGGCCTAGAACCGGGGATAATATTGAGAACCGAGACTGTTTAGAGTATTAACTAGTATTTTTTCTGAAAGGATTCCTTTTAACCAAAACTGATATAATTGGAGTCTCGAAAACGGCTTGGAAAGCACTAACGTTAATAAACACACATAAAAGTGGTGTTTCATAATCTACTTGCCAGGTAAAAACTATTCAGATTTCCTATTTTACCTACGCAATGAAAGCCGAATGAATGCTTGTAATTCAATGTCGAAGACGTAGCCTGATCTTTATGCGACCATTTTATGAAATGGCCGGCCAAATCATAAAGAAATTAATTTTAAGATCTGGCCCCGATATCAACAACAGTTTCATACTGACACTACCCAAACCATGTCGGGAGTGCATGGAGTTCTATTCAGATCTATCTAATTGAGAGCTTTTATTCTGGTTACTTCCATTTTTATGTCAATAATTTTATAACGTACAGTGCTCCGGTTTATGTTCGTTGATAACTATAACTACTCACGTTTGAGCTATTTGATGAACAAAAAAAACAAAAGTTTAGAAATTCTGATTTTCATTTTTTTACAAATGCTCTTCTCTTCTGCCCTTGGCATTAACATTTTGTCCCTTAAAGGCAATTTCACAAATATCCAATCCAGTAAGCCTCTATAGAGCAGTATATTCCGATAATGTTTCAATATATTGTCTTCTCATATAGGGCCTGTTTCGCAAGGTACGGATAAAGTGCCAAAAAGATACGTAACAGATAAATATAGTGTTCATAATTCTGTGGTAGAGGATAAAAGTGCTTGATATAGCGCTATTTGACGGTCCTGAATCCTGAAGGAGGCCTATGTTGAGCAGTACACGTTCTGTGGTTGAAAATGATGATGAGGACGGTCGTGAAACGCAAAAATAGTGTTTATCCTAAAGATAAGTAAGAAAAAGCCTATACAGAACTTATCCGTACATTGTAAAACAGGCCCTTAATGTATTTTCTGTCACAGGTTGTCCGCGCAGAGCCGATAGACCCGAACCCGGCTTACAGTTTCTCGTACGGCGTGTCCGACCCGCACACGGGCGATCAGAAGGACCAGTCGGAGACGCTTCAGAACGGCGTCGTGCACGGCTCGTACAGCCTCGTCGAGCCTGACGGGCATTTGAGGAGAGTCACCTACACTGCTGATAAGATCAACGGGTTTAATGCTGTCGTCGAGAGGACGGGCGCTGCTCATGGGGTGAGTAGGCATTTCGAGCGAGCGAGCAGCAACAATTGGTTAGCGATTATTTTGTCGCCAAATATAAGTAAATAAAACTAAACAAATATTGGACAAACTTGTGTTCTAGAAATTAGAAACAATGGGGTACCACAACATGCGGTCTGGGACCCTAAAAATATAGAAAAGTTCGTTTTCTTCATTGCAATGCCAAGTCCAGTGTGCTCGCCTCTCGGTTACGCAAGTCGCCAAAAACAGCGTATAAAATATCGCGACTCTATGCGACTGATCACAAAAATCGCACAGCTGAGTGTTGCTCGTTAGCGATTACACTAAATCACAATTAAAACACTTTTTAAACTAGTAATGGTATAAATGCTAGTGTGATGAGCACGAGCATTTGTAAGTCATGGATGTTTATAAACGTATTAGTACAAGCTTTGCTTAGTTTGGGCCTGGATAATTGGTGTGATTGTGGAAACCATTTATTATTTATTTATTATATCAAATTTTGCAACTCGCTAAAGTGGCTAAGTAGCTTGTTTATAGACTTATGCTTAAAATACGCAAAATTATAAAAAAGTAGTTAGATAGTCAAGGGCTCAATATGACCTCCGTAGCCGAGAGGCGAGCATGCCGGACTTTAAATGGCGCCGCCATCTCTGAGGTTCCGGGTTCGATCCCCGGTCGGGTCAATGTAGAAAACGAACTTTTCTATATTGGCTCGGGTCTGGGTGTTGTGGTACCGTCGTTGTTTCTGATCTCTATAACACAAGTGATTTAGCAACTTACCTTAGGATCAGAGCAATGTATGTGATGTTGTCCAATATTTATTATTTATTAAAAAAAATAAAAATAGGTCTGACTAACGTTTACGTTTCACACAGACCTTGACTAGTTTAAAGGTTTTGCCTTCGACTGTCTTTAATAAGTATGACCAAAATACAAAAGGATTTTACCATTGAAGCCACAACAAAAGGTTTTAATTTTTTGATGACTGATTGTTTTTCCCCAGGCGCCAGTAGCCGTCGCGCCTATAGCGAAGGTAATTGCGCCTGCGCAGGTCGCCGTCGCCGCCCCGGTCGCGCGGTACACCCTCCCCGTAGCCGCCGGGCACCCCTGGGGCTAAACCCCCCACTGACTCACCAGCTGTATTGCCGACCGAGGTACAGAGCCTGGAAAACCCCTTGGACCTTGTCAATTCCAGATCCGAATTTGGAATATTTTAGGGTCCTTATTTTTGATACTAGGAATGTTTTGGACAGCTGTTAGCTAGTTAGTATTATTAGCATGTTAGTAAGAACAGAACAGACCTCGTCTCCAATACAGCAAGCCACAGGACCTCGCACGAACGCACGGACATAAATTATTGTTTATTTATTTCGTACTGCTTTGACTGTTGCCTACGGACTTGAACTTGACGCGTTGTATTACGTATGTAATGTAAATATAATGTATAGTTTTTAAAATTAAAATAAAAGCAATTTTTGCGGTAACTTCTGTTGTTTTATTTTAAGTTTTGAACACTACTACCGAACTAAATCTGTAGTATGCTTTTAGGTTTACATTCTAAAAGGCGTACATGCAAACATTATGTACTAGACCCAATTTAACATGTTAGCCTCAACCAATTTGCGAAGTTATACATATTCAACCGCGTAGCCTTACTTAGTCATGTAAGCGGACGTGGAAGGATACTCGTACATAGAATACCAGGTTCATATCAATACGTGCCAGTACATCGCGAATTGAGCAATGTCCGCAACAAGATTGACGATTGGCTTGATCAACAGATCGGCATTTTCCTTGAAACTTACAAACTAGAGAGTATAAATTATTTCTCATTCACATATATGCCTGTTTTTATTATTTCTAAGACACGATTTCTTATCAAATTATATTCTTCCAATATAGAAGAATCTATGGCAAATATTCGGGCTACTATTTAATGAACAGACGAACTTTAGATACCTAACTACATAAGGAACTTACTCGAAGAAATTAATTTCATTAATGATACAACATTGATCGGTTCATTTTATACTAAAAGTAAAAATTAAAGTCTAGAAATAGTCAGTAGTTTACTTACGTTAGTTAAATATATGAGTTTAAGTTTTTACTGAGTATAATTTTTTATTACCCAAACACGAATCGCGATTCAAGCGTCTGATTGAAGTTGCCGACTTTTTAAACTTTAAAAGCATCGTGTTTATCCTCAATCATCACGTCACACAGCTATTGCGTACAAAATTAGCAATAGGAATCGGTACATTGCATTTTTCAAGTTGCTATTAATGGCATCTGCTAAGGTTTTTTTTTTTCGATACAGATACTTACAAATGCATATATTGCAGATGCGTTGACATCTATATTGACCCCCTGCCACGTCAATCAACGCAAACATGGTCTTACAAGATGCGATGTGATTTGATGTGATGTTTTTGGCTTCGCCATTCTCTATACTGGTATTAAATACAGTCGTTGACTGCCGAAAAAACTAGACAAAATAAAAAATAAATTGTTTTGGGCTAACCGGAAGCCGCGTGATAGATTCTATTAAATTCGCTTTGTGGAAAACAATTAAGAGTAAAGTCTCCAAAATTATGATATAATTTTTTGTGGACAAGAATTATAATTCTATATAAAAATATTTATGAAGATTTTTTTAAGAACTGGAGAAGTGGATTTTCCTTATGATTCGGACTAAAGTTAGCATAAAAGTAGATTAAGAAAAAACATCACCTCAACCATCATCAACCTTTCCGTCTTATCATCGTTCTATGTACTTTCCTAGAAAAGGTTACCAATAATTTACTACTGCGAAAGATATTTTGTCACACATTCATTGACTGTGTGCTTAACTGTGTGTGAGGCAATCTGGAGCTTCAGGAAACTCATGGTATGATTTACGTTTTTAGGAGTAATCTAGATTCTACAATTTCCTCACATTTGTCCTAAATTAGTTTGGTATGTGTCTGGAACGCAATCAAGATGCCGATAAATGATTCACACGTCGCCTTCCTATGTCATACTTGGGAATGTGACTCGTAAACCTCTTCCAAAACATACGAGGCTACTAACATGGCATTCATTTAAGCTGAAACGATTAGTTATTGCGATCTAGTCGTCTATAGATCTTCCAGTCGTTATTTTCAATACTCTACATCATAATGGTAATGTCTGTAATTTCCAAATTCAGCAGCAAAATTAACTTTCTCATGATAATGTCAGTTTTTATACTTTGATATTGCCTACAAGAGTCAACGTCGTTTTTTAATCGTCGACTAACTTGATAGAGGCGGGGAGAAAATTCTTAAAATACTTACGTCATATCAAAAAAGTAGCTTTCTTTTATACTTTATTTACTTTAAGACATAAACTTGTAAACTAACTTGACTACTAAAACTAGGTGACTGCTAAATTCTTGGTAAGTCACGTTAGCTCAACTTGCAGCCCTCGGATCATACGGGGATCCGATTCTGCTGCGCCCACCGGGTGATGGGGCGCAGGATGTGGTCCGATCGGGGGTGGGCCCGTGGTCCTGGTGACAAATCCATCATCATTAGTATTTGAGAATTTTTTTTTCATCATATTCAGATAACGTCATTCTTTTGCTGAACATAGGACTCCCCCAATGCACGCCACGAGCTCGATATTCCGCTATTCATTTTTATCTGTTGCCAGCAGCAACGTTTGTCACTGTCTCACTTTGTTTTTTTTTTATTGAAGACACATGCTTTGAGTCCAGATGAAGTAAATTATACTCGGTAGTAGTAGATTGCTTCTAAGTTTTGCTAATAATTATTCTATATTCTGTCTAATTTTGTACTTTCTACTCTATCTTTAAAAAAAACGAGTTGAGAAATTATATAATAGAGTTCAACCAAGCTACGCAAAATTGAATATATTTTGTGGCAATTGGTAATTAGTCAGTATTTATTTTTATTCAACAACAACATTGGATACTTCAGTTACTCTATAAAGTTCCGGCGTTCAATTAATTGGCTAGCGTTTAACGGTTTAATTGTCAATGGTTTACATACGAGCGCATTAAGAAAAAAATAAAGAAGTTTACAACGCCATCCTCACCTCTAAGCAGCGACAAAGCGTCCCTCAGTTCAGCGGCCGAGTGCGGCTTGTTGGCCGCGGCGGCCTGCGCGCACCCGCACACGGCGCCGCGGAGCCCTTCCCACATCTCTGGGCCGCCGTCCATTCTGGACGATAAATCCAATGAACAGGTGCGGTATAACAGCCAAATTTAAGAAGGTGAATGAGTTCGTCAATAAAAACAACTTTTACTGTGTGATTAACTTTGAAAACGCGTTTTATTTGTATCTCTCCTGCGGGAAATCACGGCACGGAGGCCGGTCCTTTTGGAAGGCGTTCGTGGGGATACAGATCCAACACGAAGAGGCCCCTTGAGATAAGATACTGAGTTGGGATATGTACACCTAGCGGATACTATCTCTGCCTGCACTATTAAGAAGATACACCCAAAGACAGCACCAAGGGTGCAAGGGCTATTGAAGATAATAAGGAAACGAAACCAGGTCTAGGTATGGAGAGGGACTTGATGGACTGGGTAATGGGCTATTGATGGAGAGTACCTGTGACCTGCCTGGTTTATAGTCTCAGTTAGATTTATTATTATTATTATTTATTATTGGCAGGCAGGCAGTTGAAACAACTGGTGGGTGACAGCCTGCCTTTCATTATCATAGTTCAGTTTTCTTTTCCTCCAGATACTTGTCTAGTCTGTTCCTAAACTGGTTAGTAGTTTGTGCTGACACCACTTCTGCTGGCAATTCGTTCCATGCCTCGATCACTGTTGTTAAAGAAGTGCTTGTGGGGGCTTTTGAAAATGAAATGAAAGGGTCTTCGATAACTTAAGATGGTGTTAGGTGTGTATTTTAGTTTCATAAAGTATACAAATTAACATAGATTCGTAAAAGTGCGACCTAAATCGTGTGACCTAAGCGTGTTGAGACTCTTCCCGTCTTCCCGTCCCGAAAACCATATTGTAAGTTTCTATCTCCTTGTTATCTCCACCACTTCATTAATCCACTTTTTAAATAATCAGCTCACCAACTTACTAAGTGTGGTCCCTACCACTAAGTTATATTTTTTGAAGTGTATAAGCCCGGAAGAAGGCTTATACTACTCTGTCAAGAAAGTACCGGGAATAGATTAATAATACATAAAATGTTAGTTATTAATCCAAATTTATTTTATCACCTTCAAAGTATGCTCCTTCAGAAGGTATACACTTACGCCAACGAATAATCCAATCATCAAAACATTTTTAAACGCTTTTTCCGGAATTGAGTTCAGTTCTCGCCGCGAATTCTCCTTTATATCTTCTATCGAATGAAACCGGGCGCCATGAAGTGGTAATTTGAGTTTAGGAAAAAGAAAGAAGTCGGCTGGAGCCATATCTGGTGAATAAGGTGGCTGCTCGATGGTATTTGTTGAGTTTTTGGTCAAAAATTCGTTCACAATGATGGCCTTGTGAGAAGGCGCATTATCGTGATGCAAAATCCAAGAATTTTCATTCCACAAATCTGGCCTTTTTCGTCTAATTTGCTCTCATAAACGCCGCATAACGCTAAAATAATACTCTTTTTTATCGTTTGACCTTCTGGCAAGAATTCTGAGTGCACAACACCGCGACAGTCAAAGGAAACAGTCAACATGACTTTGACTTTCGATCGAGTTTGGCGCGGTTTCTTCGGTTTCGGTTCAGTTGGAAGGCGCCACTCCGAAGCTTGTTGACTAGTTTGCATGTCAAACTCGTAAACCCACTTCTCGTCACCAGTAACAATGCGTTTCATGAATGTTGGGTTGGAATTGACTCGTTCTAGCATGTCATCAGCGACTCTTTAGCGATTGAGTTTTTGGAGAATTCAGGTCTTTTGGGACTAGCCGAGCGGCAACATGTTTCATACCCCAATTGATTATTTGAAATGGTACGAATCGACTCATGTGACACAGAAAGTTCGACGGCTAGCTCTCTAAAACTTGAATGAGGATTTTCAGTCACTATTTCCTTCACTTTTGCGATGTTATCTTCAGTAGCAGACGTTAATGGCCTACCAGAGCGAGGCAAATCTTCCATCACATCTCGACCGCTTTTAAACGCTTTGTACCACTCATAAACACGTGTTTTTGATAAAATCGATTAACCGTAAGCCTTCTGTAACATTTTCAGAGACTCCGAACACGAAATCCCATTGGCGATGCAAAATTTAAGACAAACTCTTTGTTCGATGTTTTTGTCCATTATGAAATTCGCAATACACACTAGATATGGTATAACTAAAAACAATACTGTATTGAATCTATTTATCAGATGTAACTTAAACTCCGCGCCAAAATGGAAAACAGTTGTGCCAATCTAACAACAACAAAAAAAAAATAATTTGAATTTGGAACCATAAACAAATCATCAATTCCCGAAACTTTCTTGACAGAATGTATACCTACTTACTGAATAAATGAACTTTAATTTGAATTTGACTTGTATTCGTAGTGGTTTCACTATGTGTACGCAGCGCAGATACGCAAGTACATACCTATCAAGCATGTGGAAGGCCTTGGCAGCCACCAGGAACTGCCCCATGCGGTAGCTGTCGTTGGCCACCAGCTGCAGAAGTGCGAAGTTGTCAGGTGTTCCGGCAGACTGTCACAGATGATACACAGTTTAAAACTATAGCTTTGATAAGTTTGATTAAATAAGAACACCACTGTCTTGGGAGAAGAAATACTTAGATACCTATCATTGACATCTTGCACCAACTATTTAGCCCCGAAAATAAACACAGCTCGTATAAAAGCAAGAATTTTATATGGCGACTACTTATAACATTATTAATAAATAAACTAAACATGTTGGCGCGTGTTTATCACTCAAATCAATTTTCTCTTGCGGGATTCACACCCTGGTGGATTCATAGGCTGTGCACTGATCAGGCAATGTCTGGGTCTCTTACAACAAGCATAAAAAACTTGCGCAAATATGCAGCGCGTTCACCAGATGTACGTAACTTTAGGTTAGACAGTCCTAAAAATAGTACCGTAGTTAGTTTATAAAAACTTACCTTGACGCAAATCTCCCACGCCAAGCTGGCGTCTCGGTTCATGACGTGGCAGCGGCACAGGCAAGCCTGGTACGTAAACGAGGTTCTAATGCCCTCGTCCTGGATACCAAGGAGGCACTCCTCAGCCTCGCGGTAGAATCCCGTCGCCACTTTAGCCTAAGAAGATAAATACTGGATTAAATAATTAAATTAACATCCTTGTGTGTTATTTTACTAGGGGCGTCTCCCAGCATACTACGTATAAATTTTGAAAAAATAGCTTCCTAGTTTAAGCCAAGCTGGAACTAAAACTTGGTACTCATTACGTCCAACGCGGATACCGCGTCACTACACCATCATTTGAATGTTGTTCCTTGAACCCCGATCTCTCAAGGAAGCAACTTCAAGCTGTGGCGCCCTATAAAAAACAAGAATTTGGAGTTATGGCATGGATATAATTATGATTATTATTTACCGGATCATTTGAGAACGAAATTGTATATAAATAGTAAAATTTGTTTGCTGCATGTGATCACGATTTTCTGAGGAGAAAAAAATAATTATTACCATTGCAAGAAAATTATTCTAGTAGATACTCACTTGGGCGTAGTTGAAGGTGAAAGTATCATCGCTGACAAAGAAACTCTTGATAGAGTTGAGGTAGACGAGCACCTCCTCGAACTGGCCGGCGAGGAAGTAGGAGGAGGCCATGCACTGCCGGCCGGGGATCGTGTCGCACTCCGACGCGGAGCTGCCTACGAGGTGGAAGCTCTGCTGGGCTAACTTCAGTTGTTCCTCCTTTAGGAGATTTGTCACCAATAAAGCATGCTTGCTTATGTACTATTTGATTAGTGTTGCTGGTAGCCCACTATCGTCATTCCTATCGATAGTATCGATTGTTAAATTAGAGCAAATTGAAATCTATCAATAGTATCAATACAATAAAGTAGGTGGAGGCCATGCACTGCCAGCCGGGGATCGTGTCACTGTGTCGATCACTCCAACGCGGTTTTGCCCACCAGATGGTAGCTCTGCCAACTTTAATTGTTCCTCCTTCGGAAAATTTACTTTACTACTTTTAGGTTACCGCTCGATAAGCCGCTATCAATAGTTCAGTCGATATTATTACACACACGATTAAAGGGAGGAGGGGGTCGACGAGGCGTGACTCTATGTGACAAGGGTGGGAGTGCTTGTTTTCGAGACGTCACTTTTAAAATCCTATTAGTATTCAAACTTTAAATTTAAATTATAAACGCAAAAAAAACGCAATTTCTAGATGAATTAAATTGCTTGGTAATACCCTGGGTATTTAAAATATTGGCATTTTGCTTTGTGCAATAAGAAAAGAATCAATTTCTAAATTGTTTACTTTTTTAGAAAAGAACTTACTTCACCGGTCTCATTATAAAGTCGAACAGCCACAACTGCTCGTAGGATATAGTGCAGCGGCGACGTAGCCTGCAGAGGCTCTAGCAGGGCCCGGGCTTCCAGAGGCTCTCTGTTCCGCAGCCGGTAGCCGGCCAAGTTAAGGCGAGCCTCGGGCACCACGTCTACTAGTTCTGGTAGGACCTGTAAACATAATTTACTATTTACTAACTTTTAACTTTTTATACTATTAACTTAACCCACAAGGTGGACAGACGACCTGGTAAAGGTTGCGGAAAGCCGCTGGATGCGGGCCGCTTTAAGCCGGCCGAGCTGGAAGTCACTGGGGGAGGCCTATGTCCAGCAGTGGACGTCCTGTGACTGAAATGATAATTATGAGGTATTAACTAGCAGTTCACTGGGACCCTTTCGCCTGCTATATTATACGTATTTGATATTTTACCATACAAACATCTGTTTCTTTCCAAAACATATGTAACAACAAGTAAGAAACATCGAGATACATGCAACCATCTTGTCTCAATTGCCTGCCTGATAATAAATAATATTACTCCTTTCATAGTGGATCTCGTACACCGTTAAAAAACAAGCGATTCTGTCTTTATAAGAATTGTTTGTCTATCTGTTAGAAATCATTTTTTTTATTTATATACTTAAGAGTGTATTGCGCGAAATTGTGAAAATTAAGGTATTTTTATATAACTTTTTCTAGACGCTGAATTGATTAAATACATTAAAACTACCTTTGTAGGCTAGCCTGATCCTGGATCTAGGTCGCCGCCTTGTTGAAATTTTGAAAAAATACCTTTAAAATAAAAAAAATACACATGAAAGGTAATAACTTCTAAAATCATTTTTTTTCGATTACTTTATCAATTTTACGCATTAAACAATGATTCTCACATGAAAATGTTTGTATTGCAATTCCGCAGACCGCCCCCTTCTTAAAATTTATTATAAATATAAAAAATATGAATATTTTAAGATTTTTTAATTTAAAACACAAACGCCTGATATATTTTAAAAGGAAACATTGCTCTTATTAATTTACTAGGCGCACTTAATTGAATGGTGTGATGCGTATTTCCAATAGATTCCTTGGTGAGGTCATGCACATGAAGCACAGATATTATTTCAAGCCAGCCTGCCAGCTGATGATCATCCCCGAATTCTTCCCTGATGTCCCCAACTAAAGGCAGCCGTGTTACAAATCTATACTTTGCAGTACATTTTAGTGTTTTTGCTGTCTTTCAACTCAAATGTCAAGTCTTATCCCGTACAGAGTAGTGCAAACGCAGAGCATGCAAACCAATAGGTATCTAGCTAAAACATAAAAGAGTCTATGATAATTATGGATGTCATCAATAATGTATAAATAATAATAAAAATTGTAAATTCAATGTTTCGTTCACTTTTTTGTCAGCTGTGAGATTTATTATAAGCAAACGGTGCATATTTTTATTTCGGGCTAATTTAAAATGTTATAATACCTACTTGGAAAATAGTTTTTTCTCAAGTAGGTATTATAAAATTTTGGTGGTCCCGATCAGATGGGACCCGAACCCTGGACCATTGCATA
Organism: Anania fuscalis; assembly: GCA_950371115.1. NCBI lineage: Eukaryota > Metazoa > Arthropoda > Insecta > Lepidoptera > Crambidae > Anania > Anania fuscalis. The sequence continues at coordinate 4,339,661 of OX493334.1, read as the reverse complement.
CCGGGTGAGTGCTTTTCCAACTAAGCTACTGAGACGTTAGCAGAGTTGACAAATTTTTCAAGTGCCAAAAGAATATAATTTTTTTTAAAGATTTTCTGATCTTAATCAATAGTTAAATTTTATTTTTATTTAATTTTTGTTACAACCAACCCAAGGGCTCAGTCATTATCTAACATTCACTTATAATCACCATTCACAAGAGCCCAAAAACGCTGTATCGGCTGACTAGGTGTTGATTACCTTACCATATACTTTCAATATTATTAAAATAACACGGTACCAAATTTCTATCTTTAAATAAATATAATCTTTAGCCTGCCGCTAACACTCTTGCGCCTCACACAGACACAACAATATACATGACCTGCACCCCTCGCGTAAAATGTACAGACAGTAGTCGGTGATCCGCCGGGAAAACAATTTTTGTGGAAATTGGTGTTGTTTTTGTACAAATTACGTCGAAGCACGACAATCTGATTTTGTAACGGGTATGTGATCTTTGAGCCAGCAGTCATTTTAATGTCGTCCTCATCAAAATGACTGCTGGCCCAAGGTGGAGGCGAGTAACCCAGGATAGACCTCAGTGGAAACTATTAGAGGAGGCCTATGTCAAGAGGCACACTGAGATTAGAGATATTTTATAAGCTAAGTTACCAACAATGTGTATGTTATCTCTAATACCAGAATAAAGGGCTTTATTATTATTATTATCATGTGATATTTAATCTGACCTCTTTATTATTATTTGTAGCCCAATATGTTTGCGAATAATAATCTTAAAATATGTAATGGCAGTACATTATATTGTATATTTATAAATAAATTATCTTTATCTTTATACCTATAAACGTAGCTATTTCGTTGTTATCACACCATAACCTTTAATGTCTGATTATCCTGCCACTCTTTACCCTGTTCTGAAAGCAGGTTAATGAGATTGAACCTCCACAGCTGAACATAGGACTCCCACAGTGAATTCCAGGTCGGCTGGTTGGAACCAACCTATATGGACCACTAAGAATAGCTTTTGTGCTCTGCTCCTCCATTTGGACCGACATGGTGGCGTTTTTATATAAACACTTCAGCACCTCGATGTACCTATAGTTAATATTGCGCAGTTGGAGAGACTGTAGTACTGCCCAAGTCTCGATCGAAGCGAAGGGCTTGTCATAGTCCACAAACGCTTAGCATTGTGGCAAGTTATACTTTTCTGTCTTCTGCATAACTTGTCGCAGCGTATGGATGGGGTCTAAAGCCTTTTTGGACTACTAAAACTATGTGCGAGACGATTCGTGATGATCCTCGAAAACAATTTGTAGATATTGCTCATAAGCGAGATTGGTCTGTTATTTTTCAGCAAGGTGTTATCCCCTTTCTTGAAGAAGAGCACCACTGTACATCTGTTTCATGCCTCCGGCGTTATCTCCTCGAGCAAGACGGAGCTGAAGAGTTTCTAATAGACTTTCAGTATCTGTGTTGTATTGAATCACTGAGGTAATTCCACCGTCACCCGGCGTCTTTTTGTTCCTACGCTGTTTGTGCATGTCAGGTTGGTAATAAAAAGCTGATTTTGCATGGTTAACTGTTTTTTTTTCTACTTACCAGTTCAATTTTCTTTAACTTAGTACCGTTTCTCATTAACCTGTACAAAAGCTCTTTAACCTGTGAGGAAAAAAATTTAAAAGGCTGTATTTTCCATATTTATGTCTAAACTCCGTTCCCTTCAACTAATTATGAACACAAAGTATACATTTATTCGATTTACATTTACAAAATTTCATATTTGACACATTTTTAAAAATCTTTAAAATAATACAAGCGGTGCCACTTTTTTGAGAACGATCCTTATCTATAACACAAAAACTAAACGAGAATCGGTTCATCCGTTTGAGAGCTACGATACCACAGACAGATACACAGACAGACACGTTTAAGTTATAACACCCCTCTCTTTTGCATCGGGTTCTAAAAACGCTGGCAACGACAGCTTCTCGCTGTCAGAGCCAGCGTTTTTGACACTTGAAAGATTACGCCTGCTCTGCAAACGTTTCGGTAGCTTAGTTGGAAAAGCACTCGCCCGGTATGCGATGATCGTGGGTTCGGGTCCCAACCCTTACACACACACTTACACACCCCAATTCTCAATTTGGTTGCAATTTAAGTGATTCAAATATAACTGGAGAAAATAAAAATGGTTTTCATTACTACTTTTACATGGTGTGCAAAATTAAAATTGGAGAGTTGTAGAAATCCTCAAAGCAGCTAAGAACTGACACACAATCACGAGTAACATTATGTCTATCTATAGGTATGGGAGTAGGTGCCCTCGAGTATGTCAAAAATCCTCTTGATATACCCTACATATCGGAAAATCTTTAATGCTAAAGTATGTGAACTCTGGGAGCTGGACAAAGAGAAAGTCATAGAGGAAATAGCAAAAACTAAAAAGCGAAAAATAATATTGACTAAAACATACCTAATCAGTTCTTCTTGGAGTCGGTGCCAGCCATCGAGAGTTAAAATGTGTTCATTCGCACCGACTCCAAAAAGAACTGATTAGGTATGTTTAGTCAATATTATTTTTCGCTTTTTAGTTTCATTTTGAAGTCGGTTTTTAGTTTTTATTAAACTTTTTTTATTTTACAATTTTAAGTGTTAAGTCCTCTATTTTTTCCCTACTAACTTTGCCAAAAATTACTTAACAGCAAAGTAACCTAACTAATATTGGTCCTCTATGGACCCCTCATCCAATGGTATGATAAAAATAAGGTGTTATATAGGGTCAATTTTTCGACGAAAATTTTTAAGTCTTAAGAAAAGGGTTTACCTACACTCCAACCAGAACGGCGGCTATTTTGGTGTCGTAACCATAGGATAAGGTCTCGCGTTAAATAACAGGTTAAATTAAGAAAGGAACTTTCAATTTTTTTTCGTTGCTGGGTGTGCGGGTACGCCCCCAGTAAATAAAAATTGGCGGTCTGGTACCTCATAAGCTCCACGTCTGCTTAACACACTGCGAAATACGTTCTGTCGACAAATTGCAGTATTATCTTCTAACTCCTATCCGTTAAGGAGTTCTGTGGCTTCCATCATCAGGTCAGCAACATGACATGATGATTACCAGACCCAAAAATCAGCATCGAGTCAGAAAATATATGCAAAACATTATGGGTGCCTATAAAAATTGAGGGTTGCCCTCGATTTCCCAGGGATCCCATCATCAGAATCTGACTTGGTGGAAATGGGACCACCTCGGGAGTATACCCTTTCAAACTAAAAAATAAATTTTGAAATCGGTCCATAATTGACGGCGTAATCGCGTAACATACATACAAAAAAAAAAAAAACAACAACATTCAGACGAATTGAGAACCTCCTCCTTTTTTTCGAAGTCGGTTAAAAAAAGGGAGCCGAGAAGAATTTGAGTGGCTATTAAAAATGGTGACGTGAATGCATGTGGCGTACCGATGATAACAGTCGTAGCCTCTTACTCCATCATACATTGTTGGAGTAAGAGGTCGTATAGAAAAACATAAATAACTTTATCAGGAGCTGCAATTATCATTGGCTACAGAAAAAGCTCTCTATATTTGCTGATAAAAATGAATAGTGTATGGTATGCGCGTGAGCTTAGAATTGCAATCTTGAAGTACCTGAGCATGTGTGCTATAAAAATTACTTTGGATCATCTAGCGGTACGGAGTCAACTGCCATAGTAGAAGGCTTCAAAAGTACATTAAAAACTAATTACATACTCATAGCTGATGGTATTCCGCAAATTTTGTACCGCGGCACACTGGTGTGCTGTGGTCACTAGTTAGTATGCCTCGGAATAATAAGGTTATCCCTGTCAATAATTACTCAAAATTAATTTCGAACAATAAAAATAGTGTACTCTGTTATTTAGATCGCCTATGTTCAATTAAACTGGCCTGTGTTTCACATTCCTTACCTAAATACTTTTTCTGCAATTTAAAGCTTAGGTTTGCTTTTCAATAAAAACAATGTTTCGTTAATTAATAATAAAGTTTGTAAATATTATTTAGAACAAAAGTTTAGGTAGGTATTTATAAACTAAATATTATGTATGATCTTAAATAGTATTTACTTCTTTACATTATTTTTTTCTTTAAGAAAAAATAGCAGGTAATGTTTACTCTGTCGTTCAGCCTACTCTGTAAAGCTATTTTTCTATGTGTGAGTGTTCACGTACGGGCCCGATCGGCTCTCTCCGAAGTTTTTCGTTCGAATGGCACCCCCTTAAGAGCACTGCTAAATACTTTTAAAAAAATAAAGACTATGTAACAAATACCTTCAATGCGCCCTCGCCGTTTTTAAATACTACAAGATTGTGCTTCACCAGGTCTTGGCCGAATGTGTGCTGATCAGAGGCTATCTGTTTTAGCTCAGTCTCTGCCGCTTTACCATTGTATAACCTATGAAAATAACATCAAGTAATAAATAAATAATCCAGCACGATGAATAAATGTCTATTAAAGTCGGAAAATCATCTTGCCGATATTGTTATAATTCAGGCAATTGATTAGACCGAATGAAATGTTAGACAACAGTCAGATAAAAGAAGGAGATTCCTAATTCCTTAAGTTTTTTTTAGTTTTAACTCGTCGCCTGTATTTCGTCAAAGTTGTTTAAAAGCGTGTATATTTTGAACAAAAATTAGTCTTGGTTGATATAAATTCCGTAAAAAGTTTTAGGGTACAGCAAAAGAAGAACAATGTCTGTCCAGCCATGGACTAACGCGGACTGATTGTGATGCCATCAAACCTGAACAAATTGCAAGCCTTCAGGTTTCCTGCGACAGTGGAGGTGGGGTGATGCGCCAGATACACGCCCAGCACCTCTTGCGACACATCGTAGTAGTCCAGCTTGTAGTAGCAGAGCGCGACGTACACGTTCAATGCCATGTAGTTCCTACCAATCAAAGTTAATAGTTACTTGCATATAGGCATACTTTACTTTACCAGAGTAAAGTTTTCTTTCACCAGACTGAATGAAACCTATAAAGCAAAGTAAAGTATGCTTATATACGTCCCACAGCAGGGCACAGGCCTCACCTCCACTATGAGGTGGTTTGGGCCATACTCCACCACGCGGGACAGTGCGGATTGGTGGAGGGGTGTTGTGAGGCCAGTGAATAAACCAGTAAATAAATATAAATATTGGACAACATCACATACATTGATCTGATCCTAAGGTAAGTAACTAAAGCACTTGTGTTATAGAAATCAGAAACAACGACGGTACCACAACACCCAGACCCGAGACAATATAGAAAAGTTCGTTTTCTACATTGACCCGATCGGGGATCGAACCCGGAACCTCAGAGATGGCGACGCCATGTAAGTCCGGCGTGCTCGCCTAATTATAAGATAGTATTAATTTATATCATGAGTGGTGTCTAGAACTGGTTTAAAAAACGGTTGTTTTCCTGGAGGATAGATGGATGGATTTTAAATCAATAGCTCCAAAAACTAAGATCAATTAGGGAATAATTAGACTAGGTATGAGACATAACACTAAAGATGAAAATAGGTGAGTCTAAAAATCAAAGACAACATAATACATCAACAACTTGCACGATTAGGTATTTTGGGTTCTACTAAGTGATCAAAATTACACAACGATTCTGATAGATGGGTGGTAAGTACATAAATATTGAATATAGGTAAGGTACCCAGCAGAATGACCCAATACTTTTATCCAGTCCATGTCGTCTCTTTCATATCTCTTATATCTGGAATATATATTAAAAAGAAGATTAAACTTAACAAATTCTGCCTAGGGTGCCAATGGAAAGCACGTCTCTATAACCAGCCGTTATTTAGGGTTCCGTACCCAAAGGGTAAAACGGGACCCTATTACTGAGGCTCCGCTGTCCGTCTGTCTGTCTATCTGTCTGTCTGTTCGTCTGTCTGTCTGTCTGTCTGTCTGTCTGTCTGTCTGTCTGTCAGTCTGTCAGTCTGTCAGTCTGTCAGTCTGTCAGTCTGGCCGTCTGGCCGTCTGTCACCAGGCTGTATCTCATGAACCGTGATAGTAAGAGAGTTGAAATGTTCACAGATTATGTATTTCTGTTGCCGCTATAATAACAAATACTAAAATACAGAATACAACAATTATTAAAGGGGGGCTCCCATACAACAAACGTGATTTTTTTGCCGTTGGCAAAAAATAAACGGAACGCAACGAAACACGTTGTTTGTAGTAGTGTAGAGTTTTGAAGTTCTACTATATATTTGTTCTATTTGCTCTGGGAAACACTAAAAATTAATCAAATAATGACGACACCAACCGACTAAAAAAATAATCTTGGCCGAATAACAATACTCGAATCATCTATTGCTTTACAAATTATGATGATGTTCTCATGTTCCTGATTTTTTTTTCTGGATTCTGTCAGCGTTGACTTTTTACCAGCTTACCGTCTATCTAACAGCAGTTTCTTGTACACATCAATGGCTTCTTGGTAGTGAGCCCTCAAGTAGTGCACGGAGGCGAGGCATAGCTGGTCTTCGGGCACATCCCGCAGCGCTGCGTGGGCTTGCATCAGCGTTTCCTCGTCGCCTAGTTTATGTGCGAGGTGAAATGTCAGACGAGTCTGAAGGGAAAATTTAATGCCAAGTGTCTAAAATGCAAGAAAATAGCAAATAATAAAGCATAGTTACGTTCGTTACTTACTTTGAGAGCGCATTTAGGTGCTTCTTCGGCCGCTTCTTGAGATTCCTTGTACATACCTGTAAAATTTTCAATATGGAAAGTACCACAAACGCTATTCGAGTGTGCCTGTGCACAAAACAATACCATAGAGAAAGAATAATACTAACAATACTATTTAAAATGTTGCTCAACTATGTAATGATTTGTCTCAATTGTGTTAAGAGACAGGCTCTACAAAACAATCAGCACTTAATAGGATTTGTAAATTTGCTATCCATTTCCTTTTTGCTATCCCATATTGTTACTCTGGGATTCTATTAAATAAGAGCAAAAATATTCTGATCCACATATGTATTATGTTACGCGTAGTAGTAGGTAGAGCCCAACTCTATTGTACCTAGATTATCTAGATTATAGCGTACTGCTTACCTAAATAAAAGTAGCAGACAGCGATGTCCAAAGCGATATTATCGGCAACACGCGCATCCAGGTTCTCCCGGCTGCGCACGCGCTGGTACGCGTCGAGCGCGCGCCGGTACTCGCCCAGGTGGAACCAGCACCACGCCGCCCATGCGTCAGCCCACACTTCTGTGTTGCCCTCGTGCTGGAGGAACTAAAACACGAATGAGGAGTCAACATACAGGTTGACTGTTTTATCACCATCCAAAACTTCTGAGAAGACTCCCGTGATAAAACGAACAACTCTTTCTATTGGACCAACTCTCTCTCTCTCTCCAAAAAAAATCTGCTGTTCCATACAAAACATCAATATTCATTCGACCAAAATGTATGACACAGCTGTTGTTTTTTGCAGTTAGAGAATTGGTCCAATAGAAAGAGTTGTTCGTTTGTATCACGGGAGTCTTTTCTCTCAGAAGTTTTGGATGGTGATAAATAAATAAATATTGGATAACATCAAAAACATTGCTCTGATCCTAAGGTAAGTAACTAAAGCACTTGTGTTATAGAAATCAGAAACAGCGACGGTACCACAACACCCAGACCCGAGCCAATATAGAAAAGTTCGTTAAATAAAAAAGATAAAAAAGTCAACCTGTATAACATTTAAAACTTTCTTGTTGCATTTTTTCTCAAACTAACACTATACACACGGGTATTTATGCAAAACGTTACCTCTTTTTATTATTTTCCCGACGTTTTGGCCTAATTGCATAGGCCGTGGTCGTGAGAAGAAAGCAAAGAGTAGAATAATTATACCAAGAAGAAAGACTGACGATGTACGGCGCGTCTGCTAAAACGCGATGAGGAATATTTACCCACCCGCATTTCTTGATTATTTGTGGCGGCGATAGCTTTGATAGTCAGTCCGACAAACTATGCTCACACACAGTATCCGGGTTTGTTTGGGACGTCGGGAACATAATAAAAAGAGGTATGTGTTACTTAAAAACCCGTGTGTATAGTGTTAGTTTGTGGAGTCAACAAAGCCACTCTGCAACAATTTGCACAGTGGCAGTGACGCTGGGCTTTACCTGCGTTTAATGCCATTAATAAGTACGCTATTTCATATAAATTTCGTACTTAATAATATTAATGGCATTAAACGCAGGTGAAGCCCCAGCATGACACTATGGCGCTAACGAGAAAGGTTGCGGTTGGTGCTTAGAGCTATTCAGTGCTTGTTAGGTGCCTCACATGCTTTAGCGAACAAGAGCGGTTTATTATTTACATCGACACATCATAAGGGTGTTTTTTTCTAGTGCTTTATTAATGTATCATATGTTGCCACAGGCAATTGGCCACGCTTTGTTTACCACATTGCCCGGGCTAACGCTGCTAACCAAGCGTGACGCTAATCGTAATAGGTTTCCTATTTATTGATTCGTAATTTTTTTACCAGCGTCTATTGTAGAACTGCCCATGTTACAATTTTAATCGCATATTAAACAACTTTAGTGAGAAAAGGATATACCTAATACTGTAAATGATTATATAAATGATAAAAATATTTGGAAATAAATACTGCCCTGCTCGCACAGGTACATTTATCTAGTAATGTAAATTATCTACTATTTAAAAAGAGGCTGACAATAGTGTCCGAGTTTCTTGCGCTACTCCTTCTCGGCGCTAGCCTAAAATTGTCCCGAAGTAGTGGTGGGGAATAAAAATATTGGGACGTGTAAAAGCGCTTCGTTTAAGCCTATTTACAGAAATATTTGGTTTTATTGGTTTTTATTAGTTTTAAAGAACCTCATCAGACATGGTTGTCACAGCAATGTGGGTAGTCAGTTAGTAGGTTTTCTAATAAAACAATATAAGGTTTTCTAATGTTCTCATAATCAGGACTGCGAGAACAACTTACTTTACCCAAGAAGGCCTTACTTTTTTTTACTAAGGCCACCGCTAGTCGCTAGTTATTCCGCTCTACTTTCTACAGCGTAATACCTCTAACATTGTAAGTGCGCCGACATAATCCCTTTTGAGCACGAAATCTTCAAGCTCGGGGAAATTCTTCTTTGCAGAGTTGCTGCCGGTGCCGCTGCGGTTGTCGGTCGCTGGCTTCGAACGGGATAGAATCTGGACAGTTGATAAGCACCTTATATATATATATTTTTATATTGGACAACATCATATACATTGCTCATCAGAGCAATCATCATTCCTTAGGATCACCTAAGGAAGCTAAAGCACTTGAGTTATAGAAATCAGAAACAAAAACAAAAACATTGACCCGACCGGGATCGAAATCGGGACTTGAGAGATGGCGACGCCAAGTCCGGCTCGCCTCTGAGCTACGGAGGTCGTCGAATTGTTGTTGATATAATAAAATAATATAACTTTAAACATTAACACGACAACTGCTAAGCCTGCTGAGAATGGGAAGCTAATGAGACTATTCTTTCCATTTAACTTATTTTATCGAATACATGGTTAGGTAAAATATTAAATCATTATTTTGGACTTACCATAATGACTTACTATTTATTTACACAATATTTTGAATAATATCAATTCACTGCAAGACGTCAGTTTTAGCGCGTTTGTTGACAATATACGGTTACCATGGGTACGGTGCGGGCGCGGGAAAAGTTTGATCAAAACTAAAAAGTTTCATAAACAGTCGTCCTGTAATTTATTTGATCAGTGTCGCGTCAGTAACGAAACGAGAATTTTATCAATGATGACAATCGGTTGCTATGGCTCTCTCATGTCAAGCAACGACACGCTGCAGAAATAAATTATCGTTGCCTAGCAACAAACAAAACTTAATTTTGAGAGAGGGCGCACTTTTTGTAGGAGTTTACGTGAATTTGGTATATTAATAATTTTAACAGACAAAGTTACCAGAAAGTTGAGGTGAGCGATGTCTGAATCGACTAGATCTGGTGGGTCGTATCAACAATGCCTGTGTACCGAGGATAGTTCATCTTCGTCACCGCCCTTATCACCCAACTGCGTGTGTCCTAGAGACGAACATGAGATCGTAGTGCATGAAGAGACTTGTCTGCTTTTCAAAAATGAGAAGATCATATTTCCACATGTAAGTACCCACCCAGGTACCTAACTAGTAGCTGATTAGGACTCAGTCCTATTTTGACCTCCGCAGCCGAGAGGCGAGCACGCCGGACTTTAAATGGCGCCGCCATTTCTGAGGTTCTGGGTTCGATACCCGGTCGGGTCAATTTAGAAAACGAACTTTTCTATATTGGCTCGGATCTGGGTGTTGTGGTACCGTCGTTGTTTCTGGGTTATGTAACACGAGTGCTTTAGCTTACCTTAGGATCGGAGCAATGTTAGTGATGTTGTCCAATATTTATTTATTTCTTATTAATCCAAACTACTAGGTACAAAGATCTTATTTCGTTATAGGAACCCCATGTGTGCGAATGCAATGACGAGCCTCAGTTCGAAGACGGCATTTGCAAGTGCTGTGCTTGCCCAGTCGACCAATGCAAGTGCAAGAAAGCAGGCCGAGAGGCGTTTGATGAGTAAGTCCCTACAGAAATTATACAACACGTGCAGCACGCGCTGTAACTATGGACTACGTAATACAAGCGTAACATCCTTGTCAGTATTTTGAAGTTTCGTGCCTCTTTCCCCATAAAAAGCCACAGAAAGCGGCTCTGCTGAAACGTTGACTAGATCGTCTATCCACGGACCACCATCCACTATCCTGTCTGTGGGATAGTGTTTTAATAGACTTGAGTCCTAAAGTCTTATAATAATGGGATTTAAGTCCTTTTTTCGAGACTGAGTTCTTTTGTCGCGACACTAGACACAATAGAAAATGTATTGTTTGGGGGTGACTACCGTGGCGCTCAAAGTGTTAAAGATTCTAGTCCAAGTCTAGCTTAAGCTTTTAATTCTTTAAAAAAAGACTTGAGTCATGACTACGAGAACTCGTGTCGTGACTGAGTCTTTTCAAAAGGACTCGGGTCTGATTTTAAACCAGCGTTCGATATCACACGGCTACCACCGCCCAAAATAATAATATACCAAATATTATTTAAAAAAATGATATGCACCATTTCATATCTATAAAGACTCAAAGGAGTCAAAGGACTAAAAGGACTCGAAAAGACTCATGACTCGTCAGACTAATAGTCTCGAGTCATGCAAAATGACTCAAGTCTCAAATTAAAGACTGAAGAAAGTCTTTTACAACACTAGTGGGAGGCACGCTGCGTCTTCCAATTCATGGTGGCCACTCGAGAACCTTTCTTCCTCAACGGTCATCAGTCTCAGCAACCGCCAAGAGCCTTTAAACTTTACCAACCGTGTGTTTCTTTGTAGATGGCGCAGCAAGCGCGACATCGGCGCCATGCCCGCAGTGCTGGAGTCCACGCACCCGCTCATGCAGCGCTTCCAGATGACTCTGAAGCACTTCCTCGAGAAGGAGAACCAAATAGCTGAGGAGGAGATACTGAACCTGGTACACATCAGTATTATGTGCAAATTGTAAATATTGTTAAATGCAATTACATGCTAGATCTATGTTGGTTTCATCTTTTACAAGGTATCCTGATATTTAAGCGCCAATTAATTGTTTTGTTTGTTTCTCGATTCATCCAACACATAACAGTAGATCACGTTACAATTCATGTGGCATGGATTTTAGTCATTTTAGGGTTCCGTACCCAAAGGGTAAAACGGTTCCCATACAACAAACGTGTTATTTTTGCCGTTTTTATAGATAATAGTACGGAACCCTTCGTGTGCGAGTTTGACTCGCCCTTGGCCGGTTTTATACGGAATTCTTCATGTGCGAGTCCGACTCGCACTTGACCGGTTTTTTTTCGTACTAACAGATTTTATTTTCTCGAGGATTGTCAAGATTTTTTTTATCTTTAGTTATTTGGTTCACCAGACGTAATATAACATATATTTATTAAACCTTTGATATTTACAGCGAGAAGAACTTCGACTCAGCAAAGTGGGATATGATAGAGACCTGGAAGCCATATACCGTAGCGACCACGATACCAATGCGCAAAGGGTTAGTTTATTTAGACTATGTTCGAGGAGAAGCTCATACACTTCATACTGCCCTGGCAAAATTGTCCAATATTTAAATATTTTTTTATTTTTTATTAACTCATCTATCTTCTACCTGAAATTTGTTCAGTATAGGTATTCGCTGTTATTCTGAATGACGCTAATGATAATGATTTACACATGCTGTTATTCATATCACATTGTTTTAGGTATTAATAGGTGAATACGAAGCAACACTGAATCAGAAGACAAAGGACCGGCAGGACGCGGAGGAAAGAGCGCGCGAGGCTAACGAGAGGTACAAACGCGCTAAGGAAAAGCTTGAACAGGACATTATTACGGGTAAGAATACCACTACCTCGAGCGTGTCTGACAAAACCATATAGGTACTAACCACTCACCTAGCCGTGTAGCATTAACGTTTCTGATACTGTAACTCGGCGGGTCACTGCGAGCTTAAGGCGCTCCACGCGCCAGCGGCTCGCAGCCTACGTACTCACTTGATACAGTATCAGATATCAGCTTCACGGCTTGGTAAGTACACTGCTTAAGCTATCGAAGCGTAGGGCAAGGCTCGCTTCTAGGATAAGGGTGCTTTGCCACCAGAGTCATAAGAGTCAGACGCATTATGAATAACGAATCCACCAACAGGATTGAGTAGGTAAATACTGCTTTTTATACCGTCACATCAGACCTCTGCTGATCTCATAAAAAGAACTTAGCAGCGGCCAGGCACAACCAGATTGAAATACGTGAGAAAAGCGAACGAGGAAGCATTAGAGTATTGTGCGAAAAAGATGCGAGTGAGTCTATTTGACAGCTCCATTTTACATTATTTACATTTCCTTAGCCGCTATGCCTCCTCGCACTGCTCTGGTGATAGTTGTCGGACTCTTCTTCCAAACAAAATAAAACTAAATAATTATTAAACATTATCACTTTTATAATTTCATAGTCATCCTACCTATTCTATAGCATGCTTACCATCAGGAAGTTTTACTGCTAGAATTTTTAGCGACTATCCTGCCTGAAGTCTTCCACTTTAACCTCACTCATCATTACCCCAGTGACGACCTCCGTAGCCGAGAGGCACCGCCGGACAATATATGTCGCCGCCATCTCCGATGTTTCGTGTACGATCCCCGGTCGGGTCAATGTAGAAAACGAACGGTACCGTCGTTGTTTCTGATTTCTATAACACAAGTGCTTTAGCTACTTACCTTAGGATCAGAGCAATGTATGTGATGTTGTCCAATATTTATTTATTAACCCTACAGAGCGTGAAACAACCGAAGAGCTGGAAGCTCTGACGACGCTCTGCCGTCAGCTGGAGGAGTGGCGCGAGGAGACCGAGTCGGACCTCACCGTCAGCCAGCGCATGTCCGACAAGATGCGCGCCGAGAAGCGCGCTCTGGCCGACGAGAAACGGCAGCTCGTAAGCATTGTTTTAGACGAATAGTCGCCGTCAGATATTTTGTAGCAGACAAGGTGACCAAATACTTCTAAAAAGTTTAAAATGACAATAAGTTATATCTATAAACTTGACGTTATGAGAGTTCAGATATTATAGGTTCGCTGTTTGTATAGTTTTAATGACTAGCATCCGTTCAGAAGTATTTGGTCATCTTGTCTGCTAAGAAATATCTGACGGCGACTGTACCAAAACCATACTTAACAAAATTACAACGACAACACGTGGCCTACGCATTCACATGTGTAGGTAGGTCATCCCGACAACAACATAACCATAGCGCCAGCGACACTGTGAATGCTGTGGCTAGCTTTGTCAGGTCACAACTGAACCGTCTGACTGCAAACACAAGCCACAACGGATCTTCATGGCAACTACTAGATTTTTTAACACAACCAAATCGACATTTTGTACGAATAGGAGGGTGTAATTGTAATACGTGTGAAATAACCCCATAGGGTAAATGCATTTTAAGAAGAGTAAATAAATTATTCCAATCCTTATCTTTCGCAATGCCTATTATTGTAGACTAGGTACGTCTAATCTCACGTATGACACTATACTATTTGCCGGTGAGATTTCTTCGTGACACAACGGTACCTAAACCTATAGTTATTCAGGGGAAAGAGTTGAACTTAGCTTAGAAAATACAAAATTATAAAAAGATCTTCCGTCATATTAGAAGCAAATATCAGGTAAAGCAATTTAAAACAAAATTAGATAGAAGAAGGTAAGTATATCAGTAATCAGTAGATTTCTCAACAATATATTTTGTTTAATTCCTATGATTATTTATATTTTCTAGGATATGATAATTTACGGCCTAACCAATGAAGTGTGGAAGTTGGAGTCAAAACTGGAAATGTTCCAAAAACAGCTTGAAATCAAAAACGTTGAAATGGAGAAAGTAAACGACAAGGTAATGTAGAGTTCTTTCTAAGCTGCAATTATTAAAACTTATTAGGTTTAATTACTTCTATGAAATAATTGCCAGGTGACAGCATACGCTGCAGAGCTTGAAGACCTGGAGCTCGATAAGAAGAGGCTGGTGAGCCTCTGGAACTCTGTGCTGATAAACATACAGCAGCGCGACAAAGTTTATGACTCTGTGAGAGATGATTACAAGTAAGTTATTTACCTATACACAATATTTTTGGTTGGTGGGGGGTACCTAAGTTCGGTAGCAGTGTTGTTACTACAACACAACACACCTATTAACTCCGTTGCCAATTCTAGGCAGTGCGGCTCTTAGATCATAAGCCTATAAAATAGTGCTCTCTTGCTTCGGTGCCGAGGCTGTGTCGTAAAGTTCTGAACTGGAAGACAACGTTTCTAAGAACGAGAAGGAAAGCTTTAGTGAACTGGCGCCGAGTTAATAAATGTGAAACCCGTGAACATTCATCATAATCACCAGTCTTTGGAAGTCCACTGTATACCTCCCCAACAACTTCCCGCAAGCTTAGCTAGGTCGTCAGTCTACCTGGTGGGAGGTCTGACCACGCCGCGTCTTCTAATGCGTGCTCGCAACTCGAGAAGCATCCTTCTCCAACGATTGTAAACATTAGCATTATGTTGTTAGAATACTGCAGGAGAACTACCGCACGCTGCTGAACAACCTGGAAGTCACGAAGAAGGTGACGATGGAGGAGATGAACCGCGGGAAGGAGCTCGCCATGAATAAGGACAAGCTGACCTACGACATCGACCACGCCGCCAAGCTGTGTATGTACTACAGTCCTGTACTCCGACTAATAAAAATGAGGGTTACCTAACTGTTTTAGTTGTATGTTGGTGTTGAAGTTACCTTACTGTCTTACTTGTATGGTGACAACGGGTGTTGGTATTCCGTTTTTATTTTTTAAGCCAGAGCCTTAGAGTTATTATTGCACGAATAAAAAATTTGAATTAGTGCCATAACCACCACCACCTGCCCTAAAAATAAAATCAAGCACAAACTGGCACAAAACACCGGTACAACATCGGCAATCCACGTTTCAGCCATATAACTCCACTCCGCTGCTGAACATAGGGCTTCCCCAGTGACTTCCAGATTGGCCGGTGAAGCAGCCTGCATCCAGCGGATTCCTGCAACCTTCACTAAATCGTATGTCCACCTTGTGGGTGGACGTCCTACGCTGCGATTGCCGGTGCGGGGATTTCATTCCAGAACCTTGCTGCTTTTGCCCCATCGGCCGTCAGTTCTACTTGCTGTGTCGCCCAGTGCCACTTTAGCTTGCATATTCACGTTCGATGATGAATAAGTTGTGATGTTTTTAGACGATACAGAAGACACGAAGAGGATAACTCTAGAAGGGCAAATAGGCGAGTTAGGAGAATCTATTGAAATGACGGAGAGGGACGAGGAAATGATAAAATCTGTAAGTATTTTTTATCAAAGCCCACCTAAAAATTACTGAAACCATATAAACCCTTACTAAATCTGTAAAATTGTTGTTTACAGGAGAATCAGACAATGCTCAACATACTAAAGAGCACAGACAAAGAAATCGACCGCAAGACCGAATACAAACTCAAATTGGAGAATGAAATCCTGGTGAATCTGCAGGAGTGCCTCCTCAACGATAAAGCCGTGGAGTCTATGGCTAACGGAATCAAGAAGATGAGGGAAATGTCCAGAAAACAGGTAACCAAAGTTTTTCACATTCTCAAACGTATCGTAACCTACTTACATATCATTTCATTTTCACCTAAAATTTTATAGACTAACCTCTAGGTATATATTTATGAAAGTTTTTATTTTTGATATTCGTTACTCAATCACGTTTAAACCACTTAAACGGTTGAACGAAATTAGCTGAAATAATTATGCCAACACATCCCACAGGTCATCCTACCCTTTTTTGTGTTGTCGTGGGATCTTTCACTCCTCTTTAGCTTAATTCTGAAGCCGAAGCAGACCAAGTCGCGGAAAAATCTATAAATAATATGCAATTCACAATTTTCGAAGGAAATATCCCTTATGGCAATGGAGAACCAGCACGCAAAAGTGATGCTAGACATCGAAGTCCACCGCAGCAAGCAGGCGCGCAACAACCTCATCCTCGAGGAGAACCTGGCCAAGGTCCGCGAGAGGGAAAAGGAGATAGACCAGCTGCAGGACAAGTACGACCAGAAGGCTCTCCTCGTCACCAGGAAGCAGAGAGAGCTGGACATCATTATCAAAAAGTTTAGTGCGCTGAAGGAAATATTCGATGTAAGTTTTTATGTTACGTTTATCGATTTTATCCCTACCTACTGATAGCTTATAGTACCGCTGCTAGCACAGTTTCATCTTTACATAGTATAAAATTAAGTCGGTTCCGCTGTCTGTTCGCTAAAACCTTTTAAACTACTCAACGGATTTTAATACAGTTTTCAGCAATACCTAGATACAGTGATGCAAGAAGAATGTTTATATGTATAATATACGAATAAACTAAAGACCACGCGAACGAAGTAGCAGACAACAGCTTGTATTCGATAAAAAGCCATGAAAATCCATTTTTATTTAATTACGTGTCTTTATCACACTAAGTCGACTTTGCAAACTAGTGTCATGTCATGATAAACCAAAATTGACAAAACCTAAAAAAGGTAAAAGGTACTTAGTACTTTCTTTCCAAATTTCAATCTGTGTTACTTATGTCGTTTAACTGGTAGGTAACGGGCACAATTTAAATATAGCCGTTTATTCTAGATGAAATCGCCTCAAGAGCGGCGTATAGAAGAGTTGGAGCAACAAATCAAGAGCCTGCGCGAGCGCACCGAAGGCATGCAGCATGAGTGGCTGCGGTTACAGGGTCACGTGGTCAAGCTCACCGCACACCACCATAAGCTTGTCGCCGATATCCATCTAATCAACAAGCGTGAGTTAGCCTTTCATAGAATTAGTCAGAAATTAAAGCTACAGTTAGTTACATATAGCTAGCATATTTACACCTGTGGCTTTATAAATATGGGTGAACGATTGCGTCTGAGGACTATAGAAAGGGTGAACAGGGTGAAACAGATCATAATATTCTACCAAAATGTTTCGATATACCTACAATTTGGAATTCTACTCAGTAAATTTGAGCGAATTTCCCAAAAGAAAAAGTATCGCATTGCCATTTTGTCCAATAGAAATGTTGGAAGTTAACAGGCCAAATATCACTTAAACTAACTTTTTATATAGGTATTAAAAATGACCATCGGTTTCCAGTCCCTGAACATATCCTCTAATTATTAGAAAAAAGTAAAAATTAAAGTAGTTAAAACGTCGAAAAAATAACAGTACTCAGCCATGAAACAATATAAACTGTGTGTGTGTGTGTGTGTATGCAATACATGCAATATTTTATCAGAGATCCAAATCTGCGAGCAAAAGACAATGCGGATCCAATCGGAGTGCGAGAACGTGCTGACGGAACGCGGGCGCGTGGAGCGCAGCCTGCGCTCGCTGCGCGGCCGCCTCGAAGTGCTGGAGCGCACGCGCAAGGACGCCTCCGAGAGGAACGTGAACGCGCAGAAGGCCACGCAAGCGATCACGCACGAGTACGTCGCTAATCTGAAGGTTAGTGTCATGGCTTTACATCTATCTATCAATCTACATGTTCGACGTGAGGGTAGGAGTTGAGAGATGCGCAGTGTGCAATAGCGCATTGTGCTGTGGCAAGTGCTGGAGCGCACGCGCAAGGACGCCTCCGAAAGGAACGTCAACGCACAGAAGGCCACGCAGGCGATCACGCATGAGTACGTCGCTAATCTTAAGGTTAGTGCCATGGCTCAACATCTATCCGTCAATATACATGTTGGTTGTGAGGGTAGGAGTTGAGAGTTGTGCAGTGTGCAATAGCGCATTGTGCTATGGCAAGTGCTGGAACGCACGCGCAACGACGCCTCCGAGAGGAACGTGAACGCGCAGAAGGCCACGCAGGCGATCACGCATGAGTACGTCGCTAATCTGAAGGTTAGTGCCATGGCTCAACATCTATCCGTCAATATACATGTTGGTTGTGAGGGTAGGAGTTGAGAGTTGTGCAGTGTGCAATAGCGCATTGTGCTATGGCAAGTGCTGGAGCGCACGCGCAAAGACGCCTCCGAGAGGAACGTGAACGCGCAGAAGGCCACGCAGGCGATCACGCACGAGTACGTCGCTAATCTGAAGGTTAGTGCCATGGCTCAACATCTATCCGTCAATCTACATGTTGGTTGTGAGGGTAGGAGTTGAGAGTTGTGCAGTGTGCAATAGCGCATTGTGCTATGGCAAGTGCTGGAACGCACGCGCAAGGACGCCTCCGAGAGGAACGTGAACGCGCAGAAGGCCACGCAGGCGATCACGCATGAGTACGTCACTAATCTGAAGGTTAGTGCCATGGGTCAACATCTATCCATCAATCTACATGTTGGTTGTGAGGGTAGGAGTTGAGAGTTGTGCAGTGTGCAATAGCGCATTGTGCTATGGCAAGTGCTGGAACGCACGCGCAAGGACGCCTCCGAGAGGAACGTGAACGCGCAGAAGGCCACGCAGGCGATCACGCATGAGTACGTCGCTAATCTGAAGGTTAGTGCCATGGGTCAACATCTATCCATCAATCTACATTTTGGTTGTGAGGGTAGTTGAGAGTTGTGCAGTGTGCAATAGCGCATTGTGCTGTGGCAAGACCAATTTGCCTTTTGCGTATCCGAGTAATAGAACTGTATAACGTATAAATAGGGTTCATTTTAGCTTGTATTTTGGACTTATTGTCGCGTACAAAAGATTGATAATTTATTGTAACTGTTTCGGAAGTGAGCCTTCTGTAACTTTATATTATTCTGTGGCATAACTGTTTTTGAGGGTTATCGTTTAAGAAAACTGAGTTTCAAGACAAACTTCTTTCAGGATTCAGAGACACATATAATTCAATTGGAAGAGGAGATAGAGAACATGGATAAAGAAAAAGTTAATCTTACCCAAGATCTAGATCGCGTTCAACGAGAAGCGCTAATTTGGCAGAGAAAGGTTGGTCTTCTAAGAAATGATCAAATTATATATTCAAAATATCATAAATGCTATAGTGAAGTGAAACGTAATTTTTTAGGGAATATTAGCTGTGGAACTGAAGAAAAACATACACAACGCCAAGTCAGCCGCTGGCGAAATCGGTCAGATGCGAAATGAGATCCATAGAATGGAGGTAAGTGAAACAAACACGCCTAAAAAGAAACGAAGCACGAAAGACAATTTACTTAAAATATTTTAAGTAGGTATTTATGTGATTTTAATGTATGTAGGTAAGTATGAAGTACACGAATAGCTATACACCGAAGTAATTTTTGTTTCCGTCTGTTATTGGGCAATATCTAAAATAAATACCCCGACTAGATCACAAAAATGAACGATAAGATGCTAAATTTGTTATACACATTACTCGCATCTATCCTAGGTTCGACGAGAACAACTCCGTCGCACCGGGGAAAAGCTGGCCGAAGACCTAGCACTCTACGTGACGCGGCGCGAAACCGCCATGGAAAAGAGCAGGGCCGCCGCGGCGGTGGAGAAGGCGCACGGCGGCGCGGGGCACACCTCGCAGTCGGTCTACCACCACAAGCTGAGGCTGGCTAGAGCCGACGTCGCGAGGGTTACTAAGGTTTGACACCATCAGTAGCTACAGATAATGCCATCTACAAGAGCAGGGCCACCGCGGCGGTAGAGAAGGCGCACGGCACACCTCGCAGTCGGTCTACCACCACAAGCTGAGGCTGGCTAGGGCTGACGTTGCGAGGGTCACCCAGGTTTGACACTATCAGTAGCTACAGATAATGCTATCCACAAGTTAAGGGCTGCAGTGGCGGTTCAGAAGGCGCACGCCGCGGCGGCGCGGGACACATCTCGCAGTCGGTCTACCACCACAAGCTGTTGCTGGCTAGGGCCGACGTCGCGATGGTCACCATGGTGGATACAATCAGTAGGTACCTAGTAAATAGTTCACTTTTGAAATCTAAGATGGCGGATACTTTTTAAGTCGGACCTTGAGGTATGATAAAATTGACCATCGATCTTAGTGATTGAAGTGTTAACGCACTATGCAACCAGCTCCATAGGCCTTACTTGGTAGCTAAAACGGAATATTACTGCACTGCAACAAACCAACTTTATTCGCAGGACCTGGCCGAAGCCAAAGCCCACATGGAACAACTCCAACAGGAGCAAACGCGGTTGGAGCGCGAGGTGGAGCACACCGCGGCCGCCAACGCGCAGCTGGAGGAAGACGTGGCGCGGCTGCTGCACGAGTGCCGGGACACTGAGCGGCAGAAGCAATGGGTAAGTGAAACGGGTTAGGTATAGTCCACGACTTAGTGGGAACTAAAGCCCCCATGAAACAGCTCCAGCAAAAGCTAATGCTCGAGTGCCGGAATGCTGAGCAGCACAAGCAATAGGTAAGTGCAACAGGCTAAGTACAGTTCAGGACATGGCGGGGGCTAAAGCCCCCATGGAACAGCTCCAGAAAGAGTAAAAGCTACCGCTCGAGTGCCAGGGCACAATACGTATCCACAAACTATGGCTCACCAGGAGCTGACCAGGGTGACCACCGAATCTCCTGTCCTTGTCCCTCCTACAGCTGAATAGGAATAGATACGGAATGGATGGATACTGACTGACACAAAGTTTTGGTCGAACTCCGTCTAGACTCGCCATTGACTCGATAGTAGAGGAACTTACAATACGTTTCCTAGCCACACCCTAGATAGGGTTGCGAGTGGCGCTGTCGTATACGAGTTGTGGCTCTATAAATAAATACCTATGTTATTTGGTGTGTGTCTAATAAAATTCCGCATTTATTTCAGTTGCTAGAGCGGGTCGTGCGAAGCCAACGCCTCGGCAACGAGCTATCAACTGCCATAAAGCGCCAGTCGGTCAAAGTTAAGAAGCCGAAATCTGCCGTGCTCACTGAGTACGACCAAGCGCGGGCCCTCAACGACCGCCTGAAGTATATCGTCGAAACCCTCTACAAGGAATACCCCTACTTGGGAGACAAGTTTGAAACTATTATGAATACGTTGAATATCTATACTCCCGATGGTTCCCCCAGACTCACCGAGGAAGCGGGGGAGTGTTCCCATCGTATAGATGAAGAAGATGAAGACTCCAATGTTGCCGAAAAACCCTTAGAGAATCCGTAGTTTTATATCCTTTTTCAGTGGTTTGTACTTTTCTATCATGTGTGTTTAGTATCAGAAATAAAAGTTGAGGTCAACATAGAAATAGAATTTATTTTAAAATAACCTTAATATATAAATAAAGTAAGAATTTATTTTATTTGATCAGTAAATAGCTAGAGACAACAATAATTATAAAGTAAGATCAATTTTTAACAAAAATGGCTTGTAAGCTGTACTCAGTCATCTCACATCACTTCTAAAACAATCATTTAGTTTTTTTTTTTTGCAATTACATCTAATTAATTCAAGATTCCCAGAAGAAGGTTCGGGTCCCACTTGAAGAAGTCGACTTTTTTCAAGTGTTATATCATTTTGAATTAATCATATTATCACCCACACGACACACACTGTGCGGTTACTCCATATTGTTGCTGTTTTAGAATGTTACTGACCGCCATTTAAACGAAGTTGAGGACGTGTAGCAAATTTAAATGGGTTCACAAGTTTACACATTCTAATTGCCAAAAAATGCTTTTGTCTCGGTGTCTGCCAATGAGAATGCATCATTCACTTTTATTTGCAATTTATGAGTAAATGTAATAAACAGCTGCGTCTGCTTCCAAGTCCATGATGGCTGGCCGTAATGCAGTAGCCGCTCAGTGTCGAGTGGCGAAGTCACTTAACTATAGCTCACAAGTAATGTTGACTCACACACTATCTATCATCACGAGTCACAATCACTTTACTCTCCGCGATAATGAACCCTGTCCCTTTATATTTAAAGTTGTATATCACGTGGAGAGCAAGTGTTTCTCGTGCGCCGTAAACTCGTGCCGCTTGCGGTGGTCGGAGCGGTGGAACTTGATGCCGCAGTACTTGCAAGGGTAGCGCTTCTCGCGCGTGTGGCTCAGCATGTGGGCGCGGAGGTACCTGCATAATTAGCAGGAATTGTTTTAATACTCAATTATTTATTGCGCTCCGAGACATTTAAGTGATTGTTTTCCCGCAGTAAAATGATTCTATTTTAGTAGTACAATAGATTAATTACGTTTTTTTATTCAAATCGCCTGTACGGAGCGCATGCGATGCAATTTATGCTATGTATCAGTGTATGGACACTGCAAGACCTGCAACCATCCGCATTATGCGACCGATGCACTCGCTGCGCGCTCTGAGCGCGGATAGCGTGAGGTGCCATACGATTTCATACAAAGAAATCTATAGAGATGCGCGATCACCGTGGCGGACGGCTTTATTCTGAAACGATCCTACAAGCTATCAACTCACCCCTGCCTAACGAAGCTCATATCGCAGAGCGTGCAGCCGAAGGTCTTCTCCTGCGAGTGCGTGTACGCGTGGTTCTTGAGGATCGTGGTGGATGCGAACGCCTTGCCGCACTGCTTGCACGGGTACGGCTTCTCTTTCGTGTGCGATCTGACGTGCAAACAAACAGACATATTTTTGAAACGTTAGAATGCCTGTTGCCCAGACATGCAGACGCGGCCTGAGGTTGCGGCTTACCGCGGGGCGTAGCTCCACCCTCTATTAATTCACACCGCCGTCACTTCTTGCCCACTCTTCATCGCGGATGGACGTCTAAGTGATTTAGAAGACAAAACTTTTCTTTTGTTGGCTCTTTGTGAAAATGGACAAAAAAGAACTTTATATCTTACTATAGCCTGCGAGTGTGTTTCATAATGAAATAAACATTATATTCCCTTATTCCAAAAATATAAGACTAGGTTTATACTTAGACTCAATATTACCCAAACAATGACAAATAGGATATATTATGTCAATATCACCGACGAATATTTTACAGGCCGTTGCGGCTAGTTGTAAAAAATTGCAACTGGCCGCGCCGCAGGCCGCGTGAGCGTACACACCGAGCAGGGCGGGGAGTGGATAGACTATCTAGCTAGACTATCGATCGAGGGAAAAAATCGATAGTATCCATAGAGATAGCGATACTATCGATATTGTCGATACTATTGCTAGTATCGATAGCGCCATAAGCGTAAATACTATCGACACACAGCAATACTATTAATAGTATCGATACTATTGAAGCTCAATATCGGATGCACTATCAATAGAATCGATACTTTGCTCCTGAATATTGGAACAACAATCGATAGTATCGATACTTGAATTGATAAAAAATAATATTCTAGTTGATGACAGAGAACTAGATAGTTATTTTGCTCACCGCTTGCTGCCTTTGCGCTAAAACATACTAGGTCACATCAAATAGTTATATCTAGATTAGAGCCTCAGAATTTTTACTAGTTTTATCAATTAATATTCTTATGCAATACAATTAAATCACAGCCTACTATTGATAACGCAAAAATATCGATAGTATCGATAGTTATTACAATAGTCATAGCCGAGGCTATCGATACTATTGCTGTACAGGGTGTCCCGTAAATCAAGGTCAACCTTGTAACCACATATTCTATACATCATGGTAAACAAATTTTGTTTTATCACTTTTGCAAATTTGCATGAAAATTTATCGACTTCCCATACAACATTAACAAATAAGTCAATTAGATTTGTTAAGACAGTAAAGAAAAACATATGCATAATTTAAAAAGTGATAGATCAAAAGTTGTGCAATATGATGTATAGAATATGTGGTTACAAGGTTGACCTTGATTTACGGGACACCCTGTATACCGATACTATTTAACCAACTGATCTATCAATGCTATCGACAGTATCGATACTATCGATAGACCTTTCGATATTATAGATGATTTCCGAGATCAACTATCGATAGTTCGGCAACACTAATACAAACCCGTGTTTTAGTTGCCATCATATACATTTGTACTTAGAATAGTTTGACGCAAGCGAGCATTTATACTCGACCTTTTAAGCGAAATTGCAATTTAAATATAAATATTCGAGGGAATATTCATTACCGCAAATGCACCTGTAGATGATACTTTTTGAAGAAGCTTTTTGAACAGAACTGGCACAAATGAGTCTTCTCTTTGTCGTGGACTTGTCGCCTGAAATAGAGATATTTAGATTAAATTATGAATGCAACATGCTGTGTAAAAAGTTAACTCTGCGGCGTTGATAAAGATTTAAAAGATTCAACAAGGCAGTGTTTCTCAACCTGTGGACCTTGAAGCCCCAGGAGTCATCTCAAATAGTAATAGTAAAAGGGCTTATTATTGCTGCCGAGCGTTTGTAAGGGTCGCAAATTAAGTATGGGGTCACTGCTGAACATAGGCCTCCCCCAGTGACTTCCAGATTGCTGGTTGGAAACGGCCTGCATCCAGCGGCATCCTGCAATCTTTACCATGTCATCTGTCCACCTTGTGGGCGAACGTCCCACGCTGCGCTTGCCGGTACGTGGCCTCTTGTACTACGTGGTTCTACGTACTATGTGCCCCGCCCACTGCCACTTTAGCTTGCTAATGTGTCGGGCTATGTCAGCTGGAATTCCGGATTTACACGGCCCTGATTCTTAGGTGGCGGGTTAAATATTGGACAACATCACATACATTGCTCTGATCCTAAGGAAAGTAGCTAAAACGACGGTACCACAACAAACAGACCCAAGACAATATAGAAAAGTTCGTTTTCTACTTAGACCCGACCGAAGAGCCCGAAACTTCAGAGATGGCGACGCCATATAGTCTGGCGTGCTGACCTCTCAGCTACGGAGCTCGTCAAAAGATTTACTCTAGGTTACTTACTTATGCGAGGTCAAACTGAGGCTAGTTCGGAACCGCTTGTCGCAGGCGTCGCACGCGTGCGGGCGGTCCTTCGTGTGAACAGACGTGTGTGCGTCGCGCGCGGACGGCGAGATGAAGCGGCGGCCGCACGGGACGCACTCGTAGCGCAGCTGCGATGGGCTGTGCGAAAGTAGGTTGTGTTGTCGCAGGTTGAACACCGCTGTCCAAAAGAAACGTTGTAAAGCTTGTTAAATGAAATGATATAGATTTATTTGCAGACAAACATGGTACAGATAAATAAATAATTTGAATACAAACATCTTTCGTCTGGAGAACACAAGTAAATTTTTAAAACTAATTATACCTGACATCATTAAATCACAAAATAAATTAAATTGCAAGATTATACACATCACATTAATATAATATTAATAGATAAAATGTCAAGAATTTCAAACTCAAAGTTGATAAAAAGTAGTCTGGTGAATGTAAAAGGAGTTCTTGATCAGCCAATTAAACAGTATTTTAATGGTATTCTATTAAATATTTTAATGGTCATGATGAAAACAGCTTTTAAGTTTTAGTTCAGCTTTTTTTGTGATTTATAAGATGTAGCGGCGGCCGTCGGTACACAACAGATACATTGTATGAATATGAAAATGCACTCCCATATCCGGTCAGTTTCCAGGACTATGTGGGCAGCGGCTTACGAAAACATTGTCAAGTATTGTACATTTATAACATCTGAAACGCAACTGACAACCTGATTGTCGACGTGCTGTTGTCCGTACATCTAGTTTTTACGCAACTACTTATGATTATAATGCTTCATGTTTTTGCTGAGTGAAATATTTTTTATTTACTTCTTGTTAAGAAAGAGCGGCACTCCCTGTTACGAGTTGTTATACTCAAAAGGGGGAACCAACCTAACACTTTGTAAAAACTTAAATGAAGCAATAAAGATTTTTGTATTTTTGTATTTTGTATTGAGCAGCTGCAATTCGCAAAGGGTTCGACAGTTCAGGTCATTTCAGTTTATTTTTATTATTGGCTCAAGATTGCCTCTACCAAGGATTAAATTAAATTGCATGATTAATTCTCTATTTTAATAATTATTATTTTTAAAAGAAAATACTATTTATTTACTTACCTTTGTTACAAATAGGACAAGACTTTTTCACTCCCAAATGCTTGTTCTTCTTGTGTTTGTATCTGGCATTGTATGACGAGAAAGTTTTGTCACACAGATTGCATTGTATTCTTGCACGGGAGTCTTTAGGCTCATGAAGCCGCCTGTGACTTTTCAGGTCTTTTACGCTCTTTCCACACTCATCACAAATGTGAGTTTTCGATAATTCTTTTTTACGTTTCTTGCCTTTCTTTGTTGTTCGGTGGTCTGAAATTTTGATACATACATTTAGAATAGATTGCTGTGGTGGCAGCGCATTGATAGTGATTACCACTGTAAAGCAACCACTTGGGGTGGGTGACCATTCCAACCATGTTTAGTACCATTTATAAGAAGCAGCACCAGTTCATCTTTTATGTATTCCTATACCATTCATATTATGATTACCTGCCTGAAGTTTAAATAATAGAAGAAAGTACTGATATTGTTTGTTGACCTAGGCAATACCTACTAAAACGTTAAATGACATTGGGGTAAACAGTAAAAACATACCATTTTCTTTGGTTTCATTGTCTGTTGGAATGAATTCATATTTAATCTTCTTTATAACACTTAATAACTCATCGTCGGACTGGCAAGACTGGATTCCGTGATCTTCTTCATCTTTAATAGGTTCTAATTTTATTTCTGCACTCATAGGAATTTCAACACCGTCACTATCACACAAAGCAAGTCCTTCATTTTTAAGGTCTTCATCTAGAACTGTTTCGCTTTTTACATATGAACTAGACTGTAAATTCTTCAAATAAACATCATTTTTATGTGCTAACAACTTAAAATTGTAGAAAGACATAATTTTCCTAAAACATTTTAAGCACAACTTCGTACTGACTTTGGAATCTTCCCCAACCTGAAATAAATTCATTAAGTTACATTCATGTAAATAATATTCTATAATAAACGGCCAGAACATACATATGATGATTTAGTACCTGAATACTTAAACAAAATAGCATAATATCAGAACTAGTCCTACCGCTACGTTGCGATTTTAAATCAGAAATATCTTTACTAGGCTCATTAGAGAGGCATATTCGACACACAGACAGAAAGTCCATTGTTAAATATTTTCCTTAATTAATAACAGGATAATTGAACGTGTAATAATATTTTAATTTATTTTAAAACATCCAGATGCATCCTTGTTTACAATCACAATTTGAACTGCGTATGCATAGGGTAGAGGTTAGTCTGAATATTTTTTTACATATTTATAAACATGTAATAAAAAACAGTTACACTCAATTTACATGGTGATATAATAAAAATAGTTTTTTTAAATCCAATTAATTCTGAAATCTAAGAAATAAGCTTATCACTGATCCGATCAAATGCATTCATGTTGTACAAAAATGTATGAAGAATCAGAAGAATGGTTTGTCAAAGTTGACATCTGTCAGTATTTGACAGTACACTGACGTGAATTAAATATGGACTGGCTCCCTTAATAACCGTGTATAATCAATCATCTACGTGATATTGGCGGAATTTAACTGTGTGAACCAAGTAATTTGGCCATTAGATAAGAAGAAGGCTCCCCTCAGATTAACTAAGATCTTAGTTATTCTGAGAGGCTCCCTTAAAAATTAATGACAGTTGTGGTACCTTTTTGAAGCGCCTGAAGCTTAGGCTCGGTCTATACGCTGCCGGAAACCGTAGTATCCGCAAGTATCCGTTCAAAAAACAACCTTATTGCTTAAGTGATGGATTGAATCCGCGTTAACCCGGTCCGGTTTCCGGCTGGGTTTAGACCGAGCCTAAGAGCATAGGCTGAAGTGAGACTGAGTACCAGCGAGTACTGAAAACTATTTTGGCGTACAACATATTTTTAAGACTATTTTGTTTGACCAATTATTTCCCCTCGCATCGCCAAAATGTTACCTATTTTCAAGGATTAAATTAAAATTTAAATGCGGCGGAAAATTAGTAATACCCAGGTTTATAAATCAAAGACCCAGGTATTACTTTTTACCCCAGAGTAAACGTACCCAAAAAGAGAATGAGCAAAACGGTATAGAGTGCGGCTACTTCCGAATCATTTTTTAACATATAGACAATGAAATAACGAACAATAAAAAAGAGGAGTCGTAAACGAGCCAGGCAGACCTTTTTTTCCAATAGGCAGGTAGGTATAGATATAAACCGCAAGTTATCCGCCAACGCCACCGTCGTGAGTAGCGGTAATACCCACGCGATATCCTGCGTGGTATTCAGCATGGGATTCCCGCAGTTATCGTGAAAGCGGTATGTGGTACGATACCGCGTGTTCTGCGAAACTTTGTACTCCCTCGAAACGAGCATCGTTTTATTTGTATTTCTTTGTTGTTAAAATCGCTCTATAACTGTCTTATTCAGAGTGCATTTGCTAGTCCGGGACTTAGGTTAAACCACTGTACTAACGTACATAAATCAGTGGTTTAACCTTAGTCCCGTACTAGCAAATGCACTCAGAATAAGTTTAAAAAGTGCGAATTTGTGTTCGAGTAGGGCGTCTCAGTATTAAAATATTCATATGAATGTTACTACATTACTCGTGCAAATAATAAGAGGAGTAAGTATGTTTATTTCATCGAAATAGGGTCAGGATTTAGAGTTACAGCGTTGTAAAGTTTCCGCGCTTTTTAAAGCATTACTTCGCGCGCTTCTGCGAGAACGTCACTGCAAGCACGGTGTTAACCGTGCTGCAACTGCTGCAAGTGTCTTGCTTGTCCTATTGCGTGCGGGCGATGCGAAGATTTTGCCGCGTGGGGCGTACTTTAACGTTTACTGTCTTATTCAGAGTGCATTTTCTAGTCCGGGACTAAGGTTAAACCACTGTACTAACTACTAACGTACAGTCAACAGCACGTCGACCTACCCCAAAAGTCAAAAATTCTCCAATAGATTTTCAAATGACATATAGAGTTCATTTTCAAATGAGAAAATTTGACATTTTGTGGTAGGTCGACGTGCTGTTGTCCGTACATAAATCAATGGTTTAACCTTCCAGTACCGTACCACCGTACTAGCAAATGCACTCTAAATAAGACAGAAGTCATTTTTGAAGATAGAAAGAAATATAAAAGATTCTTTTTTCCTCGAATTACCATTTTTTTAAATATTTGTATTGATGTTACAAAAAAACATTGGTGTGACTCATATTCTAAGATGATAAATATGTATTATATTTAAAGATTAAGTACCTACATTAGAACACCTGATGAAAATAAATGGATTGCTGAATAAATAGTAATGGAAAGCGTTTTTTAGGTAATTGCATTATTTATTTATTTCCTCTGAATTTATTAAAGTATTTTTTTTATTAATTTTATGAACTGCGGCCTCGTGTTGCCTCGCGTGGTCGGAGCGGTGGAACTTCATATCGCAGCAGCGGCACGGAAAGCGCTTCTCGCGCGTGTGGGTGAGCATGTGGTGGATGAGATTCCTGCAGAAATATAGTTAGGTAATGTAAATGTACAGTCAACAGCACGTCGACCTACCCCAAAAGTCAAAAACTCTCCAATAGATTTTCAACTTTAAGCCTGACATATACAGTTCATTTTCAAATGAGAAAATTTGACATTTTGTGGTAGGTCGACGTGCTGTTGTCCGTACTTACGTACGTGTGATAAGATATTTATTTATACAGGATGGTCCAAGCCAGATGGATATAAATTTTTTTTTAGGTAGTTGGCCTAGGGACCTATTTGTGGCCGCCAGGAAAATATCCGTTTACAAGTTTTTTTTTTATTTTAGCAATATCACGATCATAATTTAGGTACAAAATGTTACCTCTTTTGTACCTAAATTATGATCACGTTAATTCCCGTGTAATTAAGTTTAAATTATGCAACGTATAGTTTAAAAGTAACTCCTTTCCTTTCTCCTTTACCCTTACGTAGGGTAGGGCGTACCCTTCCATGTTGTTTATGTGCTCATCATCTTTATTTTTAACTCACCCAGGGGTCCCAAATCCCTTCTCACAGATTTTGCAGATAAAAGGCTTTGTTCCGGAGTGGGTGTACTCATGGTACTTAAGTCCCGTAGAGGTGATAAACGATTTTCCACATTCTTCGCACTTATACGGCTTCTCGTTTGTGTGGATTCTGGATTGCAAATAAAATTAAAATAAATTATTTATTCAGGAATTGCCTAAAATGTTAGTAAGAAAATAAAAAATATTGCAAAATATTTTTTTAAAGTAGCTCCCACTCCCATACATGTAACGTGGGGATGAATTTATTTTTCATCATCTACCCCATCGTGTGGGGTATCGTTGAATAGGTCCTTTAAAATGACTTAGGGGTTGCTAAGACTATTTTTCGATTTAGGGACCGTTAAGATAACGGTTTAGATAGATCAGTTAGAGTAATAGTCGTTTAAAAATTTGTAGAGTAAAACATGTGGACGATATTTTATTAGGTTGGGGAAAAAGTCTTTTCGCATTATAGTATGTATGAACTTGTAATAAAATCTCTTTGGCTGTACTATTTGTATCCGGCTGGACTTAGTAACATTAAAAGTTTAAATTTTAAAAAAGATAATTCCAAATTCAAATTAGGAAAATGTGTGTTTTTCATTTTTTTTTCGTACTGTCAAGATGAGTGAATCTAATGAAGAAATACGATACATTTTAAAATTTTACTACAAAAAAGTAAAAATGCAACGCGAGCCGCTAAAAAAAATTGCGATGTTTATGAACCTAGTGCAGTGTCTGTGAGAGTAGCACAAATTTGGTTTAAGCGTTTTCAATCCGGAAATTTTGATGTCAAATATGCACGTCGTTTTGGTCGCCCTATTACGGATAAAATTGATGGCATTTTTAATAAAGTGGAGCAAGATCGGCATTTCAGTAGTTACGACGTAGCTGAAGAACTGGGCATTGACCACAAAACAGTTTTGGCGCATTTGAAAAAAACTGGGTACACAAAAAAGCTCGATTTTTGGGTACCCCATGAGCTCACTGAAAGAAACCTAATGAACCGTGTACTCATTTGTGATTTTTTATTACGACCAGGGCCCCGTCTTCAATTTCTTGGAGGCTCTGGGCACATTAGAAAAATGGGGCCCATGAGATTTTCTCACATGAAGCAAAGCGAGCGCCAAAATTTTTGAGCTTTAATCTTGTAATGATAGCTATTCGCTGTAGTGGAGTATGATTTACATATAACCGGAAAAAACTGCAAAGCGAAGCGAAGCAAAAGCAAAAAACAAAATTTTATTGAGATATTAGACACTTTGCACAAGAGGCCACGGCAAGGCAACGGCGACAGCATGAGCGAATGCGACGGCCAGCGGCACGCAGAATGTTCTATTTGAGGTTTACGCAGAATGTATTAAAGCTTCTCAATACAATTGCACTTTCATACATTTAGGCCTCCACCTTTGCCATAATCAGAATAAAATAAAAAGTCTAACGGACAGGGATGATGCATAATTTATATCAAGTTGTGAGAAAAAGTGGCAAGTAAGTTTAACATGATGAGCAAGAACATATTGTAAACGAAATTATTAGGAGCCTAAATTTTTATATGCATCGCGCCGTTCTTGGTAGAGCAAACATTATGCAACCCAAACAAAAACCGTTTTTTTACGGTATTTTTAAATGGTTGTTCTTAAATATCAGTTGGCGCGATATAGCAGGAGGCCCCATCGATCGCGGGGCCCTGGGCACGTGCCCATAGTGCCCAGTGGGAAAGAGGGGCCTGATTACGACGTAATGAAACCGAACCATTTTTGAAGAAGCTGATAACTGGTGATGAAAAGTGGATCACGTACGACAAGAACGTGCGATAAAGGTCGTGGTCAAAGGCCGGTCAGGCTTCACAGACTATGGCGAAACCCGGGTTAACTCGCAACAAGGTGATGCTGTGTGTGTGGTGGGATTGGAAGGGCATTATTCATTATGAGCTGTTACCACCAGGCAGGACCTTCGATTCTGAATGCTACTGCGAACAACTGATGAGAATAAAGCAAGAAGTTGAGGGAAAGCGGCCGGAATTAATCAACAGAAGGGGTGTGGTTTTTGATCATGAAGCGCAACACACAATCAATAGACCTCACACATCTTTAGCCACTCAGCAAGAATTAAGCGAGTTTGGCTGGGAGGTGTTAATGCATCCGCCGTATAGTCCTGACCTTGCACCTTCAGATTTCCACCTGTTTCGCTCTCTTCAGAATTCTCTAGGTAGTGTCAGGTTAACATCACGAGAGGACTGCCAAAACCACTTGTCGCTGTATTTTGATCAGAAGCCCCAAAATATCTATAGCAATGGGATCATGTCCCTACCTACAGGATGGCAAAAAGTTATCGAACAAAATGGTACCTACATACTTTAGTTAAATTGAAATAAACTATATTAAATAATGTTTTAAATTTTCTTAAAAAATGCGAAGAAACTTTTTCCCCAACCTATTATTTAAGAAAACATTAGAAGTGACTTAAATTTAGTAATTGCTAAAATATGTTGTGGTAACGACGGGCAACTACGGAACCCTATACTGCGCGTGGCACGACACCCACTTGGCCGGTTTTTTATAAAATTGTTTTTTTTAGAAGAAAAAATCTATTTAAATATATCTTGATGTAAGTATGTGTCGTAGCCCGATCTTAAAATTAAATACTTCATGATGTGGCCGGCCATTTCATAAAATGGTCGTATTTCATAAAACGGCCAAACAAAACTGGCAATATCGTTTAAACGTCAACGTTTGATGATATGTCAATCAACGTTTGGCCATGTCATTAAAATAGGTATAAATACGTTTGCAATTTACTGGAATTCGTTTTATATTAATTTTGGGCAATAGATAAATAAAATATTAATATTTTTAATTTTGAAAGGAAGCTAATAAAGGTATTACTAGGTACTAAAAATAACAATAACAATTTGTCAAGCGCCTTAACCTCCGACCGACCTATTGCTGTCGTATTCAGAGTGCATTTACTAATCCGAGACTAAGGTTAAACCACTGTATAACGTACATAAAACAGTGGTTTAACCTTAGTCACGGACTAGCAAATACACTCTGAATAAGACAGTGGTTGTGAAGCAGAAAAAAAATAAAGGTTTTTCAGTACCCGAATTGAAAAATGCACAAAATAATATTCTGGCTAACATTTCAACAACAACGCATTCCTTACCGCAAATGTCTCTGAAGGTGTGGATCTCTTGCAAAGCTCTTGGAACAGTACTGACACATGAACTTCTTCTTACCGTGGACTTCTCGTCTGAAGCATTTTTTTTTATTAAACTCAAGGTAAGTAATCACAGAATAAAACTTGTGGTACTGAGGGACAAATATTAGGTCCTCACATATGAAATTGCCGTTCAGTATCAAAAAAGTGAAAACTTTTTTAAATGAAATTATTATATAATCAATCGAAGTATGCGCCGTTGTTATCGATACACTTTCACCATTTTTTAGGCAGATCATTGATCCCTTTTCGTCTCGGCAGCATTGGTGCCACGGTGGAACTCGTATTCGTAAATACCGCGAATTTTCAATTTGTCTATAGTTGTTGTTATAGCAATGTTAAAGCTCAAACAAATTAATTGCGATGTGAAAACAAATGAAATGCGAAATTTAAAACAATATAATATTTTGGCTTTATTTAGAAAAAAATAAATGAATTTGGAATTCCTTTAATCAAACGCAAGATTGAAGTCCCGGCCAAACCAACACGTGCGCGATGGCGTGCGTGGTGGCGTGGGCGTGGGCGTTCAGATCGTGCCATAGCATTTGTATCGACGAGTTCACACCGGTTCGGACAGCGGCGGCGTGAAGCTTGACATTCAGCGTTTGCACGCGCGGATAAATAAAAACGTTTAAAGCTACTAAAAGCAATGAGAGAAGCCAACTAGCTTTTTTAACCAGCTTTTTTCTTTCCTACATCTTCGAATAGCTTCGCTCGGGTAACCGCGTTGAAATTAATTAATGCGAAACTCAGTAAATAAATGAATAAAAAATACTATATAAATTCTTTGTTTATTTAAGGGTTAAGCTTTTATATTCGTAGTATATCTGCAAATAATCTGATAAAAAATTGTTAAATCATAATTTATACAACATCATTAGATAACTTTATTATGACTAACGTGTTTAATCTTCTCTACTTCATCCATAACTCTTAACTTCATCATTTCTTATAGGTTTATACGTCCGAGCGAAAGATACATTTTCGTGCTAGGCCTCCTGAACGCGTAAGTGTCCTGTTTGGTGTGAACTGGCCTGCACGCCCACGCCACCGCGCACGCTTACGCCCCCGCGTTGGTTTGGCCTAAGCTTGATTTTTTATTTTAAAGTTGCCAGTATTGAATATCGGCAATTTCATATGTAAGGACCTAATAGATACAACCTAAGAGGCTCGGATTGGGTTTAGGCAGCTCTTTGTCTGCGCAGTCGGGTACACAGCTTTTTTTATCAGAAACCGAATACCTTCGCTTCAGTAACTATTATTCTATTTTTTATATCGCTGCTGCTCCGGCTGAAAAGCCAGGTATTCCTGTGCCTTTATTGATCGAAAAAAAAAACTTACGCGCCATTTTCTGTAAATATTATTTGGTAAAGTTGTTGTTGTGTGGCTAATTACTATCAAATATGTGTAATTCAAAGAGTGAAGATGAGCGAAATATTAATTCTTTCCAGCCGGAAATACTTAATGAAACGCGTAAGATAGCCTGTTGCCGGCAAAATCCAGAGAAAAATACTTGGCGGCTTACGAAACATTCAATCAGTGGAAAAACCGCAAAAACGCAAAGTCAATTTCGGAGAAGGTACGTTTTTTTTTCTTTGAAATTGTGTTGTAAAACGTCGTATGCAACTCGTGTGCATTGATCATTACACACTCGGCTTCCTTACCGCGCTCGCCTATGGCTCGCGATTACAATAATATACAATACCTCGTATGTAATGACCAACTTAGCACACTTGTATCATAATGACTATTATGCATTTGTACTTACTTGTGTGTCGTCATTTGTCCTAACAAGCGGAAGCCCTTATTACACTCGTCACAACTGTGCGGCCGGTCTTTCGTGTGGATGGTCGAGTGCACTTTGAGTAGGTATACAGTGAGAAAGCGTTTCTCGCAGTAATCGCACTTGTAACGCAACTTCGACGAGTTGTGCATGGACCGGTTGTGACTTATTAGGTTCTTCACAACTGTTTTAAAAACAAGAACACATATTGAATTAAATAAGTTTGAATAAAGTAAAAGTAAAAACTTAGCGAATTATAGGTTTTAATATCTATGTTATAATTTAACACCCATATTACATGGTGAGCCATACGGTCTATGATCGAAAACATTGGCGGTTTGCCACATTGACCAGTAAATCTCTTGATAGTTTCATGTCTTGCATACTATTAAGCTTCCACAACGCAGCTATTATTCTAAAATCTGTCAGCGTTACTCTAGAAAACTGTTACTACCTTTAAAAGATAGCTTGATTGATAAAATTAAGTGTGTAGTGCACTAATTTAATAGTTTCTGCACATCAACATGTTACAAGCGGGTTCCCTACTCTAGCTCGAATAACATTTCGCCGATGTTCATTTGCTCGATGTCTATACCTCGAAGGTACACTAGCTCGGTTGGTCGTTAGCTCGAAAGATCAATAGCTCAAAGGCTTATTTGCTCGACGAGTCATTAGCTCGACGGCTCGTATCGTCGATGGGTTATTTGGGACGTGTATACTTATACAGCCCGGAAGAGGGCTTATATACAGAATAAATAATTTCATTTCATTTCCTCAACATAATGATGTGTTCGAGGAAATAACCCATCATTGTGTTGTGGAAATGTGAAATGTGACATGTTGATCTTTCAAGCTAACGAACGACCCACCGAGCCAGTGTACCTTCGGGGTATAGACATCGAGCAAATGAACACCGGCGAAATGTAATTCGAGCTAGAGTAGGGAACCCGCTTGTAACATGTTGATGTGCAGAAAATATTAAATTAGTGCACTACACACTTAATTTTATCAATCCACATCCTTTGTAACATCAAATACAGTATTAAGAGTTAAAGCGTTGATAGAAAGTCTAGTTTTTGCCCTTACCCCGCGTTTCCATTCAGCCACTCCCATTACTCCTCGCGCTGATGGCAATATTGCCCTAAAGGGCTGGATGCGTATTTTTGAAACGTTCGAATTCCAATTCGCATACGAAATCCTAGGAGTTCTTATGTATGTATGCGAATTGAAATTCGAGTGCTTCAAAAATACATCTCCTGAATGTAAACGCGACGGCAGTATCAAATCAATCAACGCGAGCATAGACGCATGTGTGTTTACACTTATCACTCAGCCACACTTATCACTCAGCCCTCATACCTACTTCTTTACTCGACGACTCGCAACCTCACTTCAACTCGCAACTTCGAAGGCGTCAGCATTATGTCTGCTTAGTAGCTCAGTATAACTTTTACGTAGTACAAAACTTACTCTGTGGTATAACTAACTATTTATGTGTTATGTAAAGATAAAAAATAAGTTAAAAAAAATTAAGAACTGACTTGTGACTTAAGAAATTATAACATTATTTTATTTCTCAATTCATTGTGTTAGGGTCCAGTAAGCTTCGCTTTATTCTGGTGTCGTAGTAACCATGGGATAAGGTCATGACTGTGTTCAATACCAAAATGGTTTCTCTAGTTTCTGGTTGTACTGGCTAACAGCAGTATGATATGCTTATTAGAACCATTTTAAATTTTAGATTAAACTAAATTATTTAGGTTTACATGTAATAATGCTAAGTTTTTATACAGAATAAATTTTATCTTATCTTATCTCTGGAATGAATTTGTTATTTATTTATTCATTATTGTACGAAATACATGTACAATTGGCGGACTGCATGCCTTAAGGCATTTGCTACCAGTTAACTATTGGGCAGGGCAGAAACATCAAGGTAACAAATATTTTTCTGAAAACCGTATCAAAATTTTTTAAGCGTCTTTTTTTAAAAGTTAGTTTCGTACAGGGTTATTATTTTATCATTACTCCAATTACATGAATAATTACTTATACCAAGTACATACAATTGCATCGGCGATTGCATAATGCAGACTCCCAAACACAGCACGGAATCATCGTCCTTCCGTGCTAGAACGCAGCGCCGGCGCAAGAAGGCTGAATGTAAACACTCACTCTGCTAATACTTCCCTGCCCAAATGGGCTGAGTATAAATTCACCATTAAACATAGCATCACCAAGCATGTCTAGTAAATGGAAAAATTTACATGCAAATGGCATGCATGAGTGATTATTCCTAAGTATTTTTCAACAATCAGAGATCAGTGCAAAACTGCAGTGATGAGAAGTTATTATTTATTAGTTGATCACAAGAGAAAATATTTTCTGACTTACCCTTGTTACAAATCGGGCAAGGAGTTGTCTGTGACAGATGGGTGTAACGCTTGTGCTTTGACCTAGCATCATAAGAAGCGAAGGTTTTGTCACACAATGGGCATGGTAGCCTCACGCTGGGATCTCTGCGTCGCGCGTGCCGCAGCATGTGTTCTTTCAAGTCTTTCACACATTTACCACATTCTACACAAACATTTGGTAGTGACATAGTTTTTTTACTAGTTTTTCCTTGCTTTGCTTTGAGGTCAACCTTCTCTGGAACCATAAATATTACATTATTAATGTCCAGTGATTAGAATAATGCTAGTTAATCACATCATACAAATTTATAAAACAAAATAAAAACTAAAACCATACTAAAACTACTCCTAATTTTACGTTAAACAACTACAATGTAATTTATCGAGATTTAAATGGATTAATTATATTAAAAATGTTTAATTAGAAGAACTCCACTTACTGCTTCCTTTGAGTTCATTAGGTTCGGGAATAAATTCATATTTAATTTTTTTAATCTTACTCAATAATTCATTGTCAGACTGGGAGTCATCGGGATCATTTTCATATTTTATAGGTTCTTGCTTTATTTCAGCAAGCAGTGGACATTCATTATCATCACCACTGTCATACAATGATGGTGCCTCAGTTTTCAAGTCTTCTTCTAGAAATACGTCACTTTTTATACGCAATGTAGGGTCTAAATTCCTTAAATAAGCATCACTTTGAAGAGCTATTAACTTAAAATTATAAAAAGACAAGATTTTCCTGTAACATTTTAGGCACAACTTAGTAGTAATGTTTGAATCATTTTCAACCTGAAATAAATAAGTAATAGACTTAAGACTTAATAAGGAAATAGTACAAGACTTACTTACTTCAAAATAGGAAAATAATTTCAAATTCAGACGAAAATAATTACCTGAATATTAAGACAAAATAACACAATTTCAAACCAGTTCTTATCACTTTGCTGAGACTTTAAATCCGAAATATTTTTACTAGCCGCAGTGGTTAAACATGTTCGACATACAGAAGAAGCCTCCATTGCACAAACAAGAAATATTTATTATATTACTATTCATTTATTAACTTGAATCTACTATGAATTTTTAAGATGAGCAATTGTGTGATGAATACAAGGAACATTACTACCAGAGGAAGAATGTCAACTCCATCCATACAAATAAATTAGGGACATTTTTTTACCGCGCCATCTATTGTCAACCCAATATAAATGTTGTGAGGCGGGAAATTTGAAAGTAAGGTACTCAATATTATTTTTCATAAAGTAGGTGTCGTTCCTTCTGGTTGTACAAAAGAATGTAAAATTATTTCATTTAAATGAAATAGTTTTTCATTCTTTTGTACAACCAGAAGGAACGACACCTACTAACTAATTCATGCTTTTATATTAATTTACATTAATTCGCCGAATCGGAAAGAAAAATGACTTATTATGAATAAAAATACTAGAATATCCTTAACTCAATTTATTATCATTCAAATGGCGTCAGTTATTACATAATGTTGCTTTAATTAAATAATTATATATTCACAAGTAAGTATAAGTATTGGACAACATCACATACATTGCTCTGATCCTAAGGTAAGTAGCTAAAGCACTTGTGTTATAGAAATCAGAAACAACGGCAGTAGCACAACAATAAAAGATTAATACAATCAATTATTATGTGGTTTATAGCCATTAACGAACCAACGTTCTAATCAGTTTAGGTAATCTATTAGCTAAGTAGATTAATGTAAACACAAAAAGATACTTTTAACACACTACACATTGTAAATTAGATACACTAAGTACAGGTCAGCTCCGTTGAAATGCATGCTGACGCAATGAGCTTGCAGCGTCCATATGAGAACAGCTGTGCTGAGCTGCTTTACAAAACATTTTGGGAAAGTAAACATAAGTTTTACTTTTAAAATTACACACATTTTTATAAGATTTTATTTAACCTGATGTTTCGAACACTTTACAGAGTAATATTATAAAATAATAACTTATTAACTACCTCATTTAACAGAATTCTTTTCGACATCAATGAATCATGTCTGCCTGATGTCCCTGGCTCTGGTTTGTTCGGTACATCCATTGAAAGATTGTATGATGAGCTTCGTTTAGGTTTATTCTGAAATTAGAATAAAAATTACATTAATTGTGCAAAAATGACATATTATTTGAGATAGAGGAAGCAAAACTTATTTTTAACAGAATTCTTTCAGACATCAATAAATCATTGCTGGCCAATGACTTTGGTTTGTTTGGTACATCCATTGGAACATTGTATGATATGAAAAAGAAAGGAAGTACAGTTTCTAAGCTTTCATGACAATCCAATATCCATGTGGACCAAACCACAGGGAACATCAAGTATTATTTGTATAGTGTGCGAAATTTTAAGCAGTAGTATAGTGACAAACCTCTTTACAATCCTCAGGAACAGCAAATCTGTGCAACTTCTGAGAACCCAAAGGAAAATCGCTGAAGAAGTCCAAATGTCTGTTGCAAAGCATTCTGTGTTCTATAAAGTTTACGCTGGAATTGTTGGGGCCAGTATTCTTGTTGGGGCCTTCAGGAAACACATACTTTGCCCATAATTCACAACTGAAACACAAAATCAAAATTATTTTTTCTAGAATTAGTGGATTAATGAATCAAAATGAACTTACCCTGAAAGAAGAGTGTAGTAAAAATAGGTACATACCGAAGTGTGTTAGTCTTCCCAGGATTGGGAAAGCGAAACAATTTGATAAATGGACCCTCAGCCGGTGATCGTCCGCACTTATAGCAACGCCGCTTACTTTCCGCCGACATATTATTAAAAAAGAGTCACTATCTCGAAACAAACACTGAGTAAATATCTCAAAACACAAATGCACAGTCACTATCGTAAAATATTTGATCCGCACCAAGTGGAAACAAATTAAAAACACAGCACAGCAATCTATTGAAAATTTCAAATTTTCAAAACCACACAACGGATGTCACTGTCATCCTGTTTTAAAACCAAAAAATGAATTTTTTAGTCTCTTTTTAGGTCTTGCATAATGATATTTTCTACTCCAGCAACACATCAAACTGCCCAAAGGTAGTGTCTCAAATTCGACAGCTAGAGTTGACGGAGGGTGGATGAATAACACGGGTTATTGTTCTGTGATAACACAGCTTACACTCTTTAGACATATATTAATCTGTGCTCACACCTGATTATGAATGAATGACAACTGACAGTTAGCACTTACTCGGTCTCTAAATCTCTATGGTAGTCATAGACATTGTACAATATCTTTGATGGTAGTTAGTAGTCTATGTAGTTTATTTGATCAGTGGTTAGTAAGAGTTTATTTGATCAGTGGTAGTATTCATGCTCTGTGGTAGTATTAATCCACGAAGAAAAAGGCTATGGTACAGAGCCCACAGATTAGTCAGAGTATGTCTAAAGACAGAGCCGTAGTATTATTTGATCAGTGGACAGAGCCTACAGCACAGGGCTTGTTAACGATACCAAATTCACGCTATAATTATCGTTACATAACGATATCTTCATTAAGTTACAGTTTTAACGGTAACACGGGTAACGGTAGTTTAGTATCGAATCCACTATAATAATGGTAACCAATTAACGTTAAAAGTATCGATATTTTTTTCGTTACCTTAAGCGTTGTTGTCAAACCGGCGCGGTGGCGCGTGCCTGGCCTGATCACGCGCGCCGGCCGGCCGGCGGAATGGCAACATCGCCAGCCAGCAGATAGATGCAAACAAACGTAGGCTTTCAGATTGGCCGGTCTGTGGCCTCCATTCTAGAACTTTTCAGCTCGCTGTGCAACCTTGAGCTTTTTTATAAGGCCCATAGTGAGAGGCTCGGTTTCTGTTTCGCATGTCATTACTGGTAACACACACTGGATGTAGGTTTTCGTTTTTAGGCACTGGTGTATTTTGGACGAGTAGATGTTGTTTAGTTTAGCCCAGCTGCCCAGCCTAGTTGGATTTGTCCTCAAAATTGGACCTTTTATATATATAAAAGGCAAAGCTGACTGACTGATGGATCAACGCACAGCCCAAACCGCTGGGTCTAGAGATTCCAAATTTGGCTCGTAGGTTCCAAGGTGTAGGGGTACACTAAGCAAGGATTTTTTAAAAATTCGTCCCCGAAGGGGGTGAAATGTGGGCCCAAAATTTGTATGAAACTTTTTATTTCTTAGACATATTTGCATGAAATTTAGAATGAATTCAGTACGACAAAAATAATGAGTTACCTATTTTAGGGATTTCCAAAATTCATCCCCTAAGAGGGTTAAATAGGGGAGGAAAGTTTTATACTAACGTACAAGCCAAACTCTTAGGGCTAGAAACTTATAATTGCGCACACGTATTCTTCTTTTGACGTGAGCATCCACTAAAAAAGAATTTTTAAAAATTCAACCCCAAAGAGTGTAAAATAGGGAATGAAAATTTTAAACAATCGCACTGTTTAAACTCTTTAGGCTAGAAACTTTTAATTTCGCACACGTGTTCCTCATATGACGCAAGCACCCACTAAGGAATGATCTTTCAAAATTCACCCCCTAAGGGGGTGTAATGGGGGTCCAAAGTTTTTATGAAACTTTTTATTTCTTGGACATTATTTGCATGAAATTTCGTATGAATTGTGTACAGTACAAATAAATTCAACCCGTAAGTGGGTAAAATAGGGGATGAAAGATTTAAATAATCAAAATTCATCCCCTATAGGGGTAAACCAGGCCCCAAAGGTTGTATCAAACTTTTTATTCCTTGGACATATTTCTATGAAATTTCGTATAAATTAATAACGGCAGAAATAATGAGATGAATTTCAGGGTTTTCCAAAATTCAACCCGTAAGAGGGTAAAATAGGGGATGAAACTTTAATATTACCGCACAAGCCAAACCCTTAAGGTTAGAAACTTTAAATTACGCACACGAATTCCCCTTATGACGTAGGCATCTATATAGGTATAGGCGTATAGACTAAGGAAGGATTTTTTTAATTTATAGGGGATGTAAGTTTTTAGAGAACTTAACGTTTATATAGCTTATTTACGATATTTTATAAAAATGCAAATTTTTGTGTTTTTCTTAATTTAAACCTCAAGCGTTTAAAGTGTATTATTTAAAGTGGGTATCGTGCAAATATGTTTATATGCACAATGCACTTAGTTACTTGTGACGTGGGAAAGAAAATGCAAAAAAATTTAAGTGTCTACTTACCAGACACTTAGGTATAAAATTAATTAAAGCCAATCATATCGATAAACCATCCTTTTATTTGTGAGTAATTTTTGTTATTCATAAGATTACAACAAGATAAAAATACCATATGTATAGTTTGTTTCAGCCAGAAAATACATTTAAATTATTAAGAGGCAAATCCGTTCGTTTTAATGTTAGGATCTTTAAATTTTGTGTTCACGCTT
The DNA here is from genome assembly GCA_950371115.1 of Anania fuscalis. Lineage (NCBI taxonomy): Eukaryota > Metazoa > Arthropoda > Insecta > Lepidoptera > Crambidae > Anania > Anania fuscalis. Next base: position 4,296,245 of record OX493334.1, on the reverse strand, counting down.
TTGATGAAAACACCCCTTATGGGGTGAAAAGGGGGATGAAGTTTTGTATGGAAAGTCCTTTGTTTTCAAAGTAAACATCACTAAAATTATTATTTAGGCTTACGGTTAGGAACTCACTCAAAGTATATAGGTGTTGTTGAAATTAAAACCCTTAAAAGGGGTGAACAGCGGTTAATTGTTTTTTATTTGATGTTCATTATTTTCTAAGTATAGGTTAAACAATGATATTAGAAGTATTTGCGATTCATTAGTTTATTTTTAAATCTAGATTAGCGCGGGCGAAGCCGCGGGCAACTGCTAGTTGTAAGGATACAGCTATGAAATGGTACTGGGTAGGGCGCCACATAGGCATGTTAACTTTGATTTGTCTGAAGGTCCTACCTGTTGGGAATATCTATGACAGCATCGAGCATTGTGCTGAGGTCTTCCAGCGAGCACTGCCCAAGTCTCGATCGAATAGAATGCCTTCTCATATTTTACAAACGCCGAGTATAGTGGCAAGTTATATCGATCTTCTGTATAACTTGTGGTAGCGCCTTGTTGTTCCTAAGCTGTAAGAGCCCTTGTTAACACTTTGAAGCCTTAGTTCCGCTCTATCGCCTCTTTAATACTGTTCGTATTAAAGTTGCGGATATCCTGTCGCACGGACTTCCATATCCGTCTGTTGAATTGCCGATATGCCTTATCGTCAACGGAGGTCTGCAGTGCCATAGAACGTTGTTTTGCCATGAGATTCTTTAATAGGTAAGTACGAGGACTCGTTAAAATTTCTCGTTTCTATGTGTGCTTGTTTACGCCCCCAGTAAATAAGATAGCTAGGCTGTCTGGTACCTCGTCTGCCCCATACACTGCGGGAAATACGTTTTGACGACAAATGGCAGCATTATCTCATAACTTTAAACCGTTAAGGAGTTCTGAGACTTTCATCATCAGCTCAGCAGTATGATGTGATGACTCCCAAACGCAAACATCGGAATAAATTGTTTAAAAATAACAAACACTCTTCATTAGGTGACTAAATTTAATGAGTATTCTCCTTGATTTCCCTGTGATTCCATCATCAGATCCTTACTTGCTGAAAATGAGACCACCTCAGAAGTATACTCTAGAGAGTAGCAAAAGAAATTTGAAATAGGTTCATAATTTCAATTCAAAATTAAACATAATTTCGCCATTAAGTCAAACTTCAAACATTCTTTAGTATCAACAAAGACACAATTGTGTCAATTCTGTCAATGATGCGCCAATAATAAATGAAATGATTGTCATAACTAACTTGCTTGCGTCGTTGTAGGCTCCAACACGTCCAAACACCTCGGGGCACCCCCGCGCAACTGTCAAATCTGCCGATTTTTTTACTACGGGATCGCTCTCAAAATGGCCGATTGACAAACGACAATAGTACCCTCTATCAAAGACTATTGAAACAATAGCTCTGATAATTTTACCCGTGCATACTGCACGTAATGAGAACGTTTGGTATCAAAATGTCATTATTGAGATTTTTGCAATTGTGATGTTGTTGTTTTGGATGAGCGATATTATAATTATCCCACAGTCAAAAGACACCTTCATGGTCATACACGATCATGATGCACGACCGTGGAGAGGCTTGCCAGACGTCAAAAATAATTATTTTTGCGGAGAAATAAAAAAGTATGCCATCCGTTAAGCCTACACACGGTAGTCTTGCATCGTGCATGGAAGGATGATGCGTAGACCACTTTACGGTATATTAAGTTCCTTCAAGAATATTGCGTAGGCACTTAAGACTTTCAGTATCTATAAAAATAAACAAAAACATGTTATACTTACCATTTTATTTCACTAAGTTTTTGCTAAGGAATTATGCACAGTGCGGGCATTCGTGCGTTAAGTTTAATCAGTCGAATAGCCACCACCACATCACTGACTGACTTAAATCTGCGCGCAATGCGCGCATCGAAAATAACGAATGAAAGAGATAGATAGAAAGTAACGTTTCTTTTAACTATACTTGTAGTATGCATTTGGTATCGTTAACAAGCCTAGACCATGGTAACATTATCACTTACCGATAAAATAATCGATAACGTTATGTCAGTTTAACGGTAAAAGGCCATCCAAGGTATCGTTACCAAGCTTATCGTTACCTTTGCCATTAACGCTACCTTCGTCCGGCGAAGGTAACGATACCTGAATTTTAACGGTATTCAAAGCCCTGTCATCAAATCGCTCGATTGCTGTAGTACAGCAATCGAGCGATTTGATGACAGTTTAATTTCAAAAACTTTCGGTAGTACGTTGAAATTCCTTGTTTCCAGCTCCTTTACCTTCAAGTATACCTAGTACCTACTGTGCCCTTAGGGAATAGTTATTAATTACAAGCGCACGAGGCGCTGCGTTTCGGGAGCGCGTTCGACACCAATGACCCTCACCGCGCTCGGGACAGGCGGTCCAGGCCTTCGACACGCACGACTCCGACGTCAACAGCGTGCGCTTCCACTTTGCCATCGCCTCCGGCTCCGAATAACCCCCCATATGGGGTTATTCCCAGTTGCCCCAACCGGCATCGCACAGTGGGGACTGGGAATTTTTGTGAAAAAATATAGCCCACTTGCCAGCGGCCTCCCTCCGAGGGGCATCTGGGATTTTAATTTTTAAACGTCCCAGTCTCCCCTACTCGAGATGCCTCAAAGTATAACCAGATATTTTTTCCATTGTATGTTGCTAAGTGAAGTGGTGGGGGCATGCCGGTGGGGGGCAACTGGGAATAACCCGGCTTCACGAAATCACGAGTATGAAGCGATTTTAGCCGGGTTCAAGCCTCCCGAAGCACGGAGATGCTAGTGATAAATGTCACTGAATATGGTCGGAATGGTCACCCATCCTCTTACAACCACGACGTAGGTCGCTTAACTTTAGTGACCAATGCCAAAGCGCCGCCCGCCACTGAGCTACAACCACCTCTTGGTATGACCTTGCTATGACCACAGAATAATAAAGACTGTATGACGGATCTGATATGACGAGTTTAATATTTGACATTTAGTTTCAAAATAACTTAACGCAAACTTAAAGATATTGTTTTATTTAAAAGATAAGTACAATTTTATTGAGTATCGGAAGATAACACTTCATGCATTCTTTGTTCAAGACCTTCCTGTTCATTGTAAAAAAACAGCGATCACTCTGACACTGAATCACAGACTGTAGGCCATTTCTATTAACATAAACTAACAAAACGTAAACGCTACTAATCATTATTTCTACTAATTCATAAACAGTATGTCGCGTTTCGGGTCACGTTGTTGATCAGTCGCGAAACCGCGATCACTTTGACACTGAAATCACTCACCGGCGATAATATGAACTCACTCTGTAACAAAATAGTCTACGTGCGTTTGTATCGCTCAGTTTACGTAGCGTTTGGGCTTACGTCTAAATAAAGTTAGGGTTAAATTTGTATTGTACAATACATTTTTGTACAATACATATTGTACAATACATTTTTGTTTTACATACAGTAGAAACGTAACGTAAGATAAGTCTGTAAATATAGACTCATTTTATAATAGTAGAATTTTATTGGTCTAAAAACAACACGGGTGAAGTGTAGGATTCAGCAATCAGCTGAGCCGTCAAACTGATAATAGGGATGTTAAATTTTTAGAACGGTTTTTATTTTTTAGATAGACCCATATTAATTTAACAAAATATATTAAAAATTTCGCGCCTTACCGCCCCAAGCTGTCACGTGATTTAATGACGACACTGTGTGATAAACAAACAAACTGTTGTTGCTTATTTAGCCAGGTTTGACAGCTTGTCTATGGGTGTTTCTCACACCGTGACGCCACCTGACGACGTAACGCGCTATGGATAGCGTTTTCAGTCACGTGATACTGAACATTTTTACCCGATTGCCAAACGAGGGCTACTAAACATATTTTTGATAATAATTATTTAATTTATTACGCATATTCATACTTATAAAATATGATTTTGAGCATTCTTCCCTGCCATGGTAAAAACATAACAGTTTATATATTCCCGTGTCATGTCAACATCCCTATTGTTATTTTTTTGGTATTGCCGGCTCATCATTATCATCATTTCAGCCACAGGACGTCCACTGCTGAAGATAAGCCTCCCCCAGTGACTTCCAGATCCGCCGGTTGGAAGCGGCCTGCATCCAGCGCACTGCCGGCTCCCGATGTCTTAATTTTCAGGTGCCGGCGCCGGCAACGGCGGCCCTGTCTTTTTATTAATTTTATGAACGGCAGCCTCGTGTTGCGTCACGTGGTCGGAGCGGTGGAACTTCATATCGCAGCAGCGGCACGGGTAGCGCTTCTCTCGCGTGTGGGTGACCATGTGGTGGTTGAGAGCCCTGCAGAAATATAGTTAGGAAATATAATTATTTACGTACGCGTGATAAAATATTTAAATAAACATACAAAATAATTTTATTGATCATATAACAAGCAGCTTCTAAAAGTAACCACTGTACGTAAGGTCTACGGCGCTATACACGTAATTTGTGTCTATAGTAAGAAATAAAAATATTAATTCATCAACAATTATACCTATTCGTTTGCTTCAATTATCAACAACAGCGCTTTTATTGATCTAAACACTATGTAGTGTTAAATATTGTACTGTAGAGTAATCTCTCTTTATCCTTAAGTAGGGTAAGGTAACATATCCGTATTGCTGGTTTTTATGTGCTCTTTTATTTTGATTGTTAACTCACCCAGGCCTCCCAAATGCTTTCCCGCAGATTTTGCAGATAAAAGGCTTTGTTCCGAAGTGCGTGTACACATGGTACTTATGTACTGAGGAGGTGCTAAACGCTTTGCCGCATTCTTCGCACTTATAAGGCTTCTCCTTTGTGTGGGTTCTGGATTGCAAATAAAATAAAAATCATTTATTTATTCCGAAATTGTTTAAAATGTTAGTTCCAAAAAAAACGCATTTTTTTTTTATTTATTTATTTATTCATTTATTTATTTATAAATAAATTACTCAAAATTAATAAAATGCTGCATAATACTACTACTACAACTACCTACATCCAACCTCGCCTCGACATTGCATGAGGCTGTTAGAGGTGCGCATGGTGAATCATGGACAAATGGCAAAGGATCTTTATTCTATGGAGTGTAAATAAATGAGAGCTATCTCTATGTATTCTGGTGTGGTTCGCGCTCCGGACTACAAACCCTGGCGGTTGCGACGCGACTAAACCTACTAAACTCAACTAGACTAACGACCTAAGCCGCGTGGGGCAAATGTTTGTGTTACGAACACGAGCATTTAGATGTTTATAAACGTATTTAATTTTGTTAATCCGTATATCCATAGTAGAAGCTATGCATGTACTATGGATATACGGATTGTTTGTGAACAATTTGATTTAATTTATCTCTATGTATTAAAAAGTCTCCGCAAAACAGCGTAAACAAAAATTTTAGATCAGATTTTATTTTGCCTGGCAGTTGCGGGTTCGAATCCCGCTAGGGGCAAATGTTAGTGTGATGAGCACGAGCATTGGCACCTAAGTCATGGATGATTATAAACGTATTTAAGTATGTTTAGCTTAGCTTAGCCTCATAAGACATAAGACTATGGTTGTAGGAACAGAAATTTTTTAAAGGTTTTTTACTGTCCATTATTGAAAGTGTAGGTACAGTAATATTGGCAAACATTAGGAGAATGCATTCCTTACCGCAAATGTTTCTTAAGGTCTGGAACTCTTGTAAAGCTCTTGGAACAGTACTGACACATGCACTCCTTCGTGCCGTGGACTTCTCGTCTGAAGCAATTTTAGAAGTAAACTCGAGGTAATCAAAGACTAAAACTTGTGGTACTGAGGGACCACTGCATTCATATCGAGAATATTAATCGTTTCGTAGATATAACTGCAGAGTGCATTACACACACCATCACTTGATGACATGTCTGCGATCTTATTAAACATTTCATTTAAAAAAATGGCACATTGATACATAAAAAATTGCCTACCTGCACTAGGCACTCTGAAATAGGCAACGTACTAATACCCATAAATAAAATTATTGTCATATGTAGTGTTAGTTATTAAATGGAATACTTAAAAATAATTCAATACTTTCAATGATTAACTGTCATTAGTGCCATAAAGTATTTGCATGCATAAATTCATTTGTACTTACTTGTGTGCCTTCAGTTGGACTAACAAGCGGAATGTCTTTTTACACTCGTCACAAGTGTGCGGCCGGTCTACGGTGTGGGTGGTCGAGTGCACTTTGAGTTTCGATAAAGTGTGGAAGCTCTTCTCGCAGTGATCGCACTTATAACGCAACGTCGACGAGTTGTGCATGGTATGGTTGTGACTTTTTAGGTTCTTTACAACTGTTTTAGAAAGAAAAACACTCATAATAAACAGTTTAAATAAAGTCACAGCAAAAATTAGCAAATCCTAGGTTTTAATATCCATGTTATTATTTAAAAAACCGGCCAAGTGCGTGTCGTGCCAGCGCAGTATAGGCTTTCGTAGTTGCCCGTCGTTACCAAAATATTTCAGCAATTACTTCATTTAAGTCACTTTAAATGTTTTCCTCTAAGGAATTTTTTAAACGACTATTAAGCAATGTTTGATATATATTTTTTATAAATAAATAAATATTGGACAACATCACATACATTGCTCTGATCCTAAGGTAAGTAGCTAAAGCACTTGTATTATATAAAGCAGAAACAATGACGGTACCACAACACTCAGACCCGAGCCAATATAGAAAAGTTCGTTTTCTACATTGACCCGACCGGGGATCGAACCCGGAACCTCAGAGATGGCGGCATCATTTAAAGTCCAGCATGCTCGCCTCTCGGCTGCGGAGGACGAATTGTATTGCATTATTAGTAAAATTGGCCCTATAACATGCAAAAACTGTATTTTTTTTTATAAAATTATATGAAATAATCAAATACGCGGCCAGTTGTATAGACGTTTTTTTCAGTCGCGCTGCATTGGCACTTAGTTGGAACATCCAGTTATGGAGTTTCTTTTGTTAGTTTACCTATTAAAATAAATAAAAAATTTGACATACAATTTCCTGTAGATTTGCAAAATACTATTGAGAGAATCCAAAAAATATTCATCTTAACATAAAATTTTGTCCGTCCTGAGATTTATTTATTTATCAATAAAGCAAATAACTTAACCAACTTCCCTCTCAACTTTTTTGTTTTAAACTGTCCTCTACCTGAATGTAAGGATTCCAGGCGGAAGAGATCACTTTAGCAATGAGATCGCCTTAATTGTAACCCACCAGTAAATAGTAAGTGTCTATATCTAACTACAAAAATGGTAAGTTCATCATTATCAAAGAGACACCTAATATGTGCATGCTTGTGATTTGGATATATATATTTTGCATTATCAATATTTTTTTACTTACCCTTGTTACAGATTGGACAAGGAGTTGTCTGTGACAGATGAGTGTGACGCTTGTGCTTTGATCTAGCATCATAAGAAGAAAAGGTTTTATCACACAATGAGCATGGCAGCCTCACGCTGGGATCCCTATGCCGCAAATGCCTTAGCATGTGTTCTTTTAAGTTCTTCACACTTTTCCCACACTCTACACAACCTTTTGGTTTTGATATAGTTTTTTTACTAGTTTTTTCTTGCTTTGTTTTGAGGTCAACCTTGTCTGGAAACATAAATATTACATTATTAATCTTCAGCAATTAGAAAACAATGTTAGATTGATGAATGATAGGATGGGCATAAGAATTTTTCGCCCAGAATAAAATAATATTCAAATGTGACTACCATACTATAAACTCCTGGTTTTAATTACAGCAACTTACTTCATTTAAAATGTAATTTATTGATATTTTAAAGGGTTAAAGAGGCATGATGTGGTAGTTAATAATTTGGACGGTGAGAAAGCGAGAATTAATATTCTCATAGTAGGTAAATTGAATTTGTTGTAAAATGTTTAAATAAATGCAGAGTAATAATTAAAAAACTTACTACTTTCTTTGATTACATTAGCGTTGGGAATGAATTCATATTGGATCTTTTTAATCTCACTCAATAATTCATTGTCAGACTGGGAGTCATCGGGATCATTTTCAAATTTTATAGTTTCTTGCTTTATTTCAGCAAGCGCAGAACATTCATTATCATCACCATTGTCATACAATGATGGTGCCTCAGTTTTTAAGTCTTCTTCTAGAAATACTTCACTTTTTATATGCAATGTAGGGTCTAAATTCTTTAAATAAGCATCACTTTGAAGAGCTATCAACTTAAAATTATAAAAAGACAAGATTTTCCTGTAACATTTTAGGCACAACTTAGTACTAATGTTTGAATCATTTTCAACCTGAAATAAATGGCAACAGACTTAAGACTTATTAAGGAGATAGTTCCAACTTACTTAAAAATAGGAAAATCATTTTAAATACGGACTCTACAATATTAACCTGAATACTAAGGCAAAATGATACAATTTCAAACCAGTTCTTATCACTTTGCGTAGACTTTAAATCCGAAATATTTTTACTAGCCTCAGTGGATAGGCATGTTCGACATACAGAGAAAGCCTCCATTGCACAAACAAGAATCAATTCATAATATTTATTTTAGATATTTGTATTTTTTTAACATGAGCACTGCTGAAATAAACCCAAAGAGTAGATGAATAAAATAAACCACAATACTCTGACTTATCTGTGCAATCCATGATCACTGATCAAATAATACTTGTCCATGATCACAGACTGATTGCTACATCTTATTTTTATTTATTTGACAGTGATGACATGACAACACTGTCTATTTGGCTACGGGCGGATTGCCCTCTACCAGTGTCGGGTAAAAAACGGGGAATCAGGGAAATATTAAGGCCTAAGATCGAAATTTGGAAAAAAAGGAGTTACAACGAGATATGCCCCTCTAGCATGTGCAACAAAACACGATATAATACGATATGATATAGCGATTTATCGCATTTTTTTGTCAAAATATGAACTTTTATCAAAATAGCGAGCATAACCGTGACAACGCCGGCACGAACATACTTACTGTTTCAATAAAAGTTCAAGATGGCGGCTATGTTATCATATTTTGAAAGTAAATAGGCGATAAATCGCTATATCATATCGTATCATATCGTGTTTTGTTGATCGTGCTAGAGGGGCAGGAGACTAGGGAAAGGTAGAATAACTTCTATTACATAGGAATAAAATAAATATAACATTAGGTTTGTGCCACGTTTCTGACAGAGCAAAAACAAATGGCTCATACATATTAATTAAATAATAAAAATCACTCTTTTTGCTTAAAATACTCTGGCAATTCCATTGAATTACTTTGGCGTGTAAATCCATCTTGGAGGAATCGAATGCAACTTTCTATTATGGGGGCAGCGTTGGACGGTGAGTTTGAATTAAATTGGGAAACTAAATTAATTAGGACTACAATAAGGTCTGTAAGATTCGATTTTTGCTGATCTTGGGGCTGGCTCATAATGGCGCAACCATCCCTTGGGGAGGGGAAGGAATAATCCTTAATTAGATCACTATGAGCTTTTTTGTCATAGCCCTTAGAAAACGATGGTGAAGGGCGAGGGGTCAAAAGAACTGTTTTTTTATAAGAATTTGTTGCCTTGGAAGTTTTAATTTTAGCAGAAGTATCCCGAGGACTGATCACTTGTGTTACATTTTCAGGACTGGAGGACAAAATATCAGCATATGACTTGGAAGCCGGAGGGTGAAGTTTGGAAGCTTCTACATAAGAAATTGAATTTTCAGCCATATAAGTCTTAATATTTTTTTGGCGCATGAATTCTGGACAAGACTTACTGGTTGCAAAATGTGAACCAGAACACAAACAACAAGAGGCATGATGATCATCAATAGCACAAGAATTTCCAAAATGGCTCTGTCCACACTTAAAGCAACGGGGCTTTGATCTGCATTGTGTTTTGGTATGGCCAAACCGGCAGCAGTTAAAACACTGAATTGTAGGGAAAATGTACAAATCTACTGGTAAAGCATTGTAACAAATGAAGACTCGTTTGGGCAAAGTTTGTCCATCAAATGTGATAACTACTGTTTGGGATGGCTTCCAAGATGCAGAACCATCAATAGAAGTTTTGAAATTAAGGCGTCTTACTTTCATTATTTCTCCACATCCAATTGGTACAGACATGTTAGCTTTAACTTCATCAGGTGACCAATCCGCAGGAACACCACGAACAAGACCCATTCTGGTGACATTGAATGTAGGTACAAAGGCTTTCAATTTGTTAGATTCCAAGCTATAATGGCCCATAAAGAAGTTAGCATCAGAGAACTTCGAGAACGATACTGATATTTTATTACGGCCAATACTTTTAACACTGCCATCAATTATATTTTTGAAGGAATACTTTTTTAAGAATTTCCCAACCTCAATTGGGTGCAAAGTGGCTCCGTCATTAGGAGAGGCTAAGACTTTTTGCACATGAACAACATATGGAGCAATATCTGAGTCATTGTAAGTTTTACGCCCTATAGGTGTGTTATTATTCGGCAAGTCTTGACTATTGGCAACTGCATGTGGAACTACAGCAGGCAAATCATTCTGGCGCGGTACAGATTCTCGGTTTACTTGGCCTAATTTTTTACGCTTTCGTTTAATAATATGCTCATGTTCTGTAGCTGAAGTTGAGATATCGGTGTCAGAATCGTTTGTAATAGTTACAAAGTATCCTGCCGGAGGTGGAGAAAGGTTAACATCAGGAAGATCGGCAAGTTCGTCGGATAAAAGTGGAGGAGGTGACCCTCCCGGATCATCGGGAGGATCATTCATTTTCAAAAGAAAACTGTGCAACTCACCTACTTTTTCCCAAATAAACACTACTAAACAATAAATATATGTATACAAATAATAGTTATCTACACAAACACTACCCTCCTGAACGCAATCCCTTAAATATTAAAAATAAAATTCAGAAGGAAAAAAAGACGCCCGTCGAGTCTAAAGATTCCCGCGCTTTTTCGATTATAGATTTGACACTGTCAAAAGCGCCAAAGAGGATTTAAAAACTACGGAATAGATAAGAGTCTGCATTTCCCCACAAACCATTGTACCGATTTATGAACGTTTTTTGTGCCATAATGATTATCTACCACCAACATTATGAAACACAAATGTCACACTAAAATTGACAAGCTAGGGCTTGACGAAGCTGTGTATTATCATAGGCTAACTTAGCCTATGGTATCATGCTTATCTATCGATTTCGATAAATTCGCGATTAATCGCAGGGTACCTACTGCTACATTTGGTTTGACCGCTAAACCTTACCGGAAAAACGTCAGCCGTATGTAATTACTAAAAAAAGAATACAATTCAATTCAATGTATTCAATATCTTTAAGTGGACAATGCTGTTGGTCCTACAATTACTTAAAGGTATAGTAATGTAGTATTTTAAATTAAGAATCATTGTAAGACTGTTTGTTGTCCTGAATAAATAGAAAAAAAAAATGGTTTCATTTTACTATTTTATAGTTCTTATCATTATCCATAATGGTCATCATCATCATCATCGTCATCTCAGCCTATTGCAGTCCAATGCTGGACGTCGCCTCCCCCAAAGAGCGCCAAAGAGCATGATCTCCCGCTTTTTTCATCCATCCACTGCCAGCCATCTTCCTCAGGTCATCGGTCCATCGAGCTCGGGGGCGTCCTACACTCCGTTTGAACAATAACGCTCGGTGAGGTGGAAATCTGGCAAAATATTAACAATAAATGATACCACAAACAACATTTCAGAGAGATATGGTATTTTCTGTTGGAAAACGTACGTTCATATATCCATACAAAGTTGAGATTGTATGAAATGGCGACGGCCTGGCTGGCTGAGAAGAAGTGAGAGAGAGAGAGAGGGAGAAAGAGAGAGAACTAGTCGCGACGTATTATTTGATCAGTGACCGCGACGACCGGTAGAAAGAAGAAAACTTTAGAAGCGCGGGAAACGTTGGACGCGACGGGCGCCTTTTTTGATTCAGAGTTTTAGAAAAACTTATTTAACATTGTTTAGATCAGTATTGTATAGTTTTCTTGTAAATTTATCGTCTTGTGTATATATTTTATTTAGTTAGTGTATATATTTTGCTGCATATCGGTAAGTTTGCACAAACTTGTCCACTATGAATGACCCACCCGATGAACCTGATCCAGGGGATCCTGATGTTCCCCCAGCAGCCGATTTTGTAACTGTTACATCCCATGAGTCAGAAACAGATTTCTCTACGTATTCAACGTCAGGGTCTGCTCCCCCACGCAAACGTAGTCGAAATAAGAAAAGTAGAAAGCATCAAGAGAAAGTTGAACGCAGACACAGGTCTAATGATTGTGAACTTGTCGATTCGCCTATGTCCCCACAACAAGAAGACAAGATTTTATCTGCCAACGTTTCAGATTTGCCTCGTTCCAATCCTACTCCAATTGCGCGTAATCTTTACAATGAATCCGACAGTGCACCCTATGTAGTTCATGTTCAGAAAATCGAAGCAAATCCTAATGAGGGTTCTTCTATGCATTCACTTACATTTGGGAAGTTTTTAAAACAGAATTCTTTTCAATGCATAGTCAATGGTAGTGTGAAACAAATAGGCCGTAACAAAATATCAATATCATTTTCTAACTTCAATCATGCTAATTTGTTTTTGACACACAACAGCTTAGTATCAAATAATTACAAAGCTTTTATCCCAACCTTTAATGTCACAAGGATGGGTTTGGTTAGAGGTATACCAGCTGATTGGTCCCCAGAGGAAATAATTGAAAATATTACAGTGCCAGATGACTGTGGAAAAATTATCAAAGTCAGGCGGCTAAATTATAAAACATTTGTTGATGGTGCTCCAATTTGGAAACCATCACAGTCTATAGTGCTAACTTTTGATGGCCAAGTCCTGCCTAAACGTATATTTATATGTTATAATGCCTTACCGGTTGAACTGTACATATTCCCTACCATTCAGTGTTATAACTGTTGCCGCTTTGGTCATACCAAATTACAGTGTCGGTCCAAACCCCGTTGTTATAAATGTGGACAGAATCATTCTGGTGATTCTTGTCAAACTGATGAAATCAAAGCTTCCTGCTGCTTATGCTCAGGATATCATTATGCCACCAGTAAAACTTGCCCTGAATTTCTTAGGCAGAAAAACATTAAAACTTCAATGGCTACAAATTCCATGTCCTATGTTGAAGCTTCCAAAATACATCCACCAGCATCAAAGTCCTATGCTGACATACTAGTTTCAAAACCTGATAAGCAAGTTGTCTCCGAAATGTCACCTAATTCTAGTGTATCTTATAAGAAAACCGTATTTTTAAAACCACGTTCTCCTCCTAGGCTCAGCAAGGGCTATGACCAAGAGGCTCATGAGGCCATAATAAGGGAAAACTCAATGCCTTCCTCATCTAATGGCTGTGCCTTAAATTTATCAGAACAACATCAAGATTCACAGTGTTCTTTACAAGAGTTAATAGTTGCATTAATTAATATTGTATCAAAGTCTAATTTAAGTTCACCGTCCCACGCTGCCTATATTATAGAAAAATGTATGAGAGTAATTCAAGATGGTAATGCAAGCTAAGCTGCTGCAGTGGAACTGTTGCAGTGCTATTAGTAAAAAAAGCGAAATAATCTACTTGCTAAACAAATATGAGCCATTTGTCTTGGCCCTTGCTGAGACATGGCTCAAACCCATGCATAATTTTAAATTGCATGGATATACATCTGTCAGAGATGACAGACCTGATGGGTACGGTGGTGCTGCACTGCTAGTCAAAAGTTCAGTGCCATTTACTGTAGTCCCACTACCTGCTCATAATGTAAATATTTCTATTGTAGCTATTAATGTATATAACATGTGTATAGTTTCTTTGTACATACCCTACCCTTCTCTACATATTTTAAACATAATTAATAATTTATTTTCAGTCATTCCTAGGCCTTTTTTAGTATTAGGTGATTTTAACTGTCACCATCAATCTTGGGGCAGCTCTATCACTAATAGTTTTGGAGAAGACTTAATTGAAATATTTGATCAACATAATATATGTTTGTTAAATACAGGAGTACCCACCCGTCGTACACCACCAGGACAAAATATAAGTGTTGTTGACCTCTCAGTATGCACACCCAATTTAGCCACTACACTGTCCTGGGAAATATTTATGTCTACTTTAGGCAGTGACCATTTCCCAATAATTATTACATTTCCATTTAGTAAAGCCACTAAGTCCAATAACAAACCTCGATTAAGATATAATCTTCCTAACAGGACTAATGATAATTGGGATAAATATAGGAATTGTGTTGAAAGACGAGTTTCTTCTTTACCAGCATTAAACTCAAGCAACCAAAATATATGTGTAGAGGCATTTGCTAAAGTCTTATTAGAGGCTGCCAATGAAGTTTTTGCTAAAAAAAACAATTCTCCAGCAAAAATTCCATCCCCACCATGGTGGGATAAAGATTGTACAGCAGCAATTAAGAAACGCAAGGAGGCAGAAAAGGCCTATAAGAATAATATGAATGATAACAACTTTAAAACACTGACTGAAGTTAATGCTGACACACGTAAACTTTTTAAGAAGAAGAAATTTGAGGGTTGGAGGAAATTTTGTGATTCTATTTCACCAAATACTCCTCCAACTTTAGTATGGCAAAACATTAAACGGTTTAGATCGGCCATGTCCAATTCGTCGTTTAACACCATCCCAGAATCACTTGCTGATGAGTTCTTAAATAAATTAGCTCCACCATATGTTCCAGAAAACATTGTTATGTTTCTTTCGCCTTCAGCAGAGGAATGTACTGGTTTAAACTCTCCTTTCACACTTAATGAACTCAAAGGTATCATTCGTCATACCAAGGATTCTGCCCCTGGTGCAGATAGCATTTCATACTCATTTTTTGTAAATATTTCTGATGATACTCTTTGTTATTATTTAGCCATTATCAATGACATAATGTTGACAGGTGTCATTCCTCCATCTTGGAAATCCCAGATAGTATTGCCAATTTTAAAACCGGGTAAACTCCCCACTGATCCATCTGCATACCGTCCAATAGCGTTATCATCAGTATTACTTAAGTTAGCTGAACACTTGGTGAAAAATCGTCTGGAGTGGTATGTAGAAAATAAGTGTTTTTTGGCAGATAGTCAATTCGGCTTTAGAAAAGGTAGATGTACATTAGACAGTATTAGTTTATTTATTTCTGATATACGACGTAGCTTTACACTTAACGAATCTGTCATAGCTGTCTTTCTGGACATAAATGCTGCATACGATAACGTTAATTTATCAATTTTAAAAATGAAACTAGACGTGTTGGGCGTTCCCTGCCTATTAAGCAATTTTATTTTACGAATTTTAGCTGACCGATGTATTGTACTTCCTGTTGCCGACTATAAAGAAAACCGTTCCATCTTTAAAGGTCTTCCTCAAGGGTCAGTTTTGAGTCCACTTTTGTACAATATTTATACTCATGATTTGGAATCATCTTTAAAGGGCAATGTTAAGATACTGCAATATGCAGACGATCTGTTATTATACCACTCTGGCCAGTCTATAACAGAAGCTCAAAATATACTTGATGCTTCTCTCAATCTTTTAAAACTTTGGATGGATAAAAATGGCTTGACCCTATCAGCGTCAAAAAGTGCTGTTGTAATTTTCTCGAGAAAGCGTATTTTGCCAAACATACAGTTATGCTATGGTCATAAAGTCATTCCTATAGTTAATGAATACAAATTCCTTGGGGTAGTACTGGATTCAAAGCTAACTGGCGTTCCGCACTGTAACTTGGTCTCGATCAAGTGTGAAAAACTCTTGAATATGTTAAGATGCCTGTCTGGTGTCTGGTGGGGTGCCCACCCCTACTCACTGAAATTAGTGTACAACGCATTAATTCGTAGTATTTTAGATTATGGAACGTTCCTCTTAGAACCCGCTAATGTTTCAGCTCTTAAAAAATTGGATCTTATTCAACATAAAGCTTTAAGAATTATTACTGGAGCGATGAGGTCTAGTCCTATCAACGCCCTTCAGGTTGAAACTGGTGACCCTCCACTGCATCTCAGGCGGCAATTTTTATCTGACAGGTTTTTATTTAGAGTCATCCAGTTTAAAAATCATCCCCTTATTCCTAAACTTCAGTCTCTTAACGAGATGATAACATATAATTATTGGTTACATAAACCATTACCATGCTTATTGATAAGTTATCAGAAATTCTTATCACTTTCATCTCCCACTCATCGTTCTAATCTTCTACCCTTGTTTTCCTACTCTTATGAAATTTTAACTTTTTCCCCAGCTGTCCATTACAATTTAGTGGACAAATCAGACCCTAACATTAAGTGTCGTTTTACGTCTATTTTAGATTCAGAATTCAACGATTATCATTATATCTTTTCAGATGCATCTAAACATTCCCCTTCTGACTGTGTCGGAGTGGGAATGTATCATGCTCAGTATAAAATAGTTCAAAAAGTCAAACTCCCTCCCGAGTCATCGGTCTTTACTGGAGAATGTTACGGCCTATTTAAAGCTGTAGAATATATCCGTCTTATGAAATTGAAAAGGGCTATAGTATTTTCAGATTCAATGAGTGCCCTTCAGGCCCTGGAAAAATATCCGTTTCATCTCAAATCATCTTATCCATTTATTTTTGATTTAAGAAAGATAACTTATGAATGTACTCTGAATGGAACCTCAATTCATTTTGCTTGGCTTCCGGGTCACTGTGGGATTCCTGGGAATGAAACTGCAGATCGCCTCGCCAATGAGGCGGTACACTGTGGTGATAGGTTTCCTTACAAAAATTACAGTCACGACTTATTATCTTTGCCAAAAAGTTATCTTTATGATACCTGGTCAAGTTTATGGAAATCCTCTAGTCAACTTAAAGGCAGATTATATTCCCTAATTCAACCCGAAATCCCGCGTAAACCATGGTATTTTAAAGCTAACTTCAGCAAAAAAATTACTTCAATGTTGATCCGAATGAGGCTTGGTCATACGTGCACCCCGGTGCACTTAACCAGGCTTCATATATTGGATAGCTCCATTTGCGAGTGTGGATTGGACGAGGGTGATTTGAATCACATTTTCTTCTCCTGTCCCTTAAATGATCACACGTCATTTCTTGAAAATCTAATTTCCTGTAATATTCCACTTCCTACCAGTATATCTTTATTGTTGCATTCAAATAATCTTAATGTTTATAAAGTAATTTGCAATTTTATTAATTTAAATAATTTGACGCTTTAAAATGTATGTATATTGTATTTTTGAAACATATTTTTGTGACACACATACCGTACATAAATATTTATTAATTAATATATAATCCTGTATCCTCTTATACTTTCCTGATCTATCCTTTTCCAAATTCCATAACTCCGCTTACCGTTTTATTATTATCTTAAATACCCGTTTCCTCGTTTTTACCCGACATTGGTAATGCGCACACCGCGCGAGCCATATAAAGAGAAAAAAAAAAAAAAAAAGAAAACTTTAGATTAATTATAGGTAATCTTCTAACTAATCTGTGAAGAAGAAAACTATTCAGTTCAAAAGCAGGGCTGCTTTTTAGCTTAAAGTTTGCGAAGAGGGTTTAATTACTACGTAATAAAAGTTTTCACTTTCAGCGCCAAATTGAAAAGTGGAGTATAATTTTCGTAGCCACTTCACACTGCATAATACTGCGATGCGATGTTTACAGTCGTGAATGTTCCTTGAACGCTCTTATACTATATCAAGCATACCCAATTTGTACTGGGAGAAAAATGTTGTAAGTGTTCTGAGAAAGTTTATGGATTGTCGTATTGTTTCTTTGAAGTATCTTTATGTTATTGTTCCTTTTTAGTGAAAAACCACACTCAAGACAACGCGTATCTTACTCCCAACTGCTTAAGCTATGGAAATTTTTAAGCACTCAT
Organism: Anania fuscalis; assembly: GCA_950371115.1. Taxonomy (NCBI): domain Eukaryota; kingdom Metazoa; phylum Arthropoda; class Insecta; order Lepidoptera; family Crambidae; genus Anania; species Anania fuscalis. The sequence continues at coordinate 4,278,255 of OX493334.1, read as the reverse complement.
AGAGAAATTGCGGTTGGTTATAATAAGACTTTGTCTTCCCGGGAACACTCCAAGCGGATGTGGCACAAGGTGTCCGTACTTTTGAATTTTTCTGGTGAAGGAGCCACTAAGTCCGGTTATGGATGGTCTAAGGTATGTGCCTTACCTGTTTTGTTCAGAGTGTACTTGCCAGTCCAGACTAAGGTAAAACCACTGATTTTTGTATGTTAGTACCTTGGTCCCAGACTAGCAAATGCACTCTGAATAAAACAGTATGAGTTTTATGATTGTTGTTATTGTATTATATTAAATATTACGCTGGTCAATAGTACTATTAAAACTACTTTTGATATGATATAATCATTGCTTTTCTTAATTTTATAGTACTGGATAGACATGAAGGCCAAATTAAAAAAGAAGAGAAGGCTCATAAATGATTCGAGAACAGGGACAGACGGTGATCCAGCTGCTGACATTAAACTCTCAGATATTGAATTAAAGCTTCTGAGCATCTTTGATGAGGATCATGGTAGTGGGCTGCCTGGGGTAGAGGTTGATCCCCTACTATTATTACAAGTAAGTGTTAAAGTAAATGAGACCCATAAAACATTATATTTAGGTATCAACAATTTAGAAACTATTATTTTTCCAGGAATATGGAGACGATGATCAAAAAAATTCAGACACCCAGTCCACGGCTAGTGATGTGCCTGTTTATTTAATAAAAAAGATGAGTGAAAGTGTATGAAATCTTTAATAAATTTAATGTGTAGCTAGCTAGCTAGGTTGCTATTAGTTCATTTGATTAGTTTGTTTTATGTTCCAGGAGAATCAGAATGATGATCAAATTTTAAATGTGGCTTCCGTAGTAAACTTACCTTCACCTGATGAAGCAGAGGAATCACAGGAAAGTGAAACACATAGACCAACGTTAACTCTGCCTGGGCCAAGTTCAGGACAGCAGCATCGAAATAAACTCAACTCGAATTTGCTTAGGCAAGGTATGGGACAGGGTCCAAGGAGGCGTCAAAGACGGCCTGTCCGACACATGACAGCTGCAGAAGCTAGAGAACGACTGGTGTTCGCAGCAGAGGCCAGAGCTCGGGCAGAAATGGCTATGAGTCGTTCGTTTGAAAGAACAAACAATATTTTAACTGAAATGACTTCAATGTTGAAAAGAATAGAAGCCAGGTACGACAGTTTATTTTTATAATATTTGTAATATTTAAATATTAAAAAGAGCATTTTGATTTTATGTACAAAAAAACTATAAAATCACACACTTTAAGTAAGCTACAGTGTGTTTAATTTGATAGTTTTAAGAAGGTAGATGCATAAAGGCATGAAAGAATAATAGCTGGTATAAATTACTCCAAGTTCCATTTTAAGTACAAATTATTAAATTGTAACCATTTATTATAACCAGTGATGTGCCTAATATCTGTATCTGCATATATCTGAGGGAGAAGAAAGATCTGTATCCCTGTCTGTTACATTTTTCTTTAGCTTAAATTGTAATTCATTTACAGTTTATAAGTGTGAAAAAAACGTTTGCATAGCATAGTTTTGGCTCTAATAGCAAATAATGAAAAAAAAAACAACATTTCTCAGTTTCCACAGGTTTTCTAAAAGCATTATACTCAGATATATTTTGTTAAAGAAATAGCTTATACAATTAATTTTGATTACTATAGGTAGGCAGCTGTTTAAAATCTTCAAATAAAATAATATTATTTTTCAGAGTCACTGCCGGAGCTCCCGCGGGCGAGAAACAAGAACCTGTCTTTTAGAGATAATAGCTGGATCGACGAGACTGAATGTAGTTGCAGGTTGCACAAGGGCTTCTTGCTGAAACTCATCATCTCTTCTGTGAGTTTCGGGATAGTTGGGTTGGCTGCATTGCAAATGTTAATTATGTGTATTCCGAACTCAGCAGCATGCAGCAGTGCTGCCGCAGCACTACTGGTCCCAATATATTCTCTATGAGTTTATATGAGATAACATTCCGAGCTACGCAGCAATGCAGCGGCAGTACTTCTGCCCGGTAATCCCTGCTGCGTGCTGCTGAGTTCGGAATACTACCTAGTTGACACCACCAATCAATTGGCATACTTTTTATGTGGTGTCAACAAAACGCACTAGCAGCAGCCTATAACGTCATTGTTTACCGGTCTCAATTGCCTAAGTTAATTTTTTATTTTGAACCAAACAAAAATCTGATTCTTTTGATAAATGACAATGTACCAGGTTATCAGCCCTAAAATAAGGTGTGCGATCTAATAAATTATGTCTTATGTTACGGCCACACTACCGTGATATAAATAAATATTGGACAACAGGACAACATACATTGCTCTGATCCTAAGGTAAGTTGCTAAAGAACTTGTGCTATAAAAATCAGAAACAATGACGGCACCACAACACCCAGACCCGAGCCAATATTGAAAATTTCGTTTTCTACATTGACCCGACCGAGAATCGAACCCGGAACCTCATACTCGGCTACGGAGGTCGTCATAAGATATGGCAATAATTATGGCCATAATTAAAACAACACCTAGGTGTAGCCACGATTTATGGCTATAATTTTATAATGTCAATTAATATGGCATATGACGGTAGGCAATAGCTCCGGTGGCGGTCTTGTTCGCACATCAAAGACGTTTACCGCGGTATTTTTTGCGTGAAGTGGCCACACTACTGTTTGTTCAGTGTGCGACATGAGCTCGACTGAAAGGCAGTGCTGATCGATATGGAGTGGTCAAATGAAAGGGTGATAAAATTTTAAAGGAATGCTTAAGTCTTGGTTTAGTTTTGTAATAATGTAAAATATTCATGTAATAGTAATTAACAGCCATAAAGTATAACACCGCCGCAACTTCAGCCTCCATCTTGAAAAATTACATATTTATTGCCTAGTTCATTGCCATATCTCGGTAATCTCTTGTGTAACCACACCACTAATAATACACACACACACATAATTAATGCGGTAAACGGTAAGGTAGTGTGACCGTAGCATTGCAATTATTTTTGATTGGTGTCCAAATTGGGATGTGAATGTGTGCATTTGCAGTGCAGCCAGCTATTTGGGGTGTAGGTGGTTATGTATTATATAAAAGAAAAGAAAAAGGTATCATAATATCAGTACCTAACAATAATTTACAATCTTTAAAAATATTTTTATTTTATTTTAGGGGGATTCTGGTTATCCTCTACGCAAAACAAAGATGACCAATCGTAAATGCGGAACCAGATTCTCCAGAAGCCTGAGAGAGAACACCAAGAAACGTGTAAATACGAGAACTATTATGGAAAAGACTATAGGTGCTCTGAAGGCTTGATTTAGATGTATGTTAGTTCATCGAGACAGGCATTGTTTTTGTAAAATAAATTAAATAAACGAAAAATAAGTAGTAAAACTTATGTGAAGTGATATTTTTTATATTTTAAGTATAAACCAACTAATATGAATAATTTTATTTTTATCAGTAGTACAGTAAACGTTTTTTTTTATGTTTGACTTCACGTACTTTGTAAGCATGTACAAGTTACTATAGTACCTACATACAGTTTATTCAAAGCGTAAAATCTTCAAATCGTTTTGCAATTTGCATAGGTTATATTTTTCTTTATATACCGCAGCATACTTACAGCTTCTGTAGACTCGGCAGTTATAAGATTTTCCAAGTGTGAGCGAAGTGGATAATTGGACAAAATAAAAAAGTAATTGTTTACACCTGAATGGCTCGCAAATTCAAATTAATTTATTTACATGAAACATGGTATTGAGATGATATTCTATTTACACAGTATTCCCGCATGTTTCGCCATATTTATAATGGCATGTAAATATTTACAATTATGTTTTAATACATTAGGTAGCTATATGAAACATCATCAACACTTATGACTTCCATGTCAGCATTATAAATCGGAAATTAAATATAACTGATTTAAAAGAAACACGAGTGTGTCATAGGATATTTTTTTTATAAAACTAATTTAATAAGTACATAAATAATCAGTAAGATTTTAGTAATAAAAATGTATGCCATTATTGAGTATGTGCAATATTGCATATATAAGTAAGTAAATAAATAAATACAAAATTTTAAATTTAGATTTATTTTCTTCTTGTCCTGTAGTTGAGTTTCACACTTGCAATGCGTATGTGTTGTGGCCCTATCTTAGAATTAATCACTTCATGATGGTGACCAACCATTTCATAAAATGGTCAATATTTATGATGTGGTTAGGCCAGATCATTCAATATTTAAGTCAGCGTTTGACGATATGACAGACTTCTCCATTAAATGGCCAAACTTTGGTGGTCTTATCGTAAAACAGTTCATTATCCACCGGTAGAGGCGCTGATGTCGCTTTGTGTATCAAAATCACTCGAAAATTTACATACCTATCATCAAACATTGACGTGACAAACGAGGCCGAGGCCAGTTTTAGTTAGGCATTTCATGAAATACGAAAATTTTATGAAATGGACGGCCATATCCTAAAGTGATTAATTTTAAGATCCGGCCACGACATGTTGTACCTACATCAATACCAATATAACTCTATTGTGCTACGTAGGCAATTCGTGCGAATACACATAACGCTGACGGGGAAGATGTACGCGAAGTATTGGCACGTGGGTACGGACTAAAACGGTAGCAGGAAAAGAAGCACTTTTCTACTTACTTATTACCTAATGCTTTGATAATACAAAGCATAAACTTATCTCCGACAAGCAACGTCTTTGTCATATAGTAGGTAAGTAAATAAAATGGGGAACCTTGTTGAAAAAAAAATATACTGTACGTACAATCAACAGCACGTCGACCTACCCAAAAAGTCAAAAATTCTCCATTAGATTTTCAACTTTATGCGTGACTTAAAGAGATCATTTTCAAATGAAAAAATTTGATATTTTGTAGTAGGTCGACGAGCTGTTGTCCGTACATCCCTGTATATTACTTCGTGCTTTTATGGACGAACCGGTTGTAAGTACACGATAGATGATGACGTCATCCATCTGATGTGGTGGTTCAAAAGCAGGCCTGCCTGCTGGAACTCATGGTAAGGTAATAAGACCATATCTATGGTCGAACGAAAGTAAGACTACCCCCTTGTTCCAAATTGCGCTAGCAACACTATTAGTAAATGCAATAGGTAAGGAATACCTTCTTGATAAGTGACTACTATATTTGGTCGGTTTCGCGCTGAAATTGCTTTAAATTCGAAATGCGGCCTTCGGCTACAAGCGAGCGTGTTTCATAATGACAATAATATTAATTTGACAGAAGACAGTTCAGTATTTTAAAGGTCAGTGGGTTTTGTCAGTGTTGTTGTTGATCTGTCATTTAGTGCCTGTTTGTTTTTCCCATAAAGGTAATATACCTACGGAATAGAGGAACAAACGCGAGCTGTCAAACGAAACCGAAATTGGAAAACATTTGTGTGTGTAAAATTGTTTATGTATGCGTGTCAGTGATGTATACAATTACACATTAATATCGATATCGATCATACTTATTAGTTAGTCATAGAATTATTAAAACTAAAATAGGATGGGAAGGGATTTAGAATGGCTGAAAATACGACACAGGGTGAACAAGTGAAGTAATAATATTTAAGGAAAACACAGAAGATATACTTATATCATTTCTCATTGCCCTCGGAAAAAAGGATTTTGTTTAAATAATTTCTTAAAGTACGCTTTGATACATTTTTCAATTGTGTTTCGTACCTCAATCTTAACGGTAAATATGTTTCTATTATACATTTTATAATGAGATATTTGTGACTAATAAGTGGATCTTGCTCAAAAGACTGGGAAATCAAGGAACCAAAATAATTTTTAAAATCAGTACGACTAATAATATTTAAAACGTTCTTATCAAATTTCTTTTCATCAAAATCAAAATGTGTTTTTATTTTTCTCTAAAATATTTTTCACACTTTATGCGCAGGATGCAAGCCGCTTCCAACCGGCCGATCTGGAAGTCACTGGGGGAGGCCCATTTAGCAGTGGACGTCCTGTGGCTGTAATGATGATGATGATGATGATGATGATGAAGCAAACATTTATTACATCTTCAGAAGGATAGATTAAAAACCTCTATACAATACTTGATACAATATCTCTATAAACTTAGGACGATACTATGCGTCTAAGCTTTATGTTGACCTGTGAAAAAGAAAAAAAATGAGTAGCTAGCAAAGCTAGCTAGCTAGCGGTAAGCGTAGCTAGCATGCCACGACAGCGGCAGGCGAGCGCTAAATTAAAATATTAGTTAAAAATTTGTCTCTTTCAAATTTCTAAAATATATGAAAACAAATATTAATATAAACCAGGTGTATTATTAGTAATATTATGAATTTTAAGTTTCGATCATAAGTATTTTATGTATTTATGTTACGTATTTTTACCCAGAGTGATCATCACGATGTAAAATGGTATGAGAAATATTTTCGGACTTCCAATAATACAAATTAAAAAGTTATGATAGTAAAAGGCACACCCAACTTATAAATATACCTACTTAATTGCTTTTGAAAAACTATAGGTACATGGTGCTAATTATCAGCAGAAGAATAGTATTAATTTTATTTAAGCTTACCAGAACAAACTTAGTTGGAATTGCAGATTTCATCAAAAATAGTTTCGCTCCTCGTTTTGTGTCTTGAAAAATTTATCCTCAAAATGCTTGCTGCATATACATGAATGTTTTTTAGGAATCCAGTTTGGACGATCAATTATTTTAAGCCATATATTCCTGGTGAATAAGTAGAAAATCTGAAAGATACATAAATAACCAATGAAATTACCTACTTTTAATATTATAACAGCTCTTAATAGCCATGTAATTAGAAAATAAATTATTCTATTCTTAAGTAGGTGTGTGTAGTAGAAAGTGCCTAATATTCCAGCATTCAAAAACTTATACCTATGTATAGGCTAAGTATCTTATGTGGGATTACATTTCCAGATAATTCATAACTAAACTTCATAAAGGTACTTTTAACAACAGTAATTTAAAACATAAAATTAATTTTCGTCTACCGCGTGATACCTAGACAGTGGAACGAAACATCGATAACTTGATGCAGCCCTAGTGTAAAACGAAAATTATTTCTTTACACAAGATATTCGTTAATTCTGCATTAAGAGTATCCAATCTTTGCTTCTTACATCAATGAATGGTTTAAGAAGAGAACTATCATACTAAACACTTAAAATTTTAAGCGCTTAAGCAAAAATAAATCCAAACATTATGAGGTGTCGACTTGGATTAATTTACCTGAGAAATGAATATTTTGCGGGGTTAAGTCGTTGTGTGGTACCAAAATCAATCACTGAACAAGTCAGCATATTTATGAAGCACTATTTCTCAATAATATTCACGATGTGAAGTAAAAACAGGAAAATTTACAAAGCCCGAATTCTCAGCGTGCCTCTAAGTGCCGCCAGCTGTCAAACAGTTGCCAAAAAACGGTTCTGCTATGACAGATCACGCATCTCTTTTTATCATACAGTGTTGCTGCTAGTAGCATCTCGCTCGCTCAGCCGTTTGTTCCTCTATTCCTGTATATTAACTTTATGGTTTTTCCTCTTTCGCGTTCAAGTTCATCATTGTTTTGGCAATTCATTGTTTACCGATAAAAACACTGTACTTGTAACCACTGATCAAGTGACTACTATCTATCTTTACAATTTACCATTAACCAGTCAATTATTTATAACATGGACATTTTGTCTGTGTGTCGGATATGCCTGTATGATGAGGCTTTTAAAGATATTTCAAACTTATCTCAGAAAACTGAAAAAACTTATTCTGAAATGTTGTTATTTTGTCTGAATATTCAGGTATAAAATCCTGATGTATTGTGTTTCTTTTCATAATTAATAACACATCTATGAAGACCTTATTAAAGTTTAAACTTTCCTTGCAGGTTGAGATTGATTCTAAAGTGAGTACTAAGCTGTGCTTAAAATGTTTTAAGAAAATTACTGCTTTTTACAATTTTAAGTTGTTAGCTCTTAAAAATAATGAATATTGGAAGAATTTGGAGACTAGTTCACACATTAAAAGTGAAAATTTTCATGATGAAGACTTGCAAAGTGAAGGAACATTACTTTGTGACAGCAATGTCAATGAAGATAAAATAAAGTTAGAACCAGTTATTGATGAGACTGGTCTAGGAGGGTGCACGTCTGAGTCTGATGATGAACTTTTAAGTGATATAAAAAAAATCAAGTATGAATTCATTTCTGAGGATATTGGCACCACAGAAAAAGGTTGGTAAGTATTTAAACATTTCATATTAAAACATAATTTATCCTTTTGTTCAGTTGAAATAAAAAAAATGGTTTAAACAAAATTTAAATTGATTGTTGAGGTCTCCTTTAGAGTGCCACTATTTGTACTTGTGCCAGAAGACCCCCCTCTTTTTTAACTATATATGCCTTTTAAGCTGTTAATAAATAAATCTTATAAATTAAGTTCTCTCTTTTGTAAATTATCTCTATAAATATAATTCTTAGCACAAATAGTTGATGCTAAATTAACATGTATATTTAAGAGCACTTGAAGACAAATAAAAGGAAAAAAGAAAATCAAAAGACTCAAGTTTGTGAAGAGTGTGGTAAGAGTGTGAAGGACCTTAAAAGCCATATGCAGCGCCACAAGCCTAAAGAAGTTGGTGTCAGGATACCATGCACACTGTGCGATAAAACTTTCTCTTCACACAATTCCAAGTCCAAGCACATAAGAAGAATACATTTGAATGTGAAAAAGTCTTGTCCTATATGTAATAAAGGTAAGGAGGATTTACTTATTTGCCTTTATTTAGTCATATAAGTAAAAGCCTGACAAGAAAATAAAAAGAAACAGAATTTGTTTAAATATTGGACATATTTAATTGTACTTTAGAAAATAGCTTATTGTTAATGCAATATAGACATGTTTGACATCTGTAGCCTAGAGCCGAGTGCGCCGGAGTTGGTGGCCATCTCTGAGATCCTAGGTTCGATTCCAGGTCGGGTCAAAGTAGAAAACTTTTTCTATATTGTCTCGGGTCTTTGTATTGTGGTATTGTCGTGATTTTTTATTTCTATAACGTACTTTCGCTACTACTTTCGGCCTCCAGGCGATACAGTTTTTAATCTTTTTTATTTCAAGAGTCTTCATGCCGGGTTGAAAGGCCCCTACAAGAGTGAGGCCCCAACCTCCTTATGAATAAAGGTTATTCTCTCTAAACTCTCTACGTCCCCATATTTATAAACGTTATATTCTTTTTGCAAGAGGTAAAGAACCTAAGCCTGCACACTCTCCGCGTCCACAACCCGTCGGGACGCCGCCACAAGTAAGTTCCGTGCGGGAAGCGGTTCATATCCGCGTCCGTGTGGGACGCGCACATGTTGATCCATACGAAACACCGTCCGCATGCTTTTGACATTTATAAATAAAGAATAAATTCTCTCTAAAATTAGACTTATAGTCTCTCTTAACTTAGACATCCCCTTATTTATAAACGTTAAATTCTTTTCGCAAGAGGTAAAGAACCTAAGCCTGCACACCCTCCGCGTCCACAACCCGTCGGGCCTCCGCCACGAGTGCGTTCCGTGCGGGAAGCGGTTCATATGCGCTTCAGTGCGGGACGCGCATATGCTGATCCATACGAAAGACCGTCCGCATGCCTGCGACAAGTGCGATAAACGGTTCCGACAGCACACTGATATGATCCAACACAAGTGAGTGTTATTTTATTTATAAGTTCACTGGCAGTTAGGTACATTAAATTTAACAACATGCGCAAATAGGTACCCTACTTAAATAACTACTATATCTACTCTCTTTGCATCATATTGTTGATTCAAATAAATTCATAAAAAAGGAATGTTTGAGTTTACACACCCTGCTTTTAGCGTCTGGAGAGCTACTAAAACTTTTAGCTTAAGCCTCAGGACTTCAGGAGGATATTGTAAGCTCATCTAATGTTCTCTTTTTCATCAGGCAACAAATCCACGGTAAAGAAGCAACACACTTGTGCCAGTACTGTTCCAAAACCTTTTTTACAATCAGATACCTTCAGCGGCATTTGCGGTAAGGATTACTTTTTCTCGTTTCATATTTAAAATAAGTTTAAATTACGTTTTTTTTTAAGTGTTACTGTAGTGTACTGGGCAACATCTAAAGTTAGAACTGCCACACACAAATTCGAGCCGGCTAATCGGCAAATAGGTCGACATATTTACTGTAATCTCGATTTGGATGTTGCTCCCATAGAAAAAGTTGTTGTATATGACCAGCTGATCACGTGGTTTTAAGGAGTGTCCCATTCTCTGGTACACCCAGTATATGTGATGTTGTCTAATATTTATTTATTATTTCTTGCTATACAGAATCCACTCAACAGAGCGGGCGTACAAGTGCAAGAAGTGTGACAAAGCATTCAAAACGTCGAAGGTTCTGAGGAACCACTTGTTCACGCACTCCGAGGAGAAGGCCTACCGCTGCAGCATTTGCAAAATGAGCTTCGCGCTTCCTGGGTAAGTGGAGTATTACGACTTATTCTAAGACCATATTCGGGTGTCAATCACTACATGCCCCAAAAATCCTCTTAACTGACCGTCATTAGGTTAGTTCGAGAAGCCATTAGAATTAAGAAAAGTAATTTCAATCGAGAACACGGATTTAAGTTTTCATCAGCATGGAATACGGTGATTCCAAAGTTTACCGCGTTTTACGCCGTCCCAAATAAACTCGAATACGTGAGCATAGTTTGTCGGACTGACTGTACCACCGCCACAAATAATCAAGAATAGCGGGTGGGTGAATAATCATCACCGCGCTTGGTCAGACGCGCCGTACATCGCCAGTCTTACCGCGACCACGGCCTATATAATTAGGCCGAAACGTCGGGACAGTAATTAATAAAAAGAGCGATCTAGCTCTCCTATTTAAAATTCTCAGAAGCATGGTCAATTGTCCACAAATTTTGCTTAAATTTAACTTTAAAGTTCCCTATTGCTACCCTCGTAACAAGATTAAGAATATTCTCTCTGCACCATGTCGAAGGACGCGGTTGGGTGCCTGCTCACCGGTTCCACGTCTCTGCAAACTTTATAATAGACTTAGCGACTACCTGGACGTTCACCTGGATTCCATTCACAAATTTAAGAAATCAATACTAATAAATAACAATAACTAAACACTAATTTAACAAATTTTATTTATGAAAGAATAAAATAAGTATTACCTATAATAGGTAATTAATAAATGGCAAACAAAAAAAGTGATATCAACATAACAGTACAATTAATTTTATGTTGATGTTTTATAACAAATTTGTCTCTATTAACTTAATTTAATATAATATGTTATACACGCTCTTAGATTTTGGTTAGCTGAGACCTGCACTAACAACTACACACAGTTTAACTTTTTTTTATCGTTCTTGTTTTGTTGCTTTTTCTGTACGGAATTTATCCGTCTGTATTATGTATAGTGTATGCAGAGTTTATCTATAAATCTGTTGTGCAATGCCCGCAAGCACCACAATCCATGTAAAAACTAAAGCAAGAACCATTGTAATGACAGTTGATAAACCTAAAAAAAAAGAGGTATGTGTTGCATCAATACCCGTGTTATGTATATTGTTTTAGTTAAAAAAAGCAACGAGAAAGTTAAAAACCATTCTCTTGTATCAAAACTTTGACAATTTGTAAACTACTTATTGAAAACGGTCGTGTTTTTTACACGGCTAGTTTATGTTGGTCATATTTGGTATAAGGATAGATATAGGTGATGGTAATTTTAATCTGTTAGGTTTATACGCCCGAACGAACGATATAGGTAGTCTCGTAGTAGGCCTTAGTAGCGTGTCAGCACTAGTAGCGAGCGAAGCAGCAGCGCATATGCAAAACGCGATAATCTTGCATGGCTACAAAAAGTAGGCGAAAGGCCTAAAATTAATGATGACAACTTTCATCGCCTAACGTTTTTGACGTGATTACGTCTTATAAATCGATGTCCGGCTGCACGCACGAAAAAATAACACGTTCCGCGTGCGAGCAAGAGCTATCTATCTCTCGTCCACTCCATCGGCCGATGCGTCTGAGGAGCATCAGTGTTTTATTGACGTTATCACTTAAAATTAACCTCCGTTAACCGACTTTACAGGCAACCATTTTTTCGTACCGAATAACTTTCTGAAACAAGATTTATTCCGCAGGTATCTCCGCGCCCACACGCTCACTCACACGCGAGAGAAGCAGTTCCCTTGCAAGTACTGCGACGTGAAGTTCCATCGCTCCGACCACCGTAAGCGGCATGAGTTCACGGCGCACGAAAAACACTTATTATCCAACAACTAAACCTACCCCCAAAAAAAATGAATTCTCCTCGACCTATTTTAAACTAAAAAGTTCAATATCAATTAAGGTTATTCGTTAGGTTAATGCGCCGGTGACTATTATAGACACTACTTATACATTCTAGCTAGGTGTGTAATGTTTATGATAATATTATTTGATTCAAATGAAATTTGAATTTGTGCGAACTTCGGTGTAATAGTAGTGGCGGGTTATAAACGACATTTTGTTTTTCATGAAATAATAATTGTTATAATAGTGATTCATTACGACTAATAGGATAATTATTTACTTGTTATTTTAATTATGGGTTCCATTCCAATATCTCTATCAAAGAGCATGCAACTCTTACAGGGCTTTATTGTTTTTGTTGAATAAATTATTCTCTATTCATGATGTTATTTTTTTATTAAGTAATTTAATTGAGTCTATTTGGATGATTCCGTTTGAAAAAATCTCGACCGCCAGGCTTATGAACGGAATGTTTTCTAATGAAACACTGTATCCAAAAAGTTATACGTATTATATAGCCTAACGAGTAACTTGTTAACTTATTTCATAAAGCATTACATGTAACGCTCGTGGAGCCGTCGAAGCACAAAATTCGCGTTACCTTACATGTTAGATTACATAACACGTTACGCCCGTCTGAACCCGGCCTAATACCTCCTATTTACAGCACGCGGCATCGATGTTGAGCGCTGGACATCTTACGAGACGATCATCGTATCAGAGACGCGTGTGCATGGAGCCAACAACCAATCACGGCCGGCGGTGCAGGCGCGGCGCGCGACTAGCCAATCACGTAATCGTAATGATCTTTCGCCCAGCGCTGTACGTCCGTACCGCTAGTTGTACCGAGAGTATAAAGATTTTGTAAGCTTCATATAATCAGGGAAAATAACAACCAAACAAGTTCTTTTTTTACAATATTAGCTTTTATTTTCGTGTAAGAATGTTGGATACAAATCGTAGTCGTATCAAATATTTAAAAAATGCCATAGATATAGAGAAAATTGTACAATAGTAAAAATCGAAGCCGGATGGACGTCAAGGGTTACCCACGCCCACGGATAGCGCTACGTGAACCGCGGGTCTCGTAAACTGAAGTAGGCACATTCAACTTAAAGCTACAGTAAAAATATAAAGCCTAAAACAATTTCAATCCCATACTTATCACAAGTTGTGATGTTAATATGTGGTCATTTGGGATGTGACCGCAGGCATTATTGTATAGCTGCCTTTGTATTAAAAAACAAACCACCTTCAACAGTATAGTTCAGTTGTAAAATTATTTGCGAATTTGTTAACAGAAGTTTATACAATTCAATAAATTCATTACATGTTTAACTTAAAATCGCAAGTTCACAAACAAAACAGCTAGACAGTTAAAATAAAAAACTAAAATCTCTATTAAAAAGCTAAGAAAATATTGCATAAAACTTCCTCATTATAATTTATTAAAATTAATATTTACTGAATATACATTCAATAGAAAAGAAACACTGCTGCATAGACGAACAACATTTTCCATATATTATAAAAATTGGCTTTATAAACGGTCTCCATCGTGCCGGGAAATTAAACGCTATTTATAATAAAATATACTCTAGTCATAACTAATTGTCAAAAATGTTCTATTCCTATTCAATTACCTAAATACAATTTTCTTCATTATAAAAAAAGAAATAAATAGGCACATCACATTCACTCTGAATGTATGAAAGTAACTTATCAAGCTAGTTGGTACAATAATTTCACAATGTTCACTTAATTATAAATACTTTAAACACAATCCACAATTATATTGCAGCATTGTAGTACAACAAATGTTGCTATGGCTTATACTTTTGTACTCAAATAAACATCAACGGTTATCGTTTAACTAATTTCGTTTTAAGTACGCATTTAGTTCTTGTAACGAGTCCTGGACAGGCACACAACATTACGCAAAGAAAAATACACCCAGAAAGTTGTTCGACAAAACATGCACACTAATTGACAGAAAGATAGCTATTCTTTATAAAAATGCAATAATTTTACTTACAAACAAGAGTAATAATATTAATTATTGATAAAATATACAATTACAATAACTTATATCGATAGGTACGGATAAAAGATAAGTGAAAATGTCGATGGTGGTACCGACAACACTTAAACATATCGATGCGGGAAATAATATTTTCAAGTCTATGTAAACAATGTTCGTACTCGGTTTACATGGCAGTACGTTTAGCTGTCAATAAAATGAAATGACAAAAAATTAAAAAATACTATTAATACCTTTAACATCTTATCCATACATGTGATCGCAGTTGTATTTCTTAGGGAGGTTCCGGTATATCGATGTAATATGGTATCGGTGGTGCGAGCTCGATTACCGGTTTTGTGTGGAGTCATTTGTTTCACATTGGCGGATTAGCGATGCGACCGAGTCGTGTTAAATTAATTCGGTGTTTTACAAATATTGAAATGAAGAGACTAGGAAATAAGCAGCGCGTTAAGTAAAAAATGGTGATTGCATTTTAACGTTATATTTTTTTCTAAGTAGACTAAGTTTAAAGACGCACAGCCTAGCAGTGGTATTGTAAAACGAAAAATTGAAACGTACATTCCAGGCGGTGACTACAGTCGCGCTAATCTGCCAATATAAAGCTAGTATCAGACTGAAGGGTATGGGTATATCCCGTGTTAGTGCGCGTCTGCAGGCGGTACGGGCACGCTGAGCGGCGAGCGCTGGCGGTCAAACATCTCGAGTATCAGCTTGGGGTCCGTCCCCGCCGGCACCGTCACGGTGCCCGTCTGTGTGGACATCGCCTTATGAGTACCATCTTACGTTCTTCTCTGCAACAACGAGTGGCGCCCGCGTGTGTTTAGACCCTTACGTTATAGGCTAGTACTAGGATTGTTCGTATTATTTAAACCGGTATTATTGGGTTTATGATTAACTTCACAGTGGTTTCGACATCGGCGATAAATTGACCCTATTGTAGGTACCTAAGGCAACTAAATGGTCTATAGGAGTGGTTAGAGAGGGACGCAAATCTGACTCCTCTAGTTTTACAGTCACGCTTGTGACCGCGAGTGTTATAAAACGTTTGTAGCATCTACACGCTTTTATGGTTTACGTTTCTAACCCGGGCCTTACAATTAATCACTAACATATTTTCACCCGTGCATTTAAGCTGGACTTTAATTGGAATCTAATACCGATACCGAATCGCTGATCGTCGATACTCATACCCCCAACCCTAGCGTGTAAAAGAAAAATATACTTTGGATACCTAAATTCCGCGTGAAGTTCACGTAAACACAGTTGTGAATAATCCAATAATAACGGTTTTCATAGAATCGAACTTACCCAAGTGTTTATTTAATTTAAAAATATGTAGTATGATTATGAATAGACAATTTAAACTGACACTAACGGACGCCACAACATTGCGCAGATTTCACATTTGAAATGTTAGTTAGCACACAATATTTAAATTGTTAGTAAAGATATAGACAGCTCTTAAGGGCTAGGGAGATTAATTTAAAAATAATAAGCAAGATAAATATTTGTCATTATACTTTAAATTAAATTCATAGAAACAAAATCGGTAGGGGCATGCGATACTGGAGCTTATTTGTACTAGAATAAGGATTATATTAAAGCAAAGTGTAGGGTACCTCAATACGGGTGATGACTCCCTCCTCGCGACTGTGCTCTAGGACTACAAACAAAACATAAAGCGCCCGTCAAACATATAACCGAACAAACATTAAACGTAAACATATAATATGGGTTTATGAAGCTAGAAATTGTTGATAGATTTGCTAATATTCGTCTCTGTTCACAATTTTTTAGTCATTAATTCTTCAGCTTATAGTGGGACGCATACACGCATAGGTCTAATTCGTCAATGACATGCTTGTCCGTGAGTTTTATTTAACATCTGTAGCACAGTCTAAATATCTATACAGTCGACCAAATCTGGTAACCCTATGGTATTTAACACTCCACTAGTTCGCTGCTTCAAAAGTATTGTTAAAAGAGACGAATATTCGGCGTTTACAACTCAATATTTGTGAGGTGTTGGCCAATTCAAATGTGGAGAGCTTCAAGCCGCAAATCACATTCACACGTCTTTGAAAATGTTTTTCCTTGAAAACTTCAATGAAATGTGAATGGTGCTTTATCTGGTTCTTCATAGTACAATATACAGGGTGTACAAGAGAATAGGACACTCCTTTAAACCACGTGATCAGCTGGTCATAAGTTGTTGTATATATACAACAACTTTTTCTATGGGAGCAACATCTAAATCGATAAAAAATTTTCAGCGTCTCCATACAAACTTACTCGCATACCTCGACGATAATGTATGGAGCATCTGAAAATTAAATCACGATTTCGATGTTGCTCCCATAGGAAAAGTTGTTGTATATGACCAGCTGATCACGTGGTTTTAAGAAGTGTCCCATTCTTTTGTACAGCCTGTATAGAAATATAAATCATGTGTTTTAAAAAGCCAATTCAAAGCAAATTCTTGCTTTCATGCCAGGAATTTCCAGTTTTTACCAATAAATACGATGCATTTTTCATTTTGGCAAAAGTCTATAAATTGGCTTGCGTATTGAAAGGCTTTGCGATTCATGAGACTAATCCTTAATGGTATAAGGAAGAATGCAATTCGTAGCAATAGCTCATAGCTTGATCCAAATGGTGTATGTATAAAGGGTCAAAATTACAATGGATGTTACATAAAGAACATTTATAATATATATATATTTATAACATATTTATAATCAAAGAAACAAAATGTAAATTATGTATTAAAGAACACATTTATAATCAAAGAAACAAAATGTAAATTGTGTATTACTAGCTCTCGATCCCATACAATCATGTTCAACTCCAAACTAACATTTGCGTTCTCTATGGAACATCCTATAAAAGCTAGGTATTTTGAGCGCGTTCTGAGATGTACTTGTGACAATTTACGGGTTTCTTTTTTCTGTAAACGGGTAGATCTTACAACACCTTTATCGTCAAATGAATTCATAAATTGTCTAGTCCAAGTATTTAACTAAAACTATGACTGAGGATATGCGCAGTGCGGTAGGGGGTGTAGTCACGTGACATGTATCCAATCGTACGGCCATATTGTCCCCCCCCCCCGCGCTTTACTTCAGGAAGTATGATATTATTTGACTGGTCAGACGATAGTACCGAAATTGTTAGGTGTTGTATGGCGAACTAACCAAACCAAGTCCGTTTTTCTTTACTTGGCGAATATTGTGAATAATTTCATCTTTTTAACGACGTTATAATAAATAAAATGTACACAAAAATAATAACCCATTATAGTTATTTATTAATTTAACAAAATAACATTTTAAATCGAACAGTTCGTTTATTTTATACATTATGCAGTGACTAGCTGTTGCCAACGACTTCGTTCGCTTGGTCTTTGACTTTGTTTAATATTTTTGGGCGGAACCCAATTTTTATTAATACAACTAGCCTAGTTACTTGTAAGAGCATCACCTACCCTACCCAAAACCACGTGTATTTTTTTGTGAGTCAAGGTACGCCCTTTCGGTTACAAAATCGCGCGTAATACACGTGATATCTGACTACAATCTTCCCTCCCCCTAGTGATATTTCGTGATATTTTTAAATCCCCCCCCTACCCCCTTCCGAACCTCACGTGATTAATGGAGGACCCCTAGGTTGTTTACAATATTCGCCAATGAAAGACAAACGGACTTAATACAAGTATGTGCTCGAGTGAGTGTGAAGTGTGTAGTGTGCGTGCTACTCACTGTTCTCCGCGACGGCGTTCGTGGTAGTGGTCGTGGTGGTGGTCCCGCCGTCGGTGCTGTTCTCGTTGATGGTGGTTCGCGTCGTCGTCTTCACCACCATCGAGCTCGTGTTCACTTGCGAGTTCTATGGTCGACATTATAGATATACTAAAAGCTTGCCAACTTTATGCCTTTAAAGTTGTTTTAAACAACCTGGCACGATATAATTGAGCACAATCGAATATGATTTTTTATAATCGATTTAAATTGTAACAACAATTTTTTTCAGCAATGAAATTTTTAATGGTTTTTCAACAACCTTTGGGCTTGATTAGATAAGTAATCGACGTATTATTTTAAGATATCAAATAAAAATAACAAACCGCAACCCCAAAAAACAAGTTACTTTTTAAAATAGATGTATTTAGCCGCTAATGAAAAGTTATTTAAGTTTCATATAATCCGTGCCAGTTTGTTTAAAACCAACTATATGTATATGAACCTGAATTTACAATTTGTCGATGTAATATGGTTTACAATGCATTTTTGAAAAGTAAATGCCACTAAGCTTACCGCTTGCAGCGTGGCCGATCTTAGTGTTCAGACCTAGGCCAATTAACATTCATTGACATTATTTACAAGAATTAAGTTATAATCATGCATGGAGAGTTGTTTACAATTTTAAAGAGTCATAAAAACTAAAAGACATTTTATTTCCCCAAGTCAGTTTCTGAGGAATCATCGCGGCGTGGGAGTGGTGTAGAAACAATATAAATAAATGCAGCCGCACGCTTATCATTTGTCAATTATCCTGCTTTGCACGCCACCACAGAAACCAACTAAGTAATTTGCCAGTAACCTATTAAGTCATTGACGTAATTTTCGTGTCAAATTTCAAAATCATGTAAGTGTACATTTTATACGTTTTATTTGGTACCTTGGCTTGGCATACTTAGGGAGTAGAATAGCGCCGCTTTACAAAACAGTCAACATGTCGTGTTCGGTAGTGACGTCACACGCCACACCAGGCGTTTGTAGTGAGTGAATGGGCTGCACTATGTATTCCTACAGTTCGGATTCTGCAATGTGCGGACACGCGGTGACGTCACGTGCGTCGTCGCGCGTGCGTAGTATGTGCGCATGTGGACGTACTTTCAGCTCTGGGTCAGCGGTGGTGGGTAAATTGGCTATGACATCACACACCGGGCCGCATCGAGCGTGTATAGTGTTTCGACGGGCGGCGGACCGGCGCACGGAGTCCACGATGACGTCACGCGCGTGTAGTGTGTGCGGGTGTGACGTCACGCACTGGGCGCGTGTAGTGCCTGTGTACCTGCAGGTTGATGTTGAGCTCGGGCTCGACGGGCGGCGGCTGCGTGTGGTCGCGCACGGAGTCCACGGTGATGTCTGCGGACGCGGCGGTGACGTCATGCGCCGCTTCCGGTACCTCCTCCTGCTATGGGTTCTTATTCAAACTGTGCCACGATTGTTGTAAGCGTTCAAACATTTATCACTATTTCTATGGGCCAGAAGGAAAAAGCACCTGTCTCATCGCCGACGATTAACGAGGAGCTAATAGAGCTAGAAACTAATTAGAGAGCAACGCGTATTGAATGTATTATACGGATAGTTAGTGTGACGGGCGATTACTTGAACTACTCGCTTGTGCGACGGCCGAAACATAGCGTATTATGTACAACAATATGGCAACAGAAAAGCGTGTTTTTTCTGTTGCCTGCCAATCGAGCAGTTATAGATGCCGCTGTCACCAATAATGGAGAAAGAGTTTTTATCGGCATTGTGAACAGTTCGCGACCCCCTATAAGTAAATGTATAATTTTTTTCTTCACACGACATTTTTATCTACAGTACGTTTCTCGAGGGTTTCGGTAGCTAGTCGATTAATTGTCAGCGGTGAGACAGATGCCTAGCCAGATAGCAATTAACGATATTGGCTGCATAGAAGCGATTGCAGGAATTCCATAAAGGGTTATTTTAATGGTAACAGTGTATCCCTTTTTTTTAAATGTTACCAAGAGGACTAAACATTTATTCGTTTATTTATAAGTAGTCATTAAAGTCTGTTTTCTTACAACCATAAGCGAGGAAAAGTTACCGTTAGGAATTAAAAAAAAGACAATGAAAGAAAGAATAGGATTTTTCTTCGTCTCTCCAGTAGAAACAAACAAATTGAGTATGTAAAGCCAGTTCGAGACGCTATTGAAACATGACAGAAATTAGGAAGTTTTATTATACTTTATAAGTAATTATTTCAAGAGGCCTTTAAATTTTATTGAACTTTGTTAACAATTACAAAAGTTAAGTTTTCAATCCTAAATGTACTTAATAAACTACTTACTCTGTGGTCTCCGTTAGTCAGAGGCGCTTCCTCAGGCCCCCGTAGCGCGACCGCCCACGGCGACAACAGAACTTGGCACTGCGCGACCGTTACCTACAAAAAGTAGCCTTGTATAGTCTATGCCTGGCGAGGTCTGACTAGCTGGGCGTGGCAAACACATGCCCAGCACAGCACAGCACCAGCCTATATCAGTCCACTGCTGGACACAGGCCTCTCCAAAAGGAGGATTTTGCCATAATCGCCACGCTTGGCAGGCGGGTTGGCGATCGCAGTTTGGCCAATGGTGGAGAGGAGACGCTGCTGCCCGTCTTCTTATGGCGGTTCACCTGTAGTCGCCTCTTACGACACCCATAGGTAGAGAAGGGGTGGTGCAATTCTTTTAACGTGCCGGAACCACAAGACTGTAACACATGCCTCTTGTTCCGAATTGCGCTAAAAGCACCATTAGGACGAATCCATATAAATTTAGTAGGTAGGTAAAGAAAAAACCTATTTTGTGTATTATTTGTGACTACGAGTATTATATTTGGTCAGTTTCACGCTGACAGTGCCTTTAACGCAATTTGGAATGCAGCCAATAATATACAGAGTGGTGCAAAAGTCACGAACGTGTTGCAATTGGTTACATTTTTTTATTAATTTTATTTATGATGAGATAATAAAAAAAAAATTCTTCTAGACCGTCAGACAGAAAACCACTTTGGAGAAATCATAAGGTAGTATAAGACTTGGTCGATTGTATTGTTTATACCACAGACTGCAAATTACGTTACTTTCCAAACTAGAAAGAAAGCGAGTTTCATGATAGAAAAAGAGGCATGTGTTGGTTTTGAGGTGATAACGTCTTTTAAATCGATGAAAACCGGCTGCACCCACGAAAATGTGTCACATTCCGCGTGCGAGCGAGAGCGCGGAACAAGCGATAGAGAGGCACGTTTGGCCTAAGCGTTCGGCTTGTGACGCATGTATCTCTCTTTCACTCCATCGTCCGATACGTCCGAGTAGCATTAATGTTTTTTATGACGTTATCACGTAAAATTATCGTCCGTAAACCGACTACGGACAACCAAATTTTATTCTTATATTTGTTGATTTTAATCACTGGTTTTTTTGTGAGTTAAAAAAATCTGTTACCTTAGTCGCGGAGAGTGTGATCCGCTGTAACTCAGACGACGAGTGTAAGTAGAGAGCTTCGCCCCGCTTCGAGAAGCACAAACTTGAAATGCCACTAGAACAAAGGAAAATAATAATTACTATCTAAATTAATAGTGTTTTTGAGAGCCTAGATAGCGCAATTTATAAATCATGCTACCTACTACGAGTATACTAACTACTATTTTATTACGATTTAATTAGCAAAAGTTGATATAGGCAATTATGGGTAGATTATACTGATTAGGGTACGAATAGATATTGGCTTTCATCATCTTAATTTAAGTGCTGTTCATCTCGCTTACACAAATCCAACAAGGCCTGAAATGTATTCTTTGGGTTCGGCTACTGCTTGTGTAAATTGTCTGTAAAAGCTATGTATTTATGAAGTTTTAAAAGTAACATGTAAAGAGACTGCGTACATATCTTTAAGCATCAGCGACGGAGCTTTAAAAATGTCTCCAGAACTTATTCTCAATTATAAAATCATAAAAACGCCATGCAGTCGCCAAGTCAACGCGGATGCTAGCGATCGATTGCAGAGTCAGCAAAACGTGATGTAGAATCGATGCAGTCACAAAACAGCGATCCCGGATGCTAGAAGTCGCAGTGTAATTAGGCGCAGTCAGGAAACTGTCATTAACGCGTTTTTTTCATAAGTGTGTCTAGGGCACTCGTTAGAATAGTACTTGTCTAGGTTGGTGAGGCGCAGCAGCTCTATAGAGTATAGTACGCGGCACCGATGTTGAGCGCTAGGTCAAAGAGTGGGAATCACTTTGCGCGTCTGACGAAACGATCATTGTACAGAGACTAGTGTGCGCGGAGCTAACAACCAATCCCGGACGGTGGTAAAGGCGCGGCGCGCGACTAGCCTTAGCGTGAGCCGATCACGTAATCGTGATTGTAATGGTTTTCTGCGGCTGTCGCCCACTTGATGTCCTCCTTGCGGACGGCGGCCGCGTTGAGCTGCCTGCGCAGCTCAGGGCTGAGCACGAGGCAGTCGCCCAGGTTGGTGAGGCACAGCAGCGCTACAGTACTCACTTGATGTCCTCCTTGCGGACGGCGGCCGCGTTGAGCTGCCTGCGCAGCTCAGGGCTGAGCACGAGGCAGTCGCCCAGGTTGGTGAGGCACAGCAGCGCTACAGTACTCACTTGATGTCCTCCTTGCGGACGGCGGCCGCGTTGAGCTGCCTGCGCAGCTCAGGGCTGAGCACGAGGCAGTCGCCCAGGTTGGTGAGGCACAGCAGCGCTACAGTACTCACTTGATGTCCTCCTTGCGGACGGCGGCCGCGTTGAGCTGCCTGCGCAGCTCAGGGCTGAGCACGAGGCAGTCGCCCAGGTTGGTAAGGCACAGCAGCGCTACAGTACTCACTTGATGTCCTCCTTGCGGACGGCGGCCGCGTTGAGCTGCCTGCGCAGCTCAGGGCTGAGCACGAGGCAGTCGCCCAGGTTGGTGAGGCACAGCAGCGCTACAGTACTCACTTGATGTCCTCCTTGCGGACGGCGGCCGCGTTGAGCTGCCTGCGCAGCTCAGGGCTGAGCACGAGGCAGTCGCCCAGGTTAGTGAGGCACAGCAGCGCTACAGTACTCACTTGATGTCCTCCTTGCGGACGGCGGCCGCGTTGAGCTGCCTGCGCAGCTCAGGGCTGAGCACGAGGCAGTCGCCCAGGTTGGTGAGGCACAGCAGCGCTACAGTACTCACTTGATGTCCTCCTTGCGGACGGCGGCCGCGTTGAGCTGCCTGCGCAGCTCAGGGCTGAGCACGAGGCAGTCGCCCAGGTTGGTGAGGCACAGCAGCGCTACAGTACTCACTTGATGTCCTCCTTGCGGACGGCGGCCGCGTTGAGCTGCCTGCGCAGCTCAGGGCTGAGCACGAGGCAGTCGCCCAGGTTGGTGAGGCACAGCAGCGCTACAGTACTCACTTGATGTCCTCCTTGCGGACGGCGGCCGCGTTGAGCTGCCTGCGCAGCTCAGGGCTGAGCACGAGGCAGTCGCCCAGGTTGGTGAGGCACAGCAGCGCTACAGTACTCACTTGATGTCCTCCTTGCGGACGGCGGCCGCGTTGAGCTGCCTGCGCAGCTCAGGGCTGAGCACGAGGCAGTCGCCCAGGTTGGTGAGGCACAGCAGCGCTACAGTACTCACTTGATGTCCTCCTTGCGGACGGCGGCCGCGTTGAGCTGCCTGCGCAGCTCAGGGCTGAGCACGAGGCAGTCGCCCAGGTTGGTGAGGCACAGCAGCGCTACAGTACTCACTTGATGTCCTCCTTGCGGACGGCGGCCGCGTTGAGCTGCCTGCGCAGCTCAGGGCTGAGCACAAGGCAGTCGCCCAGGTTGGTGAGGCACAGCAGACACCACTCGCGGTGACGCTCGCCTTCCGGCCCGCACTCAAACCACGCGAACGCGGTGCGTCGCACCTGGCATAGATAACTCAAATTAACACTCGAGTTTATAAGGCAGACACAATTGGTAAAATGACACCCGTGTGTCACCGGTTATGGTAAAATTGTGAAATAATTGATAGATGCAAAACACTTATAAACACTATCTAAGGAAACCTAACACGGGAAAAATAGGGTAAAAACTGTGCCGCGATTTGTGACTTATCTCCTACACTGCTAGTATTGCAGTAGCACTGTCTGTACCTGGTGCCATTCGTAAGAGGTCTGAGGGTCTAACCAGTTTAGAAAATTCGTTATATTCGGCATTATCGAAGCACAAGCAAACATTTTGGTTATTAAAGAAGAATTATGTCCTGCACTGCAGATCAATATAGCTGAAATAATGTTAATAAAAGTGCCATACCCTAGCGCCCTCGTGCGCCGTGAGCTTGTACTTGTGGTGCGGCTTGAGCGACGGCAGCGTGAACACCTTGAACTGCTCCTCGGACGTGATCACGACGCGGTGCGTGCCCGGCTCCGGCAGCGGGGATACTCCTCGCTCCACCTGACGGCGAATCATTGCTTGTAAGGTCTGTTCCCTGTGTTACATACTGTTTTAAACAACAGTGATCTCGTACGGGTAAGTCGTCTTATTAGACAGATAGTTGAGAGTTAAACATCAATTAAGAGGCGCTATGGAAAGGGTGTTTTTTGCTCGGAGTTTCTTTGCGAGATCAAATCAGAAATCGGGAGATCCGTGAACGAACTAAAGTCGCTGACATAGCCCGACGGCTTAGCAATCTGAAATGGCAATGGGCGGGGCACATAGCACGTAGAACTGACGGCCGATGTGGGAGAAAGGATCAGGAATGGAGGCCGGCCGTACCGGCAAGCGCAGCGTGGGACGTCCACCCACAAGTTGGACAAACGACCTGGTAATGGTTGCAGAAAGCCGCTGGATGCAGGCCGCTTCCAACCGGCCTATCTAGAAATCCCTGGGGGAGGCCTGTGTTCAGCAGTGTAAGTCCTGTGGCTAAAATGATGATGTTGATGAAACATCAATTACTTCTTCCTAACGTGTATCCTGCCTTGTGACAAGACCCGCTTTCCTGATTTTCCTCCTACACTTCGCCCTACCCCCGGAATTATCTTCTGTAACATCGCAGCTCTCCATCATCATTAATCGATTACAATGCATTTATAAAGAGCGCTAAATAAGGATCTCTAAATAACATAGCATTGGACGGTTCCGGATTTTCCTTAACTAGCGATTGACTTCTGATTTCAATCGTTTAAATATAATCAGACTTGCTGGATAAAGTATAATGTTCTTATTTCTAGACTGTGTACGATAATACTAGGAGGAAAATTATAAAAAATCAGGATATAAGCTAGAAAAACCGTTAAAACATATAGAAGGTTTAACTCACCTCCAATGGATCAGGTAGTGGCACTGACGCTCCGTCCAATACTGTTATACCTATAACCGGCGCCCTGTGTTTTAGTTGGATCTCTTTCGCTAGCTGACACGTTAGCTGTAATAGACATTGCATTTTTGTAACTTGTTCCAACAAATTATATCATCATCAACCATATCCCATGCAACTAATAAATGGGGTGCAGGGAGGCATGTTATTGTTACCAAATTTGTTTGTTTGTTTGAAGTAGGTTGACTACTGTATTTAACTTGTGCAGATAAAGAATGGGAGTAGAACAAGATATTGTCCTACAAATGGAAATCAATGCATCTCTCACTCTCTCCCATATTAGACTCAATCTTTAAATTGCGCCGTAAAGTGTTCACAAGTGTAAAGGTATTCGTTGTGAGAAACGGAAACTACGAAGTTTTCTACCTATTTTTTATATGCGCGGTGTGTAGTAGGGGCAACGGCTATAGTAGTGTAACTTAATAGACTTCGAATTTAGAATTAGTTTTTTAGGGTTCCGTACCTAAAGGGTGAAACGGGACCCTATTACTAAGGCTCCGCTGTCCAGACGTCTGTCTGTCCGTCTGTCACCAGGCCACCAGGTATCTCATGAACCGTGATAGTAAGAGAGTTGAAATTTTCACAGATAATGTATTTCTGTTGCCGCTATAACAACAAATACTAAAAAACAGAATACAATAATTTAAGGGGGCAAAAAAATCAGGTTTGTTGTATGGAAATACAACAAATCTGATTTTTTTAATAGCTAATGGTACGAAACTCTTTTTGCGCGAGTCCGACTCGCACTTGGCCGGTTTTTATTATTTAAGAATAATAGCATCTAGTCGAGATGTAGGAGATTGTTAACTCACCGGGTCCTCTTTCCTCTTGTTGGTGTTGGGCACGTGTATCGTGAAAGCGTAGACGGTGCCGTTGTTGGTGCCCGCCCATAGCGTCGGCGTCGAGTTCTGTGCTGTAGACGACAGTTACGTCTATATTCTAGCTGTCTTATTCAGAGTGCATTTGCTATTCCGGGACTAAGGTTAAACCACTGTTTTAACGTACAAAAATCAGTGGTTTAACCTTAGTCTGGACTAGTAAATGCACTCTGAATAAGACAGATACTTAAATTAGCTATTCCTGCACTAAGGTTAAACCACTGTTCTAACGTAAAAAAATCAGTGGTTTAAGCTTATTCTGGACTAGTAAATGCACTCTGAATAAGACAGATACTTAAATTAGCTATCCCTGCACTAAGGTTAAACCACTGTTCTAACGTAAAAAAATCTGTGGTTTAAGCTTATTCTGGACTAGTAAATGCACTCTGAATAAGACAGATACTTAAATTAGCTATCCCTGCACTAAGGTTAAACCACTGTTCTAACGTAAAAAAATCAGTGGTTAAAGCTTATTCTGGACTAGTAAATGCACTATGAATAAGACAGATACTTAAATTAGCTATCCCTGCACTTAGGTTAAACCACTGTTCTAACGTACAAAACTCAATGGTTGAAGCTTATTCTGGACTAGTAAATGCACTCTGAATAAGAAAGCAAGTGTTTACACAAACTCAATAGTATCGTGGTTTAAGATAAAATTCTGAATTTTTAATTTGTTATTTTTTTAGAAGGTTCTGCAAGTAGTAGGCCTTTGTTTTATTTATACCTATTGCATTTCAAAGATAAATTTTACAGTTGACAAAAAAGGTAAGTGCTTAGTATAAACACTAAATCATAAAACTAAATGAGTCATACGTATATCGTACCATACTAGTGTGCGTAAGTCTGACTTCTACTACGTGACCAAAACAAATGTTCGCGTGTGATTGGAACAAATGAGAACGGCTAGCACATAATATTATTATACCATACATCGCATTATGTCGTAGCGAGAGCGATTTATCATAACCCTTCTGTCTTCAAAGATATTATTCTATAATCTACTTACTGTTGAACACCGCACCATGGAGCCGAAGGCATCGTCCGTAGACCGCGCCTTGATCGCGCGCTCGAACGGTTTGATTTCCACGTCACCTTACGTTGGTACGGGCTCAGTTTTATCTGTTATGACCCTTCTGTCTCCTAAGATATTATTCTATAATCCACTTACTGTTGATAAGGAAGGTCCGTGCGAAGTACAAACACCGCACCATGGAACCGAAGGCGTCATCCGTGGACCGCGCTTCGATCGCGCGCTCGATCGGTTTGATTTCTACGTCACCCTCCGCCGGTACGGGCGCGGTTTTGTCTGCCTTTTTGGGGGTGGGCTAAAACAATATTTATATTATTATCGATAAAAACACGACGACGACAAAACGATAACATGTCCAAGCTGGACATGTGATATATTGTGTAAACGGTTATTCCATTCGATAGACAGATGACGATTGATTAGATTTTGACCTTGCTCGACTGTGCCTCGACTTAACCCCACCCACTAACCAATTACAACACTAAAGAGAAAACCAGAACCATAGACTATTTTCAGAGATTTCAAGTATATTTTGTAAATGGTTTTCGACGAATGATCAGAAATCCAATTAGAATATGCTATCTGTATGTCATTTCAGTAATTTCATCCATCGTTATCCCTTTGAATTCTTTATTTTCGTGCGCTAACACCATCGGCGACTTCATTTAGGGAAAAGGGCATTCAGAGCATGCAAAGAGGTACTTGGTTGGTTGGTGTACAAAACTTAGAGGAAGTTCGCCAAAGGCCGGAGGGAATCCAAAAGAACCCTCGTTTTTTACTCCAATAAGAGAAAAACATATTTTTGCAAATATGATGCTGGGAAGGAATCGATTGATGGAAACATCCCTATGAGCTGTTCCTGGCACTAGCGGTCATCTGTCATCGGGTCGTCATTCATTCTACACATCGTACTTGTGCTTTCGCGCGTTTTCCGTATCAATGTAATTCAATTAATTATTATACCGTTTTATTAAGAAGATCCCTTTATAACTAGGTACAAATGAACTCACTTGTGATGGGGAGGTAGGGCTAGAGGTGGTGGTCTGCCGCCGTTGCGAACGTCCTTTCCTTAGCCGTCGGAACGACTCTCGCAGTGATTTTTTGAACGATTTTCTTCTTGATATTGGGGTATCGCCAGCACCAGAATGATCTAAAATAGAAAAAAAAAACATTTATTTTTCGTAATCACGATGCCATGTTAGAAGGAAACCTTGATTTGAGTTTCCATACATAATAACAATCTTGTTTATGTATCAAAACTTTCTGTTTTGGTTAATTTAGCACTACTAAACGCCGAAACTTTTAACAATTTTGTATGGATTTGACATTAGAGTTTTGAAAATATTAAAATTGACAAGTAATGTTTATTCTATTGCCATCAATGACAAAACAAGTTTTCGCCATTGAAAAAGTGTAAGTCCATGGCCACTAAAAATAAGTAAAGTCTCATAAAATTTAAAGCGATGATCGCAACGCTGCTTGCATCGTAAAAAAGGATAGCCAAGTTTCATACTGAGTGGCGTGAATTGAAAGTCCAAATCTGGCGAATGCGCAACTCGCGTTACTGCAATCGTTTGGTGCGCCTTTTTAGCGCAACTCATGCAAGACTTTTACGGTGCGAGCGAATGGCGCGCGATCTGCGCGCGTGAATTTCTCGTTCACGAGCCAGGTAGCTCACAGGTCGCCCGCGCGCGCGGCGCGTACCTTACACTGGCTTACACGCCTTGCATGAGTTGCGTTAAAGAGGCGCACCAAACGGTTGCAGTAACGGAACGCGAGATGCGCGCGTGCATTGATTGCGCATTCGTCAGATCTGGACGTACCCTATGATGCATAGGCATCATATCTAGATATAGATCTAGCAGCAGTTGTCTCATACTCACCGTGCGGGTTCAGCGTGCACTTGTGCAGTAGCGGCGCTGCGCAGATAGCGTCGAGTAGCGCGAGCCCGTGCGCCGTGCCCGCGCACACCACGCCCCACTCCCACTGCGCCGCCAGTGACGTCACCGCGGCCGGCGGGGATAGTTGCACTACTGATGTTGCCTTACACGAACGAATGTTACAAGTCAGTTATGTATTAGCGGGGATAGTTGTACTACTGATGTTGCCTTACACGAACGAATGTTACAAGTCAGTTATGTATTTGCGGGGATAGTTGCACTACTGATGTTGCCTTACACGAACGAATGTTACAAGTCAGTTATGTATTAGCGGGGATAGTTGTACTACTGATGTTGCCTTACACGAACGAATGTTACAAGTCAGTTATGTATTTGCGGGGATAGTTGCACTACTGATGTTGCCTTACACGAACGAATGTTACAAGTCAGTTATGTATTAGCGGGGATAGTTGTACTACTGATGTTGCCTTACACGAACGAATGTTACAAGTCAGTTATGTATTTGCGGGGATAGTTGCACTACTGATGTTGCCTTACACGAACGAATGTTACAAGTCAGTTATGTATTAGCGGGGATAGTTGTACTACTGATGTTGCCTTACACGAACGAATGTTACAAGTCAGTTATGTATTTGCGGGGATAGTTGTACTACTGATGTTGCCTTACACGAACGAATGTTACAAGTCAATTATGTATTTGCGGGGATAGTTGTACTACTGATGTTGCCTTAGACGAACGAATGTTACATGTCAATTATGTATTTGCGGGGATAGTTGTACTACTGATGTTGCCTTACACGAACGAATGTTACAAGTCAGTTATGTATTTGCGGGGATAGTTGTACTACTGGTGTTGCCTTACACGAACGAATGTTACAAGTCAATTATGTATTTGCGGGGATAGTTGTACTACTGATGTTGCCTTAGACGAACGAATGTTACAAGTCAATTATGTATTTGCGGGGATAGTTGTACTACTGATGTTGCCTTAGACGAACGAATGTTACAAGTCAATTATGTATTTTCGGGGATAGTTGTACTACTGATGTTGCCTTAGACGAACGAATGTTACAAGTCAATTATGTATTTGCGGGGATAGTTGTACTACTGATGTTGCCTTAGACGAACGAATGTTACTAGTCAGTTATGTATTTGCGGGGATAGTTGTACTACTGATGTTGCCTTACACGAAGAGAATGTTACTAGTCAGTTATGTAGTTTCACAACAATTACACAAAGGCGACTGCTGTACTATTGATGTAACTTTACAGGAACAAAAGTACATGTTGTTAAGTATATTTAAGGCACAACAATTTGAAAATGGTAACATATAGGTGCATATTACTTAATTACGCTTTATTAGATGTTAGTTCATATCTATCTAGATATCTTTTTTAACTATTCTCACCTGGTAACCTTGAGGGAATGTTAGAGCTCCGGAACGGAGTGTGAGCTGATCGTGACCCTTCCACACAAAGCCGTCGCGGTCTGACACGATGTTCACAGATACTGACTGTAGAATAAAATAAAAATATATAGAGTGGCTAAAGATTAGTTATTCGAATAGATTTAAAAAAAAAGTACAGGTGAAATATCCGCCTACGGAGGTCGTCGAATACATAGGGTGTTGATCAAACATTAGGTTAAATTGATTGTTGATATTATAACCCCGGCGGCAAAAGAGAGGTGTTAAGTTAAAGAAGTTTAAAGTGTGTATCTGTCTGTGGCATCGTACTTCGTAGCTTTCAAACGAATTGTCCGATTTTGATGAAGTTTTTTTTTTGTTTTAAAGCTACAGCGACCCCTCGACGCGAATACGCACGCAGCACGCAGTTACATAATGTTTCTTTTAATAAAGTTTGAGAGACAAAAAAAAAAAAAAACAGTTCAAATTATTGTTGACTTTTTATTAGCTTGTTTTTTATTTAACTATGTTGGGATTGCCCTGTAATGGTAGCTGCATGTTAGATAACATAATAATAAATAAATACTCCATATTACCTTGACTTCGCTCGTGTTGGGTGTGGTCTTCAGACTGGCTATGACGATGTGCCCGGCCGCGCCGCCGATTGTTAGCATGCCTGACAGCGGGCAAAGGATCACCTGTCAAATTTGTAAGAGTAAGCTATTTGTTGAAAAGAGTTTTATTTCGAATTCAGTTTTCATTTTAAAATATATTTTTTTTATCATATATCGTAAAGGAAGAATGGAAATGCTTGAAAGAGACTTTGTGTCTCATAGAGTAGTAATGCCACTATCAAGACGAAAGTTCGAACTGACCATAAACTAGCTTTGATATTGAACTTTTATTCCTGTGTTTCTCGTAAGCAGGTATAAAAACAGAATGAAAACAAAGTGAGATCTAGGATGTTGTAAAAATATTTGACACAGCTGCAATGGGAGAAAGTGTTCGTGTTGTAGGTTCAGCAAATTTGTCTATGGAAATCACAAGAAAACCCATCATATACATATTGAAACGACCTACTAATTTAAACATCCAACTGTAGCATTTTTGTATAGTGTGCAATAAATAGCATACTCTATCTGTCTTTGTCTATGGTCAGTCTTATTTATGTGTCAGACTATCTATAGTCTAAAGTATAAACTCACCCGTTTGACAGCAAGGCGCGGGTCGTCGCTATAAGGGTCAAAAGATCCAACGCGGCGGAAAGGCGGCCACTCCTCTTCGTCGTTCTGACTGTCGGTGTTCTCACCGATTTCTTCACCGCTGATAGATGATAAAGGACAGAGTTGTAGCTAATATTGGTTGTATGAGTTTTATTGACAGTGCTGGTTTTATTTTTGAGTTGGTTGATGAAGTGAGATGGATATAAACAAAATGTATGAAAAACCTAATAAATAATCAGTCTTACTCCTTACTTTGAAATATTTTTGAATTTTGAGTAGAGATGTGTGAAAGAGACAATACTATACCTACGCAAACACAAAGCCATATTAGTAGTCTCTTTCACTCACATAAGATTGTGCTGAGGGGTTTTGTCAAATAATATTTACACCAATTCTAAGATTAAGTAACCAAACATCGCTTTTCCACTGAGCACTATTACCGACTATGAGCAAAACATGAAGTCAATAGTTACATACAAAACAAATAACGATTTTAATTCCATTCGCTATAATAAGTAACAAATAAAACTTGCTAAAAAAGAAATACACAGAGATGTAGTTAAGAAATAAAACACACCGATCTTTAGAATACAAACTTCGGGTAATGATCGGTTAAACTTCGGTTTTGTGGAGCGTTGACTCTGTCACACAAATTAGTCGCAATAAAATAACAGATGATGCTCTAAATTTAAACTAAAGTTACAATCCCCGGCATGAAATTTGAGCGCTCGGACAAAGAGTGGGGATCGCTTTGCGCATCTAACGAGACGATCATCGAATCACAGACGCGTGTGCGCGGAGCAAGCAACCAATCACAGCCGGCAGTGCACGGCGCGCGACTAGCCAATCATGTGACCATAATGGTTTTCTGAGCATTTTTCGTTCACTGTTCAAAATCCGTGCCGCAAGGTTGTAGCCGATCATTAGTCGAGTTTCATTTGAAAGAATGATGTGAATTATTCCTAATCGGTTTATGTAAGTAGTCGAAATAAAGTCTATGTAATAAATTAAAAA
Source organism: Anania fuscalis (assembly GCA_950371115.1). NCBI lineage: Eukaryota > Metazoa > Arthropoda > Insecta > Lepidoptera > Crambidae > Anania > Anania fuscalis. The sequence continues at coordinate 4,245,276 of OX493334.1, read as the reverse complement.
CATGCATAAAATATTGTGTAACATGTATGCTGGTATGTCTGTTTACCTCGTAGTCGATCTTTTCAGCCCACTTCGTAAAGTAGCAAGCGACAAGCAAAAGATTATCGTTAGCGTATGTTAGTAGCAAGCACAAATTAGGTATGACGATGATAAGACAAGGTATAACGCAAATAGTATTAAAATTAAAAAATATTATTTAGCTTTAATAATTTTAAAAAATAAACAAGGTCTGATGCCAATAAACATAAACAAACCAATTACACTTGTAAAATGATTTCGAATGATTTTTTAGATATTGGAAATCTAAAAGGAGCAATATTCTATTTTTCTACATCTATTTAAGTTTTTATGGCCTAATTCGTGTTAAAATAGGTGACACCAAATCAATTTCTCGTTACATTCATTGAAATTATATTAAGGGGTCAACCCTAAAAATACTAAGGTGAAGAGGACGCACAGCGACGGACCACGTGGCGTCGCATGATTGAAAAAGCCGACCCCGTGTAGCGGGAAAAGGCGAGCCCAAAGAAGAAGAACCCTAAAAATACTAGGAGTGTTATCGAATATTCATAAAAATATAAACTGAGCGTTTGACATATTCCACAGCACTTTACAGATGAAGGTGAATTAGGTTTCTAGATCATTTTCAATCTTCACTTAGCTTTTACTTAAAAATAGACTTGCTCGTTTTAAAATAAAAGAATCGTCATGAAAGCGGTATGTTAACTAGAATTAGTGGCTCGAACATTGGTTTACGGAGTAGATGATTCCCGATAGAAACAGTTATATAATATAAAAAAACAGATTTGTTTACTGCCTCTATCGGAACTATTTAGAACTACAAGTGTAGTATAAAAACTACGTTTCAATCACGCGGGCTCACCTAACCGATAGTTGGATCACTTTTTAAATTGTAATGCATACAACAACGCTTACACAGAAACGATTTGTCGACAACAGCTTCATCAAATCGACTCCGTAAACCCTTAAGAGCCCAGGGGACATTTGTAATCGTACAAGCGTCACTCAATCACGTAACTTCACTGACCTGAAAAGCTGAGCGGTGGTATATTTGTAGAGCGGCGTCATGGCCACGCCGGACACGTCCCAGAATCGGACCGAGCCGTCCTCGTGTCCCGTGAGCAACACTTGCCGCTCGGGGGCCCCGCCCACTAGCCCCCCCTCGGGGATGCCCCCCGAGATGGGCCACGCCCCTTCCGAGTACATGTTCTCGGTCTGCTGGTTGCCTAGACAAGGGGGGTGAAGGTTAGCTAGTTTGTGCATAGCATTTGATGAAATATCATCCGAATATCTGACGATCGTAAAGGTTGTGGGCAGCCATTAGATGCAATCTGAAGAGAACCGGTCGCTGTGGCGGTCAAGACCTAGGCCTAGTAGATGACTTTTAAGGGCTGATTATGATACGATCTTCTAGGCGGTAGATGGTGCGTGATAGGTGTTTTCTGGGCCACAGGGTTTATCTCATACCGTTGGTTTATTAGCTGTAGCTAGATTCAAATGCATTATATTGTTAAATTAATAATTTCATCACAATCGAAGTGAAAAGCAGAGTGTATAACTCGTACATAAAACCCATTTTACCCACGACTTGACTATCCAACCTCGCTTGCGGCTCGGGTGGGATATACGTCATCTCGGGTCAAATGGTGCGTTTTATGCACTTGTTGCATAAATTACTGTTGGTACAGATTCAAAAACAAATAACAGCCGAAACGAATTGTTTTGCATAGACTTGGACAGTACACATCAAGTGTGATTGTAGCTCAAATGCACCACATTGCAACGCAACGCAACTGCGCTATAGTGTTAACCGCTTGAAATATCGGGAACTCAAAAATAAGGTACATGGTAGCAATCCCGTAACAAACTATTCTAATGTTAACCGCTTGTCTGTCCAATAAGCTTTACTTCTTCAACTGGACTTACCAGCGGCGACGATGTTGTCATACACGTTTGTGGCGACATTGTCGACTAACTGCGCGGTGGTGACTGCGGACGCGTGTATGGAGACCAAGTACGGTAGCCGCATGGGCCGCCAGCGCCCGTCGCATAAGTCTATCACTACCAACTCTTCTTCGGCTAGCACCACCTAGTGATAACAAATAAATATTTTGAATAAACAGAGTTTTTAATATTTTTAGGGTTTCGTACCCAAAGGGTAAAACGGGACTCTATTTCTAAGGCTCCTCTGTCCGTCTGTCACCAGACTTTATCTAATGAACCCTGATAGTTACACTTGAAATTTTCACAGATAAAGTATTTCTGTTGCCGCTATAGCAACAAATACTAAAACCCCGAATAAAATAAATATTTAAATGGGCTCTCATAAAACAAACGTGATTTTTTGCCGTTTTTATAGAAAATGGTGCGGAACCCTTCGTGCGTGAGTTCGACTCGCACTTGGCCGGTTTTTCTGTACTTTCTTTGAGAAAAACTTGCTAGTCGTGTATTTTCAGAAGTAAGTTGGCACGAAAGAAAATATCCTTTAACTCTTATTCCAATCTATCAATCAGTGTAACAAACAAAGATTAAACTTGTCGATTGGTTGATAATACAGGCTGATTACACAGTCTATTGATTTATTTGGCAGTTGTTGTAGTGAGAAATAGTTTGTTTTCTTTTCTAAAGCATTTTTGTTTTGCATTAGGCTGCTAGTTAAAAAGCTAATAATATTTATTTGAATAAATTAGTTTTTTCGTAGTCCATTCCTACAACATTTGAGTCAGATTGAAATCAAGACTTTTGATCGATCAATCAATTGATTATTGGTTTTTATTATACATGTTTTTCTGACCGTTCATTTTAGTCAACAAGTGATCCACTCTATACCGTATTAATATAAAGCGTGGTCAGTCAGTATGCGTACTTTAGACCCAAAACAACAAACCCAATGCAATATCAATGCTTACTATCACTTCAATTAACTTCTTAAGCTATATTACATATATTTACTACCACGTCACGTATAACCTGTTTTTGTTCAATAAAGTACTCACCAAAGCTGCGGCAACTTGGTTGACCGTTTGCAACTGTATCTGCGCGGGAGTGTCGGGCCGGTCTTCCTGTAGAGGCACGCCATCTGGCGGCACCGGGGTACTTGTGAAAAAGTCTATCACCTGGGAAAAAACAATTCAAGTTAGATTCCCTCCACTTAATATTCAAAAAGCTTTAAATAAAATTCTTTGATATCATACTCACACGACTTGTGAAGTCAAAGGCAACATGTTTCTCGCCCTGTTGTACTGTGACTGTGTATTTGTCTGAATAAGACGCTCTGGGCATGCCACCTGAAATTATATCATAAATGTTAACCAACAGACACCATTCACACAGTAAATATTTTACAGAAAAATATGTTAAAATTGCTCAAGACATTTCTGAGAATTTAATGAGGAACCATCTAGCACATTTGTGCTTAAAGGTGTCGCATTGTGTTTTGTCTTGCTCGCAGTGATTATTTGATCACTGATTATGCCATTGATCAAATATTCACTACTTTTATGGAGGGTGAAAACGTTAAGTGTGTCCAGACGATTATTTGTCTATTTATTTATTTATTTGTTGTATACGTGTTAAACGAGCTACATTAGTAGAAAGTCTTTTCGATTTTAATTCATCTTTCATTGGCTGTAAAATTAGCATGTAATATCCAAGCCATGTTTATTAAAAGCTCATCTCTAAATACAGGGTGTAGATTTCAATCTGAACATTACATTACTGACAACGGTGATTCTATACCTTATACTGATGACTTAAAAATTAAATAATTTTTAATTATTAAATTAACACAATTTGATATTATTGATTTGCGTCAACGTTGAAAGTCAACACTACGCGCAGCAAACGAATGACAGCGGGCTTCCCGCGACATGCTTGAAGTTGCTACACGTCCAGTGCAAACGTATCTTATGCCACAGTACAGTAAGGGTTTCACAAAAAATATCGCTTTTTTTTTTTTATTAATCAGTTCTTATTTCGGGTTCTGTAAGTGATCATACGTCTTTTTTGTGAATACTGCTTGGGTTGAAATCTGTACCCTCTGATTCGAGCACTTTTAGTAACTCACCAGAGTAGATGATGACCTCATTCCCATCGACACTAGTGCGGGTGAGGATCTTGTTGATGGCCTTGCAAGGATATGGGCCGTAAGGTGTGACGGGTTCCTTGAGCGGGCGGTCTGAAGCCGCCGCGGCGACTTCCCACGTGACGTACGAGCCGTCGTTGTGGGATGATGTGAAGTGTTCGCCTGAGGGTAGATTGAGATTAAGATTATGAGAATGTTTGATAACCATCTACGTTATCTAAGTTAGATATCCTCAATTAGTTAATGTGTTAATGGTCGACGGAAATAATAAAATATTATGAACATACTATTACATACAAGACTGTATCGTAAATCTTATTGAGGATATGGTCAATGTTTAGATGAAAATAAATTTTACCCATTGAAATTCCGTATATTTCACGTGTGTACACTTAAAACAAAAACATCAAGATAGGTTTTTTTTAGCATTAACTGATTTTGAGACATTTGAAATTATTATACAGGGTGCAGTCTTAAACATCATCAACAACTCATTAAAAGTGCATCAATACAAACAACTTTTAACATCAGCTAAATCATAAAATATTTATAGCACGTCGGACAAACGGAGACCGATTTCTGTCGGTAAAGAATGTTACATGCACATGTCTTACAAAAAGTCAGTCATAACTTATCAGATCAGATTGTCAGTGGAAAATAGAACGTTTAAAAACTTATAACGTAAACTGGTTAGTATGCAGAGCAGTAGGAAGGGACACGAGTGAAACACAAGCTGGCTAGCAACGCACTGTTTATTCGACCGTTAGGTTCGCGGGGGGTGCGGGGACGCAGCCCACGCACACAGACTTACATACATACACAACATCACTCCCAACAATATTTTGACAATATTATTCACATACAATTAATTACCAAGCAACAAAAGGAGATTCTAGAAAAACTTCTTATAATCTATGACCGGCCTATTTCGCAAAGATCTCTGCTGTGCAGCATCAGGCACTGCAGTTCGATCCGACGCCTGGTCCTCATTTTCCGCCTCTAGAAATTCCTCGTCGGAATCTGGATGGCTTCTAGGGACAGCCGGATCTAATATTCCAGAAGTAGTTTGCTCAACGTCAGGTACGTCGATATTACAGCCCTCTGGTGATAAGAAATCATTTGCCTCATATAACTCCACTCTCCTTCCTTTTTTTGATCTACGTGGTTCCGAGGGTTCTGGATCGGACAGATCTGGACGTTGGTTTGTAGCTTGAAAGCTGATTTTGAACTGGAGATAGCGGCGCCGGCAGTGTAGACGGATGAGTCGGCAACAGAGTCACGTGAGAGGATTGTGTCTGAGGGCGTGGACCAGGTAAGTCTATATTAACTGTAGTTTGTACATTTGTATCTCCTATGTGATTTGGCCATTTATCTAGTACTAGTTGATCCTTATGTCTTTTGAAGTGTTCTGATGTATGAATGTCCTTTATTAAATACATGACGTTTCCTAGTTTTTTAATTATTAGTCCTTTACACCATGTATAAGAGTTTTTATTATTATATTTTTTGAACCATATGCGTTCGTTTTCGGTAAACAATTTTGGTCTCTGTTCATTTATTTTAGTTTGTGTACACTGCGAATTCTTTACACGATTAGCAATGGCCGGTGACGAGGGTAAAGATGGTTTTGGGTCAATCAGATCCAAGCGCGATCGTAATTTACGCCCAAATACCAACTGTGCGGGAGACACACCCGTGGCAGAGTGAACAGAATTACGATAGTCCATTAAATATTTAAGTAATTTTAAACTAGCTTCTTTCACGGTAACGTTCGACAAAATACATGATTTTATACCTTTTTTAACAACTTTTACAAAACTCTCCGCTTGACCATTACTTGCCGGGTGGTATACTGGCGAAGTAATATGTGAAATTCCGTTAGACGCACAGAAAAGCTCAAATTCGTAAGAACAAAAAGCTGTGCCATTATCACTCGCAATGGTTTTTGGAATACCAAACCTCGACATAAAGTCGGACATTTTTTCTATAACCGCTGTTGATGTCGTCGAGTGGTTCATATTATAGACTTCTACCCATTTGCTATGTGCGTCTACTATAACTAAATTCACACAACCTTTAATTGGCCCTAAGAAGTCGATGTGTACGCGTTGGAAAGGACAAGACGGATACTCCCAGTGTGACGGAGGGGCGCGCGGGGCCGTCGGACGCAGCTGGACACAGACATCGCAAGAACTAATCATTCTTTCTAAGGCTTGATCGATTCCTGGGAACCAAAACCTAGATCGTGCTTCGGCCTTTGTTTTTACTATACCTAGATGTGACGAATGGAGTTCCTTAAGGAGTGGTCCGTGTAAATTTTCTGGTAAAACGACTTTGTGACCTCTCATTACGCATCCATTTTCGAACGAAAGCTGATACCTACACAGGAAAAATGGTTTCAATCTTACATCGCTAACTTTAGATGGCCAACCATTTCTAATAAAATTTATTACATTTTTTAGGACCGAGTCGCTGTTAGTTTCCTTACGTAATTTATCCAATGTCACTGGCATACTACCATCCGATACAAAACAAATATATGTAGCGCGGTCGCACGTCGGCTCGCTTTCGCCGCACGGCTCCGCGCATGCGCACTCGCCGCGGCCGCCGCGCCGCGGGAGGAGCGCGCCCGCGCGCGTCGCCGTGGTCGTGGTGGGGACGGGCAGGCTCGCGCGAGATAAATAATCCACATTATTGTCGCGACTGCGTATGTACTCGATTTCATAGTTATAGCTACTAAGGAATAATGCATACCGTTGCAACCTGTTCGCTGATACTTCCGGGACGCCCTTATGTTGTCCAAATATAGAAATTAATGGCTTATGATCTGTACGCAGAATGAACGGTTCTGATCTACCGTACAAATATTGATGGAACCGGCGCACCCCATATATAATGGCAGTCGCCTCCTTCTGTATCTGTGCGTAACTTTTCTCCGCTGCATTTAAGGTTCGCGACGCATAGGAAATAGGTCTTTCAACGCCGTCAGAATCGAGCTGTGATAGAATAGCACCTAACCCGGTCGGTGAAGCGTCTACGGTCAATATTAGTTTTGATTTGGGGTTGAAATGAGTTAACACCTGTTCCGAAGCTAAAATTTGTTTTATTGTTTTGAACGTTATATCGTGATCCTTAGTCCATACCCATTTACAGCCTTTCCTCAAAAGGTCGTATAAAGGACTAAGAATCATGGACGCATTTGGCACAAAGTTTCTGTAATAGTTGACAAGGCCTAAAAACGACTGTAACTCCGCTACGTTATTAGGAACAGGTGCGTTAGTCATAGCTTTAACTTTTTCTGGCGCTTTTTTTAACCCTTCCTTTGTAATCACGTAACCCAAGTAATTAATCTGGTCCTTAAGAAACTCGCACTTCTCCTTTTGTAAGGTCAGTCCCGCGTTTTGCAACCGCTTAAGTGTACTTATTGAAGAAAAACGATCACCGGAAAAGTAACGGACGGCGAGTGAACGCCCACGACTCGTTCACAAATTCGGGTATGAAAGTCGATTACCGAACCTATAAAAATGCGTAACGTAGGCAAAGCCTTTGCTCTAACAGAAACATTGTAAACATTACCATCATCATTCCAGCACAGGCTCTCCAGCTGCTGGTTGGAGACGAAGGTGTGCGTGGGCGAGGCGGCCACGCGGTCCCACAGTACGACCAGCCCTCGGTTGTAGCCGATGAGCAGTCGCGAGGGAACCTTGGGGTGTTCGCACACTGACTCCACTGCGCCCGGGTTTACTTTGAAGTCTTCTGGGCAGCTGGAATGAGGGAATAATTCATTATTAGCTGTCTTGAAACTTACATGTTTGTCTACCTAAAAGAATTCAAAATGTTTAAGTGCCTCTCCACATATCATAAAGATGCAGCTATGTTCTCGGATATGGTTGTGCTGTGATGTAGTTGAACTCTAGTGTTTTATGCGAAAGTAAATTGAGTACAATTAAAATTATTACATACAATATAAGAATGTCCCCCCGGTGTATACAACAACCTCGCACGACTAGATAGCTAACATCGTACATAACAACATTTGTTCTGCGACTTTAGATAATTGGACATATTTTACTTTCATACAAAAATAAATATCAATACAATTTTAGGTCTGAATGTTTTTATCTCAGTGCGCTTCACATCGGGCGGGGCGGGGGAGGGCGGGGCTCGAGCGTCGCGTGCTTAGCCTAACATAGACTTACAAATGGTACGACAGTGCAACAAAAGTTGGGAAATCATTTTTAAATAATTTATTGAGTTATGATAAAACTCCTAGAACAAATGTTGTTATTTATGATGTTAGCTATCTAGTCGTACGAGGTTGTTGATTTATTTCAAATAACCTAATTAAGTAATTAACATATTGTTTTTGTGGTTAATAACACTTTTTTTTTATTAAAATAATGTTTTTTGGCTTTTTCTACGAAATACACGGTGTTACTTTGCATTCTTGCCATATTTACAGAGGTAACTATATCACTGACAATGATAACAAATCAGTAAAAAAAGAAAGACCTAAATTTTTTTTTTAAATCTTGAGTATTTTATTTTATCGACAATCTATTAAACACAACACTAATTATCGAAACGCATGCACATCACTGTTTTTATTCATCGGCACAAAAGACTTTGTAGTATTACTTGATTAGTGATCGCGTACCGTTCGAGACAAAATCGGTTTATTCCTATGTGTACTGCAAAACCAAATTTACTAAAAACTTAGTGTGCTTTATTTATGGAAGTCTCTAGTTTATCTAAACAATAGGTATTGTTCCCTACTTTTATCTCTGTGAATATGGCAAGGATGCAAAGTAACACCGTGTATATATTCTGTTGTTTGACTGTCACTATAGGCCGGAGATTTGTGTTATTTACGCTTAATTTCTAAGAAAATATTTTTCTCTATATTTCTCTATTGGTAAAACCAACTATAACACATTGAAATACTCACTTTTGCATAACCACATCCTGATATATGACGTCTTCGTTCACCGTGAAGGTATTCAAGTCGAGCGCGTATATATTTCCTCCCTCAGTCCCGAGTAGAAGGTTTTTTCCTGTGGATTCCACGCATAGTGAAGATATCTTTTTGTTTTTGCCTTCGAATGTGAGTGCATTTAGTCCTACGAGGGACTTCTCGTTGATCTCCCATAAGTGAAGGCTGTTGTCGTCGCATAGCGCTATTAGTCTGCCAGTTCCTGTAAAAGATATAAATAACAAATATTATAAATTTTATCGGCGGTTGTACGTTGTACAGTGTATATGTCGTAGCCCGATCTTAGAATTAATCACTTCATGATGTGGCCAACCATTTCATAAAATTGACGTTTTTCATGATGCGGCACTGTACCTGCTGCCCACATCATGATGTGGTTAGACCAGATCAATGAATCAGTTAGCGTTTGATGATATGACCGAGTACTTCACGAAATGGCCAAACGTTGGTGGTCATATCGTAAAACTGTTATATTATGCACCGGTAGTGGCGCTGATGTCGCTTTGTTATTGAGGTACATCATGGCGGCGGATAATTATTCTGTTCTTAAAGTGAATACTAATGTGAAAAGTGAAGATAAAAGTGCAGTGAATTAAAGTTAAAACATTGAGCTAGGCGATTTTTATGAAAATCAGTCGAAAAACGGTTGTAACCTCTAAAATTTATGGATTTCGCCATATAATTTTGGAGGTTAGTTCGGTTATTTAACTATTTCAATCTCTTTTATTTATAAGTTTACTTTCAAAATTACAGATATTTATAATGTTCTATTTATCTATCGCCCAAAACTCACATTAAACAAATTCCAGTAACTTGCAAACGTATTTTAACCTATTTTAATGATATGGCCAAACGTTGATTAACATATCATCACACGTTGACGTTAAAACGATATAACCAGTTTTAGTTGGCTGTTTTATGAAATACGACAATTTTATGAAATGGTCGGCCACATCATGAAGTGATTAATTTTAAGATCGGGCCACGACATATACATGGTTAAAAAAAATACGATATTAATGACACTTTAATCATTGTATATTGTGATTTTATGGACACAGAGACGAGACACAAATTCACATTACCATGAGTATGATGTGTGAGAGAAAGCAAATATAATGGAGGATTGGTAGCCTCCACTAGTACCTTAAAAAAGATCTACCAAATAGTCGAGAAATAATTTAGGACCATCTGAAAACAGAAAATGACGGTGTAGGTGTGGAAGCAGCTGAATTGGGAGAATGGAGTGAATAAATGGAACCAGATCATTACTCTATGGATTCCTAAAGAAAGGTATCAACGTAGGAGACGCTAAAAGAGGCACACTAAAATGTTGCAGACTTTAGCTCTTAACAAAGAAAGAGACATAGCCCCTTCTTAGTGCAACATAGCTTATTATTAAAACCGGCTAACGAAGGGTACCGCACCATTATCTATAAAAACGAGAAAAAAAATCACGTTTTTTGTATGGGAGCCCCCTTAAATATTTATTTTATTCTGGTTTTTAGTATCTGTGGAAATTTCAACTGTCTAGCTACCACGGTTCATGAGATACAGCCTGGTGACAGACGGACAGACAGACAGACAGACGGACAGCGGATCCTTAATAATAGGGTCCCGTTTTACCCTTTGGGTACGAAACCATAAAAAGGTCAACCTGATGTTAATGTTACAATGGTTGACAGACGACATAATAGAGCTCTCTTTGGAGTCGACAATCTGATAAACGTTCAAAGTAGCTACACGTTAAGTCTAGTCTAGTCACTAAAATATAGTTGTCAGTGATACTTGTTTTTACAGTTAAAAACAAGACGTGAGCTCATGTAATAAGTAGAAGCTAGACAGGTCCCGACAACAAGGATTTGTCACACCGACGAGGAAACGAGTGATATGATTACCATATTATACAAGACTGATCTAAAATGCATGAGTCATTTTGTAACACGGTTATGACACCTAATCCGTCTGATAATGTTGCATGCAAGTTTGATGAGACGAAATCGATGGTATTAAGTTTATAATTAATGGATATATTTTGGAACCTATCATTTCGTATAAGATCTTGTTTTAGGTAAATTTTAAAATTACGAGTATCTTCAAATATAGCCTCTTAGCAACTAAAGGACTATCTTTTATTGCGAATTAGCTTGGTTTATTTACATTGTATTGTATTCTTTATTCTACGATATCAATATAGAAAGGCAAGCTGTATCCAATACTTATCTACAAAAGTCTCGCCAAACCTTTACTTAGCTCTGAATTTGTTTCATGCCGATTTTTAGTTGTGAATAAAATTATTTAGATCCACAATATTTTATGTTTGCGCTGCTATTTCTTAATGTTAATTTAAATCGATACATAATTAGTAGAATAATATACATATTGTAATATGACTTAATTATTTCAATTCCGACTTGCATAAAACTATTTTAGAGCACTTTTACTCTTGAGAGAAATGACTCCTATGCAAGAATTACTAGATTAGTTATTCGTTTCAATAACAACTTACCAGGAATAAAGTGTATCTGTGTGACGGCTGAGTCTGGATTGGTGTGCTGGCCGTAGAGCTCGACGCCGGGGCGCCCGTACACTTTGAGGGCCCCAGTGGCTGTACCAAGGGCCGCTAGCCTGAGGAGTGGGTCCCAGGCTAGCGCTGACGCTCTGTGTGGGAAGCCGTGCTGGACTGTCTGTGGACAATGAGAATGGGGTGTAAGAAACTGGACAACAAATAAGATGTCAATTATCATCGTCATTGCAGACCATACAGAGAAGTTGTAGAAATGTAACTTCAAATTTTATGCAATCGCCTAAGAGGTAGACGCAATAAAAGATGGTGCGAGGATTAGGTTAAACTGATGAGGGATGGGAGTAATTAATCGATATAGATCAATAGGAGAGCCTGGGGGAGACCTTTGCCTCGCAGTGGGATTATATATTAGCGTATCAATATACTTATTTTAAAAGAGTACCTAGGAAGTGGTATTGCAATTGTAAATGCATCGGATTGTTTATTCATTTGGAATTATTTACCACAATTAGTATTAGTATTAAATATAGCGCAGCCCACAAACATCATTTTGATGGGAAATGGTAGCTTAGTTAGTCTTAGAAAAGTAGGCAAAGGACATAAGTAATGGGAGTGATTCACAAACGCCAATGAAAGGTTAAAAGTGCTAATAAAAATGTGGATAGGCATGTAATTATCGGCAAAATAGCTTTTTTGCGTACTTGACGCCTCTGACAATACAATGGTGCTGGTCACGAAACGTATACGTACAGTCAACCTTCAAGAAAAAGTTTATAAAGTTAGTCGTTATTGCGTACGACAATCCTATTGAGACACTGTACTCGCAGCTAACAAGAATCGTGTAGTCTCTATGACTCATTCAACCTACTACACTGATGTATGTACTTCCAAACCGGTATCGATGGTAGAGATTGTACAGTCATAGGCAAAAGAAAATTTAAAACTCTTCCTTAAATGACTTATACATAAGGGTCAAAAAGACAACCTTCTTTTGATGTAAACTGTAACAGCCGTAGTACTAGGTGTATGATACCGATGGTCATATTATAACTCGTGCTTTGGCAATGGAAAGAAATACACATTTCAAGTACGGAGAAAATGTTGAAGTGCTATTAATAGCTTATTCAAGAGATAAGGTGATCTTGTTTAAATTGGTCATATTAATTTATCAACCGAAGAGGTTCAGAATTTGTTTGAATGATTTTAGTACATAGATTTGTTTTCTCAAAAGAAAAATAAACATTTGCTAGGTCAAATCGACTTCGATTGTGACCGTGTTTAATCAATATGACTGCAGTTGCAAAAACGTTTTATCACGAAGTGTCTATCTAACGTTGATACGGTACCACCATCGGGTACAATTATGTAATACAAAATCATACGTTATGTCATAAAACTAATTAGCAAATCCTTACTCATAATAAATAATTAAAGTAACAAAATTATACAATAGTTCGTTAAAATTAAAGAAATTACGTCGGTGAGGTAATGAAGCATGTGTCATACATTATGGATAGCGATTTTATTATGTATTCACAATACAAAGGCTGAATAATCCGTAAGTTACCTTAATCCCATTGAAATACAACTCAAATCGCAAATGTACATGTATTAATGGCTGTGACTGTAGAGTATTGACAACAGACGTGGGAATTTGCAAGCGAAACAATGTTTTGTGTTTAAAATTGCGTGGTTTATCATAAAACTACAGAGCGCAGTTCCGAGGATGATGACTTGTCATAATAATTGCAATGCACGTTATGTAAGAGCACGTGTTTATGTATTAAAACACCAGTTCTTTTCTTGCAACTAGTTAAGTGCATTTTGGAAATAAGCTTCATAGAAAATCGTCGATTTACCAGTCATAATGGTAAATTTAACGACCAATGCAGGACGTCATTTTAAAGGCTATTATAATGAGAAAAAGTTAGGCAATATTTATTAATCGTATTATAGAAATACTTTTCTATTCATTCATTGATGGACGTGTGATTGTTGAGCATTTTCCATTATGCATTTTGTTGATAGTAACTGATTTGTTATTATGAATTATACATAATACTTTCTTTTGAAACTTAAAACTATCTCTATAAAAAATAGGTGTAATTACAGATATAGGACGAGTTTATCTTAGAGAATGTTGTGTTACATAGTAGTACCTTTGGAGGTTGGCGTCAAAGCCGTTCATACATACAATGGAGAATCTTCAAAAGACTGCTACAACCAAATGTAGAAAGTAAATATTGGTCGTTTAAAAGCTATGAATGTTACTATTCTATTGTTTGTCCGTGCGAGGTGTTTGATGTTAGGATCGAGACTAGAGTACTAAGAGATCATGGAAAACACTGTACCTACCTAATAGGCATTAATATCCTTTCAGCCATAGGACGTCACCGCTGAAGATAGTAGGCCTGCCCCCAATGAGATTTCAAAACATAAGAACCTAGCAAGAGATGGAAGTGAGCACTGGCACTTCTGAATCCTGAAATATAATTTAAAGGGTGCGTTTCCAAGCCGTGCAGGACAAAGAGGCGTGGCGGAGCGGTAAATTGGTGTGACTCTACGCAGATTTTATATAAGTTTTACCAACTAGCTTTTTCTTCTTCCCTCGTAGCAACCCAAATCGCTCGCACCTTGCCCAGTGCCCAAATCCAGCGCTAATCACTCGCTTGGTTCTATGTTTTTCTATTTGAGCTTGACGAGGCAAAGAAAATAGAATATGTAATCCTATTTGTAAATATTTTCTGTGCAAAGCTCTAATGGAAAAACTCCCTTGATTAGTTCGGCGCTCTTGTATAAGTGCAACTTTCACCATTATAAATCGAGTGCCAATTTTATGAAATGTGGTCACATGTCGCAAAGTAATATTATGCATTACGTTTCACGGTCTAGTGAGCTGGACGATTGACATTCCTCGGAGTGATTCGCGTGACCGGTGACCCATTTTACATCCAATGTAAAGTAACAGCATAAAATGCTCTTTTAATTACTCTATATACACGTTACAACAGGATAACTGTATAATTAAAAGAAATATATTTTTATTTTGTACTTATAAATCTTAAATATCAATAAAGAAACACTTATGAACGTTTGAAAGAAGCCAAACACGAGATTTCAACGAGTCATTAAAATCACTTATAATCTAACACTTACTATCTGCTAATTTAATACACACGTTACCGACACTATTCTGTCATTTCAACACTCATTCGTCAGATCATGTCATGGCAGTATTGGTGAAAAGCTTTACATACATTCTCATGTAAATAAATACACGTAGTAATGTAAACAAGCATTAATCGAAATGACATGGTGTGAAAACGAGTTGATGATCGAGTTATGTTTGTTCATCATTCTTACGTGATAATTCGACAATTCAAATAGAACTACTTCTTTAAAGAACATTAAAAAGGCATAAATATATTATATTATCAATTGAATATGTAATGAAGTTGTAAAGGAAAATGCGCTATTTTATTTTGTTTTGCAATGAAAACTGGTAAACATTATTAAGCACTCAAGACATAATATGACAAGTAATGCAATATGACCTAATAATAAAAATCGTTTTATGGTGTCTGCTAATGTGCCGGCACAAAACGTTTGTTGAGTGAAAGGGATTCAGCTTCAAGTTTTGTAGAGAGCTGTTTTCTTCACCCACGCGGAATGAAAGTACTGAGAAAGGTAGAAATTGTTTCTTGAATAAGGCCTAGTTATTTAAATCAGAAATACAGGATTGCAAATATATCAATCATTAAAAACCATCTAAGAAGGCTAATAATTATGAGTTTTTTTCACGACCGTGGAAATGGCTTAGTGCGAGTTATTTTACTCGTAACGCAATTAGAGTTAACGCAATTTTGTATGGAACTTGAGATAGCGTCGCCAAGGGCCAAGCCTTTTTCTATGCAAATTCACGTAAAATAATTTCTAACACAATCGTTGCGCATAATCTAAATAAAAACACAGAAAACTTGGTCCGTGCTGTGATAGCGAATACTCATATTTTAAAGATTAGCACCATAGATAGTTTGTTAGAGCTATGTTAACTAAAAGATTAAAAATAATTGTGACGGATTTGTATAAGTCCTAAACATAACCTCCATATACTATCAGTTGTTAACACTATCTTATATGCCGAGTACGTCTGCACTGACTATCGACTAGATAGCGTCTATCAGCCATAGAACCGGTTATATACCGTCTCTAAATGTTGTTTTATAAATATTATTATGTTGCCCCATTGCCATTGTTAAAAACCAAAGCTGTTTTATTGATAGACAAGTCGTTCACATGGTGGTATGTGAACAACGCCTGCTAATGCATGGACCCTTGAAGTATTAGATGGATTTAAAATACATTCAATAATGATTATTACATTAAGGTTTTAGGTCATTTAACCCTTAGGCTCTGAAAATAAAGATAACAATTGAATAACAATGTACCCGCCCCACACATGTGTGCGTGAACATAGCGCGAAGATTAACGGGATTATATTCCATGTTTTTGTAGAGTCCTATGTTTAATATGTATTTGTTCTCTTGTTACTCTGGTTGGTGCCATTTTTTTTTGCAATTGAAGCCTCAGGTTCAAGGCTGACCACTGCAAATACTGAAAATAAACTCTTAATTACGGCTTCGTTATTTCGCTGTCATTCCATCAAAGACAATATTGTGACTATAAATAATTTACAATTTTAAAATAAGGTCGTGATGACGGACAGTAACGAAACCTCATTCGTTCTAATATTCTGCGGAAAGTGTCTGTTAGCTAAGGCTCTTTGTCGTGAAAATAGTTTTTGCATTTTGTGCGATGGGTTGAGGGTTACCCTCATAAATTAATCATAATAAAACTTTAGTCACAGTCCCTTTTCACTTGCATTGATCCGATGTAAATTTACGTGAGCAATGAGCCAGGTGGTAACGAGATGCAAATAATACTGTTCGTTCATATTCATCGCGCCGCGATTGGAATTTAATCAAACGTGTGGAACCTAGTCAATTAGAGCGTTACGCATTTAGTTTACAGAATACAGATAAGCATTGATAGGTGTAAACTGTAAACGTCTGAGAATTCCGGGGATTGGAAATAGATACGGAGATTTATACAGGGCGTGTATGTTTTCGTAGGTATTTACATATTGCGCATTAACACTCTTGATATGCACAATAAGATACTAGAGATTATGATTTCACTATTTTTTCGAGCAGGTGTTTGGTATACGTCATTGAAATAAGCAGTAGTAATTTTGATGCGGCTTCGATAAGTCTATGAAACTATTATCCCAGATTTTGCGAGGAAAAGCAAGCAGCTTATCTTATTTCATTCATGTCAATGGATGATATCACTCAGGTGCAGTTTGTATGACGACTTCATTTCCTGAGATGAACGAATTTATTTAACCTAATAAACATACCCCCACGGCCCGCGATTATGCGCCTACGAGTCTATGATGTCACCGTACAAATGGACAGATGTACCGGACCATGCCAAGTGACGTCATTTTACGAGCACTTGAATTGCCAGCGATGCCGCGATGTGTGCGGTTGCAATTTCAATTTTATTGATTTAGTATCAGGAGAAGCGACATGCTAAACTATTAGAATTAGTGTTGGTAGAGTTGACCCATCTAAAGTATCATGAAAGCCATTAAATCACTATCGTTTATTCAGTCGGCATTTAATAATTTGAATTGTTTCTAAAAATCTTATAAATATTACTGTAACTTCTATCAAAAAACTTATATCCTAGTGAATGTTTAGAAATTCTTTCGTGTCAGCTTAATATAACATGTTTTTTTTATGCCTTAAGGGCTTGACTTCAATCACATTAGCCGGTTTAGATGAGATCTATGATTAAAGCAAGCTTGCCCAGAAGTGGCGACTACTATAATTGAGTTATGTTAACACTAGTGTAACATCATGTATTCAGCACATTTCAGAAGAAGGCATAACCCTTTGACTAATCGATAGCGCGTTATGCAAGCAAAACACTGCCTAATACAAACCAATACGTAATTAAGGTGACATTTGTTTGTGCACGATACTTTTGAACATCAGGGCAGTAATTTAAGCACTCTAAAATCTGCAAAAAGCTGTGTGACTCACGCTTTTACGATGCTGCATTTAGGCAAACACTTCTTACCTGCAACAATTCACATTGCTTATCACCCATTTTGCACAAAAACCACGTTTTGCATTAGGGGGTTTGAACCGATTTAAACCAGTTATTGTGAAACAAAACACGAGTGGTAGGGAACAGCCATAATTGCATTATGGGTGCAGTATGAAAGTTTGTGGGGTGTGGCGTCTGGGAAGCGCCGGCACTAAGCAACGGGGAAGCCATGTCGATCGCAGGGGGATAGCGGTTTCTACAAATATCAAACACATTGACAAAGTTACGTTTGATTGGGGTTCCATTTAGAAGGGGATATTAGAGACGCTAGTTGAATATATGATACTTGTAGTAGTAAAGTAAAGTAAAGATACCTTTAAGCTATTATTCTTGGCCCTGTTCAAACTTTGATAGTCTGTGAAACGTTTTTTGTTATTGCAGCCACATAGAGATGTCACATTAAATCGATAATTTGCTTATGTGACTTTCTTTTCTCTGCAAACAAAGGAACGACAGATGTTAGTTTTTCCTACAGATGGGATTCATTTGTGACTAGGCAACGATGAAATTAAAAGATACTCATTTCAAAACAGAAATTTGCTTATTTCATTTATTAGATATACCAGTATTGCCCTGAAGGGGGTTTTACACCTTAGTTCCAAAACTACCGGCATACGAACTAAATAACGGGCTCTGACGTGGGTAGAATCGACCACAATAACTGCCTGGCTTCGCAGTCACACCGCACCAAGGTGTCACAGTCACAGGCCTGTGGCTTCCTGTCACACTTCCGGGCGTGCGCGGGCGCCGGTGACCCATTGTATGCGTGTGTGAATGAACCGAACTGCCGGAGGATTAGTGGCGCAATATTTGGCATGCAAAATGCACGCAGTGCCAGACGTTGGACATTGTCTAGTTTAAAAGTAGGACGTTCCTCGCATTAGAGATGATGCTGATTATCTTCATAATGGCATGTCTGATAAAACAAGAGTTTAGATAATACGAGTATAGGGTAAGAGAATCTGTTGAGGCCCTAAAACAAAGTCGCAAAACCAAGCTTAAAACAAACAAAACTATCTCACCCTCAACACACATAGGTACATACACTTTACTTTACCCGATCCGTCGTGGGTACAAAGAGTTACCTAAAATTTGTTTTTTTTTTCAATAATTCATGTTGTTTCTACATTGTGAATTTTAACACTAACTTTAAATTCGAATATCTTCGTGATTGTTCGTAGTAAACGTACTTCTGACGTAATTAATTAAAAAACTATCTGATCAGTTTTGAAATTCTAAATATTGATCACGATCGCCAGCATTGAGAAACTATGACTTACAAAAATGAGAGAGGGTAAACGATCTCTTTTGGATTCCCATAAACCAACCCAAATGAGGGTTCGCATCTTTTATACTGTTTTCACCGCAACCTTTAATTAAGAAAGGTATAGGGTATATTGTATAGGGTTCGACGAATTTATTGGAGGTTTAATGAACCTATAAGCACATCAAAGACCCTCTAATCTATTAAGAAAAACTGGGAGATTACTCTTTTCGCTTTTAATACGATTTGGATGGCAAGGTTCGAAGCCAGATTTACATTTTGTCAGAAAAGCTCAGTACAAAATTATTAATTCGTAGATTTAAGTTAGTCTACATTATTTTATTGGGAAACAAATAATTGTAACTCATTGTATGATGGGTAATTTTATTTCGCCCAATTTAGCTTTCATGTGCCTCATGATAGCCTCAGTCCTTTTAAGGGTCACAATGATAGGCAGTGAACCAAACCTTTAAACAGTAATCTCATTCAAAGTGAATTGATCTGCAATCCCGACTAATCCAATGGTTTAACAGCAGTAATCATACCGGGCCATATACGGAATACTTCCTCCATGCCAAGTAGTGATGCCGATCTATGAGTATTAGTATTTATTTATCGATAAAATCAATCAGAAGCATGGCATTGGTATCAATTGTATAGTAAGTAATGCGCTTCGACAGCGACAAAGAGCAGATAGAATAGATATTGGGGTATCAAAATTTGCGCCCAAGCCCTAAGTTCGAAATCAAACCGCCGTTTCTATGCACTTCTCATTGGCTTGTCAACTAGCACTTTTTCGTAGACTATCCTACATACGAGGGTGGGTCAAAAAGTTCGCGGAATGAGGGGTATGGAGGGGGGAAGGGCGACTTTTTACTACCTACACTAGTAGTGACACTCATTACGAGTATAAATACTAAGTTAAAAAAAATTTAGGTCATAATTCACTGAGCTACACATCAATCAACAAGTCAATCCGGAAGAAAATTTGCAACATGGAGAAAATTGAGTTCCGCGCAGTCATCAAGTTCCTTACCAAGCAAGGAAAACCTCCCCAGACTATTTTGGAAGGGATGTCTTCTGTTTACGGGGTCTCTTGCCCTGGTAAAACCATGGTTTACAAGTGGCACAACCTGTTTAAGCAAGGCAGGGATTCGATTGAAGATGATCTGAGGCCAGGGCGGCCTGTCGAGGCAACAACGGCAGAAGACGTCGAAAAACTTGAAAAAATCATATTGGAAGATGCCCGTTTAAAGAAGAAGCAGCTTGCAGAAATGATTGGAGTATCAGCTTCAACCATTTTCAACATCCTACATGACCATCTTGGCATGTCAAAGGTGTGTGCAAGATGGGTGCCGAGAATGCTCACGCCACACCAGAAGCAGCGGCGAGTTGAGTGTTGTCGCGAGTTTTTGGCGCTCTGTGGTGAACAAAAAGATGAAGTTTTGAACCGGATTGTGACTGGAGACGAAACTTGGGTTCATCATTATGAGCCTGAGTCCAAACAAGACTTCATGCAGTGGCACAAAAAGGGCACACCACCCCCGAAGAAATTCAAAGTGTCTCCGTCGGCTGGAAAACTCATGGCTACTGTTTTCTGGGATTCAGAGGGAATCCTCCTTATTGATTATAAAGAAAAGGGTGTCTATAACTGGAGAGTACTACGCTGCACTATTAGAACGTCTGCGAGATGCTGTCAGGGAGAAAAGACGGGGAAAATTGACCAAAGGTGTGCTCCTTTTGCACGACAATGCACCCGTGCACAAGGCGCAAGTTGCGATGGCTGCTGTTCAAAGAGTGGGCTTTGAAATCTTGGAACATCCTCCCTATAGCCCAGATTTAGACCCAAGTGATTATTATTTGTTCCCAAAAATGAAAAAAGAGCTTCGGGGGAAGAAATTTTCCAGCGATGAAGAAGTGAAGAGCGCAATTTCGGCCTATTTTGACGACAAAGAAAAATCATTTTTTTTCGAAGGTATTAACATAGAGAAAAAATTATACTACGGTATTAATAAATTAATTGATAGGTCTACTAAATGTATTAGAGTTAAGGGGGAATACATTGAGAAGGAAAAATAATTTTGTGTTTTATTTCTTATTTTTTACCCTCCATTCCGCGAACTTTTTGACCCACCCTCGAATTATAGCGTTCACAGATTTATTGCACTATTCTTTTCATTGGCGCTTTATTTGTATGTTATTTATATCTACAGCTCGTTTCCATCCAATGGATCTGGGTATAGCCTCCTGTCCCTTGTGGTGGTACACATTATGATTTTTGCGGATCGCATCGTTCGGTAAGCTATAGTATCAATAATGTACGATATTAAAAATGTTTTAATGATTTATCGTTGTCGATAGGAGTATCTATCGACAGTCTGAAAAGTGGCATCACTAGAAAGACACCAGTCCTTTAACGGCATGGCGCTAGTCAATTACTGGCTGGTCATTCATACCGGTTACTTCATTGGATTGTGTAATGTGAGAATCTATATGATTGCTATATTACTAATGCTTTATTAAATACAGCTTATGATATAACTCTTGCGTTTATATTTATGATACATGTAGGTGACGTTTATTGTGTTGTTTGTTAGTGTAACAATATTAAATTGTAAAAATATGGGCATAATGCCTCTTTCATTACAGTTTGAGGAATATGTAATTGTAGCAAATGGTATAATCTAGGAAACTATGAAATCGTAGATAGAAAATTAAATTTTACGTCTTCTTCATCATTATCGCATGACAACACAGTCAGTATGAAACAACCGATATCACGGCAATGTCACCCAATGTTTGGAAAGAGTATGAAGTAGTGACATCGGTAGGTTTGAGATGTGGTTGATAATAGTCGAGTGTTGGCTGTGATTTGACAACTCTTTTATAACAACTGTTATCTTTTTCAAAAAGTAAAAGAATTGTCTGGAACACGTAAGCCGAGAACATGTGCCATCGGAGATAAAGACGGGCGTCTGCTTACAAATGTTACTGAAGTGTTAGAACGCTGGAAAAACTACTGTGCGGAGCTTTATGACACAGGTGAGCCTACGAACGCTGATATTACATGGGCGGCAGAAGAACCCGATATCCTTACGTCAGAGGTTGAGCATGCCATCAAAGCTCTGAAGTCAAATAAAACACCGGGTAATGACGCGATTACAGCCGAAATATTAAAAAACCTAGGTCAGCAAGGCACGAAGGCTATCACTGATATCTGCAATACCATTTGGACCACTGGAAAATGGCCAAAAGACTGGACAGAGTCAGTGTTCATACCGCTGCATAAGAAGGGCTCCTTAAAAGACTGTGGTAATTACAGGACAATTGCGTTGATATCTCATGCAAGTAAAATCCTTCTTCATGTGATTAATCGACGTCTAAGCTACTTTCTGAGCCGATAGATACCCGAAGAGCAGGCAGGTTTCGTCAAAGGCAGAGCAACGCGGGAACAAATACTAAATGTCCGTCAAATCATCGAGAAGAGCAGAGAATTTAACAGCCCCGTCATATTATGCTTTATTGATTACACAAAAGCCTTTGACTGTGTACAATGGGATAAACTGTGGAATGTGATGCTTGAAATGGGAGCTCCTGAACACCTCGTTGCTTTGATCCAAAGTCTGTACACTGAAAATCGCTCTTTCATCAGAATAGGAAATGAATGCTCCAATATGTTCCAGACTAAAAAAGGAGTGAGATAGGGCTGTATATTGTCTCCAGCACTTTTCAACATATATGGAGAGCACATTATTCGTAGGACTACGGAAAACTGGGAGAAGGGTTTCCCTGTGGGTGGTAAGAGACTTTCAAATCTCCGATATGCCGACGACACCATTCTTTTGGCAACATCCATGGAGGATATGAACGAGTTGTTCCAAAGACTCGAGCTTGAAAGTGGAAACATTGGTCTAGCAGTGAACAGAGCAAAGACGAAGCTCATGATAGTTGATCGAGCCGGAAAGTTAACAAATGTCACCTGCAACATTCCTGGCATCAACAAAGTCGATCACTACATATACTTGGGCTCCCAAATCAACAGTGATGGCAGCTGTGTCCACGAGATTAAGAGGAGAATCGGTATGGCAAAAGATGCAATGTCCCGTCTAAACAAAATCTGGAAGAAAAGAGGAATTGGTATCAAAACCAAGGTCAGACTGATACGAGCCTTGGTATTCCCTATCTTTCTGTATGGAGTAGAAACGTGGACAATCCTAGCTCGAGAAAGGCAAAGGATTGATGCATTCGAGATGTGGTGCTGGAGA
This sequence comes from Anania fuscalis, assembly GCA_950371115.1. NCBI lineage: Eukaryota > Metazoa > Arthropoda > Insecta > Lepidoptera > Crambidae > Anania > Anania fuscalis. The sequence continues at coordinate 4,221,945 of OX493334.1, read as the reverse complement.
CGAATGCTGAGAATACCTTGGACTGCAAAACGCACCAATGCATCAATTCTAACCCAGCTCCAAATAAAAACTCGCTTGTCCACCGTGTGCCGACAACGTATTCTCTCATACTTTGGCCACACAATGCGCAGAGGCGACAAAAATCTTGAAAAATTGATCATGGTTGGGAACACTGAAGGCAAAAGATCGCGCGGTCGTTCGCCAACAAGATGGGCCGATCAAATAAAAGACTCGTCATCTGGATTTTACTCGGTTGTAAGAGACGCGCTGGACAGAAACCGGTGGAGGCAGATCATCCGCTCCAGATGCAACCCTGATGCTGACCACGATCCTCAGACATGAGGGACCGACCCGAGAGAGTTATAACAACTGCTCGTATAAGTCACATCAAACCAATAACATCTCTTACATGCATCTTTTAATGAAATAAACAAATATGTGCCAGACAACACATCAATTGTTACGTTCTCGGTAAGGAATTCAATAGTTTGTGTTAAAAGGTTAAAGAAAAGTTTGATTCCTAACTTGACCCGACCAAAGACATGATAGTCAAATTCACCTTTTTAAGTGAAGTCAACCCCAGTTATGACCCAAGAAGTGGATATTTTCTCTCCAACTCTATGGGCTGCGTCGATTACGAAAAAGTGACTACAATTAAGCTTGTTTTTTTGCATTGCCTTGTGTTATATTCAATGATTGCTTTAGCAGATAAGAGCAGGACAAAACGTGGCATAGTGAAACATGCAAACGTTGCGATTGCGCAGGCACGCGAGTGACTCAGCCGCGGATCCATTGAGATTCAGAGTACGTACTTAGCTTGTAAAGTACAATAGTAACCAGTGACGTTACACGTAAGTTAATGAATACTCCTTTTTTCCTTTACTTATCGTTCAGTGATAAAGAGTTTCGAGAATCTATGACTACTTTTACTTCGGGCTTACTGTGAACATGCTCTGTAGAAGTTTACGGATTAAAATTTTGAGTAGTAATTTAACTCATTTTTAGCAAGTTACGGAGAAGCAATATGCAACAAACAGCTTTTTCAAGGCAACTTATTCCGTAATCCCAAAAACAAAATTCTATTTACAAATAATTTACTGGATCAGATGTTATGATTTTTGTAGGGAGCTGATTTGACGTTAATCTTATAAGACGAGTTGCAGGGGCGTGCTTTGATTTTTGTGCTGGGTAGGCACTAAGTAGTAACATTATTAAAAAAAAAAAAACTATCACATTTTCCGGTTAAACCATGCATCGGAAAGAAAAAGTCACAAGTATAAAAAGCGTTTAGTTTATGCCCCTCTATACGACGAAAAACAAAGATTGGAATTTTATGAAGTTTTATAATTATATCATCATTTTTTTCTAAGTGTTTGAACACTTTATATTCTATCGCGTTTTCCGGTTAAACCATGCGTCGGAAAGAAAAAGTCACAAGTATAAAAAGCGTTTAGTTGATGCCCCTCTATAGGACGAAAAACAAAGATTTGAATTTTCTGAAGTTTTATAATTTTATCACCATTTTTTTCTAAGTGTTTGAACATTTTATATTCTATCGCATTTTCCGGTTTAGCCATGCGTCGGAAAGAAAAAGTCACAAGTATAAAAAGCGTTTAGTTTATGCCCCTCTATACGACGAAAAACAAAGATTGGAATTTTATGAAGTTTTATAATTATATCACCAATTTTTTCTTGAACACTTTATATTCTATCGCATTTTCCGGTTAAACCATGCGTCGGAAAGAAAAAGTCACAAGTATAAAAAGCATTTAATTTGAGCCCCCTTATACATTGAAAAACAAAGATTTGAGTTTTATTATGTTTCATATTTTTAATGAAAAATTGCCAAACGCCTTGCACACTTTGCTACACTCCAACCAAATAAAGACTTACCAGGCATTCTTGTTTTCCGAGACAAGCAAAGAAAATTGACTGAGTGAAGATTTATATGGAGCACCACAACTATCCAATTGATATTTATAACTCCTCAGCGACATTTCGTGGTTATTACTTTTTCGCGAACTTTGAACATGTCAGTAATCTTTTATCGTAAAATGTTTGCAACGGTAAGCATTATATACTTCAATTAATTCAATAAAGTTGTCAGTTTAGTGACAAAAACTTAACTTGTCTCCGACGTAAACACACACAAAACCGGCGCCCCATCGGCTATTTTGTTGATTTTAACATGGTATTTACCTACTTTTAAGATTGTATTATTTGTTCACCACATTTTAATACACTTTACACTATTAGAACAATTATCTTTTGACAACTTAACACCCGATTATTCACTAATATTTTTAAAAATCTCCTGAGGTGAGGTTAAGTTACACTCGTAAATATTATGGCCACAGAATAAACAAGGACATCTCTTTGTTTGTTCCGAATTAAGCTAAAATAAGCTTTGGCGTATTCAAACGAGCGCGCTTTTGTTTGAAAGTTTAATAAAGACGACAAAATTGTAACTTAGACTTTATTATTTTATTATAGATTGTCAATTTGGCAAATAAAGATGGTTAGCTGTCCTGTAGGATTTTTATTTAGGTAGGCACTGCATAATTGCCTATATGCACCGCACGCTACTGACGAGTAGTGTTATTTATCATTATAGTTATTACTTCAAAGTTTGGTGTTAAATGGCTGATTATTCCCTTAAATATGTGATCATAAAAACCCTTCATATTTTCCACTTGTGGTGCGTGAACGTTGATGTCGGCGTTGTCGTAAAAACTGACTTATAGCGAAGGGGACCAAGGTTTAGCTCGTTTTCGCTGTTTCTTTGCGATTTTCTGCAAGATTTCCTCATTTTCCGGGTTGTTATTATGACATCGTTTGTAAGGTCAACAATATTACAGAATGGGATGCATTCTTAAATATAAAATACTTTAATAAGTCCAAACATTTGAAAGGAAATGAGTTCCTAAAAACAAACAATACCATACATTTCAGTTTACGAATAAAAGAAAGTCACATACGCTTTCTTAAGGCCATTGACACGGTGCCAGCTGTTAGCACGACGGAATAAGAATAGATGACAAGAGCCTTTTAAGGCCCGGGCCACAAATGCCACAATGCCCTGCCCGCAAAGAGTCGGGGAACTGACGAAGTGACCCGATGCAGGCGGGTAGAACGGAACACCGTTACCATGCACCCACGTTCGATTTGCAAGTACAACCTCATTTCTGGATCGCAACTGTTAAGAAGAGCAAAGCTTTTATGAGCAACCAAATGGAACTCTCTTAATAAAAAATAAACAACATTCAGACGAATTGAGAACCTCCTCCTTTTTTTGAAGTCGGTTAATAAAACCCATATTCTCTAAATCTGGATCAAAACATTATTTTGTTTCAAACAATTTTCAAAACATACGAAACGACATTGATTACAAGGATTAGAGTAGGATAGATTTCGATTTGACAACATTGTGTAAGGAATTCATTTTGCAATTCTACTTTCATCTTGTACCTAATGAGACAATAGCAAAACACGTTCTTAAAATGATTAAGTTTGGATTCCTTTTTGTAATATTATACATCCTAGCTGTTTTATAAATTTAAAGGTAATACACTTTTAAAACTTAGGTAGGATACAAAAACCCGATCCAAACGACAAAATTTAGTGAGACAGTTGATGGCTTTGAAATGCACCGTTCTATTCTTAGCGAATAACTTCGATCCTTTTATTGTAAGGTCTAGGTTAATTAACGGAATATAACGGGAAGGCATTGAGTTTAATTCAGATGACATCTGTCCGAGATCCACTTGAGATCGTTGAATGAAGTGACGTGTTGATTATTCGTTTGAATGGACTAAGAGCCTTTTGTATAGGCTATTTGTTACTTATCTTCAGGATAAACACGATTTTTGCGTTTTACAACCGTCAAATAAAATAAGGTTTCTTGTTGCAGAGATTCGTACAACCTGAATCACCTACTGTATACTGAAAACACCAATTTGCGTAAAAATTGATTTTGTGGGAATACATCAATTATTAGACACGTCTTTGGTCCAAGTAAATAAAATCTTACGGTATACTACTCCATAAATCGATTCGACACTTCAAAATTATGCTAGAGGTTCTATCTCAAATCAAATGACATCTAAAAGATGCGCTGCATATCCTACACCGAGTGAAATTGCTATTCTCATTATCAGCGATGTAACACCTTTTGAAACGGTTTTTTCTCCTGTCACTAAACTGAGTTGAGTTGTTGATGATGAAGTAGGTTAGTGGGCCAATCGAATGCAAATCGATATTTTTCTGCAGCAATTGAGTGCGAAAGTGAAAATCGATTCTCATATGCATCGAGTTATGCAACGTAGGAAATGGAGCACGCAGTGTTCTCGATGCCGGCCAGCGGAACGACAGGCGTGGTTCTACTGTCAACCAACCATTATCTATGCATTTTACATAATTATGTAAACAATGGATATTCGAAAATAAAACAAATGCGATACGTTTAGTAGTTTTATTTATTTATTTCCGGCTGGCTTTATGCGCAAGTGGCAGCTTTGCAACCCGAGCTTTGTACCAGATTCAAATGTTAATTTTATTAGGTAACAAAACTGTAATTAAATTAACAGGTTGGTACCTCCATATACTTTGCAGAAAATAAAAGTTTTTAGCCATACATGACGCCTCTTAAGGGGAACTACTAGTAAAATAACGGAGTATACAGCAAGATTGTTTTAAACAAAAAATGCATGCATCATTCAAGTTTGCCGCACAAAAAAGATTAAGAAAACCGAACAAATACACGATAATTCTTTCGTGAAACACTCGAGAGGTTGAACAACTGATGACAATGATCAAATGAAAAGAATTCTCACGACACATCGCTAGTTTCTAGACTGACAAATACTTGAAAGTGTTGGTTCTGAATTTATTGTAAGACAACAAATTGCTAAAACTGTATTAATTTGTGATACGGAAAAACTGTTTTTGCGAATAAAGAAAAACACCAGTCTATCAGGAATGGCTTCAGGATCAGGCTAACTTAGCCTGTTTGAAATGGCTTACCTACAATGCGGTGTTTTACATCCATCGCGCAAAAATCTCAATTTGTGTGCCTTACTAAATAATCAAAAATGCCTTTGATATTTAAACATGTGAGAGGCGCGAATATTTACAAACATCCCAAATTCTGGTAACAGCCGCATTATAAGATATGATATGATAAAGTACCGGATGATGGTACCTGCATGCCCGCACCGACCTTAAGCCATATTCTGTGCTTTAGCGGAGTAGATGCACGCAGTTGCCAACGTAAATATGCTGGGGAAATCGCTGCCAAAGAGACTTGAAATTATTTTTCAAGCTTATGAGGTCAATTGTGAAACCAGGTTAAGACTGTCATGTTGGCCAGATTTTCTTTAAGTTCTGATCCAAAACCAATATCAATAATCTAAATGTGAAGTTGTTTCGATTTATAAGATAAGAAAAGCAGGAAATGTAATTTGCTAATTTAGAAAACTAAATATTTTATGCACAGTGCAAAACATGCAATTACAATACAGAATGCAAACATAAATGAAATGGTGCCGGCGTTGTAAATGAATCATTAATGCAATAAAATTGTCGGTGTTCTACGTAATCCTGCATACTCACAATAACGCCTGATAGTGCTATCGCGATTTCAAATTCAGTATCAACAATCGACAAGGGCTTTCGAGGAATAAAAGCTATAAATGGATCTGACTTTATTTTGAGAAAGTTCGAATCCAGACACCTTTACAATTGCATTGCACTCAAAACAAAAACACTGGGAAATGGAGAAATGGCAATTGTTTGGCACATTAAGCATGAGCAATAATTGTATTTTTAGATTGCAGCTCCACCATTTACTCAGGAGAAAACGTATTTATTATTCCGCAAATGCAGTTTTGGGTGTTAGCTTAATTTAACATATAATAATGTCAGCGACAGATCTCATACAATCATATTTACACACTAACATTATGATACCTACCGTTTCTGAAAATTCGTGGTAAACTTTATCGATTTATACCAAAAAACGATAAGGACAGCATAGTTATCTATTTTCCAATGTTTTTATCGGTTAACTTTATTTAACTTTGGCAATATTTTGTCGGTGTTAACGTGCAGAAATGCACACAAACATTGTAATAGGTGGAAAATACAACCAGATAATTTAATCAATTTAAAAATATACGTCAACTATGTTTGTAAAATCACAGTAGAGGTTTTTTTTAATATGACGGCTCTACATTACAGTTTGGAGTCAAACAGTGTAAAAAGATGAGGCATATTGGATTTCATATTTATACAAACTTTTCTAAGTTTGTTTGGATAACACCGCCATAGGTGGCTAAAGAAGATTGAATTTGGGTTTTGTGAGACATGTAATTAATACAGGTTTTACCACAAGCGATCTAGGGCCAAATATTATCTTGCTTTAATGTATCATACTTTCTATAGCCAATTTATTTTGGTTTTTGTTTTAATAGATGTTCATTAAACGACTTTTAGGAAAGCATTTGTTTTGAATCTAATTCTGCGTTAAAGGCATACTAGAAGCAATTCTATAAATACCTACAAGAGTAGACAATAGCACGTTAATATTGTTCGGTAGGTCTTCGTTCATTACCACGCCTCGTTGCGTCAGTACTAAAACCGAAACGGGTGTGTACGTAAATAATAATATAGCATTCGTTGTAGTAACCTATTAGCTAACGCCGTGGGAATCGTAAAATTCTCGTAAAACGCACGAATTAATCCTTAGAAGAGAACAGACGAGAAACATAGAAACATAATTCTAAACGGTTGAGTGCGAAACTACACTCAGCCCCGCAAAAAGAGAACACTTTATATTTACACAAAATGGTGTAAGATAAAGACACATTACATACACATATCAATGAATAAGCTTAGCCCGATAAGAAAATATCGGATAAGTGATAACTTATGTTTTATGCAGTTTGGAGTTCCGGAAATGAGAATTAGTGTTAGTCTTTGTTATCTTATGATGTCTAATTCAAATAAACTAAGCTAATCTCAATGATCATTAGGTTAAGCATATCGAGATATTTTTATCTGAAGTCTAAGAATTTTCAAAGATGGATGTGTTAATTCAGTTGTAGCAATTGATAGTAATGATTAAAAAATCAATAAAACAAGGAATGTGGTACCATGCTAGATGAAGACATTATAATAATGCTTAACGTTACCTATACAGACTTACGCTTTCCAATTTAAATTATAAGCTGGACTTTAATTTCAGGGGAGGTCCCTTTAGTAAGAGATCAGATTATACTGGAAATGGATAACTTGACTTGTAGCCGTGTGTACTACGTCGCAGACAGACGAGCAAAAAAGCAATTACTCAGTTGTTCTGGCTGGACGTGCGGCGCGTGACTCGTTAAGGCTTGGATTCAAATGTGTCTCGCTTGTGAATCTTGTGATAGGTAGCTTTATAAAAAAATACTATGATAATGATATTAATGTAGTAATCAATTCAGTGGCTTAAAATAAACTTAATTAGTATTGAATTAAACTTGAGTCGGGCATAGCTAGAATCTCTTCTCTCTTCTCACACACAATTAAGGCAAATAATGTTAACATTCTTTCGTTTTTTTTACTCCTTATTAAACCACAAAACGGAAAATTTATATCGTATTCATTATTGAACTATCACAAGCAAAACAGAGAAATCGCAATGGTAGAGTAAAAATTGTAGAGTTAAGAATTTGGCCTCTTGTATTATCTAGAGGAAAAAAACAGAAGAATTTATATTTGTATATTGTATTGACTGAGCGTACCGCCCGTGTAAGCGTATTACAGGGCAACAAAGTTCAACTGCAAGGTTCGACCATTCTAATTTTTTTCGCCATAAGTATCACAGAGTTTACGATGTACTCTTAAAACTTTACGAGGTTCAGAAAACTTTATACGAGACAAGTTGACATACCGAGTTCGGTGGCATCGTCTAATACGAAATAACTTAAATTTTATAGCAATTAAATATATTAACTTTAGTTATCAACAATATTAATTATAACTTCAGTTCAGTCAAAAATTAGGATTTATTACGCCAGATTCGACGAAACATTGAGTTATCCTAGTTTAGCTGTTACGAGAATTATCCCTTTACTCCTTGAATTTACTCTTTAATAACTTGGTTTACGTTTTACCACCATACTTTTAGTTTACAAGTTTAAACCTTTTCGGCAGGCACAATTCATTGGCAGAAAGGGCTGATGTTAAAACCTTAACAATAGTAGATGGAGCCGGTGCGTCGAACCTTATGAGGGGCTTCTAATCCCTGAGTGCGAGTGCAGGTGATTTCTGATATCCCACCACATTCGTAAGACTTCGTGCAGTTGCGAGGATTACGCAATACCTACGCTGCATTTTTTGTGAATCTCTATTTTAATAATACTGGGAGTTGGAAATCGAAGCGAAATGAAACGGGTTACAGTAAATATTAACCGCGCATCTTTCACCAATAAACTAAATGGGGTAAAAAATTGAATGTCCAATGCAATGGACAATTAGTTTGGACGAAGTCACTAAATAGGAAGGTGACGTCTAATGTGCGGCATAGCTGTAGATGATAGGCCAGTGAGTGGATGCCGGCGATAACGCCTCAGAATACATAATAGCACAAATCATACTTCGCTTTGATTTATCCAACGTTAGTCCTAGTGCCACACTCTAAAGGTTTTCCTAAAAACTACGGGCTTAATGTTTGGTATAAGGAAAATACAAATCAGAACTACGATATAAAGGAAAACAGATAATAGCTTTATCTGCACAACACTTTATAAATTATCATTTAAGAAATCCTATGAGTTTACATAATTTAAAACATTCAATTCAACAAAGTTTAAAACATTCAATGTTTAGCGCAAAGGTGGACTAGCTAATAATGCTTCATCCAATTGGTAGGTTTATCTTTTTAAATAAGAAGAAAAAAACTAAAATAACTAAAACAAAAGGGTTAAACACTGACAAGCGTTGGAGGTTCCCGAGTGTGACCTTCAAGAGGTGATTGTCCGGCAACAAAGGAGAATGCGAGCCTCCATCTATGCATCTATCCGAGTATCTATGCGTATCTAACCACGCCATTAATCATACGAATAATAGAGAACGGTAAAAAGATTAATCGTTGCTTCTATAAGTAAGCCGTGTCTGTTCAAGGGGAAAAATAGTGAAAAATGTAGGACGCTCAATAGCTCGTCAGACAGACCACCTGGTTAAAAGGTGGCTGGCGGTAGCTGGATGAGATCTAGCAGAATCATGCGCTTTGAAGCAGGCCTTCGTCAGTGCACGGCTAAAGGCTGACCCTCAACTTGAAATATATATTAACATTATTTTTTATTAACTTTAAAGCAGGGATGCCGGATTTTAGATAACCTCATATGCTCATTTGATGACTCAAACACGGGTCGTCGGGTAAAGAAAAAGCGCCCATCCCTAAAAGGCAATTACTGATCTGTTTCTTGATGTCTATTCTCAGGGGTGCTCGGCACCCACTGTTTATTTGTCATGGGTGCTCGAGCCCCCGAGCACCCACGGAGTCGGCGCCTCTGCTTTAAAGTTAGAAAAATATACATCTTCAAAATTTTTATGTGTTAAAGTTCGAAGAAGGTTGCAATCATTAAATATTCCAAAAAGAGGACCAAGCCCAGACTGACCATAACCTACAGGGACCGGTTTAATGATCCAAACAAACTTCGGAATGCATCCGATAATGCGGAATATGCAAATAACGTGATGAACGTGACTTCACAAAGACGAAGGATATAATAGAATTGCATCGGGCGTTCAAAAGATGTTACACAATAAACTACACGGCACAGTTTACCATGATAAATAGTTGGGTATTGTGCCTAGCCCTTTCAATCTAATCTACACATATAATTGTTAGGTCAAACTAATCGGCAAGTCTAAAGAAAAAATATCTAGGAATAATAAAAATGTTAGGCCCTGACTAAAATTCTCAACAATTTATATTACATTTGCACATACTCTTCTAAAAGGCTCTGCAAAACTGATTTAAAGATATCTAAATAATTATCACGGAAACAAATAATGCTAGCAGCGAGTCTATCTTTGGCCTTTAAGCCAAAGTATCGGAATATAGAAAGAAAGAAAGAAAAAGTATTTATTTGGCTCATATCACAAATAATAGAAACTACATATAATCAGTTACTAAGAGCAATACTGTGATATGATACTAAAATGGTTGCCACTCAGCTATTTTGCCATAGCAAAGGTTGCCATGACGCTGGTTTTCTGTGGAAACCATTTAAGGTAGTGAGAGTCACCGAACAAAAAATAAAAACAAAATTTTAGCATTTTAAGTAAGTACATCCAAATACATTAATGAGAATAATGTGAAAAACAATGACAATCTAAAGGTAGGTAATTTTTTTCTGAATTTATGTATGACAGTGTTCCGAGCGAATGTTTATGTATATATGAGTCCAAAGTTTCGAAAAAGGTTACAACTGTACCTTCCAAGAAGTTTTAAATGTTTCGACTTGTTTTACAAGTGTTAGTGACCTTAAATCAAGGCTTATCGTGCAGCGACACCGGTGCGGAAACGGTTCCAGCGCAAATACCGGTGTATCTTCGTACTTCGCCGGGCGATAACGATTTATAACCAGACCAGACTCTTGTAGGAACATCTAAACATTAAATAGTTAAGAATAGCATTGGTTAGTAACAATCTCTATTTATACTTTAAATGAAACCATTGAAAGGGTCTTGAATTAATGATTGCCAGCCAGCATAGTCCGCCGTGATCTTTGGTACTCTGCAAATTACTAAAGCGAAAATCATTCGCGGCAAAATCGTTATTGAGAACTTAGAATAAGAAAACAACGGCGACAACCTCATTCAACTCTGAAAAGAGTTTCGACAAGGCTTGCTAACAATTCGACTGGATCCACTTTGAAAATGCCGGGGCATAAATCATTCTATGTGACAGTCCCGAAATAGGAAACACCCTCGGGAATTGGACGAAATGTCTATCCAAACACGCGACTGTTAGCCTGAATTGGTGTCTGCAAGTAGGAAGCCGTGGGAGGCGTTCCATTCAGAACAGAGCCTAATGGAGGTTAAGATGTATGCCCCCGGTAACGAGGCCCGCGTCGCGTTTGACGCGAGTGTGTCATAAAGAACGGGATGACTTGTGAGATCGTGAATGATGCGGAATGTGTTTTAAGGTTTTGCTTTTTTAATTTCTTTCGTGCGATCAAAAGGTTAGAAAGTAGAGTGGACGTGATTGGAGCAGATATAATATTTGTGAGTCGAATGTTATAAATGATAGAAAGGCTAAGTGCAAGAAATAGAGATTCGAGTGAGATATCCACACAGCAGTTACTTTTTACTATTTGAGCGTTAGTAGGCAACTTAGAAAACAAACAAAACAGAGAATAGAAAGTTACTTAATGTTTTCATGTGTCAGACTTTTTAAAGTAACTGCGGCGTGGGTGCACTTATAACAACCTTATGCAGTTGGAGGAACATAAGCATCGGTGCACACTGCACACGTCATTGCAAAAACTTGGATATTGTAGGAAATATCCAAGTTTTTGCAATACTACTTCATTTTGATATAAATACATACACTCATTAGAAGCATTCTGATAGTTTCTGCCAGTTAGTAGTTGCGTAACTGAACCTCAGTTCTATTTTTTATACCATCGAATTAAAATTCCGTATGCTATAATCAAACGTCGATGTCTGGTCAGTATCACAGCCGTCTGCGGTGGCTATAAAATGCTAACGTACACAATAGCAATCAAATAGCATTCCGTTTCTATTCCCACAAACATTTAGCCTATGTTGATCAATGGTTAAATGAACGATGAATTTTATTGACACTTCAATATTGTTGATTAGGGGCGCAGACGCCTGTCGTCTCATATTAAAGGGCTATTGATTTACTAAATGTTTATTTATCTGTTAGTTTGATGATCGATCGAAATCGACACCCGGTAAAAAAACGTGGTCGGGTGAAATGTTTTGGGCCAGTTAATAGAGGAAAATGGTGGAGTTTAACCTGACGACGCCATCGAGAGCAGGTTTCAAGTTTTTTGAATCACCGGGCATTTGGATTTGAAACTTATACCAAGAAACAGGTGAGTTGATTCTAAAATATGTTTTATCCTTCACATAGGGATTTTAATTTATCATATAAAAAGTGTCTTAAAAGAAGTAAATCTCAGAATAACGACATAATGGCCACACTCCATTTCCCTAGGGTTGTTCTTTAGCTCTTATAAGTGGAAATATGAACAGGAAACTAAAACAATGAAAGCATGTCTGAGGTACAAAATATTTCGTCAGCGAAGGCCGCCACAAAAAGAGCAAGACGGCCAGTTAACAACGGTGCTGCCAGGAATGCCGTCTCGTCGGTCCACTCAATTGGTACTAGACCAGATTATTAGAATACTTTGCTGTTCATGCAATCAGTGCAAGGTCTGATACAATCGGGTTTTAACTGCAATTAAATTGAAATGTTGACGCTCTGCAAAAACGTAGATTAACCAGTGTATCCTTTATCTGATGGAAAGTCTTAGCTAAAGGTTTGCAATAAAATGGGGGTTGTCAATACGATATGTATATCGGGTGTAAAAAAAGGCTTAACGAAGCCGAATACCACATATTCTATGTATTATTACGATCATTTTTTTCTTTTACACTATACCTTTTTTCAAAGATTTTTACAAAATTGACTTCTGTTTGTTAATACTAAACTTTTTTTCAAAGAAACATGATCCGCTTACACACACAGGCATAGTCTGTGGCTTGCGCGCTATACATTGCGGGTTAGATATAAGTAAATTTTTTTGATACCCAAAAATAAAAGTCATTTCCCAGAAATTATTTTTTTTGCATTCTACTTGGTTTTATGTATAGAATTCGTGGTTTAAGGCTTCGTTGAGCCTTTTTTTACATCCTGTATTGTTACTAAAGCGAAAAACAGTCGAAGTAATTTAGGGAGTGCCACAAAGATTGCGTCATGATAAAAATATAATCTGAATCAACACAGCGAACAAAAATGTAAATGTTGAGTTGGTACTAATAAATATAATTTGTAAGCAACTAAACCCTTTAAAATATGGTATAAAAATACCATATGTCTGGGAGATGTTACTATTAAGACCACCAAATTATCCAGTCATCTTTTTAGGGTTCCGTAATCCTGACAAGGAACCCATATAGCTTCGTCATGTCCGTCTGTCCGTCCAAGGTTTTACTTGGAGACTGTTGACCCTGGATTTTTCATCGTCTACCCCATCGTGTGGGGTATCGTTGAATAGGTCCTTAAAAATGCCTAAGGGGTTTTTCTAAGTAATAGTCGTTCAACTTAGTCGTTCAAATTTTTTTTAGAGGAAAATGTTTAAAATTATTTAAATGAAGTTAATTGCTGAAATATATTGTGGTAACGACGGGCAACTACGGAACCCTATACTGCGCGTGGCACGACACGCACTTGGCCGGTTTTTTTCTGAAACTTTCATGTATAAATGTAAAACTTCAGTAAAAATTTAAAAGCGACTAGCTTTACAAAGTAACAAATATTTAGCGGCATATTACCCCAAAGAACAGTTGATTAGCGAATTGAGTGACGAATAGCGGTTAAACACAGTAAAAGCGAGTCTCATAACTAAATTAGCATCTAGTTAGCCACCGCCCCGTTCCCAGGCCAGCAGGGTGTGGTGAGAAATAAGATAGGCGTGTTGCTAGGCAGGAAAAGGTTCGTGATGGACTAGGTACGTTAAACATGTAAAAATTACTTGCAAACACTTTTTAAAATATTTAACACAGCTTAAACGTTAAGGTAATAGCTTAGAAAGCAAGTGAATTTACATGTTCATTTCGAAAGTGAGGTGCAATAATTTCAGGTCAACTTTTTATATTAGCATTTATGGTTCTTGGACGACCAAAAACAGTAATTTTATATGATAAAGATAAAACAATGCGTATTGGATTATACAACGTGTAACACCAAACACGCAAAATCTTTTAGATAGGGGCTGCCAATTATAATCCCATTGAAAAGGTTTTTATATTTGAGCATCAGAATTATTTCCTAATAGAGGTTTCGATAAATGGCGTTACGAAGAATAAATCGGAATTAGTTTGGTGACGGCAAAAGTTTTTTGTACTTTCAACGCCAATCACTAATTGATTGGAAGCCCAAACTGAAAGATCACGGAAAAAAATATACAGATTCTTTATAGAACCAGAAAATCTAGCATAGAACCGACTTCAAAGTCAATCACCATACAATTACGATAGTTTATGATCTACATCGCACAACCACAACCCGTCAATCCTGTTATTACATAATGCTTTTTTGCTTTGAACGATGTGAGAATCGAGCTCGTCCAGTGTACCTATAAATATTAAGAGATTTTTTCATGATCAATAGGTACAAATTAAACTTATAAGTTTGAATGTTAACCTAGAAAGATATCATTTAAATAACATTAATACTTGAGCACAGAAGGTCCCACTTCCTACGACGAGGAAAAGTGTATTACTGTTACACATTTTCCACACATAGCTACTCATGGTACGAATAAAAAATAAAAATATGTATCTATATGCGTTAGAAAACATTGCAATTGCCTGTCTATGAGGAATAAATTGAAATCCTTTTTATTTAGGGTTTATGTTACTAATTAAAAAAATTCATTCATACTTATTAAATTTCTAACATACCTATAAATTCTGAGAAAATTCATTTCCACTTTTCCAACACGGAGTACAAGTAATAGTACGTACCTTTCCTTATTTTCAGTAAACTCTTAGTAACGTATCCAGCCATCAGGAAATCCACACACAACTTAAAATAACACGGAACAAACAGCGTATAAGTTACAGTAAATCGTACAATATCAGAACAATCAATAGAATACAATGTAATATATTGATTCACTTTCGTCGTCATGGAGTTCGTTCGCGGTAAATACGCCAAGAATAATTCAGGCTCCATCATCATTAGCTCCATTGAGTTACAGTCAGAGGAGAACAGACAGAACACTGTATTGAAGCCCGTGAAGTTTATGAGGGGCTATAAGAATGCTTCTTATGAGGGGCGTTTAGCTCGATCGATAAACGCTTGGTATTATCATGGTGTTTTATTCTCATCTTCCCTACCACCACAATCATTTGACGCTGTTGATAACTTAGCGAACTGCGAACTTACCGTCAACGGCTGCGGACCGCAAGGGTTTCGCACACAAAACAAAAAGAACGGGCTATAGCATCAACATTAGCGCAATAAGTAAAGTTAGAAAAATAATATTGCTTTCTTACTGAGCCGAGGAAAAAGGGAAGAGTATGTTTTTTAGGGTGAGCATATTTTTTGTAAAAATAAATTAAAAGTTTAGGGGCCATATAAATAATACTGTAGTCTACAACTTCTGTCCCTAGCACCTGCCAGAACTTACAAGTACTAGATTTAGAAATAAAGAACAGACATGGTGACGGAAAACAATGTTCGGTAGGACCAACTAAAAACTACATCAAGGTTACTTACTATCTTGGTGATGAAAACTAATTTTAACTAACTATCATAGACTGGTTGCAGTAGCTGGACTGTGGTTGCGTAGAACAGCCGACGAGGTTGGATTACTGGCGTAATCTGAGTTTACATAACGGGATTCTCTTGTAATCCCAGAGAATATATTGTAGAATTAGCCGCGAATGTACTACCTGATTAAATCAACTCTGTTAATTATCCTTACACAAACAAAAAATAAGCTTTCAAAACAATCGATTTGTATGCACGGAGATTTATTGGACAAAAATGAAGGTGCTAATTACGGCTCAGTTATTAAAGAGATAGATGATGGCGATAAATAAATGGAGGTAAAATAATAAGTTGGTAAAAACTGCACAATAAGAAGATTTATGCGCTAAGGTTACGGCTAATTCTAGACTAGACAGCCAGGTTATATCGTGACTACATTGTAAGTAACGGTACCTCCGATGTACTGCTAAGATTTAAGATTTCTTGTTACAGTCCACTATTTACCTATTTAAGTTTTTCGTTATTTACCCAGTCACGTACTCTTATCTATTTAGTTAGACCCTTATGGACTTACTAAAAAAAAGACTAGGTTTAAGCCATGTCTAAAAAATAGCCAACCAATTTGAAATATACCTACGACAGACATTCATGACATATTATTAACAAACATTTTCAATTGGTTGACTAATCTTTAGACAAGTGTTTAACACTAGTTGATCTTTTTGTAGTAAGGCCATCAGGGTTTCGTATACGACAATGATTGTGTAGTTGACAATTGCTTAGATCAATTCCGAATCTCTTCTTTAAAAATAACTTCTCAATCACTTTCAATCTGTAATGACGATTAATACAACGGTGTACAATAAATGTTGAAGTGTCGATCATTGGTGCCGAGCGCAATGCTTTTATTAACGCTTCTAATAACGGTTTGAAACACGGATGCCTTTAAATTGATGTTTGAGTGCCTTGGTCTACTGGTTAATTGAGAACCAGACTAAACTGAGTTGTCGCAGGTTGGAGTCCTGCAAGGGACAAGTATTTGTATAATCAGCACGAGCATTTTAACCTAAGACATGGATGTCATCATCAATGTTTTTACGGCTAGATAATTGGTGTGATTGTTGGTATTTTTAATTTGTCAATATTAGGTACAATTTCGGCTATCGATTTCATTTTAAGAATGCAATTATGATAAGCAACCCAAGCATAAAATTCCATTTAAGGCTGAACTTTCCTAATCCAACTCCTAAGTCAGTTTAGTGAGAGTTGAATTTATAATGGGAAATCGGTCGATTAACAATTATTATTAGCTTTAACATCCCATCAAACTTGAATACGAGCAAAATCTCACGGATCTAAGTTTCTGCGAGCGTGAAGCGTTAAAGTTTTGTCTCCTACCTAAACTACATTTGTCTGAAATAGATTACACCTGACTACTTGGTGAAGCAGAAATGGATAAGTTTACTGCTATTCCGTTGTGCGGAACAAGTTCTTTGATAAGATAATGTGCCATGGGAAAGTTTTGCGGTTGCAGAGTGCAGTTGTTTGGAAATGTTAGACACTGCTGTAAGGAGAACTTGAGATCAACTGATGGTTCAGCTGGTATATTAATAATGTTGGCAATTGTTTTATGGAAAAAAAAGGTCGGAATTCGGAAGTGTTCTTCTCTATTGAGCTATTGAGCAGGGACGGCATTGTCACGAAAATAATAGAAGCAGAGGGCTATTTTATACTTGAGCATTAAGTTAATCCCATCTTAGCATCTAATTCGGCGAGAACGTAGACTTAAAATAGAATGCTTTAGGGTTAAAATGCATATGTAATGTACTAAATTAATTCGGTCCGTATTTTTGCCTCATTTGTACGTAAGCGAATGACAAAATCTTTTACATTAAAGGTAATAAACTTTTCCACCATTACCTAACCGAAGAGTATTGTCTTTTTAAAGAACGTGATAGTAATTTTTTTTAGATCAAGGGGAATATTTTCAATGATCGAAATCCAAGGCAATGCATGGCTATCGCTTTTGTTTTAGTATCAGTAGGATATGATAACGAGTTAGGCGAGGCAGGGCGTGGTCGTTATTGCTTTTCATACTGTTAATCTTGGAACGTATTCAATATCATAGCTATTGTTTCACTTAATTGTTTTGTAGACATACGGATACGGATATTGAATCGGAATTGGAAAAGCCATCATCTTGCATTTATTTCATGCTCTTTATCACGTTTTGGTTTATCTTATCCAATTTAAACTTTGAAAATCACTGAAACGCCTCAGTTATTCGATAGTATTGTCTATGCTATTGTGTCTAGAAAGGAAAGAAAATGCGTATGCACCGCAGAAGTGTGAACCTGCGCCTGCGCATACTACACAAAACGGTTGTTTCAAGGCATCAAAAACACTACAAAGTTTAAAGATATTATTATGAACGAATGATTTTGAAAACAATGCTTTAATTCACAATTGATACGTAGACATAATTGATAACTTGTAGTTTTTTTTACTCGTTTTCCTTAGTTACATGTTGGTACAAAACCTGTTCAAGATTGAAGGTCGTAGAATTTTAATGTATACTTTGAGGACAAATAGTGCGGCGTTATGACTATGTCTGGAAAATCTCGTTAAAAAGCAGTTTGATGGATCATTGCAATGTTATTCATATCAATAATTAATATTCTTGAGAATAAATAAGCACATTTATTCATATTCGAAATGGCATTCGCTGTGCTGCCAGTTTCTCAAATTTTGAAGATATACTAACGGACGGACGAACTGTACTTCGTCCTAGCTTACGAAGCGGAGATGTAAAAACTTACGGTATGACTATTACTTAGGTAACGACCCATGTTTGGAATAAAATCAGAAAGAAGATCAAAAGTTTACATAGCCAAAGGAAGAGGCAGTAAGCTGGTCACATTTGCCGTAGAACTGATAGCTGATGGGGCAGTGGTTTTTTTTTCAGTAGGGTAAAAAACATGATGAAAAAAAAACATTTAAAAAATCCTTATGGAAAAAGGATATTACAAAGTTGAAGATTACTTGAACGACAAGAGTGCATGGACTTAATATCCTGCCTAGCTCGCACTTACAATATCTTGTAATTGTATTTCCTGTAATAAAACCAGGCTGACAAAGGTGACTGAGTTTGTTGCGCCGTTTCTTCTCATCACCAGCCGATATGTAGTCCCGAAGCGGTGGTAGGAAAAAAAAATTGGGACATGTAAAAGTGCCATTGATGGCCAATTTGCAAAAATAAATGACTTTGACTTTGACTTTGATGGCAAACGCACCGTAGGTACAAGACGACTTTGATGTACGTAAAGGTGCTTGCAAAGTTGCAACCGATGAAAAGAATAGCCGAGGATCAGACGCAGTGGTGTGCATTAAGAGGAGAACATGTCTCCTGATTACGGCCTGGTATTGGGGCTGCTTTTATGATGATGACGAAAAGATATCTTGCAAGTAATTAAGGTAGAGGATCGCGCTCTTGGCAGAGCCATTGGAAGTTCATGAAAGGGATAAATTGACGGCGGATCGCGTTCTGTAGTAAGACTAGGTTCTAAACACCTCAGATTACTTTTAGCTGCATTCAAACTAAGCATCAAGACAAGATATTCTATTATTGTCCAATAATAGAACTTGTCTCGATGCAAAGAATACAAAGAACAAGAATACGTTCCTGACTTTGGAATATTGACAAACGGATATTGATTGAATGCTATCGCTATCGTCCACTTATCGGAACCTGATAACGCGCGATACGAATATTATTTGTAATGTAACTCCACTTTGTGAGGATAACGCCATGTTTTACAAAATTCGGTATACGGCAGGTAAACTTGGAATTTTATAACGGAAAGATGGTCGGGTCAATTAAGAAGCTGGTTCTAATTAAGTTAGAATCAATTACCAGGTAGAACAATGCAGTTTTGTTCAGTAAGTCTGACAAGAGTTTATTTTCATTTATTATGATTTTAGCTAGCATTGTAGCATGTCAATGAACTTTTGTTTTAGTTAGTTAGTAACTTCAGTTTTGTTCAGTAAGTCTGACAAGAGTTTATTTTCATTTATTATGATTTTAGCTAGCATTGTAGCATGTCAATGAACTTTTGTTTTAAAATTTAGAAAATATATTTAGAAGCACCTTGTTTCCTAAATAAAGAATAACATAAGCCTTTTTACAGAAATATAAGTTTGGTCAACATTTAAGTTTTTGAGTAGGTTACTTTGGTGGAGTAGATTCGGTACCATTACTTTTGCGTTACATAATTTAAACTTAATGAAACTCATTTGTCAAGTACCAAATTTTGTACCTAAATTATGATTGCGTTAATTTACGTTTCATTGAATTTAGATCCGGTATATCTAAAATATTAGCAAAAGAAATCCAATTAAAAATTGCCTTAATATAAAGATAATGTATTCCAGAATGCTTCCTGCACAGTGCGGACACTCGACACTTCATTGTGTAGAATATAAATAGCTTAATTGTTTACCATCAGTATACAGGAATAGGAAATCCCAAAATAGGTGTCAACTAATTTTAGAGTGTACCCTTCCAGATGCTCGTCAACAGTGTATTGATATCAGAAGCTAAAATTAGATTAAATTTAAAAGTAGAGTTACAAAGTGTTTATATTTCAAATTTAGACTGTCATGTTTCTAAATAGAACACAAATAAAAGCCAAAGAAATGGTAAGGAACAACATAGCTAGATGGGTTTATAATGTCATTGTAGAAGTAATGATGAGATGACAATGATGATGAAATTAGAAAGAAATCATTCTTTCCATAGGAAAGACCGGCTTTAAATTGTTCAGAACAGGAACAGACAATACAATTGGTAATACATATTAGAAAAGAATTTAAATGGAGTTATTTGTCAAGTACAAGTAAATGATGATCTCAATAGTCAAACATGTAATCTGGTCTAGCAGGCGGACTGATGGCTCTGTGCATTAACACTCCAGTTCGAGGGTCATTAACCTTAATGTAAAACCTGTTACAAATACAACTTGTAATCAACTATAACTATTTGTTAGATAGGTACTTATTTTTAAGCAATTTGCCCTTGAACAAATCTATTCTATGTGATGGCTTCATATAACATTCTTTCAATTGGTAGCAACAATTGGTCTGAATAAAAGTTTGATAACTTTTTATGAGTCAAATGATTAGTTCAACAGATCCTTAAGACTACTTTAGCTAGTGGGCAAAAAAATTACTCCAAGGTTATAACTATTACAAAATTGTTTTTGATATAGTTTGCATGTGTATATAATTTGAATCTTCAACTGCCTAAAATCTAAACATAATTGAAAATCTATTGTATGGGTGACACTAAGATGTATGGTGTTCAATATAACAATTCAATAGGTAGAGAACTTGACAACCTCTGTGGCTAAGACGCGAGCATGCCGTATTAGGCATGGCACTAACTCTGAGGTCCCAGGTTTGATTCCCGGTCAGTTCAATGTAGACAAACTTCTCTATATGGTCTCAGGTCTGGGTGTTATAGTAGGTACTGCCTTTGTTTTTTTATTTATATAACGCAAGTGATTGGCTACTTACAATAGGATCACAGCAATGTATGTGTGATGTCCAACATAAAAAAAAAACTCTTACTCAATATATTACTATGAAATTATGTCTGTATGTAAAATCAAATTGCATAAAATTTTTGATAACATCACAACAATTTTCGCGTTACAAATGTAAAACTATTCTGTCATTTTACTAGCATTAGAATGAAGATGTAAGTAAATTATTGACAGTGAAATACATAAACAGCTATTATGACTCAATCATTCAGTACATTAACTGAATTACTAAACATGAATGTTTTGCTAATAATAAACATAATGAATCAAGATAATATTGTATGTACTTGTCAGACTTTAATGTTTCCTATGACCCAGGCCTGTTTAAACCAAAATGTATGGTTGTAAAAATGAACTGACACATCAAATCAACAAGCAAATACTGTAGGGCTAGAAGATAAGATAGTACTAAACAAACATTTTGAAATTGAGGTTAACACCTAAAAATTGATTAGAGTTCTGTTTTTATCAAAGTAACTAACCTTCATATAAAGAATATTACTCCTCTTTAAGTACCTACAGTTTATTCTTCAATAACATTATAAATTATTTTTTAAGAAACTTCACCAAATTATTCCATGAGTTTTAATTGTATTTGCGTTGCACTTGATAAATTTTTGTATTTGCCTACACTCGAAATAAAATTAAAAAGGAAAACATGTTTTTTTGAATTTTGATGGATTTCGTTTACAATTTAGATGAAGTCCATAGATTTGATACTAGTATCACAATATTTTAAACTAAACTTACCTTGCGAAATGCAAACAGTTCATTTTGGAGTTTCTGTCTCTCAGCTGAGGGCTGCTGGCCCTTGCCTCGTATAAATTTAAGCATTCTGCCAGCCTGAAAAAATAACAACCACTTAGCACTTTACACCACACTTTAAATACAGAAATAAACAGGTAACACAAGCCCACCATTATACTCTCATGCTTTGACAACGCGTGAACACTAGCAAACCAACCGGCACCGAAAAGCCGACTGACTTTTGGTCGCCTCTCGCCAGTAGCCACCGACACCACAGCGTTACCGTCAAACCCACGCACAGATAAAACGCCGCTTTTTCGCCAAATCGCAAGATAGCCGGCTCGTTGATAACACAGCAGGTACTCAATAAACCAAATTCAACATTTCAGAAATTCTTTCACGATTACTTTTTCCGTCCCAGAGACAACGCCTGTCTGCCACGGCAGAACAGCAAACATTATCGTGACCAACCAAACCTGGGTTTCAAATGAAAGTGTTGACTCACAATATTAAACTTTACAAACCTTTGAACGACAGTTTGAAGAGTTTTATTGATGAAATCCAAATTTAAAGAGACAATCAGATAGCAGACAACTCACAAAAACGGCGTCAGAAATACACACAAACATGAAAAAGCACTCACAAAATCCGAACGCACGAAAAACCCACACTAGCGTGGAGAAATGACGTGACTAACTGTCAGTGTTGCCTACAATTTACCTAAAATTTCCTCACAAAACATTCAATCAAAAGTATTTTTAATGGGAAGTATTTAATAATTTCTTTATTCAGAAAAAAGGGTAAATTTTATCATTAATAAATACATTTACATGATAGCGACTAGTGATGCATCCGATACCGATACATCGACGATACTTCGGGTTTGCCGATATATCGCTATCTTCGATATTTTTGTGGCCCATTCAACGAGACTTTTCAATTTGGCGCTTTTAAAATTGTAATGTAAACGCGCACGTTGTGTCTCATCTATTTCGTTGCAAACGAGGCACGAACTAACTATGTTCTGGGACACCCTGCGCTTTATTCAGTTAGACTTTGATTATCAAATTGTTTTATTATCAATGTTAATTTAATTACTTAAAGTACTAATTAAGTAATATAAACCATTTTTTTATATTATTAAACTAAAACTTTTTTATTTCTTTAGTAAGTATAATATTTCTCTAATAAGTTTATCGGTAACGATATCGATAGACGACCGTCTGGTAGATATGAAAAGACTTGAGTCTTTTAAGTCCTTTAAGTTAGGACTAGACTTGATTTTCAAGACTCGATTCCAAAAATACGACTCAAGTTTTTATTAATCTGAGGGGACTCGAGTCATTATAATACGACTCGGAAATAAAACGACTCCGAGTTCTTTATTAAAAGACTCACAACTTAGTCGCGAGTTTTTCAATAAAGAACTCGAGTCGTTTAGCATACGATAAGCTGTTTAAAATTAAATAATAAAATATTGATTAAATAATAGATAGATTACCCTGTATTAATTATTGAGTGTGTGTGTACCCACATAAAAACAGTATATTATATCCACATTCATCTAATATCTCATTACAGCGCGGCGTATGAGCGCGCCTTACGACTTACGATTCCAACGAGTCGAGTTTTTTTAAAATGTTGGAGTCAGTTCGTCACGACTGAGTCATTTAAACATATCGAGACTTTTTAAATTGACTCAAGTCTAAAAATAAAACTCGAGTCATAGTCGAAGACTTCTAAAAGGCTCAGGACTCAGGGTTCAAAGACTTGATCGAGTTGTGAACTGTCATAAGTCGTCGTAACGAGTCGAGTTTCTTTTAAAAGACTTAAAAGACTTGAGTTCTTTCATCCCTACCGTCTGGTGTAATGGTTCACGCTCCGGACTACATTTCGTGGCGGTTGCGGGTTCGAATCCCGCGAGAGGCAAATGTTAATGTGATGAGCACGAGCATTTGCACCTAAGTCATGGATGTTTATCCGTTATCTAGTTGCCATAGCACAAGCTTTGCTTAGTTTGGGGCTAGATAATTGGTGTGATTGTGAAAATGATTTATAATTTAATTATATCGCCAATATTTTTGTAAGTGTATCGGAATCGGTATTGTATCGGCAAAAAGGCGTATCGAGGGATCCCTAGTTATTACCCTACTTTGAAGAATATTTTTTATGCTGGCAACTTAAGCCTGACAGCACGTTCAAAAATAAATGAAAAGATTTTGTGAGTTGGTGATTAAATGATTGTTTTTAACTCAACAATATTTTATTTTAGTAAGTAGTAATCTTAAAAATATAAAATAACATACAAATATAGGACCAATTGTTTTTTTATGCTTATATTTGTATTTTGTTACTAAATCAAATGTTGAAACGTTCAAAAACCATTTTTTATTCATTCAATCAAATGCCGCGGCATTCAAACAAAATACAACAATAAAACTTCTTCGATAACGGCATTTGTACTCGATGGTGATGAATTGAAAACGGGGATTTGTTGGATTTATGGGTTTTGTTAACGTAGGGGTACGTCCAGATCTGGCGAACGCGCGCGTCGCGCGATCCGCTCGCGAGCTGCACGCGCGCACCACGCGTTCCGGTACTAAAATAGTTTGGTGCGCGTGACAACAATGGTCTTGGGTGCTGTTCATTGATGAGTCCCGGGGGGTAACCATGAACTCATAAAACAATCTCAAAACTGTTAAATCTGTCAATTTTCGTACGTCATTACATACAAAATTTGACAGATTTGATAATGTTTGACAGATTTGAGATTGTTTTAAGAGTTCGTGGTTACCGCCCTGGTTTCGGTTATATCCGGATTCACGAAGAACATGCGTTTGGAGAACTACAGGGAGAGTTAGCCGTCTACGGCACCCTTAGGAGGTCCTCTCTTACCCAGGCGGGACAATCATGGTGTGGGCAGGAAGGACCTCATACCGCAACAAGACATTTGACAATTTCAATTTTAAGTAATGAACAATCGATGTCATTGTGTAATTAATTTAAGAGGTGGCAACACTGATTATTAATAATCAGATTTCATAAGATTATTAATTTTCTTAAAATTAATGGTTTTTAAAAAGAAATAAAGATTTTTTTATACAAATTTTCTATGGCGTTTTTAAAACTTCACATTTTTAACTTAAAACAAAAAATATCGGGTGTAAAAAAAGGCTTAACCAAGCCGAATACCACATATTCTACGTATTATTACGATCATTTTTTTCTTTTACACTATACCTGGGAAATGACGGGTTACCGAGTTATTGACAGTCAAAGTTACAATTTTTTTTCAAAGATTTTTACAAACTTGGCTTCTGTTTGATAATACTAAACTTTTTTACAAAGAAACATGATAAAAATTTTCAGTGCTTATTTCATAAAAGGATTTTAAAGGGCACAGCCGGCAATGAATCGTGCGCAGTGCTCTCGCGCCACCCGCTCGCCCGCCGACCGCTTACACACACAGGCATAGTCTGCAGCGTGCGCGCTATACATTGCGGGTTAGAAATAAGTTATTGTTTTTGATACCCAAAAATAAAAGTCATTTCCCAGCAATTATTTTTTTTGCATTCTAGTTGTTTTTAAGTATAGAATTCGTGGTTTAAGGCTTCGTTAAGCCTTTTTTTACACCCTGTATACTAAATTATTTTTATATATAAAATAAGCTATCGATTTCCCAATTACTATATCAGAAAATTATTTATAGATTTTTAGATATTTAATAAAATATCCCTAACTTCTGTTGATATGTGTATATTAAAACAACCACTGCCGTGATAGGTAGATAGGAACCAAAAAAAAGAACAATTTCGTTTTAATTACTCCAAGGCTCCAAGCTAATACATAAAGCCAATAACAACACTACTCACAACGTATTCTGCGCGATTACAGAATACATTGGTAACTGCCATAACCAAAACTAAACTAAATATTGAGTGTAAGCTAGTTTAATACCTACCTACCTGTCAAAAGGTCCTCACTCGTACTTATCTCAGCGTTTTCGGGGTTTGATTTTTGCACTTTTATTAGCTAAGTATTATGTATTGTACCTAATCTGCAAAGCTAAATAGGCATAAGAAACTAACTGATAATTACCCATTATTTTTTTTTGTAATCATCCTATCCAAAGGGAAATAAAGAGTTTGAATTTGTCAATTTTTTTAAATTAAAGTACAATATGTATATTGCCTTGATCAGTGCCTGAAACGAAACACCGATTAAAGGAAGTTAATATCAATCTAGGAACGCAAATTGCAATTTGCACATAAAGCGATGTACATACACGTGTGATAGTGTGTGCGTTGCTCTAGCTAGACTCTAGCGCGCATGGTAGGTATACTAACTTTTGCATGTGGGTATGCAAAGCTAGATAGGTAACATAGGTATAATAAGTAGGTATTGTTTATTCTGTAGTACCTACTTAGTGGAACTAAACTAGGGCGAAGTTTAGTTTTCATGGACACTGGTTTCTGTGGGTCTGCGTCATTGAAATTATGTAAATGACTCGGCTGATACGCGGGGTTGTTACGAAAATGTGTCGCTCTTGGTTGCTATTGCTGAGAAACTTTCAAAGTTC
Source organism: Anania fuscalis (assembly GCA_950371115.1). Lineage (NCBI taxonomy): Eukaryota > Metazoa > Arthropoda > Insecta > Lepidoptera > Crambidae > Anania > Anania fuscalis. Next base: position 4,195,496 of record OX493334.1, on the reverse strand, counting down.
CTATGAATTACTTGCGAGCAATTTTAATTATTTACCTTCTATGAGGATGCGACAAGGCACCTAGTAGTCTTCCTTGGGCGTAGGTACCTAGTCATTGGTCTTATTTGTAATGTTGTTGGTTTAAGTCACAAATTGCTCAAGTTGTCATTTTTCATACTATTGAATTAAGTAATGCGCGGTGTGCGACATTAGTGCCCATGTCAAGTTTTAAACCGCACGAAAAATCGAAAATCCTGTGCTGGGTATGCACCAAAAGATGTGTTAAGTTTTTTTAAACTTTTAAATGGCGGATTTAAGGCGCTAGAATCTAGGGGACTAACTATTTCTCTACCTACTGTTCATCCACTGGGTGCACTAGGTGAGGCAAACACCGCAGCGTCAAAAAAGAAAAATACTTTTTTCCTTCTTCATAACTATAAGTTCATAAAATGATATGCTAATCGACCAAGAAGAATCAGAACCTTCAAGAAGGCGCCATAAAGTGAACTCTAGGGGCAAAGAGACTCGCACTTAATGAGAGCTATGTGTAACTTTAAGGCTAAATAAATTGTACTCGATTTAAGATTATTGTTGTGGTCGGCTGTTTGTTTGCCGTGGCTCCACGTTTTTAAAATATGTACCTACGTGTAACTTTTAAATATGGCATCCGCTTATCACCCAGTAATGCCTAGTGGCAGAGGTGAGTTCACCGGCCGTCACTGCCTCATCCTGAGCGGAGACCGTTTTGGACCGATAGCTATCATATATCGGGTGTAAAAAAAGGCTTAACCAAGCCAAATACTACATATTCTACGTATTATTACGATCATTTTTTTTATTTTACACTATACCTGGGAAATGACTCGTTACAGAGTTATTGACAGTCAAAGTTAAAAAAAAAATTCAAAGATTTTTACAAAATTGACTTCTGTTTGTTAATACTAAACTTTTTTACAAAGAAACATGATAAAAATTTTCAGTCCTTCTTTCATAAAATGTCTTTAAAGGGCACAGCCGGCAATGAATCGTGCGCAGTGCTCTCGCGCCACCCGCTCGCCCGCCGACCGCTTACACTCACAGGCATAGTCTGTGGCGTGCGCGCTATACATTGCGGGTTAGAAATAAGTTATGTTTTTTGATACCCAAAAATTAAAGTCATTTCCCAGCAATTATTTTTTTTGCATTCTACTTGGTTTTATGTATAGAATTCGTGGTTTAAGGCTTCGTTAAGCCTTTTTTCACACCCTGTATATATTTTCAATTAATTTTTAAGATATCTAGTTAACATGTTGAATGTGACTTTTATTTGTAACTTAACTAATAATTATTAAAATTGTCTGATACCTCGACACAAGGATGATAATTCTTTACTTTGGGATCATGAGTAAATACAGCTATGATTCATGACTATAGAAAGTGTGCTGCCTGTGTGGTGCATTTGAATATATATTTAAAACAGGTTGTACTTATCAGGCCTGAAATATTGACGAAGTCACGGCATGTTGCCGGAACGACAATAAATCACTAAACTGTTGGCATGGTTGGCAAAAGAGTGATACCATTCATCTGTGTCGAGTCGAGTGGTTGCCAATTTTGCGTGTAGTACCTACACCGGTTTTACACTTGACGATGGTGCCTGTTTTTTAAAAACCGGGTAGTCACATCCATTCAAAATGTCAAGCTAGTCTTTCAGATTGGCTGGTTGGAAGCGGCCTGCATCCATTATTCCAGTAGCTTCCTGCACCTTTACCAGGTTGTCTGTCCAGCCTGAAAGTCACTAGATGAGACCTTTATTTAGTGCAGTGGACGACCTGTGGCTGAAATGATGATGATGACGATTAAATTGAAAAAAACCGACGTGAGATCTTTTTTTTTGCCCATTTTCATATTATTACGTCAAATTAAGGTTCACTAGAATACCGTTTTCTTAGCCGACTTCAAAAAAGGAGGAGGTTCTTAATTGTTTTTTTGTTGTATGTTTGTTACGCGATTTCGCGCTCAATTATGGACCGATTTCAAAATTTCTTTTTCTTTTAAAAAGAGTATACGTACTCCCGAGGTGGTCACATTTTCACCAAGTCAGATTCTGATGATGGGATCCCTGGGAAATCGAGGGCAACCCTCAATTTTGCATATATTTTCTGACTCGATGCTGATTTTTGGGACTGGTAATCATCATGTCATGATGCTAACCTGATGATGAAAGCCACAGAACTCCTTAACGGATAGGAGTTAAAAGATAATACTGCAATTTGTCGACAGAACGTATTTCGCAGTGTGTTGAGCAGATGTGGACCTTATGAGGTCCAGTACCAGACCGCCAATTTTTATTTACTGGGGGCGTAACCCGCACACCCAGTAACGAAAAAAATATTAAAAGTTCCTTTCTTGAATTGACTTGTTATTGAACGCAAGATCTTATCTGGTTGGAGTGTAGAAAGGGTGCACAGGACTTAAAAAAAAATTGTCGAATAATTAACCCATATAACACCTTGTTTTTTTATTATACCATTGGATGGGAGGTCCATAGAGGACCAACATTAGCTAAGGTCACTTTGCTGTAATATCATTTTTGGCGGAGTTGGAAGGTGAAAATTAAGGCTTATTTTAAAGGCGTCTGGGACAACTAAGTAGAATTTTCGTCTAAAAATTTATCATTCATAGCACCTTATTTTTATTATATTGGGTGGGGGAGATAGGGTGGGGGGATAGAAGACCAACATTTGTCATGGTCACTTTGTCTGTACTGTACCTAAAGTCATTTTTGGCAGAGGTGAGAGGGGATAACTAGAAGACTTAATTAACACTTACAAATAAGAAATAAAATAAGTTTTATATAAAAAAAATAAAAACCGACATAATAATGAAAATAAAAAGCGAAAAATATGATTGACTAAAACATACATAATCAGTTCTTTTTGGAGTCGGTCTAATGAACACATTTTAACTCTCAATGGCTGGCACCGACTCCAAAAAGAACTGATTAGGTATGTTTTAGTCAATATTATTTTTCGCTTTTTAGTTTCATTTTAAAGTCGGTTTTAAGGTTTTTTTTATAAAACTTATTTTATTATACAATTGTTCCTGGGACCTCTTCGACACTGGATTGCGACTACGGCTTCATTACGGGACATGGGCTTCTGATCGTAGTCATGTCGTGTCGTGTCCTGTAAAGATACACTCTCGTCACGGCCGGCGGGCGTCGCTATGGCAACGCACATCGATTGACGCGGAGCGCATCTTGCAGCGTGCACACAGACCTAATAAGGCTTTGTCGAGCTTCGCCGGTAGGTTGCGGGGAGCGTGAAACTCCTGTGTGCTCCTGTCTTATGACGGTTCTATAAGGAGGTTATAGATGTGTACCCGTATTTAGTTATGTGGCTTGATTGACTTGTATCCGGTGGAGAGGAGTACACCTACTTGGAGCATATGATAGCTACGTCGTACTAGGACGGCTAAGCATTCAGGCACTAAAATAGTTAGAAGCATTATAATACCTACCTAAATTCTGGGACGCTTTAGTTATGATGGTTCCTTGATAAGCTTAGCTCTAGTGAACTGAGGTTGTATACAGGCTATACAAGAGAATAGGACTATCGGATCGAGGTATGTGAGTGAGTTTGTATGGAGAGCCTAAAAACTCTCAATTTCGATGTTGCTCCCATAGAAAATGTTGTTGTAAGTAGGTAGCTGGTGTGCTATTCCCTTGTACACTCTGTATACGTACAAGTGACTGTCCTCAAAGCCTGAGGTTGGTAGGTAAGTATTTTATTTTACTAACGCATACCTGGTTAGATTGCAGGAAACGTAAAACTTCTATGTGATCCGTCTTATAATTATAACTTCTGGTGGTATAGCTGTGTGCCAGTATCTAGTTATATGGCTTGATTAACTTGGTTAGTAGAGAGAGAGGAGCACCTTCCGGAGTTTGCTATGATAATAACCTCAGATTAAACTGAACACTAAATTGCCTTGAAGTAGCGAAGTTTCCTGAAATGCTAGGAGCAATATTTCACTCAATTAAGCCCCTGGTTGTGGCTCTATTTTAAACTTGTAATTGTTTTTTGGGTTAGTCAGCAGATGGATGAATGTATGAACGATGTACCTATATTATATTTATAAACATAGTGACTTTAACACCCGTATTTATAAGTATAGAAATTATATATAATTATATATATTTATAAGTAGTGAAAGTAATCACTTGAGTAAAAATAAATTTACAGCAACGATTTTATTTAGTAGATGCTGATTCTACTATGACAGTAGTAATTAAAAGAAGTAGGAATTGTCATAATCTAGAGTTCTTGGCCAAGTAATACTCGTAGAGCCATTTTCTTTATTTGCATTGAGAACATGCTTAAAACAAGTGACTTAAATACCTAACTTGACCATAGATAATTTTCAAAATATGAATTCTTTACCGAAGTAATAACTTTGCCGAGTTGTTAATTAGCAATAAGTAATTACTAATTCATAATACGGGTGTTAGTGAGTAAAAGATCACTCGCCAAGTTCCATTCTCAAAGCTGCAAAAAAAGTGCTTAGGTATCTTCAAAAAAAAAAAGTATGAGTAATTATAAGCAATCATAAATCGTAGACGGGTAAATAGATTCACAACATCAAAATCGTCCGTGTTGCCCTGTTGCCCACGGCGAAGATATTTATAAACCTCTTTTTACCTTCAGCAGATATCGATCAAAGGAAAATAAGAGCAAGCCGACAGAACTTTTCGGGCATCGGACATAAATCAGGATTCCCATTCGAGCCCCGCGGGGCGTTTAAGAATACTATTCAAAGCATAGTTTTCGCCACTATACCTACCTACGATACTACGTAAAGTGCGGGCAAAGAGAGGTCCTATTTTTCAGTTAGACAAAGTTCGTTCATTGTAACTACATAAATGCAAGGTTTATTATAAAAGATTTATTGTGCTTGATAGTTTGACAAGTTTGACAATTTGGTAACGCGTTTTTTTAGGAGGCGTAGGTGTTACTACATTTTAAGATTTAGGTAGGTATCATTAAATGAGTTAAGTTACATTTTCCACAACATCATTTAGCATCTCAATAAAAATCACTTTTAAGAGATAAGTTAGTTAGTAGTCACATTTATGGGTGCAAAACACGTATCTTCCGCGAATAAAATTACTCTCTCAGTTGCTCTGCAAACCCTCCCAACAAAGGTCAGGGAATGAAAATTATTTTACGCACCGAAGGCAATGCTTAGGTCAATGACCTTAGATAAATCACGTGGCTTCAGTAATCGTGCTTCTATGCTTCGGAGACCTGAAAACATGATTAGGTAACTTTGTTGTTCCGATTGTTGTTGTTGTTAAATATGTTGTTTCTATATTGTAAAGATTTTTGCAAATGTTTTGTAAAAAGGTAAAATTTGCGCATTTTCATCGCAGTTTGCTGCAGATGGTAGATTAAATCAGCTGCTATTCAATAACCTTTCTTATTCTTGTTTTACTTAGTAAGTAGTTAGCTGCTCAACAATAAAAGCTAAAAGAAATTCCGCCTCCAACACCCTGGAACTTGGTGCGGACTAAACAAGCTCAAGCAAACTTCTACCAATGAGAATCTTCCGAGCAGCTATTTACTCTGAAACTTTGTTAACCAACATTGTTTATTAAACTACTGCAGATTTGCTGAACATAATCATTTACCTTTATTTTTAGAAATTAAATCATGCTTAGGAACCTAACCTTAGGCTCTGCGCACATGTGCCACCGACCACAGCGACATGTAGCTTTTATTAGCAGCAAGCAGTTTACATATTTTTTTCGTTTTATATGGTATCGCCGCACGCATGTCATGTATCAAGTGACGGCCATTTTACTACTACCACGGGGCGTGTCGAAGATATTAATGCTACACGCCACCCGTGGTGGCCACTCCGCTCTAGTCCAGTGCAATGGACTGAGTCCACTATCACCTTTCAAATTGTGGCGGCTACTGTAAACTTCAGTCAGATTACCGACGACAAGGTTCGCCTAGATTTTTCGCGAATACACGGTACTGTTTACATTTACTGGACCATTTTGTTTTAGCATTCTAATTTATGTTTCGGGGGTTACTCCCTGCGGCTCTAGTCTAGACTCTGGAGACGCCATTTTACCGACCACTGTGGAGGCCGCAGTTTTGTCGTCAGTGGCTGTGGCGCGCGAGAGCTACCGGTGGCTGTAGCTAGTGGCTCATTTGAGCGAAGCTTTACTAAGTACTAGTATAGAAGATTCGATGTGACATGACCAAATGTCATAACTTCGTTTGAATACGGCCCATGAAATTTATATGTACTACCATGTATGTAGTAAGTATTATACTACGTAAAAGTACTACGTTGGTATTTGGTACTACGTCATACGGCACGTTTTTGTCTGGGCAATGAGTATCTTTGATTATAGCTAATATATGCCACATGTAAGTATCCTAACGCATGCAAGTATTCCAACTTAATTATTTGCCTATACGTTACTCAAAAATAGTCACATCAAGTTTTTATAAAAATACTGCAACTTAAACACCGATTTATCTAAATTGCCAATTCGAGTAAATGTATTTTACAAAGCAATAATTAAACAGCTAACTTTGAATCTACAAACTAATTTAGATTGGCGAAGAGAAACAGAAGACTTCAGAACTCCAACAATTGTTCTTGGTATTAACTAGAAACATATTTACAAGCTAGAATATATGTAGAGTCTTAAGGTATTTGTTTAGCTGTTGTTTGTGACTTTGTCCTAAATGATGTTAGCTGCAAAGTAACTAAATCTTTTACACATACCTACTGCAAAGATAAATAGATTTTGTTAAAAGTATTTGAAAAGATACAAGATAATCTATACTATAGTAAATCTGTAACGGGTCGATGTCTGTACATTGAAGATATTTTAAAAAATGATTTTGGGAAGCACTCTATAATCGATACTGAAGCCAAAAATGCAATTATTTTATTCTTGTCTGTCTGTCTGTCTGTCACGATGTATACGCTAATCTCCCTTCGGAGATCCGTGCAGTATGAAGATATATATTTCTTTGCGGTTTTTACAAATAGATTAAGGTCACCCGTGCGCTTATATTAGGCTTTATTTCATTAAATTCTGATGCCGGTAAAAACAAGATTTCAGGAGAAACATGTTCAATTCGCTGCGCCTGCGAAAAAAGTCATGGCAAAATGACACTGGAAGGATTGATTCCAATATAGTAGTATGCTTTTGAAACTTCAGGTTGTTGGGCTTCAGAGGCAAAGAGTTTTATTGCAGAAGTAGGTCGTCGCCTTAGAGTGAGGACCAATGATCCACGAGCTGGGTCATTCCTAGTTCAGAGGATAGCCGTAGCCATTCAGCGGTGCTGCAAGTGTTAAAGTGTTATGGGCACTTTCCCTCCGGGATTGACATTGTTATAATTTATTTGTTTTTTTTTATTATGACAGAAATGAAAAATTTAAATGAAACTACTTTTACGGATTATTTCGCGATTTATTAACATTTTATTTAACCTGACGTTTCGAACACTTTACAGCGTTCGTGGTCACAGGTAGACTAAGGTGTTATTCGTCTTTACAATATTTTGAAAAAATATAAACTACCGTCACTCAGTTAATATTAATTTGTGTTCCTATCTACGCAAAAAGAGCTAACTGTATCTAGAGGTCTTGCAGTGCGGGGCCTAGCATGGGATTTCGTTAAAACAGGATCCCATGCTGGTGGTATTTTCCAACCATCTTCTCTGTTGAAATTCGGGTGTCTTCTAATTTCAATTGCCTCCCGTAACATGCGAGGAACAAATCGTCGTTCTCTTGCAAGGACTTTAGGCTGGTCAAATCGTATGAAATGGTTGGGTGTATCTAAGGCATGTTCACACACTGCAGACTTAGTATTCCGTCTATGTTTGATGTCGGCTATATGTTCTTTTACCCGCACGCCTATACTTCGTTTTGTTTGACCGATATAGGAGAGCCCACAGTCACATTCCAGTCTGTACACCCCCGCATCTTGAAGAGGTATGTTGCACTTGACAGGTGGTAAAAATTGGTTAATCTTTTTCGGCGGCTTGAAGTAGGTTTTGATTGAAGCGCGCTTCAAAATGTTTCCAATCTTGTCAGTGACACCCTTCATATAAGGTAGTACAGCAGAATGTTTTTTTTGTATGTTTGTTACCCGATTACTCCGTCAATTATGAACAGATATCAAAATTACTTTTTTTGTTTGAAAGAGTATACTCCCGAGGTGTTTCCATTTTCACCAAGTTAGGATCTGATGGAGGATTACACGGAAATCAAAGAAAATTCTCAAAAAATGTAGGCACATAGAGTGTGTTTGTCAACTTTAAATAACTTATTCAGATGTTTGCGTCTGACAGTTATCATAATCATACTGCTGAGCTGAAGATGAAAGTCACAAAAATCCTTATCAGACGTCGGCAAATAATATTTTGCAGTGTATTTGGCAGTACTGACAAGAATTTTCAGCTCTTTTCTTAATAAATTGTGCTTAACGCAGTCCACAGCGTTGCTTGATATGGCAATCATCCTGTAGTCCACGCAAACGAAGTTGCGGGCACAGCTAGTATAATATAATTTATCGGCTCGTCGCCGTCGTCTGAACAAAAATATTTCATAAGTAGATAAAATAAATCTATCTGCTCAATTAATTTCAATGTATGTATGTACTTTACTCAGTTTTAAAACGGTTACTATTGTAATATAGTTATTACTTTGACAATGATGATTCAGTTTAAGGAAATATTGAAAACATCTCGAGATTAGGTGCCAACGAAATTAAATTCGTTTGGAGCGGCGAAAAATATCTCCGCAAAAAGCGTCGTGGAATTAAATCAAACCCGACATCTCTTTAATAGGCTTTCGCGTGATTAAATTACTCGTAAAATTGTTGAAAAAACTTCATTATCAGAGATGAAGTTGTGCTTAATTAAGAACACAAAAACTAGACGGCCAAGGCAACTCAGACTTGCCCTCTTGTGTTCTTTGTTACGTATCTACTTTCACACAAATCACAATCACAAAGAAGAAAGAAGTGCTTTGTGCCTTAATTGGATGGATTATTATCTTTTAAAAATGACAAATAAAGATCTTATTATAATTTGAAATGTGTATATTTTTATATGGTACTCTTTCACGATTTAACGGCTGAACAAAATTACTTTGCTGTAATATGGTATTTATTTACTGATTAAGCTTGATACATAACATCAATTTTATCTCTTTTTATGTTAATCTTTACTAGCAAAGCTGGATTTAATTATTTGTAGCTATTTCCATAAGTTTTATTCGATTTATTTACGTTATTGTGGAATTCTCTCACTGATTTTTTACAATTAGTGGAGAAATATGTAACATGCAAGCATTTTAACAATAATATTTTATTCTGGTAGACAGCCAACAACCATAGTTTGATCTGTGATGATGGTCAAGGACATCCAGCCAGACTAGAAAAAGGATGAATTGGTGATAAATAAAAAAAAATGAAAAAGGAAGAACAAGTATTTAACAGGCATCTATTACCATCATTCTGTTGCTTAAAATCTGATGCAGTTGGGATAAAACTCATTATGAAACGTATAACTTTTTAAAACTCCATAAAGTTTCTATTGTCGACGGTAAAGTGTCGCTTGAGCTTGACCCTTTCTAGTTATTTTTCAACCTTTTTTACTATCACCAACTTTGCAAAATTACATCGTAAAAGAGTGGACGTTCAATACAGACTGCGATGGATTAAGTTATTCTACAGGGTGGAAATTCCGTAGCTAAGCTATTTTTAAAGGATGTATTTATTTATTGTATGTTTATGAACTAATTTTGCTATTATATCAATTCAGGAATCTCAAACACATTATGATATCACTGCACTGGATGAGTAGCCATGGTCCAAAAATGGTCGGTTACGGGTATCTGATGGAACTCGCTCTTATTTACTCCAGTCTTGTTGCATCTAAGGATCTTTTAGCCATAAGACCGCCTAAATTGTAAATCTTTTTGTAAACATCAACTGTAACTTCTTTGTTTGGTGTGCAATAAAGAGTATCTTTCTAAGTTCAAGGTCAAAACGGTTACCCCGACTAGGAACTGGTCAACGCCAACAATCAAAAAACAATAACCTGCTTTTTACGTTTTGGTAATAATGTTATTCATAAGAGCTAATCTAATGACCTAGGTACTTTAAATAGCCTTTAAGTTAGGTTGAACACAAAATGTAATCTGAGATGGTACCTATAAAAATTATAAAATTATCTTTTAATAAAAAAACTGCACTGCAGCTGTAATATCTGCATTTACCCTCCATGCTCACTACAGTTAGGTTATCAACAACTAGAAAGTTTCAACAACTCATTACACGCGTCACAATTACTCTACAGCTCTATACATTGCGTAACTATTATATAAGAGCTATACACTCCTCATAGTACACAACAATGTGGGACTTAGCCTGCCCAGCATCCTCTTTCCTATTTGAATGGAGTCCCTCCTGAATATTCTGGCCGCGTTCGGCCATGAGTCCTTCATTAAACTTTGTAGACAACAATAAAGTAACGCTTTCAGTTTTATTTCACGACAGAGGTACCCTAATAGAGTAGGTTTGCTTGTAGGGTGAGCAAAATTGGGGCAAATAGAGATTGACGACCTCCGTAGCCGAGCACGCAGGACTATATTTGGCGTTGCCATCTGTGAGGTTCCGGGCTTGATCCCTGGTCAGGTAAATGTGGAAAACGAAGAAACTTTTTTATATTGTCTCGGGTCTGTGTGTTGTGGTACCGTCGTTGTTCCTTATTTCTATAACGCAAGTGCTTTAGCACTTACCTTAGGATCAGAGCAATATATGTGATGTTGTCTCATAATTATTTAAGTATTTAAATAGCTTTAGGCCGTTATAAGGAGATGCAGATATTTTGCGCGGACCTTCCGAGGCTCTACATGCATCTTATACATAAACACAATTAGAATAGTTTTTTACGAGATTGCTACCATGTACCTTATTTTTGAGTTCCCGATATTTCAGCACTGTTGCAAGCGCCATGATCACGGAGTAACTGATCAGTTACTAAACAGTGCCGAAATATCGGGAACTCAAAAATTAGGTACATGGTAGCAATCTCGTATAAAACTATTTTAATGTTAGTGACCATGAAAGTTTAAAACAATATAACCACAATTATCTATATGACCTTTGTTATACATAACGAAAATGTTTGACTTTGAAAATAAAATTTATTTATTGCTTTATGCATGTACATCTGACTTATTGTGTGTTTTTTGCATCTTCGTATACAACTCTTTACGCCTGAAGAGACACCATAGACAGGCTATCCGTCATTCAAAAACACACGGGATAAAAGTAGAGGCAATTTTTCTGAAAAGAGACAAACTTAATCCGCAGAAAGATTCTAGAATGGAGGCCACGTACCGGCAAGCGTAGCGTAAGACGTCCACCCACAAGGTGGACAGACGACCTGGTAAAGGTTGCAGGAAGTTAGATGCTGGCCACTTCCAAACGGCCAATGTAGAAGTAATTGAGGGAGGCGTTTAGCAGTGGACGTCCTATGAGTGAAACGATAAACAATACCTATCTTAAAATTTAAAATTCATTGCAACTATAATCAGCCGCTGATATAAAACAACTTTGACTTTAACAAGTTAGTTTAAATTGCCTAAAATAAGTAAGGAGAAGCCTTCTTGGTACATAAAATTACGTGTGAAAAAGCAAAAAATAAATGAAATCTAAAATTTCTTATTAACTCTGTAGATCTACTTAATCCTCATGAATTGTGGTTGTATTCAGAGTGTGAATTATTGATTCTCCCGACATTGTCCACGCGACATTGGCAAGGTCGGGTCACTGAACCGCAGGGACGAACAGCTAGACTTCATTGTCGACCTAAATTAAACTTACGCATGAAAGGCAATGAATTGAAAAGAAGTTAAGCGTGAAAAACAAAATTGAAATAAAAGTGTTGATGCGGTAAAAGAAATAGTGCCATAGAATTAAACTTGAACCTAAATGTGGTAGAAATGACGAATAAATACGTTTTAATCGTGCATATAATTTATCTGGCGTTTATCAGAATGTAACTCTATATTTTTATTTGCACATTTATATTATGCGTGCTGTTATTGAAATAAAATAAAATTTAGTTATCTTTTTTTGAGTTTGAACTGTAAATTTTAACTGTTTCTATCGGAACCACTTATGATTGATATACGGGTTATCCCGCAGTCATTAACAAATAAATTTAGCAAGTTATAGTACTAAAACTTTGTCTATCTATTCACACAAAACAAAGAACAGGAAAAATACATTTAAACTACACTTTTAGACTAAATTTAAACTAATTTAGGCGGTATTATCGCTAGAAATGCAGTAGCCTAACCTTACCTAACTAAGTATTTAAATGTTGTTTTTTAGCAATTACCATGCTAGGTTTATTTATGATTTTTAATACTTGAAAAAAAACCGTCCGCCTCTGGTGGGATCCGAACCCACGACCATCGCATACTGGGCGAGTGCTTTTCCAACTAAGCTACTGAGACTCGGTAGCTCGAGGCGGGCGGTTTTTTTTCAAATATTAAAAATCATTAATCTCTTAAAAAACCTTTAGGTAGAGAAAATGTATCAAATGTGTTAGTGTTGTCATCTACCAAATGAGGATGATAATAGACTGATAAAGTTTTTACCATATAAATTCGACTCGGAAATTTGTTATTCCAATAACGGCAGCGTGGGACGTCCACTCACAAAGTGGACAGACGACCTGGTAAAGGTTGCAGGAAGCCGCTGGATGCAGGTCTCTTTCGACCGGCCGATCTGGATGTCACTGGGGGAGACCTATGTTCAGCAGTGGACGGCCTGTGGCTGAAATGATGATGTTGATGATGATAACGGCCAACAAAAATACCCAAATAAATATGAAAATATGTTTGTATGTTTTTCAATATTTTTTTATTTTACTTGTCATAATTCCTGGCAATTGGGCGATTAGCCTTATTATTGTTAGAGATGGATATTTTATTGATATATATGTCGAAAATTTGCAAAGATCGACAATGTGTGGCGTGAAATAAAGCTATTACACTCATATTTACCACAACGTAGTCATGAATAGTAGGCCTTCTCGTTAGAGATTGTATACTCGTGAAGAGCAATCTGACAAACTCAACATCAAGCCAAGCATACGAGTATAGTGCCTCTAGGTGACACATTATGATAGCCGGGGTGATTGTTTCCGTTGACTGGTGCTTTTGTTAATCTTCTTAGAAACTTTTAGCACTAAAAAGCGATGAAAAACTAAAAAAAACTTAAGCCGCCATCATATCATCATTTATGAGGTTTTTTAAAAAAAATCTCTACTTCGAACATAATTTATCGACTATTAGACTTTAGATACAAATAAGACGAAAGAAACAAGATACATTTAAGAGCAAATTCACGACAATACGGGATGATGACTGGGTAAAAAAAACTATTTAGTCCGTCACTTAGATTAACTAAAAATAATAGATTCATAACTTTTCTTTTGTAAATTTTATTGATATACAGCGTAAAAGTTAAATGAAGGGGGTTCGTGGCGTCACTTCTAAGTAAAAGTTGTACCTAGGCACGACGTCACGCAAAATGTCAAATCTCTGTAATATTTGTAGAATGCATAGACTTAGGATTCGCTACGCTCTTAAAGACTGACAAAGCGTGGAAAAGAGACATCATATCCTTGCGGGCACCCTACAAGATAGAAAAAGACAGATGTCAATGTACCTATGTGACACAAAAAAAATATTTAACTGACTATAAATGATTTCAATTTCAAACGTCAAAATTAATTTTATTAAAATATACAAAATTACAAACGGAAAACTTATTTAAATATTTCTGTAGACATGGGGTGCTGTTCAATTATAAATTGTGATGTGACAAGAACATATAACCCAAATAAATACACATTTCACAGGTAAATACATTTTTGGATGAAAATATTTTGAAACAAATTTGTGTCTAATTTGTAATTATAATCGACAAAGAACTTGGATTTTACAGAAGAATATGAACTTTGTTTGGTGTGTGTTTGTGTATTTCGTAGTTAAAGACATAATTACAATAAATATTAGGTAAAATAGTAAATTGTACGTCTACACTAGGGATTGAACTAGCGGTGACGTCATAAGTATCGATAAAATATCGATAGCCATTTGTGGGTATAGAAGATTAGTAGCAATTACTAAAAAAATATTAATCATGTTTGTTTACAAAAAAAACACTCCAATACTGTTTTTTTGTGATTACATTATGAGATTTTAGTTTTATTTTTGGCATCTAAAATATAACTTGTTTATAAACGACTAAAAGAATTCTGTATAGTTTAGTCAAATATTTAGTATAATATAAAATATTTTTTTAAGAATACCATCTAAACCTGAAATTCGCGAAAAGTGGATAAGAGTTATAAACAGGCCAGACTCCGCGGAAACAGTCAACAGTTTGCAGTAAACATTTTGAGGACAGATGTTTCGTTAAAAGAAATTTTCGACGTATATTATTTATTATTATTTTCGAGTTAGGAATGAAACACAGGTGTCAGTTAAATAAAATAGAAGCATTTTAAGAATTGTGACATCAAGTATGTTTTAATTTATTTAGAGGATATTAAATAATTTTGACATCATATTATGGTAAAAAAATAAGGAAAAAAATTAAAAAAAACAGACAAGTAATAAGATTTTCTCGTCAAAAACAAAATTAATAAAGATATATTTAAAAAAAAATATTACAAATAAACAAAAACAAAATTAATCAATTAATGAGAATACCTACTTAAAAAAAATACATACTTTATGTCACGATTATTGAAGTGCATTTATTTCATTCGATTGACACCTGTGTTTGATGCCCAACTCTATGAACACAGAACCACCACCACCACACCACCAGTAAGTGGTATAATATTAACCCTGTGATTATAAGGAATATGTTGAAATGAAATTATGATATGAAATTGTTTTAAATAGGTTACATAGTTAATATTTGAGCAGACAACCTGGTAAAGGTTGCAGGACGACGCTGGATGCAGGTTGCTTCCAACCGGCCGATCTGGGAGTCACTGGGGGAGGCCTATGTTCAGCAGTGGACGTCCTGTGGCTAAAATGATGATGATGATGATGACATATTAAAAACGACCGTTTTCTTATTTTCCATTATATAAACTTGTTCACAATATTCAATTACTCATTTTTCGATTTAATGCAAGTAAACTTGTTTTTCAGATTTCTCAGTTTCCAGACTGTGAAGTTTGCATAACAAAAATATGACCTTTTTTCGACCATATCTTAACTTTACACATACAAGCCCAGAAAGCCCCGTATCATTTTCGTGATACTGATTTTCACCTCTTTTTTGTTTAAAGATTAAGTTTAACTTTAGGTGCTTCAAGGTCCGCGGCGATTGTGACTTGTGCCAAATCAATTTGATGCCGGTTGCAATTTATCGATAAAAAAATTGTGGCTTGAACAACACTACTACACACACACATACGTGTCACATTTTTTGTATCATTTGCAATGAGCCTTTGTCTATCTTGTACATTCTATATCTATGGTAGAATGTGAAATAAAGAAAAAAACGTGTCCAGGAATACTTTTTGACAATCTGACTAATGCTCATACCTTACAATCTTTTAAAAAAAAAACAAAAGCGGTTCTTCTGCTTCCCTATTCTGTATAGTACTATCGCTTCATATTTAAGTTCAGAGCCAAAGCATAATTTAGTACGCTTCCCAGTAATTTCGCAGCCTATAAATGTGTTTCATATTTCATACAGGGCATAGTTTGCGGGAAATCACCGGGCGATGTGGCGAGCGAAGCGATTTACTAATAGAATGTTATGTAAAGCTTGGAACGTGCTTCTAATTTTATTATCTACTTCTATGTCTAATCAAAGAGTATGGTAGTAGGAAAATTTGACTTAGTACTCGGATTTGGTAAGTAGGTTTATCAAATTAAGCTCTACGTTCCGTTTACGTACAGTACTGAATAATAAGTTTAATAACATCAGCGTCATTAGCATATTTCCTAAGTCTGTATTAATGTAATATGTTTCAGATTTGCGGATACGACACGCAACTAATGTTATATGTAAGTATATTACTATTTACTTAGTATTTTCTAAGTAGTATGACTCCTCTGTGTCGTGTGATGCCGGCACGTAAAAAGAATTGCACCACCCCTTCTCTTCCTATGGGTGTCGTAAGAGGCGACTACAGGAGAACCGCCACAAGAAGACGGGCAGTAGCGTCTTCTCTCCACCATTGGCCAAACTGCGATCGCCAACCCGCCTGCCAAGCGTGGCGATTATGGCAAAATCCTCCTTTAGGAGAAGCCTGTGTCCAGCAGTGGATTGTTATAAGCTGGTGATGATGATGATGATGATGATGACTCCTCTTGCCGGATAGGCGGTTACATTTACATTTGTACAAGTACAGGTACCTCCTTCGTCAAAATTTGGTTATAAGGAATTCAGTTGTTATGTTAATCAATTTTTAAAGTACCGTGGTAAGCGGATAAATAACCCAAATCTTGTTCGATTCAGAACTGCGTAATTATTCCTCAGTCAATATTTACTTGCTGATTTAAAACCAACTTTCGAGCCTTTGTCTGTCTGCCATGATTATATTGCTACAGAAGTACCATTAAGTAATTGATTTCAGATACCATTGCGTTATTAAGTTTACACTTAATTTGAAATCGTTTGTATCGTGCTACGATTTTCATAAAGAGGGTGGTTTTATATTTTGCCCTATTATCGGTTTATCGAGAAAACACGTAATGTTTAGGTTGTGTTTCTGAGTCAGCATAATTTGACCTTGTAGTCAACAAACGCCCTTCCAGCAAAGTAGAGCGTCAACAGTGAGTCAGTTCACCTTCAAACAGAACAAAGAGAAATGTTTCATTACTTAAATGCATAATTATATGGAAATGTTCCTATGTCAGACTATTTTCTACTCTAACTGTAATTGAATCCTACATTCCTTGCGTTAAAATTTAGAGTATTCCCACTTTTCACCTGTCAATGAGTAGCAATATTATGTATAACTGCGTAGCTAATCCTAAGTCTATGGTAAAACTCTTGTGTCTGCCGCTGGCCATCGGATTGAAACGACGGGGTAGGAGATATTTCTCACTTCCATCTATTTGTTATCTCTATGCTTCCATCAAGTAGAACATTATGCATCCGAAGTATTAAAACTAAAGCTCAGCTCAAACCTTAAACTTGAGGATCTAGGAATAATTTTAACAAAAGATATAAGTAGGTACTATTTAACATTCAACATGAGTCAGAGTGAAATCAATATTTTGTATTGTAATGATGACTATACACGAGAAAAAACCAAATCACGTTTTTACCGATTTTCCCTGAAAAGAACAAAGCGGACCGATTATTAGAGGAGCTATTTCAGAAATACTTCTTACTCTTATCAAATTGGTTTGTACATGTTAGGGTTAAAAAACCATAAATTGAACCGAAGTATTTCAAATGAGACTACATACCAATCCCTAAAATAACACGTAGTTACAATTACTTAAATGAGAAAACTTCGAATGGTTGGACTGCTATTACCAAATATACAGAAATATTTATTTGCTTTTAACATAGTTTTGGCAAGATTATTCTGTAGCTGTAAATGAACTATAAATTGATGACAATGGATTAAAAAATTAATTCAAACTACTTTTAATACTATCGTATTGTGTCTTATGTGATTGATTTTCTTTTGTTGGTTGCGAGCTCTTTCAGAGTTACTTTAGCTTTTGCCGATAATGCTGCTAGATTGTGCACAACTGTGTCTTGTTTGTTAAGGCCTTTCGGTTGTTTTTGGGCAAAAGATACATCTATTTGTTTACAGCAAAAGGGCGTCTATCTATTTATAGAATAATGCAAATCTTTTTCAAAGCTTGGACATTCAGACTCGAACGTCGTAACTTGTCATTGCATAGGTATCATATGTCGTTTTAGTCCTTAAACAGTACGCCTACAATTGGTGGATGCAAAAAATATAAAATGATTTTTTATCAACGAAGCCCGTTAAATTATTCTCTATTACTCCCCAAAATCTTAAATAGCGTTGTTTAAGATGGATTGTAGATGCCGCGACCTCGTTAGCTAGAGTGTCGCGACGCAATCCGCCGTGGAGTTTGGGTGGAGTCCTAAAACGAGCGTGTGGAAGCCGGATTTAAATGTCTGATAGGATGAAGCTGCAACCCGCTTTATTACAGCGATAAAGGGAATAAGGAAAGCATGAAGCTTACGAATAGAGTATACCTAATTATCGCTAGAACCGGATTTGGTTTAATTTAACTGTTTTGACTGAGATCCTGCACCAAATAGGCACACATTTTCCCTTATAGACCTTCTGATTCGGAGGGGGATGTCCTCTGACAAACTGAAGTGGTGACGAAAAGCTAATGGCAACTAATTCAAAGGATAGCCGAGAATCGGTCCTAAAGGCCTATGCCTGTCTGACTTAGGCATCTTTTTGAAATACTTTGTTAAATGCTAACACTAGACAGCAATACTCTCTCTAGTACAACAACACAATTTGGAAGAGATTTTCTTAATTTAAATTATCTATGGAAACTGGAAACAATGCCTTCTGATCTGAAGCTGCCTGCGCTTGTGAGTGCATTTCACTCGTGTGAAGTTTGTACAGTACACACTTACACATTGTATAATAGAGTCGTAGAGAAACCTCGCGCAACGGTGTTAAAATTCGGCAGCCAAACCAGCGTCTGCCAGTGTCTCTAATTAGTGTCATCTAATGAAGATTAAGGGATTAAGCAATGGCCCTATCGGATATTTGTACTGTGAATTAACGTCTGGTAGAAGATTACGGAATTTACATTACACGGCCCGGCAAAGCACGCGGCGCGGCACTGAGGAGAAGAGGTAATTTCTAGTTTTTTCTTCTGCCTAACAGACTTGTTAACAGTACTTAAAGTTTTAAGTTGTGTGTCAATAATTTAGTTTCCTTTAAACTCATCGAATACTTACCACGCATCGCCAATCGATACATTTTTAATTAGGCATCTTCCGCTGGTTGTATGGCTTCGGGCGACTGTCATCTGGAGCTAATCAATTCCTGCCTCCCTCGCTTTTTAATATCGTACAAACGTCCCTTTGGCTTCTCGGCCGCTGTGGGGTAATCGACTCGATAGCTATGTCACGGAATATTATGTAGGAGGGTCGTTCTTCAAGACACGTTTTTTAAGCGGCATCACCTAAAAAGAATGGAAATCGAAAAGCCAGCTAGCCACTTTTTTTTTCGGGTATACTTCCACTCCTCTCTTAACTGGGTTATTGATTATTATTCAATTATCTTTATATTTAATATCATTAAAAAAATAAGACACACCGATTCTTTGATTTTCGTGGAGAGTCCCAAACCCCGATCTGGTCACTTAGTAAATTATATATTTTAAACTAAACGGTACATGCTTACCAAAAAAAAAAATACAAAGTCATAAGAAGTTGACAATTCTATGAAAAATGAGATCGTAGTTCTAAAAAAAATACATTATCTAAAAAAAATTAAAATGTGACTGTCCCAGGGTAGTTACTGATTTGCGTGGATCATTATAAATTCACTTGCAAAACCCTAATTTTGCGACCTGATGTTGCGTCATCCTAATTCACGTTAAAACTAGTCGCGCTCCGACGGCCGGGCAGAGTACTAGTGTGACGACGCGTCGAGTGTCCGAAAAATTAAGGTAAGAACCTCGTTGCATGGGTATGGTTTCTCAAAAATTTGATTTGTGTGGTACAATTTTCTCCGGTGTCTGTAAATTTATTTATTGAATAAAATTTTGTAGCGATCAAATAATAGGTAACGTAACCTATATTCAAAATACAGTTTATTTGCTTAAAAGGTTTATGTATATTTCTAGGATAAAGGATTTATTTTGATTTTCGTGGTCGTGATTTGCGTGGTTTACGTGGCAGTTTTGACCCACGCAAGTCAATTATTGGCCATGCAAATGAAATAACTTTTGGGTTTTGTAATAGTATTGTATGATCATTTTAATTTTGAAATGTCAATACGTTTAAATCACAATTAAAATGTTGCAGTTGATGGGTTTCTAATTTTATAAGTACCTTATTATAGTAAAAATAGTGTCAGATAAGCTACCTATATTAATAAATAATAAAATTGTCATCATATCATCATCATATCAGCCTGTTGCAGTCCACTGCTGGACATAGGCCTCCCCCAAGGAGCGCTACAGCGCTCGATCTCCCGCCCTTTGCATCCAGTCGCTGCCAGCTGCCTTCTTCAGGTCATCGGTCCATCTAGCCGGGTGGCGTCCTACACTACGTTTGCCTAAGCGTGGTTACCATTCGAGAACCTTCCGGATCTTATCCCTTAATGAGATCCCCAACATAGACCTTTCCATAGCACGCTGAGTGACGTGTAGTCGGTGGGCCAAATTGACTGTCATGTTCCACGTTTCGTACTCCGTAGGTTAAAACTGGTAGGACGCATTGGTTAAACACCCGGCTTTTCAGGCACTGCGGCAGTGTCGACGTGAAGATGTGACGCAATTTCCTAAATGCTGCCCAGCCAAGCTGCACTCTTCTGGCGATTTCCCGCTCGAAGTTGTCTCTACCGAGCTGTAGTACTTGTCCAAGGTAGACGTACTCTTGGACAACCTCGAGCGTAGTGCCCTTGACGGAAATTGGGTCCGGGATGACATGTTCGTTGAACATTAACTTTGTCTTGTCCAAATTCATCCCAGGCCCTACACGTCTCGAGGCAGCATTAAGACTGTGCAGCATTTTTTGCAAATCATGCAGCGATTCTGCCATAATAACTATGTCATCGGCAAAACGAAGATGCGTAAGATATTCGCCATTTACTTTGATGCCCAGTCCGTTTCAATTCAGCGTCTTGAACACATCCTCCAGTGCGTTGGTGAACAGTTTCAGAGATATATTATCTCCATGTCTAACACCTCGGAGCA
This sequence comes from Anania fuscalis, assembly GCA_950371115.1. NCBI lineage: Eukaryota > Metazoa > Arthropoda > Insecta > Lepidoptera > Crambidae > Anania > Anania fuscalis. The sequence continues at coordinate 4,174,499 of OX493334.1, read as the reverse complement.
GCTGGATGGGTTTTGTTTGGTGGTTTTGTACTTGGACGGACATTGATGCCATACTGTACAGGCTTCTTAGCACCTTCACGTACCGCCAATCGACTTGGCATCGCTGCAAGGATTCCAGAACAGCCCAGGTTTCGACCGAGTCGAAGGCTTTCTCATAGTCCACAAAGGCCAGGCACAGGGGCTGGTTATACTCTTCGGACTTCTATATGACCTGCCGCACCGTATGAATGTGGTCTATGGTACTGTAACCTTTGCGAAACCCAGCCTGTTCCGGTGGCTAGAAAGCGTCAAATCTTGCGGAAAGACGGTTTGTGATGACCTTCGAGAACAGCTTGTAAACGTGACTCAGGAGCGTGATTGGTCTATAGTTTTTCAGGAGACTTTTGTATCCTTTCTTGAAAAACAATGCAACCACGCCCCCACTCCACGCTTCCGGAGTTACCCCATTGGCTATGACGGAGTTGAAGAGCCTCTTAAGTTCGCCAAGCACAGGTTGGCCTGCAGCTTTTAAGAGCTCAGATGTGATTCCGTCTTCGCCGGGAGCCTTCCCATTACTAAGCTGTCCGAGGGCCGCCTTAATCTTATCCTCCTCCACATCTGGGAGATCTTAAGTGAAGTGGCGGGTAAGCTTGGCTCTTGGATCATTCGCGTCGGGCTGCGGCTGTATGTAGGGAATACAATGCGTACAATCGGCCGTAAAAGCCTTCGAATTCGGCCAGAATCTTCGGGACCGATGAGAAGATTTAGCCATCCGAGCTTTGTCAGGTGACTTTTTCCCAATCTTTTAGTGAAGACCTTCGACCCCCGATTCTGCTCAATCGCCTCCTCTATGAGGCGAGTATTGTAGCTGCGTAGTAATAAAATTGTAATAAATAATTTTTTAGACCAAAAATGCCTAAAACATGAGAGGAAAAATTAGAAAGAAAGAAGGATAACTTCTTTCTTTCTAAGAAAGAAGAAGAAGAGAGAGGCTTAAAAATAATGAAGAGTTCAAGGTAAAAAACCGGGCGAGATATTATAAAAGGAAAGCCGAAGGAAAAATACTTAGTATTCATTACTTGAACCGCCGCGAACAAAAAGCTAGACGACATAGAAGTTCCCGGCCTGGCCAAAGACTACGAATAACTGATGACTACAAAAACTACTAGAGCTGTGATCTCTTGTCTTAACGACGAAAACTCAAGTGTAATTATATAGGTTTGTCATTCATGTCATGTCTTTAAATAAATAATGCTCGATTGATTCTAATATAAATTTAAATAAAAGCTTAAAAAACAATTTCTGTGTTAGTTACTTACCTATTCTTTCAACTGATAACATAATAACTTATTTTATATATAAAATAACATTTAATAACTTATCTAAGAAATTTAAATAAATAAAAAATCATTTTCGTGGAGTGTTTTGTGATTTGCGTGGCCTCTAATTTTTTGACCTCGATTATCTCTGTAAGTATATCGCTCTATTATGTGCCTTTTCCATAAAAAACATTACCTTTACGTATATTTTAAGATACAGAGGTCGATTTATAAAATATATTAAATTTGAAAATTGCCACGCAAATCACCAAATAATGCCTTGCTCGAAGAAGCACCCAGGAGCTGGGACTCGTTAATATAGGACCACAGAAAAATTATAGATATTTGCTAGTTGACCCGGCAAACGTTGTTTTGCCATATAAATTAGTTATTAAAGTACTTATATCGCTATAAAATAATAGGGGTTGGTTGTTGTAGAAGGGTAAATTTTTGAATGCCGAATCATAAAAAAAATGATTATTATTTTTTTCTAAAAATTTTAAATACTGATTATACACACACATAAGAATTGGTCAAGCCGTTTCGGAGGAGTAACTATTGTTACAAACAAAAAACACTGACACGAGAATTTTATATATTATAAGATGGGTATCAAGCCTATGAACCTTTCATAGGCATACAAAGCGCCTCTAGAGCAAGCACACATACTTAGACCTCGCTCAAGGAAACCAAATCTTGGAACACCCTGGAACGTCCGAGTGATCCTAAATCGTATCCATGACCGGTACTTTCATTATGGAAGTACCGATCATGGATACAATTCGAAGAACCAGGACACAATGGATTTCCCATAAAAAATATTTAGGTAGGTAACTGATAAAATATCTGAAGAATCATTTTGCAACCTTACCTCTACCTCGGTGAAATTACCTTTTCGTAAAATAAAGTAATAGTTCAGACAATAATCGTGCTAGCCCATGTGCACCTCACGGCTCACGTCAAAGAACCTATTCCCGGCAAAATGTTTAAAGGCAATCGCGATAGCTTCCGTTATCCACCTCTACCACGAAACGGGTGTAACCGGGGTAGGTATAAAATGAAAACTAGAACTTTTACGAAATACGCTTTTAAAGTCGTTTATAATTTACTTAAACGATTTTTAAAAGCGTGTACAAAAGTGTTAACAATAAAAAGCGTGTACAAAAGTGTTAACAATAAAAATACTCATTTTATGATGAGTTTTTTATTGTTAACCACGTGACAACATTTTCGACGACCTCCGTAGCCGAGAGGCGAGCACGCCTGACTGTAATGGCGCCGCCATCTCTGAGGTTCCGGGTTCGATCCTCGGTCAGGTCAATGTAGAAAACGAACTTTTCTATATTGGCTCGGGTCTGGGTGTTATAGTACCGTCGTTGTTTCTGATTTCTATAACACAAGTGCTTTAGCTACTTACCTTAGGATCAGAGCAATGTATGTGATGTTGTCCAATATATTTCATCCAATTAAGATATCCTGCAAAACAATATCTATGCATAAATAAAAACAAAAATCACCACGCAGATTGAGAATCGAGTTACAGCGGTAGGCATGCATCACTGTACGTGCATCCAATTTCACCAGCTGACGGAGTGGAAGCCAAAAAACTGCGCCCAATTCACTTGACTCAGCTGAGTGGGATAGACGGCTTGCTCAACCGATGTAAAAAAAAAGTAGGAAGATACGACTCCACGTACTACTATGTATGTACTACACTAAGTATGTATGTTTTTTTGTTCAAAAAGATTTGTTACAATAACACCATATTATAACATTTATAACGCATTTAGGCTATTCTTTTATAATTTTCATACCTAATTTTACAAAAATCTATTATTAAAGAGGATGTCAAATTCCAAAGTTTATTTAATTAACTAATTCTCTGTTAGCAAATAACAAAGTTTGGTAGAATAAGATTAAAGCGGTATTTTAAAAATTACTGTTAAAGTGTGCGATTGTCAATAAGTGTTCTACTATTTACAATCAGAAATAGTATTTTTAATAACGTATTATTATCACCTTTATTGTACAGAGGTTTGGTAAAAAACTTGATTTGGAACGATATGCAGGATTTTTATGATTTCAAATGTTTTAAAATAAGTATTTGATTTCGAAGAAAGTACCTACATTTCGTGAGTAAAAAATCTAAGTACATGTAACCAGTTGGTGCATCTCATAAAGGCAGTGTGGCAAAAGTTCCTTTCTGTAGCGGACTTTTAATTTACGGGAAAATTGATATTTTCCACGAAACTAGTGGAAAATATGTTCATACCATGTCATGTGTTCACAGCGAATTTCAGAACTCAACAGGGAAGCATGTACTTGCACATAGGCGATAATAATACAGGCGACATTTTGCTATGTCAAAACTTGGTAGGAATGGGGAATGTTATTAAACAGAATTCCAAAATTCTTTCGAAATTTTTCTAAATTATAAGATTACCGTGCTTCAATATACTGTGCTTTCACAGTATTAATTGAGTCACTTATTTTTGAATAATTCAAAATTAATTGAGTCATTCTAACCGTTGAGTCAGTTTACTTTAACTCTCAAAGTTTCCAATCTAATGTTATTTTAACTTTCTCTCTTGATCTATCTCTCTTGAGTGCTAAAGATCGATTGTTACAAAGTTTTCAACCGACTCAAAATAAAAAGAGGAGGATCTCAATTCCACTGAATGTTGTTCTTTCATGAAACAATTGGTTCAATCTATAGCTCTGGCTACTTTAACTCTAGTTTATAATATAACTTACCTTGGTTTTTTTGTAAGTTAGTTGGCTTAAAAAAATGTCACATAGAACTATAATGATACGCAAATAAATACCATTAAGCATTGCTAGTTAACCACTGGGTTAAGAAGAAAATAGTGATACTAGTTTTTCACCGACTACGAGATAACGAAACTCAACCATTGTTTAAAAGTGAATGTTCGATGAAAAAGTCCATAATGATTTAACAAGCTGTTAATTTTAATTGGCGCGCTCAGGAACCAGGAATAAATGATAGGACTTCTAGACTCGTCCGACGTTTCTTCTGTTTGTTGGTCTGCCAACTGCTCTCAGATTTACCTACAATATGAAATGATATACGTTTACGTGTCATGTCGACACACACTAATCTGTATGCACAACATGCAACGTGCGGTTTGGTGGTTTTCGGGTGGCGACGCCATATTTGTGCATTTATGGAGAGCGCCACACAAGTGTGAGGTACATACAATTAGATAGGGATGGACGATTTGAATGGTTTCAGTCGGTAGTTCGGTCGTTACATGCACATAGATATGCCACTGACATGACACATATGTAGGTTTATTTAACAAATTCCTTGTCAAAGAGTAGTTAGTTCAAGGGACATGTAATATTAAATTTTAGAAAGTAATGTATTTACTAATAATGTACGATCAGTTAATACGATTCGTTTTAGGAATTGACTTTAGCTTTTTGAGATTTTGCTGTTCTTCCTACATGAAGTTGTTGGATATGACTGTGAATTTTTGTCTCTAATACTAAAATAAATACACACAAGCAAGTATTAAAATAAAAGGTAAGATGACAAAACTTTAAAAAGTTCTGCACATTATAAAATACAAAACTTTTACAAACGCTTGTGTATCTCTGATTCAGGTTACCTACTTAAACTGACTTTAAGGGCCCGTTTCACAATGTACGGATAAGCTCT